>OZ007600.1:30290434-32690434 GCA_963931845.1 Maratus michaelseni
CTGGGCATTCCTTTTACCTAAAATGCTTTGTCAACAACTCGCATTTTACCGACGACTTTTGTCTTCCAAATGTTACTTTCGAGTACAAATGCCTTCGTGGGATCCGGAATATCATTTTAGCGTTGACGCACTGATGAATCTGTTTAAAGAAAAGGACAAAAAGTTTTCCAAAGAGTTTGTCGTCTGGTTACAGAATGATGACACATTTTCTTTCAAACAATTTGAAAATTCACATAGGTTAGTTTTAATAACATTTGTATATCTTTTAGAGGATGATTATTTATGTTTGGAATGTTTTAAACAATATTTCAGAGGTTATCGACTTGTATGTTATGTGGGAAGATGCTATAAAATTAGCTACGTTTCTTTTTTTGACTCTTTAAAAAAACGTAGACGATACTGGTGCTTTCACTGTAAACAAGTACCCCTATTTCAAATTTTAAATTTGCAAGAATTATGTGAACAATACGGTACGACGACAAATCCGATTCAATACGAATTATTTATTTAAGTTGGAGGTTTCAAAATATTTTAGAAGCTCCAAGTCTAGCTTGTCAAAAAAAAAAAAAAAAAAAAAAAAAAAAAAAAAAAAAAAATATTTTTTTTTTTTTTTTTTTTTTTTTTTTTTTTTTTTTTTTTCTGACAAGCTAGACTTGGAGCTTCTAAAATATTTCACAAACTAAAATCTCAGTTGATTGTAATCGTATAATTTTTTTTTTTTTTTTTTTTTTTTTTTTTTTTTTTTTTTTTTTTTTTTTTTTTTTGACGAGTTAGACTTGGGGCTTTCAAAATATTTTAGAAACTAAAATCTGAGTCAATAACCAGCAAGGATTCCATGGCCCCCCGAGAAAAAAGATTTCATCGAGCCATCCCCTCCTCGTGCAAGAAAAACACTTTCCATGACGTCATGGAATCGGGACGTGACGTCATGGTGCCCGGGTCAACGACCTGCAAACCAACGCGATTCCTCGACTCCCCGGGGGGGGAAATCTCATCGAGTCATCCCTCTCGCTGCAAAGAAACCATTTCAAATGACGTCTTTCGTCAACGACCTCGCGATCCCAAGGGCTCCCCCCGGTTCATCGAGTCATCCCCCCCCCTCTCGCTGCAAAACTCCCCGTCGTTGCCGTTCAGACGTCCCGATCCCACGCGGCCTGGGTCAAGGACCTCAGGATTTCATGGCTCCCGGTGGATTGAGTCATTCCCTCACCGTGCATTTTCAAACGCCACGTGAGGTCACGATCCCATGACGTCACGTGGCCCGGGTCAACGACCTGCAAAGAGATTCCCGTGAAGAAATTTCTGATTAAACTCGAGCAGCGAGCCACGCGTCAAAGCCCTGCATGAAAAAAAAAAAAAAAAAAAAAAAAAAAAAAAAAAAAAAAAAAAAAAAAAAACTGAGCTTTCACCAAATCTTATATTTCTTAGACTTGTAAATTTGAAAATATTTTTGCACTGAATTTGAACTAATAACCCTACATGAAAAAATAAATAAAAAATAAATAAAAAATAAATAAATAAATAAATAAATAAATAAATAAATAAATAAATAAATAAATAAATAAATAAATAAATAAATAAATAAATACATTTTTCACATACAAAATTGACATGTAAAATCTTTGGAAATCGATTTTCCTGGACATTTTCTTTCCATTCGAAGGGACAAATGTTTCTTTCTGAGCTAGTTTTTTTCACTTCTTCAAACATAGAATGTACCGTGCTCTGGTATTTAGTGTCATATCCGTGGACAGAAAGCTCATAGAAAAGATATTTCCATATCAGAATTATTTAATGTATTCACTTGCTGAGGACTGGAACATTCATATGGCGTAGAATTTCCGTTCTTTAACGCAGAAGCCAATACTAAATTGAAGACATTAGCAACAAAAATATAAAAGAGGGAAATTTCCATTATTATTTGAATTTTATAACTAAATAAAAGTTTGTTGAAAGTAACTTTGAAGCCCTGGGTTATATATACGAAAATATCAAAAAATTAAAATTAAAACTGTAGCAAAATAAGAAACCAAAATTTATATTTTTTTTTTTTTTTTTTTTTTTTTTTTTTTTTTTTTTTTTTTTTTTTTGACGGGTTAGACTTGGAGCTTTCAAAATATTTTAGAAACTAAAATCTGAGAGTTGACACTCTAAGCTCACAACCCCACAAAAAAAAAAAAAAAAAAAAAAAAAAAAAAAAAAAAAAAAAATTTTTTTTTTTTTTTTTTTTTTTTTTTTTTTTTTTTTTTTTTTTTTTTTTTTTTTTTTTCAATTATTGAAAAATTTTTTGAATACAAATCTGCTAATCATTCGAACTGTGGTGTACAAGAGATATATTCGAACTATATTATACCAATTCAAATTCATGTTCAAATACAAGGTATTTTGAGCCTGATTTGAATTTGCCATGTCAAATTGATTTTTTTGTTGTCTAACAACAGATAAACTTCTTAAACCACCCCAACCATTATGATCGTCTATCCATGTTTTTAATTTTTCTTTCACCAATCTAGAAAAGCATTTATAAATCACATTCACGATTGATTTAGGTAGCATTTTTATGATACACATGATAGTCAATTCTCCAACGAAAGCAAAGAAAGCTATTATTCGGCTCCAGGTTATACCTTCAGAAAACAATTCGTTAAATACGTCTAATAAAATAGAGTCTACTGAGTTTTCTTCTATGACATTTATTTCTGCACACATATTTTTCAATGGAGTAGCATAACTGTCTCTAAAGGCATCGATAATTTCTTTTGTTTCTTCTAAAACATGTTTTTCTTTTTCATTCATCGGATTGATCGCATCGAAATTATAATGATTACGCAATAGGTGGGAAAATACATTTTCAAGAATAAAATCTGTTCTGATATTTTCTTTAGCGTAATGTTTTCTTTCAAAATCGTCAAGTTCTTCACGCACAAACGTTGATTGAAATAAATTTTGCGCCATCTTGCTGTTAAATATACTATATATAAGAGTTCAAACGACAACTTTAGAAAAAGACGTATTGGTCCACGCTGTTTCCAAATCAAAATAATGTAAGTGTTGGTCATTGATTTGAAAACAGCTTATATAACGACTCGGATTTTAGTTTGTAAAAAAATATTTTGAGAGCTGCAAATCTGATTGGCTTGGAGCTTTCAAAATATTTTAGAAACTAAAATCTGAGTTGACAGTCTAAGCTCATAACCCTACAAAAAAAAAAAAAAAAAAAAAAAAAAAAAAAAAAAAAAAAAAAAAAAAAAAAAAATTGTAACTGAATTTTTTTTTTTTTTTTTTTTTTTTTTTTTTTTTTTTTTTTTGACAAGCTAGACTTGGAGCTTCTAAAATATTTCACAAACTAAAATCTCAGTTGACTGTAATCGTATAATTTTTTTTTTTTTTTTTTTTTTTTTTTTTTTTTTTTTTTTGACTAGTTAGACTTGGAGCTTTCAAAATATTTTAGAAACTAAAATCTGAGTTGACAGTCTAAGCTCATAACCCTACAAAAAAAAAAAAAAAAAAAAAAAAAAAAAAAAAAAAAAAAAAAAAAAAAAAATTGTAACTGAATTTTTTTTTTTTTTTTTTGACAAGCTAGACTTGGAGCTTCTAAAATATTTCACAAACTAAAATCTCAGTTGACTGTAATCGTATAATTTTTTTTTTTTTTTTTTTTTTTTTTTTTTTTTTTTTTTTTTTTTTTTTTTGACTAGTTAGACTTGGAGCTTTCAAAATATTTTAGAAACTAAAATCTGAGTTGACAGTCTAAGCTCATAACCCTACAAAAAAAAAAAAAAAAAAAAAAAAAAAAAAAAAAAAAAAAAAAAAAAAAATTGTAACTGATTTTTTTTTTTTTTTTTTTTTTTTTTTTTTTTTTTTTTTTTTTTTTTTTTTTATCCGTCCATGACCGGGAAAGGACTCGTCGGTCTCTTCGGGTCGAGTCTCTCGAGCTTCATTTCCAAAGCCACGCGATCGCACGCCTCTTTTATCCACCGACTGTACTCGGCCTGCACGCATTCCATTTCCGAGGCCACGCGTTCGCTCAGTTTGCTCAGTTCGCGGCTGTGCTCGTGCCGCAAGCGTTTCACCTCCGCGGTCAGGCGTTCGCACGCAAACGTTTGCACGCGACTCTGCTGCAAAAGAGTCGCTTCCAGGCGCCGGGCATTTGCGTTTTGCTGAAACAGAAAACTCTCTAGCTTGCGCCTCTGATTCGCATCCGACTCCAACGCTGCCAAAAATTGGTCCACCTGCCTTTGATGGGAGCGTTCCATTTCCTGGATGCGAGCGGCGAGCGACTCCTTTTCCAGCTGGCGTTGCAAAGCCTCCCGCTTCCAGTCTTTGCGCTGCAAGGCTTCGCCATGGGCGTGCTCGCGGTTTGGAGAGCCCTCGAAAGACTGGGAGTCGAGAAGCAGGGCCCGCACGCGTTCCAATTCCGCTTCTTTTTGCCGCAAGGCTTCCCGCTGCGCGTGATCGCGCTGCTCAGACTCGCGCTGCCAGCGTTCGACGCTCCGCTTCAACTCTTCCGCATGCTTCCCCTTCAAGGTTTCGAGCTCGGCCGTGAGACGCTTCACCTCCTCCTCGTCGTCCTGGAGAGGTCGCATGCAACTCTGCGCGTGCTGCAGGTCGTAACGCAGGCGTTCCATTTCGGCATGTTTGTGTTCGAGCTCTTCTCGATGCAAATGAGCCTGTTTGACGAGCTCGAGCTGCAAGCGTTCAATTTCCGCGTTTTGATGCTCAATTTCCTGCAGATGCTTGACGAGCGGATCGTCTCCCGGTTCACCGGCCATGGCAAGTCACGCCCTCGAGGCTTTGCGTTTTCACGGGGGGGTTGTCTACCCGTGACGAGAGGCTAGTATGAACGAGTCTGGATGAAGGAAGGGGGCCCTTTAGTCTGGGCGGGTCCTGAAAAACTCGGTGAAACGGGGGTGGGGGGAGATTTGGAAAGAGGCAGGTTTGAAAGACTGAAAGAGTGTTTGCTCTTTTACCGATACCAAGTATATAACGTGCGAAAAAAAAAAAAAAAAAAAAAAAAAAAAAAAAAAAAAAAAAAAAAAAAAAAATTAGCCTAGACTGTCAACTCAGATTTTAGTTTCTAAAATATTTTGAAAGCTCCAAGTCCAACTCGTCAAAAAAAAAAAAAAAAAAAAAAAAAAAAAAAAAAAAAAAAAAAAAAAAAAAAAACTGATTTTTTTTTTTTTTTTTTTTTTTTTTTTTTTTTTTTTTTGAGTAGACTTGATAGGAATTTACTCTTTAAACAAGTTTACCATGTCGTCGCAGTGTATGCATACATATCTAGAGTCTCCGAGTTGCTGTTTCAAGTCCAAAATTTCTCGTTCGAGTCGAAGCCTTTCGGAATTCATCTCTATGTAAAAATCAATCACCTCTCTATGAAACTGGCCCAATTTTTTAAGCAGACGGTGCTTTTCGCAATCTTCCTCTTCCTCCTGAAAACTGCTACTGTCGATGGTGTCTTTAAATTCCGAGATTGAATGTAGCATGTAACGCGTAATGTGGTCATCGTGGTAATCCTCGTCTTCGGAATTGCTGCAAGATCCCGTCCCGCGGTCCTCGTCTTTGAAACTCGAAGGATGACTGGATGCCATGTGTCGAGGATATCGGGAAGCTAGAGCGACGTTTCACGTGGTGAATGAGAGAGTGAGAATGAGAATTGCAAACGAGTCGGAGGGATCCCGATGAAGGAGTCGATAAAGTATGTCTGGAGAGGCTGAAGCGGGGAAGCCTATATCTCTGAGTCTTAAGCAAGTCTGATTGGCTAGCTCAAAGTCTAGCTCAAAAAAAAAAAAAAAAAAAAAAAAAAAAAAAAAAAAAAAAAAATTTTTTTTTTTTTTTTTTTTTTTTTTTTTTTTTTTTTTTTTTTTTTTTTTTTTTTTTTCGTTGAGCTAGCCAATCAGACTTGGAGCTCTCAAACTACTTTTTTGCAAACTAAATTCCGAGTCGCTATATAAGCTGTTTTTCAAATCCATCACAATCTTGTTACCAAACATGCCACCCAAATTGAAAAGACCCCTCACTCCTTATTATCATCGTTTAAGGAATTTTAAAATTCCATTTCCTTGTCCGCACTGTGATGAAACCTTATTACCCAAATCGTTTGAAGAACATTGCAAGAAGCATCATCTCGATCGGGAAATTCAATGCGTCTGGTGTAACGGACGCACGTCTTGGGAGAAGGGAACCAAATTTAAAAACTTGAACCATCTACTCGACTGTTTTACCCAATTTGTGTTTCCCTTAAAAAAGCCTCGCGTAAGCAAACCTCCCTTGAAAAAGCCTCGCAAACCTCCCGTGGAAGAGCTGCCTCCCGTGGAAGAGCCTCCTCTTACCGTGTTGGAGCCTACCCTCTCGTGGCCGCCCTGCCACGAAAACTTTGTCCTCGACGACATGAAACCCCTGTGTCAAGCGAGGTGTCTCTCGGGTCATTCCAAACTCTCCAATCTTCCGCCTCAAGCCTACCAACTCTTTTCGCAAGTCGACTTGGATCCGCTTCCCCTTCCCTTTCAGGACGAAGGATTGAATTTAGCGGCGGGCTGCGTTCGAAAGTACTTGCAGTTGGGAAAGGACTTTGAATGCCTCCACATCATGGTGCGAGCCGTCGCATTTGCCCCTTTCCTAAGAGCTCTGGAAGAAGGGGATGCAGGGCAAACTCGTTTCCTACCCTTTTCTTGCTGGTGCGATGGAGGCACGTACCGTCAAGCGCGTCATCGCCAGCACCGGCATTTGCTCCTCTTTTCGCCCGCGGGTCATTTCGTGCCCAACGTCTGGAAAAAAATTAAAATTGCTCCCCAAGACAAACCGTGCAAGAATTTTTATTGCATTCGCAGCAAAAAGATTAAATCCCCCCTGCATCTGGTCAACGCCCTGGGCTACCTGAGCAAGAGGCAGTCGAAATGCGACGGCACCTTCACCAAAAAAGGTGGCCGAGTGATCGAGAAACCCAATCATTTCTGGATCTTTACCGAGCTCCCCGCTCCTTTCAGACTGTACGCCTGTCTGCAATGGGACGGAGGCATCCTGCAACTCCTCCATCAAGAGTACCGGTTCATGAAACCCGAACTCTTGGCCGAGACTGACTTTGTTCGGAACGAAGCGAAAGGGTTCTTTCAAATCGCCCTCAAGCATCTCCCCAACATTCGCTTCAACCGCGTCCTGCGCGTGGCCAAGCCGTTTCGACCCATCGTCGGGTCGGGTCGCGAAACGGAGCACTACCTCCATCTCAATCGAGGCATGAAACTCTATTTCGAGCGGGACGACTCCCTGGCTTCTCTAGACGACCCGGCCTGGGGCCGACTGCAAGCAGAGCTCGGCAACCTGTTTTACGACGTCGTCTGCGAAGAATACTGGACTCCCTCCCCTTTCCAACAAAGAATTTTGACCTGCATCCATCCCTTTGTGCTCCGCATTGCCCGGTTGGAGGAAGAGCTCGAAAAGAAAGACGCGGCCCTGGCCGACATGCGCACTCAACTCCAAGACTCTCGCGACACCGTGGAACGCATGCACACACGCATCGACGCGCTCACTCGCTCGCATCACGAATCCCTGCAGCATAAAGACGCAGAACTGGAGCGCCTGCGCACTCGCATTGACGAGCTCATTTGCTCGCATCACGAAACCCTGCAGCGTAAAGACGCGGACATGGAGCGCCTGCGCACTCGCATCGACGAGCTCGATTGCCTGCATCGAGAAGCCCTGCTCCACAAAGACGCGAAAATTGAACGCCTGCATCACGATGCCCTGCTGCAAAAAGACGCGGAAATGGAACGCATGCGACACGATTTCGCCGAGCAGATAAAGCAGTTTAAGGAAGCGCTCAGGCAAAAAGACGCGGAAATGGAACGCATGCGACAAGATTTCGCCGAGCAGATAAAGCAGTTTAAGGAAGCGCTCAGGCAAAAAGACGCGGAAATGGAACGCATGCGGCAAGAGAGCGCGGAACAGAGTCGCCTGCAAAAGGAACGCATGAACGCTGAAATTTGCGTTCTCAAAACACTTTTGCAAGAGAAAAATCAAGCCCTCGAAAAGTTTAAAACGAAAAGAAAACAACCCTGGTCGGAAACTGACGGAAAAAAATCAAAGAACTGAAAAGGAAGAGCTGGGAAGGTCTCTGACTGAAGAGTATGAAGATTGGGGAAACAAAACTTTATACCCGCTCGGCGGTCGCTGCGCTCCCGCCTCGCAGGCATAAAGTTTTGTTTCCCCCAATCTTCATACTCTTCAGTCGCTCTTAATTTAAAATTTTTTTTTTTCAATTAAACATTTTTGATCCGGACTCAAGTTGAAAATTTTTTTCCCAACTTTTTAAATTATAATTATAATTTAATTTAAATTAAAATTAAAATTGAAATTAAAATTGAAATTAAAAATTTCAATTTTAAATTGAAATTTTAAATATTAATTTTAAATATTAATTAAAATTGAAATTAAAATGTAATGTTTGACCTTGAAAAAGTCAGCATAATGTAGGATTTGTGTGGTATTAAAAAAAGCCAATGGGAATCCCATGTTAAACGAAAGGTCAAATCCAACCCCTCTCAACAGCTTTCATCGGCTCCAGGGAAAAAAGTTTTGAGCGAGCCTCCTTCCATTCCAGAGCTGGCACTATCTCCCCCCTTCCCTAATCACGTGACTTGGACGCGTACCCAGTTGAAAAAAAAAAAAAAAAAAAAAAAAAAAAAAAAAAAAATTACAATTTTTTTTTTTTTTTTTTTTTTTTTTTTTTTTTTTTTTTTTTTTTTTTTTTTTTTGTGTACATATAAACTCATTCCCATCCACCCCTTTAACTCGTCCCGTTTCCAAGGTTGGTGTCCCACGTGCTGCAAAAAAATGGGCCAAAGGTAAAAAAAAAATTTTTTACCTTTGGCCCATTTTTTTGCAACTTTCACACCGCACGGGTGCTTACAGTTAATTCAGTTCATTTTCCCTCTCTTCCTCGGCACATTTTTTCTGATAGTCCTTGATCCACGCTTCAAACCGCCTTCCCTGCCGTTCAGGGCACTCTTCAATTTGCGGCATGTTGCTTCCCGTCACTTCCTTGACATTTCCAAATTTCAGCAGGTAGTAGAGCCTCCTCTCGCGCTCCAACTGCAGCAGGTTGAGCAGGGCCGAGAGTTCAATCAGCCACGCTTCGGGTCGCCTCTTGCACGCAGGGCTCACTTCCTTCAGCTTGCAGCTTGCCACGTCCGATACCCACCGCTGACTCCGGTGGACCGCCAGCGCCACGTCTTCGGTGGAAAAGTACACTTTGCCGTTCCTCCCGACCACCCCCAGAATGCAGTAGAAAAAGTGGCCTTTGGTGAGCAAGAGTCGAAACAACATGGTGAAAAGGGAAGGAGTCCGCTCTGAGCCGCGTCTATTTATACTCGGCCGAGGGAAGCTCCGCCCACCGAGAAAACCAGTTTTTTTAAAAAAAAACGTGGAAACGAGTCCAATGTTGGTGAGGTCGAGAAAACCAGTTTTTTTTAAAACGTGGAAACGAGTCCAATGTTGGTGAGGGATCTGACGCAAAAAAAGGGGCCGAAAAAGTAATGGGTTTAAAACCAATTACTTTTTCGGCCCCTTTTTCTGCATCTTTGGAAACGCTGCTTTGAAACAGCCTGTTTAAAGATTAGAGTACAGAGTGCGATAGACCTCTTCGTACCATTTCGGAAAGTATTTTCCGAAAGGGTACGGGGTTTGCTTGAGATGCATCATCCCGTCAAAGTTTCCGACTGGCATCACGTAGCCAACGTAGAGAAACTGCTGCAATTTTCTGGCAGATGGAGTGAGGATGCCCTCGGCGTCTTCTTTTTCTAGCAGGCTGAGCAGCCACGTCTGCTCAAGGACCCATGTCTCTCGTATCCCATGATGCGTAATGTTGGGCAAGATTTCACCCATCTTGCAGCTGGCCACTTTGCGAATCCATCCCCGTTCAGAGGCCTTGTCCATCAGGTTCGCCACGAGCCCTGCGTGGTAATACACTTTGCCGTTCAGGCCGACCCCACCCGTCACGGCGGTCCCGCCTTGCAGATGCACCTTGAATAACATGTTGACACTGAACGCTTTCACCGCTTACGTCCTTTTATAGTAGAGGTTTCGGGCGAGTGACCTGGACGGGAAGCTCCGCCCACCGAGAAAACCAGTTTTTTAAAAAAACGTGGAAACGAGTCCAAGGTTGGTGAGGGATCTGACGCAAAAAAAGGGGCCGAAAAAAGGAATGGGTGGAATACCCATTCCTTTTTTCGGCCCATTTTTCTGCATCTTTTAAAACACTGCTTTGAAGTTGAAAGATAGAGTCTAGTTGCATTAAACGCTTCACCGCTCACCGAGAAAAACCAGTTTATTCAAAAAAACGTGGAAACGAGTCCAATGTTGGTGAGGGATCTGACGCAAAAAAATGGGCCGAAAAAGTAATTGGTTTTTAACCAATTACTTTTTCGGCCCATTTTTCTGCATCTTTAAAACACTGCTTTTTTTTTTTTTTTTTTTTTTTTTTTTTTTTTTTTAAGCAGCTTGTTAAAAGATAGAGTCTTTGCATGCATTAGGTGACGAGTCCAGCCGATTCCAGATTGCTACATACCCTTTTCAGCCATGTCCGAAAGTATATTCCAATGGGGTAGCGCGTTTGCATCACGTTCATCACCCCGTCATAAGTCCCGAGGGGCATCACGTAGCCGAAATGCAAAAAGAGCTGCCATTCTCTGAGCCCGGGTCTTTTGGCACCCTGCGCAATCTCCCTCTCTATTAGGGCGAGCAGCCACGTTTGCTCAATGACCCAGGCATCCCGCAGTCCAGGATGCGTCAGATGAGGCAAGACGTCGCCCATCTTGCAACTGGCCACTTTGCGAATCCATCCGAGGGCTTCCTCCTCCCCCCCTTCGAGAGTAGGCTTCCCCATCAGGATCGCCACTGCCTCCCCGTGATAATACACCTTGCCGTTCCGGCCGATCCCGGCTTGAAGAGAGGTTCCGTTGCGTAGATTCACTCTGAAAAGCATGTTGACAACTGAATCGACTCTGAGAAGAAGAACGGGTTTCAGTCACTCGACCTTCACGGTGGTGATCACGTGGTCTCGGCTCCCCGCAGGAAACGACGCGCGCAAAAAAAAATGGGATGAGAGAGTTTTCATCTCATCTAATTTTTTTTTGGCATTGCAAAAAGGCAGCAGGGAAAAAAAGTCTAGTCCATTTTGGGAATAAATTCTTGGGAGCAATTGCCTTGCATGACAATAATTTTTTTGGGTGGGAGGCTTGAAAACCAAAAGAGGATCCCGTCATCCTGGGTGTAAAATCTTTTTTTAAACGGGAGCGTTGAAGGATGAGCGATGGGAGGAATGGCAGCAGTAGCAGTAGCAGCAGCAGCAGCAGCAGCAGCAGCAGGTTCGGCATCTTCGTTGGGGTCGTAAGGGGGGCAGCTTGGAGAGTAGGGCGTGAAATCGGGCGGCGACCGGGGACTATAGTCGGTGACATCGGTAGCAGCAGCAGCAGCAGCAGGGGGCGAGGCGGCAGAGTAACCAGCAGCAGCAGCAGCAGCAGTAGCAGTGGCCTCGTCCTCCACCACTTCATACTCTTCCTCCTCCTCCTCCTCCTCCTCCTCGCGATCGCGGTCCGGATCCGAGTCCACTTCCAGCGCTTCTTCAAAGAGTTGGTGTTTATAGCCTTCGAGCCATAGGAAAAAATTGACGGCGAGAGGATCGTTCTGATTACACAGTTCGGCTCTCGGGTAGCGAGGATCCGTGTCCACTCGCACGTAAAAGTTGCCTCGATTGAAATGGTCATAAATGAGCTGGGCTCGCGTCTTTCGGCAACGTTCGAGCACCGACAGCAGGCGGTTATGAGTCATGAGCCGCGTTTCCAGGAACCGGTGGTGTTCTTGGGCGTGATAGCGGGAGGCAATGTCTTTGAGCAGCACGTTGGAACGATGACGTGTAAACTGGTAGAGGGATCGATACCCCAAGAGTTTGGCGACAGACAGGGCTCCCCAGTACAGGCAGCCATTTTGACCGATGGCTCCCCAGAGCACGCCGGTGCCGAGCTTGAGTTGAAAGAGCATGACGCGGCATATAGAAGGCCAAAGAGAGCGCGCGCCGGACTATTTATGCTCGCGGGAGCCAGGGTGGGGAGGGAAGAAGCAGAGAGAGAGGTGGTGAAGGAACGCGGGGAGGGCCAAAGACCCTTTTCTTTGAGAGGCGCGCGCTTCAAGGACAGGCAAGGGGAAGAGTGAATAAACTCGAACGAAGCGCCCGCGCAGAACGTGGGTTCATGCGTATCGATCCAGACTTTTTTTTTTTTTTTTTTTTTTTTTTTTTTTTTTTTTTTTTTTCAAGCATTGGACGCAGGTGAATGGGTGAGTCGCTATTCAATGGATGTATAGGAGGCGGGCAACTACATTGATGACAGTCTGGAAACGTCAAGCCCAAGAGAATGCATCAGCATTCTCCCGGGTACCCATTTTTTACGGTTCACTCGTCACCAACGTTGGTGACGAATGAACCGTAAAAAAAATGGGTGCCCGGGAGAATGCTGATGCATTTTCTTGGGCACCCTTTTTTTTCCAATGTTGGTGACGAATGAACTGCAAAAAAAATGGGTGCCCGGGAGAATGCTGATGCATTTTCTTGGGCACCCATTTTTTTCCAACGTTGGTGACGAGTAGACTGCAAAAAAATGGGTGCCCGAGAGTTGTGCATGCATCAGCACAACTCCCGGGCACCCATTTTTTTGCCTCTAGATAGAGAATTACAGTTCGGTATACATTTTTTCAGCAGCAGCTGCAGCAGCAGCATCTTTATCCTCAACGAGTTTAAATTTTTTCAGAGTTCCTTTCCACTCAAACAAAATTTCAAGAGGACAGGCATCCTCTTGACGTGATTCCAGTACAGTGACTTGACTGTTTTCTGCAACGACGGGCGGGTTCATTAAAATGTCTTGGTTACATTTCATCATCGTCTCGATGAGGGGATCCGGGTAGAGTTTAAACACGGCATTTTTTTTAAACGTTTCAAACCAGTGAAAGAAGGTGGGGTGGCGGACCATATCCGGTATCCCCGGTACGTTCAGGATGAGCAGAATTGTCGGATGACTCACGTCTTTTTCGTCCCATTCCATCAAGATGCGGACGTACGTTTGATCCGAGCCGAGTCGCCTGCCAAACTCTTGCACCGACTCGACCCTCGACATTTGAAACAGTCGCATGGCCGCTTCGTGCCGCACTACGCGTTTCTTGAGGTAGTGAGGCGGCGTATTCTTCAGGGTCGGGGCCACGTGCCGCACTTGCACGTTGGTCAGGGTTCGCGAAGGCCTATGAAGGCCCAGGACGCTGATGACATCTCGGGCGAACCAGTAGAGGAGTTCGTCTTGACCGATGAGTCCGGTCAGGACGTAGTGGTGATACGGTGTGGGCTGATACTGGATGCAAAAGGACATGGCGAGAGCGAGAGCAAGAACGAGAATGCCGCGCGGATCGAAGCGGACGAGCGACTGAGGCTGAGGAGGCGGAGCCCGCTCGAGGGGGCGGGACGCGGAGCGACGAATCGGGAGAGAGCTGCGCGCGCGGCCGGTCGAGCGGCGTAAACGGGTTTGGAAAGGAGGGGGGGGGAAGGGGGATAAAAAGACGGGAAGGGAGAGGAGAAGAAGAAAAAACAGTCATGCAGTTTCGAGTGGGTTTGATGGACCGCCAACTCTACTTTAATCTTTTCGGAGCTGTGGGAAAGAATGGAAAAATGTATTGGGGAACGTTAGAGTTGGCTCTGTTGCTAGGGAAATGCAATGTTCACGCCTGGGCTCGAGAAGTGGGTAGCTGTCTCAGCAGCGACATTTTACCAGAATGGAAAACCGAATGGGTGATTGAACACACGGCCCTGATTCATCTCCTCGCCTACCGCTTGGCATCGGGGTATAAGGCCGATAGGGAAGCGAGACTCTACGAGTTTTTGAACAAGGGACGCATCTTGGAGCGCAAACGGGTCGGCAAAGTCGTGTATTTGAGACAATGCGGCGAAAAGGAGGGATACCTGCTGCCCGCCTACTTGCTCGAATGGCAGGATAAAATGCAGACGACCTGCAAAAGGGACTAGAATCTTTCTGAAGGCCAGAAAGGGCAAAAAAAATGGACCAAAGGATATTATCCTTTGGTCCATTTTTTTTTGCGTCCGTGGACAGGCCAACGTTGGCGAGTGAAAGACGACCTGCAAAAGGGACTAGAATCTTTCTGAATAACAGAAAGGGCAATGTTCTTTGGTCCATTTTTTTGCGTCCGTGGACAGGCGCAAAGCGAGTGAAGCGCGAAGGGTATTAAGGTTTTTTTTTTGGGGGGGGGGGCTAAAGGGGCCGACGGGCATTATAAATTTTTCTGAAGGGGTTCCGGTGCTCGATTCATTTTGCAGTCGACTGTACCATATCTTTACATACTAACTCAGGATGATTATTTCCGCAACGCTTGCATTTCCTCTCGTTTTGACATTTATTCGATGCGTGATTGAAACTTTGACAAATATTGCATCGGCGAGGTCTGTCGACAAATAGTCGGATTTTTTGTCTCATATAGAACATTTTTACATGCTCCGGTAGTTCATGTCCATATATCGTTATTAGAACCGTACCCGTAGGAATTACACGTCCTTCCTGTCTGGTAGTAAATCTTCTAACATTGCGAACTATCATTGAATTTTCTTCTTCAATCTCCTCCTGAATTTCTTTTACTGTAATGTCCGTATCGATTCTGAATATTAAAAATCGCGTTGTGATATTCTCATTCATTAGGTTATGTGTTACGTTCGTATCAAATATTTTTTCCTTGTTAACCACCTCACTTGCACATTCGTAGTCTTTCGTAATTAGCAACATTTTATTATTTCTAGTGTATCTGACAGTATCGATTTCTTTGTAACTCTGCAAGCTCTTTTTTATTTCCCGTTTCAGCTGGATTGGGTTGAGTTTATGAATTCCACCCTCTTGACTCTCAGTAATTATTACATATTCTTGTAAGTTTGGTATTATCTTGATTTGTTCTTTTGCTGTGCGTTCATCGTTCCAGTTGTATTTCTTGAATTCTGCACTGTCGAAACCTATACTTTCTTTTATGTTCACTTTCGTCCCCGCCATAATGCAAAACGTACCTGGAGACCAGACTAACTCTCACCAACTTTATCCACACCCTTCCGCTCCTACTCCCAAACACAAAAATTCAATCGCACCGAAATTGAAATATTTCGATACCCGAAGCCTTTTCCTCACCCGCACTGGAAAATTACCCGCAACGCGCACTTGAAACTCTCAGCTGACGCCAGAACGTCACCCACGCTCACCGGGCACCAGCGTCTTCAAAGTTTCAAACTTCCAAACAAAAACTAAAACTTTAGAGTGCTGCCAAATTTGAAAAGCAAAATTACATAAAATTATGAATTAGATAAATATAATACAACGAGCTACACATAATATGATGATCGTATAAAGACTATAAATTGTACTACAGCAGACCCACTGAGTTATATAGAATTATATTAGAGCTCAGTGGTTAGGCCAAAAGCTGACACAAATCGGTGATCGAACATCTGACCTGTCATCAACTTATATGTCACTAAAACTGATATATTAATCATACTCCGCTATTGTTATATTTTATATACTGTTTCGTTAAGAAATACGAAAGTTTAAAAAATCAGTTATAAAGTTGAAAATTGTTAGATTTCCGATCAAACTGTTAAAGGTGTTCAATCAACCTTCCAAACGAAAAGCCCAATCACGTGATCAAATCGACCACAAAATTTTTTGGGTCAAGAGAGCGAAGTTTGCGCAGGCGCATCGGGCTAAATCAGATCACGTGATGCTTTGTTGTGTCACGTGATGTTTTGTGTTCATGATTCCTATTATGATATTCCTATTACAAGAGCCACTTTTTTGGAAGGATAAGGGCTTATAGTCGCTGGCTTCACTTATTATAAGGCACAGAAACAGAATATAATTCAATTATGGCTTATTTCCATGCTTCTAAGGTGACTCACTCCATGTATATTTTCTCCTTCGACCATGGTCGTTGTGGTCGTGTAAGCTGAACACGCCCATTGGAACACTGATGAAAGTTTTGTAAACTTGTGGTGGTAGCACAGCGGATACTCGCCTCCATTAGTTGTTGTCATGACTACGAAGTGTTGACATTGTATTGGGCTAACAATGCGTTTTAAAAAATAATAAAGAGCATGGAAGCTTTAAATCCACCTACTTATGAAGATGAAGACTTATATTCAGGTTACAACGAATACCACCCGTCACTTGACACTGCAGTCAGTTTTTAGTCATTTATTTAAAATCAGTACTAATTGCCTTTGTTTTCCCGAAGTGAATTATTTGCATATCCATGTATTAGTTGAATATACAAGTTATCTTTTCAGTTGTAGTATTTTATAGCTAAATAATACAATTTTATAGAAATTATGCTATTTCAACTTCAGTTAATCAATTTAGATTTTGAGCGAAATTTCAGTCGCTTAATTGCCTTCTTAAAATTATATTTTTTATTTGAACTGTTTACATGTTGAATATAATTAGATTATGAAATCGATATTTACAACAAATTTTTCATTCGAAATGCAAATCATTTTAAGGACGCTTCAAATGTCATAACATTTGTATTTTATATCGACAGATATGTATCAGCATTAAATAGACCATTAAAAGATTAACCATAAAATCACTCATGGAAATTACTACTAGATAGTGATAACAAAAGCTCAGGAAATTTTTATACTTTCTACTGGTTTTAGTTATGATTTTGACAGATTGCTTTTTAATTTTTGTTTTAAAATTTTTCTACTTATTTGTTATGGCGTTTCATTTTTTGTACCTTAAATTAAAATCTGTTTTAAGAAGTATACACTTTAATTTCATCTTCAAAAATGTAATTTAAAATATATGTATTCTTAAAAATAAATTTTGATATTTTTGCTTTATACATTTCATCTGTAGAACGCCAAAATATTTCTTTTTTTTTTTTTTTTTTCCCCTTTTTTAATTTTTTTTTTTTTTTTAAATTCTCTCTCAAGTTAGTAATGATTTAAAAGATTTACCTTAAATTTTTTTAATTGCTAGAATTATTGGAACTTCATCCGGTATTAATTTCATGCCAGTATTTAATCACCAAAGATTGTATGCCATGTATGTACTATTCATTATATGCATCTATTCCCTCAAATATCTGCATGTATATAAGTATGTATTAATCATGTATAATGCTTATTTATATGTATTGTATGACAGAAAGTTTCGTAGTGAGGTGTGCAGTCAAATGGCATATTTTAGTGAATGCGTCCTTCCATATCAAATCAACACAGCTAAAAACTTGACCACCTCAAAATTTTATAATATTAATCTTAATTGTTAGGACCATACAGAAATTAATAAATACCCAATGATGTCTCTGTCTCTCTCGGTTTCTTGACCAGGATGTAACAAATATTCAGAACTTTTGTCGAATATTTGGTTCGCTGAATACTGAACAGTAGTTGGTCAAATATTGTTGGATTATTAGTTGAATATATTCATCTTTTACCTTTTTATTTATTTATTTATTTCTCAAATCCAAACTGGATTTTTTCTGACACATTCATAAAGCCATTTTCATTCTTAAATGCACAATATTTTCAGCTATTCTGATTCAAGAACTAAGAAATCAAATAGAATTTTCTATAAAGGCTAAGGATCTTTAACCTGTTCGCTGTCATGTACAAGAATATTCATAGTTGGCAGACTTAGTTTCCTTGCCAGCTATGAGATAACTTGTTATTGATCTCCTTATCTAAATCAATGACTACAAGTATTGCCATAGAAAATACATGCAATGTTTAGATGTTTGGCACATAGTAAGAGACTTGGTGTACTGAAATGGATCATTTATTTTTCAAAACCTAGATACAATAACCAAATATATCTATTTACAATATGTCTTTTTACAATATATTTTAAAGAATACAACAAATAAAAGTTATTTTTTTATATTATGTTGAAGTTTTAATAGATATATTAAAACAAAAGGTACTTCCGTGTTATAGCGGCCCCCACAATTACGATTATACCAAGATGGCAGTTACGATTTCTCCAAGATTATGGCAAAGCTTTTGTATGCCTCATATATATGCATATATATACTTCTAGTGCTCATCTATGTGCCATATATGTCATTATATACATATTATTTGTATCTCATATGCCATATATATACATCTTATACACATGTTATACATATACAGGGTGTTCCGTTAAAGGGGTCCAATATTAATAGGGGTAATAGAGGAGATCACATGGAGCATAAATCAGTATATAAAGCCTGGTCGGATCTCAATAGTTTTCAAGTTACAGCAAATAGAATAAAAATTCGGAAAATTGTAAAAGAACCCTCATTGCTAAACTATCGATAATGCTACATAAAAACGAAGCACATATTTAGAAAGAGCAGAAAAAAACCTACAAAATGACATCAATTGTATTAAAATAGCAATATTTATTGACGAGTTACAAGCCCTGAAACAGTGAAAAAAGTACGAAATCCAATATACATCAAAATAGTTAATCGTTAATTCCAAAAAGACAACTCTAGCTACAACAAGGAAAATGTAGTAAAATTTGGTCCATTCCGAAAACTTTCGAAAAAGCTTACAATGAACCATATCGGTTTAATTGTGTGAGAGAAATTAATCAGTTTCTTAGTTACAACTCCGCTTTCTTTGACACTAGCAAAGGTTAAACTCCGCCCATCACGATTGGAAACACCGCCTTTTTAATTACTCTCAACTATACATTTTCGATCATGCTTCTTCTGAGATGCAACATTTTTAATTATTCAAGAGTTGAATGAACCAAAATAACTTTACAATAATAGTCTACATTTTAAAGTGGTCTTTTATTGATATAAAGCTTAAGTTAAATTCCTTAAAATTAAACTGGTGGTGAAAATTCGGAAATAATTAAAAATATTGCGATTTGTAACTATGCAAGAAGTTTCAGTACATGTTTTACATGGACAATTATTGTATGTATATGTGCATCATAATTTATGATAGGAAATAATAATAACAAATAGCATAATAATTTTATTAATTATAAATTTAAAAAAGACACTAAATTTTAAATTAATTCATACAAACTTTGTAATTTACAATTTGAGTACACCACAGTCTGTGACTTACAAAATACTGTGCCAAAAAGTGTTGAAAATAAAAGAAAAATGACAAATAAAGAATTACATTCCACGTACTTTATGACATATGTGAAGCATAGTCTTCTGGCCTGCGCTGCACAGTTCAATGTCGGAAGGCAGACAAACGGACATTATTATAATAGGTGTTCGAAGTTGCGCCCATTAACAGAATCGCACAGCCGACAGCGACGTCGTAAAGATTGGCGAACACGCCGAAAAACTCCGACGGAGTTGGGAATGTCTCCTGCAGCGACAACGATTCGCGCTAGTAAATCCTCCGGTGTATCCACAGGCGTTTCATACACCAGCGATTTAAGGTGTCCCCAAACAAAAAAGTCTAACGGATTGAGGTCTGGAGAGCGTGCAGGCCAAGCAACAGGTCCACTGCGTCCAATCCATTTCCCAGGATATGTTGAATTGAGGTGATTGCGAACACCTATGAAAAAATGTGCCGGTGCGCCATCGTGCATAAACCACATATTGTGGCGCAATGTTGCTGGCACATTTTGCAGTAACTGCGGTAAGATATCCCGTAGGAAAACCAAGTACGTACTGCCATTGAGTACATCTGTGAGTAAATATGGTCCTATGAGATAATCGCCGAGGACACCTGCCCATATGTTCACACTGAACTTTTGTTGTGCGTTCGACGGGAAAACAGTGTGCGGATTTGTATATGACCATGTGTGCATATTGTGCGTGTTTACCACGCCCTCTCTCGTAAATGTTGCTTCATCAGTAAATAAAATATTTTCCAGAAATTGTGGATTATTTTCTGTTACATTAAGCAACCAGCGTACGAATTCTGTCTGCTGAGCACAATCTGTTACTGATAACAGTTGTACCCGCTGCACATGAAAGGGGTGCATGTTTTCTGCACGCAGAACACGCCACACACTTTGGTGAGAAACACCGACTTCAGACGCAGCAGCTCGTGTACTCGTGGAGGGGTTATCTTTAAAAATATTCAGTACATCTTCTTCCATTGCAGGTGTTCGTACATGTCGAGGTTTCCCTGCATCAATGCTTGCTGTATTAAACGATCCAGTCTCCCGTAATCATCTATCGATTTTTATGAAGAGTTTCGAACTTGGGCAACGTCTCCTTGGAAATTGCTCACGGTACATGCGCTGTGCTAGACATGCATTTCCATGAGCTTGCCCGTACATCAGATGCATGTCTGCATATTCTTCGTTAGAGTATTCCGGCATAATTATTATACATCAACTTACTACAATCCCACTTACAACAGCCTCCCTTTAACATAACGCCCACTGATGACTGCTGTTTTATTACACTTTTCTTCCTATACACATAGAAAATTTGCATAAAAAGTACTTCTTCTTCATCATCCTGAAAGTTCATGGAGGAAACGCAGCAGTCACGGAGTTTGCTTTAAGACAAGGCGAGAGCTGCACAATATGTCATTCACTTGACCAGACTGAATAATGAAAGGGTATTGATAGAGGTTGATCAGAAATGTATAATTGAAAGATATTAAAACGGGGTGTTTACAATCGTCATGGGTGGAGTTTCGCTCTTTCCGAGCGTGCAACAGTACAGAGTTGTAACTAGGGAACTGCTTGATTTCTCTCATACAATTAAACTGGATATGGTTTATTGTCAGCTTCTTCGAAAGCTTTCGGAATGGACCAAATTTTATAACATTTTCCTTGATGTAGGTAGAGTTGCATTTTTGGAATTAACGATTAACTATTTTGCTAAATATTTGATTTTGTATTTTTTCACTGTTTCAGAGCTTGTAACTCGCCATTAATTCTCAATATTCTAAAACAACTTATGTCATTTCGTAGGATTTTTTCTGCTCTTTCTAAATATGTGCTTCGTTTTTATGTAGCATTATCGATAGTTTAGCAATGAGGGTTTTTTTACAAATTTCCGATTTTTCATTCTATTTGCTGTAACTTGAAAATTATTGAGATCCGGCCAGGCATTATATACTGATTTATGCTCCGTGTGATCTCCTCTATTACCCCTATTAATATTGGACCCCTTTAACGGAACACCCTGTATATATGACTGTAACTGGGCAATATACAGTGGGTTGCCAAATTATTAGGGACAGTCATGAAGTATAGGTTTTTTGTACAATGTTAGGATTTAATTTGAAAATAAACACTGTTTTTAAGTTTAAAATGCTTTATTGTTATAGTTTAAATATTTACGCAATATTATATGAAAAAATATATATATATATATATAATGCAGTCAATTTACCAATGTTAAGTAAAGAATATTAATATTTGGTGACATTTCCTTTGGCTTCAAGGAGTGTTCTCGCCATGCTTTATATGCAATTTCTGACACTTATTTTAGGGTTGTGATGCCATAAATTTATTAGTTTTTCGATGAGCTGTACCTTGGTTGAAATCATATCTTTAGCGATTTCCGCCTTGGTGATCTTCTATAAGTTTTCTATGAGGTTCATGTCAGGAGAATTGCCAGGCCAAGCTAAAACTGGGATATTGTGGTCTGAAAAACATTCTTACGCTTCTAGCTTTATGACAAGGTGCTGAATCATGCATAAACATGAACTCTTCACCACCTGGGAACCATTCTTCAATTTGCGGCAGCAGCCGAGTTTCCCTGAACTTGCCTGTACTGGTCTTCTCTCATGGTTCCCTGGATAATGTACAGGCGTTCAACCCCTTTAGCGCTTATGACAGACCACACCATTATTTTATCAGGGTGTTTAACACTCTCCACGATGCAGTCAGAGAGGTATTTTTTGCCTGGGCGTCGCCTGACAAAGCTGCTTTTATTGGCTAAATTTTCAAAGGTTGATTCATCTGAGAAACACACCTGAAAAAAAAATTAAATATGTTAATAATTTAGAAATAAATGATTTTAAATGAGATAAATAATAGATATCTTAACAACTGACCTTACTCCAGTCATCAACTGTCTTTTGGCGGTGTTCACGAGCCCAGGCAAGGCGCTCCTTCTTCATCGCTTCTGTCAACCGGGGTTTCTTGGCTGGACAATGGCCTGTCAACCCTTTCTCCACTAATCTCCGCTGCACAGTTCTCTTAGAAACTGGTATTCCAGATTCTTGAACGATCTAAGTAAGGAGTCCCACACTTGTCTTTCTGTTTCCTAAACGGATATTCCGGATTTTCCTATCGGTACGTGGAGTTGTTATGCGTTTTCTTCCACTGTTACCTTTTTGTTTGGCCGAAAGTGGCTGGTTTTTGTCCAGATTTATTTTTATCCTGTTGACTACTGACTTGGAAACTCCAGCAAGTTTTGCTATCTTCCTTTGGGAATGACTCGTATGCAGAAGAAGGGTTTTTACCTCAGATTTTTTTGTAGGGGACAAATCAACCCCTCTACCCATACGGAAATCAATAAAAATAAAAAATAAATTAAAATCGTAAATAATTTCGCAAAAAACTAATATTTAATCAATAAAAGAAAGATAATACTCACATATAATTCTTAACTTTTCAAAAAAAATACAAAGAATTTTGTTTAAATTAAAGAAAAGCGTCTTCCCTAGTGCGTGTGTAAAACACTCAGCGTCTCCCCCTTTATTAAAATATTTATAGATCCAAACAAACCTTTTAACATAGCAAAAGTACTTAAAAGTTGAATTATAGAGATATTGACAACGGTAAAATACATTCCTGCAACACTTAAACCATTTAGATCCGCAGTCAAGTGCACCCAAAGTATAAAACTAGCAAAAAATATGACTGTCCTTAATAATTTGGCAACCCACTGTATGTTATGAAATGTTATATACAACCTGTATTATTATAATGTTGTATATGCTTTATGATTTGCCGATAATTCTAGCTCGCTTGGTCATTCATCTTCCGGGGGGGGGGGGGGGGGCACTATAACATGAAAGTACCAAACAAAATTATGTATAAGTTTTAAAAGAATTCTCTAATCTGTTTATATATATATATATTTAAATAATAAAACAACAGAAAATAATTTAAAAGCATGAAAATGCAAATATGATCTTGGTGTGTGAACAGATGCACCATCTCAGCTTTGTCAGCAAACGTGTTAAGAAAATGATGTCAAAGTTAGAAATTTAAATAAATTTCACAGACACAACTGTCAGAAAAAGGTATTAATTGAGGAACAATCACTTAGAATTCAAAATGCAATACATTTGATAGAAAATGAAAAACGTTATTTGATTTTAAAGCACTTGGATATTAATGTCTGTAAATTTCATGTGCATGTAAAAATGGCTTTGTGATTGTGTCAGAATAATTTGCATTGTTCAACAGTATATCTTTTTTTTAATAATAATAGAAAAAAAACAGCATTAAATATATGCAATACAAAATATTGCAGAAAATTCATGATTATTCATACTGTTGGTCTCTGTTTCAAAGTTTCAATGCAGTATGTTCAATATTTTTTCAGTTTGTAGAACTTTCTGTGTTGTGCATATATTGTGCTGTCCTCTAAAAAAAACCTTAGTACTTCATCAAATAGTTCACTAAAGTCAATTTTTTTTATTTTGTACCTTTTTTATGCATCATTTAAAATAATAACAATAGTTAAAAAATACCTAAGGAGTGCTTATTTAGTTTTAAAATAATTTAAATTAACAATTGCAGATTTCCGGCAAAACATGAGATCCATTTTTTCAGATTTTCTTGTTATAATAGAATTTTAGAATAGTCTACATAAATTTGTAATTATTTTTATGTTAAATCATTAATACTCAAGTTTAAAATCTTAAGTCAGAACAAGCTATAAAAATTTAGCAATGTTTATTTTTTTTTTATTATTATTGTTATTCTTTATTAGACTTTATATAGAGAAAATTTCAAAAATGGGGTTTTTTTTTAGAGGACAGTACAATACAGGTTCAACTGTTAAAAGTTTTGCTAAATGTATATTTTCTAATTTTGACAAATTTGTTGATCAAAGCAACACAAATTCTTCACTATAAAATTTACTTACATTTACTATGAAATTTCACCAAGAACTATTTCAGGATGTATCATATTGTGAATCATGGGGGAGAGTAAGTATTATGAGGGGCTCTTTAATTTTGAATGTAACTAAGGATAAAAGTATCACTGAATGAATAGAAGAAGTAAAGAATTTTCTTTATATTTTAATGGTAATATTAACTTACAAGGGAACCACTTTTGGTGCAGCTTCACCTAGCATTGAGACCTGGTGCATTTTAAAGCCCTATATTATGAAGTTTGAGAATCGATAAAATTTTTCTGTTAAAATCATAGATTTTTTATTTTACAGCAGCATTACTTTCTAAAAATGCAATTTTTGAGACCACTTATTGACTTATAGGACTATTAACATAGATTTTTAAAAAAAATCACTGACGGCTCGGCCTACAGGCACAGGTAGATTTCGAAGACGCAGATCGTGGGGCGCCTGTTTGTTGGGAATTGCGTAAGAAATGACCTTTTTGCCATGATGCGTCATTTGGAGACGCCTACTTCGAAACCTAACTTGTTTGCATGTAGAGCCGGCAGGGATTTTTTTGTTTTAAATTTTTTTTGCTATAAGGGTTGGTCCTATAAAAACTTGTCAACATAAAAGTTTTAGATAATATTAAGAGGATTTATAATAAATTTAAGCGGATTTGATATCTTCTGACTTGATGAAGTTATGAATTTTTTTCTTCTAAAACCCCCTTTTAGGGCCATTTTTAATTATATCAAAAATCTGTCATACATAAATTTTCGAGCTTTTTCCTAGAAGTAATATTTAACTTTAAACGGATTCGATACGTATCATAATTAAAAAAATTATGGGTTTTTTTCTGTTTTCACAAAAAGCCCCCTCTGGTTCGATTTTGCCCATTAACGAACTTGACCGAGATTTTATGCCCCTTGATTTTATGTATCAGTTTGGAAGAGATTTGTGCAGAATTATGGGAGTTATTGTGTCCATAAAAAAGTGACATAGATAGATTGATAGATAAAGTTTTGAACTGGGGGGTGTTTTTGGGTTCTGGGAGTCATAATCGGCGTAGATCTGCAAAAATTTTTCAAAAATTCCAACTTAGGTGAGAATGCAATAGGTAGTATTTCTTTTATTTTAACGGAACACCCTGTATATATGACTGTAACTGGGCAATATACAGTGGGTTGCCAAATTATTAGGGACAGTCATGAAGTATAGGTTTTTTGTACAATGTTAGGATTTAATTTGAAAATAAACACTGTTTTTAAGTTTAAAATGCTTTATTGTTATAGTTTAAATATTTACGCAATATTATATGAAAAAAAAAATATATATATATATAATGCAGTCAATTTACCAATGTTAAGTAAAGAATATTAATATTTGGTGACATTTCCTTTGGCTTCAAGGAGTGTTCTCGCCATGCTTTATATGCAATTTCTGACACTTATTTTAGGGTTGTGATGCCATAAATTTATTAGTTTTTCGATGAGCTGTACCTTGGTTGAAATCATATCTTTAGCGATTTCCGCCTTGGTGATCTTCTATAAGTTTTCTATGAGGTTCATGTCAGGAGAATTGCCAGGCCAAGCTAAAACTGGGATATTGTGGTCTGAAAAACATTCTTACGCTTCTAGCTTTATGACAAGGTGCTGAATCATGCATAAACATGAACTCTTCACCACCTGGGAACCATTCTTCAATTTGCGGCAGCAGCCGAGTTTCCCTGAACTTGCCTGTACTGGTCTTCTCTCATGGTTCCCTGGATAATGTACAGGCGTTCAACCCCTTTAGCGCTTATGACAGACCACACCATTATTTTATCAGGGTGTTTAACACTCTCCACGATGCAGTCAGAGAGGTATTTTTTGCCTGGGCGTCGCCTGACAAAGCTGCTTTTATTGGCTAAATTTTCAAAGGTTGATTCATCTGAGAAACACACCTGAAAAAAAAATTAAATATGTTAATAATTTAGAACTAAATGATTTTAAATGAGATAAATAATAGATATCTTAACAACTGACCTTACTCCAGTCATCAACTGTCTTTTGGCGGTGTTCACGAGCCCAGGCAAGGCGCTCCTTCTTCATCGCTTCTGTCAACCGGGGTTTCTTGGCTGGACAATGGCCTGTCAACCCTTTCTCCACTAATCTCCGCTGCACAGTTCTCTTAGAAACTGGTATTCCAGATTCTTGAACGATCTAAGTAAGGAGTCCCACACTTGTCTTTCTGTTTCCTAAACGGATATTCCGGATTTTCCTATCGGTACGTGGAGTTGTTATGCGTTTTCTTCCACTGTTACCTTTTTGTTTGGCCGAAAGTGGCTGGTTTTTGTCCAGATTTATTTTTATCCTGTTGACTACTGACTTGGAAACTCCAGCAAGTTTTGCTATCTTCCTTTGGGAATGACTCGTATGCAGAAGAAGGGTTTTTACCTCAGATTTTTTTGTAGGGGACAAATCAACCCCTCTACCCATACGGAAATCAATAAAAATAAAAAATAAATTAAAATCGTAAATAATTTCGCAAAAAACTAATATTTAATCAATAAAAGAAAGATAATACTCACATATAATTCTTAACTTTTCAAAAAAAATACAAAGAATTTTGTTTAAATTAAAGAAAAGCGTCTTCCCTAGTGCGTGTGTAAAACACTCAGCGTCTCCCCCTTTATTAAAATATTTATAGATCCAAACAAACCTTTTAACATAGCAAAAGTACTTAAAAGTTGAATTATAGAGATATTGACAACGGTAAAATACATTCCTGCAACACTTAAACCATTTAGATCCGCAGTCAAGTGCACCCAAAGTATAAAACTAGCAAAAAATATGACTGTCCTTAATAATTTGGCAACCCACTGTATGTTATGAAATGTTATATACAACCTGTATTATTATAATGTTGTATATGCTTTATGATTTGCCGATAATTCTAGCTCGCTTGGTCATTCATCTTCCGGGGGGGGGGGGGGGGGCACTATAACATGAAAGTACCAAACAAAATTATGTATAAGTTTTAAAAGAATTCTCTAATCTGTTTATATATATATATATTTAAATAATAAAACAACAGAAAATAATTTAAAAGCATGAAAATGCAAATATGATCTTGGTGTGTGAACAGATGCACCATCTCAGCTTTGTCAGCAAACGTGTTAAGAAAATGATGTCAAAGTTAGAAATTTAAATAAATTTCACAGACACAACTGTCAGAAAAAGGTATTAATTGAGGAACAATCACTTAGAATTCAAAATGCAATACATTTGATAGAAAATGAAAAACGTTATTTGATTTTAAAGCACTTGGATATTAATGTCTGTAAATTTCATGTGCATGTAAAAATGGCTTTGTGATTGTGTCAGAATAATTTGCATTGTTCAACAGTATATCTTTTTTTTAATAATAATAGAAAAAAAACAGCATTAAATATATGCAATACAAAATATTGCAGAAAATTCATGATTATTCATACTGTTGGTCTCTGTTTCAAAGTTTCAATGCAGTATGTTCAATATTTTTTCAGTTTGTAGAACTTTCTGTGTTGTGCATATATTGTGCTGTCCTCTAAAAAAAACCTTAGTACTTCATCAAATAGTTCACTAAAGTCAATTTTTTTTATTTTGTACCTTTTTTATGCATCATTTAAAATAATAACAATAGTTAAAAAATACCTAAGGAGTGCTTATTTAGTTTTAAAATAATTTAAATTAACAATTGCAGATTTCCGGCAAAACATGAGATCCATTTTTTCAGATTTTCTTGTTATAATAGAATTTTAGAATAGTCTACATAAATTTGTAATTATTTTTATGTTAAATCATTAATACTCAAGTTTAAAATCTTAAGTCAGAACAAGCTATAAAAATTTAGCAATGTTTATTTTTTTTTTATTATTATTGTTATTCTTTATTAGACTTTATATAGAGAAAATTTCAAAAATGGGGTTTTTTTTTAGAGGACAGTACAATACAGGTTCAACTGTTAAAAGTTTTGCTAAATGTATATTTTCTAATTTTGACAAATTTGTTGATCAAAGCAACACAAATTCTTCACTATAAAATTTACTTACATTTACTATGAAATTTCACCAAGAACTATTTCAGGATGTATCATATTGTGAATCATGGGGGAGAGTAAGTATTATGAGGGGCTCTTTAATTTTGAATGTAACTAAGGATAAAAGTATCACTGAATGAATAGAAGAAGTAAAGAATTTTCTTTATATTTTAATGGTAATATTAACTTACAAGGGAACCACTTTTGGTGCAGCTTCACCTAGCATTGAGACCTGGTGCATTTTAAAGCCCTATATTATGAAGTTTGAGAATCGATAAAATTTTTCTGTTAAAATCATAGATTTTTTATTTTACAGCAGCATTACTTTCTAAAAATGCAATTTTTGAGACCACTTATTGACTTATAGGACTATTAACATAGATTTTTAAAAAAAATCACTGACGGCTCGGCCTACAGGCACAGGTAGATTTCGAAGACGCAGATCGTGGGGCGCCTGTTTGTTGGGAATTGCGTAAGAAATGACCTTTTTGCCATGATGCGTCATTTGGAGACGCCTACTTCGAAACCTAACTTGTTTGCATGTAGAGCCGGCAGGGATTTTTTTGTTTTAAATTTTTTTTGCTATAAGGGTTGGTCCTATAAAAACTTGTCAACATAAAAGTTTTAGATAATATTAAGAGGATTTATAATAAATTTAAGCGGATTTGATATCTTCTGACTTGATGAAGTTATGAATTTTTTTCTTCTAAAACCCCCTTTTAGGGCCATTTTTAATTATATCAAAAATCTGTCATACATAAATTTTCGAGCTTTTTCCTAGAAGTAATATTTAACTTTAAACGGATTCGATACGTATCATAATTAAAAAAATTATGGGTTTTTTTCTGTTTTCACAAAAAGCCCCCTCTGGTTCGATTTTGCCCATTAACGAACTTGACCGAGATTTTATGCCCCTTGATTTTATGTATCAGTTTGGAAGAGATTTGTGCAGAATTATGGGAGTTATTGTGTCCATAAAAAAGTGACATAGATAGATTGATAGATAAAGTTTTGAACTGGGGGGTGTTTTTGGGTTCTGGGAGTCATAATCGGCGTAGATCTGCAAAAATTTTTCAAAAATTCCAACTTAGGTGAGAATGCAATAGGTAGTATTTCTTACGAAATCTACCTAAAAAAAGCAGTTAAAAATACAAATTAGTCAATAATAAGTATAAAATATTGAAAAAAGTTTAAAAATTCCTTCAAGAACCTACGAATTTGATTTTGAAAAAATACAACATTGTATTTACATTTTTGGCGGTGCAACATTGGCTTTATTCATTACTGTAGAATTTTTCTCACCAACCCTGGACAAATGTCATAATCTTCTGCTGTGTGTGAGTAAGAAGTGGTTAGGATTCATAGCACCCTATTTGGTGATTTAACTCACTTTTGGCATGAAATTAACAATTAAAAATCCAATAACAAAAAATTAAACACATAAAAAAATATATAAAATGTGATTTTAACAGAGAGATTTTATTGGTTCTCTAACTTTTATGTATAGGGCTATAAAATGTATCAGGTCTCAATGCTAGGTGCGAGCTGCACCAAAAGTGGTTCCCTTGTTAGAGAAAGTCAATTTTGTATGTGTAAGTATAAAAGAATAAAATTCAAATTCTTAATTTTTTGTGTTGAAAAAAGTTTTGTAAATAAAAATAATGGTACTTTTCCGTTATACGGACACCATTGTCGCCAAGCATACATTTTCATACATTATACATTAGTATACATTTTGGCATGGTGTTCGTATAACGGAAAAGTACCGAAATAATAATAAACTTAAAAAGCACACTTAAAAGTGACAATGAATTCTTATGTTAAATAAAATGTTTATGAATTGTATGTATCAAATAAAATTACCTAATTAGTAATTTTGACTTGGTAAAAGCCATGTTTTACTATTAGCATGAACAGGGGGTGTAAAAACTGGGCACCAATAGGCCGATTGTCACCACTAAATTTTATTAGTATTCTTGGCCTAAAGTTTATTAGTATAGTTCACCTAAATTTTATTAGTATTCTTATTAGGCAAAGAATACTAAAAATTTAGTGGTAGCAATCTGCCCATTAGCACCTAGTTTTTACATCCCTGAGCATGAAGGTGTTTAAATTGAAATACTAAAAAAATACATCAAGCTGTAAAATTTTTAAGCATACAAAAAATCAATTTTAATTTATGTTTAATTGTATTTCTATTTTTAAATTAATATGTATATGCAATTAACATATTTATATATTTAAATTAAAATGTATATATAATTAATATATATATAATCAAAATGCATATATATTTTTTTAAGTAACTATTCATTCGCCGGATATTCAGTATTCGACTAAATCACTATTTGTTACATTAATAATTTTAATACTTTTTTTAAATTATATAATTTTTATTAGTAATATTTTTTATTCTGTACTCCTAGACATTTAATTTTTCTTTTCCTTCTTCATCTAGGCTATTCAAGAAGATGAAGCATTTCAACAAGCTGTCCGTACTAGCTATGGAAGGAGACCCATTGTAAGATTTAACTCAATTTTATGTCACAAAATATTTATATTTTTCTCTATAACATTTTGCTTTTAAAATCTTTGCTAATAAAACTGAAAAACATATTGGTACTTTCCTTTTATAATTGAGCCTTGACAAGAGAAGGTAAATGTTCATTCACACTTTCTGGCAACCTATTTACTGTTTCATAAGCATAAGCAATTTCTTTAATATTTAAACAATTTATTTGATATATACATTTACTCATAGAAGCCATTTATATATATAGAAACAGAAGTAATTTTTCTCATACAGCCAAGAATCTATAATCCACCACATATACTTTTTTTATATACTAGTAAAAACTAAACTGCATTACAGAACACACCTAGGCTAACTGAACATTTAAGGACTAGCTTTGGGTAGATAATATTTGAACTTTTTAGAGCAAGAATTTTATTTCTTAACAAGAGTTAATGACTGTTCATAGAATGCAAGATAAACTTTCTAAAGAAAATTTAAAGTTTTAAAACAGACAACACTTGGCTCTATTTTTGAAAAACAAAAATTTTTATAAATATTATTCAATATTATAAGATGCTATTTTTCATATTTCATCATAGCTCACTGAATATTTTTTTTTTTTCATTATTCCATTTTTAATTGTTTCATTTTTTATTCTAATTATTAGATTTCATATTTATCTTTGTATATTATATTGAATGTGGAATTAAAATGTCCAGAAATAAGAAAATGATGCATAATCCATAATACTCCATAATCTGCAATATTCTATAATCTGCACAACCTTTGGTCTCAACTTGTGCAGATTAAAGAACTTTGCCTGTATGTGTAATCATAAGAAATTTTTATACTTTTATGTTAGCCAGGTGCGAATCTTGCCAATTGCTGTTTTTTTAAACACGTGATAAAATTATAAATAAATCTTTAATGTTGAAATAAAATGTTTTGGTTTATGGTATTTATTTCTTCTTATTTTTGTTTTCTTTTTAGTATTTTGAATGAAATGAGTGAAAGATTTATATTTTAAATGAAATGAATGCAATTTGAATATGGTAGATGGAAAGAATATTTGATTTATCATATGTGCCCGGCTAACATAAAAGTACCGAAATTTCTTTAACACATACATAAAGAAGCATAATAGTTCATTAGTTTCATTTTCATTGCTTTTTATATCATTGTTGAGCTCGAACTATGCCAATGTCACTTTAAAAAGTTCCAAGGTCCAAGTAAAAAGAAAGTACCAAAATAATTTGTGAGCATAACTCTTGAGAACTCACATATGAGAACTCACATATATTTATTGATTTTGATACTTGTGTATAATGCTGTTGACCATTTAAAAAAAAAAAAAAAAATTACCAAACAATAAGATTTAACATAAAAAAATGCATAATCGCTACATCACATTCTGACCACACATTCCTGATTTTCGGCCAATAACCATGGCTGAATGCCTCATATGTATATCCTGAATATGGAAAATTGTCGGGAAGGTAGCCTGGCGAAATATTTAAAAGTACTTCATTGATTTTTTTTGTTTTGTAAAAGGCTTTTATCAAATATGAAAACAAAACAATAAGTTGCTAACCAACATACATTTTATTACGAGATTTTAAAATGAGATGTATAAAAATTAAAATCACAAAAATAAAATTATTCTTGACGTTTCAGTTTATCTTTAAAACCATTCTCAGGAGTTAATTTTCTTAAATACAAAATGGCGAAAAAATATTTACGTGTTACATAATTAAAGCATTATTCAAACTAAATCATTTAGTTTGAATATTGCTTCAGTTATGTAACATGTAAATATTTTTCTGCCATTTTGTATTTAAGAAAATTAACTCCTGAGGATGGTTTTAAAGATAAACTGAAATGGTTTTAAAGATAAACTGAAATGTCAAGAATATTTTTTATTTTTGTGATTTTAATTTTTACATCTCAGTTTAAAATCTCGTAATAAAATGTACGTTGGTTAGCAACTTATTGTTTTATTTTCGTATACAACATAAGGTCCTTATTTATTATGGCTTTTGTCAATTTCTGCAATCTTTTTAGGCCCTACAATTTTTTCTGAATATCTTTATAGTAGAAGGTTAGACGGTACTTTTTGGTTAGCCGGGCACCAGTGAAATATATATGCATATACATACACACATATATATACATATGTATATATAAAAAAATATATATATGTATTTCACTGGCCTCTGGCTAATCGGAAAATACCGGTTAGACATACAAACTTTTCAGCAATCACTATTCCAATCAATCATTGTACTCTTGCTTAAATCCAACTTTTTTTTTTATTATTGATTTGATTGATGTAAATTCATCTGACCAGCCATAAATAATTCTTAATGCAATTACAAATAATTTTGCAACTGTCATTTTTTCCCTCAAATTTGATTATGAAGTTGTGATTGAAATAAATGGTGTTCATGCCAATAAAGTGGTAATATATAATGAGTATTTACTTAATTTAATGCAAAAAATAGTACAATAAAATAAGTAGTTAAATAAAAATAGATGGAAATAAAAGATTTTTTTTCATAATTGCTGCTATAAATACTAAACAATGTAAATTTTGTATTACACTAGCAGTGCTACTTGTTGAATTTAAATAAGAATTTTCAGAATTCCTCTAACATCATGTTTCTAATGCTCATCAATCATCATCATTAATAAATTGTGTAAAATTATTATTATTATTATTATTGAAAATGATAACCTAATTATTTTGAAATATTTTTTTTAATCTTATTTTATGAATAAATAGAAATATTCAGAATTATCTGTACAATTTTCACAATCATGCAAAATCAGACCATATATATTGCATTACATTTTTCTTAATCTTGCACATCACAATGCAGCTTGGTGAGATTTTTTTTTTTCTGTGTCTCCTATGTTAATTTATTTTTGTGAGATCTGATTACCTGAAGAGAATTTTAAATTTGATAACATGTTATAATATTTTTTTTAATCCTCCCTTCCACCAAATTTATGTAATTTTTATATAAACAAAAAAAATTCTCAGGAAACCATCATATTGTTTTAAACATATTTCAGAATCATACATACAGGTTGAAAATCTGGCTAAAATTTGCTGCCTAGCAATTGTCAATAGGGATTCACTGAAGTAAGGATTTCGCCTAATATTGAATATTCGGTCAAAGTGTATACCAAATATTCAGTATTCAGCAACCAAATACTTAAAATTTTTTAATAAATATTTTTGCATATATTAGCTTTTTTGATAAACTTTAATTACAATTAAATTCTTAATAACTTAATTCAGTTACATTTTTATTCTTAAATCTAATTATCCAAAAAATTTAATGACTTCTTTCAACTCACAAATTCATTGATCCATCACTTAGTTTTTATTATTTTATAACTAGCCAATACCAAAAATAAATTATTAAAATATTAAATTTTAGTATTTTACAGACTATTATTAAGGATAAGGATTATCAGAAAACAAAAGTATATTCAAATAAAAAGAAACTGGATGTTATCATTAAGCTGATTTACTGATTGTCTATGTCTAATTATAAATACATTGAATAGAAATGTTCTCAACTACAAAAGGCAACATATCAATTACACCACCTTATTTTTAAACCATAATTTGCCCATGTGAAAATTTGATTACAAATAGTACTGTATCTGCTTTTATAAATGATCACTTATAACTGAAACATTTTAAAATAACATCTGCTTATTTTAATATGTTTAATAATGAGCATTGGTCATCATTTATTTTTACAACTAGAAATACTTTACCTATTGTTTTTCATAAATTAATTATTTGGAAAATTTGGCCAAGTAAGTAAAAGTATTCAGCTAAAACTGTATATTCGGTATTCAGTCAATCCCTAATTGTCATTTCATTTTAAGGATGTATTCAAATCCAAACTGCTTATTTTGAGACACATTTGTAAATTCATTTTTGCTCTAAAATGCATCCAATTGGCAGGTTCTCTTATTCAGAAACTTTATAATGTCCCCACTCTCTCGATTTTTTCATAAAGGCAGAATATATTTCAAAAAATGCTGTCAAAATGGACATTTTGAACCGAATTTCCCAACGCGATAGCGCTTGAAACAAAAAAAAATGATCGTACATTTTTAAATAATTGTCTGTAAATCAATTTCTAATTAATTGAACGAAAAATAAAAACATGGGGCCCTTATAAATGTCTTTATAAATCACGCCGCCAAGTTTCCTGTTGTTACTTTTAAAAATGAGTCTGGGAATGTGTCTCAAAATTTTAAGTTGTTGAACGTGGAAAAATATTTTTTTTTGAATACCGCCTTAATGTGAATAATAATTAACTAGTTTTAGTACACTTTTTAGTTATCTATGCTTGTTATCAAAACATTTGCCAAAGAAACTATACCAGAGACAATTAATAGGTAGATCTAATTTTATCTCTATTTAAATGTGACTTTTTTCTCACTTTATAAAATATGACAATACTTCATATGATACCATTCATAACTGAGACAATTTTATTATGTTTTCTAGCCTACTGCAAAAGTTCCAGGAACATCCAGATTAACTGCATCGAGAGGAGGTACATCAGTAAGTGATAATGAAATTATTGTTAACAATTTTGTTTTATGTCTTTCCCTGTAGCAGATTTCACATGAAAATATTATAGTAAAACTTGCAAAAGTGAAATTGCAAGGGACTGGGATAAAATTCCATTTTAGACTGGTTTCCGTCATAACAGATATGATTGTATCATATTCCTATTCTTTCTGTCAGAACCATAATTTTTTTTTTCCGTTTAAGGAAAAATTCTCTTTTCATAGGTTTTACTGTATTACATTTTTATTTTTTTTTATTTTTTTATTTTTTTGGCTATAACATAACTGAATCTTAAGATAGTACAATTTCGTACCAAATATTGTAAACAGCCATGAAAATGATATGGCAATTTTTTTTTAATATGCATGCCATTTGTTCTTAAGCTTACAAAATTTGTCTCTGCTAAATGTTTTTAATTTTCCAGTATGTTTACGGTTTTTAATTTACCAGCAATGGGAAAGGGTGTTATATATATATATATTTTTTTTAAAGATCCCTGTATTTTACTTTCTGAAAGTATTGATGAGAATGGTTTTTAATATACATATTCAAAAGAAAAACATCTGTAGATGCAATATAAGCAATTGTCAAAACAAAAAAGGTGTTCACATGGCAAATTCTTTCAATGGCTCTAAAATATCTTTCAGCATTAACAAAAGTAAATTTAAGTCTGTATGCATTGCCAAAAGGTGCATTATTATATAGCTTATTGGTGTATATCAGGGCACACACTAAAAATTTTTCATTATTATCCAACAAATTAGCCAAAGTGGAAAAATGTTGGTCAAATTTGATAACTATTAGCCAAAACTACCATTACTGTTATGAGTCATTTCATGTCAGTTCAGACATGAAATGAGCCAGCCATGTAACCCACCCACCATCACGGATTTCAATGAAACTGGGTGTGTTTGTTCTTACTATTATAATCACCAGTAAATTTTTTTGCTCGTAAGCAAATAAGTTTTTGAGAAAAAAAATATTAAAATTTTAAAAAATTGCCAGTTTAATTATTTGTCATGCCTGCTTTAGATACAACTTTTCTGAGCAATGGGATAAAAGGCAAGTACCAGTAACTGCTATAATTAATTAAAAATATAGTAATAATGAAATATGATTTCCAGCTAGGTAAGGAAGTACTTCATATTTAGCCTTTTGCTGTACAAAAATGACAGTAAATATATTAAATCGATGCTACCCAAGTTATTACTTAACAGTATTTTAATTTTTATGGTGATTTAGTTTAAACTAATACTGTAAAAAAGAAACAATAGGTTTTTTGCAAGAAATAGACTCTGAAAATACTAAACAGTTTTTCAAAAAAATTTTCACAGTACATAGCTGAGTATACTTGAGAATCATGTGATTCCCAAGTAGACTGCTTTGTAATCTTTTTTTTTTTTTTTTTTTTTTTTTTTTTGGAAGGAGGCAGTTGCAAATGGATTAGTATGAAGATTTTCTCATTGATTTAAGTCTCATGTTCACATAATGCAGTACAAGAATGCAATTTTCTCACTTAATTAGTAATATTTAAATTATCTGTAGCAGTATAATTTCCCCTTGTGTAAATAGACACACAAATACTACTTGGTATATTTCAACATTAATTAATATAAAGCTGTGGGTTTTGCTAGTGTTAATACATTTAAAAATTGTCTTGTGCAGGGAGGTCTTGCAAAAAATTCTTTGTTTATCTTATTTTATGTTTATTTTCTTGATTTTAAAACATGCAAACTAAGCTGGAGTACACAGGAGCATCCGTTTCAAAATCTTGTCCCTCCTGTATTTTGTTATGCTGGCGCTCATGATCATGCAAAATAACTCTCATCATTAAAAAATTTTAATGTCATTACCCTTCTAATTTGCCTCTCTCCCACGATCTCTGAGATGGAATATATTGACCTGTGTATCTTTTTTACCTGATCCTGAAATCATATTCACTTATTCATTTTTAAAAAAAAATCTTTTAGGAGATTGTGATTTAGCTCTCATACCTCCTGAAATCAAATTCACTTATTCATTAAAAAAGAGACTCTTCTTGTTATGATACATTCCATTTATACTTTTAAATTCAATAGTTTTCATTAATTATTTTACTTAAATTAAATATTTAATCCTTATTAATCATTAATTAAAAGTTTTCATATTAATTAACATTTAAATTGATTATTTAATCGTTATTATTTAAACAGTCAATAATTTCTATCTTTTTAAAATTAATCTTTTTAACTTTTCTTCTAAGATATTATTATTAATTAAAAATAACTTCTCTAATTAAATCACTTTTTAAAAATCAATATCAATAATCACTTGTAAATTAAATTATAATCATGCATTTAAATCTCTGGATAGAGAATTAAAGATTTCCGTTTGTTGACATCGATTCCGGTAAGGTACCGCGATTTTTCTTCTAAGTTAAAATATATAATTTCTACTTTTTAAATATTAATTATTTTTGTTTTAAAATTGATGCAATAGATTAAACATAATTAATTATGCAGTCTGCCAAAATCCTAGCAAGATTCAACGTAAATCGTGGCAGATATGAATTTTTAAACATGTTCTCTAATTTCAATGTTTACTTCGGTTGCTTTCACTATGATGCCTGGCCATTTTGAATCGCATCTTCGTGCGTTCAAAAAACAACAACTTAAGAGGTAATTGTCACCCATTTTGATGTAGGGGTCGTTCGAGCGGACATTCCAAGGTTAAGGGGTGCATTTTTCAGTGGGGAAAAAGGGGAATTCAAATTTGTTCTAGAACATTCGCGTACGTAAGATCTTAATTTCCGCTACTTGTTGCTAGGGAGTAAGTGTTTTCCTTTCGCCAGTATCGTTCGCGTGTGGAGTTGAGTTGTGGCACTAATGCTTTTTAGCAGTTACGGTTGAGAGTTAAGCCGTACGAAAAGAAGAAGAGGAATTTTTCGACTCTTCTGATTGGATAGTTTTGGCGTGTGTGTGAGTTGACTTGGTGGAGTTAAAATTCAAAAAGTCAGTCAGTCTGTTGCTTTGCTTTACGAGAATGAAGATGTAGTTGAGAGAGAAAGACGCCGTGGTCGGGCCGTAAGGCCTGACACTGTGTCAAAATTTTTATTTTTCACTTGTGAAAATTTTTGTGTAATGCTTATTTTTCAGTTCAATTCTACATTTGATTTTTTTTTTCTCCCCTTTGGCATCAATTTTTTTTTTAAATTTTTTTTTCCCATATTCTAGGGGTAAATGTTATGATACATTCCATTTATACTTTTAAATTCAATAGTTTTCATTAATTATTTTACTTAAATTAAATATTTAATCCTTATTAATCATTAATTAAAAGTTTTCATATTAATTAACATTTAAATTGATTATTTAATCGTTATTATTTAAACAGTCAATAATTTCTATCTTTTTAAAATTAATCTTTTTAACTTTTCTTCTAAGATATTATTATTAATTAAAAATAACTTCTCTAATTAAATCACTTTTTAAAAATCAATATCAATAATCACTTGTAAATTAAATTATAATCATGCATTTAAATCTCTGGATAGAGAATTAAAGATTTCCGTTTGTTGACATCGATTCCGGTAAGGTACCGCGATTTTTCTTCTAAGTTAAAATATATAATTTCTACTTTTTAAATATTAATTATTTTTGTTTTAAAATTGATGCAATAGATTAAACATAATTAATTATGCAGTCTGCCAAAATCCTAGCAAGATTCAACGTAAATCGTGGCAGATATGAATTTTTAAACATGTTCTCTAATTTCAATGTTTACTTCGGTTGCTTTCACTATGATGCCTGGCCATTTTGAATCGCATCTTCGTGCGTTCAAAAAACAACAACTTAAGAGGTAATTGTCACCCATTTTGATGTAGGGGTCGTTCGAGCGGACATTCCAAGGTTAAGGGGTGCATTTTTCAGTGGGGAAAAAGGGGAATTCAAATTTGTTCTAGAACATTCGCGTACGTAAGATCTTAATTTCCGCTACTTGTTGCTAGGGAGTAAGTGTTTTCCTTTCGCCAGTATCGTTCGCGTGTGGAGTTGAGTTGTGGCACTAATGCTTTTTAGCAGTTACGGTTGAGAGTTAAGCCGTACGAAAAGAAGAAGAGGAATTTTTCGACTCTTCTGATTGGATAGTTTTGGCGTGTGTGTGAGTTGACTTGGTGGAGTTAAAATTCAAAAAGTCAGTCAGTCTGTTGCTTTGCTTTACGAGAATGAAGATGTAGTTGAGAGAGAAAGACGCCGTGGTCGGGCCGTAAGGCCTGACATTATGTCAAAATTTTTGTATATAATTCAGTGAAAGCACTGTTAATATTTAATCTAGTTATTATAGTTCATGAAGTTTTGATCGCAAGTTTGAAGATGAAGTTTTAAATATTATTTCGGCACCTTTGGTTCCAATCTGCACTGCATATAATAGCAACAACATCATTTTGCTATCAAGCTAATATACCATACTGTCGTCCATCTCATCAATTTGTCATCTCTACATAAATTGCCTGTTCTTGTCAACTTTACATCCATGTCCCTCCTCATTTCATAAAGTCTAAGTTCCAGCGGGAATAAATATTCTCTCGGTAACATAAGAGATAGTCAGCACATCATAATATATATATAGATATACAGCATCGCACCCTATCTACAACCTTATCGATTCTTCATCTTGGTGTGAATGACAAAGATTCATCTACAATTTCTCCATTCGTGTTCCTCATTAGATATTTTAAGTTCCAATGAATACAGCAAGAATAAATATATAAATAATCTTATGAACTATTGTAAGACAATAGAACAATTTCTAATTTAACTTAAATTTTAGCATAGACGATTAATTTTAACGAAGATCCTAGTAATCTCTTTTATCTAGAACATTTAAATTACTAATGGTGAATTGAACTGAGTAGATTATGATGAAGATAGCTTATTTACTTAAATAATTTGTATGTATTTTATTGAAGTGGCCACAGTTAAACTAGATAAAATGTCTTGTGTGAATAAAATCAATTATTTACTTATATTCCTGTCATCAGCTTTATTTGGGTGAGTTGTATTTTTCTTATTTTCATTTCAGATCAAAATTCGTGCATATACTCCAGTTTGAGTAATTTTATCATCAGCTACTCTAAATTATATTTTACTGAATAACTTACATTATATTTGAGATTTCAGTATTATTTTTACAGTTTAATTTTGTTCATTAGTGCTAGGTTTAACATCGTTTTTGGTGCTTCCACTATACGCGCGACCTGTATTGAGAAGTTGGAGTGGGATTTAGAGTAAACATTTATTCTAATTTTCTGTCTTATTTAGGCATTTTAAGAATCTCTGTTTGCTTTATCTCCTAATCCAATTTTCCTTACACTTCTAATTGCAAATTTATCTTTGAGATCAAGATCAGTTTTTTCAAAGAGTGTTTCAATGTTCATATGAGATGAAAGAGTAGTTGAATGATCAGAGAGCATTTCCTTACCAGGCATGAAATAAGAGAAAGTCGCATCGGCTGTGAAGGGAGCCAAAGTTACCCCTCTTTTATTGTGAGTGAGTTATTATCTACTCTCTCGCAAGAGCTCTTTTGATTAACTCAAGATTGAATTACCCATGTCTACTAATAATGACCCAAATTATGGATAGTGTGGTGAATAAACATAACAGTGATAACTATGAAGATGACAAAAGTGACAGAGTGAAGAAAATGAAAAAATATGTACACAAAATTTCATAGATATGATAAAGTAGGATTAGGCTTAGAACAAAGAAACTTTGTCGGAGGGTAAAATTTTCACAGTTAATAAAATTAGAAAAAAAGTAATTTCTAATAAGCTCAAAGCTAAGGCAACAAAGAAAAGTATGCTTTAATAATTCACTATTCTTTTTTTTTCTTGCATACTTAGTTTTACTTAGAATTTAAGTTATTATTTCACAATCTCTAAAATCCAGAAATTTCTAAAATCTGAATTTTCCTCCATCCTGAAACATTTTTGGACTTCAGAGTTTGTACTGCATAATTTTTTATCGTCTTTTTTTATTACATTTTAATTTTCATTCAAGTTTCAGTTTATTTTTTTCCCTTTATTTTAATATGTTATTAATGTTGCTTTTAATGCATTCCAGTGGAATCGTTCTATGGTACCATCATCATCAGGTTTAGCTTCAGTCAATTCTCAAGAAAATCTGACACGCCCTATGACTGCTGTCCGTGGAGCTGGTTTCACATCTTCTCATGGTCATAGAGGTATGTTTTTAAATTTGAAATTATGTACAACTAGATCCAGGCATATTTTATTTATTTTTAGTATTTAAAGATTTAAATTAACATAATTGTAAGATTTGAAAATTTGATATGAGTTGTTTGGTAAAATGTGGAAGGAATTTGAAGTTTTGTCTTTGAAAATAGAAATGCCTCTTTGTAGTTATTCCATGTTTATGTTTATTGACTTTTTTTTTTAAATGTGTATGTGTGTATTCCCGTGTTTTTTTCTTTCTGGGCTTAATTTTTCATTGTCTTCTTTTTGTTTAGTAAATATCATTTTTGAAAATTAAAACTGTTAAAATAATCTTTTTTTTTGTTTTCTTAAAAGCTATCTAAGACTCAGTATAAGTATAAGAGATGTGAGTGATAGGTATTACAAGTAAACAAAATTAATTAAGAAAATGTTAAAACTGGATATTTAATGTAGTAAGTTAATGATGCCTAGGCACAAAACTTCTAAACAATTCTTTTATTACAATAAAAGTAGCTGACCTGGCTCGCATTGCCCGAGCTTGGGAAATAACCTTAAATATACCAAAAAAAGTGTTGAATTCAGACATTTTTCTCCATAAGGGATTTAGTGTTCGAGGCTTCACTGCCTTAGGCAGCATACACCCTTGATTAACGTTTGTATGATATATTTTTAAATAAAAATCTTTTTTTACTAACCTAAAATTGGGAGCCTTACTGCCTTCAGTAGCATACACTGGGTGTCCTACGCATGCTCCAGGCTGTTTTTGGAAACAAACCTTGAATTTGTATAATTTCATATTTATTAAACAAAAATATTTCTAAACAAACTGAGGGACTTCAGTGGTGTGGTCATAAAAAATCCCAGAGGTGTACGCTAAAGGCAGAGGATATACACTAGAGAGTACAGTGGAACTTCCCTTTAACGAAGTCCCTATTTAACGAAGTTTTCTACATAATGAATTTTTCTGTAAAACTTTGACTTTGAACACCATTAGCATGTAAATTAATCTCCATATTACGAAAAATATATTCTATATAACGAAGTTTATTCCACTTTTGTACGTGTACAGAACTCAAACTAATGTTGCGATGGATATGCGAATTTATTTCAGCAGATTGTATGAAAATGAACACATTTAAATATTTTCCATTCTGTTTGGTGCTAAATAAAACAATTGTTTTTCACACTAAAAACGCTTGTTATCATTACTCTCCCACACCGAGATTATAGCGCTGAGAGTTGGGGGAAGTCAAAATCCCCTTTTTACATTCAATGATACATCTACAAAAATGTGCTTCAAAATGCAAATCGAAGAACATCAAAGTTATTTTTGTTCCTTCCAATGCAACTTCTAAACTTCAGCCATTAGTCTAAGGAATAATAACAAATCTTGAAGTACATTATCAAAAAAGACAATGTAGTGAAAACATTAGTTTGAGAACCTGTGTATCAGAACTGATGAAAGCTTGAGGCAAAATTTGGAAATGTGACGTGATCTCATCGACCGTACACAACTGTTTTGTAAAAGACGGCTTCATAATTAAAACTGAATCAAATGCTTCAGAATCCAATACCTGTTTGTCATATCTGAAGAAAAAAATTTCACGAATTTAAGTTGATTTCTATTTAACGAATTTTCTTCATAACGAAGTTTTTAAGTGTAACGATGAGACTTCGTTAAATGGAAGTTCCACTGTATATATTATAGCTACAGAGAGTATACAGAGTTTCGTTTAAAAATCCAGAGAGTTTATCCTCTACTTCATCCTGGAGGGGCTTCCATTATAGTGATTGCCAATTTAATTTCTAACATTTAGATACATTAAACCTTCAATTCTGGCCAAAAGTTCCTGAGAAAATCTAAATTTTAAAATATGTTCCCTACCCCTCGTTCTTTTAAAACGAGAAATGATATCTTCTAGTATTGGCAACCTGCCTTGAAAGCACAATTCTCTTGAAATGTGAAATAATATCTGGGAAGGTACTAGTGAGGGGTGGGGGGTGTCTCTGGTAATTTCATAAAATAACTTACAGATTTTTTTTTTTTTTAACAGTAAATATTTTTTGTTCTTCTTTTGTATTTACATCCGAGAAAGCAAGATGGCATTTTCAAAAATGCAGAAAAAATAGAAAACGTGAAACCAAATTGCAAAACATAAAAACCAACAACAAAATCAAACTTCAGATTTTTTTTTTAACAGTAAATATTAATATATTTTTTTAAAAAGACACTGTTATAAATGGAAAGGTACTCTGAAGAAATGGGTATATTTTATATTTTCCCCCTGTACTCACAGATGTCAGTTTAAAACTGCAGAAAAAGTGAAAACTAACACATAATTGAGCTCCAGAAAGATGTTTTTTGAAATAGTAAATATTAATATTTTTTAAAACCAAAGATATAATTAGAATCATAAAGAACATTTTACTTGTTTCTTTTTCATCACTAAGGGATTTAGCAATTGCAATTTCAAAATGCAGAAAAAAATGGAACTGTTTTCCTTCATCTGCTCAAAGAATTGAGGAAAGCCTGGTCAGTCACAGACACAATTGAAGCTTGCCATTGTGCAATTTTAATTAACATCTCACCTAATTATCAAAAAATTAAAATTCTGATACTCGGGTGAATTTGGAATGGTCTTCATGTATTATTCAAATTTGCAGACCTCTACCTCTATGTGTGCTAAATTTCCCTAGCCATCCTCAACAGACAGACACACACATGAAAAATTCAGTTTATTATTACAGTCAAGTCAACAAAATCTACAAATCTCTAAAACCCACCATTAATTTAGTGATGTAAATAATGTAATATAGAAAAAAATATTGATCATAAACCAAAACTTAAACTATTATTGCACCAATGTTTAAAAAAATGATGAAATTTGAATGTTATATAATTTTGCTTTAAATATATATTTAGAATTTTTAAATTATTCTTCTACTGTATTTTTTATTTTTATTTATTTATTTTTGCATATTAATTTCATATAAATAATGTCACTTTATAGTCAGAATAAAAGGAGAAATATGTAAATAATACAAGATCTACAAGCCTCAAATTCTTTGGTTCAAAACTCTTCAGATTTCACAGGGTTGAATGTATAATACTTTATTCTTTATTGAAAACTGCTTAGCAATAGAAAATTTGATTGAAAACTCCTTGGCAGCATTGTAATTTCAAGAAATATACAATATTGCACAATTTGTTTCTTGCCTAAATTCTTATCTTCATAGTTCTTTAAATAGATTTCTCTCATTTTTCCTTATCCTTTTTTTTACAGTTTTTCAGCTTTAAAATAATTTAATTTCTTTTTGAGATATGTATACAAATTTTTGTATACAATTAGTCTGATACTTATTGAATAAATTATTTTCACAATAATGCTCTCTATTTGTGCTTCCATTTATTTATTTTTTATTTCAACAGTTTTCTTCTCTTAAATTTATAAAAACTACAAATTTTTCTTAACAGTAGAATAATGAGTATGATAAGTGTAGCTTAAAATACAATAATTTTGTAGCCATAATATATTAGCATTTTAAAATCTGGCAACCCTGCCCCATTTTAGGATAACCTAGAAATGGGTCTTCATCCTTTTTTTCCCCTTATTTGAAAAAAAGTTCTGAATAGTCTAAAAAAATTATTCAATTATCATTATACAAAAGACTAGTTACATTCTAATTTAAAAATGTAAGTAAATACCAGATATAAGCAAATTTCTTGTATCAGTCTATATATATTATATTCAAATAAATCATCTACTTTCAAATAATGTTTCTCTTTATGTTTTAGAACAAGATAATTATAGATTTTTAACTCTAAAAGTAGCCTTAAAACCATATTTTAAAAACAACTATGAGAACAACCAGGGTACAACTTTAAGGCTGTTCTCAAATTTGAACTGGCTATTTTATGACACATTTTTTTAATTTATTTTTGTTCTCAAATGTATCAAATTGGCAGGTGCTCTTATTCATAAACTTTGTAATCAAAATACGTTTTCCTGTTTTTTGGTTAAGGCAGAAAATCTTTCAGAAAATGCCGTCAAAGTCGACATTTTGAACCGAATTCTGGCTGTGACAGTACAAGAAAGGTGAAAAATGTGCCGCCACATGACCCTAATCGCTTATAACTCAATAAGTAATTTATTTATAAAAGAATGGAAAACTCATTTCAATTCCAAATTGCTTCAATAGTCAGGCCTGCCAATTTTAGGCCTTTGCGTTTAAAAATGAGTCAGAAATTGTGCCAGAAAGTTTTGCGTTGTTGAGCAGGTCATTTGAAAACCACCTTAAAGTAGAAGCATACCCAGTAGCAGAAACAGTGCAGCATGGCAGTGGACAGTGCAAATTATTTTAGACCTTGCAGAATAATCTAACAGCTTAAAAAAATTTGCTAGAACATTCTTTTAAGTTTCTAGATTTATTGTATTTTTTTATTATATTTTCTTTGTAAATGCAAATTTTGCTTATTTTATGGGTTACTATTATTTATTTTGATAGTAGGCTCAGTCTAGCATTTTTGAGATGCAGATAAATTAGGGTTTGCTGCAGATTCACACAGAAAATTCTATTACTGGAAAAGACTTTAAAGCAGGGCTGTTTCTAGACATTTTGCTGTTTTTTTTGCCCAATACAAGAACTAAAAATTCTGCCCGTCCTTCCTTCTTTATTACTACATGGCTGTTTGATGTAAAATTTATTTTCCTCTGCCTTTTTGCTGCCTAGACAATTGTCTCATCTTGTCTAATGACAGAAATGGTCTGCCTTTTGTGAATTTGGCTCTATCTGACACAAAAAAAATTGTAATTACTCTTGAAACTACAGTCTTTATTTTTTTTTCCTTTTCCTTAGAGGATGTTTTAACAAATTTTGTTGTATTATTTGAGTAGCAATATTTTTTATCTTCCTCATACACAAATATTAGGAAAAATAAGTTGAAACCTAAAGATATAGAATAGCATACCTACAAAGAATATTATGTAATGCTTGGTCTCTTCACTGAGGTGAATTTATTTAAACTATTATTTAATTCTTCAGCAATTTGTGATTTGTTGTTTAATTGAGGGGGGGGGGGTCATATTCATTGAAGTAATCGTTGATCTCTGTCATTTCACTACATCACATCTACTGTTATCCAATTTAATTTATAATTTTTTAATAGGTAGTTCTAGTGTGTTTGATCCATTGAACCAGGCTAAAACTTCAATATCTCCTCTTCTTATGAAAGATGAGAATAGGTATTTAAAAACCATTTTTTAAATTTATGTTTTTATTTATCTGTAAGTCCTTTCTAGATACATATGAATGCACATATTTTTATAGCCCTGAAGAAAGACTAAAGCAATTGGAAAAGAAAGTTCTAGAATTTCTAGAAGAAAGCTGCATTGCTGCTGACTCTGGAGAATTTAAGCTAGTATGTCTTTTAGACCATTTTATAATACTTATGTGGTACTCAATTAAGTAATATGTTTAAAACTTCTTAAAAAATAATGTATATACATTAAAAGTTGAATAAAATTATTCTCTTTTTAAAACATGGCACTATCATGTAAAAAATCATTTATCAATGCAGTCAACTCTGTGAACTCTGTACATTTTGGCACTGGAGGTTTTGCAGATTATAGAATTTTTTTATTCACATATAGTTACTTTGTTTACATAGGTTGTAATTAATTACATTTTGATTTTTTTTTTATTACTATGAAATTTAATTTTCAAATAAACTCTAAATGATCTTAACAGATTTTCTAGATAAGAGACGTGCTTTTTAAATAAGTATTGTTGTGATATTAAAGAAACACAAGCCAATTTTTTTTAACAATTTTATTTTTAGTTGAAAGCCTGGATCTTAATCTACTTTTCAAATTTCTACCTATATTAAAGTACTTATCATATTGTACAATCAGCTTTTGTATCCCATCCTCACAGAAATCTGCCAACTGCTGTGCTAACCACTGCATCACTGTAGTAACATGACCATCAAGGTGCTTATTTAAGTGCAGTAACAAGTGGTAATCACTTGGCGCTAGGTCAAGGCTATACAGAGGGTGGTGAAATTGTTCCCAACCAAATTGCGCAATGAGTTCCAGGGTTTAACCCTGACCTAGCACCAGTGTCGGACTGGGCCAGGGGAAAGGGCGCAGACCTTGGATTTTCAGAGGGCGCAAAAATTTTAACGAACTCAAGTCAAATTTACTTATTTGTGTTGTATCTGACTTGACATGGTTTAACACATTCGCATAACATCAAGTAAGAAAATGGCTTAATATTATATCTTTGCTTATTCCTCATACATGTTTGAAGTTAAATCAAAGCTACACAATGCTGCACAATTTTCCAAAACATGTCTTGTAATATTAAAAAAATCTAGAAAATTGAATACAGATTACCTTGTAGTAGATTGACTCTGGGCTAGGACTTTCCTACTTTGTTCTTCTGTCAGTAGATACCTCAGAAGAGTCATGAAGAAAAAATGATCACCCCCTACTAATTATCCTGCGAATAAGGTATAAAAAAATACATAGGTACCAATTTCTGGGGAATAATGTCTATCATTAAATTCTTTTCATAAATTCTGTTTCGGGGATTGTCTACACATCAGAAAATACAGGAACGTTGATTTTTCAAATGGTAACGCCTACTTTTGACACTCTCTTTGAGTTCCCTTGATGAAGGCAACCTGGGAATATGGTACTTCTCTTAAATTTTCATAAAGTAATAAAAGAAAATGTGTTAGGGGTTTATCTAAAAATTTTGGAAAAGAAAATTTAAATCTTAGAAGACAAAGTATTGAAAACACTCATTTAGTCACCAGTAAAATTATACAAGAATTTTAAATTTATGCCGAACAGTTGATGTTGGTTAAGGAGCTTCCGAGTTGCAATCAACTTTACGCCCAGGCTATAAGTGAGTATAGTGTCTTGTAAAAAATTGAGCCATTGGAAGAAGTTAAGATGTATTATTAACTACATGAAAAATGAATGTAAAGGATAGATGAAAAATTAAGAAAAGAGATGAAAACAAATTTGGAATAAAGAAGTAAAGCGAAGGAGATAAAGGATAGAGCCTAAAAAATGGAAGAAAGTGAAATGGTATAGCTGTAGTTAAACTAACTACTATTTAAAGTGAAAAGGTAAAAATTGGGGTTTATTGCTACCTTTTTTATATATATAAAAGTGAACACTGCAAAATGTTTCTGGTAAGTACTTGCGATTTATTTTCTGTGGATTCTTTGACAACAGAAGACGGTCCCTTTAGATTTGGACTGTTGGAAAATTCTCTATAAAGAACCTTAATAATTAATTTTTGAGATATATATATCTCGAAAATAAATTATTCAATGAGCTGCAAACTTAAATACTGATGTTTTTGATGATTGTCGTTTTTTTATACAAAAATTAATGTTGGTCATAATTCATAAATTCTAATATGAATTTATTAATAATTTTCATAATTAAAAAAATGTCTTTGAATAAAAAAAAGCCTGGAATATGTTTGGGTCTATTAAGCATATTTCATTAAAAAATTAATAAAAAATTCAATCGATTGATTTTTATAAGTTTCTTAAATGGACTTAGCATCCATTAGCATCCTCAAACTTTAAACTCTTCTAACTGTATGAAGATTTAAGATAAAGTATATAAACTATACCTTTTTGCTGGCTGTCTTGATCCCAGGAACTCAAATGGGGTGTTAAAAATTTGTGTTATGATTTGAAAATTCAAAGTTGGTATAATTTTTAATATGTAGACGACCCCTGAAACATAATTTATGCATAGCATGAATTAGTAGACATTATTTCCAATCGATTGGTACGGGACAGTAACGTCGGCCACCACACCTGCCCAGAAAATGAACTATTTACGACAAACTGAATTTAAATTGACCATTGTTGGAAGGAGCTGTCTGTTAAATCCAGAATATTTTACATTCCTGAAAAATATGAACAATTTGAAAATTTGAAAGAAAGCGAATAATTTTTACCGTGTTTCAAGCAGCTGAGTTTAGGTGGCGAAACCTGATTCATTTCGCGCAGGAGTGAAGAGCGATCAGATTCGGCCTCGGAAGCGAAAAAAGCAGCCATGTCGCTTGCGCCCTGCGAAAGCAGGGGAACGAATGCAGACGGGGGAAGTACGTTCCTGCGTAGGAGAGAAATGGAAGGGGGTGACGCCGCATTTTTTCTTCTTTTGGAAGATAAATGCGGTCACTTGATTTTAAAACACTTCCGCGTGTCGCTAGATTGAGGCACAATATTCTAAGCGTATACAGTTTGATTTGAAGCATACCATTTCAAAAGACGAAACTTACTCGCCAATGGCGAGCTGGCAAGCGGAAATTTCATGCCCGTCTTTACTTTCATTGAAATTTCAGGCTTTATTACAAGCTTGACGATATCTATGATTTTTTAACAGTCATATTGCTGTGAGATGTGACTTGACTAACTCTTCCCTTTTTGATATAATTATTTTTTCACTCAGGCAACCCAGAATTGTTGGGATATCATTAGTCCCTTATTTTCTAGCTTCGTTGGCCAACGATTGAGTTTGGCTGTCACGCCTACATTGGCCAGACATTTGTCTGTTAGTTGGACCAACAGCTAATACTGCGCCTGGATCGTTGGCCTAAAGATATGAATTGCCATTTGACCAACAGTTATGTTTACTGGCAAAACTGCGCCAATAATAATGATAAAATATACTAATAATTGATCCTATTTTAATTAGAAACTTGAACTAATTTGTTGATTTTTTAGGCAAAAATGAATTATGCTTCTAGAATTGCCGATTAAAAATTGCTTATAATTTGGTTACCTTAGTTTCAGAAATGTTTCACCATTTACCATTTGTATTGGGTTGCCCAGAAAATTCGTGCCGTTTGGGAAAATTAATTCGTACCGGAAAATTCCGCCTTTAATTATTCGATATTAGCTATCAGAACAATTTTTCGATATGATACAATTTCTCGGTACTAATTAACGGTAATAACTCCGGACAACCCAATACTTTAACGGATATCGCTAAAATTATTATGAAAATAAATTTTATCTTTATGACTATTAAGATGCAAGAATATGAGTGCTAAGAGCTAAAACCTCTTTTAAAAAAATATATATTTCTTTAACGTAAGTCATCAAGTCTGTTATGAACGTGGTGTAGATGCATTTTCTGATATAATTTGGCAGCAAATGCTTATTTAAAAAAGTAGCATCTTTAAATGGGATCTCTGCACGTATCTGACTCATCACACACACGCAAAAAAAAAGATTCATTATGCAAATTGTTTTCAAAAAATATTTATATCGAGAACAAAAATGTACTTTCAGTATGGAAAAAGAAATTTTGAAACTAAAACTCACGTTTGATTTTTTCTTTTGAATAAGTACCACACATTATGGCAATATTTCAATGTCCAAATATATAGGGGAATTTGAATGGGGAAATAACAGTTGCTTGTGACAATAATAGTACACTTGCAGCATTTGGGATAGGGAGAGGCAGGAGGAGGAAGAGGGGTTTTGTATGCTTAAAAATTACTTTATGAATCCTTAAAATGCTGAATTGATATCGCACTATGAAAAGGTTTCGAAAATAGTGATTAGTCACCTTAAATCACTAAAATAATTAAGTAAAAATTTACTTTTCTCAGCACACTCTTTCCATGATTTGCAAATTTTTTATCATAATTAGAGATCAAGGGAAATATTTAAATTTCCATAATTGAACGAAATCTACTGGGGATTGCAATTTTGCTATCTACGATATTTTGCAGCCAGCATTTTTTAATTAAAAAAAACCTACAAAAATATCTCAATATTAACCATCGCTTTATTTAATGATCGATTTTTGACAAAAAAAACATTTTTTTCAATGAACATTTATTTAATGGACATATTTTTATAAAACATTTTTTTATCTCTTTCTTTTATCAAGTTGTTTTTCGAAAAGCATGGTTTCAATTATAGGTGCATGGTGCATTTAGGGCCGGCTTTAAAGGGGCGCAATGTCGGGCGACCGCCCTCGGTACTATCAGCTAAGGGACAGAAAATTCGCAAAATATTTTATCTAAGATTAAGACTAAAATATATAATTTTAAGAACCAATGAAAGAAATTTTTCTCGAGGCACGGGAGTAGTACCTGGGCGTAGTAGTAGAGCTTTAGTAGCCACGCCCACAAAGACTATTAAAACTTTCTCTAGGTGCACGGTTTCTCCCTCAATCGTATGCAAACACGCCCGCTTTGGATTGCGATACTGCAAATTCCTTTGATGTATCTTCAATATCTTTATGGTAATAAAAATCCCTCTATTTTGCTATCTGTCAGTTAATTGATCATTATCCCTAAACAAAAATTCGAAATTTAGTACACTAATCATAATGTAGGCGTATAGCAGGGGGAAAATATTGGAGTGGCTTAAGGGCGCGAAATTTTTCCTGGCTGAGGGCGCACCGGCCCTCGGGCCGATGGGCCGGCGGGCCAGTCCGAGCCTGCCTAGCACCAAGTGACTACCACTTGTTCCTGCATTTAAAGAAGCATCTTGGTGGTCAGCGTTACAATGATGATGACAATGTCAAAGAGTGGTGATGCAGTTAGCACAGCAGATGGTAGATTTTTATGAAAATGGGATACAAAAGCTGGTCATACAATACAATAAATGCCTTTATATAGGCAGAAATTTTGTTGAAAAAAAATATTAAGGTTAGGATTTCATGTAAAAATAAAATTGTTAAAAAAAGACCTTGTGTTTCTTTAATATCAAAACAGTCTTACTTAAAAACATTTCTCATATTTTAGTAATTACTTCAGTATTTATTTCTTAGTTCTTTGAACTGTGATTTGGATTAACACTGTGAAAAATGCTTTCATCGATAACACATTAGTCTAGTGATCTTATTGAAACATATATGTGCAAAGATGCTATCTTTTTTTTCTTTTTATTAATACTAACTAGCCAACTTTGTAAAATATGCACAGTTTAGGACCAAATATTTATTTTCAAATTATAAGATCATTGTTTTGTTTAAATGTTTTTCTTTTTAGTTTGATAACAAATTAGCAATATTATTCCATTGGTATGAAAACTAAAATGCAATAAACAAGTGTAGTGTGAGAGTAACTTAATATTTCTAAATATATTTTAAACAAAATTTTATACATCAAATTTAATTTCTTATTTGATTTCCAAAGCATTTAAATTTTGGTTTTTGATCAATATATTTTTTGTTCTCTATTCTATTCATTATTTATAATTATGAGGTTAACTTAAACATTAAATTATCCACAGATTGTAAATTGTATACAAGAACTTTTCAAATAAACACTTTCTTAAGACTACTAATTCAATTATACTTATAGTATATTACTCCAACCATTCAAGGTTGCTATTAATACATAAAATTGTAATTTCTCTTTAATATTTGCATTTTGTTTTATTCCCCCCTCACACCCCACCTGCACTTTACATTTGTTTGGTTAAAGTTTTTATTCTATTTTTTTAATATTTGAAATACGTTAAAACTTTTAAAACACAGTTCAATGTTTTGAAAAACTAATTATCAATGAAATCCCATCATATTAAATTTGTTTTGTGATCTTAAATGTTAACTGTAATTGCCATTTTTCATATCCCAAAGTGAATAACGGATTTTAGAGAATTATGGATTTTAAAGTGGCAGATTTCAGAAAGTTGACTATATTGTTTTCAGTTAAAATAAAGCAAAAAAAAATATTAAATCTTTCCTGGGTTTTGGTTGATTGCTATTAAGTTTAAATTATTTTAATAGTCCCAAGCACTTTCTTTCTATAAAAAAATAAGTAAAATTAATGATATAAGTCAAGAATATTTTTAATGCCTCTACAAGCATATTTCATGCATAAAAAATGAACCTTAAAAATTTAATCATGTATTTTCATGCCTTGTGTTTTGAAATAATATTTAGTATATAGCAAATAGTGTCATCTGCTGTCTGTGAAAGGGAATTGTCAACCCAAAACCATATAAAAGCTAACAAATGCAATAGATTAACTGAAGAACAATTTGAATCATTAACCATTAAAATCATTAACTTTTAAAACTTATGATTTTGTTATTTACTCTTTCTAAAAATGTTTAAATGTTTAGAAACAATGCATACATTTTTTCATTAACAAAAGTTTATATTTATCAAGAACGAACAATTATTCTTCATAACAATTTTTATAGTTATTAATAATAATTGAAATTTATAAATAATAATCGATAATAATAGTTGAATATGTGTTCCCCCTCCTGTTCCTCTAAGCACAAAAGTTCAGTTTTCACACCTCCAAAATAAGTCAAGAAGAATTTTCACACCTTGAAAAAATATCTTATCTATGTCTCTGGTACAAGTAATTGGTAGAATGGTCTAAAAATCATTCATTCATTGAAATAAAGCTTTGTGATTATAAAAGTATTTAAGAATTGTTTTTACATTTTAAGATCTGTAATATTTTGAAAATAATTACTTTCCTTTTTTCTACTTGATGGTGTTAATTTTTTTTTACTTGTGTTCTTCTAATGACTGATATTTGCTTATATAACTCGTGTACTTTAACATGTTTGTTGTTGCTGCCATGAAAATTGTGTAAGATATCAAGAAGTTATAAAACATTGTTAAAGTACTAAAACAATGTTCTTTCATGTTAGCAAAATGCATGAAATATTTTTAAATCCAATTTTAAATTTTATTTTGAAATAAGCAGGCTAAAAAGTATCTGTTTCCTAGATAAACATTTTTAAAAATATTTTTTGGTTTAAAAAAAATGTACATATGTATATCTCAAATATATATGTCTTAATATGTATGTCTTAAATATGTATGTCTTAAATATGAAAAAATTGTCATTCCACAATAATTTTGATTTTTAAAATATATTTCTTTAAAAGATCTTTTAAGCGAAAGTTTTATTCCTCCTATATACAAGGATAAAAATTGTACTAATTTTCCTCTAATTTATAGAGGTTTTTTTTTTTTTTTTTTTTCAAGTTGTTTTAAAATATCTTTTTATGGCCATTGTTGTCCTTATTTTTATTTTTCTTCTCTCCCCTCACATTTGAAATAGTAACTGATAATTTGCTTGGAACTTTAATGTCCCTTATCCCTCATCAGAGCACATGTTTCAACACTCATGTTCATGCATAGATGTATGCAGAAACTGGTCTATGAGGCATGGTGGAAATCTTAGATCGCCTTGTTTCATGAGCCATTGATAAGTATTTTTAGTATTTTAAAAGCAAAACAACATTTGTGAAATCTTTTAGAAAAAAGCTGATATTAAAGTACCCTTTTCTCGGGAAATAGGATTTCAATTTTTTTTAAAAACTAAACATATAATAAGGAGACATTTTTTCAATGAGTTGGAAAATTACATTTTGTATGATTTATTTATCAGTTAGAATAATTCTGTTAAAATTAACAAAGTGTAATTACATATCCAACGTTTACTTGGAGTTCCATTACCTGTGATTTATACTTCTGAGCTGTTTCAGATAAAAGACCAGATGTCATTATCAAAAGGTTGTCTAGGTGAATTGTATTCACTGAATTTGTCCAGGATAGCTCAGTTAGTAGAACATTGGCAGCTTAAACCAAAGGTCCCTGGTTCAAATCCTGGCTTGGACACTTTTTCACTCAATTGAAATATTACAACTCATACCAACTGATCGTCCGGTAAGAAATAAAAATAAAAAATGCAATAATTACATGATTTCAGACTTTTTTTTAATTATTAACATTACTACAAAAGAATTGATTTTCCAGAAAAACAAAATTAGAGATATACCTAATTAAAATACAAAAAAATAAATATATTTAAAAAATTATTGAATGACTTCAGCAGTTTCCGAGAAAAAGGTATGTCAATATCAGCTGTTTTTTTATAGGATTTCACAACTGTTCTTGTCCATTTAACCATATCTGTAGTAGCACATGGAAATAATAGTTTTGTACTAATCTGTACACATTATTACTTCCAGGACCGTGCGAAGAGAAAAGTGTGCCCGTGGCGAAAATTCAATTTGCGCCCCTCCCCATTTTAATCTGAATTTGGAAATTCCAAACAACTAAAAAACATGAAAAAATTGCCCTTTTTTTTAGGGAAATCATGATGTTTTGCGACAAAATAAGAGAATGATAAAGAGATAAAACGAAATGCTCCGGAAAATGATCGACGGGCAAAAAACAAATAAATAAAAAATAAAACCATGGTTGGTAGTATAAATTTCACATCCCCTCAATTTTCGCGCCCGGGGCAAGGGCCCCCTTCGCCCCCCCTCTTCTCACGGCCCTGATTACTTCATTAGAAATCCACAACAATTTATGTTGTGTTATTGTTTATATAGACTTGTGATGCTACAGTCAGTTCTATAAAATTATTATTTTGTGATATTAACACTTCAATTGGCAAATTATTAGCTTTGTTTCTCGGGAGCTGGGGTTAATGATGATAAGATGATAAAAATTTAGAAAAGTAATTAATGAGTTTGTGAATTTTTTACTTTCTTCTATCTTTACAAGAAGAAAGTATTTGATTCATGAAAATTTTCGACTTCTGGTTTTCAACGGATTTATACGTTTTAGAAGGTCCTGAACACGATTTGACTATTTTTAGAAAATGTCTGTCTGTGAGTCTGTCTGTCTGTATGTGACAAAAATTTTGTGGGCGCTCTATCACAAGAACTAATGCACGAAATTTAATAAAACTTTATATTCAGTTAGTACCTGATATAAATGGGTGCTGATTAGTTTTTGGTGAAAATCGCCCAATAGGTGGCACTGCTATACAGCATTTTTAACAATTTCCGCAATAGCTCTATCTCAAGAACTAATGCACTTACTTTCATCAAACTTCAGATTCAGTTAGACCTTGACATAAATAGAAGTTGATTAGGTTTTGGTGTAGATATCCCAACAGGTGGTGCTGCTATATCACTTTTTTCCAAATTTTGCTATAGCTATATCTCAAGAACTAATGCTCGGAATTTCATCAAACTTCAGAGTCAGTTATACCTTGACATAAATAGACATCAATTACATTTTGATGTAGATATCCCAACAGATGGCGATGCTATACTACTTTTTTCCTGATTTTTGCAATAGCTATATCTCAAGAACTAATGCTCGGAATTTCATCCAACTTCAGATTCTGTTAGACCTTGACATAAATAGATGCTGCTTATGTTTTGGTGTAAATAGCCCAACAGATGGTGCTGCTATGCTACTTTTTTCATTATTATCACGATAACTATATCTCAAGAACTAATGTACGGACTTTCATCAAACTTCAGATTCAGTTAGACGTTGACATAAGTTGTTGTTGATTAAATTTTGGTATAAATCTCCCAACAGGTGGCGCTGCTATGCTACATTTTGCAGGATTTACACGATTTTAGCAATAGTCATATCTCAAGAACTAATGCACGGAATTTAATAAAACTTTAGATTCAGTTAGACCTTGATTTAAATTGGTGCTGATTCTTTTTAGTGTATGCGAAACCTGTGTGAGATAGAAGAAAGTTTTGGGATTGGCACATCCGACTAGTTTATTATGTATTTATATGCATATACCTAGTAAATACTAGGTATGAGGGAATTTTTCTTGTAAGTAAGTTCAATTGATGCTGTTTTACTTCTGTTCCAAAACTGTCCTAAAAGAATATTTGTGCCATAGAAACTTACTTAACAAAATTTAAGAAAAAGTCATGTTTATGTAGTTCAGTATAAGGTCCTTATTGAAGCACAGTGAGCTGAAAGCAAGCAAAGCTTCCTATGTATCCACTCCAATCTGACAAGGAAATGGACAAGATTTCTCAGAAATGATGCAATTATTTACAATGTAATTTTCCACATACATAGATTTTAGTAAGACAGAAGTCGTAACGTGGTCTGATTTTGAAATTTGGTCTGTTGCTTGAATAATTAAAGGTTAAATTTCTAATGCAAACTCTATGAAGATTTTTTAAATAATCAATCGTTTAAATGCAATTTTTTTCTTTTCTGTTACCACAACTTAAAAAGAAACTGCACAAAATTTTAAAAAAAGAATAAGAATCTATGGACAATTTTCAGACATGGGGCTTTATGAACTTACTGATTAAATTTGCATGTTTAATTAAGTTAAACATATTTAATACGTATACATTTTTAATAAGCCAATAAAAATTTACATCTATATTCGCTGTGATGTCGCGAAATATTGTCCATTAGTTTAAATTGTAATTGAAGCACAGTGAGCCGAAGGTGAGCAAAGCTTCCTATGTATTCACTCCAATTTGACAATGATCATAGAGACTTAAATTTGATGAAGCAGTTCTGGACATTGCTAGAAATGAATTCTCACTTGGGCTGACATAAATCAGCTGATCACATATAAAAAAACTGACTGGCCTATTATTTGACCCATGTCTTTAAATATTGATCTTTTGCTGAAAATTAACTGGTAAATATCCATAATCGGGTTTACAGCCAAGATTGATGTCAAACGCACAAATGTTGGCAATAATAGTGTTTGGGGTATATAAGAACAGTTCTATAAAGATGGATTCAAATGTATAAATCCAAATGTAAATTTTATAACTATACAAACATGTAGGTAAATGTTTAAATTCAAGTGCAAATGTTTGTTGTGTATACACTGAAAAAAATAAAAACATGTGCCAGCCCTGATTCTTAGTAAGCAAATTTATTTTATACAGGTATGCGGGCTTTATACTAAGTAATTAAAACAATTTATTATCTGGTATTCTGTATTACATTCTTTGTGTATGGGTCAGATATATATCTCGTCCAGCTGGCTGTGACAGATCTCATTCATTGTACTCATGGGCCAATTTTGGCATACAGGCTGTAGTTTGGAGACCCCTGCTGTACAAATTTTGTTTAGCTTCTAACAATTATCAGATAGGGAAGCTAGATTTTTTTTTTTTTCTATTCATAACATTTTCTCTATTTTATTGTTCTAAATCATGTTCTTTTTACCTTTTGTTAAATTTCTTAATCAGGAAATATTTTATAGACACCTTGTATAACAATGAGCTAGTGAACATTTTAATTACACTTTATTTATTTCTTTAGGCTTTAGACAAAGCTAAAGAAGCTGCCAGTAAAGAGCGAGCACTGACGAGACAAAGAGATCAGCTAGCATTAGAAATCACACCCAATATGGATCTCACTTTTTCAGTAAACAATTATTTAATGATGTCTTTTACTAATATAGTTCTAATGATATATTTTTTTTTAAATAAGAAGCTAATGTAAAATTAAAATAATAAATGAAAAAAATATAAGTATCTTGAAATGATAGAAATAATATTAAAAGGATTATTTATTTTTAATTTTATTTAAATTTATTCTGTACTTTTATTTTATAAATTATTCCCCACCACAATAACTTTTTATTGAAATTTTTGCTTCATGCTAATATTTTATGATAAATAGGTCATATTATTAACAAAACTGCAAAGAAAAAAAATTGCTTTGTTAGTTTAAGAATTATAAAATGATTCAAATTATGCATGCATTTTCAGCAGGAATTATTAAAAAAAAAAAAAAAAAAAAAAAGGGGGGATGGATGTAATAAAATAGCAATAAAACAGAACATGAATTCTTTCTAAGATGAAAAATTTCCTGAAAATTAAAATTTTAATTTATGAAATATTTCAAAATACTTAGTATGTTCACTCATGTTACATTTTTTTTAAAGAGTCAAAAACTTAAATTTTCCAATTTTAGTTTTAATACAAAAAATTATGACTGACAAAATAATAATAATAATAATAATAATAATAATAATTAGTAGTTAAAACATGCATTCTAGTTTTAAAAAAAATACTATTGTAGATCCTAACATTTATTTCCATAAGGAAATAAAAAATTGCTTAAGAGAATGTGCTTTTTCACACTATTATTCAAGCAATGGGTTAACTTGCCAGGAATTGTGTCATATAAGTATAAATTAAGATATTTTACTTGGAATTAGGGTACTCTCACAATAGTTAATGATAATTTTTTAAATGCAGTTATTGTCCATTTAAAAATAAACAATGCAAAACTAAAATTATAAGCCCATAAAGTGCATTAAATTATCATATTAAAATTATCTTCAAGAATGTCACTTTATATGATTTTTTTTTTAATTAAAATGTGTCCTTTTTTTTACCTTTTATATTTCCAAACTGGTACAAGCTGTTTATAATATTTTATAGTAAAACAAAATAAATTGTTGAAAATATTCATAAAAATTTTTCCCACACTAATGTAGATTTTTTCTAAAACTATTAAAAAATGTTTTAGATAAATCTTATGAATCTACTAAAAAAATATTTTTATCCTATCTATAGTACTTTAATTGTGTACAAATAATAATAATAATAATTTATTTTAGAATTATTATTTGTTAAAATTATTATTTAACTAGTTCATACTTTATTGATATATATCCTCATTATGACTCTTATTAATTTTTTTCTTTTCTTTCATGTAGGTGTTGCTAAATTTAGCTACCCAGTATGGTAATAATGAAATGTATGGGGAAGCAATGAATACCTATCAAATCATTATAAAAAACAGATCCTTCAGTAATGCAGGTATTAAAAATCTGTTTTTTGTTATGAATATATATATATATATATATATATATATATATATATATACAGTAGAGAGCCGCTAATCCGCAAAGGCCTCTAATCCGCAATCAATTTATGAATGTAAACAAAGAAATTTAATTCTTGAAAAATGCTTCAATGGTGACAAAATTTTGAATTTTGAAATTTTTTTTCACAAATTTTAACATTTTTCTTATCTTTATATATAGCTAGCTATTATATATCATATAACATTCTTCTTTATAGTTTAAAATGAAAGCACATTTAATTAGTATATTATTTTATATATTCATTTCTTCATACAGTACTTGTAAAATACAATTTGAGCTTTTGTGATTTTTTTTTTTATTTATTTTAATGATAAAAAATCCTTACTTAGACAATATATTTTATAATTTATTTATTTTTTCATTAAATCGTAGTTATAAAATTGAAAAACACATAAAAAAAAGTACATATATATTGCTTTTGAACTCTTACTTAAAGATAAAATTCAACACTATAAACCAAATGTCTTAAAACAGACAACAATTGATGCCATATTTAAGAAATTTAAAAAATAAATTATTTTTACATGGTTATTACTTTATCTATATATTAAAATGTGTAATTTATTTATATTTTAGTATTAGAAATCTAAATTTGTCCAAAATATGAATTTTAAAAAATGTAAACAAAGATTAAATAGACATGGCCTGTAATCCGCAAAAAGCCTCCAATCCGCACAACACTTGGAACCAAGCTTTGCGGATTAGTGACTTTCTACTGTATATATATATATCCCTCTCTGACTTTAAAAGCTATCAATTTTATTGTATAATTATTGATTTTGTTTGTAAAATATGTATTTTACAGGACGTTTGAAGACTAATATGGGAAACTTGTGTTTCCATCAAGGAAATTATCCAAAAGCTATTAAATTTTACAGAATGGCTCTAGATCAAGTACCGAATACTCATAGAGACATGAGGTAGTTCAATTGCTATATTAACACATTTTTCCTCTCTTTTTGTTTCTTAACAGTTGACTTTTGTTTGAAAAGGGGGAAAGGGAATCCATTTAATTTTTTTTTTAATATACAGAATGTTCCAAAAACATTTATATGTGTTTTAATTTTTTACCTGCTGAAAATTAGTGGGTAATGTAAATTGCAAGTATTCCAGTAAATTTAGAAAATAACTTTATATTAATGAAATATTCTTGCCATTAATTTTCATAAAGTTTCATTTTTTAAATTTTTATATGTCATCCCTAGATAAAATCGAACAGTTAGAAAAATTTTCCCCTTTGTTACAACAAGATCATTACAACAAAAAGCATATCTGTATCTTTAAAATTGAATGAATTATGCTTTACTAAATATTGAGCTTTATCAATAAGGACCATATATCAAATTAGAAATGTAAATGTCTGAGATATTGCAAGAAAAGGTAAGCATGAATGATAATACATATGCAGTTGACCTTAAATAAAAGATAATTGATGCTTTCAACAATGTTAGTGACAAAGAACTCCAAAATATTTACAGAAACATTATTAGAAGTAGGGCTACTATAATACAAGCTGACTTGTCAAGCATTTTGTTTCCCACTTAGACCAATCACCAATTGCTGCCCATGCTGCTAGAAGTGTCATGGTCAATTGTTCTTCTCCTGCAGGCAATTTAATGGCGGTGTGAGTCAGCCCAAATTCTAGGAGCCTTAATTAGAAGATCTCAGTTGAGTATTGGAGATGAGAGAAAACATTTTGAAAATGCTTTATGACTTTCTTTTTTCAAAATATGTTTCTAGCATTTAAAACTATACATGTCTCTTTACTTGATATCTGCTTGTTTAATGCTTTATTTAGATGTATTTGTGATGCAGTTTTGCCACACTTGTTAATTTTTTTATCTAAAGAATGCTTTTTGTCATTTTTCCTTATTACTGATGAAATAGACTTTTAAATTGGACGTATGTTAACTTTTTCTTTTATCATATTTTTTTTTAAAACAAGTATGCAGTTTTTCTTTTAATGATCGTGTTGCAGCAAAAGGGAAAAAATCTAAATGATCAATTTTGTCTAAGTAAGGAGAGAGGGGTCACATAAAAGTTTAGAAAGGTGTAACTTTTTGAAAAATAATGAGTGGGCTACTTCATATTAACATAATCTTACACCCTACCTTATTTTGAACGCTTTTGCAATTTACATTGCCTACTTATCTTTATCAGATGAAAAATTAAAACTTTTTCAATTTTTTGGGACACCAGCATATGTTAAACATTTTAAAATAAGTTTGTATAAAATTTCAAGTAAGATTTTCAGACTTAGGACTTAATATGTCATCTAGGAAAGTTGGTGCAGATCTTCACAAGTTTGTTTCTAATACTGGACAACCAAAAGTTGATATTTATAAAAGTAATGAGAAATAAGTATTTTCTTTTCTGAAATTGTTGCATCACAAATTTAATTAAATAAGAATTTAAATTGCTGCCATGCATTTCTATGAAGTTATGCCATTTAATCCAACTCCATAGCTTTTTGATAGATTACATTTTTGTATCAATATCCAGATAAAACACCTGTGAAATTCTATGATGTTTAAAGCTAAAAGCTATCAATTTTACATGCATTCTAGGAATCAGTAAAATACAAACTTCTGCCTGTGATCTTTTATTGTTTCCAATAATCGCTCTTTTGTAGAATGTTCTCAAAGTTAAATCATTTTGTAATAAGCAAAAGAAAAAAAGAGCGAATAATAAACAGAGATAGGAAACATTATTTGTAAGTTTACCTATTTTTGGAATCACCTGGCAAAATTCTGTATTTGGCAACATCATAATACATAAGTATCAAGTTTTTTATGCATGTGCAGATGAATATATTTCTGTACAACAACAATACAATTTATAAATTTTAATTAATGAAATTTGATTATCATAATGCAAATTCATTGGAATTTTCTTTACCTTAAACTTATTATTTAAAATTAATATTTCTATTAATTGTCAGTAATGTTTGACAATAATTTAAAAATATATATTGAATGTACATGGCATTAATGATGTTACTGAAAATTCCTCTAAAATAATTTTTATAATAATAATGAGATTGGTGATAACTTAATCTATCTAATATATTTCTAAACAATATCTCTCACACCTCTTGGTGCCATTGTTATGCAGATATACATTTTGAATTACTTGAATCTAAAGTCATATTATTTTTAATTTTGAAAATAAAAAAAAAAATTGAAAAGGATTTTGATATTTTGTGTTATAGACTCAGTTTTTCTTAATCATATAAGTGTTTGAAAGTGCAAATTGAAAAAGTTTTTTTTTTTTCATTATGTACAGCAACATATTAGTCCGAGACGCTGCATCTAGAGTGATCACCTGAACATCTGCTCATTTTATTCCTTTCTGCGATGAAAAATAAAATAATTCAAAGTAAAAATTGTTTATTTAAAAATATGTTTATTCATTTTTTTTTTATAAAAGTTCATTTCAAAATTACAACTTTATAAACAAGAACATACGATTTTTATGCAACACTTTGCTAACTGATAAAACTGGTGTTGCAAATCACGTGAGCGGCGGAGATTGGCGCCGACTGTCTGTCTACCGGGGAGTCCCCTCTGTGACAGAATAGAATTAATTTCTGTATCATGAGGTGCTCGGATCTAAAGGAAGCAAAATGCGGCTTCCAGAATTAGATTTTAAAATTTTCTCGAATATGTTTATTTACTGTTTAATATCTTTTTAGTGTTTGATGTGTCTGTCTGCGTGTTATGTGTTCATATATTAAACCAAGAAAAAGACAAATCGTTAGTATTATTTTACCTGAAATACACTAGAATCTCGTAACAAGAAATGATATTTACTGCATTTCTCCAATTCCTTCAAAAATCATGAATTACCAGATTTCATTCAAGAATGTTGATTTCTATATATTATTATGCTCTCCCAACCAGCACGCTTGAGTGATTATTATGATTAATTATTTTTATGGTGACAAGAAACCCGAGAGCTTTAATATTAAAGTTCATGATAATGTTGCTCCAAGTGATTAGTGATTATCATCAAGATTAAGTTCAACATTTTCGAAGACGACATACTGGATTAAGATTATATCCCGGCAAAATCAGGTACTGTACCTTTTATTTGTTTTTAAAAATGAATCTCGAAAAATTAAAATCAAAGCGCAAGGTAATTAAAACTGCCTGTACGAAATTTATTACAAAAATTGAAACATTTATGGAAAGTGTAGATTTAGAAAGTGAAAATGATTTTGAGACACTCTCGGAATATTTGAACAATTTAATTGAAAAACAAGATGAATTAAAGTTAATAAATCCTAAAATTGAAGAGTTAATATCTGATACTACTCTTTTTGAAGCAGAAATTCAAAACAGTATTGAGTATGACGATACCATTAATGAAGCAAAATTTAAAATTAAAGGAAAATTAAAAAAGTTTAAAGCTAACGCTGAACTGAGCAATACAAGTACTGCATCAAATGCCAGTACAATTCCGTATCCTAATACACGATCACCTACAATAAATTTACCCAAGATAACTATACCAATATTTAAAGGTGATCCTAACACATTTCTTGAATTTATAAATAGTTTTAAAAGTACTATAGATTCTAATGAAAACTTGAGTAGCATTGAAAAATTCATATATTTGAAATCGTTTCTGTCAGGAGAAGCTTATAAAACGATTTCAGGATTTGCTCTAAATGAACAAAATTATAAATCGTCTCTAGATTTACTAGAAAACAGATATGGAAAAACAGAATATTTGATTAGTGGGTTTATAAATAAACTATTAGAAATTGAGCCTGTAAAGTCTGCTTCAAATACCAGATCGTTACGAGAATTGTACGATGAATGTGAAGTTAGCATTAGAAATTTACAAGCGATGGGGGTGGCTTCAGATAATTTCGGATATTTACTTATTCCAATAATTTTAAGGCAATTACCCCATAATTTGGTTGTAGAATTTCAAAGAAAAAAAAATGTTGATAAATCTGGTGACGTCAATGAATTAATGAATTTTATAAAGTTTGAAATAGAATCACGAGAAGCGGCTAACGCGGTGTCAGGAATTTCCTTGAAAAATAATGAAACATCTCGATGGGAAAGAAAAAATCCGACTAGATTAAAAACTAATGTTCCCACTTCAGTCGCGCTTAACACGGTTGTAAAAAATGTTTGCATATTTTGCAATTCAAATCATTATAGTCTAAAATGTAAGGAAATCTCGGACGAACAAAAACGTTATAAGTTAAAAAAAAGTGGGAGGTGTTATCGATGTTTGAATAAAAATCACCTATTATCTTCTTGTAAAGTAAAAATTCAACCTTGCGAATTATGCCAAAGTTATCAGCATAATTATTTATTTTGCCCCACTAAGAAAGATAAAAATCGTTCCGTTGAGAATGCGGAAACACCCGAATCTTCCCGAATTCTCGAAAACCAAACTGTATTATCGTCAGTTATTAAGACTCAAAATTCCTCCGAAAAATATTCAACATTATTACAAACTGCTTGTGTACAGGTGCTAGGTATCTCTAAAACCTTATATACGAGGCTTTTATATGACTCGGCCTCTTCTAGAACGTTCCTTACAAAAAGTCTAGCGACAGCTTTGAAATTAAAACCTAGGAAAAAGGAAAGGCTTCTAGTTTATACGTTCGGAAACCGCAAAGCCATAGAACAAGAGTTCGATGTTGTGAATATTACAGTACGCAGTCGCGTTCCCCCCTACGCTGACATACAAATTGAAGCGCTTGTGTCAGAGGTCATTAGCGGAGCGAAAATTATCGCCTCAGTTGATTCTCAGTTAATAAATAAACTCGGTCTTAATGAAAATGAATTTGCTGACACATTTATTCATGCAAAACCCATCCAAATTCTTTTAGGTGCTGATTATATGTTTTCAACGATAATTGGAGAAGTTAAAAAAATAAATCAATCGTTGTTTATTCAACCAACGATATTTGGAAAAACTTTAGTAGGTAGAATTTATGGCGCTAAATTACAGAGTACTTCCTGTTTAAAAATAATATGCTCGTCAATAGATAATGACTTAAGAAACTTATGGGAAATGAAATCGTTTCTATTTAATCAAAAAGATAAACAAGATGATGAACATTTTGAGGTCATAAATAAATTCGAGAAAGAAATATGTTTCGAAAATGGTAGGTATGTAGCACCACTTTTGTGGCGATGCGATACGGATAGACAAAATTTATGTAACAATTACCAAGTCGCGGAAAAAATTTGCAGTTTTGGAAAGACGGTTAAAAGATGATCAATCTTTATTTTTAAGATATAATGAAATTATGAAGGAACAATTGAATGAGGGAATTATTCAAAAGTGTAATGATAATTGTTCTGTAAATTATGTAATGCCTCATAGAGCAGTTTTTAGGGAAAAATCTTCTAGCTCTAAAACTAGAATTGTTTATGATGCGAGCAGTCGACAGGGTAGTAACAAAAGTTTAAATGAATGTCTTTTCTCAGGGGAAAATTTAAATCCTAATCTCGTAGATGTTATACTAAATTTCAGGCGGCATAAAATTGCTTTTTGTGGGGATTTGGCCCGAGCCTTCCTGCAAATAGAGGTATCGAGGAGTGACAGAGATTATTTATGTTTTTTATATTTTGATGACTGCGACATAAATAAACCACCAACCTTATATCATTTTAATCGACATTGTTTTGGCCTCACCAGTTCCCCCTACGTGTTAGCTTCAACTCTAAAAAAACACATTAAAAATTATAAGGAGGCCAATCCCATCGCATACCACATGTTAGATAATTATTTATACGTAGATGACTTGATTCACGGAGCATCTACGGTACCAGAAGCTTTTAAGCTGTCATCTTGTGCAGGTTCAATTTTTAAAGACGCGAATATGAAGTTACGGAAATTTAACTCCAATTCTGTAGAATTAAAGGAACAGTGGAAGAATGCCGACCCTGTAATTGAAATAGAAGAAAAACAATCAAACCTTAAAATACTAGGAATAAATTGGAACAATAAGGAGGACTTTCTGTCCATAGATTTGACATCTTTAGCGTCAAACGGTGATTTAAAATTCACCAAAAGACACGTTCTCCACACTGCTGCTAAAATATTTGATCCTATCGGATTCCTCAATCCCTTTATGATTAGAATTAAGCTCCTCTTGCAGGAATTGTGGGAATCTGGTCTTGACTGGGATGACACATTTTCCGAAGAAATTGTAAATAAATATCGAACTTGGTATAAAGAAACAAAACTACTAGAAAATATGAAAATACCTAGATATTATTTTGATTCAGATGTAACAGTAAACAAAGTTCAAGTTCATGTGTTTTCTGATGCCTCGTTAAAATCCTACGAAGCTGTAGCCTACTTTAGATACAGGACATCAGAAGGCTATTTTAATACTTGCTATATAATTTCAAAATCGCGAGTTGCTCCTTTAAAAAAGGTTAGTTTACCGCGATTGGAGCTCTTAGGAGCTTTAACAGCTGCCAGAATTGCCAACCATATTAAACATCTTTTCAGTTATATTGAAACTATAATTTTGTGGTCCGATTCTACTATAGTTTTGCACTGGATTAAGGGATCGGCCGCCAAGTGGAAACCGTATGTCGCAAACCGCGTAGCGGAAATTCAGGAAATGACCGATCCTAGTTCTTGGCGGCATGTTAATAGCAAGGATAACCCGGCAGACATGCTTACTAGGGGGCTCTCTTCCAAAGAGCTAATAAATTCAAGACGCTGGTGGTATGGTCCTGAGTGGCTTATTAATCCCGAAATTGATTGGCCGAAAGAAAATAAGCTAAAAATCAAATCATTCATTCCAGAAATTAAAAATGAATGCAAAGGCGAAATAATAGTTAATTCAATCATTGTTAATGAAAAAATAATTGATATAGAAAAATTTAGTAGCCTAAAAAAATTGTTAAGAGTCACTGCTTACGTGATATATTTTATAAAATTGCTAAAGGGCAATCACGAGAAAGTCTGTGCACTTACACCAGAAAATCTTCGAGAAGCAGAGCTGTATTGGATAAGGCTAGTTCAAAGTGAATTTTTTTCTAATGAAATACAGTGTTTAAAAAATGCCAAACCTCTTCCAAAAGACTCGCACTTGCTTTGTTTGAACCCATTCCTTGATTCCGAAGGCGTCCTGCGTGTCTCTGGTCGACTTGGGAAGGCTGATTTTTCAACGGATGAAAAACACCCGATAATTCTTCCGTCCAAAACGAAGTTTTCCGAATTGATAATTTGGGATGCTCATGTTAGAGTATTTCATTCAGCGGTTTCTCACACCCTCGTACAAGTGAGAGAAAAATTCTGGTTACTAAAGGCTAGACAAACAATAAAAAATCAACTGAAAAAATGCATTATTTGCAAAAGGTTTTCATCAATTCCAGGAGACCAGACGATAGCTCCATTGCCACCTGATCGTGTCGAACAGTCAACTCCATATAGCGTAATAGGAGTCGATTTTGCAGGACCTTTATTTGTCAAAGATTCTGACAGCAAACAGTATATATTGCTAATAACGTGTGCTGTAACAAGAAATATCCACCTGGAACTTGTTGACAATTTGTCAACACAAACATTCTTACTTGCCTTTAGACGGTTCATCGCTCGTCGTGGATTATGCTCTGTTATTTATTCCGATAACGCACGAACATTTAAATGCGCTGAAATAGAACTTAAGAGACTATGGACTATAGTGACTCATCCAGAGGTGAAAGAATTTTTTGCTTCCAATAACATAAAATGGAAGTATATAGTGGAAAGGGCCGCCTGGTGGGGCGGATTTTATGAAAGAATGGTAAGGTCTGTAAAAACTGCGCTGCGAAAGACATTGGGCAGATCTTCTCTGACCCTTAATGAGTTGCATACAGTACTTATTGAGGTTGAAGGAATGGTGAACTCCAGACCCATGACATACATAAGTGATGAAAGGCAGGACCCCCTACCATTAACTCCTGCCCATTTTTTAATAGGGAGAAGAATATCTTCTCTTCCCCCCGTACGGCTTCACCTTGACTCTAATTTCTCTTCTAGGAAAGAATTGCTTAAAGCCTTTAACTATCGGGAAAAATTGATGCGGCTGTTTTGGTCTAGATGGAAGAATGAATACTTATTAAATTTGAGGTCAGCCCACCAAAGTTTAAATAAAACCAATCTTCCCCAATTTAAAATAAATGATGTTGTTTTAATTAAAGATGATAAATTACCCAGAAATTTCTGGAGTTTAGGTAAAATTATAGAAATATTTCCTGGAAGAGATGGCAAGGTGAGAGCCTGTAAAATTAAGACTGAAAAGTCCATATTGAACAGACCTGTACAACTGCTTTTCAATCTTGAACTATAATGGACTGAGACAAAATTTTAACTTTAATTATTGAACTCTAATATAAATTTTATTATTCCTTTATTTAGTTGAATCAGTGTTGAACTCTCTCTTTTTTTAAATTAGCCTTGAAGTATGTATAATTTTATTATTATTCTATGTTTGTATTTGATTTAATTTGTATAACTTGTATTATTATTTAATGATTGTATTTCATTTAATTTGTATTGTTATATATATATGTTTAGTGATGAACACCCCTATGTTCATGGTGGGGCAGTGTGTTGCAAATCACGTGAGCGGCGGAGATTGGCGCCGACTGTCTGTCTACCGGGGAGTCCCCTCTGTGACAGAATAGAATTAATTTCTGTATCATGAGGTGCTCGGATCTAAAGGAAGCAAAATGCGGCTTCCAGAATTAGATTTTAAAATTTTCTCGAATATGTTTATTTACTGTTTAATATCTTTTTAGTGTTTGATGTGTCTGTCTGCGTGTTATGTGTTCGTATATTAAACCAAGAAAAAGACAAATCGTTAGTATTATTTTACCTGAAATACACCAGAATCTCGTAACAAGAAATGATATTTACTGCATTTCTCCAATTCCTTCAAAAATCATGAATTACCAGATTTCATTCAAGAATGTTGATTTCTATATATTATTATGCTCTCCCAACCAGCACGCTTGAGTGATTATTATGATTAATTATTTTTAACTGGAATTTGTTACTGACATCAGCATATTGTTTTCTGAACACAACATTTTGATCAAAAAAATTAAAGCAACTGCATCATTCATAAAATGACACTATTATTTGTTTCTGGAAATAATGTTGATACTCTCTTCAAATTAGTGATTGTTTGTGTTGTGTTCCTTGTTACATTGCATTCTTTTTTAAAGTAATGTGTTTCACTACAAACTATGATAAAAAAGTAGCAACAACTGTAGTTTCGCTACATGTAACGTGCTACTTCCAACTAATGGATGTATTGGTTGAGTATTTAATGTTAAGTATCAAAAATCCTATTCCACCATATTTCCAATTTAGTTGAAATTGCAATAATAAATAGATCAAAAAATAAATAAGGAAAACATACTTACTAAAATTAAAGAGACATTTAAATCTGACATTTAATAAAACTAAAAACAACACATTAATATCACATAATAAAATGATTACAGTAAATCTTTCAAGCTTTATGCAAGCTCCTCTTCAGTACAAATATCAATTGAAGGCCAAAGCTGTTGTGCATACATGTTTACATACAAAATTAGGCATCTAAAATATTAAATCACCAAGTTTCAAGCTTGTATAAAGCTTGAAACATGTGCTGAAATTATTTTATTGTGTGATATTAATGTGTTTTTAGTTTTTTTTTTTTTTATGTCTTTTTAATTTTAAAATTTTGATACAAACATAACATGTTTAGTTATTTTAAATACTTACTAAAGTTTAGAAATTTTGAATCAGAGAGAAAGAAAAATAAAAAAGAGAAAGAAAGTTTTTTGAAATTTTTTTTATCACAAATAACTGTAAAACACAAAAGAGTAGAATAGAAATAGCCTAAAAAACAAGAAAAAGTTATTTTTAATTTTAAAAAAAAATTGATTTTTTATGCAAAAAAAAAATTCATAAAATTATGTTTACGATGGTTATTCAAGGACTAGACACATTAGTTTTAATGAAACCAATAAAATTAACCAGTTAGCTGTTTTTTAAAAGCATTTAAAGAGGTAATAACATTGCAGGTAATGTTTTCCTCTTTCTTCCTTTTCTTTAATTTCTATGAAAACATATTATTATGCTTTTTCTATTTCATTTTCTATGGTGAACATATGTGAAGATATAGCCTTTCATATTATTTTGCAGATTGAGATTTGTTATATTGATAAAAATATAAGATGAAATTTTAAATTTCTGTAAAGAATAATTAAATAGAAATACAGGAAGAAAATGATTAAATAGAAGTGTAATATGTATATCTTTAATACCTTCCCGTTTTTGCCATAATTTTGGCAATTTCCTTTTTTAATGATTGCAATGATATTTTATACTTTTGGATTTGATTAAATGACAGCCTCACTTTCGCTAATAAAACTAAAATTTTCTCTTTGAAAGATTGTATATTATTGTTGAAATATTTGTTATTTCCTGTTTTAATTTGTGCCTTCTATTACATTTTAATTTCTTTTAACAATTGAGATTTTGTTACATTGTTTTGCAGTATATTGCATTATTATTATTATTTTACATTTTATTTGCAATAAAAGCAAATCTTTTCTTTTAGGATAAAAATTATGAAAAACATCGGTTTAGCATTTGTGAAGTTAGGGCAATATACAGATGCCATCACATCGTATGAATACATCATGGCAGAGAAAGCAGATTTTAGAACTGCTTTGCATTTGCTTCTTTGCCATCATGCTCTGGGTGATAAAGAAAAAATGAAAAAGAGCTTTACTAAACTCTTAGATATTGTTCTGGATCATGTAGAAGATGAAGACAAATATACTACATCTTCTGTAAGCTGTTTTTTTTTTGTTTGTTTGTTTGTTATTTAAATTTATATAACTGTAGATTTACAGAATGAAAAAGAATGCAATGCTGTGTTTCAGTAATGTATTCTAGAATGGCACGAGGGGAAAAGCGCCATGGGTGTTTGCAAGAGGGGAGGGGGAATGACAATTGTCTGTTCCTGCATTTGCAAATATAATTAATTTTTTTTTTCATTTGATGATTTTGAAAAATAAATAAAATTTATTCTTTTTAAATACTTAAAATCGTTAAACACTAAGCAAAGAATTAACTACATTTTTTTCATCAGGGGGTGCACTGTCTCCCAAACGTATCATGGAAGACAACATTTGGTTCTTTTTTTTTTATTTTTTTTTTTAATATATTTATGCATTTAAAGATTATCTTAACAAGGGATTCATCAGGTCTGAACCCTCCTGATGAAAAATAGAATAAACTGTTTAAATTCTTCATTTTCAAAAAAAAAAGTTAGTAAAAGCTTACTTTTGGATTTTAAATATTTTTTATTTGTTACATTTCTGTATTGATTTTTATGTTAATATGTTTAAAAATTCCCTTCAACTTCTGACAAAAAAAAATCTTAGTTTAGCTTATTTAATGTTTATATTTTTCATTTTAAAAAATGCAGCTACACAGCGGCAGACTACAGACAGCTACTACTGTTACAAAATCTTGTCCCTCTCTAGATTTTGCTTTGGAAAGCCACCCCCTGATCCTCTTCCTAGAAGATTTAAAATTTTCTAATGGGTTAATGGCCCTTAAAGGAAAATGTTGCCTCAAAACTCTACAATTTCTTCTCTTCCAAAGTTATTAATATAGGTGAATCTGGGCCATTAAAATTAATCATTAAATCAGGCTTTTACTGTGCTTACAACAGAAAATCAAACTGTTTTTATTACATTGTTTTCAAACTCATTAAATGGCTATAATGACTTAGTGACTGGAAGCATAGGTACTCAACTATATATTTTGGAGGGTTATATATCATTGGTGAAAGGGGGTGGGGAGGACACAAGTGCTTATTAAATTTATATATATTGACATTAACGTATCTAATTCAAGGAGGCTCACACCTAGAAAAAAAAATCCTTAACATCACATTTAAAAAATCCAAAGAGATAGTAGAATATAAAGTATTTATAATAAATAAAAAAGTAAGAAAGTTGGAAATATATTTAATTATGCACAGGAAATATTTTGACTGTTAACAAAACAGAAATGCCTTTAGGGAGGAATTCCTAATGAAATGTATCATGAATTCTCATTAATGTATAAGGTAAATCCTGAAAAACTTACACAGTTATCTCATTCTGGCCAAGCAGATTTGAATGAGCAAACTTCAGCACCAAATTCCTTATTTCTTAGAAAGTTTTGCTGAACTGAATGGGACCATAAAAAAATGAAGAAAAAAGGAATTCATTTAAGGAAGAATTCTTAATGAAATGTATCATGAATTCTCATTAACATATAAGATAAATTCTGAAAACCTTACACAGTTATCCCATTCTAGGCAGGCAGATTTGAATAAGCAAACTTCAGCACCAAATTACTTATTTTGTAGAAAGTTTTGCTGAAGAAATGATGAAAAAAAAATGAAGAAATGTAAAATGAAAATAAATGTAGCTAGTTGTCATTTCGATTTCGGACCAGTAGAAGTAGTTTCTTAATTTACTGTATTATTTGTTAAAAATTTAGTATTCTGAAAATTGCGGAATATTCAAAATAATTGTTTTCTTCTTTCTCCCCCCACGCCCTTTCCATTTTCAAATTTTACTTATACACATTTTACTCAGAAACCTAGGAGAATATTTAAATATTTATACACTTACCTTGTTACCTGCAATCACTATAGTCTGAAGTAGTAATGGGAGTATTCGAATTCAAAATGTCTGAGGTCTCGATTCAGCCAAGTTCTCGAGTGATCTCGATTCGGACAAAAGTATTCGAATACAAGCCCCCTGGCATTTGTGTCGCAGACGAAAATTAAAACTGCGGTTTTCGACTGTATTCAGTTCTCATAGCTCGAGTTTTCTGTTTTCATAAACTGCGTCAGTGAATGTTTGTATTCAAATTAGTGATGGGAGTATTCGAATACAAAATGTCTGTGTTCTCAAGTGGTCTCGGTTTCAGACAGGAGTATTCGAATACAAGTCACCTGGCATCTGTATCGGTGATGAAATCTGCAGTTTTCGACTGTATTCAGTATTCAGTCTTCATATCAGGAGTTTTCTGTGGTTTCATAAGGTGCACCAGCGAATGCTAGTATTCAAATACTCGGCGCTGTTTGAGACTTTTTTTCTCCGGAGCGGCGGTTAACAGGATGATCAGCGCTCTTTTAGTTTTGATATTTAGTTTTATTTTTTCAAGCGTACAATCTGTGGGCTTAAAGATATATTTTTGTGTTTTCCCAGCTCCTCATTTTATTTAATAACCACCACCACCATATAAAAGCTTGCTTCTATGTTTAGTTTAATTTATTTTCTAAGTATCTTATTTAGTTAATCATTTTTAATGTTTAAATTCAATAGTCTGGTACTTACAGCAAGTGTGCATGCTTGTTTACCTTTTTCAGCATATGGTTGGGTGGTTGGTAGTGAAGTTAACTTTCTGTTACTTTTTAGTTAACCTTTTTCTGATTTGTTTCTTCTGATGTCATTCTGACACAGTGATGTCATTTTGTTCTAGTGGGTGTGTCTATCACTTATTGAAAGTTATATTTACTAATTTGGCAACATTAAAATGCAGATTTTGTATTGTGTTTGAAGTATATATTTGGGAAGTTTGTAGTTTGACAAGTCAGTTCAACATGTGAGTAGCTTTTGCAAATAGGCCTTATTTCTGGTGGTGTTTCATTTAGTAGCAGGTGACTACTTGTTTTTTTTAGTGTATAAAATATTCAGTTAATATATGCAGTATAAATGAACTATGTTTGGACTTCAGAAATTATTGAGAGTTTGACTTATTATGTGCCTGTGATGATGTATCTTCTAAAAGATGTGTTTGCTACCTATAACCTACAGTTTTAATAAACCTTTTTTTGTTTCCTTCAGAAAATGTTGCAATTATTTTAGCCTCCATCATGCACATAGTTATTTTAATTAAATGGTAAGCAGTGTGGCTCAAGATATTGTGGGGGAGGTGTTATCTAACCCTACAATGTGGTAGCAGAGCGTGGTTGGGCGCTCTGCTTACCTTTACTGCTTTACCTTTTATTTTGTGGTGCTGTATTTTGTGATAAAATGAGTAAGATAACTGAGCAGACTCTCTCTTTCCCTAAATTGGGTAATGATAATTGGAAGGCATGGAGGTTCAGCATGGATATGATGCTAATTAGCCAAGGCTTAGAAATTTATACTTCTGATAAAGAAAAAGGTAAAGCAAAAGCCGATGGAGGAAATATTGAAAATTTTGAAGAGTATATGAAGAAAAGTAAGAAGGCATTGGCATACATATGTTTAAGTTTGACTGAAGAGATCAAAAGTGTAGTTTTTAGTGCTGAATCATCTTTTGAGGCGTGGCAGTTATTAAAAAGTGCTTATGAACCTACGTCACGTGCAAGAGTTGCTCACCTTCGGAGAAAGTTCATAAATACAAAGTTTGAGGCCAGTGATACTATGAGTCAGTATATTGGAAAAGTTTTGGAAATAGTTAGAGATTTAGAGCAAACGGGAAAGAGTGTGCCTAAAGATGAAATTGCTTTTCAAATCTTAGAAAGTTTACCGCCATCTTATGAGACCCTTATATCTCGTCTTTATCAATTGGCTGATGATGAATTCACTGTGGAAGGTCTTCGACCATTTTTGCTTGCTGAATATGACCGTTTGCAAAATAAACAGATCGATGACCAAGATATATTCAAAAATTAAAATACAGCTCTAATGTCTTCTAGAAATTTTTCGACTGATACTATACTAAAGGTCCATCCTCCTAGTGCTGTGAATTCAACTGTGCAACAAGAAACCCGAAAGTGCTATCGGTGTGGTCAAGTTGGCCACTTAATCAAGAATTGTAGACATAGATCCCAAACCAGGAGATTAAATCAGTATAGACCAAGATTCAGATCAAGTTCAAGGAAATCCCAACTGCCTAATCAAGCTTTCTTCGCATCCGCCCTATTGTCTGATGGACCTGAACTCGAATTTATTTTGGATTCTGCAGCAACAGATCACTTCAGTTATGATCGATCTCTCTTCTACAATTTCAGAGAATTAGAAAGTCAAGCTGTTATAGCAAAAGGAATTGCTGACATTTGTGGTATAGGGGACATTGACTTACGAGTGAACTGTAGTACTGTAGTAAGAACTTTTACTTTAAAAAATGTATATTATGTTCCTGATATGGTGAGAAATCTTCTGTCTGTTAGAAAATTAACTGATAAAAATTTTAAAGTAAAATTTGAGAAATGTAAAGCTATAATTTTTAATCCTGATAATTCTGAATTTTTAACAGTGCCTTTAGTAACTAAATTTTATTGTATTACTGCTAAATGTGTGTCTAATGAATCGTGTGCTTATGTTGTTAGAAATAGTAAGTTAAATAATTGTTCTAATGATTTAGTGCTATGGCATAGGTGTTTCAGTCATTTAAATGCTAAAAACTTGATAAAATTTTCAAACACAAATTATGTAACTGGACTTAAAAATTTATCCGGTGAAATGGGGTCATGTGAAGTTTGTAATTTAGCAAAAAGTACTAGAGAATCTCATCATGTTATAGATGATATTAAGACAGGTGGCATTTTAGAGTTAGTGCACCTCGACATTTGGGGACCAGCTCCTGAACCTTCTTTAGGTGGGGCTAGGTTTTTCTTGAGTTTAGTTGATGATTTCTCTAGGTATGCACATGTATACATTCTTAAATATAAAAGTCAGGCATTTGATTATTTCAAGTATTATAAAGCTTTAGTTGAGAAGCAGACAGGTCATGTAATTAAAAGACTTCGTTCTGATTGGGGTAAAGAATTTGATTCTAATCAATTTGAGAAATTCTTAAAAGATGAGGGGATTAAACATGAGCACTCGAATACGTATTCGCCACAGATGAATGGCATCGCGGAAAGATACAACCGTACTTTAATGGAGGGAGTTAGAGCTATGTTAATTCAGGCAAATTTACCTAAAGAATTATGGGCTGAAATGGTTTGTACTGTAAATTACTTAAAAAATAGATACCCTCACACTAAATTGCATGGGAAAGCCCCTCTGAATGTTTGGAAAGGTGGAAATTTTTCGGTTAAGTACTTAAGAGTTATAGGAAGTACTGTTTTTGTTCATATTCCAAAAAGGTATCGTAATAAATTAGAGGCAAGATCTAAAAAGGGAATTTTAATTGGCTACGCCAGGAGCACGAGAGGTTATAGAGTATGGTTTCAAGGGACTAAAGAAGTGCAGGAAACTAAACATTTGAAAATCATTGAAAATGATTTTATTTCAGAACCAGTTAAAGACTCTAGCAATAGAATGGTTAAATTTAAAGTGCAAGATGACCCAGTTGAAAATACTTCTTTTTCAGATTGGAAGAGAATTGAAAAGGTTAGAGAGTCGGGTAGTTCTGCAGATCGTGTAGATGTTTACTACTATCCAGAACCAGGTATTAGGTTAAGAAGTAAAAATGATGTGAAGGATTATTGTAAGAAAAAGGGTATAGTTTTTAAATCTGAGGAATTTGATTTTAAACCACTTAAAACTAATTCAGATCCCTCCCAGCCTGAAGTTAAACTGAAAAGTGACTCTAATTCTAAACCTGTAATAGAAATTGATGAAGAGGACGTAGAATCTAACCCAGAAGCACATTGTGCTGAAATAAAAATTCCAATTAGTTTTAGTGAGTCCCAAAATCTTCCTGAGAAACAAGAGTGGGTTAAAGCTATGAGTACTGAACTTAAAATATTAAAAGATAGGGAAGTGTATGACCTTGTAACCCGTCCTGAAAAGAGTAAAGTTCTTGGTACAAAATGGGTATATACACTGAAAAAGAATGTGTCAGGTAAAATTAAAAGTTTTAAAGCTAGGTTAGTAGCGAAGGGATTCCGACAAGTTGAGGGAATCGATTATTTTGACACATTTTCACCTGTCATAGCTTTTCCACTTGTTAGATTTTTCTTTATTGTACTTGTGGTTCTAAAGGGATGGTTTAGCCAGCATATTGACGTGAAAGGTGCATACTTATATGCAAAATTAAATGAACAAATTTATGTTGAGCAGCCAGATGGTTTCCGGGAAGTTGATGAAAAGTATGTATGGAAACTTAACAAGGCATTATATGGACTCCACCAGGCTGGCCGCGAATGGTTTAATGAATTAGACAAAACTTTTAAGGATTTAGGTTTTGATAAAGCATTGAATTGCAACTGCATATATGTTTATAAATTAAAAGTAGTAATTCTAGTTTATGTTGATGACTTAGCAATTTTTGCAGAGAATAAGGAAATATTAAACCAAGTAATTGAATTAATAAAGTCTAAATTTGAAATAAAAACTTTAGGTGAAATTAGAAATTTTCTAGGAGTTGAATTCGAGCAACGTGAGGGGTCTTATGTACTGCATCAAACTAAATATATTGAAAGAATTGCAGAAATTTTTAATGTTCCTAGAATAAAATGCAAATTGCCGTTAACACCAGGAACAGTGTTAAACTTAACGAATGAGGGGGAACAAATAGATGTCCCTTACAGACAGTTGATAGGTTGTTTGTTGTTTTTAGCTTCTAGAAGTAGACCTGATATTCAATTTTCAGTTATTGCTTTATCTCAGTTTTCTAATAAGCCATCATGGGATCATTGGAAAAATTTGTGTCAGGTTTTGCAATATGTTATTGATACAAAAGAACTGAGTTTAAATCTATCTAGAATTTCAAATTGTAATATTAATGTCTATACTGATGCTACATGGGCTTCAGATTTAGTTGATCGTAAATCAGTTAGTGGTTTAGTAATTTTTGTTGACCAAGTACCTATTATATGGAACTCTTCTAAACAGAAATGTGTTGCCTTATCAAGTATGGAATCTGAATATGTTGCTTTATCAGATTCAGTCAAGGAACTGTGTTGGTTAACAAGAATAATTGATGACTTTTCCTTTTTGAACTTAAACTTAACTAAACCAACAATTCATTGTGACAATCAAAGTACTATAAGTTTTTCTAAAAACAATATAGAAAATACAAGAACCAAATATATTGATACACGTAGTTATTTTGTAAAGGAAAATATTGGAAATTTTGAACTTAAGTATGTATCTAGTAAATGTAATGTTGCTGATGTAATGACAAAAGCATTGTCAAGTGAAAAATTTTTCTATTTTAGAAAATGGTTGTTTGGCTAGGCAGAGGACCTGGAAAAAAGGGGGCATTTGTAGGCTTAAAGTTATATTTTTGTGTTTTCCCAGCTCCTCATTTTATTTAATAACCACCACCACCATATAAAAGCTTGCTTCTATGTTTAGTTTAATTTATTTTCTAAGTATCTTATTTAGTTAATCATTTTTAATGTTTAAATTCAATAGTCTGGTACTTACAGCAAGTGTGCATGCTTGTTTATCTTTTTCAGCATATGGTTGGGTGGTTGGTAGTGAAGTTAACTTTCTGTTACTTTTTAGTTAACCTTTTTCTGATTTGTTTCTTCTGATGTCATTCTGACACAGTGATGTCATTTTGTTCTAGTGGGTGTGTCTATCACTTATTGAAAGTTATATTTACTAATTTGGCAACATTAAAATGCAGATTTTGTATTGTGTTTGAAGTATATATTTGGGAAGTTTGTAGTTTGACAAGTCAGTTCAACATGTGAGTAGCTTTTGCAAATAGGCCTTATTTCTGGTGGTGTTTCATTTAGTAGCAGGTGACTACTTGTTTTTTTTAGTGTATAAAATATTCAGTTAATATATGCAGTATAAATGAACTATGTTTGGACTTCAGAAATTATTGAGAGTTTGACTTATTATGTGCCTGTGATGATGTATCTTCTAAAAGATGTGTTTGCTACCTATAACCTACAGTTTTAATAAACCTTTTTTTGTTTCCTTCAGAAAATGTTGCAATTATTTTAGCCTCCATCATGCACATAGTTATTTTAATTAAATGGTAAGCAGTGTGGCTCAAGATATTGTGGGGGAGGTGTTATCTAACCCTACACAATCAATTCAACTAATATACATATACATTTTTAATTAAATCAATCATATGGATTTTAATTTAAGAAAACTATTACAATGAATAACATTCTGTGAATTTGTATTTAAGAAACATAAATATAATTTTTTTAATTCATTTTTTAAAAATTTTACGATTAAAATAATTACTCATAGTGGAAAATAAAATTGTACGTTCATAAAAAAGAAAAAAATTCTTGATTTCGCTAATTAAAGACAAATTGCTTAATTTTACGGGCGTATGCAGGGGAGGGCCGGTTCTTCGCCTTCTAAATCTTAGAAAATAATAAGATATAACTTGCAATACTGAGAGACATGGACGTCGGCAGAATTATATTTTGGGACGGGCAAGATTTTGGAACACGTGTGGCAATGGCCCACAGTCTAGTCTGCTTTTAAAATTGCAGAATATAAACAGGAAATTAGCTAAACTAAGATTTTTTTTTGTCAGAGTTATCATGCAAAACAATTTTTAAACATATCAACATATAAAGCAATACAAGAATTTATCAATTAAAAAATACTAAATATAATTTTTTTTTTTTTTTACCAACATGTTTTTAAAAAAGAAATTGAAGCAGTTTTTTTTTTTTTTTCCGTCAAAGGGCTTTGCCACCCTCAATCCTTTTTTTAAGATAAGTTTGAAACACATGAACATTAACAGGAAAACAAAATTAAAAAATCCCTGACGGCTCGGCCTACAGGCACAGGTAGATTTCGAAGACGCAGACCGTGGGGCGCCTGTTTGTCGGGAATTGCAGAAGAAATGACCTTTTTGCCATGATGCAGCATTTGGAAACGGCCACTTCGAAACCTAACTTGTTTGCAGGCGGAGCCAGGAGGGAATGTTTTTTTTTTTTTTTTTTTTTTTTTTGCTATAAGGGTTGGTCCTATAAAAAACTTGTCAATATAAAAGTTTTAGATAATATTAAGAGGTTTTATAATAAATTTAAGCGGATTTGATATCTTCAAAAATTGACGAAGTTATGAATTTTTTTTTTCTAAAACCCCCTCTTCCCCCCCCCCTTGGGGCCATTTTTAATTATATCAAAATCTGTCATACATAAATTTTCGGCCCTTTTCCTAGAAGTAATAATAACTTTAAACGGATTCGATACGTATCATAACTAAGAAATTATGGGGGGTTTTCTGTTTTCATAAAAAGCCCCCTCACCCCCTTCCTTGGTTCGATTTTGCCCATTAACGAACTTGACCGAGATTTTATGTCCTTGATTTTATGTATTAGTTTGGAAGAGATTTGTGCCGAATTATGGGAGTTATCGTGTTCATAAAAATGTGACTAGATAGTTAGATAAAGTTTTGAACTGGGGGGTGATTTTGGGTTCTGGGAGTCATGATCGGCGTAGATCTGCAAAAAAATTTCAAAAACTCCAACTTAGGGGAGAATGTAATAGGTAGTATTTCTTACGAAATCTACCTAAAATTATCTTACCCTGGGAGGGGGTGGTGTAGGGTTCAATGGGATAGAGTCATCCAGACAAAAAATTCTTGTTTTTTTTTTCTCTAATAACAATCGTAATATTTATATCAAAACTCAAAAGCATTAAAAAGAAAAGAAATTGTTCTGTAGCTGTAAATTATAAAACGTTACCATAAACAAAAGAGTTGCGTTTGTATGAAAATTAAACATTTCATTTGCTGAAAGAGGCGCTACTCATACTTTTCTAATAGACTGATGTGAATCTGACACGTGATCATAAAAAAAAGGCAAATGATTTTACGTAGAATAAACATTCGAAGAGTGAAACAGGCGAAATGTCGTCCCTCATTTATTAGTTTGAAGGAAGTCTGGAGTTGTTTTTAGTGCTACTACATTTGAATACAAAGAATCGATTCTGATTTCAATTCTGAAAAGTTTTCGAAAACTAAGGTATCGATTCTTAAAAGATCTCGAATCGGCCCATCACTAGTCTGAAGTCTCAGTTGAAAAAAACTTCTATGCAAAATCATCCATAAGGGTTTAGTCTCAGTTCTCTGGAATACTAAATGCAGAGAAATACAGAAATTTTGGGATGAAGAGTTCATCCTGTTTCCTTATCATTATGACTTGGTCCATGTTTGAAGCAAGACTACATCATACAACAGATGTTTTTGAAATGCTCAATGAACACATTGATAAAATAATCATTGTATTAGATTATCCATTGCACTTCCAAGGTGTTGAATGGCCACCTTATTCTCCTGATTTGCACCCATGCAATTTTTTTCAAAGGTTTTATTTGAATAGCAAATGAAAAAAATGTGGCAGACAAATCCTATGTCTACTTCTGAACATTAAATTGATGAAAACTCAAATTCATTATTAAATTGTCCTACCAGAACCAGCTCACTGCTGTCCATGTTAATAAGTAATCATTTTGAACCTTTTTATCATTAACTGCGTACTATGTATTTTCTATATACATCACTAAAATGCCTCTTTCTCTCTTACTTGTTAGCAACAAAATCTTAATTCCTTCAGTACAGACTTTTCTTTTGTCATCAAAAATGTGCAGGCCACTTTTGAACAACAACCAAATAAAGGCTACTATTTTATTGCTCATAACTTCTAAATATCGAATAATTTCAGTTTTTACATTATCAAATAGGGAAAAAATATACTTTTGAATGAATTCTTTTTAAAAACTAGCTGAACTTAGTGACTTTTAAATAATTTTGAAGTAGGATTCTTTTTTTCATTTATTTTAACAAGGAACATTTGTTTGCTACAATAAGTGTGTAAGTAACTAGTGGCAGAGTTCCTGCAATTGGCAATTGAGTACCCACTACAAATTAAAAGAAATGAAAGCAGATTAATTGTAAGATATCACACTTTGGCATTAAATTGAAATCTGTCAATGAAAAAGCAGTGATGGAAGGCTACTAATTATTGATTTAAAAAAAAAAAATGAAATCTAGAAAAATGTGTTTTCATTGTCAGTGGTATAATCGTAAAAAAAAAACCTGCCAGTATACTATAGGGCAGAGGGTACAGTCTAGAGAATATACACTATCTTTATTTGTAGAAAAGGAGGGTACTTCTCTATTATCCTGTCGACCACTTTTCATAACAAAAAACTAACGCCAAATAAACGGAAGAACGTTGCCATTGGAATATCTAAATAAATAAAATATAAGAATTTAAGGACACAATTGTTATTTTAATTAATGAAATAACTAATAAGTTAGTAAACAATAATGAAAAATACACACAAATGTCGAATTAAAAACCACTTGATGACATAACAAACACATATAATGCTTTTCACATCAAGTAAATGGGACTCCATTTTTGGCATTTAATCTTACAGTTTGGCGATAGTTTTTTGTTATGAAAAGTGGTCGACGGGATAATAAAGAAGTACCAAAAGAAGTATACAGCATTCCTTTAAACAATCCAGAAGGTATATGTCGTACACCACCATACACCATCCACTACATTCCTGTTCATTGTTATCTCAAATATATCATAATACTCATTTATTAAAAAATCTATAAAATAATAGTGCTGATTACATAAAAAATGAGCATCTAATTAACAAGATATATGATTAAAAAATCTGCAATGGTTTCTATATACAGTAGATTTCCTCAACTCTGCCACTCTAAAATCTGTAAATATCTAAAATCCGCACATTGTTTCCAATGTAAACAATGAAACTTACAACTAAGATGTAGGTGCAAAAATTCAAGTTTTTTTAATTTTTATTTCATCATTCCGTACAAATTTTAATATGTAATGCTGATTAATATGATTCAACTCATGAAGGAAGTGTAAATTTATTTCTGAAAAAATTCAAGATAGTGCTGATATAAGTGGCAATCATGATATTTTTACCAAATAATTTATGTATTAATCAAGCTTTTTTGGTTATTAAGTATGGCTAAACATGAAATAAAACTGTTATTTTAAAATTTTGATATGAATTATTAGTGTACATTTATAAGGTGAGTTTCACTGAATAAGTCAAGGAAAAATTATCTCATCATCATTATATCATTATACATATTTAGTTATGCATTATTAATTATTTAGCTGACCTTTACTTTTAATATTTGAAATGTTTTTCAAATTTTCTTAATTTTTATTACTTTACTTTATTGTAAGCACAAGCTCATTATTAAATTCAAATTATTTTTTAAAAAATAAACAAAGCAGTGACCAGAAATCCACAAAATTCTAAAATCTGCACAACCTCTGGTTTTAAGCTATGTGAATTTAAGAAAGTCTACTGTATTTATTGATTACTATATCTTTTTTTTTTTTTTTTTTTTTAAAGATATGTTTTATAGAAAATTGCTAGAAATAATTATAAATTCTCTATGAAATATTGAATTAAAAATTGCATGTTAAAAACACTGTTCTTTGAAAATGAATTTTAAAATTTATTTTCTATTTAGGATGATCCTCATACAAATCTGATTGTTGAGGCTATTAAAAATGATTCTCTTCGTAAAATTGAAAGGCAAAGGTATACCACATAAAAATATAATTTTTATTTGTCATTATGATTGTTATTATTATTCTTTTAAAAATGATTATTTTCTTAAGTAACCCCCTATGTCTAATTATGAATTGGTCTAATTCTATTACTATCTTTATTAGAAAGCAGGAAGCTGAGTGGACTATTTTGACTGCTGCTAAATTGATTGCACCAGTTATTGCTGAATCATTTGCAGCTGGATACGAATGGTTTGTGTATTATAATATTGTAGTAATTGTCTAGTTTGTATGTAATTTTTTACTTTATAATCAAAATACTAATATTAAATTGGTCCAAAAGTTCTTGCAGCTCTAATGTAGTTGCCAGAAAATTGTATAAGAAATACAATTTGGTCCAAAAATCCTTGACACGTTTTAAAATTTAATTAAAAATATCAACAAATGGCAAATAAGAGTGTGATATGGACAAAAATGCTTCTCATGATTGAAAATTTTGTGTAAGCAAATTAAAAATTTTAGTTCCAAGAATGGGTCTTGGATAATGCTATACCTTGAAAGTAAACTGAAAAAAGTATTTTCTACAATCTACTACCACATTTGAATATGTGAGCTTTTTATAGCATCAACCACATTCAAATGGTACTCAAATGAATGTGCAGTGGAGTGTGGCTTACAAAGTTTTGTAAGGAAGAGACTATAATAAAAATGAAGAGACTACAATAAAAATGAAGAGACCACAATAAAAAAGCATGAAGCCAACTCTCATCTGTAAATAATATACAATTGCTCTTGCAAAATGATATAAGCCATTGTCAAATCACTCCATTTGAATTATGAAATGGTTCAGCATGTCAAATAAATAATTCAGGATGTTTCACATTTTGTACAATACTCACAACTCATTTCTTGATTGCCTTATGATGTATGAAAAAAAAAAATAGATTCTATATAACAATGATCAGCTCGGTGCTTAGATCCTTATATTAGTTTGTGCTGTGAAACACCTTCCAAAACCTAAATAATTCCCAGAAAAGCTAATGGTGACTGTGTGGAAGCGCACAGTTAATTAATCCATTATAGCTTTAGGAATCCAGAGTAAATTATTGCTGTGGTGAGGTAGTATATACAAATAGAAGAAATTCATTGCAAACTGTAATTCTTGTGCCCAACATGACTCAAGAGATACAGACCCATCGTTCTCTATGAAAAGGTTCACCCATATGTCACATAAAGACCAATATAAAAGCTATCTAAATTGTGTTAAGAAATTCATCTCACTCACCATATTCTTCAAACCTCTTTCTGATTGATTCTCATTTTTTCAAACACCTAGATAATTCCTTCCAGGAGAAACTCTTCTAGAATCAAGTTGATTCTAAAAGAGATTTTTGTGATTTCATTGCTTCCAAAACACCAGAATTTCATGTTTTTGATATAAATCAGTTATTTCTCATTTGAAAAAGTTTGTTTTTGTTGATGATTTTTATTTTCATAAAATTGCTACATTTTGAAAAAGTTATCGACTTTTGTTGTTGATAGTTCAAAGCAAAACATTTTTTTTTTACCAATCTAATCATTTCTTATTGCTAGGAAAAATAGATGGAATTCTAAAGCTTTTTATGGTGGTTGAAAAGACAGTTTAATAGATTATTTTTTTAAATATAGAAAATATTTAATTTTTTGTTTGATTGAATTGTTTTTTAAAAAATTGAGTTACATTGATCATTTGTATTTTTAATAATTTTTCTGATTTAAAAAATAAAATGTTTATATAATTTACATAAATGATTAGTAAACTAATATTTTACATGTTTCTAATAAATATGTATTGTCTTAGAAATTAAATAAAGAATGGACTCATAACTCCAAAAATATGTATAATATTTTTATTATAGGTGTGTTGAACAAATTAAAGTATCACCTTATGCAGATTTAGCAAATGATCTTGAAATTAATAAGGCTGTCACATACCTGAGAAAACGAGAATTCAATCAAGTATGTTGTTATTCTCCATATCATTAATAAATTTATATTATTTTATTCCCTCACTTTTGTTCACTCAGACACATGTTTGAGAAAACTTTTTTCCATTATTACATATAATTTCTATGACAACATATTTGTAAATATCATATATCCTAAATCATGCTCAAATAATTGTACTGTCTTCTGTTACTAGTATTTTCTGTTATTTGTAATGCATCTTTGATTCTAGTTAATAGTAAAACTACTTGCAATTGATATGTATCTATTCTTTACCAATTACAGTAATTCTGACTGATATAGTATGTTTATGTTGTGCAACTGTTGCCTCTGTTCGAAATTTATGCAGACTGGTGCTATTATACAGAGTCTTTCTAAGGTCTCTATACATTTTTAAGAAATGGGTTTTTAATCAAATTTCTTTGCAGGTTATCTGATAGAAAGCCTTCAACAGAAGAAAAAATAGACATTGTTTGTGCTTGTCTACATGTATTAATGAAAGAACAGGTGCAGGAGGATTTCGCCTACAAATTCAGAAAATCAATCTATCACAGTAGCTATTAAAAATTGGCGAACAAATTCAAGCTAAGCAGGATGTTAAAGATGAAGACAGATCTCTAATAAAACCAAATGTTGTGCAATGAATACAAGAAGCAGTTGTACGTAGCCCCAAGTTATTTATGCGAAGACTCAGCTGAGAGCTCACTATTGTGCATTCTACTATTTGGAAAACTTTACATTATCATTATCACATTCAAATTGTGCATAAACTTGAAACTGAAAACTATACAACTCAGCAAGCTAGATGTTACAGTTTACTGAAAGCTGTGGAGAATGACAACTTAATATGGGTGAAATCTTCCTGCACCTGTTCATACGTTAATTCATACGGACAAGCACAAACAATGGCTACTCTTCATCTGTTGAAAGCATTTGGTCAGATCACTTACAAAAAACTTGGATTTAGGGCATATACCTCAAAAATGTATAGAGACACTTTGTAAACTCCTTGTATATTGTTTTCCTCAAGGCTTTACAAATTCGATAAAATCTGGTAACCAGCTAACATTCTAGTAGTCAGTGAAAAATATTTATACCCCCCCCCCCCCTTCCCCATCAGTTGATTTTCAAAACTCATAAAGTTGTTTTATTTAATTGAAAAAAATAATAAGCATAATTTAGAATTATTAGTTACATAGCTTAGAATAGTACATAATATAAAAAGATAATATTAGCTAAGTTTTCTAATGAAACTTATCAAAATTATATATCTATAAAAAAAAATAGTTTAAAGGATGATTTAACCAGCATGGTCAGGAAATGCTGATTGCTGAATGCTTCAAATGTCTGAATAGTTGAGTGCTACAAAATTTATATCTGATGAAAGGGGCATCGATGAAATAATGAAGCAGAGAAACAATTTTTTTTGTATTTTCCTATTGAAGTCAGTCAAATTATTGATTTTATTATTTTATATTTGCATTTGATGAACTTTCTTACCAAATTAAAAATAAAAGTTAAAATAATAATAAGCTAATAAAAATCTTTACGTACTGATAAAATAAATTTTGGTATGACAAATATCAAAATTAATTAAGTTTGCAAAATAACTTGAGTTATTATGTAATATGCATTGCTGAGCGGGGGGAGGAAATTTAATTTGATCCAACAATCTATGATAAGAATTTGAGGATAAATAAAAATTACCCTTCTGAAAGGCATTGAATGCTTTTTTTTATTTCCATTTACTGCAAATGATAATCCAAGCACATATAAATATCTAATATTTTTGAGTAAATAATGTAATAAAATTAGTTGTAGTAAAATTCTTGAGTAAAATAATGATCTAGTTTAAATAATTTATCAAATAACGATTTCTTATTCTTAAATAAACCAATCTCTCCTTTTTTTTGGATAACTGAGCATTTTCTGTATAAATTACAAATTCTGAACGAGTAAATATATGGTATCATAAGAAAAACAATTTTCTTTACTAAAATCATCTTTTTTGACAAAATTACTTTAAAAGATCTAATTTTATAACATTATTTTTTTTTCAATTATTTTTCCTCTTTTTTAAAGAAGCCACTCCCCATAAAGAAGGAGTGTCCACAACCTTTCACGTCATATCAACTAAATTTCTAATGATCATATAATTAAAAATTCTCTCTCATACACCCTTGTCACCAAAATTCTCTGAAACACTGGAAACTGAACCTTCTCACTAAAAACATTGGTAAACAACTAAATTCCAGACAATTTTCTTCAAACCAGGGTGGCACCAATCTTTTGTGCAATGTATGCAGTTACCATAATAATGCTACCAAGCTTTTTAAAGAAGGAAGAAATATTTAAAAAATACATTTTTTTAATTAAAATTAATTATTACTGAAATTTGTATTAAGTTTTATAGATTTACTTCAAGTTAATTATTTATAATCGCTTATATGTTGTTATTCCTTAAAATAAATGTGATAGATTAATCCGATAATTCTGAATGCAAAAATCTGATTTCAAACTTGCAGAAAAAGCTTGAGCATTTTTAGCCTTCTATCCAGTTTTAGATGTCACAGAGACTGGATTGACACTATTTCTTACTGTTTTATTGAAACCTTCCAACATTCTAATCATGTGACATGATAGTTGGCTAGAGCGGAAAAGAATGGTATTTTGTGAATATGAGATGGAAAATGCCTTTTAAACTTTTACCCATTAAAAGTAGGAGAGAAGAGTAAGATAACTGCTTCCTGCACACAACTTGGGGTAAGGGAGTGAAAAAATGCCATTTGTGCTCATTTCTCTAGTCAATTTTTGTACAAAAAAACTCTTTCAGATTAAATAACTTGGTTACCAGTTAAAAAAAAAATTGGGCAACCACATTTGTCAAGCCTGGTTATGTTAGATATAGGTATGATACAATATTTTTTTTAGATGAATATTTCACGTTTACATTTTTGCATTTTTAATTGATTTATTACTCCTTTGTCTGTTTTAACAATTTGGAAAATTTCTTTTGTTTGGCCATTTTATGGCTTTAGTCTAAAAATAAAAATAAAAAATTTGTAATCATTGAAATAAAGAATTTTTATTATCTCAGATGTGGAAATATGTTCAAAATATAGCTTCTTAAGTTCTGCCTAATAATCACATAAAATTTATCTGTTGCATATAAATACAAAATGCAATGCATATGTGACATACATATATCATAATATAATAGTAACTTGTATTCTTTTGGATTACTTATATGTTCTGTGTTAGTTTATTTGTGTCATCTGTTTTTTTTACTCTATACTGGTACCATAATTTTAATTGGTATCAGTATAAATACATGTAACAAATATTTTTTTTTTTCAGTTAAATTTCACAAAAATGAAATCCATACACATAACATTGATCGTGTAGATGTACCTGTAAGCTTTGTGATATTATTCAGAACAAAAAAAAATTACATAAAGTAAAAAAATGTAAGAAAAATATTAAAATCATGAGTAAGTTTGGCTGATTGGGTAGTTCTAATATTATTGGATTGTTGATTAACACCTTTGTATGGTCTCAGTGTCTCAAAAATTGGTTTGGAACTTTGGAAGGGTAAATTAACTTTATGATTAATGTAAAATAATTATAATAAGTTAATTAGTAATAAGACTCAAAAATATAAGAGAATCAAAAAGCAAATAAGAAGCTCCATTTTTTTTTTAATCCAATTTATATTTCTTCATCTTGAATAATGTTCTAAACCCAAAAAGCAAGTGATTAATAACTCAATACATAATCTACTTATCTTAACACATACTCTAGAATTAATTTTATATTTTAAGTAACTTATAGTTTCATTTTTTTCTTTCTTAGGCCATTGAAACATTAAAGGGTTTTGAAAGGAAAGAAACAAAAGTGGCTAGCACTGCTGCTACTAATCTTGCATTCCTTTATTATCTGGTAAGTTTAAACTATCTTTTTTCTGTCTTGGCTCTTTTATTTTTTTTATATACTTATTTATATTTATTATTATTTTATATTATTGTTATCATGCTTAAATTGCATTGAAATTTGTCCTTATAGCAAGGTGATGTTGACCAAGCAGAAAAATGTGCTGATCAAGCAGTGATAGCTGATAGATACAATGCAGGAGGTAAATACATTTCTTCTTATAAAATGCTTTAGCTTAAAATCTGTCAAATGTTATAATGTTCTTGACAATTAAAAAAAAAGTATGCAATATGCAAATCTGTAGTAAAAATATATATGTAAAATTAAACAATAATTAGGCTCATCCTCATTCTTATTTTATTCTTTAATATCTTGGGCATACATTATAATATAATTTGCTATTAATATATCTATATCTGAAAACTTTAAAACTTTGCTTGAAGCTTTCAAAATTTTCCACATTTCAGCTATCACTCCTACCCCCCCCCCCCCACCCCCAAAATTTTCATCCCCCCCTTTGTTTTACACACAAAATTAAAAATATTTAAACCTTTATTTTCTGCTCTATTTGTTATAAAAATAAATAAACAAACAGTCATCTCAATTTTCTGCACTCCTCTTTGCCTCTCTAGTATCCCAGCTCACATTTAAAATCTTTAAAACTCTTTCATTTTTAAAGCAAATTCTCAGCCCTATTTACTATTATTTTATGCTGACAGTAAACAGATAATCATTTAAATTTCCATTGTAGGCAGTGTAGACAGGCTGTGATCAATTGTTTGAAAAGGTGTGCGATTCCTACACCAAGAGTGTGCAGTAAGCAAAAATATGAGACTTTTTCAAATAGACACTTTGCCTATATAACTCTGTAAACAAAACAAAATTAAACCAAAAATGTAAAAGTATTTTTAACCCTTTCCAACATACTTGAAAAGTGTTTATGACTTCAGTTTGTTTGTCTGTATGTCTGTCCGTGCTCTAACTCTTGTAAATATACTCGGATTGCCCTGTAATTTTTATAGGTTATTGATGTTTATTATAGCACAGTCGCTATTGAAATTGTAATGTTTCATTGCGAAAAATTTATAGTTTGCTTACAGAGACAGTCAAAAGTATTTCCTTACATTGCTTTCAATGAGAAAAAATTGTTTCAAGTGCATTTTAATGATGATACATCATTTCAAACACAAAGAAATTGGTATGCATTTATGAAGTGTACTAAAACATGCATTTTGTAGAATATGGGATGAAAAGCATTTATTATTCATTTACTGGACCACACAAAAGAGTTCCGTTACATAATGGACTACGGGGGAAAAACTGTTTGCAGTGTATTTTAATTATGTTACACTATTTCAAATATAATGAAATTGATATACATTACTGACATTTACTACAAGATACTTGCTGTAGAGTATGATGTGCATAACATTTATCGTTCATGTACAGGTACACACAAAAGATTTCAGATACAGTATGGTATCTGAAGTACTGTCTACTAGCAATAATTACTGGAAGTGCATTTTTGAGTTTAACTAAATTTTGCTTAAAGGTTGTTTGTAGAATATAAATAAAATCATATATAGGTCCATGCAAAAACTGGATACATGACCACCTATGAATGGTAATTTCTGAAAGTGTGATTTTAGTAGTATTGAGTATGTTTTAGCTTGAATTAAATTTTAGTTTAATATTTGGCATGTATAAAAACCTTTAGGTAATATACAGGGCTGTACAGAAGAATTCAAGTATGTTTCTGTCGGTAGAAATTGCTGAAGGTGAAGGTGCATTTTCTTACTAAACTAAATTTTAGCATATTTTGTAGAATGTATAGAAATCTATAGATCAAATACAGGATACAGGGCTGCACAAAAGAATTGGGGTGCTTTTCCGGCTGTGGATGGTAATTGCTGAAATCTTATTTTCAAATGTATTATGCACTTTCTAAAACATTTATTTAGATATTTTATTTACTTTATTAAGAGTTTTGTTAAAGTATTCTGGAAGTGTTGGAAAGTGTTTCATAATTTATGCTTGATGCTTAATTTTTTTAAATATAAATTTCAAAGTGAAAATAAATTTCTCATGCACTATACACAACAGAGGATGCAACCTGAACTTCCCTGGTTACAGAACGATGTCCAGAACAAAGCTGAAAACCATTTTGCTTATTGAAAGCTCTAATACATGTTTTAAAATTTTTTAGACTGCCCACTAATAACACCAAAAAGGCATTTTTATATAAAAAATATCAATTATGTTTTCAAATACAGTTTTGAAATTTATTAAAAGCGATACTTTCATATTAGCCATATTCCAGACGAAGAAATCACCAAAGATTTTGCTACAGCAGCCTTCTTTATTCTAATTATTTCTGTGTTTAACTGCATAGTTTGATTACATACCTGTTTGATTTGTGTTTTGTTTATATTATTTTATTTACTTATTTATTTGTGGATAAAGTTAATTTTTTTTTTTTTTGAATATTTGCCAAAAACAAATGCTGAACTATTTATATTGTTTCAAATGAAACGGATTAATCTTCCATAAGGGCTGTATGTGATTGAGAATGTTTTTTTTTTTTTTTAATTCCTGCTTTAAAATTATTTTAAAAACTATAAAGATTCAATAAATTGAGATACAATTTCCAAACAAGTTGCATTTGAAAGATTTTTTTTCCTCCTATTTGACTGTTAAAAAATTTAAATTGTGTAACATTAAGAAGTTAATAGATTTCCAATAAAAGCAGAATTGATTGCTCAGGTCATTGTCATTGCCGATATGATGTCAGCATTATTCATAGGAATATTTCTCTTTATAGTATAAATTGATAGCCATACATCATGTGTCGCTGAAGTTACTCTTCCTCAAACACATAGTGATTAGTAATGTTGTGGGAGCTACCAAATTTATCTTTGCCCAGGGACTCAGTTATAATCAGAGAGTGGGAGGTTGGCAAAATAAACATTTCCCTCTTTTTTGACAGTTTATCTGTTCTCACCCCAGAGCATTACTTTTCAGTTAGTAAAGACTGACTGTAACATATGTGCAATTTTAATACAGCATCAGTTTACAGTAAGTTACACTGTATAAAATTTTTTCACCTCAAACTTTTGTTTATATTGATGAGGCAGACAATTTTTGTTAGTAATATATTTTTTTCAATTTCAGCATTGGTCAACAAAGGAAACTGCTGTGTATCAAAAGGTGAATTAGAAAAGGCGGTTGAATTTTACAAGGAAGCCTTGGCTAATGAAGCAAGTTGTGTTGAAGCTCTCTACAATCTAGGTGAAATAGGATGGATGTCCATTCCAATTTTATAATTTAAATATGCATGTTTAAATTTATTTGTTTAAAATATCATTTTAAAATATGGCATAGTGGATATGTTTTACTTTTAATAACTTGACTTTTTAAACATATGGTTGAATTGTGATTTTCTGTAGTGAATATTTTGAATCTTAGAAACGATATATTTAGTAGTTAAAACAAAATGCAACATATAGTTTCCAATTTCATTTACCTCTCACCCAAAAAAAAGAGGTGAGGGGGGAGGGGGGAAAGAGGAAGAGAGAGAGGCCTTCAACTAAATTAGTGATAATAATTATACTGATTTCAGTCAAAAGTTATTGTTTTAAGATTTGATTTTTTTGAAATATTAGAAAAATCTGACTCACACACATACAGTTAAAGCTTTAAAAACTTCATTTTTTTTTTTTTTTTTTTTTTTTTTTATAAGTTTTGTGTTTTTAAATTTTATAATTATAAATAACAAACAAAAGCTATTATGAATAATGTAGGAAAGTTTTAAAAATCTAAAATAATTATTATTCAATATTTATTAATTTTTAACAATGTTGATGATATGTTTAGAATAGTTGAGAATTAGGTAAGAAAAAGAAACTTGAATTGTGTAGTAGCATTAAGAAATATATATTTTCTGTTGTTAATTTGTTTAAAAAGATAATGACTTTTATATCTAATTGCTTTTAAACATTTCTTTAACTCTTTTTGTTCTAGTTACTCCAATTAAAATTTCTTACTTCTTGACTTTTACAGTTTATATTACATATCAAATTATTTTATTTTGAATTTAAATTGTAAATGTGATCTTTATCTATAGATTACAGCTTTTGACATTATTGATTTTTCAAAGAAAAAATAAAATAAATAGAAAAATATTTCATTAAAAGTAATTTAAGTCAAAAAAAATCCCTGACGGCTCGGCCAACAGGCACAGGTAGATTTCGAAGACGCAGACCGTGGGGCGCCTGTTTGTTGGGAATTGCGGAAGAAATTACCTTTTTGCCATTGCGGCAGTTGGAACTGCCTACTTCGAAACCTAACTTGTTTGCAGGCGGAGCCAGCAGGGATTTTTTTTTTTTTTTGCTATAAGAGTTGGTCCTATAAAAAACTTATCAATATAAAAGTTTTAGATAATATTAAGAGGATTTATAATAAATTTAAGCGGATTTGAAATCTTGGGAATTGACGAAGTTAGGAATTTTTTTCTTCTAAAACCCCCCTTCCCCCCCCCCCCCCCCTTTGGGGCCATTTTTAATTATATCACAAATCTGTCATACATAAATTTTTGGTCCTAGAAGTAATAATAACTTCAAACGGATTCGATACGTATCATAATTAAGAAATTATGGGTTTTTTCTGTTTTCACAACCCCCCCCCCCCCCTCCCTGGTTCGATTTTGCCCATTAACGAACTTGACCGAGATTTTATGCCCCTTGATTTTATGTATCAGTTTCGAAAAGATGCGGGAGTTGGAACCGCCTACTTCGAAAAACAACTTGTTTACAGGTGGAGCCGGCAGGGATTTTTTTTTTTTTTTTTTTTTTTTTTTTTTTTGCTATAAGGGTTGGTCCTATAAAAAACTTGCCAATATAAAAGTTTTAGATAATATTAAGAGGATTTATAATAAATTTAAGCGGATTTGATATCTTGTGAATTGACAACGTTATGAATTTTTTTCTTCTAAAACACCCCCTTCCCCCCCCCCCCCCCCTTGGGGCCATTTTTAATTATATCAAAAATTTGTCATACATACATTTTCGGCCCTTCTCATAGAAGTAATAATAACTTTAAACGGATTCGATACGTATCATAATTAAGAAATTATGGGGGGTTTTCTGTTTTCACAAAAAGCCCCCCTACCCTCCCCCCCTTGGTTCGATTTTGCCCATTAACGAACTTGACCGAGATTTTATGTCCCTTGATTTTATGTATCAGTTTCGAAGAGATCTGTGCAGAATTATTGCAGTTATCGTGGTCATAAAAAAGTGACATAGATAGATAGATAGATAGATAGATAAAGTTTTGAACTGGGGGTGGTTTTGGGTTCTGGGAGTCATAATCGGCGTAGATCTGCAAAAATTTTTCAAAAATTCCAACTTAGGTGAGAATGTAATAGATAGTATTTCTTACGAAATCTACCTAAAATGGTGCAGATCTACAATTTAACTTATATACAGCTTTTTTAGAAAAAATTTTGGTATTTCTTTATTATAGCAACCCCAAGAATGAATCGCCAAGTGACAAAGATATACCGCCAAGTTAGGTTATAAAATCTCATCAAATGGTTTACAGTTCTAAAGAGACAATACATCACGTGTTCATGCTGTCATCATATTGCTTTTCCGTTGATAATCCAGCATATTTTTCATTCACAATTCATATGTATTTCTTTCTAATTGCATGATGTATTGTTTTTTCTTTAATCGCATGCATTAATTTTTATAAATATGGAAACAATCTTTGATTTACCTAGTACTGAGATGGATGCATTTTTTTTAAAGCCAGTGCTTTTACCCAGCAATCAACTACGTAAAAAAGACCATATGAAACTGTGTGTTACTAATGATGAAGCTATATGGAAATACAGTGTAAAAATTTGTAAAAAAAAAAAGGCTTCCATGTTGGAAATTGGCTTATTGGTTCAAGAATACCACTCTTAATTACTTTAAGGTTTATGTACTGTTGGAAAATGCAACATTTGTTTGGAATAGTTACATGAGAGATGAGTTAAAAAATTAAAAAGTTGTTATTCTTTTGAAGCTTTGTAAGAAATTGTTATGAAACATTGTACTATATTCTTATTAACATAAAATATTATAATATTTAATGCAGTGGTATTTATTTTTATATCTCTATTATATGTTCACATTTCCCGACCTTGGTGAAAGTTTGATTGAAATTATAGGGGCTTCTATAACAAAGAAGTACCATTTTTTATGTAATCTATGATAAAATTTTTTAATACAGTAAAATCTACTCATAAAAGACTGAAGAAAAACTACATTTTAGACATGTGTCTGTCTTAGTGGGTACATCATCTGTTGTAATTTTGAAATATTTCTGTTTTAAGGTAGAGTTCCAAGAGTCATATACAATTTCTGTTTTGACAGATTTTACTGTATTTTGTAACTGTGATTTTTGTCACTTCATTTTCAAATATAAACTGCCAATTTGCTTGCATCTTTTTTGCACTTTATTAAATATTACTGAAGATATGATAAATACTCAAGTTTTTTTAGGGCATTAATTTTAATCTAAAATAAGTATAAATCTAAAAATATATATTTTTTTAAATACTCTTTTATAAGCATTCAATGTTTATCTTATAAATCATGCCTAATTTCATGACTGCTATTCATGACTTTTTCAAAAAACTTACTATACATTAATTTGATGTGGACACCAGACACCCAATTTTAAAAAATTCAGTTTTTTTTTTTTGTTTTGTTTTTTTACATTTGGCAGAAAGAGAAACTAGTGAATTTATTAAAAAAATATATAATTTTTTGTTCTTTTTTAAGATGGTAACCAGAAAGAAATAAAAGCATCATTTAAACTACCTATTCAGGATTTATAAATTATTTTCTCAACATATAATCATAATTTAATTAATATTACTCTTTATTTTTCAATTTTATTAATTTTCTACTCTTTAGTATTTAAAATATTGCATTGTTGCAAGGTTGGCAAGCGTGGTTTGATGCATAATTAAATCCATTGTTGTTGTAACTCATATACAATTGTAACCATAAAGAATATTTGGTGATTTATCACCTGCGGCTGGTTAAAGGAAAAATGCCTTAAAATCAATGTATTAGTTTATAATTAATTTCTGAGAATATTAAAATGTTGTGTCATCATCGGAAAGACACCTGTGCACATAATTTTTATAATTCTAGCATATCAGAAAGTGGATTAAAAGTCTATTGCAAAATTCCATCTTTACATACAAAAAACAAGTTGATTTAAATGAAAGAGTGTAAAAAAAATTGAATTAATAAAAGTAATAGAATATTAATAGTAATCTATATTTTCAACTCCACTGGCACTTTAAAATAGCACAATTATTTTTATATCCTATATATTTTTTTTTATCTTCATTTTCATATGCATCTTTGACAGTTTAATGTTATCATCTTTTGAATTTTGTTTTGTAAAATATTCCATGCCTATACTAGCTCATGAAAATATAATTTAAGTTTAAAAAGTAATTTTTCTCTGGAGCCTTTATCCTTGTTATTAATTGTTGCTTTCTTAAAATATTCATCGAATGATGCATTCCTTTAGGCCTAACCTATAAAAAACTGAATAATGCTGAAGATGCTCTGGAATCATTTTACAAATTGCATGGTATTGTTCGCAATCATCCTCTTGTCATTTACCAAATAGCTAGTTTGTATCCTTTATAGGTTATTTTCATTACCAAATAATTATTTTAAGTACCGAATTTTGGGAGTAAGCGCCGCGGCACATATGTGTTTAAAAGTTCAAAATATCAGCGATGCGGCGCATATGCAAGGGCGGCGGGTACAATGATTTTTTTTTTTTTTTTCTCAACATAGCAGTATCTGGATATTGTGAAAAACAAGCCTTCGTTTCATGTTTTTTTTAGTCTTACTGCCTCAAATACACTTTAAAACACATAGATTCATTCATACTTCACCTTTATTTACATTCATTTAATCTCAGTATAAAGTTCATAAACAGTACATATCTTTATTATAAAAACGTAATTACTATAGTCAAAATATATTTAACCTACCCATATTTCTCTATTTTCTGTTCGATATTAATAGCTCACTCTTTAAGAGTATTTATTGTATACTTTACAATAATTGATAAATTAGATTTATTTCATAAGCATTCAAATGCCACACTTCAGTTATGTTTTGTTATTCTCATTCACGGCATACAGCGATGTTCGATTGAAACGATAATCGAATGGTGTAGTACGGTTTCGGTCCGAGAGATGGTGCCAGACCAGTCATTGTCTGATTCGCCAATCTCGTGATTATTCATGTTTTGGTCACGTGTCACTTCCGTGATTTTTCTAGAAAAGGGTTTTCATTGGCATGTGTATGTTTGGCAAAGTATGTATACGGCTTACCTTGATTGTTTAAAGCGGGGTTTTTGTTTTGATTAACTAATCAATCTCGTAAGCTGTCGTCTTAAAAATGGCTGTGGTATATATTTAAATATGGAATCTTATCAGTTAAGACCGGCAGCTTGGTATTCGATTATGGTATGTTTTATTTGAGTTTTATTTATGTTCTGTTTACCTTTATGATTTACAATAAACCGAGAATGTGTTTTTCTAAAGGAAAACTCTATGAATTTTTAATTAATAGTTCAAGCCTAATCTTCTTCAAAGCATCGATCTTCAAAGTAAGCATAGACAATTTTGTTAAATTGAATTTTTCGTACAATTGTTTTTTTCCTATTGTATTTTAAGATAACCTGTGTTTTATTGTTAATTCATATATCTTGTAAGATTTTATCGCTATTCTTGTTACTTTTAATCCAATTTTGCCGATTGTTTTTTATCGTGACTATTTCATTTTTACCGATTTTTCAATGATGCGGCGCTTACGTGTATATTTGTTTTGTTTTTTTGTACCGATTTTTCAATGATGTGGCGCATATTCCTGAAAATAGGGTAATTCTTTTCATGTGCAATAATTTTAGGTACTTTTCGGTTAGCCGGGCGCCAGTGATTTATATACATGTATATATACACATATATATATAGATACAAAAATATCTACATACACACATATATACATACATATATGTACACACATATATGTATGAATATACATATATAGGCATATACATATATATTTATATATGTACATATATCACTGGCGCCCGGCTAACCGAAAAGTACCTAATTTTATTATTCTGTTATTGTTGGAGTCTTTTTACAATGGATATGTTCCACAGCGACATCAAAATTTAGGTATTGGATAAAAATTATTTTAGTAACTATTATCATGTTTGTTATAAAGTATCTGACTACCATATAAATAAAAAGGTTTTTTTTTTTAAAGCTTTATTTTACTGTTGTGTGTTTGGATATCTCTGATTTTTGATTTTTTTTTCTGATATTTTCCACTTCTTTTTTTTTCTTATGAAAAATTCACATTTGCAGTGGGTCCTGGTTAATATGGTGAAGGCAATATAAAATCCTACAGCCCTGGTCACTTCAAGAACAAAAAAATCAGAATGTCTTTTTTTACAGATCACCTTGAATAGGTACATTTGTAAAAAGTGATTTCATGTCTAAAGAAACCATAACAGGTTTTGAGTTGCAGTGAAATTGCGAAGTTTATTAACAAACTCATAGGAATTTTTACAAGTGTATAAATTATTGAAGAGTATTGGGAGAAAATTGAAATGAAATATTTAACCAGTTTATAAGAAGTTCCAATGTTTGACACGATTGATCAGGATCGAAAAGAATGAATTTTTAATAGAGCATAAAATTTTGCACAGTGTGAAACAGAATGAATTAGGGAATATTTGTTACTATTAGAAATAAGGGGACTCAAAAACGGATTTAACTGTTTTGAGTTCTTTTTGAACAGGATCATTTTTAATCTTTTCTTTTAGCCAAATTCCAAACCATGCATTATTTCGATTCTGCTAGAGTCACACCTTCTAAATTTGCCCTTTAAACATTCAATTCTAAATGACAAAATTGTTGAAATAACCTATTATTTCACTTTTTTATGATTTATTATAAGATAATTTCTTACTCTTTAGTAGACAGCAAAGAAACAAAAAATTAAATTGCATTAAGAGTAGTTAGAACGAGTTTGGTAATTTAACAATATCATGAATTTTTTTCAACAGTCAGCACTGTTCTATCAGGAAATATGTAATAGAAAAAAGAGCAATTTTCAGGAAGGCTAATTATTTTTTAGTTGTTAGACTGCTTCCTATTAGTCAAGAGTTGCAGCGTGTTAATTCATTGTGTACCAAAAATGATTAGGCTGTCCAAAGCTACCAATCAGCCAATTTAAGGGGCACAAAAATCTGTTAATCAGGCCCTGATTATAAATTGTGCATAATGTATAATTAAATTACACTTTCTGAAAAGTAATTCAGTGGATTTAGAATGACCCAACTCAACTCATAATTATAAAAGCTAACGATATCAGAAAATAACTGATTTTATTGATTAAAATTCTGATTACTATTCCTTAATGCTTCGTTTAGATATGAACAGCTGGAAGATATTGATCAAGCTCTTGAATGGTAAATATTATTAGTAAAGAGTGTATACAATTTTATATTACTTTTACTATTTTTCTCCTTTTAATTTTTACAGTCTTATAAAATGTTTTACATGTTCCAGTTTTGTATAATCTTTTAGCTTCCAAATATTTGTGTTTGTATTAAAAACTGCTTTTTTAAGATTATTTATTTTGGCATTTCCAAAAAATTGCTAAATTAAATATTTCTTGGTAGAAATACCCCAAAGCCATGATTTCTGTATTATTAATAGCAAAAATTTATATGTAATAAAAAGGAAACTATACAAATTATAGTTTGTATAGTTGCTCATAAGTGATAATGTATATCAAATCTTTAGTACAGACCATGTGCAGTACTTTTTGAAAGTGTTTATCATCCATTGATAGTTTCATTAGTTTAAAAATAAATTCTTGATATTACATTCAATTTTCTTAAAATTAGATAATGCATAACTTCATTAATCTAAGAAAAATAATCATTCATAAGTTTTACAACGTGAAATATCATATTAATTTCTGAGAATTTCATATGTTACTTCAAAATTCTTAAAATTGCTTCAGCGTGTTATCAAACAAAAAGTAAGTCAATTCAAATAACAGTCTGTTCATTCTGTAATTTATGGTAAAAAGTGAGGAACCTTTATAAATAACAGTACGTTTATAGTAAATATCATATTTGTTTTTATCCTTATGCTGTATATTGAGGGGGGTTACTATATTAATTTTAATAAACAGATTTATATTTCTAATGTTCTTGTTCCAGTTAATAAGTTTCAATAGATAAATGTTGAATAATGATTTTTATGTAAAATATCAGTAGTTAAATTCAGGGACGCCATTTCAAAACTTTCTTTGGGAGGGTGGAGGGGGACAAAGTTTTCTTTTGATCTTGTTATACTCAGTTGATCAGCAATAGATACAGTTTTATTCTTAAATTTATTTTTTTAATTAGCCAAAGTACTCATTAATGATAACATTTTTCACTTTGAGAATGTTGCAATGGCCAGGCGCTAGCAAATATTGTTGATAATTATTCATTCCTGTGCTTAATGTACTTATTTAATGTTATTACTTCCATTTTAATCAAATCTGACAAGTTCTTTTAGCTTTCATGAAATTTCAGATTTTCTTTTAAAATCTTATTTATATTAACTAACGCTGAAATATCAAATTCTTAAGGTCTTCTTAACACCCCCCCCCTCAAAAAAAAAAAGTGTCCCTGGTCCAATCTGAAGTTTTCTTGGACTAAATTGTAATTCAAGCCAAAAAAACTCATAAATAATATTCCAATTATTTTTATGATTTTAAACAAAAACTTATAATGGCAGAATTTATTTTTAGTGTAAGACTTTCAAATCCTACCTATACTAACATTTCATGATTAATATGCTCATGAACAGCTGATGAACTGCATATGTTGCATGGTTGATGAACTTTTGATTTCGGACATTGTTTTGAAATTCTCGAAAAGTATTGTATAAATTTCTTTATTCATATTTGGTCATTTAAAGAGAATGCTTGAACTCACATTTTCCAGTGAAAATTCAGTTCCAAGAGTATTTAGTGGACAAACAACTAATTTAATAAAAAAACAAAAATATTTGTAATCACCCTGTATAAAAGAAAGCTAGAATTGATCTGTAGCTTTTACAAGTACATTTTCTTATTATGTACAATATTTGTATGCATTTTTTGTGAGAATAACATGTATATTCACAAAGATATAAACATTTCATTTAAAAATACTATTTTTATTTTTATTTTTATTTTTCAAATTTTTTGCCTATAACACGCAGAGTTATAGGCACACTCTTTCTTTCATATCTCACTTATTCTTTCATAACTCTGTAGCCAACAGTACAAGGCAACTTATATAAAACAATCCATTTAAATATCATAAAATTTCTGAACAATATCAGTGATAAAGTTAGCTGAATTTCAGTTATTTTTAAAAATACTTTTTTTTTTAATTCATTGTTGGCCTGCTAAATATACTCAAGTGAAATTTTACTGGAAAGTATGAGTTTAAGCAAATTCTTTACATGGCAAAAATGAAGATATGATATTCCTTAAGGAATTTTTCATTCATCTCAACTCAATGTCCCATTTAAATTGCACACTATTGTATTTTAATTTTCTTTGATGCTTTGATGCTTTCTTTGAGAGAAAAATATTATGCTTAAAATTTCAATAAATACATTGAATATTCAATGAGATATGAGCGTTTATAGGAAACATGTTTAACTTCACATGCACAAAAGATGCACTTTATTCTTTCATAACTCTGTGGCCAACAGTACAAGGCAACTTATATAAAACAATCCATTTAAATATCATAAAATTTCTGAACAATATCAGTGATAAAGTTAGCTGAATTTCAGTTATTTTTAGAAATACTTTTTTTTAAATTCATTGTTGGCCTGCTAAATATACTCGTGAAATTTTACTGGAAAGTATGAGTTTAAGCAAATTCTTTACATGGCAAAAATGAAGATATGATATTCCTTAAGGAATTTTCAAAAATGTCTGCAATCTAAAGTTCATTCATCTCAACTCAATGTCCCATTTAAATTGCACACAATTGTATTTTAATTTTCTTTGATGGGTCACGATTCCATATACAGCTCTTTTTCTTTTCTTGATTTTGGTAGTCCAAACATTGAAAAACTTATAAATAATGTTGATTAAGCTATACTCATACATAAGAAAATTCAGTGTTTAAATGTGGAATATGTTAGAAACTTCATATCCAATTTCGTTTTTCAAATATTAAGTTTATAAAGGATGTTTGTGTTTATAGAGTAAGCTCTGATTTTATCCAAACCCTACCCAGTCTGCAGGTCTGGTTAGTTCAATTTTTTGTTGTGAGTTTAGTTGGCTGTAATTTTTTTTCAGATTGGGTTATTTGTTATTGCATATCAGGTTCAAATAAGTTCAGTTTTCCAAAAGAAATAACTGAGTATTCTTTCTCTTCAATAGAAATTACTACATATTTTAATATGAATGAGTATATATTTTTTTCCCTCTTCATAAAAAGATAAAGTTAATATTAAAGATATGATTGTAGACTATTTTTTCATAGTTTCATTAAAATATGGCATTAATTTCCTTTTGTCCCTTTTTGGATTCGGGTTTCAATATCTCTGTTTTGGCTTGCCCTCAAATGGAATCCTCGGGCTTGATTTCAATTGTCACCCTACACAAATTGAAATTGTCTCCAAAAATGTTAAAATATTTTTTCAACAATCATTATGGCATTATTGAATTAAAGTGCAAATAAATAAAGAAAATAAAAATGATTAATTGTAATTCTGCCACTATCTTTTTTTTTAATATTGTCAAGAAATATTTTTTAACAGGTACCAACAAGTTATTACTCTAGTACCTACTGATCCATATCTGTTAGCTAAAATTGGTGACATGTTTGAAACAGAAGGAGATAAACAACAAGCTTTTCAATACCATTCTGACGTATGTATATTTTTCTTGTTTCAGTTGCATGTAACGAATGCGAAATTAAAACATGGCATTTAAAATTTTTGATGAGTATTTCACTAATAATGTTTACATAATATTTTGCAGTCCTATCGTTATTTCCCGTCCAATATGGAAATCATTCAAAAACTGGGGTCCTATTATATAGAATCTCAGATGTTTGAAGAGGCAATCAAATTTTTTGAAAGAGCAGCTATTATTCAGTAAGTTAAGTTTTGGAATTATTATTGTTGTGTTTATTTGTTAAGACTGGTTCTAAAAGATCACTTTCACAACATATATTTTTATGACTTTGAATAATATTATTTACATTAACAAATTTCTATTGCATTTGAAGAGCTCCTATCATTAACTTACATTCATTTGCTTTTCTGATTAAAAAAAAAAAAAAAAAAAAAAAAAAAAATACATTTAGTTGTACTAGTCTAGATTTAATATATATGTGGTGTGTGTGTAAAATGGAGAAAGGAGGGGACAGATTCATGAAGCAGTTACTGTATTCAGCTATTTAACTAAATGCCCAAACTCTTTAGATTTTCATGTAATATAAGAAATGGTAAAATAAAGTGGTTAAATTCTTTTTAGTTGATTGTGATTAGTCCAAATGTGAGCCTAAATACTCCTTATTTTTAAAATAAAAAAAATATCAAAATATTTTTGTAAAAATATCTCTGGTAATGTAGAACCTTTAATTTAGTCAGAGTGCTTGGTACAAGCTGCACTCACAGTGTGATATATAAACACACAGTATGATATATATGGTATATAACAAAATTTTCTTTTTATTATTTTATATTAATAGGTAGAACATTTTCTTAATTTTGTTTGGTGCTATAAGAGTAAAAAAACAAGTTATAATTAAAATGCTAAAGATCACAGAATAAAGATTTTTGCCTCAAAGTTAACTTCAAAATTTAATTTCAAAGTCAAATAAACTTTTATTATTTTTATTTTTAGAGACTGTCTACATATTTATTTATTTATTTTAACTTTGAGATTTTCAATGTGAATCACATATTTTAATTCTCCATCAATCTACTGCATTTGATTTATTCTATGTACAAATTTGCACTGCTCTATCATGAAAATGCATTAAATATGAGCTAAAATGTGTTTAGAAACTGTGTCAATATTGAGAAATGCATTTGAAAGTTTGGGGAAAATGCTATTATTACTATTAAATTAAAAATATAACTATTATTTTCTGTCAAGAGTAAAGTTGTTTAGCTCCAATCCATAAATGTAGCTTTGTTAGTAATACTTAGCATGCCTGAAATTGCAGGAGACAAATTTTGAATTTTAAATTAATGTACCATATTCAGGACTGCCAAAAACTACACTTTATGTGAAGAAACTACACATTTATCTATTTCTACTGCACACTACACATCACCTGACTGAAATGCACTTTTTATTTACACTTGTTTGTTAACAATATATGCATGTATTCTGTAGCAGATATTTTTTTGTTGTTGTTTATTATTCCCATTCCCCATTATTATTCCAATTTCCCATTTTGAATTTTATTGTGATTTAAAATGTATATTGTGACTGTTGTTCTAGCTTTCATATAAAACATTTTAAGTAAAAAATATTTAATTGATATTTTGACTAATATTAAATTTTAAATACACATGTATATATTTTTTTTCTCATGATGTTGAATAAACATTGTACTTTAATAAACCAACAAGATGATTTAAATTTAAATTAATTTTTCATGATGAACATATGTTTATGAAAGAAATGTATGAAAGTAATGAATATTCATATTGGAGTAAGAGTAATTTTTATGTTTTTATTTGTAAAATTTCTTTTTGTTCCCTCGAGATTTTATTTTTTAATACTTAAACTAATTTATTTCAAGTTAAAAAGTTCTTTATTATAATAAAAATTTTTAACTTTTTCTACTTGGAGCATTTTTATAATTTTAATCGACTACACATGTCGCCTTAAAACTACACATTTTCTAATGTTCTAACTACACATTAATACTCGCAGAGCCTGCATATTTTTTTTAAATCTATGTCATACCCTCATATAACACACATACCCTGATTTTTTATACCTCATTTGAGGGGGGGGGGGGGGAGATTTTCAGAGAAATATTAGAAGGAACATTTCAAACACATTTTATGCTATTAAAATCTAACAGTTAGTGCTAAAATTGAACAGTATTCACAGTATATTGCTTTATCTCATGGTTTCATAAATTTAAATACAAAATTGTCATTCAACTATTTTATGCATTGACCAGTGTAGAGCCCTGCACGGGTCGGGTACAACCTGACCCGAACCCGCAAATTCAATTTGAAGTTAACCTGCAACCTGACCTGAACCTGACAAAAAAAATTCTGGACCCGCACCCACAATGAAAGGACAATAAATCATGTTTTAATGCTATAATGAAAAGTAGTGTATAATTATATCTCTAATACCAATTTTATATTTTATGTAGAAAAATGAACAAATCTATATTCTTTAATATTCAAATATAGTGAAACCTCAGAATAGCGGGCACCTTGAATCTTTGAATAGAGTCCTGCAGTAGGTTAGGTTGCTTTTATTTATTTTTTCAGTTCGGGATGACTTATTTTCTTTCTGCGATCAGGTTCAACCTTGAATAATTCTTCCGGCTCATATTTAGGTTTTAGAATACCTGATTGTTGGGATTTTCACAAAAAGTTTGAACAGAACTATGAAAATATATACGTATTTGAATGTGAATAAGTCAGGGGTCTGAAAAACTAGTTTTTTTTAGTAGCGAACTACAACTACTTTATCAAAAATGTAGTTAACTACAACTACAACTACTTGTTTTAAAAAGTAGCGACTACAAATTACTTTTCAAAAGTAGTCACTATTTCGCTACTTTTATATTTTATCGAAATATTCAATCTACACTCGAAATTGAGGACAAGGAATTAGAATTCTGCACGGGTCGGGTTCTGTATCCGACCCGAACCCCAAAATATTTATACCTGAAACTGAAGGAACTGAAAATTAATCCATATTTCAATACAATTATGAAAAAGTAGTCCACAAAGAAGATACCCAGTACTAAAACATTAGATATAATAATGTGTTAGTAGATAAAGGGTTAACCGCAAGAAAATTTATTATTTTCGTGAGTTAGCAATTTGTTTTGTTTTATCAGCAAGAATCAATGGAAAAATCTATGACACTGCAACTTAGATTTGTCACTGATATTTGCAAATTGTTGCACAGAATACATTTTGTAAAAAAAGCGAGTTATGCTCAAGTAATTAGAAGAATGGCATTTTTTCCTCCTTTCCAAGTAGCATAAAAGGTCAATTTTCGAGAGTGTCCATTATGGAAGTTTCATTGTATACATATTTTTAACCTGCAAAAATATTGTTTACATTCTTTTGGAAAAGCGGGTCAACCCAAACTCGCAACCAACAAAAAAAATAGATGTCAACCCTACCCGAACACGGACCGCAACGAAAAAATATAGCCCCGACCCGACCCGAACTGCAGATCGGGTCGGGTGCGGATAGACCACTTTGAAAAATTATTTTTCAGTTGTGCGTATTACTACTGTATGATGTTTTGAAAAATACTACCCTACGAACTGCTATCCTTCAGACCTGTAATTATTCAGATGTATGTATTTTTTATTGTGTCACGAAAAAAAAAACTAAAATTCCACGGATACATACAAAGCATTTTGAATTTCAAAAAGGTGTCATCTCTAAAAATAAAAAAAAAATCTGAGAAAAAAAAAATAGACTGTACATTTTTCCTTTGATAAACCATGAAAGAGATCTTGAAGAGAAAAAGAAATCAAAAGGGAAAAAAATAAATAAAATAGCAAAATTTTGAGGTTAGTCTTTTTTTAAATTCATCATTCAGTTATGTGCTTTTAAAAGCATTGAAATTTTTTATTTCACATTTTTGTTAATGTTGATTTTGCATTATATTATCCCATTTATTAAAAAAATCTGTTACTGAAAAAAAAATTTTTTTTTCCTAACGCCTTGTGTTATGAGTATTTTAATAATTGAAATTCTGCATAATTTTATTGATTATTATAAGCTAAAGATTTTTACAAGTATGCATATGAGTCTATTAGAAGCATAAATGCTCTCTCAAAATGCATGGCTAATGTTGTATGAAAGTACAATATGGTGTTAATGTCTATTTTAAAATCTACTGTTGGTGTCTATGATCTCATTGACATGTTGAAAATTTTCATTCATCTTAATCTGTGAGGATTAATTATGCTGATCAACAAAAAAATGAAATCTCCCTTTTGTGAAAAAAATATGTGAACTATATAGATTTGACATTCTTAAATATGATATCCAGTCACACTATCACATATTAAATTTAAGCAACATAGTTTGATAATAATAAAAAATATTCTACCAACAGATAGATCAATATATTCATTTAAATAAAACTGAAAACTTCATATAGGTATTTTTACTATCTTAAATAAAAAAATATAATAAAATCTATCATGTATTTTTTTATGTAACATTTTTCATTTTCTTTTTTCTCTTGTATTGTTCTTTTGGTGCTTCTCAATTGCAATAATTCACCAATATATTTTCACCCTGTTTGCCACTGCATCTTTGCTAATGTTTTCTATATTTTTATTTATATATTGTTTGTGTATTATTATTTATATACAGTTATTTATGTATTTGTCACTAATGTTTTAATAAAAAATAAAGTATTTTAATTGTAAATGGAACCTCTTTCTCAAAACAAAGGTATACAATACAGTAATTCGACTGTCGTTTTTTGATTTAGTATCATGAAATGTATAAAAATCAATTATTATTTTTACAGGGAAAATTCGATGTCAGTGCTATTATTCTGTAGCTAAAAGTTAATTTAGTTTAAAAGTTTTCTCATACAGATTTGTAACTCCTATATAATCTGCACTTCATCAGTTTTTACTGCAATTTATTTCTTGTACTCTTTTTTTTAAAAAAACTTTCTTTTAAGAAACTTATCTATATTTATCACTTTCTGTTAACCCTCTTGTTACAGATTTTTTTTCTGCAAATCAATCTCTGAATTAGCAGAATTAAAATGCTATTAATGATTGTGATAAAAAATTAATTTATGCCATAAATGAAGCCTGGACCTTTAAAAGACATTACTCAAAATAAAATTTAGTGGAAAGCCTTTTCTAAAACATTGTGTTTTATCATTTAAGTTAGGAGCTTCATATGAGGCTCAGGGGAATGAGAGAGTTAATATTTAGTTAATAATTTACTTTTAGACCTAATCAAGTAAAGTGGAAATTGATGGTTGCTGCTTGTCAAAGACGCAGTGGAAATTATCAACAAGCACTAGAAGAATATAAAGCAATTCATCGAAAATTTCCTGAAGATGTTGAATGTAAATATTACTTTATGTTCATTTTTTTAATTCTTATTTACTAACTGAAATTATTATTTCTCCCATATGACAAATTTACTAGTTAAATTATTTATTGCTTTGTATCTAATCTGCCTTTTAATTTCTTTCAAATTAAACTAAACAAACAATTAAACACTAAAAATTACAAATACTTGTTAAAATATTTCACCTCTCAATGTTGTTAATTATATTAAAAAAGGCAAAATTCTAATGTAGCAGTAGGACTGACTTTAGAAGGGAGGGCGAGGTTAGGTCACTAAAAACTAAGAGGCAGATAATATATAAAAAACTAGGTTAAAACTTAGTAATTTCTGTAAATGATATCTTTCGTAGGAGTTCTAAAAAGGATCTCATACAGGCCACCTAAAGACGGTTACTAAAACTATCCCTTTGTAGCAGATCCTCAAACTTTGTGAATAGTCATCCTAATAATATTATAAATCTGATTGTGCGCAAATGTTAAGCTGAAGCCAGCGTCAAAATGGAGCCTTTAATGATCCTGTATTTTTGCATACAGATTGATTATAACCCTCATTTGAACATAGGCTGGCTTTTGTTTATTTTATTCAAATATTTTTCTTAATAATTCAAAATTTCGTTTTTTCAGAGAGAGTAAATGGACATTTTTTTCGTATAATATTTTAACATGGTTAAATTCACTTTACCGTTGCCAAAACTAATTCAAATTCCGGAATAATAATTTTTAGTCAACAATTTAGTTTCATTTGAAATTTTTTCACGTGAAAAATAAAAATGAAATAAAAAAATTAAAGAATTAAGAAGATTAAATAATATTATTAGAAATAAAACGTACTTTTTTTTAGTTGTTGATAATAATACAAGGTTTCCATATGAGTAACCATAGGAAACAGGCGAATATGACGCCATACATCAAAAATAAAGCGGATATCTTTGATTGGTGAAATAAAATGATCTTGTTTTTTTTTTTTTTTTTTTTTTTTTTTTGTATAGTAATAATTTTTGGCGTTTTACCGTCTGCGCAGGGCTAATATAATTATACCGTATTTTTTATTTAAATTTTTAAAAAGTAAAAAGAAGTTTCAAAAGAAAATGGTCAGCAAATGTCAATAATATGCTCCGCAAAATTATCCATTATCGAAAATGATGTCATGGATTGCGAGAAATATTTATTTTCATTCTTAAAACTAAATAACTCGATTACCTAAAAAAAAAATGACGAATGTTAATACAGTAAAACCTCCATAACGGACACTCCCGAATAGCGGACACCTCTATTTAGCGGACACTTTTGTGATCCCCAAAACCTGTATATTTGAACATTTTTAACTCTCAATAGCGGACACCTCCAAATAGCGGACAAATTCTGTGCTCCCGAGGTGTCCGTTATTCAGAGGTTTTACTGTAGTTCCATTTTTGTTGATAAAAACTAAAGATTTAATATTATTTCGTTAAAGCGACATAATTTCCCCTATGCCAGTACTGAAATTAATTGCCTGGAAAAGAAAATTAACAAGAATTATGTCATTAAAAAGGGATTTCTCTGCGGGAAAAAGATGCGTCATATTTGAAATAAAACGGGAATTTTCCAATGTGTTTTAAAATGAGTGTGAATCAATTCCTTACATTAATAATACAAGGATCAGTAAGTATAGAAAGCAGATGAGTTTCACGCCATATTTATAACGAAAAATTTAAATGTTTTTTTATCTATACTGATTATTAAGCATGAATATTCGTTATATACAGATGAGAATTTTCTGCTAAAATCATAATTTTAAGTAAAGGAAAATGAACACGAATCTATGTTTGTATTTCGCAACTACTCCTCACTGTAAAAAATTGCTGCAGTAAAATTACTGCAGCAGAGATTCCAGGCAATGTCCATAAGAAAACCGGTTTTGTGACTAGATAAACGAGCTTTGTTATTAGATAAACGGTTTTTGCCCGTAAAAACATGAAATTTACTGAAATGGACCGTTTACCTTGAAAAGGGGGCATTTCCCGTAAAATTACGGCAGCAATTCACAGAGAATGCCCGTGAATTTACAATTTTCATTTACAGTACCAGAATATCGAACGCAACGTGATTTACTTTATACCGTTTATCATTGATCCGAGGATGTTACACAAACTGTCAGAATTTAAAAAATTAAATTAGATGCCAAGATTTTTTTTTCTTTTTTGTTAATTTTAACGAAGTTTCTCTAAAAACGGAAAATAAATTACTCCATATTTGTGTATAAAAAAAGGAAAAATAAAATAGATCAGTATATTTTTTACACCATTTTCTCATTAAAACTGAAAAACAGAATTGTTTTTCACTTTGAATAGATGGTGAAAACAAAATCTTGATTTCAGTAAATTATCCGAAAAATAAAAACATATTTTCACATATTCAAACTTTATGAATCAATTTATTCTAGAGAATGAAAATTGCCTGTCAACATACTGTCATTTAGAAAATAAGATTTGTTTCAGCTATACATTAAACCAAGGAGGCAGAACTGAATTTAAAGAAAAAGCATGTACTATTTCCAATTAATGTTTTTTTGAAGGATGGCTGTTAAAACGTTTCACAAAGGCGTTAAAAGTAAAATTGTTTATCAGGTAAAATTGACATTTGTTTTTACCCAATTCGTCTATTTCCACGATTTTATTTGGCCCTCCTTTTTGCATTGGTTGCAATTTCATTTTCGCGATTATTTGGCACAAAATTTCACTTTTTAAAGACTGAGTTATGTCAAGGTCCCTATAACAAAAAATACAATATTGTCGCCTATGAAATGTGATAAATAGTTAGTTAATTTTAACGTTTTTAATTATCGGGAGTGAAATATTTTCTTAATGTATTTATTCTTCTTTTAATGTTGCGTGAACGAAGTCACGGGTAACAGCTAGTTCTACCATAAAGAAGCTTTATCACTTTTTGCTTATGATGTTACACAACCCTACTGCATACAAATCTTCAGATAATCAGATGCAACATGACTGATATTAAATTAATAAGCTATTTTTGACTCTATATATACTATACTTACTAGAGATGAGTTAGGGCTCTTATTATTCTTAGCCCAAGCCTGGCGATTTGAAATCTGAGTCTGAAAAATTTTGTGTCTTCAGAACCCGAGCCCGATACTGGTAATATGCAGTAGAAAATTGTTAATAACATTTTTAAATTGTTTTTAGATTAATTTTTTCATTTAAAAATCTGTTCTTCCATAGAAATAAATATTAATCCTAAATACTCCCTCATGACCAGTTTTCATGATTTTCATGTCCCTAAAATTCTATTCAAAATAGCAATTTTGTTATTTATACTCAACTCTGGTTTAAGTCTGCAAAAATCAGAATTCATGCTGTTTTAAAATATCATTGTACAACTATGGCTGAATGACATAAGTGAGATGGAAGGGTGGTGGTGGTAGAGTTAGAATGGTCTGATCTCAACTTCCTCTCTTATTTTGTTCACCGTCTGCCTCTGACATTAAAAGACCTTTTAAAGCAGTAATTTGTTCATATTATAATACATCCCTTACCTGGAGAAACACGGAACTGGCATAACTGAGAAACTGGGCAGATTAAAACATACCCACTATTTGTAGCAGCACAGTGGGTTTAGATGCATGAAAATTCATTCCTAATGATTTAGTTAAACATTCTTTTCTCAAGTGCAGTAAATCTAATGTGATGGACAAGACAGATGACACTATCTATGAACAATCCAATATCCAAGAGTAGAAATGATGATTTATGCTGTGAAATAACTGAGAAAGTAGATGGCGATATTTTTATTTGCAATGAATACTACTTTGGAAAAATGTGAAGAAAAAATAAAATTGGGATTTATCTCATTTAGTAAATTTCACTTTTTTTTTTTTTTCTTGCATGTTACATACGAGTTTTAAATAAAAATTCTTATTTTCAAAGGCTAAGAAACTAAATGTGTTTGGGATTTGAATAAATATGGTAAACATTTTGAATTATTTCCTATTTTAAATTTTAAAAACAAAACAATTTATTTTCACTCTTGAAAATGTTTTTTTACCTTTTTCTAAAAAAAACATTAATTTTTTGAGTTATGTAATTTTACAAATAAGCATTATTGACTGTAATTTTTTTCTACTGTGGATGAAAGTATTTAAATAATTTTCAATACTTTTTTTACTATCAAGTTGCTGTTGAGAGTGCTGACACAGTACATGTTACTTATCAATCCTATCATAAGTTTAAAACTGATGTCTAATAAAGTAAGATCGAAAACATCAAATCTTGCCAGGGATTTGGTTCAAAGTTAATTCATCTAATGCCACTTGACACCAAATGTAAATGCTGGTGCAATCTAAATAGGGATGGAAATTGTGATATCTTACTTGATATAAAAAAAAGGTATAAGTAGCTACATAAGTTTTAATATGTATTAAATACATTGAAATAATAATATGTCCCAAAAAATTATGTGTAAATAGTATTGTTACATAACAATTTTTGTAGAGGAATAAATTGGACACCAAATTTGGTGATATGCAATAACCAGCTTCCCATATTTAGTGCTTTGACAAAGCATTACTACTAGCACTTTGATAATTGAAAAGAACCTAATTTTCTTAAGTTATAAAAATATACAATTATATTTTAGAAAAAAGTTTATTGATCAGCTATCAATAGTTCTGTAATAAACAGAATTTAGCATCTACTTCCAGTTGCTATATTAAAATCTGTATTACTGTTATTTTAGAAATCCATGCAGAGAATAAATGTACAGGGTATTTGAATACCACAGGACAAACAGTGCAGAATTAGAATCCTTGCTCTGAGTACATAAGTTGCCCAAAGAACCATACCTTGACAACGCATAGTTTTTGATGAAAATGCAAGAAAAAATATGACGTCACATACTCCCTAGTACAATGACCAAAGATGACTCACTAGCAGTTTCTAATGCATTACCATTACAGTAACCAAAAATGAAGTAGATATCAAATACTCACAAATGGAATACGTTATCTTCATGATTGCAGATAGTTTCAAGCTGCCCTTTAAAAAATCTGAATGACTTGCTGTTCATTTGCATATTAGACTCATGCCTACAGTCCATTTCTTTTTAAATTGTTCTCCTTTTGAAAGCCTGTGAGATAGAATTTTCATCGTTAATTTTTTTTCTTTCCGTCTTTATTTCTCATCCATTTTGCAGTCTCATCAGGTTCAATGAAGCTTATTTTTGGTGTTCCATATGTAATATACATTTTTCTCAAAATCTTTGATTTTAAATATATGTTTCTTTGGACATTTTTCATCAACCTTGAGTGAGAATTCTCATTCTGCAGAGCTTGCCCAGTTGTATCCAAACGCCCTGTATTATAAGTACTTTTTAATGACCATTTGATATAATTTATATAACATGTATAAATGTTTTAATTTAAATGTATATAATAATTTAATACTTTTTGAGCAGTTAATACTTATTCAGTTTATGTAATGTTTATTTTTTTCTCCTAGGTCTTAGATTTCTGGTCCGTTTGTGTACTGATTTAGGCTTAAAAGAAGCTTCTGAGTATGTTTCAAAACTGAAAAAAGCAGAAAAAGCAAAAGAGGTTAAAATTCAGGTGAAAAAAAATAAAAACTTCATATATTTAGTTCTTTTTTGATTTTGCAAGATGAATCATAACTACATACTAACATGTATTAAATTTGTCAGTCAGTCTATATAGGTTATTATTTTAATTAATCAGTGCCTTTCTTTTATAATGAAAAAGTTATGTCCTAAAATACAGTATAAAAGTTAGGTTTTTTATGCTAAATAAACTATGGTTTTCAACAACTAAAATATAATTTCTGTTTTGAGTTAAATAAGTGATTCTCTCAAAATAAAATTGTCATGAAAAAAGTTAATTCTTTATCTACAATTAACACTTGTTATAACAATTTTGACTGTTTTAAAATTTTATTTGTTTTTGCTATGTACAATTCATGAAAGTTAAAGTTTCTAATTTTTTTTTTCATTTTAATTAAAACTACCTCATATATCAATGTTTGTTTTCGTTAGCTGTTTATAACACATAAAACTCAGTCTTTAGGAAACAGTTTCAATTTTAGGCAGCAACTTACTTTATACTATTCAATAAAGTGTACCTGAATTCAAGCTATTAAAATAGAATGAATGGAGATTAATAATAAAATTTTTACTGTTGAATGACAAGCCTACTATATCATAAAGTGTATATATATCTCTAATACACATGTTCGATATAATTATAGTCTAGTGAAATTTCAAAAACTCTATGTTATAGTACTTGGAATATGAGGAACTCACGAGGAGTGAACTATGAAAAACTCATGAGATTAAATTGACTTATGGTGCAGTTTAAAGCTTTAAGTTGTACTTGTTACTGTTATCATCTCTGATTTATTGATTTGATAATTTTAAACTCACAAAAACCTCTTCTAGACATTTTTGTATTGCACTTTTTATTTTTTATTGCATAAAATATGTAGACGAATTTGGATTTTTTACTTACCATGATCATAAAAATAAAAATATATTATTAAATTCATTTTAATTTCATTTACAGTCTGTTTTTTATGTTTAGATGAAATTTATATTAAGAGCATAATGGTAAGTCATATTAATAGGTTGTGTTTGCTTGTTTGAAGCTTTTTCAGGTTTCTTGCCAAAGTTTTAAATCACATTTCTACAAAGTACCCAGTAAATAAACCAAAATAAATTGATGTACTATCCTTGAACATAAAGAAAACTAGTAAAACTCCACACACACCATTTCTGCTGCAAATCATTGTATAAAAATGATACCAGTTCCAATCTATTAGAAATAACATTTGCCATTAAATAGTGTATGATGGTTTGGAAACTGTCTTTTTATTAAAATTTGAATTTTCAGTTTTCAATAGAAAACCCAAATTTGCCAAAATATTTTTTCTGTATTTAAATATGTGTCCAGTTAGAAAAATTCAAGTCATTTGCACCAAAACTTTTGGAGTTAAAATTATTCTAAATTCTGTTCTCAATTGTTACATTTTATATATTTTTAGTCATATTTCTTAAAATAATTAATCCTATGTATATATATATATATATATATATATATATATATATATATATATATTACATACTACTTAAAAATCTATGCATAACTATCTTAGTTTTGTACTTCCAATAATTTTATAATAATATTAATTATGAAATTAATATTAAAAGAATTATTAATTACTAGCTGTTACCCGTGACTTCGTTCACGCAACATTAAAAGAAGAATAAATACATTAATTAAACAAAATACTTTACTCTCAATAATTAAAAACGTTAATAATTAACTAACTATTTATCACATTTCATAGGAGACAATATGGTATTTATTATTATAGGGACCTTGACATAACTCAGTCTTAAAAAAGTGAAATTTTGTGCTAAATAATCGCGAAAATGAAATTGCAACCAATGCAAAAAGGAGGACCAAATAAAATCGTGGAAATAGACAAATTGTCAATTTTACCTGATAAACAATTTTACTTTTAACGCCTTTGTGAAACGTTTTAACAGCCATCCTTCAAAAAAAAAAAAAAAACATTAATTAGAAATAGTATATGCTTTTTCTTTAAATTCAATTCTGCCTCCTTGGTTTAATATATTGAAACAAATTTTGTTTTCTAAATGACAGTGTATTGGCAGGCAATTTTTGTTCTCCAGAATAAATTGATTCATGAAGTTTGAATATGGGTGTTGCAAAATGAAAAGGAACCACCAGATGGCGCTATGCGCGTAGAACTTTTAGACTGACTGACTGTTTTTGTTTACTTTACGTTTGTACATAGCTTGTCGTGTATTCGTTCTGTATCGTCATTAAGTGTGTCTACCTGTCCAATAAATAATCTTCATTAGTGAAAGATGTTTCTACCTTTAAAGAAGCTCATAGAACACGAACCAGAAAATTAGGTGAGATCAAACCTTTTATTTACTTTTATTGTCTTGTATGATTTAAGAAAGTTTACGAAATTCTCGTTTATGGTGCCGAAATTCCCAAGAGTTGAAATTTAGAAAATGGCGCTACCTAGCGAATTAAATAAATCAAAAAGTATGCGTAAGTCTCTTAGAACATCTTTAACGAAGATTATTAACAAAATAACTGAATATTTGGCAGGAGACGAAAAAGATATAGACGAAATTGAAGATCTTAAAATTCAATTAATCGAGAATGCAGAACAAGTTTACAAATTAGATTCAGAAATTCAGAAACTTGTAGATAACTTAGAAACGCTAGAAAAAGATGTATCATCCAGTCAAGAATATCGCGAAAAAATTACGAAAACGAAAGCTAAAATTGATCGATATTTAAAGCGTAATGCTCCTAACGAAAGTAAAATAAACTCTTCTATTCTATTGTCCACAGGACCTGATGAATCAAAGAATTATTCTCACGTAAGATTACCAAAGCTTACAATACAACCTTTCGATGGGAAATATGAAAATTGGCAGGAATTCTGGGGGCAATTTGAAGTAGCTATACATGAAAATGTAAAGTTAACTAACATAGAGAAGTTAAATTACTTAAAGAATTTCTTAACAGGAGCAGCTTTAAAATGTATTCAAGGTTTAGCTTTAACACAAAATAATTACGATGTCGCGATCGGATTGTTAAAAGAAAGATTCGGAAAAAATGAATTAATAATACGATCGCATGTAAACAAGCTATTAAGCCTAAATCCTGTAAAATCTGGAGCGAATTTAAGAGAGCTTAGACAATTGCATGATACCTGTGTTATTCAAATCAGAAGTCTCGAAACAGCCGGAGTAGAATTAAATAACTATGGGGGAATTTTATTCGCTATTTTAGTCAAATTAATTCCTGAAGAAATTGTTCTAGGATTCAATCGTTCTGCTGGCGAAGATTCTTGGAACTGTGCCAAATTATTAGAATTCCTGAAACATGAAATCGAAACGCGAGAAAAAACGTATATGTTTCGAAATGATGAAGTATTTGAAAAGAATAAAATTAAAGAGTTACCTTATCGAAAACATGAAACTCATAAAAATATACCCACAGCAGCTACATTAAATGCACTTATCAAGAAAGACTGCCTATTTTGTGCAGGGGAACACGAAAATTTTAACTGTCCCTTAACCATTAATGAACGAAAATCGAATCTTTTACGAAAGGGTTATTGTTTCCTTTGCCTTCGCAAATCCCACGTATCAAAATTTTGCCGCGAAAAAATGCGTTGCAACATTTGTGGTCGAAGACATAATGTTTTAATTTGTGACGAAACTGAAAAGCAACATAACAAAAAGGAAAGCGTCTCAAAGTCTCCGGAAAGAAAAAATAATTCCAATGCTCTCAATTGCGCAACAACTGCAGTAAATGAAAATGTATTTTTACAAACAGCTGTCGCCTTTTTAAGTAATAATTCTCAGGAAAGAAAAATAAAAATTATCATGGATTCGGGGTCACAAAATACGTTCATCGATAAAACATTATCTTGTAAATTTAATTTAGAAGTTATAGGAAAAGAAAAATTAGCAATTTATGCTTTTGGGTCAAAACCAAAGAAATCTATTGTAAGAAATAGGGTAAAAGTAAATTTACGAAGCATTTATGATCCAAAGAAAATTATTTCTATAGAAGCAATTGAAACATCTTCCATATCGGAAGCTGAAATTCAAGGTCCCAGTAAAGAAATTCACAAATTTTGTAATGAAGCCAAAATACAGATAGCTGATATTGAAGGGTCTGAAAATTTAAGGGTTTCTCTTTTAATTGGGTCAGACTATTTCTGGAAAATCGCTACAGGGAAAGTCAAAAGAGTGTCCGGTGCTTTAGTAGGAATGGAAACGGAACTAGGTTATGTATTTAATGGTTCTGAAGCAAAACGCAAGGATTTTAAGGATGTTAGCGTAATGAATGTTATAGTGTGTAATCAAAATTTAGAAGAATCAGACATTTTGAAAAGATTGTTCGATTTAGAAGGTTTGGGAATTTCGCGTAGTGACAATCTGAATGAAGATGACGAAGTTATGAAAGAATTTGAAAATTCTACGAAACTAATCGAAGGTCGCTACCAAGTTAAACTACCATGGAACGAACATTCTGAGTCGCTACGTGATAACTATAGTAATGCTAACGACCGTTTGCGAACACTTGTCAAAAGATTTAAGAAAAATCGAAATTTTCATAGTCAGTACAAGGACATTATTTCAAAGCACCTAATTCAAGGAATAGCTGAAAGGGTCAATGAAAATGAATGTGGTGATAATTCTAAGATCTATTACATGCCACATCACGCAGTAATACGCGAAGATAAAACAACGACGAAAATGAGAATAGTTTTCGATGCCTCCTCGAGTGAACATAATTTTCCGTCCCTTAATGACTGCTTGAATCCAGGTCCGAATTTAACGCCCGATATCCTAATACTTCTTTTGCAGTTCCGTCTGAATAAGGTTGCCATAACGGCGGATATAGAAGGTGCATTTTTGCAAATTGCCCTGGCGCCAGAAGAAAGAGACGCAGTTAGATTTCTATGGGTTACGGAAGATTTAGACGCAGAACCCGAAGTTTTGAGGATGATGCGTGTAATTTTTGGAGCAAGATCGAGCTCATTTTTACTGAACGCGACAATTAAACATCACATCAAGAAGTATAGGGATATTTATCCAACTGCCTTCAGTGTTTTGAACAGTAGATTGTATGTAGATGACCTTATACACAGTTTAGAAGACACAGATTTAGCGTACACCGTCCACGAACAAATAAGGCTCATTTTGGGAGAAGCAGGCTTTAATATGAGAAAATGGAAAACAAATGTACGCTCATTGCAAGATCGATTTAAGGAAGAAGTTAACGAGGAATCCACGTTATGCAAGGTCCTTGGCTATTGCTGGAATTCAGCAGATGATGTCTTAATCGTTGATAGTGATAAACTTTTAAGGGATAAGGATATGGCAGAATTAAAATTTACGAAGAGAAGCGTAATAAAAACTATGGGAAGAATCTACGACCCGTTGGGCTTAATATCACCATTTGCAGTTCGAGCTAAAATACTACTGCAAGACATATGGAAGAAAAAACTCAATTGGGATGATGCTTTACCAACCGACTTAGCAAAAATATTTCAAGATTGGTGTGAAGAATTGTTTTATTTGAAGCAGATATCTGTACCAAGACATCTATTCTCAATGAAAGGAATGGAAGAACTTACGGGCTGTCAATTTCACGTCTTCGTAGATGCCAGCAAACGAGCTTACGGAGCAGTTATTTATGTACGTTTTCGCAACTCTGACGGAATTTTCCATTCCAATTTAGTCACTTCAAAGACTAGGGTTGCACCAGTTAAAGAAATAACTCTGCCGATGTTAGAGCTTCTTGCTGCACTTATAGGAGCCAGATTGTTCGATCATATTCGACTACATTCAAGTACACCGAAGGATACGAAGACTATATTTTGGTCAGATTCCACGATTGTTCTTCACTGGATCAAGAATAATTCTCGAAAATTGAAGATGTTTATCAAGAACAGAGTAGATGAAATCAAGAAAATATCCGATCCTGGTTGTTGGAATCACTGTCCTGGGAATGAAAACCCTGCTGATATTTTAACACGAGGTGAAAACTTAACCAGTCTAAAGGACCTGGAGCTTTGGTGGTTTGGGCCACCGTGGCTAAGGAAGTGCGAAAGTCAATGGCCACAATCCAACATTCATACCGATCAGGAAACCAACTTAGAAAACAAAGAATATGAAGTGGTGAATATGCTCCTGACAACGAAATTTGAAGCTCGTTTCGATATCCGAAGATTCAGCAAACTTAAACAAATATCCAGAATTACTGCATGGATTCAAAGATTCATCCACAATACAAGGAATCCTCAGAGTAAGAGAAGTGGTCCCTTAGCTACTGAAGAACTTGAATTTGCCGAAGAATACTGGATTAAATTTACACAAATGGAGCATTTTCCTGAAGAATATTCAGCGCTGACGCAAGGAAAACCAGTACCAGCAAACTCATTTATTCGGCCGTTCAATCCAATTTTAAATGAAAGAAAAATAATCTTGATTGGTGGACGATTACAGCAAGTTAATATCTCATACCATGAAGCTCATCCAGTTTTACTACCTAGTAGATCCCATTTATCAAATCTTATCATCAAAGATTGTCATGAAAAAACAAGGCATGGTGGTGTATCGGAAACTTTAACACAACTCAGAGAAAAAACTTGGATATTGAAAGCAAGACAAAGAATCAAGAGTTTGATATTTAGATGCAATTTATGTGAAAAACTTCGTGTTAAACCTGCCACCCAGATTACTGCACCTCTACCTGCCGACAGAATAAATGAAGCCTATCCATTCCAAGTTACAGGCCTAGATTACTTAGGTCCGTTGTACATTAAAGATCATGATGAGACTAAGAAAACCTACATATTGCTCTTCACATGTGCCGTAACAAGAGCAGTACACCTAGAATTAACTCCGGACTTGACCACAAAAACATTCATTCAAGCGTTCCGAAAATTTGTAGGAAGACGAGGAATATGCAGCACTATCTACAGTGATAACGCCAAAACATTCCATAAGGCAAAACGAGAATTAAATTTATTATGGAAGATTATGAAAAATGAAGAAGTGAAAAATTTGTTTAGTGGATTGTCCATCAAATGGAATTTCATAGTTGAAAGAGCAGCTTGGTGGGGAGGTTTCTGGGAGCGTCTTGTAAGATCAGTTAAAATGTCTCTAAAGAGAATTCTTGGAAAAACTTCAGTTTCCTTTCAAGAACTGGAAGTAATTGTGATTGAAGTAGAAGCTATTCTCAATTCAAGACCTCTCACCTATGTATTCAGCGATCCTCGGGAGCCAGAACCCCTCACACCTGGTCATTTTTTAATTGGCAGAAGATTGCTAACTCTACCTCAATCAAAGATAACAGTTCCCCAATCCAATGAATACCAAATAATAAAAATAAGAAAATATCAAGAAAATATTTTGACTCAGATTTGGAAACGATGGAAATCCAATTATCTGTTAGAATTGAAATCTGTTCACCAGCACCAACAGGTCGATCGACCAAGTGAACTTAAGGAAAACACCGTCGTTCTTATAAAGGAAAACACCCCACGCCTCATATGGAAAATGGGTGTTATAATCCAGACTCATCCCGGACGTGATGGTTGGACAAGAGCATGCACAGTGAGGTTGCCAAACGGAGCCATCATCAGAAGACCGGTGCAGCTTCTTTGCCCTCTTGAACTTTCAACACTTTCGTCTCCAGACGAACTTCGCCCGGCGGAAGTTGTTGCAAAATGAAAAGGAACCACCAGATGGCGCTATGCGCGTAGAACTTTTAGACTGACTGACTGTTTTTGTTTACTTTACGTTTGTACATAGCTTGTCGTGTATTCGTTCTGTATCGTCATTAAGTGTGTCTACCTGTCCAATAAATAATCTTCATTAGTGAAAGATGTTTCTACCTTTAAAGAAGCTCATAGAACACGAACCAGAAAATTAGGTGAGATCAAACCTTTTATTTACTTTTATTGTCTTGTATGATTTAAGAAAGTTACGAATTCTCTTTTAATGGGAAAATATGTTTGTATTTTTCGGATAATTTACTGAAATCAAGATTTTGTTTTCACCATCTATTCAAAGTGAAAATAAATTCTGTTTTTCAGTTTTAATGAAAAAATGGTGTAAAAAATATACTGATCTGTTTTATTTCTCCTTTTTTATACACAAATATGGAGTAAGTTACTTTCCGTTTTTAGAGAAACTTCGTTAAAAAAAAAATGGCATTTAATTTAATTTTTTTAATTCTGATAGTTTGTGTGACATCCTCGGATCAATTATAACTGGTATTTACTAAACCGGTAGTAAACTAACCGGTAGCAAATCGCGTTGCGTTCGATAGTCTAGGAGTAGTTGCGAAATACAAAGATACGGTCATATTTTAATATAATAGATTCGTGTTCATTTTATTTTTCTTAAAATTATGATGTGATTTTTAGTAGAAAACTCGGATACTAATGCGGAACGAAATAACGGATACTCATGCTTAATAATCAGTATAGATAACAAAACATTTAAATTTTTCGTTATAAATATGGCGTGAAACTCATCTACTTTCTATACTTATTCATCCTTGTATTATTAATGTAAGGAATTGATTCACACTCATTTTAAAACATACTGGAAAATTCCCGTTTTATTTCAAATATGACGTCTCCTTTTTCCCCAGAGAAATCCCATTTTAATGACATAATTCTTGTTAATTTTCTTTTCCAGGCAATTAATTTCAATACTGGCATAGGGAAAATTATGTTACTTTAACGAAATAATATTAAATCTTTAGGTTTTATCAACAAAAATGGAACTATTAACATTCGTCATTATTTTTTTTTAGGTAATCGAGTTATTTCTTTTAGTTTTATGAATGAAAACTCACTATTTCTCGCTATCCATGACATCATTTACGACATGGATAATTTTGCGGAGCACATTATTGACATTTGCTAACCATTTTCTTTTGAAACTTCTTTTTACTTTTTTAAAATTTAAATAAAAAATATGGTATAGGTATATTAGCCGTGCGCAGACGGTAAAACGGCAAGTATTGTTACCATACAAAAGAAATAAAAAGAAAAAAAGTGAAGAAAAAACCCAAGATCATTTTATTTCACCAATCAAAGCATATCCGCTTTATTTTCGATAAATGACGTCATATTCGCTTGTTTCCTATAGTTACGCATATTGAAACCTTGTATTATTATCAAAAACTAAAAAAAGTACGTTTTATTTCTAATAATATTATTTAATCTTCTTTTTAATTCTTTAATTTTTTTTATTTAATTTTCATTTTTCCCGTGAAAATTTTTCAATTGAAACTAAATTGTTGAGTAAAAATTTTTTTTTCAGGTTTTGAATTAGTTTTGGCAACGATAAAGTATTAGCAACGGTAAAGTAAATTTAACCATTTTAAAATGCTATATGAAAAAATGTCCATTTATTCTCAATGAAAATAACGAAATTTTGAATTATTAAGAAAAATATTTGAATAAAATAAACAAAAACCAGCCTATGTTCATCTGAGGGTTATAATCAGCCTACATGCAAAGAAACAGGATCATTAAATGCTCCATTTTGACGCTGGCTTCATCCTAACATTTGCACACAATCAGATTTATAATATTATTAGGAAAATCTGTAAAAAGTTTCATTGCATTTAATTCATAAACGCTTCTCTATGCATATATATTTTTTTTTTTATTTTTTGCTTCTGAGCAATTTTTTAGTTATTCATAAAATAAAATAAAATAAAAAACATCACAATGTGTGCCTATGGTATGATATAGATGTTGAAAAAGTTAAGAATTTTATTTGTTTTACTTTTTTCATTCCATTACTACAGACGTTGAAACTTTAGAAATATATTATTACATGAGAAATATTTGTTGGTCACTGTGTGTTTATAACTAAAAATTCTAAAATTGTCAAAAACTTGTCAAACATGCTCTTCTTGAAAACTTAATTAATGCAGTTTATTGCTGTACCTTTCAGCTAAATTTTTTAAAAATTTCATATTGCCCATAAATAAAATAAAAAGATTGTTTCTAATAAAACATTTTCATTTTCATGGTCATTTTCGAGGCAAAAATATTAATAATAATAATCTGGGATGATTGATTTCATACAATTTTCCATACACTTTGCGAAAATGACCATGAAAACAAAAATGTTTTATTTAAATTTTGCACTCAAATAAATAGTAATATAAAAATAAATAAAAACTTAGTTCCTAATTTTACAAAGGTCAGCTGAAACATTTTTCTAAAATTATGACATAATGTTCAATGAATTTGCATTTAGCTTATTCTCAAATTAAGGTCTCTAAATTAAAATAAATATAGAAATTGAATTTACATGGTCATGCTAATGGGAGTTTTCAGTTGTTTTACTTGTGGATATGTCACCATTTTTCCTTAAAAAAAAATATACAATATTTAAATTTCCATACACATTAGAGATGAGTTCGGGCTCTCTTTTCAGAGCCCGGGCCCGCCCATGCCCAACGATTTTAAATCCGAGCCCGAAGCATTTTGTGTTTTCATAGCCCGAGCCTGATACCGAAAAAAATTGTTTTAAAAGTAATATCTCATTTTTCTTCGTACATGAAAATAACTATTAACCCTGTGTACATAATTAATTTTATGGAAATTCACATTCAAGTTTGGTATCAAATAAAAATATACTTCCTTAAAAGGATTTTCATATTTTTCTCTCCCAATAAGCAAATTAAGCAGCGTTTACAATATCACTTGGTATCAAACCGGATTTACAGGACGTGTTAATATGCCACTATCGTTCCTGCTTTCATTTTGCACCCATTTACAAACGCAAGCATAAAACCCCTCCCCTGCAAAAAACCGGAAGCTGCGTAATTTTTCCTTCTGAATTATGATTGGCTGATTAGGGAACTGCGGTACAAACTTCCGGTGTAAACATAAACAGAAACCGCCTACAGTCCTTTTCGCGTGTGATAATCTTCGTTCTTTTGCTTTATTGAGAATTAAAATGTCTGACCGCTTTTTTTAATGCAAACTTTGATTGACATATTTGTAACACCAGAGCCAAGACCACCGCTAGACAATTTTCTGCGTGAGGCGAGCATTATTTTGCCGCCCTTATGATGCAATCGTTTTTTCACCATTACTCAAACTTTTTTTTAAAAATAAGTAAATAATACGATAACTATAATTTTTTTTTAAAGAAAACAAATATGTGTAAAATTCGTTTACATTTAAGAAATTTAAAATAATCAAACTACGTAAGATAATTTTTTTTTTTTTTTTTTTTTTAAATACTACTAATACTGCTAACTTGGCATTAAATGAATAAATCATATTCTACTAGTATTTACAAGAAAACCTCATACAAAGAGTAAAACTTACACTTCAAAATCCATTTTATAGGGGGTCCCAGAAAAGACTAAAATTCCATTTTATTTCTTAAACCAAAACTAGAATTTTAATTATTACAAATAAAACATTTTCATCTTAATTATAAAACATTATCGACATGCTTAACTTTATTTATCTAAATGAGGACACATAATGTTAAGCGAAGACAATTAATGGCAAGCTAATGTTAAAACTGTGGGAGCATTTTTAACTAATTTCATTATCTGTGAAAATGAAATTCTGGCGCCTGGAGCACAAGCCCCAACTGACCCTCTCTAGTTTCGGACCTGACTCTGCCCGACTCTCCCCCCATGGGGTCGCTACGGCCCTTTCAGGGCCATCGCTACGAAATTTTAATGGAGGGGGAGGTGACCTTAAATTAGCAAGTGAAATTTCAGTATCTGCCAACCCATTGGCAAACAAAAATAGATAGTTCTTGACGTTTGCCAATTAGTTTTATAATTTTGCCACGTTACTACAATTAGAAAATATAAACAGTTTTTATTTGTAAAAAGCTTAATAATGTTCACAATTCTGTTTCTAATTTTTGCCAAGTCTATGAAAAATAGAAAGTGTATTATAGTTTTTATTAAAGTTTTAAACAAATTTGCCTACCAAGTTTGTAAATTTGCCAAGTGTAATAGCATTCGCGAAAGGTTGGGGGGGGGGGGGAGGCTACCTCCCCTTAGCGAGGGTTATGGCTAAGTTTAATAACAGTATTGAGCCAAAATATGTCAAACATTTAATCAATCAAATTATGTATAAAATTTGTGTATGAATTTCAAATAGCAAAATAATGATATCAGTAACAAGTTAAATATATTTTTGAAATCGTAATATACAAAACAAAATCCTATTATATGTTAATTTATATAATATGTTATAAAGTTCTGCACGGGCCAACCCAACCCATAGAAAGAATATATATATATATATATATATATATATATATTCTCGGTATAAAAATTAAAAGTTCGGCCCGAGCCCGGTTCGGCCCAGTATAAAAGCTAAGTTTGGTTCGTGCCCGGCCTGGTCCGTAGAAAATATTATTGGTTCGACCCGGTGTAATAGCTAAAAGTTCGTCCCGAGACTGCCCCGGACTAGAAAAAAGTTAAAATTTCATCGGCCCGGCCCGAGCTAATTTCTACAAAATGTTCATTTTTACGTCGACTTGGTTAAAAATTTGTCTCGTACGGGGAGTTCTGACCAAAAGCACTTATCTAACTTTTTTTTTTTTTTTTCCATGTTTATAATCTTCATTTTTATAGAAATGTCGTAGCCTGCGATATTTATTTTTTTAATGAATTTCTATTTGTTGTATGTAAATGTTTCAGTTATCATTAATATTGTTAATCCATATTCCATGTATTGGAGATTTAAAAATCTGAAAAATGCTGTACAGTAAAATCTTCTAAGACGGAATTGCACAGGAAAGAAAAAAAAAATGCGTTATAGACAAGGTCCCTCCTTCGCAGGTGTAAATATATTATATATTCTTTTCTTACGTATATTCATTTTACATGGATCAACACAGTTTTCAGTTTAAGACAGGGTTTCGTCATAGGCAGGTTCTTTTTTCACACGTTTTACTATATTTTAATTTTTATTTTTTATTTTATTTATTTTTTTTTTTGCACGGACAACGAGACAATGATTTTCATACGTGCCGGGGCAAAACCGGGAATAAAAAATTTCGGCCCGTGAAGAGTAGGAGGGATGAAACCAGTGCCGGCTCGGTACGGAAAAAATAAGTTAGACCGGCCCGACCCAATCATTCAGGAAAACAGTAAGGCCCGATCCCGGCCCGGCCCGAGCTTTCAGAAAAAGTATGACCGGGCCTGGCCCGAGTTCGGCCCGTGCAGATCTCTGCCATGCTACTGGGCTTTATTATTATTGTGGAGAGCAGCATCAGTACAAACCCTTCGTTATATATTATATTTTTTGGTAATTACAAAAACACACCATTTCTCTCAAAAGATTTTTCTATATAGTCTGTAATAATTTACATTTTTGACTCTCATTAAAAAAATATTTAGTTACTTAAAAAAAGACGAAGTGCCTGTACTGATGTTGCTCTCCATAATAACAATAATGCCTGATAGCATGGTATATCAATTAACATATAATTATAATACGTGCATTACAAAAAGCAGATTTTTCTGTTAATAAACTATCAAAAATCGCCTATTGGTAATATTTAAAAGAAAATAGCTATTAAAAATAAGGTAAATCTTTAAGACCTAATTTTCCTTAATTTTGCCTTGGGGAAGTCTCATTTATTATGATATCAAAATCAATATTATAAAGCAATCAGAGATTATCAAGCTAAAAATAAATAAATAAATAGATAAACCTACTGAAGCAAACTTCACAATATATTATTGAAATTAAATAGAAAAATTATGATATGCGGTGAAAATTACCTTATGATTTCAAATTATCTATATGAAGATTTAATTTTACAATAGTAATACTATTTTCAAAAACACAACTATCAACAATGAAGTATTTAACTCGATAATAAATTCACCTTGAATTTTCTTTGTCAAAGGAGTTTTTTATATCGCACTAATCAATATAGAAAATAATCTTGAAACCAAATTACTCTTACGAACATAAAATAAATAAATAAATAAATAAATAAATAAAAATATAATCGCCGCAAAACGCGGGATAAAATTCCAAAAATCCCTGTACGTAATTGCAAATAAACTTTATTGAAAAGAGAACTTTTTTTTTTTTTTTTTTATTAAACTTAAAGATTAAAACCGGATTCCTTATTATTAATGTTGAAAAATCGCCGAGAAAACGAAAAAAAAAAATCTTTAATTTTACTTTAGTGAAATTTACTACAGTTACTTTGAAATTTACTACAGTGAGAGCTAAAACATTCTAACAGGAATTCGTTTTTCAATATAAAAAAAAATTGGCGCAAAAGCGCAACAACGCAAAAAATCGTATTAAAAATCGTGGGAGACAAAATTTAATTTATTATGCTAAATGTTTAAAACAGAATTCTTTTTGTGGTTATCAAAAAATGATCGCGGAAAGAAAAAAAAGGGGGGGTGGGCTAAAAATTGCATTGAAAATTGCAAAAACTTCCAAAATCGTGGCGGACAAAATTTACTATATTAGGCTAAAAGTTTAAAACAGATTTTTTTTTTCTTAACGATTGCAAAAAATCGCAGCAGAACGGAAAAAACCCCGCCAAGAATCGTATTGAAAATCTTATTAAAAATCGGTAAAAAATAAAAAACTTGGGGGGCAAACTTTACTATATTAGTCTAAAAGTTTAAAAACAAATTATTTTCATGAAGATCAGAAAAATCGCTGCAATACGCGAAAAAAGCTAAAAATTGAAAAATCGCAGAAAGCAAAATTTTCGACCGTCCATCGTGAAGAATTGACGTAATTTTGCATTTTTGAAAACAAAAAAGAACTTAAAATAAAGTTGTAAAAAAACAATAAATAGCGCAAAAATAAAAGCACTGACAAAACTTTCAAAAGATGGAGACACCAACACCCTAACCGGTGAACTGGCGCTGTTTGTTTACCCGACAGGAATCATGGGTAAATGCTGGACTAATGCCCTAGGAGCTAGCAGGGGTGAAAATGACCTAGGCTAGTTTCATCTTCAAACCGGCTTTTTCATTGTATACGGGGTCGGAAATACAATGATGGTATCGGCGTGGATTGAATCAGGATTAGAGTGTAGTATGTAAACGACCCTTTAATGAATAATGCGTTTTATGAATAAATGCAGGAAATTTGTAGAAATCACTATTTCTGTGCCGAAGTATTTAACAACATTTTCTATTTCGTATAAAAGGTGTATACCATAAATTATATTTGATTCCTTAATTAAAACAATATTTCGTGTTCCTAAAAATCAGCTTAAATTAAAAATTCTCTTCTCCTATTTGTGCCGTATCACCCAGTCGTCAGTCGCATCGCAAATATTGTAAATTTTCTTTTAAAGTAGCATTCGAATGCTAGAAAAGAAAAATAAGATTTATGTTTCCACTTCTATTCATTCTGGTAAAAATAACATTAAAATGACTTGAAATGGAATATGTAATTTTTTAGGGTAAAAAAAGTTATTTTTATTTTTTCTGTATGAGAATAAATAAAATTGTCAGTTTCAGAAAGAATGAACCCGGGCCTGAAGGCTGGTACAAAAATCAAGTCCGAGCCCGTCTCATCTCTAATACACATGTTGGATTATTAAGACTTACTGTATTTTTATTTATTTATTTATTTATTTATTGTTTGTTTTTTAAGAAAAAAATAGATACTAAATTTAGTCATGTTTTGGTGAAACATGGTTGTTGTATCAACATAAGATGAGCATGAACAATAAAAATATTCAATTGAATAATTGAGTTTAAAAAGAAAACACTTATCATTTTCCTCTGGTCACAGAATGGTTGAAAAATGGTTTATATACTAAACACATTATCTGATTTGACCAAAAACCAATATAGTTCTTACAATAGTGACCTACAAGATATTCGCCAAATGAGAGCTCATTCGCAAGCACAGTTTGGATGCTATCATGTTCACTCACTCACATACATACAGACAGACATCATTGTAAAAATACCAAAGACAGCCTCTGGAGACCTGAAAGCATAAAAAAATATTAACATACATGCCTACATACGCACATGGATATAGATTCATTGTGAAAATAACAAAAGCAGATTCAGGAAATCTCAAAATGTAGATATACTAAAATTTTCATAATCAGGTTTTTATCATGATTGCAATATTTCCTCAAGTGTTGGAAAAGTAAAAAAAAAGCTTTTGAAGCATTTTTTTTTTCTTTCAGAGAACAGCAAGTAGTGGTAGTCGTCCAGGTAGTCGTCGAAGTAGCAGCAGGACATCAAGAGATGGCTCGGCTAGCAGTTTAAGCAGTAATTTATTTCTATTTGCATTTCCTCAATTCAAGGTTTATTAGCTTAATAAGATATTGCGTTTTCATGTATAAATAGAATTTGAAAAAAAATACAGATTCCTTTTTCTAAGATCAATATTCTAATGTAGCCCTTTTAATTATTTTTTTCATTTCTCTAACAATTTTTATAAAATAATTTAGAACACATTTATTATATATAGTTTTATAATAAACATATAAAAAGATTTGTAAAATTTTACTAATCTTATATGCTTCTTACAAAAACAATAAAAGAATACTTTTATTTATGAATTATTAGATTCTAAATTTTGAATTAAATATTTATTGACAGCATCATCAATAGGATATTTTATACAGTTAAAATGTAATGTCAAACATAATGATTGAATCGATACAGCAATACCTCAGTTTTCTTTGACTTCAGTTATCGTCAGTTTCAGTTTTTGTCAATTTTTTCTGCGAAAAATTTGTTTTGATTTTTGTCAGTTGCTTCGGATTTTGTTTATTTCCTGTGTATTTTTATGCTTTTTTCATTGATTGTGAGTGCTCTATCATGGAATCAAAGAAAGTTTCTTTTAAGTAACTTGTTTAATGATAATGCATTGCCCCATTTTAGGCAAATCTTAAAAAGGCGGCAGAAACAGATCACTTTGGACAGCTTTTTTGAGTGACATAGGTCTTCTGACTCTGAAGCTAGTCCTCCTGTCTTACTGCTGCACTGTATCTGGGAAATGACCCAGATACAGTGTCTTGATACCATACGCTAAGAACACTATATTAATTTTTTATTCTTTTTAGTATTAAATGCTATACTTATTCTCTATAAAATGTGTTTTTTATATGAATTTTGGAGTGTTTAGAACAAATTAATTGGATTTACATAGATTCATATGGATATAATTGACTCGGTTTTCGTCAGTTTCGGATTTCGCTGATTGTTTTCGGACGGATTATCGACGAAAACCGAGGTATCACTGTATTTCGTAGTTTATTGCTGGTACTCAGCTAAGAGAATAGTACCTAATTATGTTGAGGAATACCTTAAAGAAGGTAATCTCTCTACCTTTATTTTTCCTGTAACATTGCATAGCAGGTAATTGCAGGTGAATGTAAGTGAGTAGCTAGTTGTGGTTATATACTGACAGTAGTCCAAATTATCTTCAAAACATGTTATGTAGCATAATATCAATCATCCAGAAGGAACAAAATTAAACTGAACTTTGCTTCTAAAAAGCAGTCCATTTGCATACTCATGAATTTATCAAAATTATAATAAAGATATTTCATACATCAGCCAATAAAATAATAAAGGATTAATTCATGTTTTTAATCATTTTTAAAGGCTATATCTGTAAAACATAAATTTTACTGTAGTGGTAAAATAGGGTATTATCAGTGTTCATCATCATAAAGGCTTTTTTTTTTTTTTTTTTTAAAGATTTATTGTGTTAACTCCATGTGTACCTTATAGTTAATATAATATACATTCTGTCAATTGTGTAGTAAAAAATATTTTTTATCTAGATGGAAGTAACCCATTGGGTAGTCCAAGGCAGACACATTCAGGTCATTCAATGAGTACCTCTGCAAGAACATTAAGCAACGCTCAAAAAATCTTGGAAGCTGATGAGTATAGCTTAGGAAATTCAACACCAGGTAAATTTTGGGTGTAAAACATTTTATTTATAATAGGAAATTTTTTTTTTTTTACCTGAAATATTATTTCAGATAGTTAGTTGATTACATTCTCGGCAATGAACAATAATCCAGACTATTTCTTCTCTTAAATCTGATGCATTTTCAGCATTTTAAAGAACACATTTAATCAGATTCATGTGCAATTATTTATTTAATTAAAGAAACAGAAAGCTTTAAATAAGTATCTCATCAAAAATGGCACATGTAAAAAATGCAGCCAAGTCTCGTGACCCTTTTACCGTTAAAAGTTCCGAGATCGTAAGTTTATCTTTATTATTAACACTGAAGTTTTTCATTTTCAAATCCTTCCTAGTCTCTAGATCTTTAGTTAAAGATTATTTTTTGACTTGGCCATTAAGCATCAAGAGAATGGAACGGCTGTTGCTTACATTTTAATAATTGAGTTTATAAATAAAATATTGTATATAAAATTGTATATATATGAGCATTGAAATATATGTATTTGTAACGTGGACGTAATTTTATATAATATTGTAAGCCTGTGTGCAACACCTCTTCTATGGTTGAGCTGGATGTCTGAAGTTTTGGATGGTTTTCTTCTGATGTAACGTGAATATGTGCCAAACAACCCTTTTTAGAAAGACATCCCTCCGTAATGCTTTTATTCTTCGTATTCATAATAGTTTAAATAAAATAATTCCATCCCATCACACCCATAGTAAAGTGTAATTAATAACTTCCTTGTGCTGCGCAATTGCCAAGTCACAAAATAATCTTTAACTAAAGATCTAGAGACTAGGAGTGATTTGTGAATGAAAATTTCAGAGTTAATAAGAGAGTTAAACTTGGCTTTACACGATCTCAGAACTTTTTACAGTATAAGGGTCACAAGACTTGGCTGCATTTTTTACATGTGACATTTTTGATGTGATTTCACTTCTTTTTGTAACCAATCTTCTTTTTCTTAGCTTTGGGCTCTTTTTGGACATCATCCACTGATTTTTGCCAAGCCCTGTCATTATTTGCAGGTACCAAAAATTTGGAGCTTTAGTTCCGCTTGTAAAGTTCTCTAGAAACAAGTAATATAAAAAAAGAATTTTAAAGTCAATTCCTACTTTTTAATCATAAATATATAAAATAAACCCGTGCAGCGTTAATGTCCCATGTTATCTTTATTGAACATTATTTTATAATCATCGTTGTGGTATTTTATTTCTGTGCCATCACTAATTTGAGATAAATCTTTCATTTCATTTATAAAAACAATGGGGGGAATTTTTTCTCCCATTTAAAACTAAAATTAATTAATTAAATTTAATTAATGAATTCATATTTGAAAAAACTGTATTAACATAAAGTGTCATCCACTACAAGTTTAAAAAAAATTATTTGAACTTGAGTGGATGAATAGAAAATATTTTATTAACGATTGAAAATTTGAACAATATATATAGAGAGAGAGTGTGAGCTAATAGTAGGAATTTAAAAAGAAGTTTCAAAGGTCCTAAGCAAGCACAAAGTTATGGTGGGGGGTGAGCCAAGAGTACACTAAATTGCTTCCAGGAAAGGTGCTACCAATCTGAGGTATTACTCACAGCCCTAGATACTTGATATTTGGCATAAAAGTACTGTTTAGTGTTATGATACATTCCATTTATACTTTTAAATTCAATAGTTTTCATTAATTATTTTACTTAAATTAAATATTTAATCCTTATTAATCATTAATTAAAAGTTTTCATATTAATTAACATTTAAATTGATTATTTAATCGTTATTATTTAAACAGTCAATAATTTCTATCTTTTTAAAATTAATCTTTTTAACTTTTCTTCTAAGATATTATTATTAATTAAATATAACTTCTAGAATTAAATCACTTTTTAAAAATCAATATCAATAATCACTTGTAAATTAAATTATAATCATGCATTTAAATCTCTGGATAGAGAATTAAAGATTTCCGTTTGTTGACATCGATTCCGGTAAAGTACCGCGATTTTTCTTCTAAGTCAAAATATATAATTTCTACTTTTTAAATATTAATTATTTTTGTTTTAAAATTGATGCAATAGATTAAACATAATTAATTATGCAGTCTGCCAAAATCCTAGCAAGATTCAACGTAAATCGTGGCAGATATGAATTTTTAAACATTTTCTCTAATTTCAATGTTTACTTCGGTTGCTTTCACTATGATGCCTGGCCATTTTGAATCGCATCTTCGTGCGTTCAAAAAACAACAACTTAAGAGGTAATTGTCACCCATTTTGATGTAGGGGTCGTTCGAGCGGACATTCCAAGGTTAAGGGGTGCATTTTTCAGTGGGGAAAAAGGGGAATTCAAATTTGTTCTAGAACATTCGCGTACGTAAGATCTTAATTTCCGCTACTTGTTGCTAGGGAGTAAGTGTTTTCCTTTCGTCAGTATCGTTCGCGTGTAGAGTTGTGTTGTCGCACTAATGCTTTTTAGCAGTTACGGTTGACAGCTAAGCCGTACGAAAAGAAGAAGAGGAATTTTTCGACTCTTCTGATTGGATAGTTTTGGCGTGTGTGTGAGTTGACTTGGTGGAGTTAAAATTCAAATTGAGTCAGTCTGTGGCTTTGCTTTACGAGAATGAAGATGTAGTTGAGAGAGAAAGACGCCGTGGTCGGGCCGTAAGGCCTGACATTATGTCAAAATTTTTGTATATAATTCAGTGAAAGCACTGTTAATATTTAATCTAGTTATTATAGTTCATGAAGTTTTGATCGCAAGTTTGAAGATGAAGTTTTAAATATTATTTCGGCACCTTTGGTTCCAATCTGCACTGCATATAATAGCAACAACATCATTTTGCTATGAAGCTAATATACCATACTGTCGTCCATCTCATCAATTTGTCATCTCTACATAAATGCCTGTTCTTGTCAACTTTACATCCATGTCCCTCCTCATTTCATAAAGTCTAAGTTCCAGCGGGAATAAATATTCTCTCGGTAACATAAGCGATAGTCAGCACATCATAATATATATATAGATATACAGCATCGCACCTTATCTACAACCTTATCGATTCTTCATCTTGGTGTGAATGACAAAGATTCATCTACAATTTCTCCATTCGTGTTCCTCATTAGATATTTTAAGTTCCAACGAATACAGCAAGAATAAATATATAAATAATCTTATGAACTATTGTAAGACAATAGAACAATTTCTAATTTAACTTAAATTTTAGCATAGACGATTAATTTTAACGAAGATCCTAGTAATCTCTTTTATCTAGAACATTTAAATTACTAATGTTGGATTGAACTGAGAAGATGATGATGAAGATAGCTTATTTACTTAAATAATTTGTATGTATTTTATTGAAGTGGCCACAGTTAAACTAGATAAAATGTCTTGTGTGAATAAAATCAATTATTTACTTATATTCCTGTCATCAGCTTTATTTGGGTGAGTTGTATTTTTCTTATTTTCATTTCAGATCTAAATTCGTGCATATACTCCAGTTTGAGTAATTTTATCATCAGCTACTCTAAATTATATTTTACTGAATAACTTACATTATATTTGAGATTTCAGTATTAATTTTACAGTTTAATTTTGTTTCATTAGTGCTAGGTTTAACATCGTATTTGGTGCTTCCACTATACGCGCGACCTGTATTGAGAAGTTGGAGTGGGATTTAGAGTAAGCATTTATTCTAATTTTCTGTCTTAATTTAGGCATTTTAAGAATTTCTGTTTGCTTTATCTCCTAACCCAATTTTTCCTTACATTTAGGATAAAAAGACATACAAAATTTAAATTCCAACAAATCAAATTTTTTTCGAATTTTTTGATGTTTTGATTTTTTTTTTCGAATTTGCCGTATTTTTTAATTTTTTCTTATTTTGTATCCTGAATACTACCTTTATTCCAAATTTCAAGTTTTTAGCATGACAAAATCAAATTATTTTCAATTTTTCAATTTTTTTTAAATTTTTGATTTAATTTTTGAATTTTATTGTGTTTTTAACTTCCTTTTATTCTGAATCCTAAACAATACATTTATGTTCAGTTTTAAGTTTCTAAGGCTAAGAGATCAAATTATTTTCATTTTTTTTTTTTCAAATTATTGATTTTTTTTTCTTTCGAATTTTCTGTATTTTTTACTTTTTTGTATCCTAAATACTACCTTTATTCCAAATTTCAAGTTTCTAGCACTACAAAATCAAATTACTTTCAAATTTTCGATTTTTTAATTTTATTTTCGAATTTTATTGTGTTTTTAATTATTTCTTTTTCTGAATCCTAACTATCTTCACTCCAAATTTTAAATTTCTAAGACTACAAGATTGAATTATTTTCAATTTTGTTGGAATTTTGTTTTTGTTTTTTTCTTTGTATCCTAAACACTACCTTTATTCTGAATTGCAAGTTTCTAGGGCTACGGGATGTGCATTATCTTTTTACTGACAGGTGATTTAGTGACAAAAAATCGAAACTTTGAGTTCATATATCGTCTGAACTAGAAAAGATCTGAAATTTTAAATTTTGGTCCTATTTGCCACATACTCTATATAAACAAAGTTTCAGGTTTTTGAGGAAATTCCAACACAAAAGTATAGGGGGGGGGGGGGGTGTCAAAAATGCCCTGAGTTGCTTCCAGAAAAGGATGCTTATGGCTGTGCTTTCTCGACTTGGCAGAGGCACTGCCGTGCCTCCAGATACTTATTTTACCCCAAGGTATGGTATAACATAGTTAATTGACAATGTGTTCTAAAATACCATTATTAGTAATAATTTGTAGTTTTATTGTTGAAATTGTCCTTGAAATGTTGAGAACAATGTTCATTTGCATGTTCTATGTAATTTGTTTGCAGATTAAAATATTTTTAGATTTCAGGTATTTGAATAAAAAAAAGTGCTGTTTTTATAACTATTTTACTCCACCTGACCCTAATATAAAAATGCTTTTTTTTCTTCCTGTTACCATATCTTCAAAAGAAACTGGGCAAAAATTAACATTTTTTGATAACTTCATTCATTTTTAACTTTTAATGTATGGTTTTTACATGATAATACGACTTCATATAAAATATAAAGAATGTGAATTTTCATTTCTGCAACATGAATTGTAAATTCGGTATATTTCTCCTTTTAAGTACTCTAATAAAAGTGGGGTTTTTTTTTTTACAATTTATTTTTACCTTTATTTCTGAAATTCATTCAAATTTCAAGTTGTTGAAACTTCAAACTATTTGGTTTACTATCATCCACTGTAAATGTATGTTTTTTCTTTCTTCATCTTAACTAAAAAGCAGATTGAAGCATAGAAATGTCTACATCTCTTTAAATGTCACATGTATAACATAATGTATTCATATTACGAAGCTACGATTCAATATCTCCTGGCATAATATTGTTTCGACTGTAAAAATTGTCCATGATAAGTACTTTTTATTTTCAAATTGCCAATGGAAAATATGCTCCAAATTTAATTTCCTGCTACAAAAATGATAAAATCTCTGAATTTTTCTCTAAGTTGTCAAAAAATGATAGAAATAGGTATAGGTTATAAATAATGCCAACACAAGCCTATAAGGATGCCTGCAGATGAAGTGCCTAGCATTATTGAAGCCAACCAAATTTTGTTATTAACTGGTGAAAGAATTCAGCTTCAGTGTCTAAATTGAAACTATGACTATATTTATTATATATTATTTGAAGTTAAAGTGGGTTACTGTTCAAAGAACAAAGTTATTGTGGTATGTGCGATAGTGCATCTTACTGGCAAAAAATGTTTGACAATAAAGATTCCTTAAGTAACTCTAAATTTAAAAAGTTACTCATACACATTAAAGCATTATTGTCATTAGCATATGATAATCCAGAATGGGAACATGGCTTTAGTGTTAAAAAAATATTTATTACTAAGAAGAAAGCCTTTCTTTTGAAAACATAAATGATATAAAGAAAGTGAAATACCACATTAACCTTTTGACTACATCCATCTTAAACAAAGGGTTATATATCTTAAATGAGGAGTTCACAGGTACTTCATCCCCCTGACGAAAATTGTCATAAGCTGTCTCAAATGTTCTTTTTGAAAAAAGTCGATAAGAGAGTATATTCTTATTTGTTACATTTCTGTATTGCTTTTTTATGTCTGTATGTTTCTAAATAGCAGTATGTAGTAATAATGTAATTAAGTAGCATTAATAATGCACATAATTGCAGTAAGTAAATAACTATGCAATAATGGTATAGTTCTGTATGCTTTTTATGCCCCTGTATTGCTTATATGTTTAAAAATTGTTCTGCATGAGGTGTTCTGACAAAAAATTCTTAGTTTGGCTTATTTCACATTTATGCCCCACATTTTAAAAAACGCAGCCTTGAAAATAATCTACAGGCACATCTCTGTTCCCTCCAAAATCTTGCCTCACCCTGGATTTTGTTCTCCAGGAGCTCATTGACTAAAAACAATATTGTCAAATATTTAAAAGAATTGGGAAGAAACACCAATTATAAATTAATGTTCACAGGCATGTGTTTTTCCCTTACCCTCTTTATGATTTATTTAAGAGTATGGTTATTCAATGAATATGTGAAACATCTTTCTATAAATCTCTGGAGAAAAATTCTTAAAAACAGTCTATTCTTCAAAAATGACATGTTTTTTAGCTTGTAGATCTTATTTAAATAGTTTTTTAACAAACAAATAATAATTTTTAAAAAAAACTAGATTTATGGTAAGCATACTTCTTACACTAAACTAATGCAGATTTTATTCATAAAAGAACTGCATTCAGCCTTTTAAAAAATTGCTATAAAGTTTCTAAGTACTAATAAAGTTTATAAAAAATATATAAAATTGTTAAAATAATCTATAAAGTTTCTAAAGTGTATACTGCTACAAAACTATACTTTGCACTAGCTACAAATTTATAGTTTATCTTATTACAAAAACACTGGTTTTTGATTATCCACCCTTGCAATGTTATAATTAAGATATTGAGTACCATGCTTCAGAATATTTTGATGATAAACTAAAATTATTACTTTATATTCATTTTAACCTGTCTTATAATTAATATCCGATTCTATTCTTCCAGTTCCTGATCCAGTATTGGTGGAATTACCTGAGAATCCACAAATCCGTCCAAAAACAGCAGGTGGAAATAGAGATGATTTTGACGATGACGACATAGGACCTGATATTTTACCAGATTGAAGAATTATATTTTATTACTGTTATTACATTGTATGTATTCAAAAAGTTATATTAAAATTGGACAGTTTACTATTACTGTTGTGTATTAAATATTTTACAGTTCTTTTAATAGGTCTGAAACATATTGTGCTGTCCTCTAAAAAAAAAACCCACACTGAAATGTTTCCTAAAAAAACCCACCTTAGTACTACACAAAATATTTCACTAAAGTCAATTTTTTTGTTTTGTTCTGTTTTTATGCACCCTTTAGAATAATAAAAATAGTTAAAAATACCTAAAGAGTGCTTATTTAGTTTTAAAATAATTTAAATTAACAATTGCAGAATTCTGGCAAAACACAAGCTTCATTTTTACAGATTTTCTTTTTATAGTGGAATTTTAGAATGATCTACATAAATTTATATTTTTTTTTATGTTACACCATTAATATGTAATAAAATGCTTCATTTTCAGCTGATTATGTCAGGTCATTTTTAGAAAAGTGGGTTTTTTCAAATTTTTGCATAATTGGCTGCCATTTTGTAATAAAGTGATAAAATGAAAAATGCTCAACATTAAAATCTTAAAACAAGCTGTAATTATCTAGCCATGTTGATTTTTTTTAAATTCTTCATTAGATTTTATATAGAGAAAATTTCAAAAAATGGGCTTTTTTTAGAAGACAGTACAATAAATCAAAATTCACACAGAAATCGAACTATTTAGATGTTTGTGTCTATTAACAGAAAAACTTGTTAAAACTGAACTAAGTGGAAGATGTTCTTACAAAGGAAGAGCAATTGGACCAGTCGATGAGAATTGTCATGAAACTTTTAGAGATGAACAAGCATATAAACAAAACCACAGGTGCAGTGTACGGCATTTCACAATCATCTGCAACCTAATAAATAGAGTGTATAAAGAGGTCATCCAAATCCAACCACAATATTTGCAAATTATGCAGAGAAAATGGAAATCAAATATGATTGGTGATTCAATGCTTAAATACCTACAACTGTTATGTCGAATTTCAATAAGTATGAATGTGTAGAGCATTCTGCATAATTTTAAGCTTACACGTGAAAAATATTCTATTGGATAATGTCGAATTTCAATAAGTATGAATGTGTAGAGGTAATCTGCATAATTTTAAGCTTACACGTGAAAAATATTCTATTGGATAATGCCGCATGACACTATGTTAAATGATGTGGAAATCTATGATTCAAACATGTGCACCTTCATGATGAAATACATGGTCTGCCGTGATATTAGAATTCCTCATAGCTTGCAGATGCATTATATTTCCCAGTTTATGATCCAAAATATTATGAGCAAGTTTTCACTTTGCCCTTTTCTGGGAGTTGCGAAAGATTGTGAAATGCTACACATTGCACCTATGGTCTTTTGTTCACCTCTAAAAATTTTGTGACTATTCTCATCTTATAGCTCCCCTTGTTAGAACCAAGAAAAATAATTCAATTTTTCACAGTTAACCCCCTCTTTAAATTGATTTTTAAATTTATTAAAAAATATTCTGCACTTAAGAGATTTAAAAATGGACTATTAGGCATAAATAATGTGGAATTTTTTTAAATCTTACATTTTTATTACAGAATTACTAAATGAGGTTCACAAGTAAAATTTATTATTAATAGTTACAAAATAGTTTTGTGTGATAATTTAAATTTAACATTAACACAAAATAGAAAATTTAAAAAACATTTTAGTTTGTGTTCTTGTTTATCCAAGAGCATTAATTATTTTAAAAAATTCATGCAGAACAGAATAAAAGAATGTCAAAAGCAAATATCTCATCTGAATATTCAAAAAGAAAATTATTCGGCTATATATTGCTGTACTTCACAAGCATTATTGAACTTCATATAAGATTTATATGAAGAAAAAAAACTCCAAAAATTGTTTTATAATACAATTTTATATGAGTTTATTATGCATGAAAGGTTAATAACTGTTGAAGTTAAAACCTATTTGGTGCTGAAACTGATTCCTAATAAACTCATATTTTATTCCGAATAAGTTAATAAATTAAATTTTAATTGTCAAAAAAAGCATTCCATGTTTTTTGGCAAGGATCATAAAGAGCTGCTCAGCAAATTGCAGGATTATAATAACTGATACCTCAATGGGTGTTAAAATTTGTAGTTATTACAAAATTTAAATAAATATTTTATTGTTTTTTTATAAAAATTTATATACAATTTGTATATAATATTTTCACAACTATATCATCAAATTAACTTCATTATTTTTTGAGCAGAAATATACTTTTTAATTTACTCAATTTCACACTTATGCTCTTATTTTGTCGCAAAGTAAAGATATTTTACTTTTCTTCTCAAACAATGTCTTCCCCCCCCCCCCACTATTCATCCCCCCCTTCACTATTTCAGTTCCCGCTGACTTGGAAAAGAAAATGCAAAATGTTGTAATTTTGGAGTTATTGTGTCTTCTAGACCCGAAAAATTCCAATATAAGGGAAGAAAAATAAAGGGGAAAATTTTGTATCTCCTGCATTAACTTTATAATTTTGACTTTATTTCGGGTCTGCAAAACCTGAATATCGAAAGGAGAAAGATGACTGAAATTTCACTATTTTATCATTTTGAGTACTGCAGTCCCAGGAAAAAAAATTATAATTTCACTTTTCTTCGGGGGGGGAGAGGAGGTTCTATGCACACGAAAAAAAGGAGAAAAAATTACTACAATTTCAGCATTACTCTTGGTCCTACAGACCTGAAGAATCTGAGGGAAACAAGAAAACAAAAGGGAAAAAATTTCTATTACAATGATATTTCGGATTCTGTGGACTCCATAAAGAGCAGAAACTTCCAATTTTCGCATTACCTCGGGTTCTACAAACCTCAAAAACCGAGAGAAAGTACTGCATACTAATATAAAATATAAACTAGAGATTAATTAAAAGCAGTTTTCATATACACTGTAAACTGGACACACTGAAAAAAATGGGTACTCAAAATTGAGTAAAAAGTACTCAATTTTGAATATGTCACATACTCAAAATAGCTCCGATCCAAATGTACTCAAAATTGAGAAACACATGTACTCAGTTTTGATCCTATGGATGTATTCAAATATGAACTGCTATGTACTCATTTTTGATCCCATGGATGTATTCAAATTTAGAAATTTTTATGACGTTAAAATAAAATTTATAGGATTTTTAAAAAAAAAAGTTACTTCGCGAGGACAGCCGTATAAGGGATACATACATTTCTGCTCATTTTTTTCATTCCTGCATGAGTTTATAGTAATTAACCAACCCTTGCCATGAGAGGAATCGAACCCGTGATGTCCTGTGTAGTAACCTGACGACTCAGACCAACGTGCCATGAGTGGTCACGCCTCCTTCTCAAATGTTGTTAGTTATTTTATAATGCAAAAACTTGAGGTTTCATCTGTAAATGGATTTTTTCAGTTGCAATGTTTTTAATATTTTCTTTTCACAATTTTCAATATTTTGCTGTATGATTTCGAACATATACTTTTTTAAAATTATTCGCCTGATTATCTATTTATCAATTCTAATAAAAACAACAATTATCTTAATCAGACGTGTTTATTACATGCTATTAAAATATTTTTTTTAATGTCTTATTATAAAAAAATTATGTAAATAAAATTTTTTATAATAAATTAAATTATTATATTTCAGCTATGCTGAGAGCTTTTGCGTACGGTTCTGTTAAACTAAATAGTTAAAAAAAAATGATTTTTAGAGACAAATTTGAAATTAATGACCTTGGGATAGGTGGGTTTAAATCTGGACTTCTTGATTGAATTTAAATTAAATTAGGTTAATTTAGAAAAATATAAGCTAAAGAAATAAATTAAAAACTTTATTTTTTTTAAAATAAAGAAAAAATATTAACTAATTTTATAAATTTAAGGAAAAAATTATAAACTTTGTAAAATTATAATTTATAAAATAATAAATTTCAGCGTAATTCATAAATTTGTAAGCCAAATCAGTTTAGTTTAATACCAATTTGCATAGCTATAATTTGCAAAGATATTATGTTATGAAACTTTTAAAATAACACAATATTGCCTCACGTTAGAAAGTTAAAATAAATTTTAAAAAAATTAGTGGAAAAAAATCATAATTTTGAAGTACTATCAAGGAAATAAAAAAGGAGATATGTAAAATGTGAGGGGAAAAAAAAAAAAAAAAAAAAGAAGAGTAGTAAATGTGTTGTAGTGGATCCACTTTGATGAAAATCCTGAACAACCAGATCCACTTTTCATTTCTCTTATTCTTCGTTTTTCCTTCAAATAATAGCTTTTTAGGCTCCGAAATTTCGTCATTACACATTCTGAAATATACAAGTATGTTGGGTTTGATCATATGTTCATTTTTGATCCAAAAATACTCATTTCGATATGAGTACATGAACTTACTCATTTTTGAGAATTCGTGATATTCATTAATATATATATATATTGAAATAACACCAAGGACACTCTTGAATGATAAAAAAAAACATTCACAGATAATGATTTTTATTTTAAACTAAATCCATAAACATAAATGCTGATAATCCTTATTTATCATAATTTACTGTATATTTAAGGTTCCATTTTCAACTGAAACAGCTTTTTCTTACAATAAAATAAATAGATGCAATAAAATGGATTTACAAGAATTATTAGAATCTAAAAAGGTTTTAATTTTTCAAATGAGATGAACATTTTTGCTTTTAAAAAACAAAGATCTATCTACATCTTTTGACTATTTATGCTCTAAAATATTAACACATTAAATAATACACCTAATGTCACTTTATTCTTCATTATTTTTTTTCATCTGCTGTTGCTGACTGGACATTTTCAAACGGCTCTGCATATAATTGCTGCTTTATTTTGTTTGTTCCAAGGGCTTTCAGCACGGATTTAGCAAGAGTAATATCCTTATCTCGTGGGACGTAAAGTTCAAACACTCGAAAGTTGTTGATTATGTTTTCAACATCAGAAACTTTCATGCTGTGTGCTTTAGCTATTGAATCTACTTTATTAGTTGCAGGATCATTCTGATGATCTGTAATAAATTCAAGAGCTTGACGAAGGGTACATTTGCCCTCAGGTACTATTTTTGGTTCTTCAAAACCATAAGTTGGAGGCAGTTCCTGGGTACGTCTTTGTGGTAGATGTTTAGTTCCTTTATCATCATCCTGAAATAAATTAAAATTATTTGAATTACATATCTAATTAAATTTTCCAGCAGAGCTGAAACTGGAATAGAAATTAATGAATATAACAAACGATGTGAATTATCACTTATTACACAGCAGGCAGCCAACTGAGTGAAAAAATATCCAGACCGGGGATCGAACCCGGAACCCTTGGTATCACGCAGTCTAGCATTTCTAACTCTTATATGTTGGCAATCTTCAGTGGCATGCATGAGACAAATTAAATCCCAATATTGTTGAATGCACAAATCTAATTACTTTTTTCAGCAGAGCTGAAAAATTGAGCAAATATAAAAAAGCTCATATTAAAAAAAAATAATAATTAATTAGATATATATATTCACTGATACTGGGATTTAATTTGTCTCATGCATGCCACTAAAGATGTGTGTTCATGATTGTCTTTCCATCTTGTGCTGTAAAGTTGCAGCCTTGTCAACATATAAGAGTGAGAAATGCTAGACTGGATGTAGTCCAGATAGCTCAAATGGTAGAACATTGGTACGTGATACTAAGGGTTCCAGGTTCGATCCCTGGTCTGGACATTTTTTCACTCTGTTGGTTGCACATTGTGTAGTATGTGATAATTCACATCCTTTGTTATATTCATTGTTTATATTACATTAATAAATAACGCTTGAAGTTTTAATGGAGAGTGAAATATTTTATTAAAAACATAATTACACATAGGTTTTGATAGTGAATGAAATATTACTTATAATTAACCCTCTGATTATTCCGCTATTTTTGCGTGCAATGCACATGTAGCAAAATTTGCTCATCCGGTGATTACTGCGGTATTTTTTCCTTTATTCAATAGTGCCTATGTTTTCCCCATTTAACCAGTAATACTTTAAATGCAACATTTAGTCTTTGAATTAGATCTTGGCCAACAAATGTCAGTAGTTGTCTGTCCGCTGATTATTTTGAATTTGAGTCATTTCATTAGCTGGTTTTAGAAGTACTCTTTTATTCATCTTTTATTAGTTATTTTAAAATCAGAAATGGCTGGCCAAAAACGCTTAACGAAGGACAGAACATATATTCCTGATGATTTAACATATTCTGAAAGTGATATTAATTGTTTTGAAGACAGTGATAATAGTGATATAGATTGTAATTTTTAAGATTCCTCAATGGCATAGCTAGAATTTCTTCTCGGAGGAGGTGGTACAACATTTTCTACAAGTTATACTATATACAGTAAAACCTGCTAAGATGGAAATGCAAAAGAATGTTGAAAAAATCAGTTTTAGACAGGTTTCAGTCTTAGCAGATCTAATTGTATGGTATTCTTTTCACCAGAATCAAGGAATATTTTTATCAGGATTAATTCAGAATTTCATTTACACAGTTTTTGCTGTACCCCTCCCCTTCCCTCCTTCGGCTACACCACTGGGCTTATGTTCTAAGATCTATGCAGCAAAATGTATGTATAGTGGATAAATGAGGGGGTTGGGGCTAACAATTGCACACAGTAGCGACTAAATCAGCACTACAGGAACCATAGTGAAAAAAACTTGTCTTGTCGTACAGTCCAGAATGTGGTCAGACAGAAAGTATGGTGATATATAAAAAAAATAATAATGGACAATGGCAACCTGCCATAGTTTATTTTTCCTCAGATGTTTCACTCTGTCACTTTGAATTTTATTGTGTGTTTCATAATACCTGTATTTATAAAGAGAAAAGATTAAAATAAAAAGATTAAAAAGTAATATTGGGCTTATCAGTCAACAGAAGTTGCCCAAGACTAAGATATTAGACAAAGCAGTGTCAATCATGCAGGTTGCAAAAGTCAGTTGAAGAGATAAAGGACAGGCTCCTTTATTTATTTATTTTTTTCAAGGGAGACGATGCCTCTTCTGAAACTTTTCTAGAGGAGGGGGGGGGGGGCACATCCTCTCCCCAAGGTTGGTGCTTATGATTGTAGATGGTCTATCTTCGTGGCTTTGATAATACATAAGTACAAAATTAAGTATTTATAGAGGTTATATAGATAAAAATGTTGATATACAAGAGTAGAAGAATTTTCAAACAGTTACAGGAGAAACTGTTCAAAAACTGCTGCAATTCAAACGATGAAGAAATTCCAAATAAATTTTAAGACATTTGGAAATTTCATTTTTTCCCCCCAAAAAAAGCATTTTATATTCTATCAAAAATACTTAAGATTTACCTGATTCACACCTTCAGATGAAACTTTCACAATTTTTAATCTATCCAATAATTCAACAGGTTTTTTTTCCATGTCATCTAGTATTTCTGGCCTTTCTAAAATTCAGAAAAGTATTTTTAACACATTTATTTATTTATAGCATTAAAAAACATCACATGCTTGCTTAATAATTACAGAAAAAATTTTAAAAGAAAAAAAATAATGATTAGAAATTAAAAACAAGTTTGAAATTGTACGTCAAACGTTACAAACCAGGCGCGTTCGTACTATAGCTAGTTCTATAAATATTCAGATCATGATGATTTTTAATTCTGTGACATGAATTATATCGTCCGCAGATTAATTTCTGTTATAAAATAAGTATCTCGGTCGCTTGACGATTAAACTTCGAAAGCTCCTATAAAAAGAAAGCACCGATTTAAAAAAAATCAAATTTCTTAATAAATGTTTTTATTAATATTTTCTAAAGTTTTGATTAGATTTTTAAAAAAATTGAAATGTCTCGACAAAATTCTGCAAAGATAATATATCTTAAATTTCAAACCATTCGGCTGGGTAGTTTTTGCGTTGTTATATGCAGACGGACGGACCAGACGACGACAATAGGTGCTACGCTACGTATTTATATAATTACGAACGCACCTAAAAAATAAATAAAATTTCATTTTGGAAGCAGAATCTTTTGATTTGGAGATAGCGACAGCATCAACTGCCGTCATTTATCCAGCTTGTTTAAAATTTATACAAGTACTCTAGATTGAGGCAGGCTAAAGATCATCTGCTGGAATAAATTGTGGCTGCACATACTGGAGTGTGACGTCATGTGTATAAAATTTACTGGAAGTATATTCTAAAAAAAAATTTTATTTTTTATTCAGAGAAAATCCCTCTGACTGTGAAAATTTTTTCAAATCTAAATTTATAAATTATCAAGTAACTTATTTTATGTATAAAAAGGAAATGTTAAAATCAATGCATAATTTGGCAACTTTCCATAAGCTGGTATTATTGATGCTGATCGCAATGGCGGATTCACCGATTCTTAGCATAGAAATAATTTTTCTAGGCTCAATTTTACAAAACAAAAGAAATGTATGTTAGTTTTCTGCTCACCATATTTTTTCGTAATAACACCATGGCATTAAACTACGTTTAACTTTTTTTAATGAAACTTGTAACAAAATAAAATTTGCACACAGACATGTTTTATTTTTCTAATGTAATTGTTTTTAATTTATTCTTATCGTAATGGTTTTCGTATCAGATTTTTTTTATATTTATTTATTGAATTTATAAATTAATGAATGAAGGCAATATCATTTTCTTATTTTTTCTTTTACTGACACTTTAATTTTTACGTTTTCAAAAAAAAAAAAAATTTAATGAAATTTTTTTTTTTTTCGTTTAGTGTTTTGCATTCTGGTTTTTGGAGCGTTCCAGATACCGGGACGCCGGATAATGGATCCTACACTGTACTTGGATATGTTCATTTAAAAAAAAATTTCACTAGCTACCTATAATATGCTCTTCCTTACAATTTTTTTTTCCTTCTAATTTTAATGATGGATCATGGCCTTCGCTGCATCATTGACTTTCCTATTCCTTCGTACCATTCTGACATTAATAGCAAGCCACCGCTATTTACTGTTTATTTGTACAACTTTAAAATGTGTGACAAATTTAACTATCCTACCAAATGTGAGGTTTGTAATATAATATGATTTTTTAATGTGAAAAAAGTCCACCTTATCGAAATTTACAAACAGCTAACTGAAGTTTATGGTAATGTGGTGAAGGATGGTGCATCTTGTTTAATGGCAGACTGACGAATATTCATGATGAAGAACGCTGGGGCAGACTTTCAGTTGTGACTGACAAACTCAAATCAAGGATTGATGAAAAAAATTCAAGTGGATAGATGTTTCACTATAGACGGATTGAGTTCGTTCTTTCCTGAAATCTCAAGAATAGTTCTTTATGAAATTATTTGTGGTGATTTGGGCTACAGAAAAGTGTGTGTCAGATGGGTTCATCGAGTTTTGATAAATGAACACAAACAGAAACAAATGGGAGATGCACTGACTTTTCTCAGTCGGTACAAAAAGGATGGTGAGAAGTTTTTGAACCACATTGTTATTGGAGATGAGATCTGGATTTTGCATAAAACTCCAGAAACAAAGTGCCAGTCAATGGAATAGCATCATTCCATATCCCCCCCACCCCCCCCCCCAAAAAAAAAAAAATCCAAACAAATTCTGAGCACCAAAAAAGTTTTGACTACAGTGTTTTGGAATCAAAAGGGTTTCCTATTTATCTACTACATGCCTAGAGAAGAGACCATAAAAGCAGTGACCTACTGTCAGATCCTTCAGCGACTACACCACACTCAGGGTTGGCTTTTTGCCGGAAAAAAAACCAAGCAAAAATGGAAAAAAGTAAAAAAAATGAGGAAGAGTGGAAAAATAAAATTAGAATGGAACAATATATATATTTCAATTTTCAGCCTTTACATTTTGCTCCTTAATAAATATATATATATTTTTTAAAGATTTTTTAACTTAAAAATAATAAATGACATAACCATAAAAATAAAACTACAAATTTACATTTTTATTTTATTAAAGTAAAACTTCAAAAGAAAGATATATTTCAAAGTCAAACAGACCACAAAATTACTGCATGTCTTTTTTTTTTAACATTGCATAGCAAATTAAAATTTTTGTGGAAGTTTCCAGAGAAAGTTTGTTTCTGATATCAGGATGAATTAAAGAAAAACTTGAAAATGTTCTTTCAACAGCAGCAGAACTTGGGCAACAAATTTGCAAATGAGTAATTAGTTCACATAAATTCTTTGATATGTCACAAACAGATGAAATACTTTCTCCTAACTGATTCAACAACATTAGCAGTAAAGTATGTTTTCAGTGCGATTCTTTCATTCAAATTTTATAGCAAGAGGTATGTCGTCAGGATCTATTTCTTGCAATCACTTTCGAGCTTTCTCCTTTTGTTCATAATTCAATAATTTCCCTCTGTATTTTGCAGTGTTGAATCCAAGGGGTGGCCCGGGGGGGAATGTCCCCCCCCCCCCCCGGAAGATTTGAGATATTATGATTTTAATGGTCAAAAAGTGGAATTCCCCCCCCAGTACTCTATAATGTCCCTCCCGGAGAAAAGTGTCTGAATTCAACACTGGTATTTTGGATGTAATAAATATATGATTAAATGATATGGTAGAACCGCTTGGTTGAAACTTTTTTTACTATCGCAATATATGACTTTGCGAAACAGGATTCTGTACTAATACACCACAAATGACAAGTATCTGCTAATGTTAAACTATTTTTAGAAGTACAAAAAAATTACGTTGATGTTAAAAATTTCATTTAAAGAAATTTTAGAATGCATTTTTTAATGACTTACAAAATAAACAGTTGATCAAGATTGTAACTTAAATCACTGCTTTTAATCATGCATTAAAATAAAATCTTTTAAAACCTGTTTTAAAATACTAGTAATTTTTGCCGGGATGGTTTTTTTCTATGGTAATTTTTCCACCTAGGCAAAAATTGACCAACCCTGACCACACTATTCAAAACAAATGGCATGGATTGTTGTCCAGTGGTATTGTGCTTCTTCACAATAACGCACATTTGCATGCTGCTACATTGATGAAGAACTTGCTTCACAGCAGTTTAAGTGAGAAGTTTTTAAACATCTGCCTTATAGCATAGCCTGAACTTGGTGCCCAGTGATCATCTTTTTCCTTAATTGAAGGATTTTTTGGGCCGAAACCACTATGGAAGAGACCATGAACTGAAAGCGGTTGTAAGCGATTGGTTCAAAAACTTGGCAGCAAATGAATATGCTGAAAGCATAGAAAAGCTGGTGAAACATTATGACAAATGTTTCAAATTGAACAGAGACTATGTAGAAAAATAGCTAAGATCAAATTTTGTTGTAAAATAAGTTTCGTTTCTGTTATAATCCAAGTTGTTTACATTGTAACTCACTAGATGGCGCATGTAAATGTTTCCGGTCGTGACCGGCGATCGGACCGCAGTCTCACGCTAGCCACAATGTATGCAGGTTGTATCTTGGATCCATTAATAAACCTAGTCAATCTTTATGCATCCAGTGTAATTCTTAACGTAACTACCTACTAGTAATTTAAGAAACTCTTCAGTGGCAACGAGGATAAAGTTTATCTATGTATTTTTTGAAAATATAACGTATTTTCATGTATTTTTAAGAAAAATCGCGACTTTGACAGATAGCGGCGTGCTAAGCCTAATCGACGTTCGGCGACCACGTGGTGGATTTCTTTACGTGTTATCATGGCATCTTTTGGCTGTATTGGAGAATTCAACCCTGGAAATGAGTGCTGGAGCGAATATGCTGAAAGAATTGAGCAATTCTCCATCGCAAACGCGATCGAAGAGGCTGATAGAAAATGTGCTGTTTTCTTAACAGTGGTTGGACCTGCCACATACGGACTGCTCCGAAACTTGATATCGCCGGAAGCACCTACCTCCAAGACGTTAACAGAACTAATTGGGATACTAAATAGACATTATGATCCGGTGCCCTCAGAAATCATGGAGCAATTCAAGTTCAATAGCCGTGTGCGACGCGCGGGCGAATCGGTGGCCGATTACATCGCGCAACTCCAGAAATTGGCGAAATATTGCAATTTTGGAGTCACTCTGGATATGATGTTACGAGACAGAATAGTGTGTGGTATACAGGACGATTGAATTCAACGAAAATTGCTGTCAGAATCGAACTTAACCCTTATGCGTGCGTCGGAAATCGCCGTTTCGATGGAAGCAGCAGCAAAGGATGCGGTTGATTTGAAGGTATCTCCGATTTCTGAAGTTCAGAAACTGAAAATTACAGCACAAAGGCCATTGAAATATGAAAACGCTAAATCGGCATCCACTGCAAATACAGGAAAACATTGTTTTCGTTGTGGAGACCCAAAACATAAGGCATCAGAATGCAGGCATAAAAACACAATATGCCATACCTGCAAGAAACTTGGGCACCTAGCAAAGGTATGTTTGTCTAAAAATAAATTTAGTTACAAACCAAAAGTAAATCTTTTATCAGAAACAAAGGAAAAGGTGGAACATACGCAGTATACTATGTATCACTTATCTGATGTTAAGGAAAGTTACCCTCCACTTAAAATCAAATGTAGAGTGCAAGGACACCCCATAACCTTTGAAATTGATTCTGGAGCTCCATTTTCTTTAATGCCTGTAAAAATGTTTGAAAAAATTAGAAGGTTTTGCCCTCCTTTAGAGCAAACAGGAATTAAACTCCAGTCCTTTACTAGCCATCCCATTGGCATACTGGGAGTGACAAATGTAGATGTGGTGTTCCAGTCAAGAACAGAACATTTGCCTTTACTGGTGGTTTCTGAAGAAAACACAAATTTAGCTGGTCGGAACTGGATTGTTCCACTAGGCCTCATGAATGCATTTGACTCAAATATGAATCACAGTTTGCATAATGTAAGTGCCAGTCAACCCACATTAGATGGTCTTCTAAAAAAATTTAGTGAAGTTCTCACCAGAATTGGGGTTGGTTAAAGGAGTCAAAGTTCACCTTACATGTAAGAAGGACGCAGTTCCGAAATTCTTCAAAGCCCGTCCTGTTCCATATGCCTACAAAGAGAAAATTGACCGCCTCATTGCAGATGGTATTTTAGAACCTGTAAAAACCTCAGATTGGGCAACTCCAATTGTTCCGGTGCTAAAACAAGATGGAAGAATAAGAATCTGTGGTGATTTTAAGTTGACGGTGAATAAAGAAACAGAGCTGGAACAATATCCCCTTCCAAAGATTGAGGACTTGTTTGCTGAAATGTCAGGTGGTACAGCATTCACCAAGTTAGATCTTCGGGATGCGTATTGCCAACTAGAACTGGATGAAGAGTCGAGACGCCTGGTGGTGATAAATACTCACAGGGGCCTTCTCCGTTACACTCGACTTGCTTTTGGCATTGCGTCTGCTCTTGCGATTTTCCAAAGAGAAATAGAGAAGATTTTACAAGGCACAAAAGGAGCTTCTATATATTTAGATGATTTGCTAGTAACGGGTAAAGATAAAGAGGAGCACTTTCAAAATTTAGAAGAAGTTTTTAGCCGTCTACAAGCAGCAGGTATAAGATTACACCCTGAGAAATGCGAATTCCTGAAATCATCTGTGGATTACCTTGGGCATCACATAGACAAACATGAACTGCACCCAGTTGATTCGAAGGTGAGAGCAATTGCAGAGGCACCAGAGCCAACAAATGTTGATGAACTGCACTCGTTCATTGGTTTAATAACATATTATGCCAAGTTTTTACCGAATATGTCTACCTTGTTAGCACCATTATACAAGTTGTTAGAAAGTAAGCAGCCATGGAAATGGGAATTACCCCAGAAAGAAGCTTTTCAAAAAGCTAAAGATGTCTTGCAGAACTCTTCCTTACTTGTGCATTTTGAGCAAGACCAAGAAGTCATTCTGGCTTGTGATGCAAGTCCTTATGGTCTTGGTGTGGTACTTTCATACAAAACATCAGATGGCGACCGCCCAATTGAGTTTGCTTCTCGCTCCCTTACAAAAGTGGAGAAGAATTACAGTCACATCGAAAAAGAGACTTTAGCCTTAGTTTTTGGAGTGACTCGTTTCAGGAACTACCTGTTAGGACGCAAATTTACTTTGGTCACTGAAGATCATCCATTAGTAACCTTATTGTCTGAAGATAAACCAGTACCATCAGTTGCTGCAGCTTGCATACAACGATGGGCCTTAACCTTATCTGCATATGTATACAAGATTGAGTATCGTAAAGGGAAGTTACGTGGAAATGCTGATGCTTGCAGTAGACTTCCATTAAAATCTGAATCTGTAGATCCTCCAGTGCCAATTGAGTCAGTCAAAGAAAGTGTTAGAAAATTTACAAGCCTTTTGGCACATCCGGAATGAACTATCAGTGGAAGAAAAATATTCTTAGAGGTTCCCGTGTGTTTGTCCCAGGAAAATTTCATGAATTAGTTTTGGATGAACTTCACAGTGCTCATCAAGGGATTAATGCAATAAAATCTCTCGCCCGCTCACATGTTTGGTGGCCTGGTATTGATCGGGACTTGGAAACAAAGGTTCGCAGCTGTGTTGACTACCAAGAAAATGCTACAGCTCCCCCTTCTACACGAAGCACTTGGCTTGCACCTGAGATACCTTGGGAAAGAATTCATATTGACCATGCAGGTCCTGTGGAAGGTCATTGGCTATTGATTGTAGTCGATGCTAAAACAAAGTGGCTGGAAGTGATTCATGTTCCTAATATGACAACAGCTTCAACAATACTGACTCTGCGCAATCTTTTTGCACGCTTTGGTTTACCACAGAGTTTAGTATGTGACAACGGACCTGGATTTCGTAGCGATGAATTCGCTGATTTCTTACATCTAAATGGCATTACGCCTATAAAAACGGCACCCTACCATCCAAACTCAAATGGATTAGCTGAAAGAGCGGTGCGCACTGAAAGCTGCAATGCGGAAAAACAAGGAAGGAAGCTTTGCGGAGAGCCTGGCTAGATTCCTGCTGAATTTCAGGAATAAGCCATCTGCATCAACAGGCCCTGCTATGGCTATGTGTGGACGCCCTCTTCGCACCCACTTAGATTTAATTTGAGATTCGGGTAGCCCAGCTCCTGCAAAACCAGTGCAAGGAAATTTACAGAAGGTACTCCGGTTTGGGTGTGCTCTTTTAGCTGGGACCCACAATGGGTGGCTGGAACTGTTATTTCCCCAGTGGGAAATGTGATGTGCAAAGTCAGAACCAGTCGGGGAGATTGGTCTCGGCACATTGACCAACTCCGCCACAGACTTAAAGGTGCTAGTGACGTTCCTCTCGCTCCACAGCTGCCAGCTCAGACTGTTCTTCAGCCCAAATTCTCAGAGGACTTAATGCCAGCTGATGTTGCAAGTGCAAAATCACCAACTGTGGAAGTTCCAAACACCCCGGGACCCCTCCTTCTGTCTCCACAGGTAAGTGTTGTAGACAGGGAGAACAGTTCGCAAGCAGACCCTCCTGCACTCTTGCCACAAGTGATTAGGCAGGACCCAGGAACCCCAAAAGCTCAGACGTTCAAATCGCCCAAGGAGAAAACCTGATCGTCTGTGATTATGGACATTAGAACTCTTTTGCATTGCTGTTGATTTTGAACTGTTCCCTGTGAAAGAACTTTTTTATATTTGCTCTTAGCTTTCTTTAAGAAGGAAGAGAATGTTATAATCCGAGTTGTTTACATTGTAACTCACTAAATGGCGCCACAGGTGCATGTAAATATTTCCCGGTCGTGATCGGCGATCGGTCCGCAGTCTCACGCTAGCCGCAACGTATGCAGGTTGGATCTTGAATCCATTAATAAGCCTAGTTAATCTTTATGCATCCAGTGTAATTCTTAACGTAACTACCTACTAGTAATTTAAGAAACTCTTCAGTTTCATTATCTCAAAAATGTCTAGAGAGACAAACTTTTAGAATGACCCCTCATACTTTTATTCAGATTTAAGAAACATTAGTTACATTAAATTTAACAAAAGGGAAAGTTACTTGAGATTTAAATTTAGAATGCAAAAAAATTTTCTAAATCAATGAATATTTATTGGCATTTCCTTTTATCTTAATGAGAGCTTATATGTGGCCTTTTAGCACATGTTTTTTCACTGTCTCTTTTGAAATACCATATATATTTGCTTTTACATAAAACTTTTGTTTGTAATGATTTTTTCAGGAAAGGAAACTTTGGTAAGTTTATCAGAACTTTTTAAATACTTTGGGGTTTTTTTTTTTTTTTTTTTTTTTTTTTTTGCATTTTCAGTACAAAATGTCATGTTTTAGGTATTTTATTTTTAAATATTAAACTTAAAATTCCATAAGGATTGTATTTTGAAACTAAAAAACTCCATTTTCAGATTCTCTCAAAAAATGAAGCTTTCATCATATTTTTTTTTACAAAAACCATATTCAAAATATTCTTCAGTAGAAAATAGATGTAGCAACATTGTATAGTTTTCTTTCTTTTTCACTCACAGTGGAGAAAAAAGAAAAAAAAATCACATTCTAACCCAACAGAACTCTTTCACTTTCATACTTTTGTAATTATTTTAACAGAATTAAGAAAATTTTGGCTCTCAACTTCTGTAAAAATTTGGAAACCAAAGAAATGAAAGAAAATTTTCTTTGGTGTTTAGCTTATACTAGGGTGCTTAAAATTTGAACTTTGTTTTTCTCTGGTCATTTTCCACCACTTCCCCCATACAACTTTATTATTATTATTATTATTATTATTATTATTTTAATATACAAACAAGACCACTTTCGAAAAACTATATTGACCCATTATACAATTAAATTTCATACTTTGCTTAGTTAGCACCACAAGAAAATAAAGTTGTTAACATTAGTAATTTTACTCTGAAAAATAGTCTGTGTGAAAAATTCAAATTATGATACTTTGACTTTATGCAAGTTTGGCACTTTCAGACACTAAAAATAGAAAAATGTGTTGAGTTTCAGAAAGCTCCAAACTTTCATGAATTTTAATGTAGTATAATTCGGTGAATTTTGGTCTTAGAAGAATGAAATTTTTACTCATGTATTTGACAGAGCATGAAAATATTTCTAAATCTAACTTATAGAACCCAGGGACCATATAAAAATTTAAAAAGTAACTTTTTAAAAATTAATGGAGACAATTTCATCAACATAATCTTAATTCCTACCTTATTTTGAACAATTTTGCTATATCTCGAACAAGTAAAAAAAGCATGTTTCAAACTTTTGGGGATATCCTGTATAAATAACATGGATACTTAGAAAGCAGTAGATACCAATTAAGCATTATTTATTTTCAATTGAAAAAAAAATTGTTGCATATAAACAGGCTGAGGATACAATTTAAAAAGCCAACATATTTTGTGACATATATACATCAAGTTCGTTTGTTACTATATATATATATTTTTTTTTTTTTTTTTTTTTTTTTTTTGGCATAGGATAGCTCAGGTTGATCTCTAATAGGGCTATTTTTTACTTTTCGATTTTAGTTGCAAATGCTTTTAATGAAGGTATTTTCACTTTCGAAACCGGTTTTGTAAGTGAAATATAGTTTGTTGAGTTACTTTGATTACAAATGGTGTTTGTTTTAATACTTGTATAATTTAAAATAGATAAAAGGTAAAAAGTTAGTACAATTACTATTTCAAAAATTCATTCCTTTCCTAAGAAAACACGCATTTATTTATATTTATTTTTATAAAATTGCCAAATCAGTTATGAAAGCACAGAAGTTGAACTCCTGAAATAAATTTTCAATTCTTTTGCTGACTTAGAGTCTGTCTACAACCTGAATGTAAACTGTATCTGTGATTATGTCCATTAATTTCAGTGCAACGATGTTGTTCTACACTACCATTTTTGTGACTAATACTTTTTTTCTAAATTGTTAACCATATTTATATATAAAAATTAAGCAAAATACATTCATTAAATTATTAATTTATTTCTTATGTACATTTATACATCAGTCCAACTAAAGTACAAAGAATAAAATGAAAGACTAATAATACAAAATGAAATCAATAAAACAATTTTCTACAAGTGTGTACATGAGGGTAGTTCCAAGTTTATACTACAAAAAATATGGTGATTTTACAACTTTAAATTAAATTATATTACAGTTCTATAAACAAAATGTACAGATATCTTACAACAAATTCATCAGATAGGCACATTTTACAACTTAATTTTTTTTTAGCACCAGATGAATTTAGGAACAAGAATTCAACTTGAATGCATATATTTACAATGAAATCTATAAATAAAACAAGAATGTAATGGAATATGTACAACACAAAAGAAAATAAATTAAATTCATGTCTGCTTTAATTTATTAATGAAAGAACTAATTTTTTTGTCAAAATTATCCTAACCTACCTAGTGAATTTACAACCTTAACTGGACCAGGAAGAGATCAAATAACCAATATATTGGATTATTTATTGAATGAAAAATAGTGGCAAAATATTGAGCCCAATATTACATTAAAAAAATACACATTAAATACAAATAAATTAAAAACAATGAGGGATAACAAGTATATCGTAAAATAAAGAATCAAATTCAAATACCACTTTAACCTCTGCCTTACTGTTATTCTAACTCAGTGTGAATAACACTTATGGCAGAAGAGCCTCGTTATACACTATTGCGATAGATAGGTTAAGATTACAAATATGTGCATTATTCAAAGAATAAGTATCTCAGATAACAAATATGAATTTCTGGGATTAGGGGAACATACTAAAATAACACGCCTCAGGAGGAGAAAAAAACTAGTGCAAAGATGCTTGTTTGCAAGCGAATCGCTATTTTCAAACTGAAATTGCGTTATTGATAGATCATAAGTATGTTAATAGTCTTTGCATCTGACATCCAATTCATATTGCAATGTAATTAATATCATATGCAACTAGGGTTAGCTCCACATAATACCACACTAGTTATAATTTATTACTGAGCTGTTGCACAATGTACATGAGTTCATACAAAGTCTTTTATGGATGATATTCGAAAAGTTCAACATGTAAAAGCAGTTTTAGTTAGAGAAATATGTAAAAAATTACACACAAATTACATATACTATTTTTTTTTTTTTTTCTACAATACACATACTGCAACATCAAACAAAATAGGTCAATAACAAAGTAAGTCAATGTGCAGACTGTTTTCTTTCATTTCATAAAAGATTTTGTTTTAAATATCACTTTTTCCTTACATGTTAATACAGTAATAAAATAAATATTATATGTCTGTATTATATGAGAACTTCTATCAATATACCACATTATAGTTATAGCCAGGGCTCTACAAATTTGAAAAAATCTGGTAGCTAACAAAAATTTCTAGTTGGCAAAAACTTCCCCCCCCCCCCCCCGAAACAAAAATTAAATCAACTGAAATCAGTAGTGGATAATATAATGAATGTCTAATAACCAAGTATGTACTGTAACTAGGTATGGCAATAAAATGTGGATATACCGGACCAAAAAATACCAATTTTTGACATTGGTGTTATATGCTTGATATTATTTTTACAGTTGATTTATCAATAATTTATATTAGAAATTAATATTTTACATGCAAAAAGCAACTCATATTTATTTTAATATTTATTTCTAAATAAATATAACTAATAAAAAACCTGTGGCTGACATGATCCATTAAGGATCATGGCCTACAGTGTCCAGCCGTCTTCTTGACCATGGGCCCTGAAGTGCTATACAGCATATGTCCTGGTCAGGTTGTCAGCCTAACCCAGGACATTCAGTGTTTAGTTCCCAAGCAAGCCTGGTACTCCTTTTGTTGATCCCGAAAGGATAAAAGGAAATAAATAAAACTAAATATTTTTTTTTTTAAATACTTAATTAAAAAACTTTCTATTAGCTTAGTCATTTAATATTGCTTAGAATTTTCAGTGGTGTGAAAATATCTTTCATGCTGTCAGAAAAGCATTCCATCATAATTTACATGATTTTTGACTTGTTTAAAATCATTAGTGAAATCAGAAACCCTACATCCCACTGCCTCAGATGACATTTCTGCTCATCAAGATGTCAAAGATACTTAGGCGTGCCTTATCTTTGTCTTTGTGAATCTTATCTGATAAGCAGACTGCTGTGTTTTTGCTGTGTGTTGAATATGTCAATGCGGTAGTTTTGTTCGTATTAAGAATTTTTTTATTACTATCAAACAAATAAAGCTTATAGAAATAATATGGCTCCTAAAAGTGATATTTGGAGATAGTTTACCAAAATTAATAAAACAGATGTTAAAAGAGCATTTTAATTGAAAAATACCAATTCTAAAAAAAATTTATATATTAGTACAAGAAACTGTTCAGGCCTAAATATGAAAAGGATTGGACAAAATAGGTTTGATAATTTCATGTGGCTGAATCTCAAACTTCTTCTGCAAATATGGTATTCTGAGATACCTTTGGATTTACCAATACTTGTAGCTAGAAATGAAGAAGTCCTTTGAAAATCTAGGAAGACCTAAAACATATTTACCCAAATTTTTATGCTTTAGCACAGCCATACTCAATCCAGGCATGAGATTGCAAGATAAAAAAAAGAGAGGAAAAGTTCGTGAAACGGAAAAATAAAAAAATATTTAAAATAACATACAAACAAGACAATCGAGAAAGCTATTTTATGCATGACAGAACTATCAATATATTTTTTAAATGTTACTTTAGCTGACGAATTTTACTATTAAGATGGTGAAAAAGATGTCTATAAAAATCAAAAGAAAATATATATATATGCAAGAAAAATATGGAGGGATTTTCTTTTCTTTTAGGTTTTAGATTTTAATGAAATAAATTCTGATTCATATTGTGGATGGAGAAAGATTGAACATTTATAAGCCTCGTTGCAACTTTTGTTGGCAAAAAAATCATTGATGATTTTTTTTAAATCCCTATGGAGAAAAAAATTGCACATTTCGTGACGGATTGAAGAAATTTATGACAGATTGCCAAATTTTTTTTACGTGACCGCTTGACGAAAATTGAAATCTGTGGAAGAATCTCATGCCTGCCTTTTTCTTCCATGGGCCGCAAACATATGTTTGTTATGCTAGGCGGGCGGTATATACTATACTTATATAATAACATAAAACAGACTAATTAAAATAGTATGATAACAAAACAATGTAATAAAATTAAAATAATCAGTATTAGCTAGATAAGAATAAAACGTAATAACAACCCTTTTCTCCCCCGAGCCACTAGGGGGGAGGAGAATATACTATATTTATATAACATAAAAAAGGGTAATTAAAATAGTATAATAATAAAACAATGTAATAAAATTAAAATAATCAGTATTACAGGGTTCATACTCCTTTAAAAAAAATAAATAAATAAAAATAAAAAATTCGCTGAGAATCCCCTGATGTATTTTCCAGAATGAATAATTTTCCCATGTCAACAATTAACAACATTTTTTAAACCAGTATCGTGACCCCCTCCCAAAAACAAGAAAAAAAAATCAAATTAACATTAGCCCCATCAAGGCTAATTTGCAACAGATCTGATAAATCCCAGTTGGCAGAACAATGAATATATTTATCATACAAGTCTCAAGCTCTATAGTGGTCAAGGAAAACCGAATTTAAAACTCTCACCTGTACTTCACTGAATCTGTCTGGCCAATAACTAAATCCTTTTTTTTTTTTTTTTTTTTTTTTGGGGGGGGGGGGGGGGGGAGATTTTATTCAGAGCTTCATCCATATATTATATATCGCAAATTTGACATCCTTGCCAATATTAACCAATAATTGTTTGAAAAAAAAAAAGGAGATAATCTGAAAGCTATTAAAATTAAATGTACCATTTTGAAATTGCTAAAAGTAACTTTTTACAAATGACTGTTTCAGTGACTTTATTTTTATATTGTTTCCACTGGATACTTCCGTGCCATCCTTTCATACATTCAAGCAGCTGAAGATTTTAAGCTGGGTTATTTTATAATTCACTGCTAATTTTTTATGCTATTCATATTTTGCAAGGCTGCTGAGATCCTGTCATCACATGTTATTTAGCAAAAATGATTTCCGTCACAAACAACATCGAAATCTGTACAGATTATATTCAACACATTTTACTCAATATGTGAATTCTGAATTAAACTTTTTACTTGGTTAGTTCAAATTAAAAATAGTTTTCAACCAGCTCATTTTAATAACAAATTTGAAGCTCTTACCAAATACAGACTTCATGAGTGAAGAATAGTTATCACAGAGAAAAACTCAAACGAAATTCAAAGAATGACTTGAAGGAAGAAGAGACGTTTAGTTTCATGACCTCACAATGTTTAGTTTCATGACCTCACAATGTTAGAAGGTATGTCTAGTGTCTGAATGGATGTTGCCAGACGTTAGAAGGAGCAATAACATATGTTATATTTAATTAGAGAGAAAGAATGGCTACTTTCTAATGCTATATCTCACTTTGTTAGATGTTAGAAGGCATGTCTTAGTTTGATTTCATTATGACATGACAAAACACATAAATAGCTGTGATTTCTCTTATTTCCCAAAGTAGGCGATCATTTTGCCAGGTTTCAGGAATTTTTTTGATAATCCCTTGAATCCCATAATCCCCTGATGAGTATGAACCCTGTATTAGCTATCTAATAAGAATAAAATGTAATAACAAAATAATTCAGTGTTTCCAAGTTCTAAGATTAAAAATCAGGAAATTTTCATCAATAAATCACTTTTGCTATATTATATAAAAATTTTCTAAATTATATAATATTAAAATATTTTTACTTTAATAAAAAAAAAAAAAAAAAAAAATCAGGACAGAATTTCTCTTTCCATAAAAATATATAAAACAACAAATACCTTTTATGAACTCAAATATTTTATAAATATATTATAATAATATTTTTATAAACCTAGATTTAGTTTCTGTGCGTCTTGAGCCACACATTAAACATCACCAGGTCGCAGGTTGAGTATGGCTGTTAGTAAGATAATAATACTTAAGTGTTTTTAAACCACTTCTGTCTCAGCTGAGAGTATTTCTAAAGTCGAAAATACAATTATGGAAAAAAAAAAGTGTCTGGCTATTATCAAAATTACTATCAGGGGTGTGTCCAGACTTTTCTCATAGAGTCCTGTTTTTGTGAAATTGTGAAAAAAAATTTATATTTGTGAAAATACTAGTCATAATTTTGTGAATTTGAAATTATTGTTATGTTTAGGTTCTTCCTAAGTACCTATCCTTTATGTTTAAAAAAAATTAAGTAATGTGTTCTTTGAGGAATATAGTTGTTTTGTAGACAGGTCACGTGATTTTTATTTGAGAAAAGGTTCAGTTTGAAAGTAGAAATGTTTTGTGAAAGGTCCATTTTTAAAGACAAAGAATTTTGTGCAGGGTCCTGTTTTAAGATGACAATTTTTGTGAAAGATCTTTTTAAGGACCCAAATTTTTCCTAAACAGATCCCTAACTATTTTAAATGAATTGCCTCAAATATATTGGAAATAATTACATCGACTTTACAAGTGTTATGTTAAAGTTAAAAATAAGTGGTAAAATGTTTAAAAGCCATTTTTTAATGAAATTTTTAAATAAAACAATAACAATGGGAATATCTAGATATATCGAAAAATCTATATTTTCACCCCTATATTCTTTGGATAGCTTTAAGATGATATAGATATTTTGAAAATTTTTGCCATCACTAACTAGTTTTTAAAAAAATATATAATAGATTTTACAAGATCAAGTATTCATTGCTGCTACGTTCTAAGGCGACATTATAATGAACAGGTGAGAAATTATCTATCTCAAAAAGGTTATATTGTCTTGTTATGAACCAATTAGAAAATTATGCTGTTCAAAATGCTTTTCTGAAAACAAGACAAATTAAATAAATCTGATAGGATGTGGAAATATACAATAAAAGATTTGTAATGAAAAAAAAATGTTCAATAAATATCACAACCCTAATAAACAATGATCAAACACCAGAGCATTTGTTGACCAGAGGTCAATGCAGGGTCTTTTTCTTGAAGCCCATTCTCTGAAAAGTAAATTAGTTTTATGAAATTTATTATATTTTTGTGAAAAATTCAAAGCACCCCCCTTCAAAGTTCAAAATTTTGCAATAAAAGATCAAATCCAGTTATTCAAATTCAAACCAAGCATTTATTAATAACTTCTTTAAGTCCTTCTGGTAAAGTTTTGTGTTCAGTTGAACTTGTTTTGTTTGTAAATTACACATTTTAAAACCTAACAAAATAAATATAATTAATGAAGAGTATATTTTCATTAAGAGGAATTTTGTGAAGGGGCCTGTTTAATTAAGAGAAAGTATGTGAAGGGATCTGTTTTATTAAATGAATTTTTGTGAAGGGATCTTAAATAGGCCTCAAATTTTGATGTTTATGCCACTTTGCTACATGGTATTTAATTTTTTCTTACTTCTGCAATTTGGAAGATTTTACTTTTTATATTTACGTTAACTAAAAATCGCACAGACTTTAAAGAAAGTTAATGGGTGGGATGGGGGGGGGGGGGGGGAATAAATTGGATTTAAGTGTTCAAAATAGCAAATAATTTAAAAAAAAAAAACTATAACAAAATGACTCAAATGGATACTCCAATATTAAACTTGATATGTGAATAAACTTGAAAGACAGACAGATTTCAGTTGATAAAATTTTTAAATACAGTACACTCCCGATTATTCAACACTCACGGGACCAGGAGTATGTCAGATAATCAAAATTGCCTGATAATCAGGATGATATCACATGCATTTCCCAATTGTGCAAATGTAAAACTATGATTGAAATTACCATAAATAATTACAATCAAAGTAAAATAAATAATGATTATCATAAAAGAAATAATAAAAAATGACATATTTTAGGAGAAAATTGAGGAAAAATTTCATAATTAAGTAAAAATAAAACAATTTCAGTTGGAGGAGAGAATCAGATACACATTTTACAAACAATGGGGAGAAAAGAAAAAACCATTTTTGTGGCAAAGTAAATTAGCATATGTAGCGGTATTTGTTAATATGAGTTCTTCTAGATTCAAATTATTATTGGGACAAAATATTTATTCTATTTAATAAAATTCATAATGCATTGAAATAATTTTAACAGTATTTTAATCACATAACATTTTTATCATACAGGGTGACAAGAAATAACTTGGACGAAGTTTCAAACCAAAAATCAATAACTACCGCTAAAGTTATAGTCATAGGGAATTGATTCTAGAAAGCTACTAAACAGGTGTAAGTAAGTTAGTTGTGATAACCATTATGGTTAACAAACGATCTGCCATACTTGAATTACATAAGCAAGGAATGAAACAATGTGAAATTGTTCAACGATTGAAAGTGCCTAAGCAGACGGTTTCATACACAATCAAAAGGTTTAAAGAACTCTGACATTATGGTGACAGGCCAGGAAGAAGAAGAAAGTGCACAGTTATCACATCAAGAAACCGGGTGGTTATGAAAAGCGAGTTCAACGAAATCCTAGCATTTCAATGAGAAAGGTCGATAGAGAGATGAAGATCAACAGAGAAACCGCACGTTTGATGGCAAGAGTAGAGCTTGGTCTTCACCCTTACAGAATGAAATAAACTCAAAAGCTAACAGCAGAGAACAAACGCACAAGACTTCAAAGGTGTAAAGAATTGTTAAAGCGGGCTGCAGGTGATCGATGGCAAACATTTGTCTTCACAGATGAGAAACAGTTTTCGATTGAACAAGCTCACAATAGCCATAATGATAGAGTTTGGTCAGCAGAAGCACCTGGACTTTCTTGCATTGTTGAACGGTGTCAACGACCCCAATCTGTAAAAATTTGGGATGGGATATGTGCTACTGGGAAAACACCACTTGTTTTTGTTGATGAACGGATAAAGATTAATCAACAAACTCATTTTGGAAGATGTTGTCTTACCTTGGTCACAAAAGTTCTTTGGAAACAAAAGATGGACCTTCCAACAGGATTCCGTACCTGCACACAGAGCTAAAGGCACTCAAGATTGGTGCAAGACACATTTTCCTGACTTCATTGGAGCTCAAGAATGGCCACCGCATTCCCCAGATTTGAACCCAATGGATTATTCTGTTTGGTCCATCTTGGAGACAAGGGTGTGTGCTAAACCTCATAAAACTTTGGAATCCCTAAAGAAATCCTTATGCAAGGAGTGGGATAAAATATCAGTAAGTGAGTTACGGCCCATAGCCGAAAATTTTGTGACACGTTTAAAGCTTTGTATTAAGGCTAAAATTAGCCACTTTGAAAATTTGTAAATATATTAGACGAAATAATGTATTCATATTTATTTTGAAGTTTGGTCGTAATATTTTCATCAGCATTAAAGTTATAATGTATCATGTGTGTCCAAGTTATTTCTTGTCACCCTGTATATCGTAATTAAATTTTCCAGCAGAGCTTTTTATCATGTTTTATAGGTTAAAAAATAAATTTTACTCAGGAATTTTAAAATGCAGTGCAGACATATAAACACCCTTAGATGTTTTCATGCACGTCAGATTATAAAATATGCAAGGGGTGTTTGTTAACAGAGGGTGCTGTATAATTGAGCTTTGGTTAATCAGTAGTCCACTGTATGTATTTTACAGGTGTCACATTTATCAAAACAAATACAATAGTACACCACTAAAAACAGTTTTTACATTTTTTTTCTCCACTTCACTGCGGGACTAATGAAAGCTTATCTAATGACCATCTTAAAGAATTGCTGGAACAATTACCAGTTTATAAAGACAATTTACAGTTAGCATGTTAAATAATGCAAAATTCAGCAGAAATTTCTAAACAAGTCAAATACATTATGAGTACATATTAGTCAAGTACATTATGAATGATGTCTCAAAGAAAAAACAAAAAATGACCACAGAAAAATTTTCGTCAGAAACATAAAACTTACCCAAGTAATTTTGACTCTTATGAATATACATTGATATTATCAATATAAAATGCATAACATCATATAAAAATAACATTTGAAATAAAACAAAAAATAGCATGTTTTATTTATTCACTGTACTACTTTAACTTCTTCCTATTATTAATTTTTAAAGATATGTTTGTTTAATGCTTTATTTTCAGTATTGAATAAGGTCTTACAACATTAATGCTTTCTTTAATATATATATATATATAATTAGATTTAAACATCTAAGCAAAAACACTAAGCATGTTCTAATAAACAAAAATAACAACAAAAAAAAATATTTTCACTGAAATAATTCATTTCAGAAAACAATAAAATGGCCCAATAATAAGACAATACATTAAAAGGAATTTTGTTTCTTCATTTGATACATTCATTATTGCGGCAAATTAATATAACATGGAATTTAAATCAAACATGGCTGAAAATGAAAAAAAAGCAGGAAATAGCATCTGGAATTTTATTTTTTTCTCATCACATCTTTTCTATTTGGCTTCAAGTAAGGGAAGATGGGGCACAATAGACCATTTTTAAAGTTTCAATTCTGAAATTTGCAGATCAATCCAAATGAAAAACAATTCTGTTATACCTTAGCTCATCAAATTCATTTGTCAATTTTTCCAAAGCTTAAGTCTTAATAGTTTATAAAAGAAAAATACTTTTTAGAACTTAGAAATGTGTTCCATGGGATACAGTGGACAATGCATAGTGTAGGGTTAATTACTATATTAATACATATTTAAAAGTCAAAGTCATTTATTAGAAACCCTTAGCCATATTTGCCAATACTCAGAACAAAACGATTAATTTAAGGTGCATAAAAATATTTAAAAAGAATTTTTGTGTGCTATGACATTAAATGCATAAATATATTTATAAAGATTGTATTTAGATATTTAATTTTAAATGAAAATTATTTACATGTTGTTTAAAGCATGCTAAATAAGATAATTTTAAGTACTATATACATTGAGTGGCCAAAATATTATGAACACTCCTCACTAAAAACTTTGACTTGTCGGTGTAGCATGTGTGCTGATGTAATAAGCTGAAATTTATGACAAAAAATGTGTCTTTAGCCAGAAGCTCCAGTGAACTTAGCATTTTGCCGATTCATGGGAAAAACAGATTTGAGCGACTTTTAATGTGGCATGATTGTTGGCACCAGTAAGGCCAATTACAGTTGCTAACTTTCTTGGCTTTTCTCGTACAAGAATGCAGGGGTGACTGTGGGTTCATGAAAAAATATCTGAAATTTTATTGAGAAAACGTTTTTGTATGGAGAGGGGGAGGGGGGGGGAGGACATATAATTTATAACAGGGAGATCAAATTGGGAAAAATATTAATTTTAATTGTGTTTAGCAATCATATGAAATTGATATTTAATCTTAGTTTATGAATTTAACTATCAGAAAAAACAGAATTTCGGTACTGAAAATGAAAAAAAAAAAAAAAAAAAAAAAAAAAAACCTGAACACAAATCATCCCTGAGAATGTCGAGTCTTCAAAGAATTGCATCTAAGGCAAAAAACTTCTAGCTATAAGTAAAATTGTGGACAAAAATTGATTGCCAAGTGACTTACACACATTCATTGCAGCAACAAAAGAACTATAACACAATGAATTGTAATGCAATACAACTCAGAGCCATTGCAAAGCATATCTGAATGGATCTTAAAACCGACAAAGAATATTTGCTGTCATTAAATTCAGAGAAGATATGAGTGAGGAGTGGTCATAATATTTTGGCTTATCAGTGTGTGTGTGTATATATATATATATTTCAATATCCTAATGACTAGACTACAATTTACCACATTAAAGGAGTACATAATTATGCTTAAAAAAAAAAAAAACTTTTTTTAATGTTTACGTTTGAAGCTGAATTGTTATACATGGAACCAATAATTATGTGGAACAATGTTAACTTAGAAAAACAATCAATGAAAGATAAACTGACTTATTTGAATAACCAGTTATTTACAATTTCATTAGAAATATTCTTTTCTGGTTTCGATTTAGTTCAGTTTAAACTGCACAGCAGGTTAAAGAAAGAAAAAACAGACAAGTTCACATTTATGTTCAAATTTTCCAATTATAAAATATTTTTCAATTAATTTTTTTTTAAATACGTGATACTGAATCCTATTAGTTTGTTTTTGGATGAGTGTAAAAAGTAAATAGTTTCTACTTTTCAGTTAGATGGTCTTCAATTTTGTTGTAAGAAAAAAAGAAAGATAAACACATTTAGAATATTGTTTTATAAGTTTTTGTGGTAAGTGCAATAGGTTTTAATTTCTAGTTTATATCAAGTCAAAATAGTTATAATCAGCAGTTAGATGACTACTTTGACAATATTTAATATATATATAAAATATTGATATATATATATCTTTAATCCCGGGATTGGTGATACTCAGTATCGAAGAAATCGGCCCCTAATTAAGAACGTTATTAATTAAAAACCTCATCTAAATTAGCAAAACAAGAAACAGTTTTATCGAAACCCGAAAAGAAAATTTCCGTTTTGATAATTGCAGACATCCAAATTGTCGCTTTTTAACGCATCATCGAATTTTTAAAAATCTATCTGAGGTATCGATCCGAAAATCGGGGTACACACGCGGCCGATTTTTGTCGTTCCAAAAAGTCAAATTTTTTTTTATTCGGACCGTAACTTTTCTTTATTTCGGCCAAAAACTGACCAGACATCCAACATTGACCCCAGACGGGAAAAAGGTTGCTGTAAAGAATGCCGGGTTGACACATCCGAGATAAAATCGCTCCATTCCTTTTTGAAACAAGTGGAAATAATGACTCTACATTCACAAAAATTTGCACACATGTGTGTAAAAAAAAAAAAAAAAAAAAAATCGCAAATCCAACAAAAAAAAATTCATAAAAATCGACCAATAACTTTTAAAGATATCAATTAAAACTCATTAATGAAAATGAAAAAGGAATTTATTTCTATTTCAACTGGGTAGAAGTAAAATATTTGCAGGTGTTGTCATCAGACATTTGGACGCCTTTCTGCCAAAAGAGATAAATTGATAAAAAGATGCATTTTAAAATGATTCCAGTTTTTATGGGCAATATATATATTTTTTAAATATCGGATTTTCGAATCTGAAAAATATGAATCCTTGCTCTGAATGATCTGGCATTTCAAGGATTCAAAATATTTTCGAATTCCGACCATAATTTTTGATTTTAGCAAAATCCCGATTTTTGTATAGGGAAAAAAAGAAAAAGAAGCTAAGGAATTAGCTATTTCTTTTCAAAATATTTCCCGTCGTATGGGTCCCATCGCAAAGCGGTATGGCTCATTCGACTCGACATCAATAGCGCTTACATATTTTAGTTTCCAGTTCACCCACCAGGAAGCGCTTCCGTAAATCTGGTTCTATGGGCCCGATTACTACGAGGTTTGGCTCTTTCGACTGGATTTGAATAGCTTTACAGATTTGGGTTATGTTCGCATAGAACAGATTGCGCCCCCTGGTGGTGGTAGGTGTAATTAAATAATTTTTCCGCTAACTCCGGTTCTATGGGTCACATCACTACGCGGTTTGGCTCATTCCACTCGGCATCAATAGAGCTTATCGATTTCAGTTCGTTTTTTCACCCCCAGGGGGGCGTTTTCCTATCTCCGGTTCTATGGGTATGAAGACAACGGGGTATGGCTCATTCGACTCGCCATCGAAAGCCTTAACGATTTCAGTTATGATCGTATAAACAGATTGCGTCACCTGGTGATGGAAGGTGGAACTAACATATACTGCAGCGCATGCGCAGCACGACTGCTATATGGTGCCGCAGGCAGCGGGGACCCGAGCCGAAGGTTCGTTCAGTTAGAGGTTTATACTATTCGATGTGCAATTTAAGGGATTATCCGGTGCGTGCGTAGCACCACCGGTATACGGTGCCGAAGGCAGCGGGGACCAGGGTCGGAGGTTCGTTCGGTTAGAGGTTTGTACTATTCATTGTGCAAATTAAGGGATTATCTGGTGCCGAAGGCAGCGGGGACCCGGTTTGGAAGTTCGTTCTGTTCGAGGTGGATGCGAGCCAGAGGGTCGTTCGTTTCGATGTTTAATAAAAAAAGGAGTTTTCAAAATATTCGAGGCACCGATGTAAATTAGGGGCCCGCTAGCGGGCGAAGCCAGCTAGTATATATATAATCTCAGAACAGACCTGGGAGCTAACCCTACTGCCTTCAGCAGCATACACTCTCAAAATTTTATATTTTTAAATGAAAATCTATCCAAACAAACCTACAATTGAGACCAATCAGATTTTTTTTTTCCTTAAGTTAATATTAATATTTTTAAAAACTGATTATGCCTTTAGAAAGAAAAAAGTACAACAGTTAAGTGAGTATTTTTTTTTTCATCATAGTTTGATTAGTTAAGCCGATGCATGCTTGGAAAGACACAGAGAAAGGGGGGGGAAAAAAAAAAAAAAAAAAAAAAAAGGCATTTCGGAAATAAATTTGTTGAAAGGGTTTATATGGATTTTTTCCAAACAAACTTACAATTGAGACCAATCGGATTTTTTTTTTCCTTAAGTTAATATTAATTTTTTTAAAAACTGATTATGCCTTTAGAAAGAAAAAAGTACAACAGTTAAGTGAGTATTTTTTGTTTAGTTAAGCCAATGCATGCTTAGAAAGACACACGAGAAAAAAAAAAAAAAAAAAAAAAAAAAAAACTGATTATACCCTCAGAAAGGAAGTACAATAATCAAGAGTATTTTTTAAAACTGATGTAGGCTTCAAAAAATGCAAAAAAAAAAAGGGGGGGGGAGAGAGAGAGAGCCATTCTTGCCCTCCTGTTCTTTACTGCTTTGAAATCTCCAGAAAGCTTTGGAATTTTCCGCGATCAATGGTAGAGTGCCATTTTGCTGTGTTCATTAGTTTTTAATTATTATATCTGTTAATTAACGAAAAATGAAAATTCTGAGCTTCATTTGCATTTGAACCTGCCTTGGACTATTATCATCCAAATTTTAAGACCTGTACATCAGATAGATTTCCTTAGCCCATGCGTGTGTGCACGCACACACACACACACATACAAATAACTTTCTTTTATAATATGGACAGATTTTTGATGTTTTCAAAATCATCATAATATTTAAGACTAAGAGCTCTGACAACAACTTCCTCTAAAATGAAAAATTCGGCTTTGATCATATGATTTAAGGTTGAAATATTCATTACTGTACTTTCATTTATGAGTACTAATTTGAAGTTAAAACAGTGTAAAATAAATACATTTTTTGAAGGGGTGGCACACTGTGCCCCATCTTCCCTTACAACTTATGCATTTAAAAACTTAACTAAAGAACATGGAAGAGAATATACATAAATATTTGAAAAGCAACTATGTTATAACTGAAGGAAGAACAAAGTTAGCTGCTTGCTGACAATGCACTTTTTTAAAAACAGTTTTGACACTTACACCAGATTGTAATAAGAAATAAAAAATCTTCAAATCAATATAAATTTGTGGGTACATCTTGATTATCAGAAATGCAACTTGGTATTAAACAAAAATGCTGCTTTAATTATTAATATATCCTGATTTTTATATATAAAAGGAATTGGTTTTTTTCCGCTACTGTTTGAAGAAAATGCACTGTTGGGCGATTCCATCGTTACGTGTGTGACTTTTAGAGAGGTTTTTTTTTTTTTTTTTTTTTTTTTGCAAATTGAGACAAATTTGGAAGTGAAATTATTTAGATAACATTTTATTTTTTTTATTGCTATTACAAGACACATACAGAATCATTTCTGTAGTGACACTTTTGGTCTAACATTTTCTTTTTTTTTAAATAGTAAAGTCGTTGTGTGTGTGATTTTTCTGAGTCACATACATAACGACGACTTTACTATTTAAAAAAAAAAAAATTATTACTACTTTAGACTAAAGATGTCACTACAAAAATGATTCTATATGTGTCCTGTAATAGCAATAAAAAAAGTTAAACGTTATCTAAATAATGTCACTTCCAAATTTGTCTCAATTTGTAAAAAAACTCTCTAAAAGTCACACACGTAGCTGTGGAATCGCCCTGTTTATGTTATTTATGTATATTAGCATGTATTAATATGAATACATATTATAACATATGTCCTTCACTTATTACAGGCATAATCTATCTGGCCAAGGCCTTTAAGAACAGTTAGTACCAAAAAATGTATAAATGACATGGGAATTGCACAGGAATTCATAACAGAAAAAAAAAAGATAACACTGAGCAATGTGCAATAGGCAGTTTACTACATTTGGTGTAAAATTGTAATAGGATTTCTGATAAACAGATAGTACCCATTTATTATGCAGTAGCATATATATATTTTTATATGTATAAATTTATGTCAAAAAATCTCATGAGTATTAGTATTAATTTTCCGAACTTGCTTAGTTAGGAAATATTTTAGAAAAATAATAGATTTAGTCTGAACAGCTTGTTCAAAAAAAAGAGAAACAAAACAAAACTACTTTTGTTTTTTCTTGAATTTACCAAAATTAATACTTCACAGCGGAAAAATAATTTAGAATCTTAAAATCAAACAATTATCTTTCATGAATTAAGTGCAACTTGCATATTTTTTATATAGAAAGAAAAATAAAAACTAAATTTTGGCCAGAAATCTTAAAAAAGAAATGAAGTGTTATAAAAACGGTGATAACAGTATAGAGTGAGAAAAATACTGTTTCTTTAAATAATTTATAAACTAACACTTTGATGATCCTACATACATAATAGATTTATAGTTTATAAAATTAGAAAAAATAAATAAAATTAATTCTGTCACACTATGAATAGAGCAAGCAAAAAACTGACATACTGATGGAAGACTTTTAATAGAAATTTACAAATTAATCTTGAGTGATAAGAAATAAACTACTATCACTTACAATGAATTTCAAGGAAAATATTTTTCACAACTAAATTTAAAGATTTTTAGGAGCAAGAACAAATATTTTTTGTGCTAAAAACTATATACAAACACACATTTGGAATTTTGAAGAAATAACATTAAATAACATAGTGATGGAGCTAAAATTTTAATTCATCGTCAGCAGGATCTGCATCATCTGAATCAGACTCACTTAACATTAAATCATCACAGATATTATCACAGGTACTTTGAGAGAAAGGCGGGTCTTCACATAAAGTAGTATTAACAATGTCTCTGTTATGAACACCATTTACAGGAAATAAGCTCTGTGATCTGGAGGAATTTGTGGGACTAGGAGGCTCACGGCTCTCATTGTTCGATTCAGCGGGAGAGAATGAATAAGTGGAATTAGTTTCATGAAGTTTATATGCATCATCTGTATCACAATCACTCCTGTCGATGCAACTACCTTGCATATAATTCTCAGGACTAACATCAAATGACTCCACATCTATAAAAGAATCATTAGCTGATTTATTACAACTAATGACATCACCTTGTGAAGCCTCGCCAGTATCTACATGATAGTTTTCGTCTTTTGTCCTGTGAGGTGATGAACTTTGCTGAACAACTGATGAGCCATTACTAGCTACTCCTTTAATACCAGATTCAAATTTAACCAACTGATCTTCATACATTTCTAAAGATACACGACAAGCATCCACAATTTGAAGAGCAATGTTTGTGAACTGGCTGTTAGGTCCATTAAAGCTCACACTATTTTTGTGTATCAGTTCAACATCAGCTACGAATTCTGCTCTTGTTTTATATTTATTGGCTTTACAATTCCGTGCAATAGAATCCAAATCCATGGGTATTTTCACAATTTCATAATAGCCTTTTGCAACTCTTTTATCAACAGGTTTGTGAAAAGGCCATGATTCTGAAACAGTTTTAAGGTTATCATTGACAATTGTCTCTAGCATAAACGAAAATGCAACTTGATCATCATCTAAAAGAGGATTGATGGACTTTTCTAACTGCATGAGTTTTTCTTCTTTTTCAGAAAAGCATTTAATGCAATGATCTAACATAGTTTGAGCAATGATGCTAAGATAGCTGTGAGCTCCATTATATAGCTTGCAATTCTCTAATATTTGTGTCAAATCTGTAAGGAAATCCTCACGACTTTTATATTCCTGTTTCCGAATTTTTTCTCTCATTGTATGCAAATCCATGGGTTTTTTAATAATTAAATGATAATTTGGAGCAATTTTATTGTTTACAGGAAACCAAAATGGCTGTGTGTCCACAAGTGATTTGATTTCATTTAAAAGGTTTTCAAATATTATACTAATAGAAACAACTGGATCAATTCTCTTTCGATTGACATATTTTGGAGCACTAAGATAATCACTATTAGTAATGTCATAATTTCTTTTCCTCTTACTAGCATAAACTGCATCTTTAGGAATTTTCAAAACTAATGACTTGCGACGCACTTCATCAGTATGTTTAAGGAATGATTTAGAAACTATAAGTTTTGTTTCATCCAGTTTTATTGCATTTTGGTCATCTAAGCATGCCTTTTCTTCAGCTTCTTCTTGTTCTTCAGTCATTGCGACTTGAATAGGTGGCAAAGAAGGAGAAGACTGATATAAAGGGCATGCTTTATTGGTTCTCATATGCCCAGCTGCACCACAAGCTCCACATTTAACTTTATTCATATTGGTTTGTTCCATTTTCAGTTTCTTTCTAGCTGGTTCTTTAAAACTGTTTTCAGACTTTTCTTTTAATTCATGCTTTTTAAGTCTCCGTAATTGATCTTGTATACGCCTCTTTTCTCTACGAATTGCTTCTTTCTGGGCTTCATCTAGACAATAATTTTTTATAAATTCATTGTCTTTTGTCTCTCTTATTTTTGTATACAACTCAATAATTTCTGGTCTCCTTACAGTTTCAACACGTACAAATTTAGTACCATCAGCATTACGGTATGTCCTGTATATTTGCATTATTTTACCGTCGCCTTGTCCTTCTGACTTTTCAGCTTTATTCTTTTGAGTATCCTCTAATGGAGTTTCAGATGACATCATTTTTTGGAGTTCTTTACGTTCAGCTTCTTCTGATTCATGAGTGAGATCCCTAGCAGTCTTTTTGTTGGCCAAAATATTTTCAATGTGTTTTCCCATCTCTTCTAGATCAGACTCTTCATCTGAACTAGATTCCTCATCAGATGAAAGCACTTCATTTGAAGCAAGCACCCTGTTTTGTAAATCAAACAATCGCTGACACTCTTCTTTATATTTTCTTTGGTGAGCTGCTTGACTATAAATATTACCTCTAGCATATTTAGTAATACCTTCTTCTCCAAGCCTGGCTTGTTCAGTAGAAAGAGTTCTAACAACGTCAATGATTTGCCATCGAGTCATCTTTTTAATTTCATGATCAGGTACTTTAAAAGTTTTCAGCAATTTTTTGGCATTCGTTAAAGAAAGACGACGAAGATCAGCATCAGTTCCTCTAACAAGTCGTTTAGCTTGATTCTGAATGCTAAATTCCTCTTTCAGCCATTGTGGCTTACTAGGCACTTTAACATAAGCAAAACCTTCCCCACAGCCTGTAGGATCAGCTTCTCCTAAAAGCTCAAGCACACATTTGCCTCTTACAGCAGAAATAAAAGCTGAAGTAGTATTCCATGGAGCTGCTTTCACCTCATCATCAATCTTATTTTGGAAGTTGTCATTATTTTCATCAGCCATCAGCAAGTATTTATCACCATACCCAGCATCTTTTAACCTTTGTTCTGCTGCAAGCATGCTATAATATGCACAACACTGTTCAGGAGAAACCATCTGTCTGATCTCATCTTCAGACGGAAGTCTAAAATTGCTTTTCAGCACCCAGAATTTAGAATCAAACCCCGTTCTTTGAAAGTCAGCACATAAATTTAAGCGTTTTCTTATGCTAAATTCTCTGTGAGTAGGGAATGCTTTGCGAATATCCTCCATTTTAATTTTTCTTGGAATATCTTCACTTTGCCAAAACAAACGATAAATGAAAATCATTAAAAAGTCTTTAATAAAACTATTAGCTTTTTCAGTTTTAGGAGCAGGTACCTCCATGAGTGGAAGTTCCTGCCCAACAGTAAAAACAAATTCAACTTCCCTGATATAGTACTTATTTCTAGTTCGTATAATTAAAAAATCAGTATCTGTAAGAGAATGTTCATATATGGGAGCACGAAACATGTTATTTTCTAAAGTTTGTATACTCTGGCCAGGTTGAAGTGCACCAAGAAAAGGTGAAGTGTGAGCATAAGCAGTTTCACCAAATTTATATTCTGTCAGAATCATATCTTTCCCAGGTTTTCTCCTATAATAATTTCTAATTTTTGATGCCATCCCTATTTGACTCATCAAGGGAGGATGTTCCTCAGAATATTCAAAAAACACCAATTCACCATCTTTCGCACTTACATCTTCTGTTGTGCGCATAAAAAACATTTCTCCACCACCAGATTCTTCCAATTCTTTTAATCGTTGCTTCTTTTTGTGCTTTATATGTTTTACAAGTGAATGGACACCATGAAAATCTATCTGAGATAAAGCTCCATGAGAATACAGTTTTAAAGGTCTTCGATGAAAATGTCTCAGTCTTTGTGGTCCCATATATGTAGGAAAATAAGCAGGTATAAGTTCTACAGCAGGAATTGAATGCTGAAGTAAGCATCCACCTGAACCCAGTTTTAAAGCTGCATCTTGAGTTAATTTTGCATTGTAATACTCATCATTTGATATATTATAAAAATCTAACTTTGCAGTAGGCATATCTGAATCCTCGTCTTCAGCATCATCTTTTTGTTTTAATGGTGGACGGTATTTTCGATCTTTACGATCTTTTGGGACTTCAGATGGTTCCTCAGGAACAGATACATCATCATCAGGAATATCTACAATAATATTTTCATCATTAATCTCTACAGTTTTGGGATACGATATTCTAGCCATCGCTTCACTATCCCAGATTACATCATCTTCCCATCGATCATGAATCAATTTATCATTTTCGTCAGGAAACATAGATTGAAAAGATTTGGGTTCAACCACAGAATGTACATTTTTTTTGTCAAAATTTTTATAATTTGGAAGCTTGTGATCAGAGTTAGAAACTATTTTCACATGCTCATTGAATGCCTCAACAGTTCTTTCTGAACCAACAGGTATCCAACCTGTAGGTTTTTTAACAGAATATAAATCCTTCATAATGTCATCTTTTACTTCATCCCCATCCCAAATTACATCATCTTCCCAATTTAATTGGTTTACCATCAAAAATGCATTATCTGGTATATTTTCTTCAGAGGTGGTATTTGGGCTGCTATTATTTGATTCTTTCACTTTAAATCCATAATCATATGTCTCAATGTCTTCAGGCAAACTAAGCATATCATACCACAATTTAGCAGCTCCGAACCGCCATGTGTTAGTTAAATGCTTATTATTATCTACATCATCAGAACTGGATGAAACGGATTGAGTACATCGTCTGTCAAGTAGAAATTTAGTTTCCTCATCAGACTCTACTTCTAATTCAGTCCCAGTACTTCCTAGAGAGGGCTTTTCTTTTCTTAAATTTTTTTCTAGCTCATTTTTCTTTCTGACAGCTCTCCAAATATCTGGCTTATTTGATGGCTTACCAATACCAAATATGCGATTAAATCGTAACACTGAATTTTCCCGAAAATCAGGAATTATGCTAGACACATCAATGTTAAGATATTTTCGAGGTAGCACAGACGAAAGAGGTTTCCCAGGAATATTTATGTCAGCATTGAATTCTGGAGGAGCATAATTAAAAGTATTAGAAAAATCAGACCTCTCAGAATCACTGTCATCACTGGAAGCAACACCACTAACTGCATTTTCATCGACTTCACATAGTTCGTTGAAATCATAGTAGTCCTCAGCAGTTGGGGATTTCTGATCAATTTCATCCTCGCCCATGCACTCATCTTCATCCATTCCTTAGTTTCAGTCAACAATTGGTCCTCGTAGGTTGCTGAGATGTCCAGCTGAAAGAATATAAATCATAAGTATCTCCCAAAATAAAAATTTTAAATTAGGTTTTCTGCTTAAGAAAACCCCAATATATTTAATGCAGTCAACTTCTTTATAATCTATGTCAAACTAATACAGTTGACTCTCAGCAATTATTAAATCTATGAATTTTCAAGAGTCAATACATTCAGTAAAGATTTTCAGAAAATACAGCTTGATAAACAGTCAATCTCTTCATAAAGATCACTCTTAAATACTTGATTAAAATCAAAATTAGAAGAAAATGTATTAAAATTATCATTTTCTATAAACTCCCAAAATCTTCATTGTTTAGTTTCAAGATGTATGTTCTGAGAGCCCACTGTAAAATATATTAATCAAAGTCAAACTAGAACACTTGGAATGAAAATTTATAATTATGAATATTTTGTTCTTCATAACAGATCTCTACTCTTTTCTGTATATTCATTTTCAATGTCACTTGTTTCCAATCCATATCTTTTATTCTGTTAAAAACATTAAATAAAAATTTTATATGAACAGATTTATGATATAACAATTAAATAAACTTGAGTAGTATTTGTCAATGTGTTTAGAATTGATACAAAATACTAACTCCAACAAATATAATTCCTTAGCTATTTGAAGGTCCTTAAAGAGCTAATCGTTTTAATGAAGAATGCAAATCACGATCCTTAACATTCCATGGTGTTATACTAAGAATGCATTAAAGTGAATCTTATTTTCTTATAAAATTTCATAAAATGTAATTCTCCAAATTAATTTTTAAAAAATTAAGACTTTACAGATACACTGTGCTAATTAACAACAAAAAATGAGAGTACAAAACAAAAGGAAAAGAAGACATGGTAACAAAAGGATGAGAATTCTTAAATACAGGAATTACACAAGAAAAAGTGAAACACTGCTGCCAAAAACAAGTTTTAAAAGTACTTAATAACTGTACATGGCAGACCAGATGAATTTCTTAAAGGTTGTCTGAGTGAATTGTGCTGGATGGTTGTTGCATGCAGCTCAATTGGAAGAGATTTGGCAATTAAAACCAAATGTTCTGGATTTGATTTCTGGCATGGAAACTTTTCACTCAGGCAGAAAATTGTCAACTTCACTTGTATTATCTTGAATTTAGCACATTGTTGCTGTTATATTATTCATGGCACAAAAATCTGTAACTCATTGATGGATGTTAAAACACTTGTGAAAAATTGACACCTGATAACTGATAGGATGCGACTAAAAAGGGCTAAAGGACAAACAAACTAACATGCAGTTCTATTCATAGTATAACCACAGATTTTGGACAAAAGAATGTATATTCAAATACAAAAAAAAAAATGTTTTAAATTCAATAAAATGAAAGTCATAATATAACTCAATTTTATCCAGGAAAGTTTAATTTTGTTAATTGGCTAAAGAATTAGAAAAATAACTGGTATACCCTCACCTCTATACCAGCATGGAAGACCGAGCAATGCTCTGTTAAAATTAGCTTTGTTGAACTCAATATAACAATAAATTCTCTGTACAACATATAATAATCAGTCCTATGTATCCTGATTTGTTGAATTCTGTTTTCGAGAACGTTCTATGGTGGACACTGATTGGTCAGATACATTGCTGATCATGTATCTCGGCTCCTATTGGAAATTGCTAGAAAATTCCTTCAGATTCTAAAAGCCAAATTTTTTGCCAAAATTTGTCGAAAATTTTGCCAAATTTGGCACCAAGCATGTGTTTTAGCATTGGTAATCTTAAAAGTCGATTTTCCTGCTAAATCTCGCCAACATTTCAACAAATATCTCCAAAATTTGGCGAAATGTTGCCAGCTTTGCAACTTTGTTTACTGCCAACTGTTCACCAAATTAATAATTGTTTCAACTTTCCCCATTCCCATTGAAATGCATTAACCCGTAGTGACTCCAAAATGACCCACTAATCAATTATATCTTGGTTCCTATTGAGAATTTCTAGAAAATTCTTTCAGATTCTAAAAGCCAATTTTTTTGCCAAATTTGCCAAAATTCTTTCATTTGGTGCCATACATGTGTTTTAGCATTGGTAATCTTAAAAGTTGATTTTCTCGCCAAAGTCATCAACATTTCACCAAATATTGCCAAATTTGGTGAAATTTTTCCGACTTTGTTTAATGCAAACTGTTTTAACCTTCATTCCCATTGAAATGCATTGTATGCCCCTTAGTGACAGTGACCCCCAAAATGACTCACTAATCAAATTTTCTTGAACATATGACCTAGTTCAATGGTCTTCTGGTACCCCAAAACGGTAGGATACAAAATTTCGTCAAAATCATTAGAGCCGTTTTTAAGATAAAATCTGCATACACAGACACACAAGATTTGTTCGTATATGATAAGTGAAACATGAAAATAATAGTACTTAATATATTTTCCTTAATACATGCAACGTGCTTAAAAATTCTATAACAAATATATTCCCTTTGTGGATACTTCCATTTACACAACCCTTAGCGAGATTCAGAAAATGGCCTTTAGCAATAGAAGAAAATTTTTCACATGTACTTTATGTATATATACTTTGTAAATATAATATTTTCAAAAATATTAAAATAACTGATATTTTCAAAATAGTTAACTTACGTCCGATTACAGATATTTTCAGACTTAATATAACTTAGAAACTAAAACGTATTGCACTTAATGTGAAAACTTAATACAATAATATTCTAAATTTTAAATGTCTTTCTTCTTATTTATTTTCCACTTGCAACAAAATTGAAGATCAACTAATTGAAAACATGAAAACAGAAGCAATTTTCTTTTTACACTCATCAAAAAACAAACTATAGAATTCAATATCAAGTATCAAGATAATTTTAAGTTTTATACAAGAAAAATTAAACTGCAAAATATTTTTTTTAAGTGAAAAAATTGAATATGAAATGTAAACTTTTAGGCTTTTTCATCCTCTAACCTGTTGTACAATTTAAACCAAAAGCAGAAAAATATTTTTAATGAAGTCATAAATCACTGATTATCTAAATTAGACAGTTTGTCTTTCAATTACTGTTACAAGTTAATATTGTCCCATATAATTATTGGTTCTAAATTTTTAAAAATCAGCTTAAAAAATAAAGTTTGGAAAATATTTGTTTGTTTTTGGCTAAAAAAGTCGCTGCCAGAGACAAAAATTCTTTATCTACAGAACAATACAGTCAATAGCAGTTGAAAAATTCATTTACGCCTGTTATGACTGAAAACATAAAAAATATCATGCATATATATATTATGAAAATAAAAAACATGATCTGAATCTGATGATACTTTGAAAATAAATATTGGATATATATTGATATGTATCACTGACCCTGACATGGTAACCAATTCACTGTTTCATATAATGCAAATAATCTGTTCAATACTTACACAATTTAATACAGTGTTCTCTCTAGGAAATTTTTTAAGGATGCAGCACCCTGCCTTTTTCAAAAGTATTTAGTAAAATGACCACTAATTGAACCCAGAGATTTCTATTACAAATTTTCTCCATACCATAGTCAGTATTTCTAAATCTGTGTGCCTGAAAACTTGCCAAAATTATAGAATTCTTCCATTTCTTTTGAAAAAAAAAACACAGAAAATTATTCAATCATGTTATAATTTAATCGTGCATTTTATTTTTTAATTCATAAAAACAATCAAAATTAACGTTACTTTATTCATCACTAGCTATCCTTTACTGCATTTCCTGGACTGGGCCCATAATAACCTCAAATATACTTAAAAATCAGTGCTGAATAATTTTATATTTTTAAATGAAAATCTTTCCAAATGAACCTACGTTGGAGGCCTTAATTGCCTTCAGCAGCTTACACCCACAAAATTGCATTATTTTATATTTTTTAATGAAAATCTATACAAATGAATCTAGAGTTAGGAGGGGGGGGGGGGATTACTGCCTTTGGCAGTGCACACCAGGCATTCTAAACATGGTCCAGTCTATTTTGATTTTATACTTTTAAAACAAAAATCTTTCCAAACAAACTTAAAATTGGGAGCACCATTGCCTTCAATAGCATTCACCCTCGAATTTGTATGATTTTATATTCTTATATGAAAATCTATCCAAATGAACAAAGGGTCCTCAGTACAGTGATTGCCGATTTAATTTCTGACATTTAGATATATTACGGGTCGATTTTTTATAATGGGCGATTGTCAATGGGGTGACAACAATAATTTCAAAATTCATAAATTAAACAATACAATTTTTTTTAAATCTGTCTTAGAAACATATCAATATGTACTATTTAAGGAGATGGATATGTCTAAATCTTTCTCTTCAGTATATTTTATTTAAAATTGAAACAATATGTGAAATCACAAAATATTTCTTTTTTGCATGTTTTTGTCACCTTTTTTATTAAAAAATATATTCATGTAGATTGTTTTAGGACTTTTTTCTTAATAAACTATTCAACCCCTTTCATATATTTAAAAAAATGTATCATTCTTCATCTAATACTTTTGTAAACAGCTGTTTTAAAAGCGTCACCCAATTGACATTCTCTCCCGTTTTTCTCTCAAAATACTCTAAATAGATACCTTTTTAAAAAAATTTACCTCAATATTCATGCTACATAATTTATCATCATACCTGATACTAAAAATAACTTTATATATGGTCTAGATTTAATTTTAATTTTTGAAATTGTTAATATCCATTTTGGCCCATTATAAAAAATCCATCCTTACACTGTCAATTCTGACCAGAAGTTCCTGAGAAAACAAATAATGTTACCCCTCCCCCCTCTTTTTTATAATGCAAATACAGGGCTCCCAACACATTTTAGTCTTCCAAAAGGGGACTTTGGAGGACCATTTATACTAAAAAAAAAAAAAGAAATAAAAAAGAACCATGTGTCTAAAAAATACTACACCAAGTTTCCCTAAATATGCAATTTTTTTAAAACTGACTCAGAAAATATGTCAATTGGTTATCTTTACAAAGATGTCATTAAACAATGCACACAGCTTTATTTAACACACTTAAATAGCCCACTGCAAGGCGAGTTATTTAGAACAGCAAAAAATGATTTGGAATAAATTATAAATAGTAAAAATTAATGCATCTAAGAAAATATTAAATCAATCAACTGTTAGCAAAGTTACACATTAACAATTACAAAAGTTTAGTGCATTTCTTGGAATCTAACATGGAATAACAGTAATCGGCGAGTAAAAAAAAGCCCAGCATAAAAACGCTTTCTGTTGAGTAATAAAATTTAAAATTAGATTAACACATATATGGTTAATTATTAACCTCAAACATAAAATTCAGTTCTACACAGTAGAAGCTGACACTGCTTCTTTATCCAAAATCAGCCTTTTGTTACAGATTTAAAAACTACTTTTTTTTTTTTAAATATAAAACTAAACTTTAATTTACATTAAATTTACATGGGGTTTTTTTTCTTACCTTTTCTATAATTTATGGATAAATTTTTATGTACAGAGTAAATAGTTTTTATGAATTATTGCGTATATTATACATTTATATTCAACTAACTTTTTACAGATCAGTTTTAAATTCCTTTGTCTTCAAATATGCTTAAAAAATGCTATTCTTAAAACTATTCGGTATCGGCCGAGTGTTTCGTATGGAACCATTCTCAATATATACAGAGTATATATTAAGCACTCGGTACAGCTCTACATTTGATGAAATGCTCCAGTTTTTGATACAGAATGGGTGCAAAATTTGTATCACATACACAGAGATTTTTTTTAAATTATCAAATCGTATTCAGGTCAAACTAAAATGTGCAAATCCATCAAACAATGGAAATTATTATCATGATTCCAATACTTTCTTCTGATAAATGTATATTAAAGAAAGTATTAAAAAAGGGCAAGAAGAAATTGTAATTAAAATTTCCTTTAAAAGCTGTGATATACAGGGTGTCCATAATTAAACGACCCTACTTTAAACATGTCTACAGACAAAACTATTGGTCAGAAATTCGTGAAGGACATAATGAAGGAATAGGAATTTGTTTTTAAGCGGAAAAAAAAAAAAAAATTAGTTCAAAATTTCGCCACCAGAAGGGCGTTTTTTAAGGAATTACATATTTAGCATACGTTTACGATAGGTTACAAATTTTATTACAACAAAACATGTTGAACAAAACTTTTTTCACCAACATGCCTTTAGCATTTCCCAGAACACACTACAGTCAACTGTGGAACATGCTATCTTACGATTCCAGATGGTAGTTGAAAATGATGGCCGTCATGATCACGTGGAACATGTTTTGTTGCAATAAAATATGTAAACTATTGTAAATGTATGCTAAATGTGTAATTCATTAAAAACGCCATCTGGTGGCGAAATTTTGAACTTTTTTTCTTCTATAAAGTTTATATGGAATTCATGCAGCATTTTTTAAATATTGCCCAAATGTAATTTTTAGATTTTTATTGCATTCTGTGGCAATTTGACATTCTGAAAAGGAATGAGGTTTCAATCTTTTAACCCAGTTTAGTAAATTTTGACCTCTTTTCAATAAAATTTATTTTGAATGCGTGTAGCTATAAATTTTTTATACAATGAGTTTTTCAAATTCTGTGGTGATTTTTTGACATTCGTGAAAAAATTTTGGTAACAATGTTTTAGCACATTACAATAAATTTTCTCCTCTATGATTTTTGAATTTTCAGCATCTTAAAATTTTTTGCATTTTGCAGCAATTTTTCTACATTAGCAAATAAAAAAAAATTCTAGCCACTAAAAGGGGACTAAGGAGACCAAAACGCATAAAAGGGGACCTTTTTCTAAAAAAGGGACTTTAGGGAGAAAAGGGGAACATTTGGGAGGCCTGCAAATATGATAAAGTTGAAAGAAGCATTTCTGACGCAACACAAAATTATATCTGGAAAGGTAAAAAGAGTCTTGCAAATTCGTGAAAGATGTCCCAGACTTTTTTTTTTTTTTTTTTTTGTAAATAGTAAATACAGTATGGAACCATTTATCCGAAAACCAGCTATCCGTAATAATATTTCCAACTGATTGATTTCATAATCTTTCCAGAAAAAAGTGCCAGTTTGACATGTGCATTGCTTGATAGATTACCACATGCATTGTACAACTTGATCAATATCTAGGATTTGAAATAAAAGCATATTTAGTTAGATATTGAGCATTTTAAGTTTTATGCAGTATTATTGTTTCCAAGGTATTGTCGGAAATTGCCTTCTTTCAAACTATCTTTGATCTTGATCGAATCTTATTCTTAATCTGTCTAATTCAATAATTAATTTGAAATCAGGAACAATGCCACAGCCTACATTCTATAAATCTCATCAAATGGATGTTGATTTAATGTCCAACCAGTTATCCAGAAAAACCAGTTATTCGGAAAACATCTGGACCGGATCATTGTGGATAAATGGTTCTATACTGTATTAATATAATTAGAAATTTTAATATATGCCTTCTACTAATGCTCTTGTATTTAATTTATTATTAAACACTGTTTAGTTGCTGAAAAGATGAAGATAAACAGTGATGCACTTAGTCATAATTGAATAGAACAGTGGTAATAAAATAAGAGGGAAAAAAAAAAAAACAAGAACAATAAATGTCATATTAACTTTAAAATCTCAGTGCTAATAGTTTTCTATAATTTTAATTTGAAAAATATCTCGCATCAAGGATGAGAGATATTCATGGAAATGTAGATATTACAGATTTATACAGAGCTTTTGATCATCTTAATACTTCCATCTTCAACCATGTCTGTAAAAAGAAATTTATCTTTATCTTGTCTTTAACAAAAAAAATCAAAATTGCTTTGCAAAAACACAGTATTACAGAAAAGATTTGGTTTGGCAAATATTTCAATCATGAGAGATGTTTTATTGATTCTGATAAAAACAATTATTGTATGATGGCATAACCCACATCTTTGTACATTTACAAGGTAGAAGAATTGATAACTTTAACAAAGATTCTTTAATGAATCAATTATTATTACAGCTATTTTTATTAATATTGTTTGCTAACAGTTTACATATCTGTAATCATTTATTGTTATTTTGTTTAGATCAGGGTTGTAGTGGGTAGCTGCCCAAGTACCTTGCCTAGACTGGGTTTGTTTGTTTTTTTAACACGGGTTTTTTACAACCCTGGACTGGCTCTTTTTAAATACAATTTATGTAACAGTGTATGAATGAAGAATGAGTGTTAACATGGAAATACTTCACATGTGACTAGACTACGCTATTATTTACAGATACCTTTTAATTCCTAAGACTTTTTCCTATTGATAGTTTTTCTTCACCCACTTTTCCCAACTACAAGCAGCCACTTGGTTAACAGTAGGGATGTAACGAATATTCGGCCACTATTCGGTATTCGGCCTATTTGACCCTTTTGCCGAATATTCGGCATGGCCGAATACCTGTAGCCGAATATAATTTGATATTTTGCCGAATAGTTGCATATTTGGCCGAATATTCCAAGATATTTGGTTAAATAAGTTCCAGCAAATCAGAACAAAATGATTTTAAATATTTTCAACAAACAATATTAAAAAATTATATCTAAATACATTAGTTATTATAAGAAAAAGAAATCCTAACACTTATGCAATTTTAAAGCTTCATGACAACTTATAAATAACTGTATATAATGATATTACATAAATAAAAATATTTTTCTTGCTGCATATTTAGAGGCATCATGTGAATTTAAGTTAGTATTTCAACATTAATTTCTTTTACATTAAAATGCAAAATATATACTGCATTTAAAGTTTAAATCTCTTCAGTGAATTTAAAAATATTAACTTTATATCTATTTTTTAAATCTGATTTATAATGATGATAACAGTTTCTGAAACAATAAAATTCATAAATATTAAAAATAAATATTTTACTGTCTTGTAAAAATGTTTAATCTTTCACAAATTAAATCATTTTTCTAGTTTTTAGTTATACTTTTAAATAAAAAAATTTGAATAAATATAGGACTATATAATTACTTTACTAATTAAAAATTAAGCATTAGATGTTGATTAAACGAACTAATGAGTTTGATACATTGAAAAGAAAAAACTATTACCTATACTGAAAAAGCATTTAATGAGTTACTTCAAAATAACATACAGGGGTAACAAAATAATTTATCACTGTAAAGTAAAGCCTGAAATTGTGATGCAAAAATAATAACTTTTCAGCATTTTTAAGAAGTCTGTTTCGTTTGGTTTCATATATATTACCAGCTTAAAAAAAAACAAATGTTCACTATATACTGTGCTTGCAGGAGCTGATAGATGATTTCTTGCTAAATTTGCAAGCCTTGGAAAGTTTTCTGCATTTGTTTTCCACCAGTTAAATCGACACTCTGTCCTAGCTATTAAATGTTTATCAAAATAGCAATCTACCGCTCTTAATTTATCTGCTGTATTATTATTAACTTCATTTGACTAATTTGGCAGTGATGACTTATTTTTTATTTCTGAAAAGCAATCCCAAAATGAAAATAAAATTATATTTTAAGAAAATAACCCTTTTCTTGACATACAGAATGTAAATTTACTAAGTTTGAGTTGCATGAGAAAGGATATAAAAAGACAGAGGACACATGTAAGTTCTTATTTTTTGGGGGTTAAATGATTTTACTAAAATAAAAAGTTTTTTTTTTTTTTTACAGAGGTAAGGAGTTTCTATTTTAGGTAAAAAATATATAAATTACTAGAACTATCTATGGATTAAAAAAAATATATGAATTAAATTATTATTTACATTTTTGAAAGTCAAATGTTATCTTATTGGCATCAAAGTACAGTCAAACCTCGTTATACCGCCATTATCCGTTCGAGAAATTTTTGGCGCTATAACGAGTTTGGCAGTCTATCGAATTAGAATACAATAAAAATTAATTTTCATACTTTTATACTATTATTATTATTATAAAAATAAATATCATAATGCCTTTTTATTAAATTATCCAATAGTATATAGTATATTATAATAATATAAATTAATATAATGTAATTAATATACAAAATATAATTAATGCTACATCATTCAAAATTATCCAATTAATGTATGAAATTAACATGCACTTACCTCTTTATATAATCAATTTTAGATAAAGTAGATAATTATGCACATAACAGACACACACATACATTAAATCTCACACTGCATTTTATTTTAGTTTAATTATCTTTTACAGGAAAATATTTTAAAATGCTAGTTTGAGTTTTCCTTTCAATATTGATTTTTTCAATATCTTTTTCTACAACTAAAAGATTGTTCATCATTTTTTTATCAGTTGCATGTTTTTCTAAGAAAATTCTTATTTTTCCCAATGCAATTTTTAACTTCATCAGATGTAATATGCGGCGTTTCAGCTTCTTCAGATTCGCTGTCAGATGAATTTTCATTTTCATTTTGATTGGCAACAATTTCTTCGATTGTCAAATCTTCAACTGTTGAAACACTTTTGTCTATATTAATGTACTCAATTGCCGATAGAGGATGCTCAATATCTGTTAATTTGTGTATTTCGTCTTGTAGTTCCTGAAGTGCTGTACTATTTTGTTTTTTAGTTGATCCTTCAGGTTTAATCAATCCAGTATGTTTCCAGCAGTTAACAATAGGTTCTGATGAAATTTCATCCCATGCTTTTTTTATCATGCGAATAGCATCATGTAAAAGGATTGGAGAAAAATCATCTTTACTGATTTTTTCAATGATATGGCGGACGTGATACTTTCGATAATGAGCTTTGAATGAGTTTATTATACCTGCATCCAAAGGTTGCAAAAATCCAGTGCAGTCAGGAGGTAAAAATTCAATGCGGATATTGCTCATTGGATATGCTTTGTGACAAGGGGCATTATCCAAAATCAATAAAATATGGCGTTTGCTTCTTTTCATTTCTATGTTGAAATTCGCTAACCATTTTTGAAATAATGCTGAAGTCATCCACGCTTTGTTATTATTCTCATAATCTACATAAAAAGCAGGATTAAAAATTTTAAAACATCATGGCTTAGCTGATTTTCCAATCACTGTCATAGTTCTTTTATCAGATCCATCACTATTCGTACAGAACACAAGAGACACACAATCTTTTTTTTTTTTTTTTTTTGCATCCTTTAGCAGGCCCACTCGAAATTATTCTATCTGGTTGCAAGCGGAAAAAAGCCACTTTCATCCATATTGTAAACGTCCTCTGGTTTATATTCTAAAATCAGCGCACTCAGTTTTTTGCGACCATTTGACACAATATCTTCATCAACACCTGCAGTTTCACCACTTCGTATGTACTGAGAGAATCCTCGTCGCTTTTTAAATCTGTTCAACCAGCCACTACTGTATTCGAAATCTGTAATATTCATTTGCTGGCCAAGGACTTTTACCTGCTCTCTGATCTGCTCTCTGCTCTCCGTTGATGGTAGCATTTTTAGCACTCATTTGTTGTATCCATGTGCAAAGTGCATCCTCTAAGTCTTCATGTTTCGCTGTTTTCAGTCTTTTTACAGATGACTGCAGTTCGTTGGTGTTAATCCATTTTTCTGTATTCATCAAAATGTCTCCGATGCAGCGCCTGCTAACAGGCTTTTTCCAGAGTGTAGAGAAATGATTGGAGATGTGTTGCTGCGATACATTCACATTTCTTTCTTTATATTCACAAATTTCCCGCTTTTCCGAAATTGATAAAACTGCTCTTTTCGCCATAATGAGTTAAAATAAAGAGACAGGATGATATTTTACAGATTTAGCTGGTGAATTCTTCGATGTTTCAATCAACGTCTGACCAAAATTTTGAACGAGAGATTTTGCATTGCACACCGTTTTCTTTCTAGAAATCGACATAAAGTACAGGGAGAAGTTCTTTTTTACATTGTTCTCACCTGAGAGAGGAGAGACCCTTTCAGCCAATGGCGTGCCACGCTTTGTTTTCGCCTCCACTCCAGAAGCGCATCGGATCACGTGACTCGCCAGTCTGAATCAGAACTTTCACTTGCTCGGCACCTCAGCGGGCGTTATTTTTCTTCTCCCAATGACAGGTAGAATGGGTAGCAGGTGTTGAGAACAATACGAATTCTTTGCTATTCAATAAAGTTTGTATTGAGCTTGAAAACATCTAGACACATGAAAAGGAAGTGCCCTTTGAAATTCTAACAAAAAATTTAAAAAAAAAAAGATATGCAAAGAAAATACAGTAATTTCTCGACATTTTTTTTGGAGGTATATAGAGTTGGCGCTTTAACGGATACATTACATTGAAATTCCTATTTGGCAGATTTGTTCATAGACGCAATTGGCGGTTAAACGGAATTGGCGCTATTTCGAGATGGCACTAAATCGGGGTTTGACTGTATTTCAAATATTACAAAAAATACATTCAGCTGTTATGATTTTTGAACATGCAAACAAAAAAATTATTTCAATTAGTCCTTATGTTACGGTTGGTTTCAACCAAATTTTTTTTTAAATCTACATTAATTACCTTAAATCACTCTCTCAACATTTATTTAGAAGTTTTCTTTTTGTTTCTGTTTTAAATAAATATATAAATAAATGTAATTGTAATATTAATAATAAAAGCAGTTTTTTTTTTTCCCCCTCTTCTTTCCATCTCTTTTAAGCAAAGCAATTTCAACTTTCATAGTCTAACGTAGCTTCCTGTTTTTCAAATACGAAAAGCAGACAGCAAGGGAGGGATGTTTTGTCAGTTAAAGACCGCACAGGTGGAAAATTTGGAGTCATCTAGTCTGACTTTGATATAAGAATGACCCACCGCCCTGTATAGGAATTACGTTATCTTATGAGGGTACTATACACGCAATTAGGCTTTGTAAGTTTACGACAGGCTTCAATTGGCTCTGCTATCAGGCGGATAGCTGGCGCCCATGTAAACAGAGGCTCACAGGACAGGACCCCTTTCAGCACACGCCATGGGGGTGAAGCATGGCTGCCTTCCCCCATGAAGCGGCCGGCAGAATGGAGCGACAAGCTGGAGTCTTCAGGAAGAGTCCTTTTTTCCTTTTGTTTCCATTCCCGTACCCCCTTTGGCAGAGTGGATCGGTCCCGTTTTTCAAGCGGCGCGGGAGAGTGAATGTTTAGGACAGTTGTTGCTTGGCCGAGATACCTGTCGTTTGGCTCGTAAAAAAATTGGACTTGTTGCGGGGTTCGATAACTGGCCTGTGGGCTGGATCGCGAAGTTGTTGAAGGCGGACAGGATTCTGAAAGATTATTGAAAATGGGGCATTGATGGCCCTACACTAACTATCCTAAATCATAGTGTTATGATGAAAAGAGGCTATAAGGGCATTTTCGAGTTGCGGATCTATAACGGTTAGCGAGAGATTAAAAAGAAGATATGTTTAGCCCCATTTTGCGAAGTGGCATTCTAAGAAATAGTACTACATTATTATGACTTCGTAATCCTCAGAGGTGATCATAGCGATTGAACTAAACGGTCGTTAGAAATAGTAGTGTTCTGAGTTAAGATGATGGCCATCTTAGAATAAAACACATGTTTCATGAAAGTGAAACTTTTGGCTCCGACAGTGAAATTCTGGGCCGTGGGACAATTTCCCCCTCCTGACAAGATGATGGACCTAGTAGTTGATGGCAAGTGATGCAGAGTGATGAGAGGTACGAAGTGGCAACTTTTTCCCCAGCCTGAGTACTCCAGCTTAAGTGTATTCAACAGATTTTGAAAAAGGACGAAATGTTCCTAAGTGTCCACTGACAAAAATTGTAGAACTCTCCACTTATTGTAAGTACTCCTTGCATAGTTTTTTTTTTTTTTTTTTTTTTATTTGTACATCTTTCTGAAAAAAAAAATATGTTTGCTATACCAGAGTTTAAAAGTAAAATGAATATCTTTAGATAATTTCAATAAGAATTTATATTAAGAATAGAAATAGTCTGTAGGTTAATATATGATGTTTGTATAGTTGAACGACCATTAAATGGTAATGTGGTGATAATTTTAAAAATATGATGTGTAATTTAAAAGTAACCAGTGAGTGGTTTCAACTTAAAAGATCAGTGGTTATATTGTCTTACTAAGATTATTTTTGATAACTTAGTTGCTTCATAATCTTAAATGTTCAAATAAATTGAGTTTTTTTGTTTATTATCAAGAATGGTATGTTTTTCTTTGTACAAATCTCTAAATAATTAATATTTTATATTCACAGTAAACCTATAAGAAAGGCTTAACCTTTCTGTGAATAAATAAAAAAAAAAAAAAAAAAAAAAAGAGAATCCAACTTTATTAAATTAGGACTTTAAAATTACTTAAGTTTAAATTCATAACTGACTGTTAAAATGAACATTAATTGAGGTTCACTCAATGTTATACAATCGTATTTTTGATCTTGATTTAAGGATGGATAGATTAATAAGTGAAACAGTAATATTAAATTTAAGTTCATAAATGTTAAATTAAGCTTTAACTCTCCTCTTTCAGAAACATTGTTTTTCTAAGATATACACCAAAAATGTTTTATTTTAAAAAGTAAAAAAAAAAAAGGAAAAAAAGTTTCCAGTTATTTTATACCACTATACGATTCTTCGCTAACCGATCGGATCTTGTTCAGAATCTCCATGGTTGTTCTAAAATTTTAGTACATCATCATATCCCTATTCTATTAACGGATTTAACTCCTTCTCCTTTTGGTCCTCATATTGGAGGAATTTCAGGTTGTCTGCATTTTTCCAAATTATATGATGATTACACTTTTGTTAATTTAATGTATATGGAGATTTGAGCTTGATCGGGTTGGAGTGGAGTTGGGTGTTCTTTATGCAATTCAGTATGCTACTTGATTTAGAAATCTGTTGCCCCTTACTACATTTAATATTGTCTAAAAATGATGAGTTCAAAATTATCATTGTTGTATTAACCTATTCGGGTTCTTAAGTTTTGATATTTTGATTAGTTTAATATAATTTGCTCCCTTTTCCATGGCAACAGATTTCAGTAGAGCTAATCAGGGTATACTTATTTTTTTTTAAATACTTAAATGTCAAGTGAAGATTGAGTAACAAATGAGCCTTTTAAGTTTAAGTAAGTTATTTTAGAAAGAACCCCAAAACCCACAACAAATGGAGCCGTAACAATTCGGTCTCTGGGTTATTTATTATTGTTTACTTTGTATGTATTTATATATCAAAGAGCAACTGGGTGTTTTTGCAATTAAAATTTTATTTATATGTTCAAGTGTAAAAAGAGGTCTAGGCTCTCTCTCTGTGCTAGTAGTTACGATTCCCAGTCAAAATTATGTTTCGTATGCATAACCTTACCTCATTTACTAAAATCATAATCCTGTACTTAAGTTTTATGTATTTATAAGGTTTTCCTTTCCCCTCTCTTTTTCTCATTTTTAAGTTGCACCCCCCCCCCCCTTTTTTTCATTTTTTTGGTTTGTTTGTCATTTTCTAACTCTAACTATGGCTGATAAGCACTCGGAAGCAATTGCCACTATTCAGCGGAAAAATGCTTTAGTGGATAATTTGTCTAATATTCCCCCATTCAATGGAGAGACCAGCTCAGTCTGCTTCTCAGATTTTTCTGAGAAATTTGAGAGTTTTGCCAAATTATTCGACTGGACTGAGGAGGAAAAGAAGTTTGTTTTACTTGCTAGACTTTCAGGAGCTGCATCTAGGCGGATAAAAATTCACAAAGCGAAAACATCTGATGAGTTATTGAAAATACTAAAAGAGAGTTACACTTCACAGGCCACACCAGATGTTGCACTCAGTCACTTTCTAAATTTTAAACAGCCACCCAATATGAGTGTTCAGGAGTTTTATGACAAGGCATATGATATGTCATTAAGAGCCCTTGTAATTGAAGGTATCCAGGGTGAAGTAGTCGATAAAAGCCGAACGGCTCTACTCCACTCCATGCTTTTGAGCAACCTTACACCAGAAGTGCGAAAGGGGGTAATTGCGAGAAATCCACAATCCCCAGAAGAAGTCCTCAAAATTGCGCTTCTTGAAGAAAAAGCTTATAGGAGCATTAACCCTTTCTACAACCACCGCGAGGAAATTCTCAACCCAAATTTGACCCAAAACCTACCCTGTGCTGCAGTTTTTCAGCAAGATAGATCACAAAAGAAGGAGATAGACCAACTAAAATCTCAAATTGATGTTTTAGCAGCTAAGATAGACAGTTTAGTTGATCTTAGGGCTAGGGATATGCAGGAGAAAAACCAAGAGGTAAGACCCGTAACCTGCTATAGGTGTTCCGTACAAGGCCACTATGCCAGAGATTGTCCACTAAATTTTGTCGACTATAATTTTAGAAGGGGAGGTGGTCAAAATTTCAGGAGCCGTGGGCAAAATTATAGAAACAGAGGTGAAAATCCTAGAGGGAACCACAATCAGCGAGGCGGATACAGGGGAAGAAGAGGTGGTTATTACCAAAACAGTAGGAATACAGCTGCGAACAGAAATGATGAGCAGGCGGTAAATAACACCCCTGTAGCTAACAATGAAAGTGAGGCTTTAAACTATTAGTGGCCGGATCAGATGTGGTCAACTCGTCTTGTTACGGTTGGTTTCAACCAAATTTTTTTTTTAATCTACATTAATTACCTTAAATCACTCTCTCAACATTTATTTAGAAGTTTTCTTTTTGTTTCTGTTTTAAATAAATATATAAATAAATGTAATTGTAATATTAATAATAAAAGCAGTTTTTTTTTTTTTTCCTCTTCTTTCCATTTCTTTTAAGCAAAGCAATTTCAACTTTCATAGTCTAACGTAGCTTCCTGTTTTTCAAATACGAAAAGCAGACAGCAAGGGAGGGATGTTTTGTCAGTTAAAGACCGCACAGGTGGAAAATTTGGAGTCATCTAGTCTGACTTTGATATAAGAATGACCGACCGCCCTGTATAGGAATTACGTTATCTTATGAGGGTACTATACACGCAATTAGGCTTTGTAAGTTTACGACAGGCTTCAATTGGCTCTGTTATCAGGCAGATAGCTGGCGCCCATGTAAACAGAGGCTCACAGGACCCCCTTCAGCACACGCCATGGGGGTGAAGCATGGCTGCCTTCCCCCATGAAGCAGCCGGCAGAGTGGAGCGACAAGCTGGAGTCTTCAGGAAGAGTCCTTTTTTCCTTTTGTTTCCATTCCCGTACCCCCTTTGGCAGAGTGGATCGGTCCCGTTTTTCAAGCGGCGCGGGAGAGTGAATGTTTAGGACAGTTGTTGCTTGGCCGAGATACCTGTCGTTTGGCTCGTAAAAAAATTGGACTTGTTGCGGGGTTCGAAAACTGGCCTGTGGGCTGGATCGCGAAGTTGTTGAAGGCGGACAGGATTCTGAAAGATTATTGAAAATGGGGCATTGATGGCCCTACACTAACTATCCTAAATCATAGTGTTATGATGAAAAGAGGCTATAAGGGCATTTTCGAGTTGCGGATCTATAACGGTTAGCGAGAGATTAAAAAGAAGATATGTTTAGCCCCATTTTGCGAAGTGGCATTCTAAGAAATAGTACTACATTATTATGACTTCGTAATCCTCAGAGGTGATCATAGCGATTGAACTAAACGGTCGTTAGAAATAGTAGTGTTCTGAGTTAAGATGATGGCCATCTTAGAATAAAACACATGTTTCATGAAAGTGAAACTTTTGGCTCCGACAGTGAAATTCTGGGCCGTGGGACAATTTTCCCCTCCTGACAAGATGATGGACCTAGTAGTTGATGGCAAGTGATGCAGAGTGATGAGAGGTACGAAGTGGCAACTTTTTCCCCAGCCTGAGTACTCCAGCTTAAGTGTATTCAACAGATTTTGAAAAAGGACGAAATGTTCCTAAGTGTCCACTGACAAAAATTGTAGAACTCTCCACTTATTGTAAGTACTCCTTGCATAGTTTTTTTTTTTTTTTTTTTTTTTATTTGTACATCTTTCTGAAAAAAAAAAATATGTTTGCTATACCAGAGTTTAAAAGTAAAATGAATATCTTTAGATAATTTCAATAAGAATTTATATTAAGAATAGAAATAGTCTGTAGGTTAATATATGATGTTTGTATAGTTGAACGACCATTAAATGGTAATGTGGTGATAATTTTAAAAATATGATGTGTAATTTAAAAGTAACCAGTGAGTGGTTTCAACTTAAAAGATCAGTGGTTATATTGTCTTACTAAGATTATTTTTGATAACTTAGTTGCTTCATAATCTTAAATGTTCAAATAAATTGAGTTTTTTTGTTTATTATCAAGAATGGTATGTTTTTCTTTGTACAAATCTCTAAATAATTAATATTTTATATTCACAGTAAACCTATAAGAAAGACTTAACCTTTCTGTGAATAAATAAAAAAAAAAAAAAAAAAAAAAAGAGAATCCAACTTTATTAAATTAGGACTTTAAAATTACTTAAGTTTAAATTCATAACTGACTGTTAAAATGAACATTAATTGAGGTTCACTCAATGTTATACAATCGTATTTTTGATCTTGATTTAAGGATGGATAGATTAATAAGTGAAACAGTAATATTAAATTTAAGTTCATAAATGTTAAATTAAGCTTTAACTCTCCTCTTTCAGAAACATTGTTTTTCTAAGATATACACCAAAAATGTTTTATTTTAAAAAGTAAAAAAAAAAAAGGAAAAAAAGTTTCCAGTTATTTTATACCACTATACGATTCTTCGCTAACCGATCGGATCTTGTTCAGAATCTCCATGGTTGTTCTAAAATTTTAGTACATCATCATATCCCTATTCTATTAACGGATTTAACTCCTTCTCCTTTCGGTCCTCATATTGGAGGAATTTCAGGTTGTCTGCATTTTTCCAAATTATATGATGATTACACTTTTGTTAATTTAATGTATATGGAGATTTGAGCTTGATCGGGTTGGAGTGGAGTTGGGTGTTCTTTATGCAATTCAGTATGCTACTTGATTTAGAAATCTGTTGCCCCTTACTACATTTAATATTGTCTAAAAATGATGAGTTCAAAATTATCATTGTTGTATTAACCTATTCGGGTTCTTAAGTTTTGATATTTTGATTAGTTTAATATAATTTGCTCCCTTTTCCATGGCAACAGATTTCAGTAGAGCTAATCAGGGTATACTTATTTTTTTTTAAATACTTAAATGTCAAGTGAAGATTGAGTAACAAATGAGCCTTTTAAGTTTAAGTAAGTTATTTTAGAAAGAACCCCAAAACCCACAACACTTAATTTAATTTTTGATTTTAAAATTGAAAAAATAAATAAATAAACAATTAAAATAATTTTTTTTTAAAGACAGTATTCGACCGCCGAATATTCGGTATTCGGCCTAAAATTTGGCCGAATATTCGGTATTCGGCCAAATCACTATTCGTTACATCCCTAGTTAACAGTAATCTTATCACACACGCTTTAACAGGAAAACAAATTTTAAATATAGTAACATTTACAGCAATGGCAGTTTGAATAATTTGCACAATATCAAAGATACACATCACACGTATCACATAGATATAGTACAGAACAGATGCTACCCTACTTGTGATTGTTAGAGTTAGGATTTTTCAGAAATGTGCTCTGAACCTGATAAAAAAGAATTCTTTAGAAAGAAAATTTCGCATCTCAACAGGCAGCTTAATCTTGATATTGAAACAGAGGACATTCAAAGAAACTTATTAATTGTGAAACTGGGGAGCTCACTAGGGTAGAAACGTAGAAAGAGACAAAAAAAAAAAAAAAAAAAAAAAAAAAAAGGTACTTACATATTATCTGCGCAAAGAAGATACACAATACCTACCTACCAGGGCTATAATGAAAGGTATAGAGTGGTTTAGCCATAAATATTGTTAAGTTTTTAAGAATCGCCATCTGTATTCCATGTAAAGCAATAGCATTTGGGTCATTCCATGTCAAATCTAGTGTTCCCGCTAGGCTTTTTTTGAAGGGCGCAGCGCCCTGCCTTTTTAAAAATCGGCAAAATGCGCCCTGCCCTTTTTGAAATCGGCAAAATGTGCCCTCGAAAAACGGCAAATTTTGTCAAAAGATCGCGAAAAAACGACAAATTTTGTCAACAGATCGCGGGAAAAACGTGACTTTCGTCAAAATCTCGAAAAAACGACAAATTTCGTCAAAAACATTGCGAAAAACGACAAATTTCGTCAAAAGATCACGAGAAAACGGCAAATTTCGTCAAAAGCATTGCGGAAAAACGGCAAATTTCGTCAAAAGATCGCGAAAAAACGGCAAATTTCGTCAAAAGATCGCATAAAAACGGCAAATTTTGTCAAAAACATTGCGAAAAGCGGCAAATTTTGTCAAAAGATCGCGAAAAAACGGTAAATTTTGTCAACAGATCGCGAAAAACGGCAAATTTCATCAAAAAAATCTCAAAATTTATCAACAGATCTCGAAAAAACTGCAAATTTCGTCAAAAGATCGCGATAAAACGCAAATTTCGTCAAAGGGACGCAACCCCCCCCACCCTTAACACCCTGGGAGAAAAAAAAACTCATCTTTTGCTCTCCAAGCTTAAAATCCTTATCTTTTTTTTTTTTACTTTTTCTGCTCTGTCACTTTATTATAGCAAATATAATCGATCAAGTAATTTTCCACTCCCTCACCCAAAATTGATGCCCACCCCTTCTTTCCAAGCACACGAAATTTAAAGTTAAAACTCTTTTATTTAAATTTTTTTGTCCTATTTTTAAATCTTTAGTAAGGTAACTAAATCAGTCATCTTTAAGTTCAAAATTTCTGCTTCCCCCTTAAAATTCATAGTTTAGAGGCGGCTAATAATTTTATATCCACATATGTTAACCTAATTACTTACTAGAACCTTAAAATATCAATTTAATAAAAATGTATTTCTATAATTTATATTACTAAATATGTGTACAAACATTGATGAGTATATGATGAACAATAATGAGTTTCTTATATTGGTTCCGAATAAGTATACTTTTTTTTTATGAAACAATGCCCTTTTTCGCTGAAACTAGTGCCCTTTTTATGCTTCAATAGTGCCCTTTTTGTGACTAGCACCCTGCCCTTTTTTTTTTCTAGAGTGAACACTAGTCAAATCAACCAAAAATTTTCAATATTCAACCTGACCATTTCAGATTTTAATGAAACCTTCGGGAATCATTCTCCCTGATGATAGAAATAAGAATATACTTTTAGAATTTTGTTAATTTCAAAAAATCATCATTTTTTGGCTTGTATAAATGTTTTCAATTTTAAATTTCTCAAGTTCTATCAGGTGTAGAGAATTATTTGATCCCTCGTTTTAAAGAGAATTTCATAAGGTTTAATTTGATATGCAAGTTGACTATGCGTGATTTAAAAAATATATATTTAATTTAAAATTTAAAAAAAAAAAAATTTAAATAGTGTTTTTTAAAAATTTTGAAAAAAATATGTTTTTTGTAATATTATAATCTTCAAATTCTGAAAGTTTTAGAGTGGGATCTCAGTGGGATCAGCAGTTATAAAAAAAATAATGTTTAAAATGAATAAAACAATGATCTCTCTTTAGCACAATCATAAAGTTGGCGAGGTGCCAACTTTAAATATCAGCCCCAATTGGTGTTTAACATTAATTTTTTTTTTTTAACATAACTGCTGATCCCATTGAGATCCCACTCTAAAACTTTCAGAATTTAAAGTTTATAATATTACCAAAAACATAATTTTTTCAATGTTTAAAAAACACTATTTTAAAATTTTTTTAATTAAATTAAATTAACTTATTTAAAACCAGGTATAGTCAGTCAAGTTGCATATCAAATTAAACTTTATGAAATTCTCTTTAAAATGGGGTCAAACAACTCTCTACGCATGATAGAACTTGAGAAATATAAAATTGAAAACATCTATACCAGCCAAAAAATGATGAATTTTCGAAATTAAAAAAATTAATTGTATGAAAATTTACTGAGATTAAAAAATTATAAAAGTATATTCTCATTTGTATCATCAGGGAGAATGATTCCTGTAAATTTCATCAAAATCTAAAATGGTCAGGTTGAGTCACTGGTTGATTTGACATGGAATGACCCATTTACTCTCTGGTGTAAATCTTTATTTTTTTACTAGATCATTGATGCCAACATTAGTACCGATAACACTAATTATAGTAACCCTTTTTACTTTTTACACTGTAACTGCATAGTTATTATATAGTTGACACATTAAAAGCAAACGCATAAGTATTTACAATTTATATACAAACAACTATATAATTTATATATTAATGGCAATTTACAAAATTTCATTTATTTTTAAGATTTTAGAGGACCAGTGTCCATTACTGGGATGTTTAAAATTAGTTAATTTTCAGTAATGGACACACCATGAGGACATTACTAAAAGTGCAATTTCAGTAATGTTCAAAGTGTATAAAAAATCTTTTCATTTGACTGAAAAGCTAGGTAATCAAATTTAATTTTAAAATTGCACTTACCAGAATGCAATAACAAATTTTTTATAAATAGCTGCTTTTATTAATTTCGCATAATTAATAAAAGTTTTAATATTGTAATCAGGGTTGTAAAAAACCCAGCCCAGGTGGGTGGTACCCGGGCAGGTACCCACTACAACCCTTAGTGTTGTAAAAAAAACCTTAGCCCGGGCAGCTACTCACTACAACCTTGATTGTAATCAAATTCATTTCTTTTTAAACCGTGCTTTGAATATTTTATAATCTGGTAATCAAACCAATTAGGAAGCAGAGAATAACATTTAAGAATTTTTTAAGTCACAAAATTTTTTAAAAATCTATTAATTTCTGTCTTAAATGTTTGATTATATTCATCTTTAACAAAACAACTCATAAATAAAAACTATAATAGTAATTAAATTTACAGTAGTAATGAAACTAGTAAATCTGCAGATCAGAGGCCTCAACTCAAATGTCAGTTCTGCAGTTTTATTTTGAAATCATTCCATTTAGTATTTAAAACATTCAACTCAGTTTCTTTTATTTCATATTTGTAATGCTAATTACTGTAAGTATTATATCCAGTAGTTTATATAAATTAAAATCTTAATCAGTTGAGAAATTCTCATATCCATTGTATCCTGATGCTCTTCCATTATTTTCTGAAATATTGACCTATTTATTGATGTATAAAAAAGTTTTGGTACTTCTCCATTATCCTGTCGACCACTTTCCATAAAAAAAAAAAAAAAAAAGGTTTTGCCAAACCAAACTATAACGTCCAATTAACAAATGGAAGAATATTGCCATAGGAATTTAAAAAAAAAAAAAAAAAAGGAAAAGATCCACTTATTAAAGGGTCAACTATAAGTAATTTTAAACAAATTTTAATGAAACCTGTATGAGATAAAAGAAAATTTTGGGATTGGCACATCCGACAAGTTTTTCTATGTTTTTTCTCTTTTAATATCATGGTGCCACCATTTAAGGGGATAATTGTTACTTTAATTAACGAAATAACTAATAAATCAATAAACATTAAATATACAAATAAACATTGAACAGGAAACTGTTTAGGAAAAATTTGAGTCCTTAAAAGGACCCTTCACAAAATTATTCATCCCAAAACAGGACCCTTCACAAAATTATTCATCCCAAAACAGGACCCATCTCAAAAATTGTCATCTTAAAACAGGACCCTTCACAAAATTATTCATTGCAAAACAGGACCCTTCACAAAATTATTCATCGCAAAACAGGACCCTTCACAAAATTATTTGCCTTAAAAATAGACCTTTCATAAAACTTTTCCACCTCTAAACTGAACCTTTCACAAATTTAATCATTTAAAAATAAAATCTGACCTGTCACAAAACAATTGAACAATCATACAGTAGAAGATCTTTGTAGCACAAACCTAAAAACACAAGGTTGTGTGTTATATAGATCACATTTCACACATCATTAAATTTAGCTTGTAAAACATGGCCAAATATGTGTGAAACATACCAAAAACATTACAGTATCTTTATTTTGCATTCTTTATTACCAGGAGTTGTGCAGATTATGATTTTTTGCATAATATAGATCATTCCACACATTGTTAAATTTACTTTATAAACATTGTCCAAATATACCTGTATCAAATCATAGCAATTTTTTCAGTAATTAGCTCTGAATTAAGGAGATAAAGCAGGGATCATTCTAGAACATAAAAAAGAGCAGGGCGCACATTACATAATAAGGGCAATTTTGTTGAAAAGGGCACATCATTTCATAAAAAGGGCATTTTTGTAATGAGTGCATATACCAATATACTGATGAGGAGGGAAGTCTAGCAACAGCTTAAAGTGCTCTTTAGTTTAAAACATCCAATAATATTTCTAATTTCCATAACTTCACCGTTTGAAAAGTATTAAAAATAGCAAATTGAAACTTATGTTTGATCTTAATTGTAAAATTGTTTATTATATTCAGTGATTTCTCCCTTTTCCTACGACATTCAAAAACTTCTTTCTCTAAAACTTTTATTCACCAGATAACTTTTTCCCGGTTTTAGCAAAACTGATTTTGAAAAAGCTACAAAATAAAAGTTCTAAAGCTACTTCTAAAATTTTTTATAGAACTTATGTAAGTTATGATGTGGTCAAAGGCCAGAATGCCTGATTTAACCATTTAACACTACATTTCACTAGAGAAGGTAAAATTAATGACCCTTAGTTATCCAGGGCCGGGCGCCCCGGGCACAGAAATTGAGGGGGCGCCAAATTTATATTACCAACCACAGTTTATTTATTTATTCATTTTTTGGTCATCCATCATTTTCTGGAGAAGTTTATTTTTCTCTCTTAATCATTCTTCTATTTTTGTCGCAAAATATCATGTACTCTCCAATAAAAAAAGTGCAATTTTCTCTTATGCTATTTAGTTGTTTGCAATTTCTGAGTTAAAATTAAACCTTTTAAAGTTCCAAAATAAACTCAAAATGTTTATTCAACAGAATTTATTTCTGTTTCTGTACTTTATCAGTTTTGTGTTACCTGTCACAAAAAGAAGGGGGGGAGAGGGGTGCCAAATTGAAACTTTGCCCCGGGCACAGTTTTCTCTTTGCATGGTCCTGTAGTTATCCTTTGTGTTGTTCAATGGAAAAAATGAAAAGAAGAATCTCTCAAAGTCAAAGATTAGACATGCGAGGGCATTTCATAGAAAAATAAAGAGGGAAAGAGGAATACTCTTGATGTGTACCTTACTAGCATTCTAAAAATAAAAGATAGGTACGGAATTTTTGAAAGTACAATGCAAACAAGGCAGAATTCTCAGCAGGAATAAAAAGAGGGTAGAATTCGACCTGGAAAAAGGGCAAGGAGAGTAGAATTTCACCTGGAAAAAAGGCAAGAAGTGTGGGATTTTATCTAAAAAGGGCATGAGGGCAAGCCGCCCTTCTGAAACTCTCTAGAGTGATCCCTGGATAAAGTTGAACTAATGTATCCAATTTAGTCGTCTAGAGAACAGCAACTATTTATAATGTGGGAATTCAGGTGTTTCTTAACTGAAAATTCATTGTTTACATCTAAGAAGTTGTGCATTATATGGAAAATTGCATTATAAAGATCTTCTACTGTATTACTTAGCTTTTTTTATACATAAAAGATAGATACACATGAACCTAAATATGATAATTTCAAATTCACAAAATTATAACTAGAATTTTCACGAAAAAAAAAAAAAATTTCACAAAAACAGGACCCTGTGAGAAAAGTCTAGACAGAACCCTGTCGAATTAAAATTCATTTGATGACATAACAAACACATGTAACACAACGGATGTCAAGTGAATGTAACGCTATGATCATGCACTTTTGGTGGAAAATCCTGTAGTTTGGCCTTTTTTTTTTTTTTTTTTTTTGTGAAAAGTGGTCGACGGGATAAAGGAGAAGTACCAAAGTTTCAAGACAAGTGACTATTCCAGCAGGTATCACTTGGCCATTTTCGGTTTTACTTATTCTTTACACTCTTTAAGCCATGCTGCAGAAAGATGATATTGTTTTAAATTACTAGGACATTTAAGATTTTTTTTTTTAAGCAAGAGAAAAAAATGTGCAGCTCTTGTGAGCACTTTCAAATCTTATATTTACTTTTTTAAAAGCACAATTTTACCCAAAAATGTTTTCTAAATAAAAATTTTACAAAGTTAAAAAATTACACTTCACAATAACATTTTACTATATATTAATTATATTACTGATATACAGTAATAGTGACACTTTAATCATTACATGTAATCAGGGTTAGAAATTAGCAGTCGTTAGTCGCCAAATGTAACTAAATTATTGCATTTGACGACCACAAAATTATACCTGGTTGTCAAATTTGAAGTCTAGCTTTTTGTTTTACAGATGCTTTTATTCCTACTTTAACATAAGTTTCCACTTCCCCCCCTCCCTCGGCTGCCTGCACTTGACACACCTGTTTTTGATAAAAGATCGGACATTAGCACACTATGTAAATTATATTCTTTTAAGACTCCGTGAACATGTCAGCAGAAAAAAGAAATAAATTATTGAGCAGCAAGTAAACAGAAAAATAAAAGGAGAAAAAAGCCAAACTCCTTAAAAAAAAAAAAAAATCTGTTGTTAATTGAGAGATTTCCTTGAAATTTTCACCAAGTTACAATAATAGTAAACTAGCTGGCTTCGCCCGCCAGCGGGCCCCTAATTTACATCTGTGCCTCGAAACTTTTGTATTCTCTGGCTCGCATCCCCCTCGAACCGAACGAACCTCCGACCCGGGTCCCAGGTGCCTTCGGCACCGTACACCGGTCGTGCTACGCACGCACCGGATAATCCCGTAATTTGCATTATCCCTTAATTTGCACATCGAATAGTATAAACATCTAACTGAACTAATCTCCGACCCTGGTCCCCACTGCCTTCGGCACTGTATACCGGTCGTGCTACGCACGCACCGGATAATCCCTTAAATTGCACATAGAATAGTATAAACCTGTCACTGAACGAACCTCCGGCTCGCGTCCCCGCTGCCTGCGGCACCGTATAGCAGTCGTTCCGACACTGGTCCCTGCTGCCTTCGGCACCGTATACCTGTCGTGCTACGCACTCACCGGATAATCCCTTAAATTGCACATAGAATAGTATAAACCTGTCACTGAACGAACCTCTTCCCTTTTGATAAGAATGAAACTCTCAGATATAACCTTCGTAATATCATTTTCAATCCTTCAAACTCTCAAAAGTTAAAAGAGAATTATAATATTCTCAATAAAAATTTCTCTTTCATCACGAAAGAATTAAAAAAAAAATTGACTGAACTGACCATTGACTTTCTGAACTAAATACCATAAATTTAGGACATCATGAACTTATAGTACTTCGAAAATATTTTATATTTAACTTTCAATTTGCAAAAAATTGTTATTTTTTACCTTTTATTATTGTTATGTAATTATATTCATTGTTTCAAATCTAATAAACAGGCGCCTCCTGTGGTGGGGGTTGGAACGGATGGTTGCTATCGGTGTCGGGTAGCGTTTATTTTTCCCCTCGTGGACTTATTGTTCCTATACCTCACGAGTGGGTGATTTCGGTCCCCGCTGCCTGCGGCACCGTATAGCAGTCGTTCCAACCCTGGTCCCCGCTGCCTTCGGCATCGGATAATCCCTTAAATTGCACATAGAATAGTATAAACCTCTAACTGAACGAACCTCCGGCTCGGGTCCCCGCTGCCTGCGGCACCGTATAGCAGTCGTGCTGCGCACGCGCTGCAGTATACGTTAGTTCCACCTTCCGCAACCAGGTGGCGCAAATAGAAAAAATAAACCTCGAATAAGATAAACCTCGAACTGAACGAACCTCTAGAACACCACAGTTAAGATAAAAAACTTGAAGGGGGGGGGGGAGAACACTGCTTTTCCTTAAACAACTGAATTAGACTACCGGAAAAAAAAAAATCTGATGTCAAACAACTTATTTAGACTACCGGACTTCTTGTTCAAAGACAGGGACCTGTAGGAAAACTTAAAACTGAAAAAAAAAAAAAAAAAAAAAGAAAAAAAAAATCAATAACGGGCGAAAATCAATAAATGTCGCGCCTTTTTTGCGAATTCTTCGGTCCCCGTCCGCCGCCGGTGCGTTGATTAGTCCCGGAGCCTTTGCGTGTACAGCGGGGAGTGCACAGACAGACAGAAACACACACAGACGTTTACCGTTCTTAATATTAGGGATTAGGCAGTGTAAAACTTTTTTATTAAAATATAATAGCTTATTAGAAAATTAGAACCTCCACAAAAATTGGCCAGTACAGAGCAATTATAAAGAAGAACCAATGTGTTTTTTTGTTTATCCAAATGCCATGAAGTCTGAATTGGAACTGAAACATGAGGTCTGCAGAGGGGCAGGCGTTATCAAAACAAGAAAATCAGCTTTGGATGGATATTTTGTTATGCAGAAAAAAACCATGCAGAGATTTTTTTTTTCCTAAAAGGATATTTTATATTTTACCATGCTTAAGAAATCAATCTAATTTATATTTTTAAGAGATCTTATTTTATGTAGCATATCTTAATTTGACATTGTTTTGCAACATCTGTATGTAAATGAGTAAATAACTTAAAATTAATAAGAAAGAACTAAGTAATTTTATTTAAAATTGGTGTTATTTTTACATTACAGCACATAAAAAATATTTATGCTGAAAAGGCCATTAATTTATGGTACTCCGATGTAACACCTGGATTTTTAAAACTAAATATCATGATTTTAATTTTAAAAGTAATTGTTGTAAGATTATCTAAAATAAATAATGGATGATAAAATTCCATTTTCGTGTTATTTAATATATGATTTTTAAAATTATTTAATATTTCTCCTTCCTTATTTGCTCCTAAAATAAGATACTGTATAAAGAAAGTTTTAAAATTTCAGTGTTTTCCCTCAAAAAATAAATAAAGTATTTATATAGAAATCAATATCATTAAATGCCATACAAATATACATTAATTGGTATCCAAAAGCTCATTTATTTGCTTCTTTTTTTTTTTTCCATTTTCTTATGTACTTTCAGTCATAAGATTTTTTTTTTTTTAATTAAGCTTATACCTGGTTGTATCTAAAAGTTCAAATTTTCTTTCTATGGATATAATTGTTTGATAATTGTTTTGTATGCATATTAGCTTTATAGAAAGAATTATTTAAACATTTTTCTAGAATCCAAATATTGTAGTTTAACGCTGTTTTAAAATTTTATAGAAAGCCAGTTTTTATTTTGTTTTAGTGATTAACAGAAAGATAAAATGTTTAATATGTACAGCCCCCTCGCCCTTAACACATAAAGATAATTACAATATTATTGTTAACATGGGTTCAAAAAGAAATGAGAAAATATGATATAACATAAAATTGCAACCGTGAAATGCAGTTTGGCACTTATTAAAAAATTTGCAGGCGTCATTTGACGCCTTACTTAGAATTCCCAATATCTAATCCTGCATGTAATGTTGTATATGTGTGACATTTAATGGGAAATTTTATATTATTAAATTTCCCTAGAAAATTTTTTATTTAAATTTTTCAAAAACACTATTTTTAATTTTTTTCAAAAAAATATATGGTAATCTTTGATTTTATGGCTACAAGTATGCAAAATTTCAAGATGGAGAAATGATGGGATTTTGAGTTATTTTTTAATTGGTTGGCTGGTTGATTTTATGACGGACGATTATCTACACGAGGGATATAAGTCCTAGGAGAGAGTGCCCTCCGTGGGGGTCTTTCTAAGGGATCCTAACCTGTATTTATGGCAAGGTTCAAAGAAAACCACGAAAAACTCCAAATGGTTAGGTCGACGAGCACGACAGGGGTATACTAATTTTTGAATAAGGTTGTTTTTTTTTTTTTTTTTTAAACTTTTCAAGTAACTGGTTCCTTATACCTTAAAAATTAATAATTCAAAATCCCATCATTTCACCATCTTGAAATTTTGCATACTTGTAGCCAAAAAATCAAAGAATAACATTTTTTTGAATTAAAAAGTAAAAATGGTGTTTTTGAAAATAAAAAAATTTTATCAAAAAATTTATTTTATTCAAAATAGTGTTGCACATCATATTAAAGCCCATAAAAAGAGCTTTCAAATAGGATATAACTGAGCTCTCTAGCCCAATTTTTTACAGAATTGCAGAGAATCTTGTGATTGAAAACTTGATTAATTTCATACTTAGCAGCCAAGATTCTGTAAAAAAACAAACCGCTAAGAGGAAAATATATATATATATATATATATATATATACAGACCTGCCAACCTTTGAAAATGAGAAATAGTAGCACACCAAATTCAATTTTATCTGAAGGTTGGTTCGTTGGTGGCTGTTTTTTATGCTGTAAATTTTAAGCGAGCAAATACTAATCAATTAAACGTATGTGTATATCCATAAGCACACAAAGTAAGAGTTTTGTTTTTGCTAATTTTTATGTTGCGGGTGGGATTTATTGACATAATTTTTCCTATTCAATTAATGCTCTGTTCACTTCTGGTTTTTTTTTATATTTTGTGATGAAATTTGCCGTTTTTCGCAATGTTTTTGACGGAATTTGCCGTTTTTACGCGATTCTCTGACGAAAGTCACGTTTTTCCCGCGATCTGTTGACAAAATTTGCTATTTTTCGGAATGGTTTTCACGAAATGTGTCATTTTTTCGCGATCTTTTGACGAAATTAGGCGTTTTTCGCAATGTTTTTGACGAAATTGGCCTTTTTTTGCGATTTTCTGACGAAAGTCACGTTTTTCCTGCGATCTGTTGACAAAAAAATTGTCGTTTTTTCACGATCTTTTGACGAAATTTGCCGTTTTTCTCACGAAATTTGCCGTTTTTTCGCGATCTTTTGATGAAATTTGTCATTTTTTTTGCAATGTTTTTGACGAAATTTGCCGTTTTTTCGTGATTTTCTGACGAAAGTCATGTTTTTCCCGCGATCTGTTGACAAAATTTGTCGTTTTTTTGCGATCTTTTGACGAAATTTGCCATTTTTCGCAATGTTTTTCATGAAATTTGTCGTTTTTTCGCGATTTTTTGACGAAATTTGCCATTTTTCGCAATGTTTTTCACGAAATTTGTCATTTTTTCGCGATCTTTTGACGAAATTTGCCGTTTTTCGCAATATTTATGACGAAATTTGCCGTTTTTTCACGATCTTTTGACGAAATTTGTCGTTTTTCGCAATGTTTTTGACAAAATTTGCAACTTTTTCGTGATTTTCTGACGAAAGTAACGTTTTTCCTGTGATCCTTTGACAAAATTGGCGACTTTTCTTCGAACGAAAGACAAGATTGATTTTTTTCGGCGATCATTTGCCGAAATACCGATACATTTAATGTCCGAATTTTCGGATTTATGACCGATATTTTTTTTTTTCGGAAATCATTGCCTTAATTTTTTGGAAAATTCGGACCAGAATCACCCCTGAACGATCTTTTGACAAAATTTGCATTTTTTCAGCAATCTGTTGAATGAAATTCACGTTTTTCTGGGGATACTTTGGCGAAATTTGCTTTTTCCTGCCAATTTTTTGACGAAATTCTCGGTTTTTTTCAGCGATCCTGTAACGAAATTCGCATTTCTTAACTCTATCCTGTGACGAAATTTGGGATTTTTCGCGCGATCCTGTGACGAAATTTGTGATTTTTCGAGTGATCCTGTGACAAAATTCGCGGTTTTTTTTTTTGCAGAAAATCGTAGTTTTAGGCAGATTTTCGTAGCATCGTAGTTTGTGGTTCAAAATCGTAGCAACTACGATTTTTTCGTAGCAGTTGGCAGCTCTGTATATATATATATATATGGACCTCAACATCTCAGATTTCCATAATTTTTGGTTTATAATTTGTATCCATAGTGTATATGAAAAATCTCCCCCCCCCTCCCCTCTTTTTTTTTACAGAATTAAAAAATTATCAAAATTACCAAATTTAACCATGTTTTCAATCATAAGATCCTCTATAATTCTGTAACAAATTGGGCTAGAGAGCTCAGTTATATTTTATTTGAAAGTTCTTTTTATGGGCTTTAGTATGATATGCAACACTAACAATTTTAAAGTAAAATAAATTTGACAATTTTTCAAAAACATTTAATTTTTTTTTTAACTATTTTTAAATTTTATTTTTCAAAAAATATATACCAGTTACCTGAAAAGTTTCAATAAACTATTTTTATACAAAAATTAATAGCTCAAAAAAAATCCCATCATTTCTACATCTTGAAATTTTGCATATTTGTAGCCAAAAAATCAGATAAACATTTTTTTTTTAATTAAAAATGGAGTTTTTGAAAAATTTCAGTTCAAAATTTTGAAAATTCGTCAAAAAATTAATTTTACTCAAAAGGAGTTGCGTATCATATTAAAGACCATAAAAATAGCTTTAAAATAGGATGTAACTGAGCTCTCTAGCCCAATTTGTTACAGAATTGTAGAGGATCGTGTGATTCAAAACTCAGTTAAATTTGGTACTTTTGGCCATTTTTAAAATACCGTTTAAAAAAAAAAAAAAAAAAAAAAAGGTATTTTTTGGTTAGCCGAGCGCCAGTGATATATGTACAGTTACATATCTACGTATACATATATATAATACATACCCATATATCACTGGTGCCCGGCTAACCGAAAAGTACCAAAAAAAATTCATATACTCTACTATGGATACAAACTATAAACAAAAAATTATAGAAATCTGAGACGTCAAGATCCAGACCTCACGTTGATTTGACACAGCAAAAACTAATAAATAATCTTATTTTAAATGCATTTGAAGATGACATCATCCATTTCGGGAGAACACGGGACAAAGAAAAATAAATTGAATACTTATAAAATACAATTTCATTTAATATAACAAAGCATACCTTTTATGCTACACGTGAAATACCACTGCTTCGATCGATCAAATCATTTTCTTCTAAATATTGTAATTTAATTTTTGCTTTTTAATCATAAATATAAAAGGTACTTTTCGATTAGCCGGGCACCAGTGAAATGTATATATCTATATATACATATATATGTATACATACACACATATATGCATGTGTATATATATGTAAATATAGATATATACATTTCACTGGCACCCGGCTAACCGAAAAGTACCATATAAAATAAACCCATGCAATAACAATGTCCCAATTTATCTTTTTTGAACTATTTATTTTTTCATTTGCTGATATGACATAATGCGGTATTTTATTTTTGTGGTAACATTGATTTGAGAAAAACCTTTCATTTATGAAAACAATGCTCATTTAATTTTAATTAACTGCAATTTTTAATCAAAAAAATGTTTTTATAAAATGTGAGTGTACTATGTCAGAAGCTTATTTCAAAACCTTTTGAATGATACCTCATTCATTGTCGTGTGTTTTGTAAATGCATAAAAAAAAAGGATGTTGACAATAGATAACATATAACTGTTAATAAAAAATATTTTTTAAAGAAATTGCTTAAGGGTGACCATTACTGGCACATTACCCTGGATAAAATTCTGATTTCAGTGTCAAAAGTTTCGTTAACTTTCCATAACAGAAAAAAACTGACGTGATACAGATACTCAAAAATGAATCTCAATCAGTATTTCAGATAATTTATCAATATCCTTAAGAAAACATCTTAGTAAATTAATGATAAGCAGCGTTGCCAGGGATGCACTATAAGCACATCATTTAGGCAAAAAATGGAACAGATGCTTTACACTCACGCAGAGATGTTTGGCGACTTTTTGGTTGCCGCGATTTTCAAGCCTGCGCCAAACCAAGAACTTAATACAATGGCTAAGTTGCCATTAAAGGAAAAATTCCCTTAAATTTGGCGACTTTTTTCATTTTTATAACCGATAAAAAAAAAAACTGTGAGTGTATGACATAGCCCAAAAAATTAGAGAAGAGATGCATTAAAAAAATTGTAATGGGTCATTCAGGACGCATAATTTTCCTCTTTGAAAAATCACAAAAGAGGTAAATTTTGTAAATACATTGAAACTTGTCTTGTCTGATTTTTTAAACAAAGATCCACTTTCATTTTTTTTTAAAAAAGGACTTTTTTAAAAGTATATCATACGGGTCCGAGAGACCTAGAATTTCAAAAGCCAAGTGACATCACTGGACAAAAAAATGATATATAATTGCAAAATGTGAAAGCATTTGATGAAAAAACAGTACGATGCAAAAATAACTTATTAATTACATAAACAAATCTAGAGGATATTTATTGCCCAAGTAAAACTTGTTTCAATACAATTCTTAGAGAAAATATTAAAGAATTTCAAATATGGCATTTAACAATACATGCATATTTATTTTGAACTATGGGGTATAAACTACTAATTTCTATTTGGTATATGAATTATAAATATAATTCACAAAATATTACTATGCACTTAAATAGCCAAATCTAAAATTAGTGTAAACAACATCTAGCTGAAATTTTATATTAAATATACACGCTAAAATTATTTAATATTTGACTTGGACAGCAATTTAAGTTTACTTATTTTTTAATGTAAACAGTGGAGTGATCACATGCTGCTTCAAATGTAAAACTCATAAAACATAATAAACAAAATTTAAAGTAAAACATAGCAAGACCTACAACCTTTGAAACAGTAAACATACCAAATGTAAATATGAATTAATATCTTAAGAACATTACCAAAAACTTTTCCTTCAAAAACTTAATTAAAAAAAAGAAAAACTAGAAATTAATGTTTAAAGTTATAATCAGATACCAACTTTGCAAATGATTATTAAGCAAATCGGTACTTTTATGTTAGCCGGGCGCCAGTGACATATATATTTATATATGTATTGTATACATGCATATATTTATATCTGTATATACACATATATATGTGTGTATATAAATATCCCTGGCGCCCGGCTAACATAAAAGTACCAGCAAATCAAAGCATATTCAAAATTCAATTTTTTTTTTTTTTAGGCGATAAGAAACAAGCTCCAAAAACTCAGGTTCATTTAGGGCATGTAAACAAAACTTAAAATAAAATAAAAATATATTGTACAACATGCTCGCTATTTTTCATAAAAAAAGAACATGCTATAAAATAATTCAATAACAAAACTAATATCATTGTGAATAATAACTTTTAAATAAAAACTTACCTTTAATTAATACTTTAAATTTTGCTTCGGTGCCAGGATGTCGAGGCGGTGCACGTTTATCAGCTTCCATAATTTTGTCGGCCCTCTCAATAACATTATAGTTTTTGAAAAATGTTTTTGCACGGCCGAGTACAAACTTCCACAACGTGCGGACGGCCATGTGAGTTTAAGTTCACGGGATAAACAAACGAACGTACGTAGATTCCGGAGGTAACATCCACTTTGGTGAGCTCATCGAAAATCTGGTGATTTCATTGGATAATAGTCACACAGCGCCATCTGTTGTGCAAAATGCATTTATGAAAATTTACAATTTTTGGCTAAATTCTTCACTTTTTCTAATAAATAAGATATGATATTTTTTAAAACATCAGTTGACAACAAGATACAAACATTTACATGCATATTATAGCAAATATAACATTTCAGAGTAAGTAAAGTAATTAGGAAAATTTACTTCATCCATGACAGTTACAACTCAACTCTGACAAACCAAAGAAAATCATAACCTTTGTGTAATTCAGAAATTAAACGTAATTGGATTTTTAAAATAAAACTCAATAAAACACTTACACAGATATATTAATAGTCAGATTGGGGTTGAAAGCACAATAGTCATACAAAAATACTTTAACAATTATTTTTAAAACATCGAAGAACCCAGTACCACGCTCATCTTCATTTGCCATTCGAATGCGAAAATAGCTAAAATACCATTTTTCTAGGTAATATATCAAAACATTTACAACGCCTCGCAACACTCAGGTACCTTAGTTAAGCATATAATAATAATTATTAAAAAAGTTTAACAATATTGGCTTCAAATCATGCCGTGATGCAATACTGCCGATCATCGTGACTTTGCTTTTTCAATTCAACGCTGCGTTATTACACACTTGTTAATGATATTTGATTAACGATATTACCTTTTAGATATTAAGCACATAACAATACACAACATAATACCGTTTTTCTAATAATTTTTTCACAATGTTAATTTGCGATTACATTTTTTTATTTTCTGCCGAATACAACGTGTTTCTTATTAAAATTAATTATGACTCATCTTAATTTAGGGGGTGTAAGAATTACTAATTATATAATACCATAAAAACAATTTTTATTTTTTTTTTTTATTTAATTATTATTTTTTTTTTAAAGGGGGAATCAAAGCAGAATTTGTTTTACAAGGGAATCATTGAAATTATATATTAGAATTTTATCACTAAAATGTCAACAAGCATGATACAAATGCCATGAGAGAATAAAATATTAGCCATATTTTTAAATTAACTCATGAAGAGTAAAAAAGGCATTATAAATTATTGGAGCCAAAAAGTTAAAAAAATATTTAAAACATTCATTAATGTCACTTGTAACATAATGCATTAAGATATCAAAGTTTTTATATTTTCTGATGTAATAGGAACACAATATAAAAATTTAATTTTTCAAAATATGCATTTAACTGTTTTATAAACCAGATTACATCAAACAAATAACAAAATTATAAAGAGGACATTGTAGTCATAAATCCTTCGCTCTGTCTGATTTCTAATGTAAAAAAGAAACTTAAAACAATGTTTCATTATCACTTGGGTGAAAATACACATTTACCTCACATAATAAAAGAGGGGATTTGGGTAATGACACACCCCTAAGAGCACCTAACATCTAAAAGACAAAAACTTTGGTTAATATAAATTTAATATAATTATTTTATTTATCTACAAAAAATTACTGTTTTTTATTAGGTTTCTTACAAAAATAAAACAGTTGTTTTATTAAGGACTTTATATTTTTCCTTAAATTCTACAAACTCATTATTTCTTCTGCAATTAGAAAAATAAAATCAGATATATATCCTCAAGATCAGCAACTCTCAACAATTTTTTCTTCCATATCCCTTGTTTAAGCTTCATAATTTATGAAACCCCTTCTATCATAAAACTCCTCCCATAATACCTCCATGCAAAAATCTTTGTTACTTTTAGTAATGTTATTAAAATTAGCTAAATAACCAAACAACTCAACTTAATGGCACTTATATTTTCTCCATTCTACATTTTATAATTTATTTTAATTTTCTATAATAGCATCCAACATCAAAACAAATAAAATCAGTATTAAAACAATTTTTACCCACATTAACTTGTGATGAAAGCTCATTACAATTATTCATAATATCCATATGTTCAAATACAGCTCAATTAATTACTAAGCTTAGGCCTTTTTTATCTTACTTTATTATAAATGAGAATTAATTATTAAATAAACACCACAATTTTATTGGGATTTTCTGCCATTTTCAAAAATCCCTAACTAGTCCACCAATGATCATAGGCTCAAAATTAGGAAACACTGCTCTAGAAATAAAAATTGTTCAATATTAACTTTAACCAGTTGCATCTCAAAGAACAGTAGGTGAAGAGCAACAAATTAGTATGAAAATAAAAAGTGTCTGTAATTAATAGCAGTACTTCTACATTTAACGCTTATTCTGACACTGATGTTATAGAAATTGCATTAAAAAGTATATAAACAAATAATAAATAAATGTTTACAGATGCGTAAGTTTTTAGAAAACAATTCTGATAAAGATATTCGTATAACAAATCTCTTAATAAATCGATATAAACTTACAAATTTTATATATAGGACAAAAAATTAATTATTCCTTTTAAATATGTAAAAATGTGGATTATGCCACCATATTTTTTTTTTTTTTTTTTTTTTTTTTTATCAGCACAAATAAAAGATATTTCTTTATCTCTAATTCTTGCAAAAGAAAGTCTCTCTTGTGATATTATTATAGTTATGCAAATGTTTTATTTCTTTAAAACAAAATAAACTTTTTTCTTTTTCTTCTTTAAGATAGAAACATTAAAAAAATCAAAACCAGTTAGTAAGTCTGTATAAATATCCCTATTTCTATAAATCTCTAGCATAAGTTCCTGACAATATATTTCTAAAATTATCATTATAGAAAACAAAAACAATTAGCACTAACTTTTCAAAATTAACATAAAATTTACTGAAATACAAAGGACGTGAATTATCACTTTACTAAACAGTGTACAACCAACAGAGTGAAAAGATGTCCAGATCGGGGTTCGATCCCGGATTCCTTGGTACAGTGCACCAAGTACTTTACTAATTAAGCATCCAGTCTATCATTCTCTCACTCTTAAATGCTAGGCTACAACCTTGTAGCACAAGATGCAACATCAATCATGAGCGCAATACCATTGGCATACATGAGACAAATCAAACCCAGTATCGGTGCATATTTATATACTAATTAATTTTTCAGCAGGGCTGTTATGGAATCCTTTACCCGGCCTTTGTCATCTTTCTTCTTGTCTTGTGTTCTGCATGGATGTATTATAATTTCAGCCCTGCCGGAAAATTAATTAGTATATAAAATTTACTGCAGTTCTTTTTTCACTATCACTGTTAACACTTCTAATTGTTTTATGACAAAGCACATCACTTTTTACAGAGTTTCCCCTAGACAGTTTCAGAAGGGTGCTGCACCCTGCCTCCCCTTAGGTTAACAAAATAGCACCCTTCTTTCCCCTCATAAAAATAATTAGCACCCTTCTTGCCCCTCAATAAAAAAAAAAGTGTTCTTTCTCCTTTTTGCATTAAAAAAATTTGCTTTCATAGTAAAAATTGACTCAATGTTGTCTTGAAAAGAGTGCTTTGACTTTTAAATATCAACAGTGACTTTAAAAAGCAAAAGAATACCTTTAACAATTAAAAAAAGTGCCGTCAAGAATCCAAAAAGTGCCCTTAAGAATTCGAAAAGTGCCCTAAGAATAAATAAGTGCCCTTTTCTAAACCTGGTGGAAACTCTGCTTTTTATTTTCATCTTTTCAGCATTTAAACAGTGTTTTATAATAAATTAAACACAGCATCATTAGCAGAATGCATACTAAAATTTCTATTTTATAAAATATAAACAACACTAAATATCTTAGCTACAATTTACAGCAAACAATTGAAAATTTTGAAGAAAAAAATGACATATTTGCATATGAACTCTCATCTCCTTCCGAAACAAGACTGCCTAGTGGTGTATTTCAGCTCTGAATGGAAATACTCTACACTTATGCTTACCCACTCGTCCAAGAGCCTGCCTGCTCATGTCAAAGTTACTATACCTACTGCAATAATCAGTGCAATTTCTTGGGCACAGATCGGTTGGAAAAAAAAACATTTGTTTTTATACGTCCATCACATTGTGATCATTACTTATAAAGAATTTGGTGCAAATATGAATAAAATAAATAAAATAGAAACAGGATATGATATTTAAACAAAATATTTTCAGTAACATATATTTGGAATATTTGTTTTTATACATCCATCACATTGTGATCATTACTTATAAAGAATTTGGTGCAAATATGAATAAAATAAATAAAATAGAAACAGGATATGATATTTAAACAAAATATTTTCAGTAAAATATATTAGGAAAAGAAGCATTTCACCTGACAGGATCACAACTGACTTTAACCACTTCTGTTTCAGATTCAGATTTTTATGATGACTTTTTTTCTTTTACTTTTTAGATTTAATGCATTACAGACATAGTCTATCTACAATAATTTGGACAAAGAGTAACTCAAATTTATATTAATTTATTTGTTAATTAAAGTGACAGTCACTACTAACAACTAGCAGGATGTACTTTTAAATTAAATTAATACATTTCCTTCACTACTTATGTCTGTTAGCAACTTCCTTTCCCTGTAGCATCTCAAACTCTTTCAAGAGCCATATATGCTAATGGCATCTGGTGCATGTAAAATCTGTCATGGGTGCAAAGTCCTCGAAGTTCCCTATGAATTATACCTCTAGAGGTGCCTAGTCAGGTGAAGGCTTAATCACTTGATAAAGGTTCTAAATTACGAGACCAATTCCTTTCTCTTCTTTAATTTTTGTTAATTTAAATCTGCTGATTCAACAAAGTTAAATAGAAACCATGAACCAGCAAACAAAGAAAACTGTAGCAAACCACTAGAGAGCACTGCAGCGATGCCAACAAAGCTCTTGTCAGATGGATTAGACCAATACTGTGATCAGACGAATATCGCCCTTCATCCAGGTACTAACTCGTCAAGCTAAGAACTCATACCCAACAGGTAGGGGCCTGGTTAGCGGTATTAAAAAACTCTTTCAAGGTCATTGTCCAACTTATTGTGGCAGGAGTATGACTTTCTCATGAATCACTTTTTTAAAAGAACTATTTTTTACTAAGCCACAAGTTGTAAGGGGCCCCATCAAGACACATGCTAGATACAATTTTGTATTATGTGTATGCACATACAGTAATCTGCAATCTCCCATAAAGTATATCAGGCCTCACATTTTTTATCAACACCCTGAGGTATAACCAGTTTTTCTTTTTAGGACGAGTCTAAGACCAGGGTTTCAAAAAAGCCAACTAAAATTTTTAAAAAGCCACTCCAGTAGCTTTTACTGGTTTTAACTGGGTTTTTTTTTTTTTCCATAATTGGCTTTTATACAGAGAAGCATTTTAATTAAAAACTACACATTTTTAAGTGTTTTTAATTACTTTTAAAGACATTTCATTTAATTGAGTTAGAATTTAATAAAAAACCTAATTTCTAAATAATGAAGACATTAATATTGGAATAACACATAGATGAAACTGCTAGTGATTTGTAGTCAAAATTGCAACTATGCCAGGTAAATTTTAAAAAGGCATACCAATTACTTTATCTGGTTTATACTGACCTCTAACACTTTTTTTTTTCATTTTTACTTCTTTATATAATTAAAGAGGATGATGGTTACTTAGTTTTTTAACTAATTTTTAAGGGCTATTGATATACAAGTCATTTTTTTCTCCTAAACATTTAAAATCATACATTAAGTCATTTAATAAAAACACTATTTCTCATTATTAAAAAATTATGATTAACCTATGCATGAATTACTCTTTGAAATAGCAACAAGTTTTTCAAAATTTTAATTCAACAAATTTTATTTGGAGAACATTTTTTTTTAATTGTTCTCTTTATTTTATACACTTATATGTACTAAAATTTCCTCAAATGTTATATCCTTCCTAATTTCTCTTTCAATGTTTCGACATTCATCATTCTATGATTTAATCTCTTCATATGTACATATCTGGATCTGGACTACATTAATCTCTTAGTAGCAGAGAAAATTTCTACATGTATCGTTTTTATAAGTTATCAGAATACTGATTACTAATTAAATAGGGATGTTCTCAAGTATTATATCAGATAATTTCATTTATTAAATACATATAATAGGCTATTTAGCTAAAATTTAATAGAAATGTATCTTTTTTTAATAGAAAACATTTATAAGTGCATTAAAAAGAAATTAATGCAAATTTAATATTAATTAGCTGTAAACCACCATTTTTAAAATAAAAGCTAGCTTTTTTTAAGTGGTTAAAATGAAAAACAGCTGGCTGGCTTTTTTTGGTCTCGTAAAAAGCTGTCAACCCTGTCCAAGATTCTGCATTTGTATGAAAACAATTTTCATTTTATTATGATATAATATGTTAAAGAAATAAGTTTCAGCTGAGCAAGCTAAGAAGATTCACAGTATAACTAAAGAAATAAAAATCATACATCAAACATAGATTATGAAATACTTTCCAACACATTCAGAATACTGTAACAAAACTACACTGTTTAATACAGTGAAAGATGATGTCTAAGGGTCATTCCATGTCAAATCAACGAAAAAAATGCAATTTCTGGACCTTGACGTCTCCGATTTCTATAATTTTTTGTTTATAGGTTGTATCCATGAAGTATATGAAAAATCTATTTTTTCTTTTTTTCTTAGCAGTTTTTTTTTTTTTAATAGAATTTTGAAAATGTCCAAAAGTACCAAATTTAACCAAACTTTCAATCACATGATCCTCTACAATTCTGTAACAAATTGGGCTAGAGAGCTCAGTTATACCTTATTTTAAAGCTTTTTTGATGGGCTTTAATATGATATGCAACACTAACTATTTTAAATAAAATAAATTTGACAAATTTTTCAAAAATACCGTTTTAACTTTTTTTCAAAAAAATTAAAGGTCATTCTTTGATTTTTTGGCTACAAGTATGCAAAATTTCAAGATGGTGAAATGATGGGATTTTGAACTATTAATTTTTAAGGTATATGGAACCAGTTACCTAAAAAGTTTCAATAAACCATTCTTAATCAAAAAGTAATAGCTCAAAATCCCATCATTTCTCCATCTTGAAATTTTGCATATTTGTAGCCAAAAAATTAAAGATTAACATATATATATATATTTTTTAATTTAAATTGAAAAATTTTGAAAATTTGTCAAAAAATTAATTTTATTCAAAATAATTAATGTTGCATATCATATTAAAGGCCATTAAAACAGCTCTAAAATAAGGTATAACTGAGCTCTCTTGCCCAATTTGTTACAGAATTGTAGAGGATCATGTGATTGAAAGTTTGGTTAAACTTGGTACTTTTGGCCATTTTCAACATTCCATTTAAAAAAAAAACCCTAAGAACAAAAAAAATTTTTAATTAGATTTTTCATATACACCATGGATACAAACTATAAATAAAAAATTATAGCAATCTGAGACGTCAAGGTCCAGATCCCATGTTGATTAGACATAGAATGACCCTTAAGTAAACAATTTGGAAAACGCATAACATATTTGAAAACATAATTTCAACAATTACCATCTATAGTTGGGAAAATATTCTAATTATTTTGTGCAGCCCTGTATATAATATCTATAGATTTGTATATATGCTATATACAAAAATTTAGTTAAGAAGTGCATAACACAGTTGAAAATTCCCCTTCAATAATTTCTGTCAATAAGCAAAAATGCACTCCAATTTTTTTGTGCAGTCCTGCATATGAGTATAGAATTCATACATAACTCACCAAGCGATAAGCAAAAAATTAGTTGTTAAAAATGCATACCACTATTGAAAATGCACTTACAGCAATTACTGCTCTTAGACAGTACTGTAACCAAATTATTTTGTGTGTCTCTGTAAATAAATGATAAATGCTATGCACATCATATTCTATAGTAAACATCTTGTAGTGCACCTCCGTGATGTTTAATAATTTCAATATGCTTGAAACAATGTAACATCATTAAAATACACTGCAAACGATTTTTCCCATAGACCATAATGTAACAGAATTCTTTTGGGTGCTGCCGTAAATGAAATATAAATGCTACATACTTCATTTTCAATACTGAACATGCCATTGTAAATCTTGATAACATATATATTAATTACATGGCAATCCCAGTATAGTTATGCAAGTTAGAGCATGGACAGACAAACGGCAAACAGACAAACTGAATTCATAAACATTTTTTGACTATGTGGGAAATTGTTAAAAATACTCTTTTGTAATAGAAGGTTATTTATGATTTATGAAAATATGTTTAATTTCTGTTACAGAAAAATATTTCAAGACGGTAAAAACAAAAAATAAATTACAGTAAGAGTTTTTTTATCAACTATTACATGTCTTTTATGGATTCCTTAATATATGACAGAACTTCTGATTACAGTAAATTAATAATAAAGTCAGTCTTTGTCCGTCTTGTTTCTGAAATAAATTTTCATCCTTTTTTAAACAAGAGAAAATTCTTTCAACTGAACATATTCTACATTGATTCACTCTTCACTATAAAATAAATATTATTAGAAATTTATAAAATGGTTTGATGCTCAATTGCATATAATAGGTACAATTAAAAAAGAATAAATCAAAAATACACAATCTCAAACTGTGGAAAAAGGCACAGGAAAAAGATAATGTACAGGAATTATAGAGCTAATAAATTTTAATATAAGATTTGCAAATAACTTTAACAAAATATTACATATCTAATCCAGAAACCATGCTTTAGAATATGTCACCAAGTCCCTTTTTGTTAGATTAACAGGCATATGGACTTTAGTAATTGCTGAATATGATCTGAGTATTTGACAATCATTGTTTTTTCTACTCTTAACTTTTATTTACAATCATTGGCTCATAATAAGGATTGATAAAACATTTTTTTTTTTTAATAACCAAATATCTAAGTATATTTTTTTCTTATAATCTTCCATTTTGACAATGAACCAATGATATTTCGCAATACTATAAATATTAAATATTGTAGGTTAATAAAGAAGCAGTAAAAACAATTATTCTTAAAATTCAAAGTTGTTTAAAAAATTGAAAATTTTGGAAAGTTATAATTTAAAAACTACCTTCAGCAAGTAAAGCATCTGTAATTATTACACTCAAAACTTTTTTGAGTGTAATAATTACAGATAATTAAGTCACTTTATTTTAACAGCATAAACTAGATTTTGAAAAACAATTTGTTTACAATAATATTTATAGCCTTGAATAAATAACTTATTTTGACCATTTTGCCTATATGTATGTTAATTTTGATTAATTTTATTAATTAATTTCTTCATCAATCATATCAATAGATTATGCTTTCACTGAAATGAATTTTTGTATATACAGTATACAGCCATTTATCCAGAATGGTCGGGGCCAGGTATATTCCAGATAATTCTTTTTTCTGGATAACTGATTAGGTATTAAACAAAATCCATTTGATCAAATTTGTAGAATATATGTGGCTGTGATGTTGTTTCTGATTTCAAATTAATTATTAGATTACTCAGATTAAGAATCAGATTCAATCAAGATCAAAGATTAATCAGAGTTTGAAAGAAAGCAATTTATTGGAATAGCCTGTAAATAATCATTCTGCATAAAAATCAAATCCTGCAATATCTAACTTCCGTAATTTCCAGCCTATAATCTGCGGATCAAACAATTCTGTTTCAACCCAGAAATTTTATTCAATAATTGAAGTAAAATATTTACAGCGATCTAGTAAGTTAGATTTTATAAAATAAAATTTCTGGCTTGAAACAGAATTGTTTGATATGCAGATTATAGGCCAGAAATTACGACAAATATGCTTTCATTTCAAATTCTAGATGTTGGCATCAAGTTATAATGTGATATGGTAATGAATCAACCAATGCACATGTCAAACTGACATTGTATGGCACTTTTTACAGGAAAGATTCTGAAATACGCAGTGTTGAATTCAGGGGGTGGACATTCCCCCCCAGAGCATTGAAATGTCCCATCCCCAGAAGATTTGAGATTTTATGCTTTTAATGGTTAAAAAGTGTAACCCCCCCCCCCCCCCCCCCCCGAGCTACTGAAATCTCTCCCGGATAAAAGTGTCTGAATTCAACACTGGAAATATCATTCTGGATAACTGGTTTCCAGATAAATGGTTCCACACTGTATTACATACACTAGAAAAGAATTGGAGAATTTACTAAGAAGCTTAGTCTACCCAAGCAATTTCTAAAAGGTAGACATTATTTTTAATACTATTCTATTTTTTGAAATATATTTTAATCAAATTGCTGCATTGTAGCAATAGTTTTGGACACTGGCCCTATTTGTTTCATTAATGCAAACAAACATTACTTAATTTATGCATATGCATATACAAATTTAATAATTTCCACAATCACATACTTTTAGTCTAAAAAAAATCTATCTTCAGAATACATTACTGCTAATTTAAAATGGAGTCCGATAATTTTGATACGAAAATTATCAGAAAATAATTTGGAATAGGACTGGTCCAAGATTGCTTTAAAAAATTACATTACAAATCCAACCCAAATTATCATTATGGGAGTCTTTATAGCAAATAACCAATACAGTTCATCAACAAACTATAAATATATATACATTTAAATGTGATTCTATAATACTTTTTTCCAATTAACATTCCACCAATTGCAGTGCTGTTAGTTATACATAAATAGATTAGCAGATAGATGTGTAGAAGATGTGAGACAAACATCTGACAAGATGATCACAAATACAATTTTGTTGATCCTCATATACAAACTGGCAAAAGACTATGGGCAAACTAAATATGAGTGGGACACATTTCATCACCAAATACACTAAAAACCTTGCCAATCCGAACTAATTTGGACCAAAGCCTGTTTGGATAATCTGAAAAATCAGCAAATCCGAACAATAAATTATTATAGTAATGTATACTAAAAAATATTATTATTAAACTACATAATAATTAATTATGTAATAAATACAGCACTTTAGACGGCATTGGAATGCAATGGCGACGAACGTCATGTTTATGAGGTGCTAGTTTAAAATTGTATCATCGTCTAGATTTACATCTTTATGACAACCAAAAGTATCAGATTTCATGTATCAAACAGTGAATGAAGTTTTCTGCTTACTGATAAGCAATTGATTGTATTAGTACTGTATTTCATATGTACATAGCTATATAATTATGTACATTTTGTATAAATTTACTAAAACATGTTAATATTCTTAATAAAATTTTTATCTTTTTAAGGCTCAAAAATATATTTCTTATTAAAAAATTTTCAGTTTGGATTATCCAAAATTTTGGGACTAGTGAAGTCTTAGTGTAGATTTATACTTAAATGAACTTATGAAACATTAATTCCATAAGAAGACATAATAGTTTCTTTAATCTTAAATTAAGTATACAGCTTTACATACAACCTGTGGCCAGAAAGTTCGGTGAAAGATCCTGTAGAGGTCACTGCTGTACTAGTAGAATATCAACGTGCCGTGCGTGGTGAAGGTCAATATCTGTTTGAACGTTTGGCAAGGTTCCAAGTGCATTTATTCCCTGTTACGTTTAACGCCGAGCGCGAAAGGTTTATTGTGGATTGTCGTGGTAAACAAAATGAATCAGAGAATAAACATGTTGGTTTGTTTCAAACTTGGAAAATTGGCAAAAGAAACTCACGAAATGCTCAAAGAAGTTTATACAGATGAAGCCGTCACATCAAAGAGTGTTTATGAATGTTTTAAGCGTTTCCGAGAAGGGCGGACCAGCCTGGAAGATAATGCCCGGCCACACACCGCCTTGGTTGTATGGCAGTTCCTGGCCGCGAATGGAGTTGTGACACTTGATCACCCCCCTTATTCACCTGATTTGGCCCTGCAGACTTCTTCCTCTTCCCCAGATTGAAGTCAGCCCTGATGGGAAAGAGATTTGTGGACATCACCGACATTCAACGCAACGTGACGGCCGAGCTGAAAGCCATTCCGAAAGAACTGTTTTACAGGAGTTTCCAGGACTTATATACTCGTTCCCAACAGTGCATTACCATCCATGGAGATTATTTTGAAGGACAGTAAATTGTATTTGATGCTGTACAATACTGTACTTGAAATAAAAATTCATTCACCGAACTTTCTGGCCACAGGTTGTATATAATCTTACATTGATGTAATAAAGTTGTTTTATTTGTGAATTTGTTATATTTATTTTTATTGTTTGTATCTATTTTAGATCTAATAGAACAATTGTGAAGCTGTATATTTTGTTACATTTGCCATTCCTATTTCAACTTAGATTTCAAGACAATATTTCAGTTTGGCAACAATTGGTGACACATTAAAAAAGAACTACTTCTTTTATAAAGTCTGTACTATCAAACACAAGTGATTATGTATTTAAATTGCTTGAAGTTACCTCAAACATGAATTATTCAGTTACAATAATATTCTTAACAAGAATTTAAAAAATAAATAAATTGTTGATTAAAAACACATATAAATTACCCATTTAAAAAAAGGGATTAAAAAAGAATGCTTATTAAATGATTATTTTAAAACTATTCACCCCTTTGCCTACAATTCAAACAATGAAATTATCATTTGTGACTTCATGTTCTTACATTGTGGATTATTGCCCTTGATAAAGTGTTTCACAATGTAAATTTCTATTTTCTTTTTTGTAATGTTAAATTACAAAATATGTGCAAATGTTAATAGTTTCTGTATTTGAAAAAAAAATTCTACCTAATTTTTTAATCAGTGCATTTAGCAATGTTAGATATATTTTTTTCATTCAAATTCTTATTTATTATTGGTTAATTTATACTGTGTCGAGTCCATTATCTTCTGACATAATAGTTATATTAATTGCAAAAGGTTTTATTATATATATATTATATAATAAAAATGCATATTTTGTTTATGTTGCTATTCAGACACTGAACATTCAGTATTCGGCCTAAAATTTGCCCAAATATTCAATATTCAGACAAATGACTATTCGTTATATCTCCAATATATATGAAATACAAAATGTTTTCCTACTATAAAACAATGATACTGTAAGACAGGGATTACTTTGTGACACATGGAGTAGTTATCGTATTTTGAATCTCTCTCTCTGTCCGCAATGGCAGGAAAGCAAAAAGCAGCACCACCTTCTAATACGGTGTGCCACTTCACCTAATGACCATTGTACGAAGCTCCAACACAACGAAGCTCTCTGGTAGGTGTATCGTTAAAACCTGTTCCTGCGTTCTTTTTTCAAAATCCAGATACTTTGTGTGCTGAAGCCTAAAGCGTATGAGAACTACCTAACACAGCTAAATATTCTTTGTTTTTATTGTGTTAATTAGACTGTGGAGTAATATAACCTTCGTCATGTGATATTTCTGTAAGATATAACAACATAATCAAAATATAGACACTTGGTCAGGCTAGGTTGTGACACACTGACACTGTCAAAAAGTAACCCCACCAGGTTTCCGTTTAAAAGTTAAAGACATATTTTGCCTTTTCAGTGTTAAGATACAGGTGAAACGTTATGAGAACATATAAACGTAAGTTATGTTCTTATCACTACCGGAATTACATGGATAGTTCTTTAAAAGAAGTAGTACAAATTGTTGTGACGAAGCAACTGTCTCTGAGGGAAGCATCTGAAAGGTTTGTGGAAACATTGAACAAATTAATAACGTATCAATGTAATTTTCGCTGTTTAAATTGTTTACAGCATAATTTTCAAAATCAAAATCATTCATGAATTTTTTCTCTTGCATTTCAAGGCAAAAAAACATCTGTCACAAAGTAACCCCTCTCGATGGAGTAACTTTGCGACATTTTTAAACCTAAATTTTGCAGCTGATATTAAAGATTGAGATTGGTGCAATGTGTTGTTATGTAGGAAAAGGATATATCCATGTTTAACAATAGTCAGTTTTGAGTTACTTATAAAACAGATCAGCTGGTGTGAGAAAAACCTGAAAATCTGTCACACCTTACGGTAGTCTAAACATTTATTTTTCACAAAACAAGATAATTTCAGCTTTTAATTATTGCTTCTAAAGAAATTTTGGTACAGATGTATTATTTAGGTCAGAAAGATACACTGCCAACAATTGTAAATATTCTTAAAATTTAAATTATTTTGTATTTATAACTTAATACATAAACTCTTAGTTACATACATAAATCTTACATCAGTCCATATTACATGCTTATTACATTTCACAATGTTAAATTAATATATATTAACAACTTACCTTCATACATACATTCCTACTTACATGCTTATAGATGTACATCTGTTCATCTTACATATTTACGTATGTCTGGCAATATACTTTTACAATGTGCATGTACAGTCGTGATAATCAATGGTACCTGATAATTTTTTTCTTAGTTGCCAAAATGTTCTATGTAGATGTCATTTTGAAATAAATTATTTTGCTTATATTATATACATATAAACAGATAATGCTTATAAGACTAATAAACAAAGGCATCTTAAAATTCATTGAATATACAACCTGTGTCCAGAAAGTTCGGTGAATGAATTTTTATTTCAAATACAGTATTGTACAGCATCAAATACAATTTACTGTCTTTCAAAATAATCTCCATGGATGGTAATGCACTGTTGAGAACGAGTATATAAGTCCTGGAAACTCCTGTAAAACAGTTCTTTCAGAATGGCGTTCAGCTCGGCCGTCATATTGCGTTGAATGTCGGTGATGTCCATAAATCTCTTTCCCTTCAGGACAAAGTTTGGAGTTTGGCACGACAAAGTTTGAAGTGGCGGAGTCCGTCGTCGCCTAAAAAAACCAAGGTACGGTCAGAAAAATCGCGCATAAAGACAATGCTCATCGCATTCTTCGACTCTAAGGGTCTCATTCACAAAGAATTCCTCCCTGAGAGTACCACATTGAATGCTGTTGCCTACGCCGATATACTGAAGCGTTTACTGCAACGGATCTGTTGCGTTCGCCCTGAGTACGCCACGCAAGGCTCCTGGACTCTTCTCCGTGATAATGCCCGGCCACACATCACCTTGCTTGTACAGAAGTTCCTGGCCGCGAATGGAGTTGTGACACTTGATCACCACCTTATTCGGCACCTGCAGACTTCTTCCTCTTCCCCAGATTGAAGTCAGCCCTGAAGGGAAAGCGATTTATGGACATCACCGACATTCAACGCAATGTGACGGCCAAGCTGAACGTCATTCCGAAAGAACTGTCTTACAGTAGTTTCCAAATCTTATATACTCGTTCTCAACAGTGCATTACCATCCATGGAGATTATTTTGAAGGACAGTAAATTGTATTTGATGCTGTACAATACTGTATTTGAAATAAAAATTCATTCACCGAACTTTCTGGCCACAGGTTGTATATATATATATATAAATATATATATATATATATATATATATATAATTATAATATCTTTGAATTATATATATATATATGATTTTTTTTTCTAAGTGTGTCTTGTTTCTCGTTTAAATCAATTGCAAGTCTTGCAGGGTTCGTTGATACATATTCATGGATATATCTTGATATATATCCAATATCTATTTTCAAAATATCATGTTGTTTGATATTTTCATATATTTATATCATTATCATTTATATTATTATTTCAAATACATTTGATATTTATTTTCAAAATATTGTGTATATTTTCAGTCAAAATGAATTTTTCAACTGTTATTGACTGTGTCATTTAGAAGATAAAGAACTTTTGCTTTAGCAGTGACTTTTTTAGCCAGAAAAAACTTTTTGAAGCTTTACATTTAAAACTGAAATTTTAAATATAGAACCAATAATTATGTGGGAAATATTTATTTAGAGCAGCCATTGAAAGATAAACTGTCTAATTTGGATAATAAGTGATTTATAGCATCATTAGAAAGAATCTTTTCTGGTTTAGTGCAGTTTAAACTGCAAAACAGATCTGAGAATGAAAAAGCAGACAAACTTACATTTATAGTCAAATTTTTAAATTAAAAAAATTGTTTTGTATTTAAAATTTTGTTGTATAAAATTGAATTTTTGTATCCTAGTTTTTTTTTTTTTTTTTTTTTTTTTTGAGTGTAAAAAGCACATTGTGTCTGTTTTCTACCAATTGATCTTCAATTTAATTTTGTTATGTAAAGAAAAAGACACTTAGAAAATTGTTTTATTAAGTATTCACGTTAAGTGCAATATGGTTTAGTTTCTAATTTATATAAAGTCTGAAAATATTTGTAATCATCAATAAATTTATTATTTTGAAAATATCGGATATATATAAAAATTATCGGATATGTATCTAAATATCAGATATTTCTGATACTTTCAAAGATATCATGATATTTACTAACCCTGAGACCTTGTATTGTAATCAGTCAAGCCTGATCCATACAGCTTAATAAACGACACATCAATGACTGGAGGAAATGGCAATGTCTTGTTTATCTTTTAATAAAATTTGAATAATTAAACCTCCTGTCACATCCAGCTCAAGGGTGCAAGTAGTCCATCCAAGCAAAGAAGGAAAATATGCAAAGCACTATAACATTCAATAAGAACCTAATTTTAAAGACATGCATGGCGTTTTTGTTTTCGTCTCTCTTCACTTTTTGCTTTTAAAGAAAGTCTAGACAAAAATTTATTCAAAATATGATTTGCTTTTACATAAAATGAAAATTAAAAGATTTCCTGTGACATTTTTGAAAATGAAAATGTAACTCATTATTTTAACAATATACTAAGTTTCCCTTTACATTCAGCATTTATCATTATTAAAAACAGTTAGAAAGTAATTCATCATAATTTAAGGGGGTGGGGAGGTGGAGCCTGGAAAAATTTTTACAAAAATATGTAAAATGGTCAAAAAGTGTAAATTTTACACCTAAAGTATAAAAGTTAAGTGTATCTAACTAAAGCTCCTATAAGGGTAGCTGACACACATTCATCTTGTTGCCCAAAATAACCACCATATTTATAACCCGGCTCAGCAATAGTCTACTGCCAGAGCTTGGATTCATATTTAAACAAGAACGAAAATTCATGCATCAAGCATAGATTATGTAACACTTTCCAACGCTTCCAAAATAATTTTACGAATCATACTCTTTAATAAGCTAAAAGATAACATCTAAGTAATCTGAATACTTTTATTCAGCCCTGTATAGGATCTATAGATTTGTATATATACTACATAGGATGCTAAATTTTAGTTCAGTTAGGAAACACGTAGCACAGTTTAAAATTCTCCGTCTGGAGTTAAATAATACGGAAATGTGTTCCCGAATTTTTGTGCTTCCCTGTATAGGATCTACAGAATTTATACACACCACGTAATATACAAAAAGCGATTTAAAATTAAAATCGCGTTCAGTAACTTAAAACGCACTTCCAGGAATTATTGTTAACATACAGTAGAGAATTCTTTTGTGTGTCCCTGTAAATGAACGATGACTGCTATACACACAATATTCTGTAGTAAGTCTCTTGTAATGAACCTTATATAAATTTCAATGCGTTTAAAATAGGGAAACATTATTTAATTAAACCGCAAACGATTTTTCTCCATAGACGTAATGTAACGGAATTCTTTTGAATGTCCCTGTAAAGTAACTATAAGTGCTATGCACACCCTATTCCATATTAAGCTTCTTCTAATGCACTTTAGTGATATATATAAATTTCAATGCGTTTAAAATAGTGAAACATTATTTAAATAAACTGCAAATGATTTTTCCCCATAGACCGCAATGTAACGGAATTCTTTTGAGTGTCCCTGTAAAAAAACTATAAGTGCTACACACTACCGTTGAAATAGGGAACATGCTATAGATAACGATTATAACATATAAAAATTGCAGGGCAATCCGAGCATATTTACGGGAGTTAGAGCACGGACAGACGGCAGACAACCCGAAGTCATAAACACTTTTCAACTAGGTTGGAAAGTGTTAAAAAACTCTGTCACTGTCACTCGCTGTCCACCACTGCATTAACGGGGTTTAGCCTGGTTTTTTGTCCCAGGTTATTAAATGGCGGGGATGATTCAGCCTGTTTTATAAAAGCTTTATACATAACCAAACAACAATCAATAAATTCTGACTATTATATCTTGAAGAAAATCCATCGAAATATCCTGTTATAAACCACATTTATAACTAAATAAAATAAAGATAGAAATTAAAATAATAATAATAGTAAACAAATGAGTAACTGTTTTTTTAGTAAGACATATAGTGTGTTTGGATTAATTGCGAAAGTTGATGGAGCAGTTTGAAATGTATTATCCTACTCAATGAATTTGCCTGACTATTTAAACACTTGTCAATTTTTTTTTAAGGACAAAACTTAACTCTAAGTCAGCAATATTGAAAAGTATTTTATGAAAAATTTAAGAAATTTTCATTTTTGTTTGTACATAATGTGCAATGTAACTTGTTTTTGATAGAATAAAACAAGAAATAATTATATTGCATGTATAATGTAAATCATACAATATGGCAAAAAATCTGAAAATTAAACAGAAATTCTTACTTCCTGTTTTTTTTTTTTTTTTTTTTTTTTTTTTTTAATTTATTATTATTTTCAGTCATGTATATTTTGTCCCTTTTAAAATACCATAAAATTAAAGTTTCTGCAGGTGTATTTTTTTTTCTATTATTGAAAACTTTATTTGAAAATATTTATTGATACCAGAAATCGATACTGTACACTTACACAAAATACACAAATTATGGCACATAAAAGTGCAATTATTTTGCTTATTTTCCTTACTACTTCTATATTAATATGTGTGGTTTCATAAAGCTGTCAGAAATATTCCCTGTATGCTGCACCTTACATTTTGCACTCAATCTTTCTCATGTATTACAGTTAAAAAAATTGTGTTCACAGGTGTATTTTTAGAACTTGATTACAATTAAATACATTAATGTTAAGGCATTTTTCCTTTTACCTGCCACAGGTAATAAATAGTCAAATATTCTTGATGGTTACAACAATACTTGATTTAATTATGTACGAAAACATGCTCGCCAAAATAAGCCAAATGGCTGTGAAATTGTAACAATTCAATTTTAAACACTAAAACGGAAAAAATAAACTATAAATAAAAAAATTAGCGTGTAATAATTAAAAAAAAATATGCTTTTATCAATTAATAGTTCCATATAAAATAAATTATGATTATATGTTGAGAAATCAATTTAGAAATCCTAAAAAGATAGTTTAAATAATGTTTGCTTTTCTTTGCTGTTAGCCATATGTTAAAAACAAACAGCTAAATTTATAATTTTTTTAAAGGAATTCATGAGCTTATTCTTTCAATCAAGTGTAAATCAAAGCGGTGAATTTTCTGGTTTGATAACCATGTCATATTCATATATTTTATTGGAAATTTTTTGAAAAAAAAAAACCATGAATCGCGGTCATAAAATTAGTTATGGTTTTCATGATAAACACTGAACGTGTATAAAAAAAGTGTTTAAAAAAAAAAAAAAAAAGCTTTTTTTGCTTTTATATTTATTAGGCTTAAAATTTTGGGTCTATTATACAGTAGTAAATACAGTATGAATTATTCAAAATACATGAAATGAGAAAATATATTCTGAAACGTATATTAATACATTAAAATGTAAAATTTACATTAGAAAACCAATAAATAAATAAATAAAATACAAAGTCAGCACATAAAAATATTGGTAATGAGAAAAAGCTAAAAAATTAAAATTACACTTCATGTGCTTTATTACTTAAAAGATGATAAAATTGTAAGAAAGATGTTAAACTACATTAATATTATTCAAGGTCAATTTCCTTGTTAATGTAGTTTAACATCTTTCTTACAATTTTATCATCTTTTACGTAACAATGCACATTAAGTGTGATTTTAATTTTTTAGCTTTTTAAAGATGAATTTTAGCATTGCACTCATTTGTTTATTTACTGAGAAAAAGATTCAAAAATTGTAAAATGACAGAATACAACATAAAGAAACAATATAGAAAATTGAATTTTTATTAGTAATTATGCAAACGTTACCATAAGTAGTTAATCTAACACAGCTTTAGTAAGTGATTTTGCAGCTGAAGGGAAAGGAGGCAAAATTATGGCAATATATCCTTCAGACCATGGCTTATCTTTTAGAAGATTGGGTTCTTTCAATAGTCTTTCATTGATTTCAACTAATGTTCCAGACACACAACTGTAAATGGTATGTTCACAACCATCACTTGTTTTAATGATGCATATAACGGATTTCTCTTTTAACTTTTGTCCTCCTCTTTTGAACTTTCCCGACACTTTATTATTCAGCCGATTCTGCTTCTGCTTCCCAACCGTTTCAAAATCTATAGATTCTATTTTTATACTTTCTTGTAATATAGGATGTGTTGGGCCTATAGTAATTAAGCACAGCCTGTTTGAATGAACAAGTACACACTGGTTGCTTTCTTGAATTATCCTTGTTTTAAAATAACGTTCAGTCACACAAGGAAGTGAAGGATCGATTCGATAAGTGCTTAAAAAGGACAGTTCCTCAGGTGTTTTCTCCATGGCTGAAGTACTTGAATTTATAAAAGGCCTAAAATATATGAAAGAAAGGAAAATTACAATTCATACAATTAGACAATTTATCAAAACAAGTTGGAAATTGTACGTCAAACGTGACAAATGAGGTGCGATCGTACTATAGCAAGTTATATAAATATTCAGATCTTGCTGATTTTTAATTCTGTGAAATGAATTATATCATCTGCAGATTAATTTCTGTAATAAAATAAGTATCTTGTTCGCTTGACGATTAAACCTCGGGAAGCTTCTATAACAAGAAAGCACAGATTTCTTTAAACAATTCTAAATACTTAATATTTTTAATAATATCTTCTAAAGTTTTGATTCGATTTTCATAAAATTTGAAATGTCTTGACAAAATTCTGCAAAGATAATATATCTTAAATTTCAAACCATTCGGTTGGGTAGTTTTTGTGTTATTATATAAGGACAGACGGACGGACCAGACGACGACAATAGATGCCATGTATTTATATAATTATGAATGCACCTAAAAAAACAGAAATTTAAAAGGGTGAAGAAGGAAAAAACATTATAAAATAGGATTTTTTTTATATACTGACAGGATTAGAAACTTCAAATTTGTTTATGTGTTCAGTTATGCTTTGTTTCACTGTACTCTGATATAAGCTCAATTTATATCTAACAAGTATTTTTTAAACAAAAAGGTCCTTCTGGCCTGTACCAGGAGGAAAATGTAGTTTCCCTATTTCTTGTATTTAAGAATCAACTAATTTTACTAAAACACTCAAACTGAAATGTGTGGAACTCGGTTACAGCAAATTCCCAGTTTTAGTCAATATTGAATTTGGATGGGAATTTCAAAAAATTAGTCAGCTATCACCCCAGTGGCAGAAACACCGCGACACAGCGACGTAGTCGCGGACAAAGAAAATCTCTTGCAGACAATTTTTGTCTGCACTAATGAAATTAATTTTAAAAACTGTCTGCAACTTGTGGATTTCGGCAAAGGATCGCGGTAAAAACACGGAATTTCTTCAAAAGATCGCGGCGAAAACAGGCGAATTTCGTCAAAAGTTCGCGTTAAAACACACGATTTTCGGCAAAGGATCGCGGTAAAAACACACAAATTTCGGCAAAGGAACGCGGTAAAAACACGTAATTTCGTCAGATCGCGGTAAAATCACGCGAATTACGTCAAAAGATCGCTGTAAAAACACACGAATTACGTCAAAGGATCGCGGTAAAACACAGGAATTTCGGCAAAGGATCGCGGTAAAAACACGCGAATTTCGGCAAAGGATCGCGGCAAAAACGCGCGCTTTTCGTCGAAAGATCGCGGTAAAAACACGCACTTTTCGTCAAAAGATCGCGTTAAAAACACGCGATTTTCGTCAAAGGATCGCGGTAAAAACACACGAATTTCGGTAAAGGATCGCGGTAAAAACACGCGAATTTCGGCAAAGGATCGCGGTAAAAACGCGCGCTTTTCGTCGAAAGATCGCGGTAAAAACACGCGCTTTTCGTTAAAAGATCGCGTTAAAAACACGCGATTTTCGTCAAAGGATCGCGGTAAAAGCACACGAATTTCGGTAAAGGATTGCGGTAAAAACACGCGAATTTCGGCAAAGGATTGCGGTAAAAAAGCGCGCTTTTCGTCGAAAGATCGCGGTAAAAACACGCGCTTTTCGTCAAAAGATCGTGTTAAAAACACGCGATTTTCGTCAAAGGATCGCGGTAAAAACACACGAATTTCGGCAAAGGATCGCGGTAAAAAAAAAACAAAAAAAAAACGTGATTTTCATCAAACGATTTTGGAAAAAAAAATCGTGAGTATCGTCAAAATTTACTGCATAAAAAGACTGCTAAAATATTGAAACTCAGTTCCTTTTACTTAATGTCTAAAGATCGTCGCAAAACGAGAAGAAATGCTAAAAATTGCATAAAAAATTCAAAAATAGATAGAGGAATTCCTAATTCCTTTTACTAATGTAAAAAATTCGCTGAAAAAAAAAAAAAAAAAAAAAAAATTAAGAAAACTAGTCCAAAAATGGGCTTTGAGGTGCATAACTTCAGACTCTTCCTGCCAAATCTTGCAGCTCTGCACTTAGCGGTCTCTTCGGAAAACATCACACACAGACAAACATCCATATTTAATACATAATTTTTTTAATCTGAAACAATATACAGAACCAGCTTTTAAAAAAATGAGTTAACCGGAATCCAACCTGCAGGAATCTAAACTCAGCTCGAACTGAAAACAATGTTAACCTGATCTGCAGCTAATGCAGGACTTTAAGATATTTTCTCCAGAAGGAATTTCTGTAGCTGCATCAGGGGAAGTAAATTTCTCCCCCCCCCTAAACGTATCCTTCCCCTTTTAGAAATCCCACAAAAAGTGAGATGATGAAACGATATCTAACATCAAAAGTTATAAGCAAAATTAATGAGTAGGCATCAAGCTTACCCTGTTTTAAATAAAAAGATGAAAAATTTCTAGTTTAGTGTATTATTCATTCATTAAAATTACACACAAAATTTGCAGACAGATTATGAAATTTTAAAAGTTTGTCGCAGACAGCTACAGAACTTTCTGCCACTGGGGCTATCACTAAGTTGGCTTCATTTATGATGACCTATTTTCATCACCAAACTTGGCCAGAATTTAACACTGGTGGATATGACTATGTAGTTTTAAGCATATGAGAGTTGATATAATAGTTACAACAATGAAGGAAATTTTTGCGAGAAACTATGTTCAATAAAACTCATAAATTAAATTTGTTTATGGAGGAATCCCTTATTTTTAATCTGTTGTCTTGCTTCAAAATGCCAGCCACTGCTGGCATTTCAAACTGCAATACCTCAGACATTTTTTAAGATAGAGGTGAAACAAAAAATGCTTCAGAATCCTTCTATCAATGCCGAACACTTAAAGAAAAACACTTTTTGGATTTTTAATTTTTTGTGCATTTTTTATTATTTGAAACCTTTAACCTTTTCAGTCCTGAGTACCCAAATAGAAACCTCAATTTTTTTCCTTATAAACACTAAATTGTTTGATTTTTTTTTTACATTTTCACTTCACTTCTATATAGTTGAATGTTTTTACTTTAAAATGAAATCAATAAATGGCAATACTGATGCTGATTCCCTCATAGAATAAATGTTATTTTCATTTGAGTTGTCAAAATGTTCTCAAGACAGTGCAGCCAAGAAAGTAGGTAATTTTCATAATTAACTTAAACACTTTACAAATAAAATAAAATAAAATAAAATTGAGGATTTATAGATTATTTACTTATTTAACCCTCTGACTGTCCAGCTAAAGGGCTAAATTATAATGTTGTCTTCTCTGTATTTTATTTTAAATGTTAAAAAATGTTATTCCAAAATGATATAAAAAAATTAATTATATATATGAATGTGAACCTTAATGATATCAATCATATATTTTTAAATATATTTGCATTAAAGCTGTATTATATTTGTAGAATTATATTAATTTTAAAAATGTTTGTATTGCAGTGAAACCTGAAGCTTAGTGAATGTATTAACACAGGCTTGTCAGTGAGAGGGTTAAAGCTTTTTTTTTTTTTTTTTTTTTTGAGTGTGTGCAAGAATTTGGGTGATTGATAATTAAATTGATAGTTTGAGGGCTAATAATTTTAGATTCATATTAGTAGACCTAAATTACCAGCCCTCTCAAGTATCAATGTCAGAAGAATAGTTTTTCAGTCATCTATGGTGTTATTTTGTTTGTGCAAATGCTATGAATGAGTATTGTTAATTTAACTTCAAGTCTCAAGAGGTTAAATAGCCATCGTTTTGAAACAAGATGGCAGATTAAGCTGGCAGGGGTCGATGCAGGGTTTTTTTCTTGGGGCCCATTTTGTGAAAAGTAAAGGTTATTTTTGTGAAATTTATTATATTTTTGTGAAAAATAACCTTTTGTAACGAAAGTTGAAATCCAGTTAATCAAATTCGAACCAAACATTTACAAACAAAAACTTTTTAAAATCCTTTTGCTGAAAGTTATTCTCTTTGGGAAACTTGTTTGTTTACAAATTCACATTTTAAAACATCACAAAATAATAAATAGTAAGTTTTTATAGAATAGAATTTTGTTAAAGGGCCCATTTTATCAAATTGATTTTTGTGAAGGGGCCCATTTTATCAAATTGATTTTTGTGAAGGGGCCCATTTTATTAAATTGATTTTTGTGAAGGGGCCCTAAACAGGCCCCAAATTTTGCCTGGATCGACCCCTGGCTGGTCAATGAACTCTGTCGAGACCTTGGTAAGTCCTACATGCTTAATCGTATCCAAATTAGTTCATAAATGTGAGTGCTATCGCATGACAAAAAGATCACATAATATATATATAAATGTTCATAAAATTGTGGTTTTGGAGTTTTTGGGTCATGATCGCAGAAAAGATGCCGAAATTTTCCAGAATTGCTTTCCTCCAGATGACTACAATAGGTAGCTTCTTACTTTTTATAATGGAAGCTGCCAAAAAATCAATGCAATTTCAAGTGACTGTTTCTGAATAAATGATTTGCTTGCAATTGTGCAAAACACTTATATGCATATGTCAACTGGTGCTCAATTTACTTATTGAGCACCAGTTGACATATTTTAGCAAAAGTGGTTTGGCAGATGAGAGTATTTTTTGTGACAGTTTAATCATAATAATATTAAATTTAATCTACATTGAATACTTGGAAATTTTTCCATAGAAAATTTCACATGCTTAAAGCAATTAAAATTTGATTATTATAAATGCAAGGCATGTGTATGAATTTATTTCAATTATCGATGCTAGATTTTCTTTGTTTTCGTGTTTGCCCCAGGGTTGGTGGTGATATGATTTCGTTTTGACTGAGTATCGTTCCCAAGTGGTTCAGTTGGTAGAACGTGAATACGCTATACTGATGACTCGGGTTCGAGTCTTGGCTTAGGTACTTTTCCACTATGTTGGCTTTACGCCTATTAAGCAATTGAAATTTGATTATTAATCTACATTATTGCCATTCGAGTGTCTTTATAAATAAAAGAGTAATAACATGCTCATTTTAGAAGTTTTCATTTAAACTGTTGCAACTCACATTCCAGAGCTTGGCAGTCAGGACAAAATCTATTATCCTTTGAAAACATGGATGACATATTGAATGTGTCACTCAGTAAAAAAATGCTGTGAATTCCAACAAAAATTATCTGCTTAATACCTGCAACTCATTTACCATCTTCTCAAAGACCGTCAACAAATGTTTAAAGTTGAAGTTACAATTTTTGTCTGATTCCTTTCACTATTTTTATTAGTAAGTCACCACTGGCATATGAAATATGCCACTCATGTATTTGTGTAATTTATTCCATTCTCTTTCTTAATTAAATTATTTTTTTTTTATAAATTTGATGTTAATGAAAAAATGAACCCGATCTGCAAATCCCAACAGATACCAAGTGAAATCCCAATCCAAAACCGAAACAAGCAGAGGCAACCAGCCCCACAAAGAAAACATTTTTTGTCAACGCAACCCAACCTGAATCACAGTTTGGGTAAAATCGGGTTACCCAAGTTGATGCAGGGCTCTACTTCAAAGTTCAAAGTAACAAAAAGAAAAATTATAGCAGAACAAAAGAACACAATTTTTTTCATGATTTTAACCTTTGTATGCTGGGGAGGGAGGGGGGGGCAAAAAAGAATGTGTATACATTTCAGAGGGCACTTAAATGGGCTGTTCGTTTATCATTTCTAAAAAATAACAGATAGGACAAAAAAAATTAAAAATTAATGAATTTTAAATATTTTTACATTTTTGTGTTGGGAGAGGGTGGGGAGCAAAAGAGAAAAGTAACTTTTCCTGTGGTGGGGGGGGGGGAAGAAAGGAAAGGTGTATGGATTATTGATCATTTCCTCATAGTGGCTTTAATAAATAATATAAGTGAATAAAGTAATAAATGGGACAGAAAAATTAGAAAAAAAGTGTTAAAGATTTTAAACTGTGTGCTGGAGAAGCAAATGGAAGGTCACTTTCAGAACTGGTTCCAAAAATGAAGTATCCTCAGTAAATAAGAACTGCAACCAAAATCAAAAAAGTAAAAAGATACCTTGTTAGACGTTGATCTCAAGTATTTTACAAAAAAAAAATTAAAATGCAAAAAAGAAATTTTCCATTGGTTTAACATTAGATTGTGAATTTCTTCAAATGACTAACGAGGCTTTTAAAGGTTTATTTTCATATCCAACAGAGTGAAAAGTATACAAGGCAGGAATCGAACTAGGTACAATTGACTTAACATGCCAAATATGACAAATTCGATTCTGGCCTATATACTTTTCACTCTACTGGATATAAAAATAAACTTTTAATCTTACACATTTAGATTTGTAACTAATGCTGTTGAAATTTCATATATTACATATAATTGAGCTTATAAATTCAGAATTTCTGCATAAGAACAAGATCTTTTACATAAAAATAAAGTCTGCATATACTGCAATTTGAAAGCATAATCCCAATAAAATTGTAAAATGTTAAAAAATAAAAATGAATTTAAAAAATAAATAAAAGATACTTTAAAGATGGAGAAAGTAGTATTTAGATGTATTAAAGACTGAAAAAAAATAATAATACTCCCAGAATTTAAAAGGAAAAAAAAAATGTCATTAATATCTACATTTTGATAATAATAAGTAAAACAATAAAATACTTTATAATAAAAATTACCTTATCACGAAGGAAATTTCTTCCAGAAGAAATATCAAAGAAACTTTACAATAAAATAAAACCGTTTAGAACTTCACCTTGCCTGAAAGAAAAACAAAATATTAAAAATGCTTTTACAATCTATGGATGAAAAAAAAACAATTTACTTGAGATAAAACTAATTCACTAAACACAAGATTATAAATCTTTATTCAACTTTGGCTAATATTGTTGACAAGAACCTGCAAATGAATCCATTTTAACCTAAAGGACACAAAATACATAAAAAAACAGTTAAAAAGTTTTATTTATTTTTTTATGACTTTTTAGAGAACTAGGGGGCTCTGCCCCCTACGAGCTGCACTCGCCAACCCCCGTTCTGACACCGCATGATTTAAAAACACTTTGATTTGATCATCTCTAAAACAATTACGGAAGATTGTATTATAATTAAACAACAGTGGCGATCTGCTGTAACAGGGTTTCCATTCATTTTCCTTTGACTGAGGGATTTTAAGGTCGAATCAACTGCTGTTAAAACAGATTACAACTGTAACTGTCACCAAAATATGATTTAGCGCCAAACGTGCATAATCGTGGCGTCGCGTCACTTTCAGTTGACATCAGATGCGTTACACGAGTTAGTTTTTTCATCGGGGAATTTTTAATTCAACGCTTATTTGTCTTTTGATACTTCTCCATTACCCCGTCAATCAATTTTCATTAAAAAAAAAAAAAAAAAAAAAAAAAACTATCGTTAAACTGTAACACCAAATAAACAAATAGAAGAATTTTGACATTGGAAAGGAAATATTATTATTTACGCTGTTTTAAAATTTGCAATAATGGGTAAAAGATATGTCGAAATAAATTGATCTCTCATGAAAATATAATAATTAATTGAAATTGTTTGGAAATATTGTTTTTTTTATCATTTTAAATGTGACGTGAATTTCCCTAGTTACTCGTATTTCTCTTTGTAATATTCACGCGCAAGTATATTTTTATTACGTCATTTTCTACATTTATTGCTTTTAACACGTGATCATTTAAATATTATTTTAAAGTTTTATTTCTGTTTTTAATAGTCTCGTGTAAATACATTTCTTAATTGAAAGGGAATCTTATTACGTGCGCTATTTTACAAATTGGCAACGGTTCAAATAATGGAATTTATGAAATATGAAATAAATCTTCGTCAAAATAATGAAAATTTTGAATAAAAAATTGGCAACGGTTCAAATAATGGAATTTATGAAATATGAAATAAATCTTCGTTAAAATAATGAAAATTTTGAATAAAAAATTGAAATATAACCTGAAAAAATTACTCAAATTAAAAAAGTGATTGCAGTCTGCACTCCGCAAACTTGTCAACTATATCCTTACAAATTATGGTTAAATTCCTGCGGATAGTTTTCGTTCCTATAAAACTTTTTTCAAAAAACTGTTTTGACGAACTTTGATTTTAAATATCTCTTAAAATAATTCTTCGATTTAAAAACTGTTTGCTTCAGCGTGTTTATCGAACATTTCTTTATAAAACTACCAATTTTTAAAATTTTACATGCAATAGTTTTCTAGATATTAGTCCAGAAAGACTTCAAGGCACAAAATCTTAATTGACAGCGGCGGCAGCGGTGGTTACTTTTTTTTAATATAGAGAGATATTTAATTCAAAAGAAAAACATTATATCACATTACAATAAGGCAGACATTAAGTAAAAAAATAAATACAATCACGAGCACTTTGAGAAATACAATTTAACATTTTATCTAATGAGAATCAGTAAAGTTTATTATCTTCATACAATTGTGTTTAAAATAAGTTGTAAATCTAGTGTCAAGTCTGTGCACCAAAATGCCTTCTTGCTGTATGATGGCTACATTACAGAGGGATACAGAGCCAGGAATTTGCCCATTTAATAAAAGCTGAAATTTTTTTTAAAAGATAGTATTTATCATGGCAAAGCAAAAATGATAGAGTTGCTTAGTCAAAGCGGGTACAGAGAAGAGATATAAGCTCACTTCCATCACTGACTTAGCTCATTAAGGGGCTACTTCCCTCAGACGAAAACACCCGCTCACTAATGTTAATACTATGGAGGAAATTTTTTAAGATATCTCGTTCGCATTTCAATATTTTTAAATGATTTTTTTTGCATTCAAAAAGCTGAAGTCAATCTCTATGCATGCTCCTTTCTACTTTTTCGATTTTTGTTGCAGTTTTTTTTATTGAGGATGCTTTCACTTTCGAAAGTGAAAGTATCTTAATAAAAAAACTTGTAATCAAAATCGAAAAAGTAGAAAGGAGCGTGCATAGAGATTGGCCTCAGCTATCCAATACAAAAAAAATCATTTAAAAATATTGAAATGCGAACGAGATATCTTAAAAAATTTCCTCCATAGGATTAACATTAGCAAGCAGGTGTTTTCGTCTGAGTGAAGTAGCCCCTTAATTAAAATATGAAATCGGTGCTAAAATAAAGATCTTACAATTCTTTATTAAAACCATGCGGTTGCTTGCTAAAATCAAGGTACGACCAGTGGCAACCCTACAAAAATTGAGACTATTTTTGGACACTTCCTTAGTTTATTAATTAAAAGATTAAACCAACACTAAAATGTAAAGCTTATTTATCTCTATTGAAATATATAGGGTTGCCCAGTGAAATCTAAGTGCAACTAGTGGCAAACCTCTAAAATTAGAGCATATTTTGGGCACCTATGTAGTTCATTAATTAAAAGTTGAAACCACACTAACACAGAGAGGCTTAAAAATCTCTACTAAAGTATATAAGGTTGCCTAGTGAAATCGTGATGCAATTAATGGCAACCCTCTCAAATTTAGGGCTATTTTTGGACACTTGCTTAGTTCATTAATTGAAAGATAAAACCGGTGCTAAAATGAAGAACTTACAATTACACTATTAAAAACAGTAGGGTTGCCTGCTAAAATCTGAGTACAACCAGTGGCAACCCTCCAAATATTAGGGTGTTTTTGGACACCACTTCCTTACTCATTAATTAAAAGATAAAACCAATGCTAAAATGTAAAGCTTATTTATGTCTATTGAAATATATAGGTTTACCTGTGAAACTGAGGTGCAACTAGCAGCAATCCTCCAAAATTGGAGCATATTTTGGGCACCTCTGTAGTTTATTAATTAAAAGATGAAATCAGAACTAACATGTAGGGGCTCTGTAATGCAACTAATGGCAACCCTCCATATTCCTGCTAGTTAATATGATCCATGGAATTTCCTAATTAACTAAACTACATTTAAAAAGCAATATTATTGTTTTAAAAAAATTTACTTTTTTACACCGGTAATGAAATATGACAATTGTACACTCCGTGTATAAATTTTTCAATAAATCTTCCTGAAATGATTTTTCTGAAAAAAATTATCCCTTCCTGATATTCAGAAACATTAACCTTTGATTAGTCTTGCCTCTAAAAATTACAGCCAAAGCCACATGATGTCTGTTGGACCTCAAGCTGATTTTGTTTTGAAATCAAGTTATTTTTCATTAAGTTGTATTAGAATAAAAAGACATGAAACTGCAACATATTTTGGTGCAAAAAACGTTTTATTAATTGTTTTAATGAACAAAGTTTTTAAATCTTATTTTAACAAAACAGTTATGTGGTGTTCATCAGACACCACACAACTGTTCTACAGTTAAACAGTAATCGAAACAAAATTTTCAAAAACCCTTTTCATAAAAAAGTGCCCTTTTTGTTCAGCTGAAGTGCCCCTTTTACGAAGGAATGGGAACACCCTGCCCTTTTGTTATGAGTTACACTAATGATTACAAAAGAATTTCTGCATGTAAAACAAAATTTCTGGTATATAATTATACTTGAGAATCTTGTGCTTACACTGAAACCTAAAAAAAGTGTTTATTTATAACATTTTTGTTTTAAAAACAAAACTGTATCTTGCTTATATAAAATTTCAAAAATTTAGCAATATAACACCAAGAAAAAGTATGTTTTCAACAAAAAAAAAATTACAATTTAGGTTTACTTTATAGAGCCTGTCATGCACTATATATCCTGAAAATTTCATCAAAAAGTTTTTTAACTACCTTGTGCGCAATGTCCCAAAATCACATTTTGAGAAAAATGACTTTAAAGTTTTCTCTTTGAAAATATTCCATATTTAACAACTATATTAAGAATGTCATTCATTTTGTTTTAAAGTGTTCAGAAATGATTACTCTTTAATATATATTTTTTTTTTTTTCAAAGATTGAATGTTTTGAACGTTTAAAAGTCCTATGACCCCTTAACTGCCTTGAAAAAATAGTCATTGCACTGCATCCTTCTGAAAATGCTTGAGAAAACATTAATCATACATAGATACATATCATAGACATCACAAATACCAACATTTTTTTTTACTTTTAATTTTTCAGTAACCAAGAAAATTTTTTGTATCCCAACTATAGGTGAAAACTGGGAAATATAGTTAGTAGCCAGTGGCCGGTAGACTCAGTTTCATTAGTGGCCACTTTTTAAAGTTAGTGGCCACTATTATGTTTTAAACTTTCTTGACATCTAGATAAATTATAATCGTTGTATATAAACATATTTTTTTATAAGAGTTTTATACCTATTGTATGTGAATATGAGTGTATTTCGCATGATTAAACAGTATCTCTTGCAGAAAAATAATCCAACTGGTGAACATGTGGCAGGAGTCGAAATATTGAAGATACTGAAATGTTCTTAAAATCTGCTTGTATCCAGGACCCGACTTATGCAGGTGCATGCGGGGCGGCTGCACCGGTCCCCAATTTGAAAGGGCCTCCCCCTCTGGGCTTAGTCAGGATTTTTGTTAAAATGGTTCAAATTGGGCGAAAATGACCAAAATTCTTACATTTTCAAAGATTTAGGAAGGGAGTGTAGCTTCCACTTCCACCCTCTGCTGTCTGTGCCCCATGACTCCTGCTCCCCATAAAAGTATTGTTATAAAATTTTATACAAAAGTACTTTAAAGAGCATGATGAATATAGTAACAACACAACAAATGTTGAAATTTGCTATTAGTATAAGAGCATGCCTTCACCCCAGCAGCAGAATTTTTTTCTACAGTCTGCAACACAAGTAGAAACTTTAAAAGCAGTCTGCAGAACTTAAGGACAAACGTCCCTCGCATTACGTTACATGCACTCAACCCCCCCCCCCCCCCCAATTATTTGTGATTAACATAAAAAGAAAGTACTTTTTTTAAAAAATAATGTACCTTTGTCCTCAGAATTTTTAAATTTATACATTGTCTGAAAAATCTTTCATAAAATTTGTCAAAATTTCTGAAGTTAGAAAATACAATAACAGTAAAGATAACACCTGAACACCAACTTCTAAAATTTTTTAAAAGATTGATATAATGTGATTTACAATTTATACTCACCCGATCGGCAAGATTCGCGATTTTTACGCACAAGATCGATAAAATTAATGATTTTTACGCACTTGATCGCCGAAATTCATTATTTTTACGCGCCTAATCGGCGAAAATTGAGATTTTTATGCGTCCGATCGGCAAAATTTATGATTTATACGCACCCAATCGGCAAAATTCGTGATTTTTACGCGTTCGTTAGGCAAAATTTTCAATTTATACGCAACCGATCGGCGAAATTTAAGATTTATACGCACCCGATCGGCAAAATTCAAAATTTTTACGCGCTCGATCGACGAAATTCGTAAATTTTAACCGTCCGATTGGTGAAATTCGTGATTTTTATCCGCCTAATTGGCAAAAATTGCGATTTTAACGCGCCCGATCGGTGAAATTCGCGTTTTTCCGCACCCGATTGGCAGAATTTGCAATCTTTTCGCACCCGATTGGCGAAATTTACAAATTTATACGCACCCGATTGGCACAATTCGTGATTTATACGCACCCGATCAGCAAAATTCATGATTTTTACGCATCCGATCGGCGAAATTCATAATTTTTGCGTGCTTAATTGGCAAAAATTACGATTTTTACGTGCCTGATTGACGAAATTCGCAATTTAAACGCACCCGATTGGCAAAATTTGCGATTTTTACGGGCCCGATCGGCAAATTTCACGTACTTTACGCGTCCGATCGGCAAAATTTGACAAAATCTCGACTTTTACGATCAGCGAAATTCACGATTTTTTTTGCGTATGATCGCGAACCGATTCTAACAGTTAAAAATTAGTCTGCAGACCTTCTCAAGAGTCTGCGACGTGCGTCGCAGCGTTGCGCCGATTCTGCGCCCGGGGCCTTCACTTGTTTTTCCATATTATGGAATAACCCAAATGCATGCTGATGCAATACAAAGATTAAAATTTTATAATGTAGTAGAAAATTTTATATTATAACAAATAACCAAGAGTGATTGAAAGACCTGTATTTACACTTCAAAAGCTCATATGAGTCGTTATATTCATATACAAAAAAATAGTGTTCTGTCATCGGTTAAAGTTGTGACCATCTTTCTTGTGATACCCTGTATATAGATGTAAATATTACTAATTGGTGCGAAATTTGTGTATACATACAATAGGTATGAAGTTTAATATTAGTCACTTCAATATAATTCCCAAACAATTTCTATGGACAGATAGAAGGGGGGCTCCCAGAATGTTGCTTGCCCCGGGCCTCAGATAGTCTAAGTCGGGCCCTGCTTGTATGCGGTGGGGAAAAAGGAATAAATTACTTGAAATGCATGTGGAACTAAAGCTGATGAATATATTTTGCAGAATAAAACTGTATTTCTTGAAAAAAAAATCCAACTTAAGAGTAATCATAACTAAAGAGTAATCATAACATGCACGTGTAAGAGCACATGAGAAAAAGCCCAAATATTGAAAATACAGCTAAGTTGTTGAAATCTGTTTGCATCTGGTAGGAAAAAGAATTAACCAGTTCTCTAATTAGATATAATCAATGTAGAGATGCATATTTCCATGAAGAATGGTGTATTTTATTTGGCGATCGATAACAGATTTTTTAATCGCCACTTGGCGACTGGGGTGGCGATCGATGGCTGATTTTTTAATCGCCACTTTTTAAACTTTAATCGCCACGTGGCGAGTGGCGACCGCTAATTTTCACCTATAATCCCAACTAACCCAATTTTCTATATTTTTCCAAAATTTCTTTGGGTAATCAAAAATTAAATCAATCATAATTTACTGATACAAAAGCCTAATAAAGGTTTTTTCTTTGTAAAAACATACTGATAAAAAAATACATGGGCCAAAATCTCATTAAGTGCAATTTCTCAGTCAACAGTATAGGTGCAGATTCCCAAAATCTGTAAGGAGCCAGTGGCGTCTAAACCCAAAAAATCCAGTCGCCACATTGTGAAACAAACGCATAAAAACAAAAGCATTTATATGGCTATATGGGGTTTATTGTCTACTATTAAAGCTTAAAAGTAATAAACAGTATATTTTTAATTATAATTTACCCAAAACTTAAATAAATAAATGATTTGTTTTTTCTTTATTAAAATTGGGCAACGGGTTGGGTTGGGTTGATTGTTGACGGCCAATTATCTACGCTAGGGATATAGGCCCGGGGGGAGTGCCCTTCGTGGGGGTCTTTCTAAGGGAACCTAACCCGTATTTACGCATGGATAAATCCACGGTTCGAAGAAAACCACGAAAACTCCGAACGATTAGGCCGACGGGCACGATTGGGATCGAACCCAGCACCTCCCGTCTACCAGCTTCGAGAGCACAACCTCTCAGCCACTGGTGGGGCAATTGGGCAACGTGATTTTATAGAATCTTCCAACCATATAATTGTATACAGTTTGTAGGAATAAATATTTGTAATGTAAGGTCCCAAATAAACGATTCTCTAACTTTTTTGCTCTATAAATAAATCCCCCCCCCCCCCAAGTGTTTTTCATAGCTGAAAATAAATGCTCAACATGGGCATTTGCATCAAAAAGTATGTCTATAAAAATCAAAAGAAAAAATATATATGAAAAAATGTGGAGAAGATTTATTTTCTTTTAAGTTTTAGATTTTAATAAAAATAAATTGAATAATTTTTGACATTCAGGAATAATTTTTTTTTTTTTAAAGAAGAAAACAGGAAACTTGTAGATCTGCAGAAATGTGGTATCCATGCTTAATCATATTTTTTAATTATGGACAACAGAAAAAATAAAAAAGCGGTAAATATTGCAGAAAATGTGTGTAATTGATTTAAAAAATAATATTTTTTAAAAAGGCGGAAATCTGACAGTCTGTGGAAAAGGGGCATCACTGTAAGACACTTAGACGACTTAGACATGGAAAGTTAGTGGCCAACGAAAAAAATCCAGTCGCCACGTGGCGACTGTGAATCTGCACCTATAGTCAACAGTATATATCTCAGCATCTCTTTGCAATATAAGTTCTCATTAAATGTTAAAATGTTTCTCTGTGATTGTTCTACAATATGATTGTGAAAATCTGTTTTTTATCATCTTTAAAATGGAATTTTAATCTTTCAAAAGTCACTACACTGTCCCCTGTCCTCAACCCATAACTTGATCATTAAAACCATCAACAAACAATAACTATTAAAAAATTTTTTAAACCAATGCATTTACTGTAAATATGAATCTCATGGAGCATAATAATATAATTTTTATATGAGTGAAATGTATAATATTTATTTTTGTTGGGTTTAAATTTGTGTCCCTCACTTGTTTGGTCACTACTGTCCTGGTATAGGAATTTCCTCATAATTCCACCAGATGGCAGTTTGCAGTCATTTTCAGTATTGTTTCCAGTAGTGGAGCACATTTTGTTGTTAAAAAGTTGCCATTGCTTGCTGTTTGTTTATAAAGAAGATTTTCTGGGTTGACAAGAATGGAAAAAAGGTAAGCATAACTTTATTAACCACTGTGTTAACTACTGTCCCCGTTGTTAATTTTAATATTGATATTTACAGATTAACCAATATCTAGCCATTTAATCACAGGTTTGATGTGTCTTTGAAAATATTGCATACAACATTCCAAAAATGTTCTTTTTTAAGTAAAGTGGCAAAATTGCAAAAAATAGTCACTTCTGTCCCTTACAATTTGTGTTTTGTCTGATAAAAACTGCCATTTCATATTTATTTTTCAATAAATTTTGTGCCCATCTACTAATTATTATTAATCATTCTGAAATATATCAGTGGTTATTAAAAATTCAAATTGAGCATGCATAATATGAGACTTTTAAAAATCAGATATTAGCAGAAAATCAGCAACCAAAAATCATGCTTATGAGATTTTGGCCCACAAATAAAAAAAATTTCCAATGTCAAATTTAATGCAATTTATACAAGTATTTTTGCAATTTTTCTCTTCAATATTCTGGCATTACATTATCATCCATCTTTCAGTTATGGGCAAATCAATGATAATTTTTATATCTAATACTTTAAAGATCAGAAATTTTCAAATTAATTTTATAAGTAAAAAAATTTATTTCAAATGGCCTTTTAATGCTAATGGGGGGGGGGGGGGGAATAGAGAAATGCATTTATTTTAAAATGCCAATAATATCCTTATCATACAGCTACTTGATAACTATGACAGTTAAAAAGATATGAGATGACTAAACTTTACACTAAAACCCTAGAGGAAGGACCCATTCAAGGGTATTTATAAAAAAATGTTATGTAGGGGATTTTTTGATGATGTGAGAGGCACAAAATTAAAGTTTTGTCATGGGTGCCAATAGCCCTATAACAGCTGCCTGTGGCCTGTAACAGCTAGTTTAAAAGAAATTTATAGCAAAGAGCTTTCTTACAAAACCTGATTCAAGAAAGAACTTTACTCGTAAAGAGATATTCTAAGAATTTTTAGAGTGGTCAATAAATCTACTTTATACAATTTAATGAAATGCTGGTTATTTTTCTGCACTGAAAAACTGATGCAATACAGCCTGCTAAGCCGGAATCGCAAGGGACCGAAAATAAATCCCTTTTAGACATATTTTTGTCTTGGCAGGTATAACTGCATCATATTTTCTGCGGGATCGTGATTTATTTTCGATTTAAGGCAGGACTCCCTTATAGACAGATTTTGTTCTGAATGATTTTCTTGTACTATAGTGCCACGATATTAATCGGTAATGAAACTAAAATTTTAGAGGACAGAAAGCAAAAAATGGTAAAAGAAACTCTTTAATTACATTATAAAAAGAGGATAAATTAATAAACAAATACTAAAAAATTGGTGGTTAGAAGTCGGTGCGGATAGTTTTAAGTATGAAAAAAATACGCAGATACTCTTCCAAAAGCACTGAAAATAAAATAACTAGATAAAAATATTTTAAATTAATTCTTATAAAGATCCTGCATACGATTTTTAAAATAAATAATATAATAAACACATGAATATAAAAACAGTACAAAAAAACATTTAAATGCTTGAAAAGATGCGGAACATTTGACCAATCGCACAAGTATACTATTAAATTACAATAAAAATTTAAAGTCAAATACAACAAAAAAGTTAAATTCATTTAAACTTACAATAAATATTAAATTTATATGTAAACAAACACATTTAGAGATGACCTTAAGATACCAACTTGTCGGCTAAAGCTCTTTAAAATATTTTGCCAAGAAAAATATGTTGTCTACAAGATTCACCTCGTAACTTGCAATCAATGACAGGTGGCGCTTTTAGATCTGCTAATATTTGCAAACAATTCCACATGTACGCGAATATCACTGCTTGCTTTTGCTTCTGTTATCTCATAACGGAAAATCGGTTGACATTAGTACAAATTTTAAATTTTGTTCAGAGTTCTACGCAAAATAGATGTTTGAATGAAGCGGAAAAATTTTAGCTTCAAATCATTTGGTAATATGTGGTATAAATGATTAAATTTCTGAAAAGTTCAGTTTGGAGGTGGAATTGTTTGTGAAAAATCTAATTTTAAGATGAAAAGTTTTGTGAAAGATCCTGTTTTGAGACGAAAAATTTTGGGAAGGGTCCTTTAAAGGACTCAATTTCTTACTAAACAGATCCCTGCCACAACAGGTGAGTAATATTTTGTTTATTTTATACATAGTCTGTATAAATTTCCTTTGCATGCATTCTTTAAATAATGTATTTAATTTTAAGAAAATGTTTTATAATCATGCAAACATTATTTATTAAAATTGCCCAAATTAGTATTTTTTTTAATTAGATTTTTTAAAAAATTCACAATATTTCATATGTAATAACATCTAATTCTGCAGCATTGAGAATTTTTATGTTTATAATGTAGGGTGTAAATAACCGTAAACATCGGATTTTTCAAATTTTAAATCTGATTTTTATGCTTGTTTTCCGTATTAAGACAATGAATGATAAATCAAGAATTCCAGGTTTTTAAAACAGTCAAACCTATAATTAGATTGTATTAAGGAGTAATATAAATAAAATTATAATTAATAATTGGAAAAATAATAAAAACTGCACGTAAATAATTTCACTAGTTAAGAGCACATATAACAAGTAACAAAACGTCATGACAATTCTTGTACCTGTGTTGTACTTTGTAAAATTATTGCAACTGCGTAATTCTAAGCTTATACAAATGTATGTGTATTAACAAAAATAAAAAAAGGGGGGAGAGAAGATAATTTATTGTCATTTAATTGATCTGTTAATTTATACATACACGGAGACTAAGTATAATCATATTAATTGTCAGTCATGTTTGCTATCCACATTAACTACCCAAAATATTAAATATCAACATAATTATCATGGGTCGATCCACGCAAAAGTTGAGGCCTATTTAGGACCAGTTCACAAAAATCCAAATAATAAAACAGAATCTCTTCGCTAAATTCCTGTTAATAAAACAGGCCCCTTTACAAAATTCCTCTTAATAAAACAGGTCGTTTTACAAAATTCATCTTAATAAAAATGTCCCTTCACAAAATTCCATTCAACAAAAACATATTCTTCATTAATTATTTTTATTTTGTTAGGTTTTAAAAAATGTAATTTGCAAACAAAACAAGTTCACCAGAAAGGAAAACTTTAGCAGGACATAATTAATAAATGCTTTGCTCGAATTTGAGTAACTGGATTTCATCTTTCGTTACAAAATGTTATTTTACATAAAAATATAATAAATTTCACAAAACTTTACTCTTTTCACAAATTGGGTCCTATGGGGTTTGTCTCAAAATTGGACCATATCGGATTTGTCCGAATCAAACTTCTTCATAATAAATTTTAAACAGTACCTTATGCATTCTATCTATACTGTTATTTGTCGACAAACTCTTAGTTTTACCTCTTGAGTAACTTGCAGTTTGTCATGTTTTTCTGTAAAAATTACTTTTCAGATAAAAAGTTATTTAATTTTCGATATAACTCTTAAAAATTTTACTGACAAAATGTATAATAAATTTTGAAGTAAAAAAAAAAAAAAAAAAAATGTCAGGCGTCAAGCATAGATTATGTAACACTTCCATAATACTTTTAAAAATCTTTATATTTTAATAAAATTAATTGGAAAACGCATAATACATTTAAAAACCCAATTTCAGGAATTACCAACAATATTCGGAAAATATCAGAATTATTTTGTGCAGCCTTGTATATAATCTATAGATTTCTACATAGAATACTAAATTTTAGTTCAGTTAAGGAAACACGCATAGCACAATTTAAAATTCCCCTACTGGAATTTCCGTCAATAAGCGGAAATGTACTAGAGATCTTTTGTGCTGCCCTGTATATGATCTATAGAATTTACACACACCAAGTAATAGGCTAAAGCATAGTTAAATTTAAAAACGTGCTTCCAGCAATTATTGTACAGTACTTTAACCGAATTGTTTTGTGTGTCCCTGTAAACAAACGATGAATTCTATACGCACAATATTCTATAGTAAGCCTCTTGTAATGCAACTCAGTGATATATATCAAAGTCAGGATGTTTGAAATTGTGAAACATTGTTGAAATAAACTACAAATGATTTTTCCCCATAGATCGTAACGTAACGAAATTCTTTTAAGTGTCCCTGTAAAAGAACTATAAGTGCTATGCACGCCTTATTCTATAGTAAACTTCTTGTAGTGCTCTTCAATTATGTAGATCAAAATCAATATATTTTAAAAAGTGGAACATCATGAAAATAAACAACAAATGAATTTTTTCCATAGGCCGTAATGTAACGGAATTATTTTGAGTCTCCCTGTAAAAATGCTTCACACTTCATTTTCAATACTGACCATGCCATAGTAAACTTATTGTAGTGCGCTTCAGTGATATATATCAAAATCAATATGTTTTAAATAGTGTAACATCATTAAAATAAGCAGCAAATGAATTTTTTCCATAGCCCGTAATGTAACGGAATTTTTTTAAGTGTCCCTGTAAAAGTGCTTCACACTTCATTTTCAATACTGAACATGCCATAGTAAACTTATTGTAGTGCGCTTCAGTGATATATATCAAAATCAATATGTTTTAAATAGTGTAACATCATTAAAATAAACAGCAAATGAATTTTTTCCATAGGCCGTAACGTAACGGAATTCTTTTGAGTGTCCCTGTAAAAATGCTTCACATTTCATTTTCAATACCGAACATGCCATAGTAAACTTCAATAACGTATATCAATTGCACGATAATCCGAGTATATTTTAGCGAGTTAGAGCAGGGACAGACAGACAAACCGAATTCATAAACACTTTTCAACTATGTTGGAAAGTGGTAAAAAGAGTATTTTTGAGAGTGATTTTCAAATTGATCCATATATTTTAAAAGTTTTAATGTGAAATTTAAAAGCCTGAAGACAATTTATTAAAATCATAACATAAAAACTGTGCACAAAATTTCATTCCCATACCTTGTAAGAAAGTTTAGATATATACTTTTAAACATGACAAATTGTGAAAAAATTCATTCTGAGATAAATGGAATTAAAATTTTAGTTACTGGCTGGCCAGTACTCGCAGGACACCACAAACTGTATTATATCTGCTGATGTAATCATCGTAGAAATACGCAGTTTGCTTTATTTAATTTATTGAACTTTGTAGTATTTTATCAGCAAAAACATAATAAATGCATTTTTTGAGAATTTTGGCCCCCTGAATGCCGCTTCTATATTATATGTAATTTCAATTGACCTATCAAGATCAGTTTCCCGGTCCTTAACTTAGGTCAGTAACTATGGTAACACCGCATTTAGCTGACTAACCACTTTACATTTTACCCATGACAGCGAAGGAGTGAAGTGGGAAGGGCTGTTGTCCTTGAGAAGCGAATGAAAATTACATATAGAGTCTGTCAGTCTGCCTTCCTATGGCTGGCCAACTCCGACAGTTTTTCTCTAGACTAAATGTCCCTATGTACACAATAAAAAAAAATAATAATAATAATCTCAATTTATCAAAATGTCCCTAATGCATGAACAACAATAATCTTAATTCGGAATACAATATAAAAAATGATTCTAAACACTCAATAAATAATGCCAAAAATCCTAATCCTTATAGTATTATTCTAATGAATCATTTAGGGCAGCCACACTCAACCTTTTTTTCTCGCGGGCCGCAAACACATGTTTCTGACGTTAGGCGGGCCGCAACATACATATATGATGATGTAAAAAAGTGTTATTAAAATAGTAAGATAACAAAAGTACTATAACGAAGTAATAAAGTTAATATAATTAGTAGGATTGAACGTTTGTCACTTAAGAAATGTTACAAAACATTTTTATCACCACTATTTCCAAACAATATACTTCGGAGTAGATTTCTATTGAAAATGATGTAGAAATATGCTGCGAAGATTGCTGTTCAGAAATAGAGTTGTAAAACTTTTTGCTGCTATTTTTTCCGCTACAACCCAGATGAGCATTATTAGCGATATGATAAGTGTAAAACGTAATAATATATTAATGCAAGTTTTAAAGAAAACAAATCAGGAGATTTTCTTAATAAATCTGTCTTTTTTTCAATGAAAAAACTTTTTTTTAAATGTAGAAATATATATAGTATAAATTTAATTAATTTGGAATAATGTTTCTTAATGTTGAAGATTAAAAAATGTATAGTATACACCACATAACACAAATAGAACTACATGTAAAAAGAACTTTTGACTAAAGAAGTGGCATTTAAGGTGTTTAAACATAATTTTAAATTAGTAAATATAAATAACAGGACAGATTTTGCCTTCTCATAAAATATATAAAGGAACAGCGAACGTCTTCAAAACCATTTATGAACATCTCAATTAATTTTATAAATAGGCATTAATGATTATGTGTCTCGGGCCGCACGTAACAGGCCTCCGGGCCACATGCGGAATGCAGGTTGAGTATGGCTGATTTGGGGCCTCCAACCTTCGTATTCTTTTTAATCAATTACAACCAGAAATTTTATAAGAAAATAAAGAATTAAATTGAGAGCCACATAAAAATAAGTTATTTTCATGTAGCTCTTAATTATTATTATTATTACAAAATTTCTGGTTTTAATTTATTAAAAACAATATCAAGTTACATAACTATATGATTTTGCACATGCCCGAATAATTCATTCGAATATCAAAATAACTCGTTATATTCACCACTAGATTTATATATGGGATAGCATGGCAAATATAAGGCTCTTAACACAATTTATCTTGTGTGTTATTTCTACTCATAAATAAATAATACACTTTTTTTTCATGATACGCTTATGTATTTCAAATATCAACTTTTCAATAATTTGCTACTACATGCATTTAAGAGTAAATATACTTTCCAGTGATATTTATCACCTATCCAAATAACTCAATCCTAGTGAATAGGAATTGATAGTCCCTATTTTTAACTTTTAAATTTTAATATTAAAACTAATTATATTACAAATATATTTACTAGGACTTCCCTCAAAGAGATTAGTCTAAGTAATATTGTTGAGAACATAGGGTTAACAACTACGATATAAAGAAGATACAATGTATGAAAAAGAGCAAATCAAATGATAGAATTACAAAATATCATATATAAATTCATATATATTGTTATGTTTTCATATATATGTTTTTTTTATAACATTTGGCAAAGAATTTCATTTTCTTAAGCGAAAATTGGTCAAAACTTTAAAAAAAAACCTCCGGATTTTTTAAAACGCCAAGCTTTTTAAAGTTTCGTAGTCGGATTTGCAGCCAAGCGCGTATTTTAGCAAGCGTACATAGTTTAACGCAAATTTAATTTCATTGTTGCAATATTTTCTTTGTGACAAATATTTACATATTTGAATTTAAAAATTGTCCTTGTTATTTGTATAACTATTTATAGAAACTCGTACACTTCAAACCACATTGATAACATGCTTTGCTACAAACCTGATTACGAAACTGTAGCCTACATTCCTACTAAAGTATATAAAAAATCTTTCGTTGACTTCTGTAAAATTAAATTTTACATTAAATCTCCATATCGGCGAAACTGAAAAAAAATTTTTTTTCAAAGATAATACTTCTTGATTATTTTCTAGGAGGCTCTCCCCCCCCCCTGCGCCTTTACTGCTTCAAACCCCAGACTTTTCTTCTGTCTGTCTCTCTCTACAATTTGTTTGTTTCCCTATCCGTTCTTCTACCCATCTCTCTACCGAATTGACTGTCTCGCTACATGTCTGTATATTTCTCTACTGGTCTCGGTACACGCCTATCTGTTTCTCTAACCGTCTGTCTAGCCGTATCTCTATACCGTGTCTCTCTCCGTACCCATCTGTCTACTGTCTCTCTACTCATCTGTGTACCCGTCTCACTATCATCTGTATACCCGTCTCACTATCATCTGTATACCCGTCTCACTATCCCTCTGTCTTTCTATCCGACTCTTTAACCGTCTCTCTACCCATCTGTCTATCCGTCTCTCTAACTGTCTCGCTACCCATCTGTCTATCCGTCTCTCTAACTGTCTCGCTTCCCGTTTCACTACTCGTCTCTCGACACGTCTGTCTGTCTATATACCCGTCTGTCAAGTCGTCTCTCTATCCACCACGCTACCCGTCTCGCAACCTTTCCCTCTACATCCTGTATACCGGTCTCACTACTAGTCTCGCTACCCCTCTATCAACCCTCTTTTTTACCTGTCTCGTTACCCGTCTGTCTATTCGTTTCGCTACCCATTAGCTTATCTATGTCGCTATCCGACTCTCTACCCGTTTGTTTACACGTCTCTCTACCTCTCGCCACCTCTTCCCAATATTTAAACGATTTAGTATACAGAAGCCGTTCATCTGTTATTAATGTAAACAGGAGTAATTTATCTAATAAGTGTAATCAGATACAATTTTTTTAAATACATACATATAAACCAGCATAATAATTCATCAGGTTTATTTTCGTAGTAGTTTATGTCATTTGGCAGTAAATCTCAACTTCTTAAGCCCGAACTGCTTCAAGCTTTTTAAAAATGCCCCAAGGTCCGTATAAACTGGGAAGGGAAAGTACCCTAAGGGCTAATAGATACATGTTATTAAGTTAAGTGAAAGTTTCGTAATCGGGTTCGCAGCCAATTGCTTATGTCAGAAAGTGTGGTTCAACCAGAGCATATTTTAAGGAATTCTCACTGGGCGACTAAAGGTTTGATCTGTTGTCCCAAGCAAATAGCTTTAAATTCAGCCCCCCCCCCCCCCCCCCCCGATAACTGCAAACCAAATAATTAGAATATCGAATTCTATAATTCTGTTTTATTAATTCTGTCTATTTTACTTCTTCTGTACCTGCTAAGTAAATAATGATGTCTCCATTGAATCATGTAAACCCGTTCATTTATAGCTAGGTAGCATTAAAGAAAGTCTACATTCACAGTCCATACTAATTGTTATGTTAGTCATATATATATAGATCAAACATAACATTCAACCTACCAAATTTCTGTACCTAATTAAAAATTTATGTATGAAATTTATCACTAAAATTATGTTAAAATGCGGCTTACCTTTTACTGTTTCTACACTTGACTTTTGTACATAACAGTATTACATCTACCTGTTTTGGTATTTGGAGCCTGGAAAATTCTCAAATTGAAACGCAAATTTGACCTGAATCATTAAATATATATTTTTTTTATTTCCCGTATCTATAGTTTTAGACCCAAAGTGGAACTAATAAAAAAGATTGCTGTTTAAAAACATTAAATAAAAAAATACCATGTTAAATTTTATAATATGTTTCCAAAAGGCCAAATGAACAATAATTAAAGTGATTAAACATCTTTAGCCTTTCAGAAATTACTGTATTTTGAAAAGAATAGAACTAAACAAGGACAAAGAACTTTCTTATGGAAATAATGAAATTAAACAAGGAAATCGATTCATTCTTTATATTTTAATGAGTTGAAATTTATAAAAAATTTATAATGGTTTTAAAATATGTTACAATAATAATTAAAATCGTTAAATTTTTCTTACAAGTTATTATCAATTGCAAAGAATTTTTTGACAAACTCTTGTGTTTGATAGACTTCTTTGCCTGGAGGCTTTCTCCTCCTTTCTTTGCTCTCTAGGAACCTTGCAACAGCAGGTCTTGGATCATAAAAAGCTGTTCCAATTCCATTAAGAGCAATAAACATTCTTGAGTTTAATGCTTCTTTTGATAGTCCCGACTGTTTGTTAGATTTAAGCGTTGTATGTATGGACGCAGCTCTTTCTGGGCCAGCTCTGTGAGGTGTTAAAGAAAAATATGATTGTACCAATTTGTTAAAAACTGAGTGGAGTTGAAACGCTTTAAAGTAGTGATAGAGTCTTGCTGTTGATGAGGGCATATGATATAGAGGAGGCAGATTTTCAGCCGTGTATAAAGCAACCACATCATCGGTAAAATCGGCAACTTTGTCTTTACCAAAAAGGTTCTCAACATCAAGGCGGGCTGCACTAACAACCTCTGTTGGTCTTCTTGCTTTTAAGAAAGCATCTATCCTGTTGGAGATGCTCATTTGATCCACTTCCAATCTTTGAGAAACAAATTCTTTGCAACTCAATTCAGTTTCTTTTCTCACTGCAGACCAACATCTCTTGGTAGAAACTAATGAGTTGCAAACTTTACGCCTGCGAAGATTTTCTTCAACATCCGAGTCACTTTCAGATTCCTTAGTACCTTCATTTATGTCCATCAACTGCTCTTCGTATCCACCAGGATAACACCCATCTTCGATAAGAGTCAAAGCATTGCATTCGTAAAAATTTTCTTTTATAATTCTATGTCAGGCAGTGTAATGAAAGACCTTTGACTATCTTTCTGAAGTTTTTCAAAGTGCTTCAGCAGATCTAGCATTTGGCAAGTCGTGCGTTGTTGCTCACCATCTTTCATCCATAATCGGAGAAACCCGTGAGTAGGGAGCTTTTTCAGTTTTTGATGAGTTGGATTGATGGTTCACAATGTTTTCCCAATGTTTTTGCATGAAAGAAAGATTGTGCCACACTGCTTTAACTAAGTTTTTTAAGTGTTCCACGAACCGCACTTCAAAATATGCACGGAAACGAAAGACAGTTTGGTTTTCTATTTCAGCTATTTTTTGAAGTTCTTCAAAGCGTAGAGCAGAAGCCCGATAAAATGTTGCTACAGATTTTATATAGGATTTCCAATGCCGAACTTCACTAACTGATGATTCCAAATCAGACATAGGTAAGTTGGACCTGTGAGCAACGCACCAAACGCATAGCAAGTCTCTGCCCAAGTATTGTGTCATACGAACCCAGAGGCCGCTGTTTTTGCCTGTTGTTGGGTTAAAACTCTACATGATTATTATCTTTGTTTTTGATATTTTGTAAGTTACGTTGCCGATGGCAACAGTCTTGATGTTCATGTTTTCCTTTTTTTGTTAATACGCAGTTAAAATGGCTTTGAGATTCTATTTCTTTTATTTTTGAGAAATTTAATATATATTATTACGCCATAAGTATTGCTGTGTATAGTTTTGTGAGTTAAAACAAACGAGTGTACGAGTGTACAAATTAGAACTGTAAATAAACTTTACTTTGTGATAAAGTTATGGAATGTTTTTACCCTACATCCAAAAACTTCTGATTCTGAAGTTCATAAAAACTGAACATCTGGCGTCCGCCGACAGGACTCGGCTGCTGATTATCGAGTAAGTTTTGTTTTGTTTGTCTTATTTTTGAGTTGATATGGAAGCAGCAAAGAAAATTAGAACTCAGCATAGGAGATTGTTTAGCAAAGCTTGTAACGAGTTCGATACTGAAGAAACAAACTTAACAAATTCTGACAAAATAATTAAACTGAAACTTATTGAGGAGAAAGCTACGCTAATGCTAAATTCTGAAGAAAATGTTAAACAGTTTCTTTATTCTGAAAACATTACAGATGATTTAATTGAAAAAGAGATCGATGAATCCGAATGTTATATAGACCGTTGGCGGTTATTACAGATTAAGTTGAGTCAGCTTTTGCTTTCAGAAAGAGAAGACGTTTCTTCGAATTGTAGTGATTCTCAGAAAAATACGTTATTACGTTACCCAAAAATAAAATTGCCTACATTTAATGGAAATCTAAGGAACTGGGTTAGTTTTGGGGGGCAGTTTGAGAAAATTAATAAAGACCCTAATTTAGATCTGCATGATAAGTTTGCATATCTATCCCAATGTATGGAGAAGGGAAGTGCTGCCGAAGAGTTAATTAAAAGTTTTCCACCCGGGGGAAATAGTTATGAGAAAGCAATAGAACAATTGAAATTACGTTTTGGGAGAGAAGAGCTACTTATACAGGTGTATGTTAGGGATCTTCTGTCATTGGTTATCCAAAAGCAGAATATGTCGAAAAAATCTTTGAGAAATCTTTATGATTTATTAGAAACAAAGCTTCGTGCGCTTGAAATACTAGGGGTAACGAGAGATAAGTATGCGTCGATGCTTTTACCACTTGTCGAATCTGCTTTACCTGAGGAAACGCTTCTAGCTTGGGAACGATATAGATCTGTAAGTCATAGATCACATGAGGAGGAGGATCAAAATACATCTAAAATTACTGAAAAGACTGATCTCGATTCAATTCTTGATTTTCTTCAAGATGAAGTGCAGGCAGAGGAGCGCATAATCCTAGCCTCTCAAAACTTTGGGATTGAGACCAAGAGTAATTTTAAATTGTTCAAAGAGAAGAGGGCTGGAAATGATAGACACAAATACGGGGACACTCGTCAAATAGCTAGTGCAGCTGAGCTTTTGACCTCTTCGAATGAACAAAAGCAGTGCATATTTTGCCGCAATTTCCATAATTCCACTGACTGTTTGAAGGTACGGAAAATGACGATGAAAGATAGATAAAATCTCGTAGAGAAATCAGGGTGCTGTTTTCTGTGCTTAAAACCGGGTCATCAAGTTCGTAAGTGTTATTCAAAGATAACTTGTTTGGGTTGTGGAAAAAGACATCATATATTACTCTGTCGTAACATAAAGCAACCAGCATTCTCACCAACCGGAAAAGAAACTACAGAGTTAGATAATGTTTCAAAAGAGGATCAAGCACTTGCGAATATATCCAAAAGCCCTAGTGTTATGTTATTAATATTAACGTTTTTAATCAGAGGTAATGGGAGAAAACGGAAGGCAAGAGCCATCATAGATTCTGCTTCGCAGCGCTCTTACATTTTAAAAAACACTGCCAAAGAGATGAAATATAAAAGGGAAGACTATGAATATCTTCAGCATTCTCTGTTCGGAGGAGAAAATACAGGAGTGTGCAAGCATGATGTGTTTACTTTATATTTGACAAGTTGCGATGGATCTTATAACTGTCATTTTAAAGTACTGAGTCAACCTGTTATCTGTGGGAGCGTTCCACCGACAATACCTGCGATTCATTTAAAAGAGCTTACTGACTATAATATTTGTGTCAACGATGATTATATAGGTCCTATTGAAATCTTAATAGGAGCCGATGTAGCCGGAAAAATCATTACCGGTGGTTACAAATCCTTATCATGTGGTTTAACAGCAATGGAAACACGTTTAGGGTGGACCACAATGGGACGTATACCCCAGATTTCTTCAGAGGTAAATGAAATCTCAGTAGCTAATTCTATGCTTTCTACTACTCGAACAATAACAGAATTGTGGACTCTTGACACTCTCGGTATTACAGATCCTTCTGAGAAGAAAACTAAAGAAGACCTTCATGACTCCGCCAGAGAGCATTTTCTTAACACAGTTCAAATCGACAAAGACAATCGTTTTGTGGTACATTTACCTTGGCTTGCCGATCACCCTCCACTAGCTGATAATTATAACTTGGCTTTAAAGAGACTGGAAGGTACTGCACGGAAGTTGAAAGAAGAAAATTTATATGATGATTATAATAAAATATTTGAAGAATGGGAAAAAGAAGGAATAATTGAAAAAATTCCTAAGCACGAGATTCAATTACCGTCTCATTATTTACCACACAGACATATCGTGAAAGAAAAGTCTATTACAATTCCTCGGTTAGAGTTGTTATCGTGCACTATTGGTACCCGACTGTGGCAAAGAGTTATAGCAGATTTAAAATTAGGAGATATTCCCACCTTCTTTTGGACTGACTCCAGTAACGCATTATATTGGATAAAGGGTAGCGAAAACTGGACACCATTTGTGTATAACAGAGTGCGAGAAATTAGATTAGTGAGTAAACCAGAAAATTGGTATTATGTACCTGGGTCGATCAATCCAGCGGATTTACCCTCCAGAGGTTGTTCCGCTCGACAATTATTGGAGACAGAGTGGTGGAAAGGTCCTCCTTGGCTGTATTACTTATCTGATGAATGGCCTAGATCAGAATTCTCAGTAAATGAAGAAGAAGTGTTAAAGGAAAAGAGAAAGGAAATAGTATCATCTATGGTGAACCTTCAAAATATAGACAGTTCCTTTATCCATAAGTTTTCGAACTACAACAAAACTGTAAGAATTATTGCCTGGCTACTTCGATTCATCAATAATAGTCGTATTCCGAGAAGTAGTAGAAAATATGGTAGCCTTGATTCCGAAGAAATTTCTGTAGCTGAGTATAGAGTTATCAGAATAATACAGAAAGAAAGCTTCGTTAATGAAAAGGATGAAAAGTTAAAAACTCTGGGAGCTTTCAAGGATAAAAACGATATTATCCGATTGAAAACAAAACTTTTGTATCGACAAGATAGTGAAGATTTTATAATGCCTGCAATTTTACCATCTCAACATGAAGTTGTAAAGCGTATAGTGATATACTATCATGAAAAATATGCTCATGCTGGGACTCAAATGCTGCTTAACATTTTAAGAGAGAGATTCTGGATTCTGCATGGTAGGAAGACAGTGAGATCATCTTATCCAAATGTATTGTTTGTAGGAGACATTCTGTAAAAAAGCTCGATACTCTCACTCCATCTCTTCCAGAGGACCGTATACGAGACGCTGCTGTATTTGAGATCTGTGGAGTTGACTTGGCGGGGCCACTGTTTCTCAGAGATAATAAGAAATCCTGGGTTTGTCTATTCACATGTGCCGTCTACCGGGCAGTACACATTGAATTAGTGGATTATTTATCTACACCTTCCTTTTTACTAGCTTTGCGCAGGTTCGTAGCCCGTAGAGGACGATGCAGCACTATCTATTGTGACAATGGCTCCAATTTTGTGGGTGCTTCAAATCTGCTAAGTGCACTGGATTGGAACCTTATTGTAAGTGACACTGCTCTTCATCCTATTAAGTGAAAATTCAACCCACCGACTGCCTCTTGGTGGGGTGGTTGGTGGGAGAGACTGGTCGGTATTCTTAAAAAATTGTTGAGAAGAGTACTGGGCCGATCTTCTTTAACTTACGAACAAATGACGACGGTGCTGTGTGATTGCGAATCCATAATCAATTCAAGACCGTTGACGTATGTCGCAGATAACGACGCAGAGCTTGTTCCATTGACTCCTTCAATGTTCTTACAAGATATCAAAGTGAGTGGTGTTCCTGACTGTGATAGAATTGATCACCGGAGTCTTAACCAACGTGTTAAGTATCGTCAAAATTTACAAGAGGCCTTAAGAAATAGATTTCGATCGGAATACTTGGGAGCTCTACTTCAGAGACCAGAACATAAAAGAGCTGCCAAAGTAGCGGTTGGTGACGTTGTCTTAATTGGAAGCGACAATACAAAACGTATCAGTTGGCCACTTGGGAAAATAATCGAGGTAATCCCCGGGAAAGATGGTGTTACAAGACTTGTGAGACTAAAAACTGCGAGGGGTGAGTTGCTTAGACCGCTACAACGTCTCTATCCTTTAGAAGTGTCAGCATCAGAGTCGTTTCTAGTTGGAGAAAAATTGGCAGGTACAAAATTAAGTGAGAAACCAACAGCCAGTCAATCAATTGACTGCAATATTGAATCTTCTGAGAAGGCAAGGAAAACTAGAAGTGGCCGTATCATTAAAATGCCTCATAGACTGAACTTGTGAACTATTTATATAATTTTGCTATTGTAATTGTGACTATTATTAATTGTAAGTTAACTTTTATGTTAAAATTTAACTTAGGTGGGAGGATGTTGGGTTAAAACTCTACATGATTATTATCTTTGTTTTTGATATTATGTAAGTTACGTTGCCGATGGCAACAGTCTTGATGTTCATGTTTTCCTTTTTTTGTTAATACGCAGTTAAAATGGCTTTGAGATTCTATTTCTTTTATTTTTGAGAAATTTAATATATATTATTACGCCATAAGTATTGCTGTGTATAGTTTTGTGAGTTAAAACAAACGAGTGTACGAGTGTACAAATTAGAACTGTAAATAAACTTTACTTTGTGATAAAGTTATGGAATGTTTTTACCCTACATCCAAAAACTTCTGATTCTGAAGTTCATAAAAACTGAACACCTGTATTTGCACTTTCCCCATCAGTAGTTAAGCCTGTCAATTTATCTTTGACGACACTCTCAATGCCTAAGTTCTCAAATACGATTTTGACAAAATCCATGAGGCCTTCTGCTCCTCGCTTACTCGATATACATTCTCCTAGAAAAACTGATTTCATTTCTTGTTCTTCTGTAATAAATCGTACTGTAACAAATTTATTATGTTTAATTTGAAAAAAAAATCTTCTTTAGTCCTGGGAGAATCCAATTTAACTTAACAGAAAACATTGAAATTTTGAAGAATTTGGGGATCTAAATCGGCAGCCTAGGATAACTCCATGGTTATATAGCATGCTTATTCAACATTTCTTAATTTTCTGCTATTCTTGCATTATCGTTATTGTATTATCAGGTTTTGATTCATTTTCTGATAGAAATTTTGATCAGGATTTCATGATTGCCTAATATTTATTAAACGAATTACGTCCTTGTTACGGTTAGTTTTAAAGTTTCCTTTTTATCTACATTAAATTATTTAAGTCACTTTCTCAACATTTATTTAACAACACTCTTTTTATGTTTTTAATAAATAAATTAATTAATTAAAAGTAATTGTAATAATAATAATAAAAGCAGTTTTTTTTTTCTTCTTCTTTCCTTTTCTTTTAAGCAAAGCAATTTCAACTTTCATTGTGGCGTAGCTTCCTGTTTTCAAATACGAAAAGTAGATAGCAAGGAGGGATGTTTGTCAGTTAAAGACCACACAGGTGGCAAATTTGGAGACAGCCATGCACTTTCCCATGCTTGGAATCAGGGATTGGTGACACTGTGTCTATCTTTGGCTAAAAGAAAGCGAGTACACCCCAAGAGGTATTACGTTGGCTGGTGAATAGACTATGGACGCAATTAAGCATTGTATTTTATAACATACAACTAAAGGCCAGGTTCCCCCCCTCAGTCTGAGTGGCGCGTATGTAAACATACGTTCATGTGTGCCATTTAGCAGCCCGCAGAGAGAGGGAGGCAAGTTTTTTTTCCCACGTAACGGCGCGTAAGGGGAGGCGAAAGCGGACTGTCGCCAGGGTCATTCCATTTCTTATTGTTTTTACCCCGAACCCCTTGGAAAATAGCCTTTTTGGTTCCGCCCAGTTTGAAAGCGGTGAGGGAAAGAGAATGTTTACGACACTTGTTACTTGGCTCGTAAACTGACTTGTTGTTTGGATCGTGAGCTGGTTAGAGGATGAAACACTGGGAATAGCATGCGAACGCCCGTGTTTTATGACGGCAGTCGGAATGAAGCATTTCACTTGTTGCTGTGGTTTCTCGTGTTTAAATAATTATTAATTCGTGACTAGTTTAGTGTGCTAAAAGGCAAGAATAAATTCTAAAAAAAAAAAAAACTGACTAGTGGCTTGGCTCAAGAACTCACTGCTTGTTTTGGATTGGAATTATGTACGAATACCCGTGTTTTATGACTGCATTTAGAGTGAAGCATGTTACATATAGTTGTGATTTAAAAATTGTAGTGCAGTACTGGCGGTCAGAGGTCTAGAGGGGTGCTCTATAGTAGTGATGCTGTATATGCTCTCGTGAAGTCTTCAGGCATCGTCGATCATGAAAGGAAGTCGGTGAAATACTGGTGAGTTGAAATACCACTAGCGGGTATATGCTGTCGTGAGGTCTTCAGTTATCGTGAATCACCGAAGGGATCTAGAATTGTAGGATTGATCCTCCTTGAGTAACGGATATTCCACGAATGCTCGGAGCGGCGGTGTTGGTGTGGAAATGATCAAAGAGGACTCATCCCTTTAAGCTCAGTAACTTTAGCATATCAGTGACATATACCAGTGATAGTGGAAATTGGGAGGACAGTGAGATGTTGAAAATGACGGCGAAGTCCTACATGTGCAAAGCGTGCCCACTGTATATAAAACTAGATTGTAAGTAATTTCTTGTCTTATCTTTATTATATGTTCTCCCACTCTTTAATCATTTACAATTGCGTGGGGAGATCAAGAGTTACAACTATATTTATATATATATATGCTTCTAGGGAAATTAACATGTATTATCCAGTGCCGTAGCGAAAGAAAATTTTTGGGGGGGGCAAAAGGCAAGATTGGCCGACTCAAAAATGTTTCAAATCCGGGTAATGTAAAATTTTAATCTGTCGCATTATTTCTTAATTAATAGTTTTTGCAATTAATTTTAATTGATTAATTATAATTGATAATTAAAAATAAAATATATGATTTTGTATTCCTAAAATGTTTCTTATAGATATAACTCAGTAATTATTTAAAAGATTTACCAAGAACTTTACTGGAGAAAAAGAAAGAAAATATGTATTGATAAGAGAAAATCGTACAGTTATATTTGTGAAAAACACATGTGTTTAGAATGATAGAGAGAAGTGAACCTGTATGTTATGCTGTCGCGAGGATAGTAACACACTCTTAGTCTTTTTTAGTTTGTATCGGTAAACATCTAACCAAAGGAGCCGAATTTAAAAAAATTTCAGTAGAGGCACAGACGTTTCGGCGCCGACAGGACAAATCCGTCTCCTCCCTTTCTTAGTCCAGTAGAAATAGCGCAAAAAAGGGTATTGCCTTGCAAAAATTTGGGTAACTCTGATTTTTGGATTTGTTGCATTGGTTGACCCTCTAATAAAAAAAAAAACAAGTTTTCGACCTTCTAGACCTTGTGCGTTTTTTACAATATCGAAAAAAGCAATATTTTTCGGCACTTTTTTCGATTTTTATTAAATAACTCGATTTCAGTGTGTTGTACAGAAAAAGCACTTTCACCATTTTGTAGAAGATAAAATTCTCTACAACATTCACTATTCATGTTTGTAAATTGTCGAAATAGGGGGTGAAATACGGAGCCAGGAAAATAGGGTAAAATTTGCAAAAAGTGCAAAAATCCACAAATGACGTTAGTTTTTGCTTAATAACCAACTTTTAATGCGTCTTAGAGACAAAAGTGTCATAATAAAGTTTGTAAAGCATGAAGTAGTCTATAAGTTTCTTTTATTAGATCATTAAATATCTATAATACTCTAAAAATCAGAACACACGATTTATGGTTAAAACAGGAAAATACCGCCTGACAAGTCACTAATTTAAAAACGAGCTTTTATTTTTGATATTGATTAAACGATGCAATTAATTAATTATAGCATGTACAATAAAAGGTAACTGTTGAATAGTTGAGGGGGTGGGGGGGGAGCGAAGTTAACCAAAAAACCTAGTCGGTAGATATAAGCGCGGCAAAGAGATTGGGCCAAGAATTCAAAGTCGAAAGTAAAATTAATAGCTGGGAATAATGTAAAAGAATACTTGAAAGATAAATAAGACATAATTTAGAAATTTTAAAAGGGAAAAGGAGTATCTAAGGCAAAAACTAAGGGAGGTGGGAGCAAAAGGAGCAAGTGGCCCGGGTGCTAGAATTGAAAGAGAAGAGTGCACACAATGAAGATTTGGTTTGTTGTGTTTATATTAATTTGACCCACATATTTTTGTTAGTTCGTCAATGGTAAATGTATCTCAGGTTGCAAATGTTAGTCCAAATAGAAAGAATACCAAAAATTATACTTGATAAGACAGAAACCTGTATAAAGAGGAATTGTTTTCTGGGGTTTTGAATTCAATTTTAAATTTTAAAATAAAGAAAATATCAGAAACTTATCCTGAACATAATCAAAAAAGTATAAATGTGCAGAAAGAGCTCGTCGCTTGAAGATTCATGCTTCTGCTGAGGTGTTAAGTTCAATGAGACCATGTTTCCACAGATGCCACAAGAAAAATTGTTAAGAAATTAAAAAAACAAAAAACTTTTCATTTCTATGCTTCGAAATGAATTTGAAAAAGCACAAATGATCACTAAGCAGGCCACTGAAGATGCAGATGTGCTAACAGAGAACACAGCTATATCCTTAGCCCGTGATTACGATGCTGTCATTGTTAGTGGTGTAGACATTGACCTTCTTGTTCTTGTTGCTTCTCTAGTTCCAGACAATGTTTATTTCCGAAGGACCGGGAGAGGGAAACTGCCTGATGTTATCTACTCCAACAAGTGTTTCAAGTTTAAGGAAGTTGCACAAAATATTCTTTTAATTCATGCAGTAAGTGGTTGCGAGACCACTTCTGCGCTCTACACCCATGGGAAAATGAAATATTGCAGAATTCTTCAGAACCCATCCTTGAACCAAAAAGTTCAAATCTTTAAAGATTCAAATGGAGTGAGGCACAAACTTGTTGAAGCCACAGAAGCTGTACTTCTTGCCCTGTATGGAGGTGATCCCGGCCAAAACTTGAATGTATTGCGGTATGTCAGCTTCGCTAGAGCAGCTAACAATTTTAAATTAAATTTAGCGAGACTACCACCTACTCGAAATGCTACTGAATATCATGCATTCCGAACATACCTACAAGTTCAGACACGGCTGGGAAACGAAAAGGATCCTCTCGAATGGGGCAGGAAGAGGGGTGGTCATGGGCTCATTTCAGTAACTATGATGAACGAACCCGCCCCTCAAACTCTACTCGATTTCATATCTTGCCAATGCAAAAAAGATTGCAGTACGAAGTGAAGTTGTAGAAAATCCGGCTTGAAGTGCTCAGTTATCTGTGTGAAATGCCACAACCAACTATGTGGTAACGGTCCTGATATTATACTGGACCTTGAGGACTTTGATGACCTAGAATAACCAATCGAGTCAAGTACAGAGACGGATGATGAAGTATCTGAGACAATGGCATCATTACCAGGGCCAAGCAGCAGAAAAAAGAAACATATATGACAAAACGACTATATAATACTTACTATGTATTTGTTGATTAATTTATTGTGCATTCTATAATTAATTAACCACATCGTGTTTTCAATATCAAAAATAAAAGCTCGTTTTTTAAATTAATAACTTGTCAGGCGGTATTATTCTGTTTTCACCCAAAATCTTTTTGCTGTGATTTTTAAGGTCTATTACCAATATTTAATTATCTAATAAAAGAAACTGTAGACTATCTCATGCTCTAAAAAGTTTATTATGACAGTTTTGTTTTTAAATGCACTATAAGTGAGTTATTGAGCAAAAACTAACGTCATTTGCGGATTTTTGCATTTTTTCCAAATTTAACCCTATTTTCCGGCTCCGCATTCCGTATCTCTCCTTCTATTTGGACAATTTACAAACATGAATAATGCATGTTGTAGATAATTTTATCCTCTACAAAATGGTGTACGTGCCTTTTCTGTAAAATGCACTGAAACCGAATTATTTCAGAAAAATCGAAAAAAGTGCCGAAAATTTTTGGTTTTCTGATATTGTGAAAAACGCACAAGGTCTAGAAGGACGAAAATTTGGTTTTTTTATTAGAGGGTCAACCTTTACAACGTACCCAAAAATCAGAGTTACCCGAATTTTTGCAAGGTAAAATGCTATTCTACTGGACTATTCTATAAGTTTCAGAAATATATTATTGTGAAAGTCGGAAGTTGTAGAATTCCGACAATGTATAGTTCAGAAAATTAGTGCAAAACTGGATTTGCAGGATTATCTGGAGATCATAACAAAAGACTTTTATCTACACCAGACCTGACACCTTTTCTGTATCTATTCCTAGTGGTATGGGCCTGGAAAGAATTTTGCTTTACATGTCAAAGAAAATACGTGTGAAGATTTGGCTTATAAAGAAGATATTTTCTGTTGCTGATTAAAATATTTAAAAAAAAAAAAGTAAGAAGTTTTTTAGGTATTAAATGTTAAATGCACGAATATTTTTTAAATTTATAATTTATTCATTTTCTTTTTTTAAATAGTTTTAAAAATTCTTCGTTTTTATTTTCCAAACGTTCCTAAAACAGTTCCAAAGGGCGTAAACATCATATCGTTGCTAGAACCTACTATGTATCAAATATAAAATTTCTTGAATTTTCTTAAGCGACTTTCGCATTCGGTCGACCTAGTTTATATATTGATAGTTTTTATCTATATAAGTTGCGAGTGTTGCTGTAGGACAAATTTATGATATTTTCAAATCAATAGATCATATTCATTTTTTCCTCTATTGGCCTATGTATCTACGGCCGACTTAGCTTTTCCATGTGTGGGTAATGTATAGTATATGTCCAACATTTCCTGCTCTGCAGACAAGATTTATACATGATAATTTTTTTCAGTGGGTAGGCCGACTAGCTATTTATGTGATTCAAAAATGTGAAAACGTGACTTTCATACCGGCTGAACAGATAGATCTATTGAAACCAATACTTTTTTTATTCATAACCTATCTATTGATAGACTGACTACCTTTTGCCATATGATTGTAAGGTTGCAGTGAAATGCATTCTGAAGACTTAAAGTCCTACCAACCAGAATTTTTCCGAATTGTTTTTTTTGATCGGCCTACTGACATACTACAGAGACACTAATTAAATCTGCTGATAAGCCGACTGAATCCTTTTACCAAACATTGGGGGGGCAGCTGCCCCCCCTGCCCCCCCGCTCGCTACGCCCCTGGTATTATCTTTAAAATTGAATGACCAAAAAAATTGTGATATGATAATAAATTTAAGAATCACGATACTTGTTGAATAGCTAGTTGACAAATAATTCCATTAAAGTGATTAATCTTTAAATTATTGAATTGTGATAACTTCAGGGATTTTGCTATCTAATGTAAAGAGTTTTAATAGTTGATCTCAGTATTATTGATCAAACTTCATATTGTGTTATTATTATAATTGTTTTTTGAGACCTACCTTGCCTTTATTATCTTAATTGTTCAAATAAAGTGAATTTTGTTTATTCACAAAGTTGGTATGTTTGTCTTTATATACTCTTTAAATAATTAATATTTTATATTCACAGTAAATCTATATGAAAGGCTTAACCTTTCAGCATGTGGGAATGAAATTATGAAAATCCCAACTTTACTAAATTATGATTTTTGAATTTCTTAAATTTGAATTCACTACCAGTGTTCTAATGAATATTAATTGAGGGTTACTCAAAGTTGATCACTTGTATTTTTGATCTTGTTTTAATGATGGATAAATTAATAAGTGATGAATCAATAATATTAAATTTAATTTCATAATTGATCAAGTTAATTTTTAATTGTCCTCTCTTGGAAATTTTATTTAAAACAAACAATAGAATGTTTGTTTTCTAAAAAGTAAAAAAAAAAAAAAAAGTATTCAGTTATTTTATGCCACTATACGATTTTCGGTTAACCGATCTGATCTGGTTCAAAATCTCCATAATTGTTCTAAAATTTTGGTATCTCATCATATCTCTATTTTGTTAAACTTTCTTTTTTCCTTTTAGTCCTCATATTGGAGGAATTTCAGGTTTCCTTCATTTTTCCAAATTATATGATGATTAGATTTTGCTAATTTATTGTGTATGGAGATTTGAGCTCGATCGGGTTGGAGTGGAGTTGGGTGTTCTTTGTGCATCTTAGTATGCTACTTGATTTAGAAATCTGTTGCCCCTTGCTACATTTAATATTTTTCTAAAATGATGAGTTCAAAAATGTCATGTTGTTTTAACTTATTCGGATTTTTAAGTGTTGGTATTTTGATAAGTTTAATGTGATTTGCTCCCTTTTCCATGGCAACAGATTTCAGTGGAGTTAATCAGAGTATACTTGTTTTTTAAATCAGTTAATTGTCAAATGAAGAATGAGTAACAAATGAGCCTTTTAAAATAATTAAGTTAATTATTCTGAAAGAACATCCGAGAAAACCCCACAACATCCTTATAGGAAAACATGTTTCAGGATTTTTTCTCCCATTATAATTAAAGATCAAAGTTTATGTTGTTATTTTAATGTAAAGTGTTTCATAATCGATGTGTGATGCTTCATTTTCCCTTATTGTTAATGCATCAAAAATTATTCGCGAAGCAAACCGTTTGTTATATTATTTGAATCCCATCGCTGGATGGATTGTCAGAAAATAAATCTTTCAAGCAGAAACACAAAAGGTCACAACAATGACATGCTTCCCATAGGCCATAGGTCACACGGCACTTCCCGCCATCCCAGCCTGCCTCATATTGTATCGTACTGTCCTGCCTATACTCGGTATCTGCTATAACGACAGTCGCCAGTCATATTATCCGAAGCACAAAGACAGTTTTTGTTATTCAAAGATTTTGTATTTCAAAAATTGCCGGAAGCATTCCTTGTCACTGGGCGACAATAATTTCACACTGGGCGACACTAGTGTCGCCTACTTTATATGTTATTTTATGCCCTGGGTTCAACGCCATTTTAAATTCATTTCTGTAACTTTCTTTTTCATTTTTTTGGGATGGGGTGGGTGAGGGAGGGTTTCAAATATTTACTCTTAAATTCAAACTTTTGCCCCCATGTCAATATTAGTGTTGTTTGTATTATTAATTAATAATTTGTTGACAGAGCTTCATTCGAAACAAATGTAAAAGACTTTTTCTACAGTTTTTTTTTCTAGGAGATACATCCGTAATCGGACCCAAAGCTAATCGGAGAATTTAATGTCATTATTGTTTGTAACTCTTATACAGTTAAAACAAAATAGTTGCTAGCATTACTCTTGTTTGAGACCAACCTTGTCTGTGTATCTGAAAGGGGAAAAGTTCCGTATCATGTGCTGGTTGGCGCGATTGGCGAAAAAATTAAAAGTGGTGCTAAAAGGCAGTTTTAGCATCTTACCAAATTTTTCTAGAAAGCAGAAAAACCTGTTTTTCAAATATTTACAAATATACGTTTATTAAACGATGTTTTTGCACGATGTTTTTGCGCCATCTTAAAAAATTAAGTACGATGCTAAAATAAAATTTTATTGCCATTTTCGATATTTTAACAAGTAATTAAAATACATAACAAGCATATTTAACAAAACTAAGAGACATTTTTGTGATAAATAATTATATTATTGTCAGAGGGAGCAAATTGTAAACAATTAATAAGCGTACTAAAAAATTACCGAAAATAACTTGTGGGAATCTCAGGAAAGAAATATCTGATATAAATAGCATTTAAAATCTTAAAATGGAGAAGTGGTCCGTATAATAATGCAAAACATTATACGCCTGATATAAGTATTTTTTTATTTTTTGATATTTCCGAAAGCACAGATAAAATGGTTGCCCGGCACAGATGTCATATACTTACGACATTGGCGCGATTTTTTCCCCCACCAATTTGGCGAAAACTGTTTGTTGTACTTACTTTTATTTTTTATTTTAATTCTGTAGATTATTTTGATATGTATATCAATATTTGGCACAGATGTCATATACGCACCACATTGGCGTAGTTGTTTACCTCCCGCCAATTTGACGAAAACTTTGTTTTTAACACTTTCCAACCTAGTTGAAAAGTGTTTATGACTTCGGTTTGTCTGCCGTATGGCCATCTGCCGTCTGACCGTGCTCTAACTCCCGTAAATATGCTCGATTGCCCTGCAATTTTTATATGTTATTGTCGTTATCTATAGCATGTTCCCTATTTCAGCCGAAGTGTGTAGCACTTATAGTTTTTTTTACAGTGGCACTCAAAAGAATTCCGTTACATTACGGTCTATGGGGAAAAATCATTTGCGGTTTATTTTAATGATGTTACACAATTTCAAACACATTGTAATTGATATATATCACTAAGGGGTATTACAAGAAGCTTAATATGGAATAGGGTGTGCATAGCACTTATAGTTACTTTACAGGGACAGTCAAAAGAATTCCGTTACATTACGTCGATGGAGAAAAATCGTTTGCGGTTTAATTAAAATTTTTTTCACTATTTTAAACGCATTGAAATTTATATATATGACTAAGGTGCATTACAAGAGGCTTACTACCGAATATTGTGTGTATAGTAGTCATCGTTCATTTACAGGGACACACAAAATAATTTTCTGCTGTCTGTTAACAATAATTCCTAGAAGTGCGTTTTAAGTTGCTGAACGCGATTTTAAATTTAACTCACTTTTTGTCTATTACTTGGTATGTATAAATTCTGTAGATCCTATACAGGGCAGCACAAAAGTTCGCAAACACATTTCCGTTTATTGACAGAAACTCCAAAAGAAGAATTTCTCTCTCTGCTACGCGTTTCCTAACTAAACTAAAATGTAGCATCCTATGTAGTCTATATACAAATCTATAGATCATATACAGGGCTGAATAAAAGTATTTGGATATTTTTCCGAATATTGTAGATGTTGGGAATTTCTGAAATTACGTTTATAAATATGTTATGCGATTTCCAAATTGTTTACTTAGATGTTATCTTTCAGCTTATTAAACGGTAATGATTTGTAAAATTATTTTGGAAACGTTGGAAAGTGTTACATAATTTATGCTTGACGCATGATTTTTCGTTCTTGTTTAATATTAACCTTATAATGATAATTATATACATTAACGTTATAACACTAACGTTATAACATTAACATTATAACGTTTTGAATATAAAGCTATAGCGTTTTGAATATAACTTTATTTTATTTTTATATTGAAATAAAAAATCACGTGCACTTTATTTTGTGGCCCTCTTTATTCACACATAGAGGTGATCCTCGTTTCTTTTGTTGTCCTCTATTCTGCTTATAAGTCCTTTTTGTAAGATCCTATCCCACTGCTGTCACCATAAAAGCTACAACGTTTTTCGTGAAATTGAAAAAGTAGCCCAATCTTAGGAAAACACAGAGCCCGATTAAGATCGTCTGGGGCCCAAGGCGCAGCAACTTTTTGGGGCCCCCTCAAATTAAAATAGTGGCTAGGATTTTTTTCGAGAATTATTATTAGATTTTATGATGCAGTTGACAAGTGAAAAAAAATCTTTTTGTTCTGTTTTGAGAAAATAATTGCAGAAAACTTCATTTTTAAGAAACTTTTTCTAAATCATTTTACCCATTTTGGGGTCCCCATCAGCAGTGGGCCCAAGGCCTTGGCCTGTGTGTTAATCAGGCCTTGGGAAAACGCGTTTTGTATTTAAAAAAAAAACAATATATACATGAAACATGAAAATAGTTAGTAATTTGCTCGGTTAAATGTTTGAATAGAGATAGAGCTCGTATCAACTTATTGACAACAAGATGCAGAATAAAATAGGAATATTGGATTCAGAAGGCAGTATCGAACCCAGATAGCTTGGTATAGCGCACCAAGTGCAATTAAGCCATCCGGACGACATCCAGTCTGGCACATCCTTCACTAATATACGTTGGCAAGGCTGCAACCCCGCAGCGCAAGATGGAATGTCAACATGAGCAGACTATCAGTGGCGTACATGCGACGAATAAATTCATAGCATCGGATAATATATATTTAAATTTCCAATTTAATTTTCAGTATTACTGAAACTATGCCTTAAATCTTTAAATAGCACTACAAAGGATGTGAGTTTTAAAGGTGGGACTTAAAACGGCCTATAGAGGCGCTGATCGCAGCCGTCGGTACAGGAAAATTGTCCCTTTAACTAATGCTAAAGTGCCATTGAAATAATTATTTATTGTAAACGCGTTTAAAAGTGTTAGATATTCAAAATTGGATAATTTTTCTCTTGTCATATAAATACAGAACACAAATATCATATGAAATCTGAAATTGTGCAAAAAAATAATCATTATGAACAATTTAAAAATGCATGTAATGCAAGGGATTTTCCTGAAGCGAGAAGTTAAACCTTCTTTCTCCATCAGATGACGTCTTCGAGTGCTTGAATTCCCACTTCGTCTTTGTTGTCTTCCCTGGGATTGTTTAATAAAAGAGTACTTCGTTAATACTTCGTTAGCTTAAACTGATTTTTCGGAGAAGAAAACTTGCAATAATTTCGTAAATTATGTTTAATAATTGGATTTATGTGTAATGGGGTTTGAATGTTTACCATTCCTCAGACAACTCAACACTTTTATAATATCGATGATGATTAATCGGAGTAGCAATGGTGTACATTGAGCTTCTTAAAACGAAATTATATTCTTCTTCGTTCTGTTATTAATGTAAATTTAAAAGTAAGTAAATGGTAATATGCAACTTTAAAAATAGTTATTCAAAACATGATACGATCATATTTATTGTATATTGGTTATCTATGATGAACACTATAACCAATTGATGTTTACTTTTAACAACCAAGTACATCATTTACTTATGTGTTTATTTTTCAATTTACATAGTATTTTGTGACTTATATTCCGTCATATCTTTTTATCCTCTCTTTCTGAGAAGTTAAACAGCATTTCACTTGACAGGCTTTAAAAGGACTTCCTCAGTATAGACCTATCTTTAAAGCTTTTCTTGGTTATGTTATATTCTTACACGTTGTGGTACTTCCGGTTTTTTTTTTATTTGTATGGCGTATTATTGTGGCTATTAAAGATGCAAAAGTTGTTATTGTATCAACACTTATTGAAAAACTTATTTTTTATATTTGTACATTTGGAACATTCTTGATAAATAATATTCTTTAACTACGATCATTGCTTTCAATATATAAAATTTCATCAGTGATATTAGTATTGGAATCTTTAACTTTTATCCATGCATCCATTAAAATGCTTTCTTCATAGTTATATTGCAGCGTAAATTTTTTTATTGTAGCACCATTGATTGAATCAGGAAGTGATGATATTAAAACATGATCATTGTGCAGCATCTAAATGTAAATGATTTGTAAATATAGATATTTCAGTGAACTGACATAACAAATTGTATTTAACGTTTATACATAATTTTTGTTAAAAAGCAGCCCATTATGGTATTTTCTAAGATTTTTTTTTTTTTTTTTTAAGAATAACTTAATTTGCTTTAGAATTCAAACTGTACTATAATTCATTTAGTAGAAAATACTGCAACTTTTTAATTGTATCATTAAATCAGTGATGTTTCTAGGCTTTTGAAATTCTGAGTCCCTGAGATCCAGATACTTCCAAAAAAAAAAAAGGGTCCTTGTTTTAGAAATAAGACATTTAATATATTCTTTTAAAAATATTCCTCTTTTGTGATTTTTCAAGTAATAAATTATGCATCCTGAAGGACCTATAACAATTTTTTATGCATCCTTTTTGCAACTTTTTTCTTAAATGGTGCGCTGTAGCCAGGGTTGTAGTGAGTAGCTGCCTGGGTATCCACCCGGGCTGTTAAAAAAAAAAAAAAAAAACGTTTTTTTTACAACCATAAGGGTTGTTGTGGGTAGCTGTCTGGGTACCTGCCATACTGGGTTAAAAAAAAAAAAAAAAAACTGTTTTTTTACAACCCTGGCTATAGCACATCTGGCATCACTGATTAAATGGTCATAAAATGAAAAAAAATTATTGATAATAGACAAACTTCATCATCAATTATAAAAATGATTTTTATATCTAGAATAAACGTACTCATACTAACAATGTTCATGTAAAACAAATAACTTAATGTATAAAAAATTTACTTCAGCGAATGTCCCTGAGATCCAGATATTTCCAAAAAAAAAAAAAAAAAAAGGTTCTTGTTTTAGAAATAAGACATTTAATATATTCTAATTCTATTCAAAATATTCCTCTTTTGTGATTTTTAAAGTAATAAATTATGCATCCTGAAGGACCTATAACAATTTTTTATGCATCCTTTTTGCAACTTTTTTCTTAAATGGTGCGCTGTAGCCAGGGTTGTAGTGGGTAGTTGCCTGGGTACCCACCCGGGCTGTTTAAAAAAAAAAAACCCGTTTTTTTTTTACAGCCATAAGGGTTGTAGTGGGTAGCTACTTGGGTACCTGCCCATACTGGGTGAAAAAGAAAAACGGGTTTTTTACAACCCTGGCTATAGCACATCTGGCATCACTGATTAAATGGTCATAAAATGAAAAAAACTTATTGATAATAGACAAACTTCATCATCAATTATAAAAATGATTTTTGTAGAATAAACGTACTCACACTATCAATGTTCATGTAAAACAAATAACTTAATGTATAAAAAATTTACTTCAGCGAATGTAAATTTAACTATTTAGAGCTTGAAAATATTTTTCCTGCTAGGCCATTATTATTAAGAGCTTAATAATCTTTAAAAATATCAAAATGCACTCTTTTTAAATGTAGTGAAATGCATCTCTACTCTAATTATATCCAGAGATCTCATAAAATTACTTTCCATATACCACAATGTTTCTAAATGAATGTGGCCAAGAACTTGCAGAATTATAGAACTTCTTATTTCTTTATGAAGAATATAGGAAATTATTCAGTCATGTTGATGTTGTATTTTTTATTTTATTTTTTATTTCTTAAAAAATCATTCGGAATTAATGTTATTTTATTTACTATATATACCTAAATATTACATATCTTCTTTTTTTTTTATCATTATAAGATATACATAAATTTTAAGCAATGCATTTGAAAGTTAGTGTTAAATGAAAAGTTTCTTTTAATTGTTGTGAAGTAATGTGTTTAATTTTTGCATTTTTCTACATTTTGAATTTTGATTGTAAATGTGTGTGTTTGATTGTATAAAGGTAATGAATTTAGTACACTTAAATTTTCTAAGCATTTCAAGAATTTTGGATTTTTTAAAGGTTGCGTCTGTTCGAACCTTGCAACTGGCATAAGATGTTTTCTGAATTCTTATATTGTCAGTGTTCTGATAATTCAGTTCAATAATATAAATATTTTATTTCAGGAGGAAAAGTTATAGAATTTGTTTTTTTCTTCATTATTATTAAGTAAAATTAACCATCACCAATATATTTTCTAAATTAATAATTTTGTATTTAAAATTTTAAATTAAAGGCTTTGACATGTAATTACTGATTAAATAAATTGAAATGATCTACAGTTTTTGGTATATTTTTTATTTACAATTGATCGATAAGGCAAATATACTAAGAAAATTTTTTGTTTATTTTCTTTTCTGTTAAGCATGAAAAATATTTATATGAAAAACTGTCATGCCATCTATTGGTAAATGGTATATATGCAGTTAAATGTTTATATTTGAAAAGACTAATAAAATTTTAACTTCAAAAATTTGTTATTTGTAAAAATTTTAAGGAAAAAAAACCCTTGTTATTCTTTTTTGCATCTGAAAACTGAATTCTCTGGAAAATGTTCTGCTGTCTACATCCATGTAAAGAGTTAATGGCCCAGCCTAGTTATTAAAGGAGAGATTTTTTAACTATTGCTATCAAACATTCTGTAAAAAATTGACATTTTAATGATGCTATGAACCTTTTTTTTCTCTGAAACCTTTAAGTTGTTAATTGTCAAATTTTGATGGCTACTAACTATCTAGCACTTTAATACAAGTATGTTATTAAAAGCAATTATAGTAACTTCTGAGTTCATATGTACACTATTTAAGGGCAAAACTGGGAAATTTCGTTAGTGGCAGTTTTATTGGTGGCCACTTTTTATTTAAAAATGCTAAACAATAAAGGTTTTTTAAAGGTTAACTATTAATATTAATCTAAAATTAAATACTAAATTATTTTTAACACAATTATTCAATTGTTAAAGAAATCATATGAGTTGTAATTTTCCAACTGGACGAAAAATGTCCGGGCCAGGATTCGAACCTGGGATCTCTTGGCTGAAGCTGCCAGTGCTCTACCAACTGAGCCATCCCTGGCCTGGACATTTTTCACCCAGTTAGAAAATTACAACTCATAAGATTTCTTTACCAATTTGAATAATTGTGTTAAAAATAATTTAGTGTAATCACGTATCCAGCGTTTACTGGAGTCCCATTACCTGCGATTTATTCTGTTGAGCTGGTTCAGATATCAGACCAGATGCTATGATCAATAAGGTTAACTGGGTGTATTAGGTCTCCCAGATTTGACCGGGGAGGCTCAGTTGGTACAGCACTGGCAGCTTATGATCAATAAGGTTAACTGGATGAATTAGGTCCCCCAGATTCGTCCAGGATGGCTCAGTTGGTAGAGCACTGGCAGCTTCATCAAAGAGATCCCGGTTCGGATCCTGGCACAGACATTTTTCGTGCAGTTGGAAAATTACAACTCATATAAAATTAAATAGCCCAAATAAATATGGTTATGTCAACATATTTCGAGTAGCAAAGTGAAATCATTGATGAATGCAAGAAAATTTTAGTATTTTTCCTTTATGCCAACACCATTGTCGCCAAGTGTATTAGTTGGTGCAAAATAAAAAATCACATGGTAAATACCTGCCAACCCTCTGAGATATATTTGGCTATTTTTTAAATTGGCGTAGTAACATAAATAGAAATTATATTTAAAGATAACCAATTTTTTTATAGTTTTGTTTCATTTTACAATGTAAATTAAAATTTAATATGCAAATAAATCATCCATCATAGACAAAAATATGTTAAAGGGCCTGAAATATGTATAAAGTCACTTGCTTTTGTAATAACGACAGGGTTTATATGCATCAGAGAAATAGTTTCGGCCTTAAAATCACAGAAAAATTTGATATTTTAAAGTTTGCATTTAGCTAGCAACCACTGCTATTTGCCTTGCATTGTGTTGAGATGTAAAAATTATTTAACACCTCGTTATTAATAATTCCTTCTAATTTTAATATTTATAATCTTATAATCTTTTATGTCTAGTGTCCTCAGGCTCCGAAGCTCGAATGTTGTAATTCGTTTTGAAAAGGATGCTATCTTTTTCAAAGTTTTAATATTTTAGCCAATCAGATTCACGTTCACTCTTTCATAAACAAACACCAGTATATTCATTTCGTGATCCGAAACAACTCTAACCGTTATTTTGGCTGTATTTTTCAAGATTGGCAACAAGTTGGAATCTTAAAGAATGTGGGGGGGTGTGATGTTATGGTCTGCATTGGTACAGAGTTCAATGAACTAGGAGTTATTATGATGTAGGTTTTTTGACGGAAAGATGCCCCAGGGAAGGTTGGAACCTGTTTTTAACTTAGGAGGAAAGAGAAAAAAAGATAATTTTGCAAAATCTGCCATTTTTCTTTAACAGAAGATTTGAAATAAGCCAAAATTTTAAAAAAATGCTTTTCTGTTTAAATGGGCTTAAATTTGAATAATATGAAAGAGATAAAAATAGAAATAATCGTAAAATGATGTAATTAATTAATAAATTTTGATTTAGATTTAAAATTATTTTAAGTTGAAAGTTGGTTATTTAATTTCGATTTTGAAATAGATTAAAAGATCGTTGGAAATATTAGATGTAAAACAAACATTTAATTGAATTTCTCTGAATTAATTAAATATTTTGTTAACCCTTATAAATATACTAGCTAATCCCCCCGGCGTTGCCCGGGCCCAAAATATTAATAATCTGTTCTATACGAATATGACTGAAATCTGTAAGGCTATGGAAATCAAGTCGAATGAGGCAAACTTCGTCGTAATCGGGCTCATAAAACCCAAGATCGGAAAGCGCATCCTGGCGGTCGAAAGTGCAGCTAAAATATTTAAGGCTATAGATATCAAGTTGAATGAGCCTAACCCCGTCGTAATCGGGTCCATAGAACCAGATATACTCCTATAGTTCCACTTTCCACCGCCAGGGGGCACAGTCTGTTCAGGAAGAGGCCTTTTCAGAACACTTGACCCAACCAAATTTCCTAGTAGAATTGAAATTTAACTACGGGTAAACATTGCCAAAATAGCAGAAATCGCAAAAGTGGGTTACTTAATCGATCAGTTTCTAAAGGGTTAATGTAGATATTTTTTAAAACCCAACGATGCATTTTGAAGAAAATGAACGTGTCTATGATCTGGAGTCTACTGTTTGTCCGTACTTGCATTTTCCGAGTCGATGCCGATTTTTAAATCTGGACCAAAAAAAGGAAATTCGCGTGAGTGAGTTTTGAAAAGGATTTTTTTTCGGAGGGTTAAAATTAAATTTTTTCAAAACGGATACCAGATTTTAAAAAACAAAGGGATATAGATTAGGCATGGTATTTTTAGTTTTTCGTATCTTGTTTATAAACGCCAATTCGGATTTTTAAAGATAGGAGAAATAGTTAAAAAAGCGAAATTGACTTACGGTTAAAAACGTTTTCGAAAGGATTAACGTGATTTATTTTTTAAACTAAAGGTTTCTGCCTAAAGCCGATAGAACGTAGATGTCTTTAGGTGTGTTTGCTTTTTATTTCGTTATTTTAGAAAGCCGATGCCAGATTTAATATATAGCAGAAAATCGGAATTCGCAAAAGAGAGTCCTGCGCACAAATTGTTTTTGAAGGGTTAATATTCGTATTTTTCAAAGACAAATACATATGTCGAAAAAGGAATAAATGTAGATATTGTCTGATATTTTTAGTTTTTCGTACCTGTCTCTGAATCGCCGATGCAAAATTAAAAAAATTGCCAAAATCGCAAAATGGCATGCAGAAAATATACTTTTTCGAAGGGTTAATTTTTGTATTTTTTAAAACCAAAGGTGGCTTTGAAAAGGTCAAAAACAGTTCTTTAATTTGGTGACCTTCGTTTTTCCGTATATTTTGTATTCCGGTAGATGCAAGGCTCAGAAAACGGGAGAAAATAAAAAACACGAATTCGATGCTTTTTGATTATTTTTTTGAAAGGGTTAAATGTAAAATTTTTTCAAACCAATCAGATCGTTAGAGACGTAAAAGTATGTTCTTTTAGAATATGTAGACGGTTTTTCCGTATTTTCAGCCGTTAGTTCATGGCGAATTTAGAAATACTTTAAACAAAAACGGAATGTCTTCTGCTTTCTTTCTTCTGTTCCGGAAGATACGGAAATTGGTTTCTCAACATGCACCAGCTCGCTTCAGAATAATGACTTTTTTATTTGTGATCTTTGATTAGTTTTTAATTGATAACTACTTTAATTTTCAAAATTTTAAAATTCTGAGGCTCAGGTATACCAGGTGAGTGTTTGGACTACCTAAATCTAAATTTACAGACTTCTAGGTGCGCTACGCCAACAGACACACACAGAGCGAAACTTTCTTTTATTAGTATAGATTAATTAAATTTAAAAATATTAGAAATCTTGAACCAAAACATTTAAATTGAAGATAAATAAAGATTGTTGATGTTACTAAGTTTTGAAATGAAAAGTAATTTAATTTATTAGAATTAATGAGATTTATAAATTTAATCAATATTATAATTATAAATAAAATAATTAGAATGAATTATTAATAAAGAGGTGTTACACCACTTTGTAATAAGAATGAACCCTAAAAGGGCAAAATTAGCATAGCAGTCGCCAGGCCGGTGACTCCTTAAGTCCCAAAATACATGCTTTCATTATTCTTTTACTTTCATATTGTTTCGCTGTTTAGCAAACAATATCCCATTTTGTTTTTAGAACACCTTAAGGTCGTTGAACTACAGTCTTAACTGTCTTTTAATTTTGTCGCACCTTTTACTATAACAGACTAAAATTTTCTTGCAAGCAATCAATGATTCTATTCTTGCCGTTATAATATGTTAATAAACAATTAACTTATTTATACAACAGGCTACATAATTTTACATCAGGGTATGCAAAATTTAATCAGGTTAATAAAAATCACAATTAAAATCTGATTAAAAAAAATAATAATGAAATTTTATTCCTTTGGAATATGTAGTTTTGCCTTGTTTTAGAATACAGTAGACTTCCTTATATCTGCATAGCTTAAAACCAGAGGTTGTGTGGATTTATGGCCACAGTTTTGTTTACACTTTTGAACAGTAATTTGAATTGGATAATGCACTCGAAATTATAATGAATGCTTAGGATAAAGTCAAATAATAAAAATTAAGAAAATTTAAGTTTTTTTTTTCTAAATATTAAAAGTAAAGGTCAAGTAAATAACTCATGCATAACTAAATATGCACAAATGATGAGATAATTTTTTCTTGAATTATTCAGTGAAACTCTCCTTATAAATATATACTAATAATTCACATCAAAATCTTAAAATAACAAAGTTTTATTTCATGTTTTGCCATACTTAATAACCAAAAAGCTTGATTAATACATAAATGTATTTCATAAAAAGATTGTGATTGCCACTGATATCAGCCCTATCTTGAAAATTTTCAGAAATAAATTAATGCTTCTTTCATGAGAAAACACGAGTTCAATCATATTAACCAGAATTACATATTAAAATATGTATAGAATGATGTAGAAATTAAAAAAAGGTACTTTTCCGTTATACGGACACCAATGTCGCCAATCATACATACATACATACACATACATTATGCATTAGCATACATTTTGGCATGGTTTCCGTATAACGGAAAAGTACCAAAAAAAACTTTAATTTTTCACCTACATCTTAACTGTAAGTTACATTGTTTACATCTGAAATGGTGTATGGATTTTAGGAGTTAACGGATTTGAGGGAGTCTATTGTATAGTAAAATTTAAACAACCTACATTTAAATCAAATAAGTCAACGTAGAAAAAATAAAGAACAATAACATAAAAAACACATTTTTTACATTCCTAATCAGAGCTTTACAAATTTGATAAAATCTGGTAGCCAGCAGGAAATTCTAGTCGCCAGTGAAAAATATATACCTCTCCACCCCCCCACCCCCATTATTGATTTTCGAATAGCACAAATTTTTTCTACGAATTAAAAAAAATAACAAGCAAAGTTTAGAATTATTAGTTACATAGATTAGAATAGTACATAATTTAGAAAAATAATATAAGTTGTGTGAAACAAACTTATCGAAATTATATATATCTGAAAAAAAAAAGAAATGCTCGCTGAATTAACTGGCATGTTCGGAAAATGCTGATTGTCAAATGCTTCAAATGATCAAATAAAGTGCTACAAAATCTATATCTGATGAGGGATGTACAGTGCCTGATTTACGGCAGGGCATTCGGGGCACAGGTTCAGGACCCCTATTTTCAGATAAACGTCGAATTAAAATTCGCTTGATGTAAGTAACTAACACGTGTAGCGAATCTGACATCACGATCATGCTTTTTGCTGTTAAATCCTATAGTATGGCGATAGTTTTTTTAAAAATTGAAAGTAATTGACGAGTTAATGGAGAAGTACTTTTTGGGTCCAAGTAACCTCATGTTTTGTATAGTACCTTATTTCTGTATCACCTCTGTTATATATAAATACTCTAGTAGTCTTGTTTAGTAAAATGTGTCTGATTATAAAGGTAGAAATACTGTCCTAAACTGTCATTTAGTTTGTTTTACCTTGTTTCTGATGATCTGTTTGAGTATAAATCTTTCTAATTTTCATTTTTTCATAAACTCTACATTAGAGAGTGTTATTTTATTTAAGATTGTGTATTGCTTTGTGTCTAATAGGGTTAAACTTATTATAAATTAATGAAAATACAATATTTTAGAATAATCAAAAATATTTTTATTTTAACAGGTAATACTCAGCATGGGTGCATTTTTGGACAAACCGAAACTAGAAAAGCACAGTGAGCATGGCTCAGGTAATGGACTCACCTATGGTCTCAGCAGCATGCAAGGATGGCGTGTTGAGATGGAAGATGCACACTCTGCAATGGTAGGTCTTCCACAGGGTTTAAAAGATTGGAGCTTCTTTGCTGTATTTGATGGCCATGCAGGAGCACGAGTCAGTGCTCACTGTGCTGAAAACCTCCTCGACACTATCATACAATCTGAAGATTTTCGCAACAATACCAATGCCAATAACTGTAATAGCCACATAACAGTAGAAGACGTTGAAAGAGTGAAAAATGGTATCAAAGATGGTTTCCTCCGGCTCGATGAAAGAATGCGCAAGATCCCAGAAATAGCCTCTGGAGAGGACAAAAGTGGATCAACAGCTGTATGCACCCTCATATCTTCTACACATTTCTTTTTTGCCAATTGTGGAGACTCTCGTGCAGTTTTATCACGAAATAAAAGAGCCTTTTTTGTAACCGAAGATCATAAGCCAATTAATCCGGCCGAAAGAGAACGCATCCAGAAAGCTGGCGGAAGTGTCATGGTGCAAAGGGTCAATGGCTCTCTCGCAGTTTCTAGAGCTTTAGGGGACTTTGAGTACAAACAAGTTGAAGGGAAAGGACCATGTGAACAGCTTGTTTCTCCAGAGCCACAGGTTGATATTTTAGAACGGGACAATGAACTTGATGAGTTTCTTATTTTGGCTTGTGATGGTGTGTGGGATGTTATGGGTAACAAGGAAATATGTGATAACACTAGGTATATGATGCAAATTACTACAGATCTGGAGTACATTTGTAATTGCATTATTGATGCATGTTTCGCAAAGGTAATGTATGTTTAAATTAGATTTATTTTTAATGCTAACAATCAGTTTGTTATGTGATTAAAAAAAATATAGGTACTTTTCGGTTAGCCGGACGCCAGTGATATATATATACATGTATATATTCACACACATACATATACACATATCTACATATACATATATATACATACATATATATATAATATATATATATATACATACATACATGCAGAGTTGTATAATATAGACGCACGCGCGCACGGCGTGCGCGGAAAATTTCCTGCAAAATTATAATCTTTGCAGTTTTTTTTTTTTTTTTAAAGATACTAAAAAATAAAAAAAAAAAGTCCCCAATTTTATGTGCGATTTATTTACTGTCAAATTCAAAGTTTAAAGATGCAAAACTTTGTGCGAAAATGTTAAGAATTGGGCTGTTTCTAAATGCATTGACAAAATATTTGATAAGAATTCAGCTCTTCCTATCATGGATTTGTAGTTTTATTATTTTTTTAACCAAAATAATTGTTCTTTAACTAATATTAATTAATTTTAAATGGCAATTATTTTAAACTACTGTGTTTAATCCATATCGTCAAAATAATATAACACGTAATTTTATTAAACAGTAAATTAATTTTCAGAAAGTTTTTGATCCAATATTTATGTGCGCAGAAAGTTTTTGGTTTTATACAAGTCTGCATATATACCAAAATATATATTGAATTATTTTAATTGAATTGCTTATATAATATAATCATGACTGGTTAGACAAAATAATTTGGAAAAGAGTCTTATTAATAAAATAATAAGATTTCACTTTTGATTTAATATATATAGGCAATATAAACATTTGAATTTTAATGTCAGTTTTTGTAATTATATTAAGGCGAAATTTTGCTCATGAGTTTATTTTGAAGAATATCTGACATAAATCTATTAAAAATAGATACTGGTTTCATTATTTTTGTATTACTTAAATCAAGACTGGATGCATCCAGCAATGTGGAAAAAATAATAATTAAGAACTGCTATAACAACAATAATTAAGAACTGCTAAGAACTTGATATTCACTTCTGCATAACATAATGTTATGCAGGACAGAAATTAAATTTTCCACAGATCTGTGGTTTTTATGTTTTCTGCAATAATCAGTTGAAAGTTTTCAGTTATTTTTTTAAAACAAATTTTGATGGATGAAAGTAATTAAACTAGATAGTATAATTTACCTTTTACAATGCTTTCTTCTGTTTTTATGTACTTTACACTTTTCTTAATTTTCATAAGTTTGACATTTTTATTCTTGCTTATTGAGCAAAATTTTGATTACATGATAAATATATGCCTCATAGTTTTATTTAATAATACCTAATTTTCACGAACAATATGTTTTCTTAATGGTTTTAATATTATGGTTTTCTAAATCTCATAAAAATATTTTGTATGGAGAATTTTTTAGTTTTAACAATGAAAAATTGAAAAAAGTGGTCCTCTAATTACTTTGTCTAACCTTTTGAATTTTAACACTTTGAGGTCTAAGCTATTTCAACCGCATATCTTCCTCTGAACTGAAGGTATTTGGTACTTTTCATGATTTAAAAAAAACTTGGAAAATATGTATTTAAATATATTTTTTTTATTATAAACTTCAAACTGTTCTTATTCCTAGTGAAGGAACTATTTAAATGTACTAAAAATTAATATTTAATGAGAAATTACTGAAAAAGCATGTTTTTATATTAAAAAAAAATTCTGCATAAAAAAAACATTTTTTAACATAAAATTTTCCATAGACGTGAATAAAACTTACCCAAATGTTGTACAAATATCTGGAAATAGATTTTATTTGTATATAAGTATTTAGTAAAATTTGCTTTTGTGTAAATTAGTATTTATTAATATTTATTTCGTAAAATTACATCAAAGTGACGCTGATTTTAAGCTCGAATTCTAGATATTTTCATGTACTTCTGTTTAGTGCTGCCATCTATAATTTTTTTTTTTTACAAAATAAAAGGTTCGTAGATAATATCTGAAAAGATGGTGAACATATATAGTCCATGCTTTTATAGCTCAGAGAGACTCTTTTAGACCTCAAAGTGTTAATAGTGTTTGATCTATAAACATAATGAAACCCAGTGTTGAATTCAGGGGGTAGCCCGGGGGTGGGGGGACACTAACCTCCGGAGCATTGAAATGTCCCCCCTGAAGATTTGAGATTTTATGCTTTTAATGGTTAAAAAGTGCAACCCCTCCCCCTAGTGCTTCAGAAATCCCTCCCTGAGAAAAAATGTCTGAATTCAACACTGATGAAACCTGTCATTAATAATACTAAAAAGGATAAGAAAAAAGTATTCTTACAGACAGGATCAAAGCCAATTTGAAATTGTCATTATTATCTGTAAGAAAAGTGACACACCTCAAAAATACTACTTATCATTGGTGAGGCAAATCAAAATTTGCGTGTTTTTTATTGTAACATAGAACTATAGCATTTAACTCTGCATGCAATTGTAAAATCATTCATAAATATATAGATCTCTTAAGAATCATGACATAGAAGCGATCTAAAGGGTTGAGCAAATTTATCTTCCCGCCTCATGCAATTTACCCCTTTTCTGTAGTGGCAAAGTGACATATATCGTAATTGAGTGGTTTTCCGGATAACTACACTTATGAAACTTTTCCTATAACAAGATGCACTGAAGTCAGGCCTATTAGTGATAATATGCAAAATGAATTTTTTAGAGTTGTGTCACTTATCTTGAAGATGAGCAATATAAAGTAAAATATTAATATCATTGCTTTGAAAATTACAAAGTTTTACCAGAGATTATTGTTTATGTTTAGAAGTAATGGTTTCCAGAAAAGTGACTGATGAGCATCCTGTATTAAATATCTTTAGTTTTGTCTACAGTTTGAGCTGACATACAATACATTCTACTAAATAGTTATCTTAAAACAACCCTGATTTTTATGAAAATGACAGATAAGGTGATTTTTGGGTCTAGAAATCAGGGCTGCCACTCGTGACTATTTTTTATTTCGATCTCGTACCACTTTCTCAAAACAAAAATTTTTTCACATATACTTTGACAACATGTGCAAGAGAAACATACTACAAAATTTATATTTTTAAAATAGTGCTGCATATAGAATATAAAAATAGTTGCCAGTGGCAGATAAGGTGAGGCAGATAAAATGACAGATAAAGTGATTTTTGGGTCTAGAAATCAGGGCTGCCACTCGTGACTATTTTTTATTTCGATCTTGTGCCACTTTCTCAAAACAAAAATTTTTTCACATATACTTTGACAACATGTGCAAGAGAAACATACTACAAAATTTATAGTTTTAAAATAGTGCTGCATATAGAATATAAAAATAGTTGCCAGTGGCAGCCTTGAGAAATCGATCTGTCAGGGTGTCATCTCCAGGAAAAATCATTTTCATGCAATATCCGTTTTTCACACTGGTAGAAAACATTGCACAAAGCATACAAAGTGTAAAAAAACTGCTGAAAATTGAAATGAAATATAAAAATATTACAAATAGAATGTGGAATGCGAAGTGAAATAATTATGTTATATCTGCACTTCGTATGGGTAATGACTTTGAACCCGATTACAGAATTTTCTCCAAGCAACGAATTCAAGAAGTTGTATAAAGCATACAAGAATTGCCAAAACTGAAATCTTGTGCTATTTAAATGAGCAATTCTTTTATTATATTTGTGTGTGTTTGTTTTTACTGAGAGTCTCAAAAATGTCTAATTATTTTGATTAAAACAGTCGATTAGATGATTTTTGGATCTAGAAATCAATCTCTCAGTGTGTTATCTGTAGGAAAAATTTTCTTGCAATGTATGCTCTTTGCACAAGTGGAGATCATTGCAAAAAGCATAAAATGGGTACAAAAAATTCGAAAAATTGACTTGAAATATAAAAATATTGGAAATATAGGTGGTATGTGAACTGAAACAATTTGTGATACTCACTCAGAGAAAATAGCTAATATTCCATAATCAAATCCACAGGCTAGGTTGGCATCAAACAAAAATGGTGCTAGCAATAGTATTGTTTTAACCAGGGCTGCGGAGTCGGAGTCGGGCTTATTTTGGGGCAAAAGAGTCGGAGTCACTAAAAAACAGGCCGACTCAGACTCCAGCTTGTTTTTAGACAGTTTGAAGTGAAATTAAACCAATTCTATGTAATTTTAAATTTATAAACTGAATTATTATTTTTATATTTGGATTATATATACAAGGAAACTCAGGTTAAACAGGCCTAATATACTGTTCAGTGTACAGCATATTTGAAAACTGTTTTGAATTGAAATCTCTAGTTTATATTTAGTATATAGTCCTTTCTCTAGGTTTTTTGGGGGTTTGCGGAACCCGAGGTAATGTGAAAATTGGAAAATTTTCCCTTTTTTTCTTGTTTTCCTCAGATTTTTCAGGTCTGTGGGACCAGGAGTAATGCTGAAATTGTAAATTTTCTCCCCTTTTTTCGTGTGCATAGGACCCCCCCCCCCCCCTCTCCCCCCAAAGAAAAAAAAAGTGAAATTGTAATTTTTTTTTTCCTGAGTCTGCAGTACTCAAAATAATGATGAAATAGTGAAATTTCTGTTATCTTTCTCCTTTTGATATTCAGATCTTGCAGACCCGAAATAAAGCCAAAATTATAAAATTAATGCAGGAAATATAAAATTTTCTTCTTTATTTTTCTCGCATTCTCTCAGAATTTTTCGGGTTCTGGAGACCCCAAATGATGCTTAAATTGTAAAATTTTTGTCTCCTATTTTTGGGTCTGCAGGAATAGATATAAAACCCAAATTAAACATCCCTTCACCCATATTTTGGTATAATATATGTTTGATTTGGCATAAAATATTTTGGTTATCGTCTTAAAATGATATACCAACATATTATATATATAGTTTGGATTCATCTGATAGATCTTTGTGTGTATTGTTCAAAGTAAATTTTGGAGATTTATTAGATTTCAAGTGTTGTTTCTATCTAATAGCTTCAAGTTTAACTTTTCAATTGCAATTTACATGCATATAAATATTTTACATGCAGTTTTTGCGGAGTTTTGACATAATTAAATTTTACCACATATAAAATTTAATGCATATTGTGTTTTTGTGTGAGTGCATGTGCAGTGTTAGTGTTGCCAGTTGAGGTTTTTTTTAAAATTCAGATTGCTTGCTTGCTGCCACTTTTTTTAAATAGTAATATTTCCTTTATTTAATGTCATTTAATAAAGCGACTATTACTGTTTCAAAACAAATGACAGCAATGAAGCAATCTAAATAATAGGAATCAACAGGCAAAACTAGTACTTTAGTCATCCCAGAGTCGGAGTCTGTTCCTTTAAAATTTCAGGAGTCGGAGTCGGTCATTTTTCCCATCGACTCTCAGCCCTGGTTTTAACTGTATAAGCATTATAATAGTAGTATTAAATGTGCCAACTGGATTTGGACTCTATTATGGAAATTTTTCCCAGGAAAACAACTGCAGAAGGAATTTTACCCATTTGTCCCAAGTGAAGCTCAGTCAATGAAAAGTAATTGAAAATTTAAACCGTTTAATTTAATTAAAGTTTTTTTACTTGTAATGTTTTAAATAGCTTGTCCCTAGTTAAAAAGTTCAGAACTTTATTTTGTGTCTGAAAATGTTGGTCCATAGATTGAAGCTGTAGAATTAAGTTATATCATTTTCAGTAGTGATAATAACACAAAGAAACTCAAAAACATACATAAATTTTGGTACAATTGAAACAAAGTTACAGAAGTTAGAAGGAGAAAAAAAGTACCGTAATTTAATAAGAGTATATTAAAAAAATTGGGTGCCAGTTATAGCGTTTCAATAATATCAATTTCCATATCTCTTACTGCATCAAATGGCAAAAAATGTTGACATGCAGTTATCACTCGAAAAACAGAATTGCAAAAAGTATTTGAATATAAAAATAATTAATTCTCTTTAACAATCTCAGATGCTGAGATTTATATAAAAAAGTTAATCATTCTGGAGGTATTATCTTGAAGGTTAATTTATTTATAATTGTGGAGTAATGGTTAGGTCAAGAAGAAAATATTAAAATGTTCAGTGAATTAATTTTCACTGCATAAAGTTACTATAGCCAAGTTAGAGAAAATCTTTTATTGATTTTGGCTTCTATAATCAAAATCGCTGGGTATTTAAAAGAAGTAGACAAAAGTTCATTCCTCCTTTTTAAAACTTAAAATAATAATTCTGTTGAATAAGCACCTGTTTACTTTTAATTAAAATATGCAACAAGATATGTTTAAATGCTCTATAACACAATCTAACCCCAATATCTTGAACCTTACAGGAAAATAGAAAAAAATATATATAGAGAGAGAGATACGGTTTGCTTGAGACATCAAGTTTTTTTTAAGAAATAATGCTTAGGGTCATTTCATGTCAAATCAACATGGGGATTTAACATCCGGACCTTGATGTCTCAGATTTCTATAATTTTTTATTTATAGTTTGTATCCATAAAATATATAAAAAATCTAATTTTTTTTTTCTTAGTTTTTTTTTACGGAATTTTGAAAATGGCCAAAAGTACCAAATTTTTAACCAAACTTTCAATCACATGATCCTCTACAATTCTGTAACAAATTGGGCTAGAGAGCTCAGTTAAATCTTATTTTAAAGCTCTTTTAATGGGCTTTAATATTATATGCAACACTAACTATTTTGAATTTAAAAAAATTTCAAAATTTTTTAATTTAATTTTTTAAAAATGCCATTTTTAATTTTTTTTCAAAAAAAAAAAAAAAATAAATAAATAAAAAAAATAAAATGTTATTTTTTGGCTACAAGTATGCAAGTATGGTGAAATGATGGAATTTTGAACTATTAATTTTTGAATAAGAATGGTTTGTAACTTTTCAGGTAACTGGTTCCTTATTACCTTAAAAATTAATAGCTCAAAATCCCATCATTTCACCATCTTGAAATTTTGCATACTTGTAGCCAAAAATCAAAGAATAACCTTTTTTTTTTTTTTTTTTTTTTCAAAAAATTTATTTTACTCAAAATAGTTAGTGTTGCATATCATATTAAATGCCATAAAAAGAGCTTCAAATACGATATAAGTGAGCTTTTCTAGCCCAATTTGTTACAGAAATTGTAGAGGATCTTGGGATTGAAAACATGGTTAAATCTGGTACTTTTCACAATTTTTTTAAATTCTGTAAAATATATATATATATATATATATACATTATGGATATACAAACTATAAATAAAAAATTATGGAAATCTGAGATGGTGAGGTTCAGACCCCATGTTGATTTGACATGGAATGATTGGGTTATTCCATGTCAAATCAACAAAATAAATGCAAATTTTGGACCTTGACATCTCAGATTTCTATAACTTTTTATTTATAGTTTGAATCCATGTAGTATATAAAAAATCTATTAATTTCTTTTTTTCTAAGCAGTTTTTTTTTTTTTTTTTTTTTTTTTTTTTTTTTTTTTTTACAGAATTTTGGCCAAAAGTACGAAATTTAATCAAGTTCTCAATCACAAAATTCTCTGCAGTTGTGTAAAAAATTGGGCTAGAGAGCTCAGTTGTATCCTATTTGAAAGCTCTTTTTATGGGCTTTAATATGATATGCAACACTATTTAAAAAAAATAATTTTTTTGACAAATTTTCAAAATTTTTGAATTAAATTTTTAAAAACATTATTTTTACTTTTATTAAAATATATATATATATATATATATATATATATATATATATATATATATATATATATATATATATATATATATATATGTTATTCTTTGATTTTTTGGCTACAAGTATGCAAAATTTCAAGATGTTGAAATGATGGGATTTTGAACTATCTATATATATATATTACGCTATCGTACGTGGCACAGAAATCGTGATTATTTATTATTTGCCGTTGGCAACGAGAAGTTTTTTTTCACTAATTTGCGAATATTAAGAAAAGTATTTAAGGTATCGATTTAAAACTCTCAACACATATGTAGAACATTTTTTTGCATCCGAAAATACAATTTTTGTAAAAACATGCCGGTAATTTATCTTTATTAAAATATGCGTGCCCTTCAAACAGAGAGAGAGTTAGCAAGTTGGCGAATGTCAAAGTGGGGAAACTATTAAGTTGCCCCCAATTTGCTATCCAGATATACAAGATCCAGTGCATCAATTTTCAGTAACATTGATTTTTTTTTAACGGTGACACCACAAAAGCTTAAAGGACGAGCCATACTAACAGTGACAAACAATTTGTCAATTGAAACTAATAATAATATCTCCAAGCTCTGAAATTTACAATTGTGTATATAAAGACGTTTTCGATGCAGATAATTAAAAAAAAAAGATAAAAATATTTTCCTAATTGTGAATGGTGTGGATATTTTCAATATAATATGTATACACTTTTTTAATTTTAAAGAGTATCCAGCAACTATTGAGTGCATGCAAAGATTTTTATATGAACGATGCTGGAAAAATACCTCTGTTTTCATATTTCTAAATGGTGTCCATATCTTATGATATGTATGTATTTTTTATTTCAAAATACAGTAGCCTCCCTCTTAACCGGCCTCCTCTTAACCGGAACTCCGCTTTAACCGGCCGACTTTTTTCCCAAATCAGGAAAAATTCAGATCGAAAGGAAAATTTCGGTTATAAATGGATACGCGTTGACCTTCACAGCAAAGGAAACTGGAATGACAGGATTATCTCATTCGACGGGGAGGGGGAGTTTGGAAGAATACCTCTACAAGTAGCTGACCTTGAGAAGACGAATAGGAAAATAGGATCTTCCTCCCTTTTCACCGAGCAGAATGTAATTGGCACTGTTTCACATTTAATTTCTGTCTCCTCGTGAAAAGTAATTTTTTCTCACTCCTGGTGTTTTCAGTTTTTGTTTGAGATGGATAGTTGCGGGGAAAAAAAGGAAACGTGTTGTTGTGTCGATGGAGAAGCGATTAGATGCTTTACATAGAATGGATAAAGGTGAAAGTATAAAATCAATTTCGTTGGAATTCGGTGTCGGCGAAAGTACTGTTGGCGATTGGAAAAAGAAAAGAAAAGAGATTGAGACATTTTCTTTAAGACTTACGAAAGCTGCGCTGAAATCCCGATCCACTTTGAAAAAGCCCAAACAAGAGAAATTAGATGAGGCATTACTGATATGGTTTAATCAAGAAAGATTGAACGGAAAGCCAATCAGTGGACCGATACTGAAGGAGAAAGCGTTGATTCTGCATCAGAAAATGGGAAGAAGTGATGAATTTACAGCAAGTGAGGGTTGGCTAAATAGGTGGAAGAAGCGACACGGGATTCACCAACTAACGATTTCAGGTGAAAAGTTATCTGCAGATGTAGTAGGGGCAACAATCTTTCAAGAAACGCTCGAAAACCTAATACAGAAAAACGGTTTAAAAAAGGAACAGATTTACAACGTAGATGAAACCGGTCTGTACTACAAAATGTTACCATCCAAAACTCTAGCCTCGAAGAATGAAGCTGCTGCACCAGGCTTCAAGAAAAGCAAACACAGAGTAACTATCGTTATGCAGCAATGCTACTGGGCCCCATAAGCTACCACTCATGCTAATCGATAAATCAGCTAAACCCAGGACATTTATAAATGTAAATTTGAAATCTCTTCCTGTCTACTATCGCTCCTCGAGAACTGCATGGATGAACCAAGAGCTATTCAAAGAGTGGTTTCATTCTCAGTTTGTTCCATCTGTCACAAAGCATTTACAATCAAAAAATTTGCCGGTAAAGGCACTTCTTCTGCTAGACAATGCACCATCTCATCCAAGTGAAGATGAACTTAAAACAGAAAAAATTGAAGTAATATTTCTACCACCAAATGTAGCGTCAGTCATACAGCCAATGGATCAAGGCATTATAGAAAGTTTCAAAAGAAGATACAGAAGAAAGCTATTGACTACTTTAAGCTTGGAAGATGATACCAATGATTGCCTTGTTGATTCTCTGAAAGCTATCTCTATAAAAGATGTTGTCTACATGGCAGCTGCAGCGTGGACAGAGATCTCTGAATCAACACTAATAAAGTCTTGGAGAAAACTTTTTACTCAAGAACAATCTGAAACTGAAGGAACTCTGATGGAACCTGAGCAAACTGAAGGAACGGATCCTGATCTATCTGCAAACTGTTTTGTAAAAACATTTAAAAAACTTGAGGGATGCGAACAGATCACCGTAGAAGATGTAGAAAAGTGGTTTGAATCTGACAAAGATCTCAAGCATGAAACATTATTTGATGAGGATATAATTGGGACTGTAACTGATGTTGTTCAACACGAAGACGATCCTGATGATGATCCAGATGAAGTTGACACTGCTAAAATTCCTCATACGGAAGGGGTAAAAGCATTAGAGTTGGCACTACGCTATGTTGAGCAGCAGCCAACAGCTTCCTCGGTTGAACTTATGATGTTTAAGAAATGGAGAGATTATGCTGCAAAATGTCGGGCATCTTGCCTTCAACAGAAAAAGGTCACTGATTTCTTTATGGTTGATTAACTCAAATTTACATAATGTAGAATAATTTCAACTTCTTATAAAGGTATGTGACACGATTTTCAGCAATTTAATTTGTATTAAATATTTTTCAGTATTTGTTATTAGTGATAATTTTTCTTTCAATTCAGTTAATTACAACTTGTATTCATTTCAAAAAAAATATATAGAAAGTACATACTTTTTTAAACTACACAAATCAAAAACTAAATACATCCTACGCACTTAATTAAATAAATATGCAGCTACTTGTTTAATTTTTTTTTACTTCTCCGGTTTAACCGGTTTTTCTCTTAACCGGCTAACCCTCGGTCCCGTTTAGGCCGGTTAAACGGGAGGTTACTGTACTCGGTCCTAAGTGGAGAAGTTTTTATGTATGATATTTATACATATAATGCTGAAATTTGTGTATTCTAATATGCATATAGTATTTAAAAGAGTAGACACTAGAGTGCAGATACTCTGCGTGGGATCGGCTAGTTAATTTTTAAGGTATAAGGAACCAGTTACCTGAAAAGTTTCAATAAATCATTCTTATTCAAAAATTAATCGCTCAAAATCCCATCATTTCTCCATCTTGAAATTTTGCATACTTGTAGCCAAAAAATCAAAGATTAACATATATTTTTTTGAAAAAAAAAAAATAAATAAATAAAAATAGTGTTTTTGAAAAATGTAAATTCAAAAATTTTTGAAAATTTATCAAAGCATTTATTTTACTTAAAATAGTTAGTGTTGCATATCATATTAAAGCCCATTAAAAGAGCTTTAATGGGCTTGTGCAGTAATGTCGCAGAATTGTAGAGGATCATGTGATTGAAAGTTTGGTTAAATTTGGTACTTTTGGCCATTTTCAAAATTCCATTAAAAAAAAAAAAAAAAAAAAAAAAAAAAAAAAAAGCTAAAGGGGAAAAAAAAAAAAAAAATTAGATTTTTCATATATTTTATGGATACAAAAACTATAAACAAAAAAAAAATAGAAATCGGAGATGTCAAGGTAAAAAAAAAAAAAATGCTTTTTTTTTCGTTGATTTGACATGGAATGACCCTTAATTTAGTCATATAAAAGAAATGTGTATTGTAACATAGTTTAGAAAAAAGTTCCAAAATTAAGTCTGATGGCTGTTTAAAATTGCTTAATGGATAATTATTTTTTAGTGTGTGACAACTTTTTGTAAACTGTGTATTTCAAGATTAATATTTTCAGTGGGATCTAAAAGCTGGTAAATAGGTTTGTTTCTGCTTATTTTACTAGCGCTATATTTAGAAACTCAGTAGTTTCGGAGAAGACAGTACGCAGTACTTTTCGAAAGAAGGGGTAAAGACTCAAACTGCTAAGTATCAAATCATTCCAAGAATTCCTTATGAAATGCTTTTTTTTTCTTTTTAATATTTGATTTTAATTAGAACATAAGACACTGTTGTAAACATAAGCCGTTACTAATAATGTTTAAATTTTAAATGATTTGAATATCTGCATAACTGATTGTAATTATTTATTTTCAGATGAAGTATTATTATTTACATAGTATCCAACAATGTTAATTTTTATCTACAAATATGCACGTTTATGAAATATTAAACAGATTTTTTTGCCAACCCTGATTCAGGTTATCAGATGTGTTCATTCATAAACACATGCTAATTTTCATCTTACACGCTTACAAACATGATCTAAGCTCGCTGTCACATGTTGACGTGTTAAAACTAGAATTTATTTATAGCCAATAATTTGAAATATTTAAATTACAAAAAAAGAAAAAATATATTTAAATTATTCTAAAAAAAAAAAAAATAATAATAAAAAAAAAAAAATAAATAAATTTAAAAAATAAACCAATTGGTTAAAAATGCTTGGTTTGTTTAAACCATGGCAACCCTGGTTATAACTTCTGTATTTGATCAATATCAAAGAAATTTAATGCTTAAATTTTTCAATTCAATGATCCCAATTTGAAACATCAGTGTTTAAAAGGTAGAAATATTCCATAACAGTTTTAAAATTAGACTAATAAAATACTTAATTTCATTTTCATTAAATAAGATACTACTAGCTCATTGTGGATTAAATTTAACTCAGATGGCTCTGATTAAACCTGATTAGTTGATCAGTCCTTATAAAGTGAATATTATTTAGTGATTTTATTATTTACTTGAAGTTAACTTGTTCTTTATGGATAAAATATGAAATGCAAAGTTTTGTGTAAAAGTTTTTTTTTTCATTAATTATTTTGTTATGGTGTCATACTTTTCAAAGGAAAAAAAAAAATTTAGAAGGATTTTGGAAATGTATTGTATTGCATATATTGGAAATATATGTGTAATTATTCTCTTAACCCCTTACCAGTGTCGCCAGGTTCTCCTCCTTTCAAGTATAATCAAAATAATAAGAAAATAAAGAATTATATATTGAAATGTATACTTGAAAGAAAAGTAATTCAATCTTCATGTAAAATAATCAAATATTGCACAATTCCAGTTGCATAAATTTAATCACAAATAATACAAGTTTGGGTTACTCAAACCCAGTTTGCCAACACTGTTAAGGGATTAATATTAATCAGAGCCGTCCTTAGGGGTGTGCGACAGGTGCGGTCGCACAGGGCCTCGCGCCTAGGAAGGCCTCGCGCCCGAGTTAAAAAAATTACAAAATAACTAAATATTTGTTATTTATTTTATTGTGAGTTTTTTTTTTTCTTAATAAAATTTATGTGTGTAAACTTGCTTATTTATAAAATGTAAAATTTTTTATTAATAAAATGTTCGATGAAAGTTATAGACGCTCGAGAAGATAATAGATTTATTGTAACTTATATTAAATCTGTAGACATTGTTCTACTGTAGCCTAGGCTGCACCAGGCGCATAAAAAAAATCTGGTCAGGCTCATAAACTGAGTGTTAATTGTTAAGACGTAATGATGTTGATGCTGATAAACTGCTCACTACTATTTTAATGATACAATTTGAAATGGACAACATAGATTTGCTTTCCTTCTTGTGTAATCAAGTTTCTCTTTTTGTTATACGAATATCGATGTTCCTGCCCACATGCATACTTATGTTCTATCTTATAAACACGACAGGGAGGCCAGGGAGCTGAAATCCTGTCCCCCAGACCCCGAGGCTAAACTAAAAATTTAAAGTCTCCAAAAATTATGAAAGGTTAAGTTTTTAAAGGTTCTTAAAGTGTGTAAAAGAAAATTTTGGGAAATATTGATTTTAACTCAAATATTTTTCCTATATTTAAATTCTCTAATTAAATTAAAAATATTAGCATGTTTAATATTTGCTAATTAAATCAAAAGTTTAAACAGGTTACAATTAAAGAAAGAATAGAGTTTACAGATTGAAAGTTGCATTTGTTACTGCCATAATATAAAGTGTTCTGATCAAGTAATTTAATTGATTAATTCTTTGACTACGAATTTATTTTTTATTAGAAATTGCTGCAAGTGGCGACTATTTTTTTTTTTATGATTCGCAGTGCTTTTTCAATAAAATAAAATAAATAAAAAAAAAAAATTTCTTGTACTATGACAATTTTAAAAAGAATCTACCACAAAGATTTTTTTTTTTTTTGTAAATAGTAGTGCAAAACAAATATAAAAATATTTGATAGTGGCAGCCCTGCTATCAGTCCATGGGACGTATATGATTCACTGTAGTCCAATACATAAATGTTTTAGCCTTTGTTTGATTTATTTTTCTGTTTAAAATATCAGAAAGGAATTAACAATTTCTCCACCAAATTGTTTTAAAAATTGTTTGATTTTGCATAATTTTCATTTATTTCTGGCTGATCGTTGATCGCCTGCTCACGAATGTCAGGTTAAGAGGTCTGAATGGGCCGTAATTTTTAGACCTATATCCAGTCCTCTCCAGAAAAAGCTATCCTGACCCGGTGTAGAAGCTAAAATCTCCTTTCCGGCCTCAGACGACAAAAAATCATTAAAATCAGACCCGACTGATCTCAATTCCTACTAAAATTTCCGATATTTGTTAGCCAGTATTATCCTGCAATTAAAATTACTTAAAAGAATATTGCACACATATTTAAGCAAACATTTTTTAAAGTACAACATTTTCAGATTCAGCCACAAGCCATGGTATACGGAATTACATGTAGTTATAGAATTATAAAAGAAAATGAGTTAGGAGTTTATCCATAAATTTAGAAAAATAAACGTATTTTACAAAGAGATGTATCGAGAACATTCAATTAGTTACCAGAAAAAGTATACAGATTCTTTTAGTGTAAAATAAATTCACTTTATATGTAAGAAAATATCTTAATTTTTTTTTTGGTTGATGTATAACATTTTATTTTCTGTGGATGCTTTGATAACAGGACATGGACCTTTTAATTTAAGCCATCGCAAAGTAAAATTTATCTGTATCTCAAAAACTAATGATTGGAATGAGATGTGCACTTACATAACCACGTTTTTCACAATTTGGTTTCGTTTTAAATAAAATTAACGTCAATCAGAATTCATAATTTTTTTAATATGATTTTATTAATAATTTTCTTAATTAAAAAATCTTTCTTGAATTGAAAGAAAAATGCATGAACTATCTTTGCGTCTATGCATTGTATCACATAAAAAAAATCAATCGGGTGATTTTAGGGAAGATAATAAATAAAAGATTGTCACATGAATTAACATTAGCGTTCTCAAACTTTTAACGCATCTAAATCTAACTCTACGAATATTTAAGAAAAAGTATACAATCTGTGCCTTTTTACGGGTTGCGTTGACCAAATGAACTTAAAAATGATGTCAAAAGTGGGTATTACCATTGGAAAATTCAAAATCTATACAATGTTTAATATGTAGATGACCTCTTATTTCAGAGTTTGTATTCAAATTCGAAAAGTAAACACAATTCCAATTGAACAGTTTATCTTTAGCATCTTTCTGGGGCAACTTGAAGATTAAAAAGTATAGGTATGTTCTCGCTCTCCTTTTTAACTACTGTACACATGACACGGCCAGAAAAAATGTCATGGAATGCCCAAATCGGCAGAAAAAGAATAGTCCGAGTATTATGAAAAGAAATCAGCCCGAATCTATATATAATTTACTAAAACATACTACCCCCCCCCCCCAAAAAAAAAAAAAAAAAAAGTGTATAATTCATGGTGCGCCACTATGTATATCATGTAAGATTTTTCAATAGGTGATTGCGTTGTGGGAAGTAGTGTAGCCAATTTAGCGGATTTTTTTTATTCAAAATACCTACCAGAATTTCCGCATAGTTACCTTACTTTATTTAATCATTTAATGTCTGTCATTAAATTAAGCAAAAATTCCTTTTCGAAATTTCTGGTAGATGAATAAATGACATCACTTTATTTAATCACGGAATGTCTGTCATTAAATAAAGCAAAAATTACTATTGGAAATTTCTGGTAGATGAATAAAAATCAGCTAAACTGGCAACATTGGTGCGAATGGGAGGGTATTAAGGTTGGAAGTGATGGGCCTCGCAAAAGTTCTTGCACTCGGCCTCGCTTTCGCTAAGGACGGCTCTGATATCAATATACTAGAAACAAATAAATGAGTTACAGAAATGTAAAAACTGATTCTTTTAATTGACATTTTTATCAAAGTTAAATTAAGACAGACAAAAACAAGTTTTTTTTTTTTTTTTTTTTTAAATAATATTTTAAGACAAGTACAAGAGCTACACTAAACTCTTTGGAAATTTTTACTTCATAAAATAGTATCCCCCCCCCCCTCTTCCAAAAAAAGAATTTGACCGTTATATTTTTTCAGGTTAGGTTATCCAACTGGAAAATGTAGCAATGACTAATTCAATGTATGTCTGTGCCCAGTGGTGTAGTCCTGGGGGAAAAAAAGTGGGGGGACGCTCATAGTTCAGAACATAGGGCCTGTGTCACTGATAGAAAACTTGATACTGAATGTTACCTTTCATTTTGAACTGCAGAGAAAACTAATTTAAAACTTAAACAGTTTAATTTAATTTAATTAAATTTTTTTTACTTATGTTTTAAATAGCTTGCCCCTAATTAAAAAATTCAGAACTTTATTTTGTATCTGAAAATGTCAGTTCATAGATTGAAGCTATATAATTAAGTTATATCATCTTCAGTAGTGATAGTAACACAAAGAAACTCAAAAACATACATAAATTTTGGCACAATTGAAACAAAGTTACAGAAGTTAGAAGGAGAACAGATAAATAGACATGGCAGACGATTCAAAGTGATAAATACGAATTACGAAAAGTAATAATTTCAACTTTGTTGAAAAGTATTAAAAATCATTGCTTTATTTCTTAAAATTGTTAATTGATTAGCGTGCATATCCCTTTAAAAAATAAATTTGGAAAGTCTGCATCCTTCTGCGTCCCTACTGAAAATAAAAAGTGGTGGGACACTTGAGATAAAATAAAAAAGTGAGGGGACATTGTCCCCCGCATCCCCTTTTCCACTACACCACTGCCTGTGCATGTCTGATTTGTTCACATTTTAGCAGTGTTAAGATGACTTCAAAACTTTTTATTGTATGAACAATTTTTATTCCACATGTACAATTTTAAAATCTAAACTAAACTGGATTAAAGTAACTTGACTCCTGATCTGAACTGTTATTAGTTTAATGCTTAAGTGCATTTATCCATAAAATGGGTGTAAATTTTGAGAAATGACATTACTAATTTGGAATAATTTTTGATTAAAAGTATTGAATGTTTCTCCTTAAATATTTTCCTGATTTTTACTGTATGAATGCATTGTTACTGCTCAGCCAAGCTTTAAAGACTGGTCACGTGAGTAACAGGTCCAAATATGACCAGTCTATTCTTCATAATAGGGATCGGGATAATGAAAGGGAGTCTCCTCGTCTCCCTTAGTTTTTCTTTCGTGAGGGGGATGAGTTGATTTCCGATAGTTTCATGTTTACTTGTTACAAGATTATAAAAAGGATTTTTGTTCTTATGTAATAAAGCACATAAAAATTGTAGTTTTCACTTCGATGAAGGGGATATCTTCAATCTAAAGAAACATGTTATGATAATTTAGATTATTTAATTATCGGATATAAACATGTTAAGTAAATAAATACTATTTTTTACTGTATTTTTACACATGACATTGCAATTTATTGTTTTCTTAAATAAATTACGATTTTAAATATTGGTTCCTTACAGTTATAGGGCACACTTATGTAATTGTAGAAGTGTGGTTTTAAAATGTTCTTTTATTATTATGATTATTAATATATATATTTTTAATTTTACTGCAAGAATTCCATTTTTTTTTTTTTTTTTCATTGCTCATGTTTATTTTCCTACATGAAACCATTTAATAATATGGCAAAAATGTATGACAAAATACTCAATTAATAATAAAAAAAAAATAGTTCAAAGAGTACAGAGTCATACAAAAGGATGAAAAATATTTTTTACACTCAAATATTTAAAAAAAATGTGCTCGAATTCAAATTAAGTTTTCTGATACCTTTTTCTAAATCTTTTTAATTCATAAATGCGCGAAAGTTTCAGACTTTCTTATTCAGATATCAGGAAATCGAACAGCGTTTTTCGTTTTATTATAAAAGTAACTAATCTTACAGAAAATGTTGTCGAAGGTCGCCCTTTGAACCTATTTTTCGGATAAGTTCACGAAAAAATTGTAATTGTAACTCACAATGTACCGAATTTATAGGAAAATTAAAGACGCTGTTTGATTTTAAGTATTTGAATGTTAATTCTTGAAAAATTTCAGGCAAATAGGAATAAAGTCCTGGATAGTTCTTCGAATTACATCCAAGTTCAAATTATCCAAGTTGACATTCTCTATGGTTGTTTTTGCCTTTTTCTTTTTTGGAAAAACGAAATTATTTGCATTGTTGTTAGCTTCTTTCCGAATTCTTCTTATAGCGCTATCTGAAACACCGGCAATTGCACTAGCTCTTTTTGTTGCATGTGCTAATGGAATAGTTAGGCAGCCTTTATCTGCTTCATTATCACAATATTTTACAACATTGTTTAACATATTTTTCACTGCACTGTGAAAATGTTTGCCTAGAGAGCTTATAGATTTTTTTAAATCCATTTTATAGAAGTAAAAACAAATACAAAATGAATAGCAAACAAAATAGGGAGAGAGAAAAAAAACTCTAATAGTACAAGAACAGCCAGCGAAGAAATGACAAGCGGTCAGGTAAGATAAGGGAAACCTGGATTTTGTCTCCTCCTAATATAATGCTTCCCTCCCTTCGGATGGGTCTATTTTTTTGGCAGCATGCCAAGGTCCGTCTTTCAAGAGTGGTTCAACAGTAACAAGTTATCAACCTTACCCTTAGGGTATTTTCAAAATTTAATTTTTTATGCTTGACAACTCATTATTTTTATGAATGCAATTATAAATTATTTTTAATTCTACATGCATGAAATTTTTGTTTTTATTTAGGATCCAAAGAATTGGACATTTTTTTTTCTTTACATCTGTGATACATATGTAATTTAAGTTAATTACTATCTGATCTCAACTAATTTCACTGCATATTTTTGACTATCCAACCATCGCTGCAAGTATTTTTGGTACTTTCGTGCTATAGCGACCCCCACAATTACGATTATGCCAAGGTTGCAGTTATGAATTTGCCAAGATCATCACAAAGCTTATGTATGCATCATATATATATATATATATATTCCAAACGGGCTGTTTAATAGCCTCTGCTTGTTAACTAGGAGAAGACCCTTTAAATGCCTCAGAGGAGGACTTAAAGGAATCGACTGGGAGCAGGGACTTGATGTCCAATCCGCACCTTCCATCGGTGCAGCCTGTTAGTACCCTTGCCTAGTGCATGGGGAACGAACGCGGATGGGCTTCCTCCAACCCGCTTGGCCAGCGTGGAGGAATTTGGCCACCTCCCCCCTTATTTTACCATGAATTCACAAAACAAATCACGGCCCTCAATTCCCGGCAGTCTGCATGTTCCTGATTACGGCAGCGATCAGAAAGACATGAAGACAGAGGGTGCTAAGAATCACCGGGCTCGGTTTGGCTGCCATAAGTTGATGACCTTGGCTACGTATAATGGACGATCCTTATCTTCTGAAAGTCGTTTACAGGAACTTGAAGAAGAATTAGAAAGAATCAACTGGGACATCCTAGGATTATGCGAAATAAGAAGAAAAGGTGAAGAGAAGATTGATCTTGCCAGTGGACATGTATTGTACTACAGAGGTACAGAAGATGGAAAAACAAGTGGTGTAGGATTTCTGATTCATAAAAGGTGGAAGAATCACATCGTAGAATATGATAGTGCATCAGATAGAGTTGCAAGGTTAGTTATACAAGTGTCAAAAAGATACAAACTGCAAATTACCCAAGTTTATGCACCAACAATTAGCTATACTGATGAAGAAATTGAGGATTTCTATGAAGAAGTAGCTTCAATGCATCAAAAAGGAAAATGCTACATAAAATTAATAATGGGAGACTGGAATGCTAGAATTGGGGAAAAAAAGAAAGGTGAGTTCTCAGTAGGAATTCATGGATATGGGGTGCGTAATGAAAGAGGAAATAGATTGATTGAATTTGCAGAATGTGAACAGATGTATATCATGAATTCATTTTTCAAGAAAAAGCCACAAAGAAAATGGACATGGCGTAGTGCAAATGGCTCAACAAGTGAAATCGACTACATCTTGACAAACAAAAAGCATCTTATTCAGGATTGCAGCGTTCTCAATAACTTCAATACAGGAAGCGATCACAGGTTAGTTAGATGCAAACTGCTTTTAAATACTAAAGTGGAAAGAATGAAGCTTTTGCAATGCTCAAAGAAATCAGTCGATATTATAAATCTCCAGAAACATAAAGAAGAATTTAATTTAGAACTTAAAAATCGTTTTCAAGTACTTCAATCAATCTTAGAAGAAGAACAAGATGTTACAGTAGTGAACAAGAAAATAACAAATACTCTACAAGAAATTGCAAGGACGATAGCTGGTGAAGCACAAGTAAAGCAAACAAAGAAAATAACAGAAGAAACAAGAAGACTGATGAAGAAACGCAGAGAATTTAAAATGAAGAAAAACTATCCTAAATCAAGAGTTGAATATGCAGAATTATGTAAAACGGTAAGAAAATGTGTTACAGAAGATATCAGAAAATTTAACTGTGATCTTGTCAAAAAAGTTCTAGAAGATAACAAAAGTTTAAAATCAGCTAAGCGCAAACTGTGTGTTGGAAGAAAAGGTATTTTTGCACTGAAGACAGCAGATGGAACAATCACCAAAATCAATAATGAAATAGTACACATTGTCGAAAAATTCTATAACGATCTATATAAATGTGAAGATCAAAGGGAAATCAACCTACGTGATCCACTAGTAAACATAACAGAAACTGAAGAGATAATCCCAGTGATGACAGATGAAGTTGTACAAGCCATTAGAGGCATGAAAAAAGGTAAATGCCCTGGCGAAGATGGAATTACAATTGATCTTATCAAAGAAGCAGGAGAAGAATTTGCAAAAATGCTAGCCTTACTGTTTTCCAAATGTCTCGAGAAATCAGATGTACCAGAAGATTGGAATAATGCTGTGATGGTGTTACTTTATAAGAAAGGAGAAAAGGAAAACATTAAAAACTACCGTCCAATCAGCTTACTGTCAGTGATTTATAAAATTTTCACCAAAGTTTTAACGACAAGACTTGAATCAGCTCTGGACTCAGCTCAACCTAGAGAACAAGCAGGATTTCGAAGTGGATTTAGCACAATGGATCATATTCAAACAGTAAGGGAAGTTATAGGAAAACATAAAGAATATAATTTACCTCTCTGTCTTGCCTTTATTGATTATGAAAAAGCATTTGATTCGGTCTACACATCTGCAGTAATTACTTCTCTGGAGAACATTGGTATAGACAAACCTTATATCAATATCATAAAGAAGATCTACAAGAAAGCAACAGCCACCATCCGTTTGGACAAAGGAAAAGCGAAGATCAAGCTTGAAAGAGGAGTAAGACAAGGAGACACCATTTCGCCTAAGCTTTTTACTGCTGTCTTAGAGAGTATTTTCAAGAAGCTGGATTGGAAAAACAAAGGGATTAGAATAAATGGGGAATATTTAAGCCATCTCCGGTTTGCTGATGACATTTTAATTTTCAGTAATAGCCCTGAAGAATTGCAAAATATGCTAAAAGATTTGGCAGAAGCTAGCAATAATGTGGGATTAAAAATAAATTTGGAAAAGACTAAGGTGATGCTCAATTCATTTGCATCAAAAAAGAAAATCGTCTACAACAACACTGAGATTAAAGATGTTGAAAGTTATGTGTACCTTGGACAAGAAATATCTTCAGACAACAGTATCATGAATGAAATCAATAGAAGAATAAGAAATGGATGGAGTGCTTTTGGGAAGAACAATATTATTCTGAAAAGTAACATGCCTCTTTGTTTGAAAAGAAAGGTGTTTAACCAATGTGTTTTGCCTGCACTAACTTATGGAGCAGAAACTTGGACACTAACAAAACGGATGGTACAAAGATTACAAACAACACAGCGAAGTATGGAAAGATGTATGCTAGGCATAACCAGATGAGACCGAAAGAGAATAACGTGGATAAGAAGTCAGACGAAAGTTTTTGACATTATCGAGAGAATTAAATGGCTAAAATGGAAATGGGCTGGGCACATTGCAAGAAGACAAGACAATAGATGGAGCACAAATACCCTACAGTGGTATCCCAGAGATGTAAAACGACCAAGAAGACGACCTCAAGTAAGATGGAGTGACGAAATCAGAAAAGTGGCCGGTGTTAATTGGATGACTAAAGCACTAGACAGGCAACAATGGAAAAATCTGGGGGAGACCTACATCCAGCAGTGGATTGAAAACGGTTGATGATGATGATGATGATGATGATATTCCAAACACTTATATATGTGCCATATAGTGTTTTCCTCAGAATAAAAAAAAGGCATGGTGCTCCTTCAAAAAAGGGGCACTTCAGCTGAACAAATGGGCTCTTTTTTTATGAAAAGGGATTTTTAGTGCATTTCGTAAGTAATAGCTTAATTATTTTAAAGTATTCTTTCTATTTTAATATTCAAGCATAAACATATTTTTCTATTGAAAAGTATTCGTAAATTTTATTATTTGGCCTTTTTAAAATCTGGCAATATTAGGTAAAAAAATCAGCTAGTTCAAATTATAAATTAAATCTTTATTCTGCTAATGAAATTTTGAATAAAAGATTCTACAAACTCTACAAAATTAGTCGAATTAAAAAAAATTATTGAACTTTGCACACTACAATCTAGTCAAGTATGTGCCTGCAAAAAATGGTTAAATTGCTATGTATAGTTTTTGATCCTATGCTTATATAACTGAAATAAATTGACTGACATTAAATAGTGCTCAAAACAATTCTTAGATTTAAAAACTGTCTGTTTCAGTGTGTCATTCATACATATAGCTACCAATATCATGTTTTTATAAGTAATACTTTATTTAATATAAGTCAAGAAATAGCACCAGTTACTTTTTTTAGAATAGAGAGAAATGTCATAATCCTTTTTAATATCAAAAGTGCATCATCAGTTAAGTGTACCTATCAAACGAAAGTAATATTTTATTTCAAATGAAATGCAAAACCTTACAAATATGGCTTAGTTGCCTTTTATTTTAGTAATGTACAGATTTTAATATTTAATTTTTTTTTTTTACTCAAAAAATTTGTTTTAAAAAATATTTATTATTCCAAAAAACAAATTTCTTTGAGATCAATTTGCACGTTGAAGTTTTTCATGCATTTCTATGCTGCCTATCCACTACCTGCCCCCTCCTCCAAAAAATAGCCATTTATTTCAGGAACAGTTTTCTTTAAAACAATATAATTTATTAAAAAATATCTTAATATTTACTATCTCTAAAAAAAAAAAAAAAAAAATTTCTGGAACACGAAGTAGTCATTTTTCCTCACAAATTTCAATACAGCATTCAAAGAAAAATAAATGTTCTTTCGTGACAGATATACAAATTTCTTTATTTTTTGCCGCAATTGATTGTCAAATTTAGCGATTTTTGTCATGTGATTAATAGACAAATTTCGTTATTTTTTCGGGAGGGGGGGGGGGATATTTTCTCGCGACCGATAGATGGATTTTGCAATATTTTCCCGCAGCCTTTTGGTGAAATTCACAACAACAAATTTTTACGAATCCAAAATAATCGGGGCACATTTCCAGCTATATAAAAACGGGCCAGGCGCATTTACAAACTATAAAAAAAATGGGCAGGGCATTACGTTGCCCTGCCCACAGCTACTGTCAAAATTCTGAGGCTCGAAGATTTAACTTTTAAAAGTATTCTTTTTCTTTTCTGTAATATATTCATGTAAAGGGAATTTTTTTTTTAGTGTGCAGAAACTTTAAAAATGTTTATTTTATATTTTTAATGAAAATATATATATATATATTTTAGAAACATTTGCAAAAAAACAAACAAACAATTTTTTCAAATTTTTTGATTGTTTGAGAAAAAAAAGGTAAACTTTTTTGATAACTGCCGCAAAAATGATCCGATTAGTTAGATTTTTGTAAGTATGTTGGTGAGGTACCCAGAATTAGCTGTATAGTTTTTTGTTATTTGGTTCCTTCGTTCGGAAAATATAGAACATTTCTTTTTAGGTCATAATGCTTTCCTATGAGAATTCAGACGATTTTGAAATTTTTCATTCGTTGAAAAAAATGGCGCATTTGATTAATGTATTTAAACGGTAAGTTATGAAGGCTAAAATTTATCAAGTCAGGTCTTAAATTATTCAAATTAATTTGAAATTTTATTAATACATTCGTCAGATTTTTTAAATTAGGTATATAATTTTTGGTGCAATTTTATACATCTGTTCTAATAATATAATACATTTTATTTTATCATTTTTTACAACTTTTAAAATGCATTTATTTTTAATTTCCTCTTTAATTTAACCGTAACCTAGCAACTATATTTCAAAGAATATCAAAATAAAAAATTCAAATAACTCTGACTATTTTGCTATAATATTTTATTCGCAAAATAAAATATTTTTGGGTGATTTTAATATTTTATTGAAATAAATGAGAATTTATTTTGATACATGATACCTTTTAACTACTATAGAATGATAACCGAAACATTTTTACACGAGATATTATTAATTTTCTGGAAGAGATGTGGATTTTTCGTGGTTGAAAATGAGTATTATTTTAAAAATAGGATATAATATCTCGTACAACGAGATGGTTAATCTAAAGAAATTAGCGTCGTAAAGCACATCCATACAGCCTGAAATAACACTTACCGGAAACTGAGATCATAAAAAGTTATCACAAAAAATACTTTATAGCGCCAAATCAGGAGGATTATTCAAGTTTTATTTTTTTCTTCTTTGCATTATTACAGCCACATTATATTTATTGTAATCTTTACAATATTATTAAATAGTTATATACTGTACATTGTACAATGTCAAAAATCCCCATAACCTGGGACCAAAGGCTTTGCAGATTTCTGAATTGTGCGGATGTTAGATGATTAGTTAATAGGAAGGCAGAAAATCATCATTGAAAATTTTCTTATCCCTATGAATTAAAAAATATACAAATTTCCTGATCAATTAAAGAAATTTGTGACACCTTAAATTTTTTGATTTTTTTTTTTTCTGAGGCAGATTGACAAAATTCGCATTTTTCATTTCTTTTTTTCATTGTGGACGATTGTTTCATGAAATGTGATTTTTTTTTTTTTTTTTTTTTTTTTTTTTTTGTTGCCACTGGTTGATGAGATTTTCTAGTTATTTCAGTGTTCGTTTGACAAAAGTTGGGGTTTATTTTCGTGATCGTTTGATGAAATTCATGATATTTTCTGCAACTGATTCACTAAATTTATGATTTTTTTCTGCGACCAACTGCCAAATTTGAGATTCCTTTTTCCTTGCAATTGTTTGTTGAAATTCATAATTTTTTTTTTTCCCTTGTGACTGTCTGACAAATTAATTTTGCAGAATTCCAGAAGAAATTTGCAGAAGAATCACATGTCTGGGATGCAGGGTTAGAAATTAATGGTTGATAGTCGTCAAATGTAACTAAATTATAGCATTTTGCGACCACATAATTATGTCTAGTCATCATATTTGACACCTAGCTTTCTTTCATTTTCATTTTTGTTTAACAAATGCAATATTTCTCCTTCCTTATATGTTCCTAAAATAAGATACTGTAGGCATCAAGAATATTTTAAAATTTTAGTGCTTCCACCCTCCCCAAAAAGTATTTATGTAGGATTTTTGAATATTTTTAAATACCACACCATAATTGGTATCCAAAGGTTCATTTATTTGCTATTTTTTTAATTTTCTGATGTACTTTAAGTTGCAGAATTTTTTTAAAACTAGGTTTATCCCTTGTTGTATCTAAAAATTCAAATTATCTTTCTATGGACATAATTGCTTGATAATCTGTTTTGTATGCATATTAGCTTTATAAAAAGAAAAACATTTCTCTTCTAAAAACTTTTTTATGGAATCCGCATATTGTTGTTTAATCAGATTTTACACTTTTATAGAAAGCCAGTTTTTATTTTGTTTTAGTGATTAGCACAGAGATAAAGTGTTTAATATGTACCTTGCCCTTAACACATAAAAATATAAACAATGTTATTGTTAACATGGTTGTGAAAAAAAGAGAAAATATGATATAACATAAAATTGCAACCATGAAATGCAGTTTGGCACCTAGAAAAAAAATTGTAGGCATCCTTTGATGCCTTACTTAGAGTTCTTAATTTCTAACCCTGCTGCTGGGATGGAATTTAGGGAGAGCGGGGGAAAATCCCCCATAGCATTTTTCATAATGCAAAATTTTCCTATCTTATATGTGATTTTCACAATCCAGAATGCTTTTTCAAACCCTGAACAGTATCTGATGATCGCTTTCTATGATTTCATGCTCCATACTAAGAAAGTAAAATACAATATTCAATTTTGAAAATCCTAAAATATGCTTGCATGTACAAATAAAAATGGGTGAAAATCTTTGTTTCTATAGGTTACTTTCTTTTTTATATGTGTGTATTATATATATGTTACAGTCAATATGATTAATCCGGTCATTATTAATAACCGGTTATTATTAATAATGCCCGGATTAATCATATTAACTGTAACATATATATAGATAGATAGATCCCACCAGGGCTTTACAAATTTGATAAAATCCGGTAGCCAGAAAAAAATTGTAGTAGCCAGTAACAAATACTTACCACAAAAAGTATTATCCGACTGGGAATTGTGTCTTCTGTGACCAGGGCTTTACAAATTTGATAAAATCGGGTAGCCAGAAAATTAATTCTAGTAGCCAGTAAAAATTATTTATTTACCACCCTCTTCCTCGTCATTAATTTTCAAAAAGCACAAAAGTTTTTATGAATTAATTGAGGAAAAATAATAACAGGCATTGTTTAGAATTATTAGCTACATAGTTTAGAAAGATAATATAAACTAAGTTTTCTAATGAATCTTATCAAAATCATATCTTTCAAAAAAAAAAAAAAAGTAAATAAATACTGTAAAGAGTGAATAAAACGGCATGTTCGGAAAATGCTGATTGCTGAATGTTTCAAATGTCCGGATAGCTGAATGCTATAAAATCTATATCTGCTGAGCAGCGCATCGGCGAAATAGTGAAGCAGGAAAACAAGTTTTCGACTTTTTTCTGTCGAAGTCTCAAATAATTCTGATTTGATTATTTTAAAATTTACATTTGATGAACTTATTTTTGCCAAATTAAAAACAAAAGTTAAAAATATTTTTTGTGTGAATATAGTTTCAAAGTTTTTTTTTTATAATTGGGAAAGAGGCGGGGGGGGGGGGGGGATGGGATGGCATTTGTGCTCATTTCAAGAAAGTCTAAAGCAATTTTTGTACAAAAAAGAAACAATAAAAACCCCATTAGATTAAATAACTTGGTCGCCAGGTAAAAATATTTGGTCGCCAGTGGCGACCTGGCGACCGTATTTGTCAAGCCCTGGATCCCACCATATAATGTTTAAAAACTGTACAACTTTTCATTAAAAATTTTCCACCCTATTTGTTGTTCTCTAGTAATAACAATAAATAATCATCTCTAAATTATCTTCCCCACCTGGAATTTTCGTTTCCCTTTTCTGACCCACTCAGAATACTGTTTAGAACTAATAATTTGCACATACATTATTAATTTATGATGTTTATTTAACTATTAACCACATTAAAACTAAAAATATAATAAATTATAACACCTTGTAATAATATACATTTTTTAATTGCTAAAAGGCATAAAATAAAAACATTATAAACAGTAAAATAAGTTTCATTAGAGTGTTGACATGTTTCGGCTCCATCGGAGCTATTGTCAAAACAAATAAGAATATTCTACAATTGCATGGTCTATGAAGTTATTTGAAATGCTATCATTTAATAATATCATATAATAATATATATAATTTAATCATCAAATAATGACATCATAGACCTTGTAATTAAAGAATATTCCTATTTGTTTTGATAATGACTCCGATGGAGCCAAAACATATCAACAGTCTAATAAAACTTATTTTACTGTATGTTTTTTTTATTTATGCCTTTTTAGCAATTAAAAAAAGTTTTTTCATAACAATTCTCAAAACATGTTTCACATGTTTAATATTCAATAATGGTGTAATTTCACTGTGGAAATTAATTGAAAAATTAATTCAAAATATGTGTTCACCTGTACTGGGATTAGTTTTGTCTTATGTATACCACAAAGGTTATGTACTGAGACTTTTCCATCTGGTGCTGCAAGTTGCAGTCTTTCCGATATATTAGAGTGAGATATGCCAGACTGGGTATCGTCTTCGTAGCTCAATGGTAGAGCGTTGGAGCGTTATTCCAAAGTATCCGGGTTCAAAGTATGCCGGCCTGGAACATTTTTTCACTCTGTTGGTTATACGCTTTGTGAACAATTTGAAAAATAACTTCTCATGTTTAATATTCAATAATGGCGTAATTCCACTGCTGTAAATTAATTGAAAAATTAATTCAAAATTAAAAAAAGTATATGCATTAAATAAAACTAATAATTTATTTTTTGAATATTTGTTAGTTTTTGTATATATCATGTTAGTATTATTTATTGTTCATTTATAATACATATTTTTATGAATGTATATTTATCTTTTTTTAGGGTAGTAAAGATAACATGAGTGTTGTCCTAGTAGCTCTCCCAGGAGCTCCTAAATTAAATGAAGAAACTGTACGACAAGATCAAGAACTAAATCAGATGATAGAAAAAAGACTTAAAGGTATATATGTTTTGTAGATTATCATACCTGATTTCATTTTAATGAGAGTAATTTGGAGGTACTTTGTTATAGCATACCCAAAGGATGAATCGCCAAGTTAGATTGTAAAATCTTGTCAAATGTTTTGCTGTCATAAAAAAAAGCATGTGTTTATGCTATCATCATCATATTGCTTTTTCGTTGATGTTCCGGAACATTTTTTATGTTTTTTGTTAATTGTTTTTTCTTAAACCAGCTGTAGGGCGATTCCACTGTTATGTGTATGACTTTTAGAGTGTTTTTCTGCAAATTGAGACAAATTTGGAAGTGAAATCATTTAGATAACGTTTTACTTTTTTTATTGCTATTACAGGACACATACAGAATCATTTTTGTAGGTACACCTTTAGTCTAAAATAATAACAATTTTTTTTAAAAATAGTAAAGTCATTGTTACGTGTGTGACTCAGACAATCACATCCTGAAGAATTTCATCCTGATTGGTCAAAATGGATAAAACCTGATTCTAAAAGTGTGTATCTGCAAAATGTTTTTTCATGTAAAAAAAAAAAGTTCCTCATTAAGAAATACAGGGCATCAAGCAATCATTAATCATGAAATAAATATCTTGGTGTTAAACAATTTGTAAATTATATAAAAAAATTTTTAAAAATCAGTAGTTTGTGCTTCAGAATCAATTGTGAAATTTCCACTCTCAAATTCACAGCTTTTAAGATTTTTTGTGTGTAACATCACAAAATCTCGATACCTGGAATTTTTTATTTTATTATTATTATTTGCGGAAAACCTGGAAAATTCAGGGAAATTTGTTGCTGATCTGGAATAGACACCCTGTGTAATTTTTTCGGAAAAATGAATGCCGCCTGTCATAGGCTATTATAGTTAAAGTTATATAAGCCTATGTTTCTTGAAATAACCGGATATCTCCAAAATGCTTCTAAATGGTTGTTCTGTTAAAAATTATGTAAATTTAACGATTATTCATTACCATTCATAATAAAATGTTAATCTATACTAATAAAATAAAGTTTCGCTCTGTGTGTGTCTGTCTGTCTGTTGGCAATGGCTAGCAAAATCTAGCTGACCTAGAAGTCTGAAAATTTAGGTGGGGATAGTCTAAGGTGTTAAACTGAAGGTCTAAAAAAAGGTCTAAACTGAATATGTGCACCTGAGTCTCAGAATTTTAATATTATGATAATTACTTAAGATATTAATTAGAATATCATTAAACATCGCATTGAAAATGCCATCTTTTAAATCAAAATGGCCAAAGAAAAGAACTGTTGTTATAGGTTTACAATCGGAAATGAATGAAATTGAAATTATTTTACTGATTAGTGAATTTTAAGAAAACTAATTAAGATATCAATTTGAAAATTTCTGAGCTATGTAAAAAAAAAACATTCTGCATCCGGCTATGCAATTTTTGAAAAATTCAGCCGGTAATTTTTCTTAATTTATGCAAAAAATTGCCGCCGCCAGTGAAAGAAATCGGAGAAAGTTTCAGGCAGGGATCTGCTTTCATTAAAAACTGAACTACAAAGAGATCTGTTTCTCGGGCTGATCCCTCCATTTAGTTTGCGAAAATGAAAGGAAATAATTGCCAATTTTTACTAATGAACAAAAATTTAGATAACTAATTAAGATATAGATCTGAAAGTGAGGATGGGAAGTGTTGTCATCTGCCGGCTATTTTAGTCTAGCGTCTTCGTTATGTTCTAATTATCAGAAAAATTTAATTATTTTTTTAATGATTGTGTTAATGTAGTCGAAGGTGGTTCTCTTGAACAAATTATTCATTATATTTGCAGGTATTGGGAGGGAGGGGGGTTAACGCCTTGCTCTGAGATTGTTATTATCTCGGGCCCGGGCAATGCCGGGGGGGGGGGGGGTAGCTAGTAAATAATATAATAAGCAAATTTTAAAAAAGTAATAGTTCTACTTGGTACAGCTCAAAATATTAAAATAATTTGATTATATCATACACGTTGAATCTTTGCTTTACTTATGTTTTGTTTTCGTTTAATTTAAAGTAATTGGATGCAGTATAATGCGCCATTTCTTGCAGTCAGGATTTTTTTATTTTTTTTTTAATGGTTATTTGTTATTCTATGACCTTTTTTTTTTTTTTCTTTTTAAATCTTAAGGTTGTTTTCTTTCTTAGTATTTCATACAATCTTCATTAAAATATATCCTTATTTGTAGAGTATTTAAGCACATTTCATATGAAAAAAAAAAAAATATATATACAGAGTGAAGACTAAAATGAATACAAACTTATAAAGTATTAAATAAAACTGTCTTAAAAAAAAAAAAAAAGTTAAAAAATATGAAGTAATTATCCAGTAATTTAACATGATTTAACACATCTTTTGTTTTAAAAAATATTTGTCTAATGTATTTTCTAATTTTCATATCTTATAGAATTATTTCTCAGTGATTTAAAAATAGACTTTTTATTATATAACTAGCCGCCACTGGCGACCAGTTTGGTCTCCCTTAAATGTATGTTAAACATTGCAACACGTTACATTTATTCATAATTTAATTTTCCCTTAATCCTTCGCCAAATCGGAAGATTCTAATAGACAAATCATGAACTTTTGCGATCATGGTAGCATTTCGCATATTTTTTGGGCACAAATGTCACATACGCACGTTGGCGCGATTCCCCCCCCTCCCCCGCCAATTTGGCGAAAACTTTGTTATGGAAATTGTTGTTTATTTACTTTTATTTTTTATTTTAATTCTATAAATTATTTTTGATATGTATATCAATATTTATTTACAACAAACTATCATTTATTTATTTTTATTCTTTTTTTTAATTATGAGTATTTTTGTTAGCCGGGAGCAGATGATAATTCGCCAAATATCGTTCCCATCACCGTCATTCATACTACAATTAATTTAATTTTAAATTATAAACCTGTCACTCATTTCATTTAAAATACTTAACTTTAATCTAAAATGCGTATATTACATAAATTTAAAATACTTTACACTTTTCATTTAAAAGAGAAAATAAATAAATAAATAAGAAATAATATCATAAATCAAAACATTTGATTTCAAAATCAAAGTATCATTTCTAATTTGTACACGCGATAAATAAAAGCTGTATTAGCTATTTTAAAAATGCTAAAAATCTGATTCATTAAATATTATTACATGAGTTCAATTTACGTCAAGAAAAGGTCCGAAAGTTGAGTTGTATAGCACATAATTATGGTAAACTTTGATTGTCTCACTGGTGCGAATTATTTTTTTGACGCGAGGCAGCGGTCCAAAAATTCATTTGCGGAGAACTTGCTTTGCGAATGATTACCTCCATGATTTAATATTTTAAATGTTCACGATGAATCAATCTTTTTTTTGTTTACTTTTATGAATAGAGAATTTGAACTGCGGATCTTTCGACTGAAGTTATTGCAGAATATATACATAATTGAACGCAAGTCATCTCTCAAATATTAATTTATTTTGAACGATCTTTCTTAAAATGTAACTTTTATGCAGTTTATTCGAAAAAATAATTTTGAATAAAAATGGCCGCTTGGCATATGAAAAAGCGATGCGGCATCCCGGAACTGTTGAGGACAGTCACATGACTTACAGTTTTATTATAGAGATGATCGTGTTTGTAAGTAAAATAGTTTTATTTTATATATATATTTTTTAATGTAGTTAAATCAGTGTTCATTATTTAAAATACTGACCACTGTAATTCATTTTCTTGATATTGAGAAAACTTCTTACAAAAACATACAATGATCACTGTAAATGCCAATGAATATGTGAACAGATTGCACATTAATTTGTTCCTATTAATATTAAATGTAAATATGCCCAATCTCTGTATATTTAGTTTTAATTGTGAAAAATTAAGCTTTAACTTGTGCTCTACTTTCAAGTACGTTGCAGGGTGGCAGAGGAATTGCTTTGTTAGTGTTTGCATCATTCAATGTAGTTGCTGTGGCATTGAGGTACATGTTCGTTTCCAGAACCAGTCTGTGAGGTTTCTGTCTTACCGTGTGGCATATGTTTTTTAATTTTAAATTTATTTTATACTTTTTACATGTTGCATGTTTTAAGTGCAGTTAAAAGTTTCAGTAGCTTGGAACGTTTGAATATTTCCTTTAAAAAATATGTGTATGTTTTGTTCATGAAAATTTTTATTTCTTGTGTAAGTTTTAAAATAATACTGGTGAAAATTCAAATAAAATTGTCTAAAAAATTCATTTTTAGCAATTTTATTCTTGCAAGGAAAACTAATGCTGCATTTGAACTTTACAGATAAAATGCTTTTAGAGGATTTTCAATTATTAAATAACTGGTAAGAATATATTTATGAGCGTTACTGCTTTAATATTTATTTTATTACTCCTTTAGAGATATGCTATATAAATTTTTTAGACATAGTTAGTTCCAAGAGTTTCATTCACCAGCAGAAATATTTTTAAGTTATAATTTGAAATTTTTCATGAAAAAGTCCATAAAGTAAAAAAAAAGGAAAAAAATGCATTATTTCATAACTGTGCCTAAATTATAAAAGTATAAAAAGTTAAATAATAATAATAATAATAAAAAGAATTTTGTAAACATAAATTAGTATGAGTTCTCATCAGCAGAAATATTGTTTTAAAGACAACACAAAACAATAAAATTTTCATGTGTAATTCATATTTTAGGAAAATATCCAAACAGAAATTTTTAACTGCACTTAAAACAAGTAATGCTTAAAAAGTAAATTAAAAAAGGGCATACATCATCGGGTAGTACAGAACCTGCACTGTCTAATACTGAAAGCACACAAGGACCACGCTGAACGATGCAAACTACTGCATATTTAAAAACTTATGCAAACACTAACAAATTCTTTTACCATCTTGTAACATAGTGAACAAATTTAAGCTTAATTTTTCAACTTTAAAACTAAATATATCGAGGTTAGGCATACTTACATTTAATATTTATGGTAACAAAGTATGGATGTATAATTGGATTACAAATTCAGTGATCATTATTTGTATCTCCCTTGTTTGTAACTAGATTGATGGTTTTAGTAGGAATCATGTAAAATAATACATAATTCCCACCTCCATCTCTCTCTCATCATCATCATCATTATTATTTTAATCTAAACTAAATGTTTTTGAAGCAAAAAGTTAGAAAAGAGTTATTAGGCATTGATTTGGTCCTTTTCTAAAAGTTTAATTAAATTAAGGCTTGCCCTAAAATTCAGATTGGCTACTTTCTGATAGATTACTGAATTCATTTTTATTCATAAATGCATAAAACTGGCAGGTGCTCTTGCTCTTATTCAGAAACTATGAAATTGAATAGCATTTTTTATATTTTTGATAAAGAATCTTTCAGAAAATGCTACACATGTAACACATTTATAAAAAAAAAAAGAAAGAATGCTATTCAATTCCAAATCAGTTCGATAGTCAGTCATGCCTGTCATTTTCATGCTTTTATGTTCGAAGCATTGAGTCTCATAAAATTAAAAGACAATATATTTTATTAAACTTATTTTTATGTTTACTTTTTAGTATTATAAAACTAACTTTGCTTAAATTTGATGTACCTGCGTACATCATGAACTCATCTATTTGTAATACCAGGACGTATGTGCGTACGTCCTCGTCTTAAGTCCAGACTGCAATGTTCTGTGTTTTTTGTGTCGCTAAAACATCTGTTGAATCTTCATTGTCTACAGTAATTTTTGTCAAATTTAAACCCTAGGATTTGTAGATGGTGATAGTGTATGCAACTAAGTTCCTGAGCATGAGATTTTATCCTTTCCAAGATTTAGTAAAATTGTGTGACAAAAAAAAGGTCTTTCAGATAGAAATGGCCCATGGTAATAATCAAATTCCACTCTATAATGGCACATGGTAAGAGTGGAGGCCAGAGTCCTAGGTAATAGACAATATATTTTACCGTACCAATATAATGCATAACCAAAAATATAATCCATACATTTATAACTGCGCCCCACCAGTGGCTGAGAGGTTGTGCTCTCGAAGCTGGTAGACGGGAGGTGCTGGGTTCGATCCCAATCGCGCCCGTCGGCCTAATCGCTCGGAGTTTTCGTGGTTTTCTTCGAGCCGTGGATTTATCCATGCGTAAATACGGGTTAGGTTCCCTTAGAAAGACCCCCACAAAGGGCACTCCCCCCGGGCCTATATCCCATGTGTAGATAATCGGCCGTCAAAACTCAACCCACATTTATAACTGCTTGTAAATCTTTTTTTCAAATTCTAGATTACTTGAATTAAATACAAATGAACAGATTCAAACTGTATTTACAATACATTTGAAAAGAAAAATTTATACTGATACAAAAACAGGTTTAAATTGTTAGATTAAAAAAAAAAAAAATCATGTACTTAATATATATATATTTTAAAAGTTTATTTTAATATGTAATGATTATGCATAAAATATTTATATTTCATTCTACATGCTTTACGATTAAAAGTTATATAATTTCAGAAAAGCTAAAGGGTGAAAATGACGTCATTAATTTGCACTTTTATTCATAAATCTGCACCATTTTACAGTGATTACATTTTAATTTTTACTGCCTTTTCATTTCGTTCAGACCAAGATTAAGACATTTTGTTAAAATATTGTTTCTGTGCGTTATTTTTCCCAAATAAGTGTTTTGTGATAAAAATTCTGTGAAAATATTTAAAGGCTTCGGAGTTTTAATTTCAGTATCATAAAAATACCAAAAATGAGCTGTAGGGACTTGAGGAAATTCCTATAATCGTACACCCCAATGGCAGAACTATCTTCAAGTGTCTGCAACACCAGGGGTCGATCCAGAAAAAATTTGGGGCTTATTTAGGGTCCCTTCATAAAAATCTATTTAATAAAATGGGTCCCTTCACAAAATTCTATTCCATAAAAACTTACTATTTATTATTTTGGGATGTTTTGAAATGTGTAATTTGTGAACAAACAAGTGCACCAGAGAGGAAAACTTCAGTAAAAGGATTTTAAAAAGTTTTTTTTTATAAATGCTTGGTTCGAATTTGATTAACTGGATTTCAACTTTCATTACAACATGTTATAATAAATTTCACAAAAATAACCTTTACTTTTCACAAAATGGGCCTTAAGAAAAAAAACCTGCATCGACCCCTGAACACTAATAATGTTTTCAAAAATAGTCTGCAATACGTAATATATCATATAAATCTATTCTTTCTGCTGTTGTAGTGTAGTGCTAATTAATTAAGGTATCAGCATTTATCAGCCATTCTGAGTAAAAAAAAAAATTCTGAAATTCACAGCAAATATTCTGAAAGGTTACAGCAGAGGGGGGGAGGGGAAAAAATCCCCTCTCGGCAATAATTTTTCTTGTTTCAGGTCGGATTAACTCTGTTTTTGATTCGAGTCTATTTCAGGCTGAGTGTAGATTCTTGCAAATTGGGTTCGGGTTAACCCAATATTTCAAAAGTTGGTTCAGTATATTGTTTCAGATTAAAAACTATGCCTATATTAATAAGTATAGAACTTTGTGTGTCTACTGTTTTCTAAAGGAATGCTGCATCTTTTCCGGGACTATTTCACAAAATTTATGGGGTTTCTTTTGTGAACCTTTGATGAAATTAGCGTTTCTTTTTTCCCCGCAATCCTTTGGGGAAATTCACCTTTTTTTTTTTCGTGGCCCTTTGACGAAATTCACACTTTTTCCCATGATCCTTTGATGAAATTTGCGTTTTCTCTCTGGCCCTTTGATGAAATTTGCATTTTTTCCACGATCCTTCAACGAAACTCATGTTTTTTTTTTTTTTTTAGTCTTTTGACAAAAATTAAGTTTTTCCGCGGCCCTTTGACGAAATTTGCGTTTTTATCGCAATCTGTTAACGAAATTAGCCATTTTCCCAGATCCTTTGATGAATTTCATGTTTTTTCTTTGGCCTTTGGACAAAATTCGTATTTTTTCTGCGATCCTTCGACAAAATTTGCCGTTTCTTCGAGATACTTCGACGAAATTTTCAGTTTTTTTTTTTTTAGATACTTTGACGAAATTTACCGTTTTTTCGAGATCCTTTGACGAAATTTGCAGTTTTTTTTTTTTTGGTGGGGGGGGGGGATCTGTCAGCAGAATTCTCCGTTTTTTTGCAATCCAACGACGAAATTGACCGTTTTTTCGTGATCTTTCGACAAAATTAACAGTTTTTTCCACAATATTTTGACGAAGTTGACGTTTTCTCTGTAGCCCTTCGGCAAAATTCCAATTTCCCACGATCCTTCAATGAAACTCATGTTTTTTTGACGGCCTTTTGACGAAATTCACGTTTTTGAGTAAATTTGCGTTTTTTTCGCAGTCTTTAAATGAATTTCGTGTTTTTTCCGCGATTCTTCTAAGAAATTCGCTATTTTTTTTTTTCACGATCATTCGACGAAGTTTGAAGTTTTTTTTGAGTAATTTACACGCTGTAGCGCGTCCATGGCATCGCTGTATGTTTTTAGTCTGCAGGTGCCCTAAAAAGTCTGCGACGTCCGTGGCAGTGTTGCGTACATTCTGCCACGGGGTCGTACACACATACTTATAAAAATTGTTTTAAAAATAGTGAAAACTAATTCAGGGCATTTTGAAAATGTAAAGATATAGGAAAATTACCTTAACCCCTTAAGCACCACGACGTACCTGCGTATGTCATGAGCTACTTGTAATACCAGGACGTATGTGCGTACGTCCTCGCCTTAAGTGCAGACTGCAATGTTCTATGCATGTTTTTTTGCGTCGCTAATTGCTATAACTCATTAATTTTCTCACTGCTTTGTTTCTTTCTTCGTAGTTCATTTGCGTATGTTTTGATCATTCTGTTCAGTTGTTTCGCATTTGGGTTTGTGTTTTTTGTATCTCTGATAGATAAAAATAGTGATATAAACTACTTTTGACAAAATTTAATATATCAGCATACTATCACTAGATAGTATTCAGCATACTATCACTAAATTGAATATGGTGCTTAAGGGGGTTAATAGTTTTTAAAGCATGATAACGATACTTTCCTTTACACTATATGTGTCTGGAAACTAAACAGTTTTGCTAATGAAATCATGTTCTGATGAAACATAATTGTTGTACAGTCAAACCGCGTTAACACGAACATGCTTAACGCGAATTACTTTACAAACTGTTTCTGATTTCCCCATCTAGTTGTATGTAATGCATTTAAGTTTGGATAACACGAACAAAAAAAGTTTCCCATTGAGTGTTCGTTTTAACGAGGTTCGACTGTATCAACATATAACGTGAGCGATAAAAATATTTATTTGAATAAAAAACAAAAATATGTAGGATATAATTTAATATATGAACTTCTATGGGCTTTTTGGGGCATTTGGGTTGGCTGATGCATTGACTTTTCTATACCTGGCGAGATTTTGTTACTTCAGCACTTCCAGCCTAATTTTGGTGTTAATGAGACTAATATTTTGTTAAAAATCGTGTTGACAAAAGTGTAATTTTTTTATGGAAAGTTGAAGCTGTGCTCCAACAATTTCATTGTGCTAAATTTTTATAAAATTTGAATTTTGTATAAGTTTTTATTTACCTTACATACAACTAACAACTTTCTTTTCTTTCTTTTTACTTTACAGAGATTGTAAGCAGTAATGAACGAGTAGATCTAAGCGAAATTATCCACATGATAGATAAAGATGAGAGCATCAGACTTCCAGGAATTGTATATTATAAGTAAGTAACTTTTATCTTTATGAAATATGACCCCTTGAAATAGTGGTAAAAGTAATGGCTTATTTCACTGTTAATATACAGGGTGATCAATTTAATTTCACGCTCCTGTACACACAATATGAAGCTTTTACCATATGAAATGTTACTAAAACTTAAGTACAATAATTTTGTAAAGTGTCATTCTTTGTTTTATTTTTGCTTATAAATTATATGTGTTATGTGTATCTATGTTTATATTTGCGTATTATTTTAAAAGTTTTCAATATATTGAGTTTTTTTTCCACTTTTGTATGTTCTTCTCCACAGTTTGTTGTATCTTCTTTATAAATCTAACATGTAAAAGAAATTGCTTATTATACTGAGCAATTTCCATTTAATGTATCCTTCTTATTAATTTTTTTTTTTTTTTAAATAGAAAAGAAATTTTTATGATAGAATAACTGGAAACCTTTTTGCAAGAAATCACTATTGTTTGCCATCCTGAAATATGTCATTTCACTAAAGTTTTTATATTTTAAAATATTGTTCCAGGTAGGCCATTATTTAAAGATAAAGCACATAATAAATATAATAAATCCCTTTTAAAAATTGGCAAAATGTGTTTTTTTTTTTTTAAAAGTAGTGAAATGCTCATCTAATTGTATTAAGAAATCTCTCATTAACATTTTCTCTGCAACACAGTATTTCTAAATCTATGTGCCCAAGAGCTTTCAAAAATTATAGATTGCCTCTTTTGTTTAGGAACTCCGGAAATTGTTCAATTATATTATGATTTGATTGTATTTTTTAAAATTTGTAATTCATTAAATCATTCAAAATTTAAAATTTCGACGATCTGTCTGACCAGATTACAAACAAAAGAAAATCCTCACAGGTGAAAAATTTTTCCTATTCTTGTATAGATTTTATCTTGTTTTCAAATTACTTCAAATGCATTTTAAAGGATTTTTTTGTTATTTAATGTGTTACAACTAAAATTCTCTATTGGTAAAATATCTGGCATTTAATTTTTTAATGTTTTGTATTATATTTGCATCTCAAATTCTCTTTGGTTGTATTGTACAATTATGAAAAAAGTTTATAAAATGGGGAAAAAAACACTATGTGATGCATTTTGTGGCTGAAAATGTACAAAAATGAACTATAATGCACTAATTAAATGGAACAATTTAAGGGGGGAAAAAAGAACAAATAGTAGACAAACAGCAAGTATTATGACTGAGAAGAATAAATTAAAACTAAACTAACTTTCTCAGACAAAAGATAACATAAGTGAGAATAAAACTGCAAATAAATTTATTTATTCCCAGCATTATATATCAAAAGTGGTTCACAAAAAAATATATGTTGATTGTGATTAAACATTGTGAAATGAGAAAAATGCTATTGTATGCAGAAGCACACTAAAAATCCATTATATCGAATTACTTTTGGATGGTAAGAAGTCTTTTGGCAAAAGTCATTCTCTCACACTTATTAGATGGTAAGAGTTATTACTACTCCTAAATTCCAAAAGTTTAGAAACAATATTAATTACTTTACTTACAGGCAAGAAATACACATCCCCTAACACCAAATATAAGCTTAAGAAGAATTTTGAAAGCAAAGTAATGCTTTATTTAATTGTCTCTAATAAGAGAATTTCCATACCTTCTGTCAGGCCCAGTTTCTTGACAATTAATAAATTAAAAGTTTACTAAAAACGCAATGCCTTGGGAAAGAGAAGAAAAAAAGTTTGGTTTATGAAAAAATATTCTGAACAAAATCGTCTTTAGCTGGATAAAGCTTCAACTTTTTGCTTTTTACCAAAAAAAAAAAATAAGGAGCAGGGTTTGACAAATGTGGTTGCCAGGTCACCACTGGTAACCAAATTATTTTATCTGGTGAGTATGTTTTTAATACAGTACTGTCCCTTCAACTATTTTCTTTCCTTCCTTTTCTTTTGTATAATATTTTAATGCAAAAATCAGTCCAAGAAATGAGTGCAAATAGCATTTTTTTTTTCTCCCTCGCATATAGCAAGCTTCTTCTCTTGTACTGTTAATGGAAGAACCGAGCTTAAATGGCATTTACCTTCTCATGCACATAAAATGCCATTTTGATTCCTATTTCTTCCTTTCTCCTCTATGGCCACCTATGTCATTAGAAGTGTGTATTTATGAGAGGTGGGAGGTGTATGTTCTCTTTCTTATTGTGATTCATGAAATGTATGTCTAGGAGTGGTAAAAACTACTCCTAAAAAGAGAGAAAATAGGCTAAATGTTAAAAAATGTTAATGTTTTTTTTTTTTTTTAAATATGAATGATCAGAAAGTTAATTCAAAAATAATTAATTTCTTCATTTATGCTACTTTGAGAAAAGAAATAGTGTATAAGTAGGATACATTGGCCTGAATTAATTTCTATTATATGGTATCCACAAATAATGAAATAATGCTGCAGAAGCAAAGGCAGAATAATGCGCACAGATGTTTATTGGTTTCTTTTTCTTTTTTGTTTGCCATCTGCTTCCAGTCGTGAATTTTTAGTCAACATACGTCATTTCGTCTAACTCTTTGTTGACTAACTGAAATTAAGGCATTTTGTTGAAAGATTATTTCCTCGTTTTTTTGTTATTTACTTAATTTTTTTTTGCCTTTTCTAAATAAGTTTTTCATGGTAAAAATATTGGCAACTATAAAAATTCAGGGAAAATATTTAAAAAAAAATATATAAAGCCTTATACCTCAGCTATATCATAAGTCTTTTAGTACCTCAATTTTGTAAAAACGGCAAAAATGCACTGTGGGGGAGCTGAAACATGAAGAAATTCCAACATACGCACATGCATGCACACATACACATGTACAAAAATCGTTTGGAAACTTGTTAAAACATATTAAAATAACTTAAAAATGTAAAGGAAAAAAATATTCTTAAGGTTTTTATCGTGATTACTATGCTTTCCTTACACCATATGTGTCCAGAAAGTAAAAAGTTTTACTAAATGAAGTCCTATTCTGATGAAAGATATTGTATCGACATAACATGAATGTGAGCAATAAAGTATTTACTGGAATAAAATAGGAAAATATGTAGAAAATAATATATAAACTTCTGTGGACTTTTTGGGTCGATGTTTTTCTGGGAATTTGGGTTGACAAATATTTTTGATTTTAAATCCCTGGCAAGATTTTGGCACTATTGAATTCCAGTCCAATTTGGGTATCAATGTGAATAATATTTTGAAAGTTATGGTGTTGACAAAAGTAATTTTTCATTGCTAGCCAGAGCTGTATACTGACAACATTTTATAATCAATATAATTTAATACAGTACAGCACTATTTATCCAGAATGGTTGGGGCCAGATGTATTCCATATAACTTGTTTTCTAGATAACTAGTCTGGCATTAAAGCAACATCCATTTCATCTGATTTGTAGAATATATGTGGTCGTGGCATTGTTTCTGATTTCCAATTAATTATTAGATTACTCAGATTAAGATCCACACAAGATCAAAGATTAGAAAAGAAGGCAGTTTATGTGAATACCTTGCAAACAAAAAATCCCCTGTTTCCTCTGCATAAAAATCAAAGTGTCCAAACTAAGTATGCTTCCATTTCAAATCTTAGGTGTTGGCATCAAGTTATACCATTCATGTTGTAATGTTTCAAGCAATGCACATGTCAAACTGGCACTGTATGGCACTTTTTCTGGAAAGATTCTGAAATCTGTCAATTGGAAATAGCATTTTGGATATCTGGTGAACTGGTTTCTGGATAAATGGTTCCATGATATACTGTAATTAATTATCATATTACTTGGAAGGCATGCCAGTAAATATGAGGTAGAGAACCTAGTTACAGCTGGTGCAAACTTCCACCAGCATATCTGAATAGTATTCATATCACCTTATTTAAACAAGAATTTTTGTCGTAAGTAAAGCAAAAAATATTTGAAAAAGTGGTGGAAGTTTGCCCCTGTGGTAATCAGGGTCTGCCTCCCTCTAATTTCCAGCATGCAGTAATTTAACAATCATCATAATTTAATTATCATTTGCTTTTTAAATCATTGTAATTTAATGTATTTAGAAAAAATTAGCAACTTTTTCCAGTAAAGGCATCTACTGATGATGAAAGAATGTACTCATTGTTTGGGCTTCTTCAATTTAAATTTAAACATATAATGGAATTAGACAAATTAACAAAGTTGTTTGCAACAGCTGGCTGAATTATTTTTATTTCATAACAGTAATAATTAAATCATATTTAACATTTGTTTGAAATAAGATTTTTAGTATTTAAATTTATCTGTTCAATTTCTTTTTGTTTCCTTTTTTGCTTGCATTAATATTTAAATTAATGTATTTTACAAAACAAAATAATTTAAAATTTATAAACAAGGAAAATTATATTCATTACTCATAAGTTATAAAATAACATCAATTTGTTTTAATTTGTGGTTTCACTTAATCTAATTATATTAAACTGTAAATATGCTATAGAAAAGGCAATTAATTATAATATTGATTACGATTGAAAAAGTAATTTCAAACAAACAACAACAAAAAAGAAACCCTGGTTTTTCTTCGGAATATAGAAAATCTTATAAATGTACAGTTTGTACTAAATTTGATTAAAAGGAGGAAATTGGTTGTTTATATCAGAGGTAGATGCTCTTGATTAAAAGGTTAATGAATTTCTAGAAATTTTAATCAATATGTTTATTATTCTTGTAATTTTATCTGCTTTTGACTGCCGAAAAAAACTTATTTTTAAAAAAATTAGATTTTTATTTCATTCTTAAAAAAATAAACCTTAAATTTTATTATACTGTGAACTATATGAAAATACCATACTATATGGAACTATACCAGTGTTCTCCCCAAAACCATTTAACCAGATAAACTGTTAGGCAACTTTTTGATAACAGCAGGCTGTTATCAAAGAATGTTATGTTTAGAATTTTTGTATGCTTATTCAAAATCTTACTTTTATGCAAGCTGAAGTATTTATAGTATTATGTTCTGCGTGTAAGCTTCCACCTGCATTATATTTTTTATCGCCTGTGTACAAAGAAGAAAAAAAAAAAATCTAGGATGAACACTAGATATTAACAAAAGTTAGAATAATAATAAATTATTATTTATTCAGTTTTCTTAATTTGTATCTTAATTTAATTTTTTTGAGAATTTCATTGTAGAGATTAAAATAAAACTTTTTTTCGTTTAGATATTCTTTTGTGGAAGAGATGTTTAACAAACTGTACAATAATTCATCACCTAAGGTAAGAATTTTCTTCAAATTTTGTAATTTTTATGATTTTTATTAAATTTATTTTATACTGTGAAATATCGATCTATCATTCTCCTTGGCAGTCTGAGAAACAGTTAATTAGAAAACGGAAGAATAGTTCGCAGCTGAATGATAGAAATCTAAAGACGAATGACGGAAAAAGATATCAGGAATGATGGGTCAAGGTTTCACTGTATAACAAAGAGATGGTTTGTTTTATATTAAGTTTGAGAGTTAATTTCTTCTCTTTGTAATTAAAAGAGATAGGTAGATACACATTGATCTTTTACCTCTCCCCCCCCCCCCTACAGGAGGGAGGAAAGGGCTTTCTTTGTTCTAAAATGTTTTGATATAATTATCATCTATATTTATAGTCTTTCAGATTGGTTATGTGAAGGTTGTTTCAATGTGTTATTTAAGATCAGAAACATGAGTTTATTTAGCAAGTTATGATGTATTTCATTTATATCAATTTGATTTATTCTTCCCCAATATGAAATGCTCGTAACACCATCATGATCTTTACATATATTTTACTTTATTTTTCACATACTAGCATATGTAAAAACTATTAGTGTTACTGACATTTCATATCGGATGGAAAAAATTGATATACTTGGAATATATAAATTTTTTTTAAATAAGCCTATGTTTTTTATCTTGTGTAACACATTTAAACAACCTTCAGATGAAATCAAAGTGGCAGTAAATATAGATCCTAAATTATACTAAAATAATCAAAACATCTTAGAAAAAAGAAAGTTTTGACCCTACCTAGGAGGCCAAAAATCAGTGCTTATCTATCCACCTCCTTTCTTCTACTTTTACTTCTTTTTAAGAGGCTGCTTCGCTGAAACTCCCTGTTCGTGAAATTCCATGTTAACCTATGGGAAAACTTAGAAACGCGATGACTCATTACCTAATATAATTATAAAAATATGGTTTTCACCATCAGAAAGTAGATGTCAGATGCCGACGATGTGCGTTTTTAAAAATTGATTTAAAAAATCCTTACAAACTTTGAAATTTTATCATTTTCTTAAAATACTTAAAATTTACCAAAAAAATTTTTAAAAACACACATTGTCGGCATCTGACATCTACTTTCTGATGATGAAAACCATATTTTAATAACTATATTAGGTAATGAGCAATTGTGTTTCTAATTTTTCCGAAAATTAACATGGGATTTGGCGATCGGGGAGTTTCAGTGAAAGCCTTAACATGTTTGCAGGCAACCAGTCGATACGCAAAATTTTTACTTTTCTCTGGTAAAATCATTCATAAATTATGCTGCATACTGTTTTTAGTTTTCAATGTCAAAATCTTGTTTTCACTTTGAATATTAAAGAGTGTTTTTTAATTCTTAATGATGCACTTGACTTGGGGAAAGTAAAAATACTGTCTATTCCATGACACTCTGCAAATATGTTAATCAGTTAATGACTCTTCGTTTCTTTCCTATTTAGAAATACTTCTTATACAGTATTCATTCAGTTATTTCTCATACATTACTTTATGAAGTATTATTGTTGGTCAACAAATTACACATGAGAGCTTGCATTAAAGTGTGAAATACTTTGATTACTGTATTATTTTAAAAAATTAAAGAGTAAACTTAAAATAAACCCAATGTGGGATTTTCCCTCTGCATTCATTAGTGCTCATTGATCATCATGTAACTGATTCAGTGTTATATATTTTTCTTCCCCTAACAGTAATTGTTTTTTAACTAACTGAGGTTAATTTGCAAGTCTTAAAATGTTACTATATTATAAAACCCCATTATATCTGCTTTTGTCAAAAAAAAAAAAAAAAAAAACCATGAAAAATAGAAGTGAAAATAATTTTACTAAGCATTGAAGTGAAAAGCATTTGGCTAATGCGATTTCAAGTTTTAAAAAAATACATATATTAATGCTCGAAATAGAAGAGCAAACAAAAGTTTAATGATAAGGCTGGCTAATGCGATTTCAAGTTAAAAAAAATACATATATTAATGCTCGAAATAGAAGAGCAAACAAAAATTTAATGATAAGGCAAAGGAGAAAATTATTGCCTTTAAGTAGGGATGTAACAAACATTCGGCCTATTCGGCACTTTTGCCGAATATTCGGCATGGCCAAATATTGAACAGATATTTGGCCGAATATAATTAGATATTTTGCTGAATACTTGCATATTTGGCCGAATATTCTAAGATATTTGGTTAAATAAGTTCCAGAAAATCAAAACAAAATGTGATTTTAAATATTTTTAACAAACAATATTAAAGAATTATATCTAAATCAGAGCTGCCAACTGCTACGAAAAAATCGTAGTTGCTACGATTTTGAGCCACAAACTACGATGCTACGAAAATCTGTCTAAAACTACGATTTTCTGAAGAAAAAAAAACTCTAATTTCGTTACAGGATCACTCGAAAAAATGCGAAATTCGTCACAGGATCGTGCTCAAATCAATCTCGTCATTCGTTCGAAGAAAAGTCGCCAATTTCGTCAAAAGATCGCGGGAAAAACGTGATTTTCGTCAGAGAATCGCAAAAAAAGGCAAATTTTGTCAAAAACATTGCAAAAAACGGCAAATTTCGTCAAAAGATCACAAAAAAAGGCAAATTTTGTCAACAGATCGCGGGATAATCGTGACTTTCGCCAGAAAATCGCGAAAAAACGGCAAATTTTGTCAAACATTGTGAAAAACGGCAAATTTCGTTAAAAGATTGCGAAAAAACGGCACATTTCGCCAAAAACATTGCGAAAAACTGCAAATTTCGTCAAATGATAGCGAAAAAACGGCAAATTTTGTCAGCAGATCGCGGGAAAAACGTGACTTTCGTCAGAAAATCGCGAAAAAATGGCAAATTTCTTCAAAAACATTGTGAAAAACGGCAAATTTCGTTAAAAGATCGCGAAAAAAAAGGCAAATTTCGTCAAATGATCGCGAAAAAACGGCAAATTTTGTCAACAGATCGCGGGAAGAACGTGACTTTCGTCAGAGAATCGCGAAAAAACGGCAAATTTCGTCAGAAGATCGCGAAAAAACGCAAATTTTTTCAAAGGGACTTAAAAAAAAAGTGGCGGGAGTGCAGCGTACAAAACAGCCACCAACCAACCAACCTTCAGATAAATTTGAATTTGGTGTGCTACTATTTCTCATTTTCAAAGGTTTGCAGGTCTGCTAAATACATTAATTATTATAAGAAAAATAAATCCTAATACAGTCGAAGCACCTTATAACGAAATCGAAAGTGCTCTATAGATTTGCTCGTTATAAAGTGCTTTCGTTATAACGAATTAGTTCGTTATACAGTAAGAAATTCAATTATCCGGATTAATGTGGTCTGAACGTAATCTGATTATGCATAAGTCCGGATATTGGAGACAATCATAAAAAAAGTTTGTTTATTTCTTTAAGATCTCTTAAAATTGTTTTTGTTTTAAAAAAGAAAAACAAAAAGGCTAGATCTCATGTATTCATATTAAATTAATGCTTCACAGGAAAAATTAATTTTACTAGAAACAGTGAAAAGAAGAAAAGCATTGATTTAAAAGGAAATTTCAAGATAATTATATTTTTACAAATGTTATACGTACAATTCATATCATAAAATTTTTATTTTGTGATTATTGATCTGGATGACTGGATTTTCAGATAATTAAGAGTTTTGTTGTATCATTTTAACGGTATATGTATAGTATATATTACTATGCTACACATGAAAAAAAAAACTGGGCAAATTAAAAATATATATATATTATTGATTTAATTATGTTAAAGGAAACTTTTACATACCTATATTGGTTTGAAGAATGAAGTTAACAAGCTCTGCTTTCTTTTCTTTACAGCATTATCTAATAATGTAAGCTCTATTTTGTCAACATACATATTAATTTCATTCGCTAACAAGTTTTTATTACGTATGTAACACACAATTTTCTGTAAATACTCGAGTGCATCAGATGGTAAAAGTTTCTGGCAAATTTCTACAAATCCTTCTTGCTCACTGACACTGCCATCAGACAACTCATATTTAACTTTTTTTTTTTGTTTGGCGCTTTTCTCTTTATTGAACATAAAGTATTGATCAAAGTTATAAAGTGATATGCTTTTTCATGCAATTATACTTCCACTAACGTGATTTTTTTGGATCTTGCATCTTTAAACCATGAAAATAATACTTCCTCCACATCTGCATATTTTGCTGTACGTAAACGTTTAAACGATGAGAAAACTGCATCCTTTTCGAAAATTTTAAGAATTTTTTCTCGATCTTTCAATATTGTGCTGAGATATCCTAAATTTTTTCGCTACATTGCTTTTTTTAAACATAATTCTGGGAAGCATTTTAAAATTTCGACTTTCTCTTCTAAACTCAACCATTTTCTTTTGTCAGACACAGTCAGCGTACAGAGTTTTTAAAATTAACAGGCAAAGCAAATGTCAATGAAATCAGTCATCGAATAAAAAAGAACATAATACATTTCTGCTAAGCTGTCGTCTTTCTGTCTGTCTTAAAACACTGCCCCTCCCCCAAATCTCTCCTGGAACTATTGAAAATATGCGATTGGCCGTAGAGAAAAAGATTGAAGGTTATGTCATAGGGGGAAAAAACAAGTAATTAAGAAAAAAAAAAAAAATTCCTGCGTTAAGTAAAAAAAATGAAAAATTCGCTATATCGTTTTTATTGCACTGTTCATGCTCGAATTCTTTTCGTTATATCATTTCGAATTCAGTATTCTTTAACATGCAGACCAACTAAATAGTAATGAACATTTCGTTATATCGTAATTAGTTATAAAGTGCTTCAACTGTACTTACTAAATTTTAAAGCTTCATGACAACTTATAAATAACTGTATATAATATTACATAAATAAAAATATTTATCTTGCTGCATATTTTGGTATCATTAATTTCTTTTACATTAAAATGCAAAATATATACTGCATTTAAAGTTTAAATCATCAGTGAGTTTAAAAATATTAACTTTATATCTATTTTTTTAATCTGATTTATGATGATGATAAGTTTCTGAAACAATAAAATTCATAAATATTAAAAAAAAATATTTTACTGTCTTGTAAAAATGCTTAATCTTTCACAAATTAAATCAATTTTCTAGTTTTTAGTTTTACTTTTAAATAAAAAAAAATAGAATAAATATATGGCTATATAATTACTTTACTAATTAAAAATTAAACATTAGATGTTGATTAAACGAACTAATGAGTTTGATACATTGAAAAGAAAAAACTATTACCTATACTGAAAAACATTTAATGAGTTACTTCCATATAACATACAGGGGTAACAAAATTATTTATCACTGTAAAGCCTGAAATTGTGATGCAAAAATAATATCTTTTCAGCATTTTCAGGAAGAAGTCTGTTTCGTTTGGTTTCATATATATTACCAGCTTCAGAAAACAAACATTTACTATATACTGTGCTTGCATACATTCAGCTGTTATGATTTTTGAACACTCAAACAAAAAATTAATTTCAATTAGTCCTTAATTTAATTTTTGATTTTAAAATTGAAAAAAATAAATAAACAATTAAAATATATTTTTTTAAAAGTTTTTAAAAGTTTATTTCGGCCTAAAGCTTGGCCGAATCAGCCAAATCACTATTCGTTACATCCCTACTTTTAAGCTATAGGAATTCTTCTAAAAATCTATATCTTTACTTTTAATCATTTAGTTCGCATAATTATGAGGTTTTAAGACAATATTTTTTTCTCTGCATAATTATTTCTCACTTTAAAAAAAAATCCTCCATAAAGCTAATTATGGTTGAAAACAATTCCTCTTTTTATATATACATATATAAATGCATTCAATAATTTAATGATTCCAAATAATGGGATTATTGGCTACTGTTTAAGAGTTTGAAAAGTAATGATAAAACTCATGGTCCCAGTAGCAGAATTTTCTGTATCAATCTGCAGCACCATATTCACAAATCAAAATTTATCTGCGACTCCTAGCATTGAGGAATCAAACTTATGGTGGAAAATTATAGTCATTTTTAACTCATATAGAAAGCAAAATTTGCTTTTAATACTATCTGATGGATAATATGCAAATAAACAAAAAAAAAAAAAGAAAAAAAAATGCAGTTTAGTTAATGCAATACAAAAAGATTAATTAAAGTAAAGAAAGTAATAATAAACTCGGTTTAATCTTTTAAAATAATTTATTGAAAACATGGCAAGCAACCGTCTGAATCATTAATGATTCTGCTAACTACTTTTGATGTAACAGATTGCTTGAAAGCAACTTTTGTTGAGACATGCTTAAAATGTTGAAAATATGACATGCCATACTTTTCAACCAATGCAGTTTTCAAAAACTTGCGTATATTTTTAAATCCACTTTCAGGACCATTGAGCATTATAAATACACGCATGTCAGATGTACCAATATCTTCCAAAAAGCCATCATCACCTCTTGGTCTTTTTAGCATCACATTAGCAATTACAGAGCCCCAACTCTCACATATAGCCTCTGACACAGGGATGGAAATGGCAAACATAAAAAATTTTAAAATAAGTGGAAACTTATTTTTTAGTTGTAACATAGCTACTTTAAAAAGCTTTCGTATGTCACAAAGTAAGCCCTCGTCCCGGCTCTCAGCTATTTTATCTTCTATAAATGAACACAACCTTTTGTACTCAAAGAAAAGTGTGTCCTTGTCAACATTTGCAACGATGAAAGGAAAATCACTTATATAGTTTGAGAATGTCTCAGAGGTGAAGGTTGAGGATGAATGTGCCCCAGAAATATCTGATCGTGGAAATATCAAGTGGTCAAAACTAAAAAGACATTCAACTTTTTTTATAATTTCATCATTACATTGATTTTTTCCTTTTGTATAATAGGTAAATTTTTCCAAAATGCATGTGATAAATTTGATGAAATCTTTGAGATCATTTTTATAAGTTGCAGTCAGCTGATTTTCATTCTCTTCATGATATGTGGCTGAAACAGATGATCTTAATATTTTTGCACTTATTGGTTTGTCAGGAAGTGGGACACCTTGATATGTACAAAACTGGAACATTTCTAGAGCTGTTTTGGAATGTGCAAAAAAAGCATTTGGAATTTTTTCCGAAAAATTGCACAAATCATCAATTGTTGTGAGGTGGGACATTTCACTAACATAATTCAAAAATATTTCTAAATGAGAATGAAAATTGTTGAGGTTTCTCAAATAATCCCAGGGAAGGATTTCAGCTGACTGAACACATTTGGAAAATTTTGATATAATATTATATAAATCTGCTAACAAAAGTATATGAAATAAAGTTGTCTTATTTAGCAGTTTGTCTCTTAAGGTAAATAAATCCATATCTTTTTCACAAGCAGATACAAAAAATTTATAATCGTGTATGAAGGTTGTGAAGACTTCCATAGAATATGAAGCAAACTTCATAGTTTTGAAAAGTTTTGGTCTGTATAAAAATTCCTGAAAATCTTGCGAAATATTTACAAGACTCTCGTACTTAAGGCCATAATTAAATTCTTTCATACATTCAAGTATGAGATTATATGCCTTGTTTAAAATGTTCGGCATCTCAGAATTTTTTTCCATTAATTCAATCCGATGCATTATGTCCCAAGATGCAAGGACATTTTTTAAATTTAATTCTGTTTTTATATGGTCAGCAACACCTAGTTTTATGTACTGTCCATCTACAGCTAAACCAGCTAAGTGTTCCCTCACATACTGAGCATCTAAACCAAATTTATCAAGGGTATTAAGAATGCTAGAAGACAGGCCTTTGCCAGAAAAATCATTCACAAAATTGTGTTCTAAATAAATAGAATGAAATAAATTTCTTGCATTGACGTCAAAAATCGGTATTCTCAAACCAACGATGTGTCTGCTACGATGATTGACTGTATTTTGTCAGCAACAATTCCCACAGGAAGATCTGCACTTGTAATAAAGGTTGCTATTTCTTTCAGAAGCACAGAATGCACATGTGGTAAGTACAAGCGGGGGAATTCCTTCGAGTGATTGTTCGTTCCAATATCACAGCCACTGTTATGCATGATGCACACCAAATCTTCATATGATTCGTAAGATAAGTTTTTTTTATATATGAAATAAGCAGCATTCGCACAGTTGAGGGCATTTAATTTCCCTGCATTTTCCATTTCTTCAGATTCTTTTTTTTCACGGAAATAGGTTTGTGAATTGGTAATGTGTTTGTTTGATTGCATGTGTCTTTTGATGTCTGTCTTTAAATTTCTAAATGATCTTGGCATTATGTCATTTTCTGTGAAAGATTCACCATTTTTGAAATCATAAAGAAGACTGCTTCCACAATATAAGCATTGAAGTCCATCATCTATTCTTACAAAACATCTTGCCCATTTCAGAAGCCTTTCAATGGATCGAGAATTAGTCAAGAGTTCTATCCTTTCTTCATCTGTCAAATCAACTGAAGTTTCTGTTTCTATAACAGCAGGATTTTTTGAAGTAGCAGCTTCTTTATGTTGTGCTTGTAGATCTAAATAAATGAATATTTAAATTAACTAGTTTGCTAATTTAGGTGAAATCAAAGCAGAGATGCATATTTCCATAAAAAAAGTCATATTTCTCTTGGCAATCGATAAGAAAATTTTTAATCGGCACTTGGCGAGTGTTAACTAAGATGGCGATTGATGACCAATTTTTTATCGCCACTTTTACGACTTTAATTGCCATGTGGCGACTTATTTTCACTTCTACTTGCAAAATTTTACGAAACTACATGAGGCTTGAATTACATTCAATACAAAACAATATTTTTATATATCAAAGATACAAAAACAATTTACATAGAAAAACATTTTTTTAATATCTTTTATAAAAACGTGGGGGTTATATTCATGAAATTTTTGTCCAGGATCAAAAAATTAAATTCGTACCATAAGCAAAATGCTTTTCCACGTATTTATTTATAACCGTATATATTCCGACAAATAACGCGCATTTTTGTTAATAGAAAATTAATCAAAATTTACAGATACATGGTACACCAGTTACAAAAAATAAAACATTAAAAATTTAGGATGTATGAGCGTAAGAATTACTATCTTTGCATTATTGTACACGGCACACATCATTCGTTCTCACGTACATACAAATAACAATCTTAGTATTTTGAATGAGCCATGCGTGTGATGCGCATTATATGGCAGAATATACGGTATATATATCGTACCAGAAACAAACAATTATATACTGTAATAATATATTTATTTAAATAACACAATAAAAAAAAATAATAAACCACTTACTTGTGACAGTTTTTAAAATTTGTTCCAGAAGTTCCTTATTAATATCACCACAATTGCTCCCCAGTGTTTCATTCGTTTTTGCCTTTTTGGGGGGCTTTTCTATGGATTTAACTTCTTCCAATTCTCTCTTTGAGTTAACTTCTTGCGTTGGTTTATCATCAGGAAACCCTTGTCCAACAGAAACCTCCACTTGCTGCGTATCTGAATCGGAAGTTGCAGCTCTTTTAAACAAGTCCATAACATTTTTGTTTGCAAGTGATTTGAATTTCACTTTTAGACCTGGGTGAATACGCTGACAATGCGTTTTTAAATTTTTCAGCATTAGCGATTCGTCGCAATGCAAACACGACACTTTTTCGGTCTGCGAAGCCATTCCAAAGATTTCCGAGCACGTGCATACAAACAAAATAGCAAGAGAAATGAAGAAATAGAGTCAAAGAGCAATAATGTCACGCACTTAGGAAGGAGTACTAAGTTATACGTACGTTCTTTTGTACTACGTCACGAAGATAGAAGAGGCCCACTGAAGGTTGAAAACCAATCACCTCTTCCAGAGGGAATGAAGGGCGTGTCAGTATCACCGCGATCTCGATGATTGACACTTTGGTTTCTTCAAGGAAAAGAATCTTTCGTTCATACAGTTTTGGGAGAAAATGGCGGTAATTTGTTGCAAGGAAAAATTTTAAAAAAAGAAAAAAAAATACAATAATTTGGAATCCAGTTTTTTTTTTTTTTTTTTTTTAAAGTTTAAAATGAATCTGCAAGTTTCAAAATGAATCTGCAGCACTCGCTGCCGTGCTGCACGGTTTCTGCTACCGGGCTCATGGTTATATTCAAAGTTACTATACTTTTAACAAATCTTTAGTCTCAGTGCAGTAATAATCTTAAGTTTTTATCAACAATGTTTTAGAGTCTTAAGCTCACTCTTTAATTACAAAATTCACTTGCTGAACTGTAAAAATAATATATTTAAAATTTAGATACTAAAAGTCATAACTTTTATTAATTATAGAAATGCAATAAATCATTTATACATAATTCCAAGATCAAATTAAAATCCAATGGATTTGATAAAGAGTATGATCCCTAATCATTTGATTTTTTGTGATAAATGACATTCATGAATCTGAAATTCTTTAATATTAATGTAAAAAAAAAAGAAACTTTTATTTTAAAGATGCATTTTGATAGATTTATAATGTAAAGTGACCAAAATCACTTGCATTATGTTTTTACAATATTCAGTACTCAAGTATGATTTTCTTGTTTTAGATTTACCTGCTTTATACAATGACTGAATAAAACTAGTTAAGCTCAGGGTAAAAAACTCAACTAAACAGCTTATTATTGGAAATATAATATTAATCATTTGTGATATGCATATAAAACAGTGTTTCACTTGCAATTAAAAAAAGTAGCTATTAATTATTGTTTTGAAGTGAGCTAGTATAATTTGTTCGTTTTCTTTTACATATACAGTCAAGTCTCAACATCTTGAACTTGAAGAGAGCTACAAAAATAAATAAACAAATAAATAAAATGTAGAAAATTGTGATAATTTTAACATTTTAGTCAAATAATAAATATTGTTAGCATTTAAAAAAAAAAAAATTAGAGTAATCTAGATCATGCACTTATCCCAAGAATAGAAGAATAATAAGATCCAGTTATTTATTATGATAACATCTACTTGTATTTAAAGAAGTAATCTAATGCAGTTTGCATGTCTGTATCTTTTTGAACTTCAATTACAGTTTGCAAGTATGACATAGCTTTAAAATTTTCATGGGCTATGCCAACCCTAGATTCAGCAAATCTGCTTGCGGCGTCCATTGCTGATTCTAAGCTTCTTTATTTGAAATTCTTCAGTTTCGTTCTCATCTTCCACTTCTACCATTACACCCATATTCAATTTCTTTATCCTCCCAATCACCACATTGTAACCCCATGCCAACAAAATCCTCAAATATTTTATTTTTAAAATTTTTTTAGATTGGGTAATTTTACAAATTTTCCTCAATTATGCAATGAAATGTTTTTCCTTATATGATAATCATTTGATCTATTATTGCCTGATTATTCGTTTTCATTGTTCTTAATGAGTTCTACTTTTAAAAAAAAGTAATTCAGAAGCATTACAGGAGTCTCATCATACCATGCCTTATTTGCATCATTATTACATAACATTCCATTCTCATTGCTTCCAAAACATTAACATTTGGTTTCTTTTGCTCATCAATTCAGATTTACACAATTTTTTTTTTTTTTTTTTTGCAGTTCTCTACCCCTACTAGTAGGGGTAAATCTGCAAGAAAATTTTGTTTCAATTGTATTTCTGCCTGTTTGCACAGAGGCAGGTAATGGTTCATAAAATTGATCCAAAAAAGCATCAACAATAGAATAAAATTTAAAAAAAATAATAATAATAATTAGTCTTTAAAGATTAGAATTAAATTTTCGGGTTGGGGCAAATATTTAGATTGAAAGTTAACAAGAAATAAAGCTAAGGCTAAAAGAAGTTATTTTCCCTCCTATTATTGGGATAAGAAATGTAGTATAGGAAAATCAATATTTGTGTTATCAAAGTTTAACTTAATGAGGGAGGGCAGACATATATTTGATTAATCTGTTCATTCATCAATATATATCTAAAATATCAAAGGAAATGTCATTTTGTGTAGAAATAGGAATGAATAGTGCTCAAATGTTTGACCTAATGAAATTATAGGCTAAACATGAGCTGAAAAGAAATATTTGTTGAAGAAGAATATTTGCTTATTGTTTTTGTGTCTTAAGTGCACTGCAAAATTATTCAATCAAATTCTATCAATTTTATGAATTAGCAAAAAAATCTTTATATTTAATGGAACATTCTAAATAATGCGATTCACTTACATTTGCATTGTTTCTTTACTTTAGTTTCATTAATGACAGAGTGGAATATTTTCAATTGTTGAAAATGCATTGCAAAAATATAAGGCATTATGGAAGATTCCTGAACTTAAGATATAATTTTATCAAGTTTTAGTTGAATTGTGATGTAGATGTGGATATGTTTGTTTGCCTATTACCTATAGCAGGGGTTTTCAACCAGTGTGTCATGAGATCTTGGGTGCATTGTGAAATTATGCAAATTCTATAAACATTTTATGAATTAGCAAAATATCTTTATTTTTAATGCAACACTTGAAATAATACGATTTACTTTGAGTTTAGTCCAATTAAGTTGCATTTCTTGCAGGTTTATTTCATTGAATATATTTAATAAAAATAAGTTGGGAACCATGAAAATGTTCTCATGTTTTCAAGTAGCTAATTCTTTTGGAGAAAAATTATTACTCTTAAAGGAAAACGATTAAATTAAAAAATGTAACAAAAAAATTTAACTGTTGTGGAAATGTATGAACCAGATAAAAATTTTATTGAACAAATTTTGTATGATTTTTCATATACAACTTTTTAAGAATATATCTGCCCAGCTAGATCTAGGAAGGATCTAGGTATTTTGGATTAGATGAAAATTGTCTTGTTTTTGTACGTTTGTGTGTATGTATGCAAATTTAAATAGAGGATGAATTAACAGAAATAATAAATAGTAGAGGACTGCAAATGAAAAATTCAATAATGTATATTGCAATCTATAGGTTTTCTCTCATTTGTGAATGCTCATTTATTTAAGGAAAAAAAGAGTGGACCTTCTTAACATTATATTCATCTGAAGAGTGAAGCAATGACTGATATTAAAATCATGGCGGATCTCGGCATATTCATATACATATTTCCTATTTTTTTCGTTACAGCAATTTAGTATGCTGAGCATTATTTTACTGTAGGTTTAGGTGTACCATGAAAGGTTGATAAAAAAGATTGAAAAACCTGATTCTTTAGCATTATCAACACATCATCTGTTTAGGTGTGTTTATCTTTAAAGTAAAAATTAAAAAGTTTTTTTTTTTTAATCTTAGCCGTACTGGCAAATTAAATCTACCAATAAGGTAGGAGTTTTATTTATTTATTTCTCTTCAGATGATATTTACACATCAGGATTAACTTATTTTGACTTCCTTATATAATCTTTGATATGCAGATCTTCATATTTTTATAGATTTTTTTTCCCGGTACTTTTTGGTTAGCCAGGCACCAGTGAAATATATATACATATGTATTTCACTGGCTCCTGGCTAACAGAAAAGTACCTTTTTTTCTTTAAGAGCCACTTTGGCTTTAGCATTAATGTTTAAAAAGAAATTTTTTTCAGTTTTCTTCTGTTCCCTAACTTTAAGTTGTAAAATTCAATTTATAACCTAAAATAAAACTCAAGATACAACAGAAAAAAAATATTTACACTTATGGAAATTTCAATAGAAATATTAAAAATTTAACATTAAGAGCTCAAAATTTTATAGCTATGTAATTCTTAAACATATTCGTAAAAATTTAAATTTAGTATCTGAAGCTAAAATTTACACAGGAATATCGAAACTTTGTGTCAAATTTGAGTGTAAATTTTAAACTTTGTTGCTGTTTCAATATGGACAAAGACACTATCCAATCTAAAATATTGCCTAAATAAAAGTTCTTCCCCTGCATAACATCAGCTCAGCAGACATGCAGCAGATACATTTTCTCATTTGAAAACAAAGCTGTATTTGTAGATTTTTCATTTTATGGTTGTTTTCAAATCTAAAATAACTATTCTTACTTCTAACAAAATTCTACAATTCTTTTTCTATGTCTCATTTTTTTTTTTTTTCTGATTTATATTTAGATAAAGTTTTTCCTGTTTCCCCACTCCCCTGTAGTAAGTAAAGCGTTTTTCAGAGAACATTGTGAAAAATGTTTTAACTAACTTTAAAGCCATTAATGATATGACATCAGTTCGCTGTTGACTATATTCTTAAATACAGTATTTCGCACAGATTGGTTTCAATCATTTTGTAGATTTGAGACTTTTTGAAAATCATAGGGCATTTTTATTTAATCTGTATTGCCAGTTTTAAAATTCCTATTTTAAACAAATGCAGATTGTTAACACTTAAAAATAATTAAATTGCACACTTAAAACATTAAAAAAAAAACTATTTATATATATTATCAATAGTTGTTTGTGTTAAAATATTTGATTTATGTTTTTGTTGTGTATCTTGCAGTTTATAAATAGCCACAATTGTCTGCTGACCCAAAAAAAATTGTTTCTAGAAATTTAAATATCCTTGGCCAAATATTGTAAATACAGATGTAAGGATTAATTAAGAATTTGATTTTTATATTTATTAACATTGATTTAAGGGGTCAATTGCTTGGTCTTTGAATAAATGGTTTTATTTTCAATTTTTTAAATTGTACTTATTACTAGGTGTAAGATTAAATAAATTGTCTAAGTAACCATCTTTCATTAATACAAAAACTTTTTTAAAAGGAAAGAAGTTTTAAATTTACCATATGAATCTATAATAATAAAGACACGTCTATGAGTCTGCATGTATGTACGTGCACTGTGTTCTGAAAGAGACCATTGTATGCAAAGCTACAAGTTTTAGCAGGAAAGTATCTGTATATCTGGCACCTCAAAGCTACATTTTTAATTTTCTGATTAGATTTTTTAAAATTTATTTTTTTATTAATTTTTTAATGTTTTGCAGGGATTTTTCAAAATTAGTAAAAGGACTCTGGTTTCAATATTGTAAATTTTGTCCTCTTTTCTAAATAGTTTATTCAGAATTCATCCAACAATTTTTGAATTTTTCTCAAATTATGCGATTTTTCAACATTTGTAAAAGAAATTTCTATTCAATCTTTTAGCTTAATATTGTAAATTTTGTCCTGCGATTTTTGAATTTTTAGCATTTTTGCATTTTGCGTTGATTTTTCCACATTAGTAAAAATAATCCAGTTTCAATCTTTTTGCCTAATATAGTAAATTTTGTCCTCTTTTTAATAAAGTTTATTCTGAATTTGTACAGCTTTAAAAAAAACTCTGTGTTTTTAATGTGATTTTTAGAATCTTTTCGTGTTTTTTGTGGTTATATATAATTTGTTAAAGGAATCTGTTTCAATCTTTAATAAATTTTCATACTCTGCAAGTTTTGAATTTCTAGCGATTTTTTTATGGGATTTTTGGTGTTTTTAACACTTTCCAACCTAGTTAAAAAGTGTTTATGACTTCGGTTTCTGCCGTCTGTCCATGCTCTAACTCCCGTAAATATGCTCGGATTGCTCTGCAATTTTTATATGTTATTGTCGTTATCTATAGCATGTTCCCTATTTCAACGGAAGTATGTAGCACTTATAGTTTTTTTACAGGGACACTCAAAAGAATTCAGTTACATTGCGGTCTATGGGGAAAAATCATTTACGGTTTATTTAAATGTTTCACTATTTTAAAAGCATTGAAATTTATATATATCACTAAGGTGCATTACAGAAAGCTTAATATGGAATAGGGTGTGCATAGCACTTATATTTACTTTACAGGGACAGTCAAAAGAATTCCGTTACATTACGTCTTTGGAGAAATCTGTGGTTTATTTAAATAATATTTCACTATTTTAAACGCATTGAAATTTATATATGTCACTAAGGTGCATTACAAGAGGCTTACTACAGAATAGTGTGTGTATAGCAGTCATCGTTTATTGACAGGGACACACAAAAGAATTCTCTACTGTCTGTTAACAATAATTCCTGGAAGTGCGTTTTAAGTTGCTGAACGTGATTTTAAATTTAACTCACTTTTTGTCTATTACTTGGTGTGTATAAATTCTATAGATCCTATACAGGGAAGCACAAAAGTTCGCGAACACATTTCCGTTTATTGACAGAAACTCCAGAAGGAGAATTTTAAACTGTGCTACACGTTTCCTAACTGAACTAAAATTTAGCATCCTATGTAGTATATATACAAATCTATTGATCCTATACAGGGCTGAATAAAAGTATTCGGATATTTTTCCGAATATTGTCTATGTTGGAAATTCCTGAAATTATGTTTTTAAATATGTTATGTGTTTTCCAAATTGTTTACTTAGATGTTATCTTTCAGCTTATTAAACGGTGTGATTTGTAAAATTATTTTGGAAGCGTTGGAAAGTGTTACATAATCTATGCTTGACGCATGATTTTTCGTTCTTGTTTGTTTGTAGCAATCTTTTGACATTCATAAAGAATCCAATGAGTCCAATACAGTAAATTTTGTTCTGCAATTTTTGAATTGTTAGCGTTTTTTAAATGAGATTTTTAGCATTATTTCTTTCTCCACAGCAATTCTTTAACATTCTTAAAAGGAATCTGGTTTTATTCTCTTAGCCCAATATAGTAAATTTATTTCTGCGATTTTTGAATTTTTTTTAAGTTAATGTGATTTTTAGCATTTTCCACAGTAATTTTTTTACAATTCTTTTCTAAAACGGAAAGAATTCTTGCTACTGCTGTGACAAAATTCCAGTTAGAAGAATGTCAAATCTATAATGTGAATGATGAGTCTGAAAATTTCATTTTAATCTGGATCAAAATAAAAAATCAATAATTCAATTTTTGTGTAGACCAAAGCAGGCATAGTCTGTTCAGGTAACGCTGCTGAAGGCAGTGAGGCTCCGAAGGTTTGTTTGTGAAAGACCGACCAGCGAACCTCTACTAGTGTAAATATAAATAGAATATTTTTATATTTATGATCATTTTAAATTATAAAAAAGAATGCCAAATGATCTATGATAAATCCATATTAGTAATACGATTAAAGCTTGGGAAGAGGAGAGGGGAGAGGGTAAAAAAAAAAAGGTGCCAGCGAGAAATTATTGTATAAAAATTAAATTTATACAGTGCAGATTGCTCGATAATTGTACAATCAACAACGTTTGCCATCGTAGAAAATAACTGAGAAAGTCATAGAGTCTTTGCCAAATTCTACAGTCGAGACATTTTGAATTGTTGCATTAAAACTTCTTTTTAGAATTTTTCTGCAGTTGAAAAACTTAGCGATTATTGTAAGATAAAGGTTGATCATAGTGATGGACAATTGCTCAATTATTTTACAATCTGAACAATTGCTGATGATTGCGGTTTGAGTGAAAAACAAGTTTATAGCTATGCTTTCTTTTTTTTGAAGCTGTTTATTTCTGCATGAGATAGAGATGATAGACCATGCAGATGTGATGTCATGCTTCGGCTGCTGATTTGTTTGGGTGATGTGTTTTTGAAGCTCTACCTTTTCTGATAGGTTTAGAGCTTGGGTTGATGAATCATGTAAAAAGTTTCATTTTTTTGGGGGGGGGGGGGGAAGAGAAGGAGAATGGCACGGCACTATTTATCCTTTTGGTGGAAATAAAGATATGCAAGAGCCAATGTTTAAAACATTTATGTAGATTTTGTTCAGTACTGGATTTACACCCCCCCCCCCCCCCCCTTGCAAATTCGTGTCTAGCTGGTATTTTTTTTTTTGTGTGTGTGTGTGTACATTTGTTTAACAGAATCTTTTAGAAATTTATTTTAGTTTTACTAAGTCTACTTTTTTTTTCCTTTATAGAGTTATAAAATTTTGATTTTTTTTTTTCCTTGTCCTTTTCTTTTTTTTTTTAAACAGTGCTTTCTATTGAATAGTACTATTTTAGAATAGTATTATTCACCTTATTTAATCTTAGAATTATGCCATTAAATAAAGTGAGTAATACTATTCATAAATAGTGAAATTCCAAAGCAAATACTCGTACAATCCCTGCATTAATATTTTTAATGAGTCTTCATTTGAATGTATTGTTCTAAGTAATCAACATTGTTGTTATTCCGTGTTCCATGGTTTGCAAAGATAGCTGTAAAATGTACATTTTTCCTAAAATATTCATGTAAAATTCTTTTAAAAGAATTTTAATTGTAGGATAAAGTTAGTTAAGAAATACCATATCTTTATTTTTAGAAATTGAGTCAGGTCGGACCTTATTTCAATGATTTTGTTCAGGTCGGGGGTCGAGCCAAGAAGTGTGAAAAAAAAAATGGCCTGGGCCTGAAAATTTCGGCCATTGTAGGCCTCTATGAAGAAACTGCTTTGTCTAATGCATGCTTAGTTTATATTAAAATGAAGTATGTACATCATCAGCCTCATTAATTATTAAGTATTAAGATTTTATGTTTAATGATAATATTAACATTTAAACATACAATTTATTTTAATTGCATAGTAAAAAAAGTTTATAATGAAGCTGAAGTAACGTGAAAATTATTCGTTATGTACAGGTTTCATTGTATTCAGCTTCCTTATCACAGTGATAACTTTAAGAAGAAATTTAAGCACATCTCTTATCTGGCACATTTGAAAGTGTTAATCTTATGTTAATAAAAGAAAGATGTTTGTCTGTTATGGCTTGGAAAATGTAGCATATGTAGAGGTCTGAAAAATTGAATGAGGATTGACAAAGACAGATCTGAATGTATCTGAGCCTCAGTTTTTCAATTTTTTAAATAATTAGTCGCAATATTAATTAAAAGACCCTAATGAATATCGCAAAAAAGCAAACTTTCATGTTGCTGTTGATTGTGCCTTTGCCTTTCCGGGCTTTTGTCGAATCTTCATGCATACGAAAGTAAAGTGTTCCATTTTTAAATCGTGATCGTCAGGTCCTCCCTAGAGTTACAAGCAAAGAGAAAAGCATGAAAATTTTCTTCCTACTTTTCCAGTTGTAACAGTATTTTTCTTTTAAAAATAATAAAATAAAAATTCTGGAGCTTGATTACACGTCGGTTTTCAAGTTTTCCCTTTTTCTTCATTATAAAAGTGCTGCATCTGCTTCGTCGACAAAAAAATTACAAAATCCACTTATTTGAGGTATTTTTTCCTGTTTAATGATGTTCGAAATATATTTTATCTTTACTTAAAAAAAAACAACTAAAATTTGATTTTATGTTTTATTATTGTTGTTCATGTTTTAAATCTTTTTTAGGGTTTTGTTCATCTCACGAAACCCTATTACTCCCACTCCGTTGTCTGTCTGTCACAGAGCTATTCTCAGAAACTATTTAACTTACAGAGTTGAAACTTTGTGTATATAGCTGAATACCAGCTATAAAGAGCTCAAAATATTAAAATTTAAAAAATTCGTATTATTTTAATAAATAGAGATAAAAAACCAAAATTCTAATAGCCTTTTCCTATTAAATTTAAACATTTTTTGTTATAGCAGATGCCAAAAATTAAAAATCCATGAGGAAATTCTTTCTACAATAATTAATTTTCTATCAGACTATTTCCACGTGAAAAATGAAAATGAAATAAAAAGTTTCACCAGTTGAAAAAAGTATTAATATGAAATAAAAATGATTGATGTCATAGTGGTATTAAAACGAAATTTTCAAAGATTTCTTAATAATACAAGGAGTATGTGTATGTACACAAAGCAGATTAATATCACGTCATTAGAGAATTTAAAAGAAAATCTGACGTCATATTGGAAGTTTAACGGATTTTTCAAATGTTTGAGAATAATACAAAGTGCGTATCAATATGAGTAATAGAGAATAGTAAATATATGAGTTTGAGAAACATTGAATCATGATAAAAATCCTATTATGGAAATATTCGCATATTTTAACATTTTGAAGGTGTACAACATGTTTAATTTTGAAATTATTTTTTAAAATATCACATTTAGTCCGCATGACAGATATTATTATGATAGAATATAATAGCGGGCTTAGCCCGCTATCGGGTTGGTTTAGATATTCGAAAAAAATAAAAAATAGACCGGTAATTTTTTACTTTATAAAAAACATGACTTTTTTGCTAAATGAAATTTATTTGAATTTATTAAAGAAAGGATAGTTTTTGAAAGGAATATTAAACGAAACCTTTGGAGCGATCTTTGATCACACCTACCCACTTGTTGTATTTTGAAACAGTTATACCAATTTCTCAGACGGAAATACAAAAAAAGAAAGAAAGAAATACCCACCTATTCAGCTTACTGGTTCTATTAGTATCTTTTGGTTTTGAAAAATAATAACATTTACTATTTTTTTTAAAGAGAAAATTTCTTGGAATTCAAATTGTGTTTGTTTTCACTTTTTTCATTTTTTCTTCAGCTTTAAAATACCATTTTTATTTCCTGGATAAAAATACAAAAGAAAAATAAAACATTTATTCCCAGTACTTTTCCGGTTCTAACGATAACTTTAGTTGTTTAAATAAATATTAATATTTATAATTTAAAAACATTATTTTCTGGAAGTTGTTTCACGGATTTGCCAGATTTTTTTTTTTTTTCCTCTCTCGGTGCCATTGATATCATTTCTCATTTTAAGAAAATTGTGCTTTTGAACATTTAGAAAGGGGTTTTCATTTTTGCACATGTTTGGGGAACTTCATTTCCAACACAGGTTGTCAATACTGGAAGATATCATTTTGTATTTTTAAAGAGGGAGTGGCAATTTGTATTTTATATAATTCAGGTTTTCTTAAGAACTTCGGTCAGAATTATAAGTTTAATATAGCTAAACATCAGAAATTAAATCGGAAATCGCTATAACGGGGGGAACTTTTTTCGTTTAATAAATATAAAATCGTACAAATTCGAGGACGTTTGCAAAAATATACCGGAGCATGAGTAGCACACCTGGTGTACACTGCCAAAGGCAGTGGGACCCACTGTAGGTATTTGGATAGATTTTCATTTAAAAATATAAAATCATGCAAATTTAAAGGTGTACACTGCCGAAGACATTGGGGCTCCCAACATTAGGTTTGTTTGGAAAGATTTTTGTATAAATCATTCAACATTTTTTCTAAGTACTGTATATTTCGTCATATAACAAAGGCACCTATGATTTGAGACTGTATTTTTATATTTTTTTGGCATTCTCACCTTTTGCATTTACCCCTCTTTTTGAAAAGAACCTTTATGAGATATGTAGCATGAAAATACAATAAAGAGCATTAAAAAGTATAACTAGGTAGTACCAGAAATCATTCTAGAACATAAAGGGCACATTATATAACAAGAGCAAATTTGTTGAAAAGAGCACATCATTTCATAAAAAGGGCATTTTTGTAATAAGTGTATATACCAATATACTGTTGGGGAGGGAAGCCTGGAAACAGCTTAAAGTACTCCTTAATTTAAAAAATAGCAAAATGAAACTTATGTTCTTGATTTTTATTGTAAAATTGTTTACTATATTCACAGTCATTTCCCCCTTTTTCCTAAGATATTCAAAAACTTCTCTAAAACTTTTATTCACCAGATAACTTTTTCTCTGTTTTAGCAAAACTGGTTTTGAAAAAGCTACAAAATAAAAGTTCTAAAGCTACTTCTTAAATTTTTTATAGAACTTATCTAAGTTATCATGTGGTCAAAGGCAAGAATGCCTGATCTAATACTTTATTTCACTAGAGAAGGTGAAATTAATGAATGACCCTTAGTTACCCTTTGTCTTGTTCAATGGAAAAAAATTATAAATGGAAAGATGAATCACTCAAAGTCAAAGATTAGACATACCAGGACATTTCACAGAGAATTAAAGAGGGAAAGACGAGTATACTCCTGACATACCATACTAGCATTCTAAAAATAAAAGGTAGGTAAAGAATTTTTGAAAGTACAAGGCAAACAAGGCAGGATTCTACCCAGGAATAAAAGGAGGGTAGAATTTTACCTGGAAAAAGGCAAGGAGGGTGGGATTTTATCTAAAAGGGCATGAGGGCAGGCCACCCCTCTGAAACTCTATAGAGTGATCCCTTTAAGTACAAACATAAAGGAAATAAGCAAATACAAAGTGAGGACTTACGCTTATGTCTTATTGAATCTTCACAAAGCGTTTGGAATTGTACTCTCATTCATTCAAATAATCAAGTCTTTTTTTTCTTGTTCATTAATAAAGAAATCTCAATTCTGATGCTTAAATTTTAACCTTTCATTTTTATATCTTGCGTATAATGTACACTTATAAAATTTGACCGCTTGATTCAAAAGTGTGCATTATGCACCGGAATATATAGTTTAATTAAGGTTATCATGAGTCCGGGCAGATCAACAAGTTGTACATAAAATGTTTAGAATAATGTATAACAAAAACAACTACAGTATGGAACCATTTATCCAGAATCCAGTTAACCGGAAAACCAGTTATCCAGAATGATATTTCCAACTGACTGATTTCAGAATCTTTCCAGAAAAAAGTGCCATGCAGTACCAGTTTGACATGTGCATTGCTTGACAGATTACCACATGCATTGTACAACTTGACAAATATCTAGTATTTGAAATGAAAGCCTATTTAGTCAGATATTGAACATTTTGATTTTTATGCAGTATTATTGTTTCCAAGGTATTGCCAGAAATTGCCTTCTTTCAAACTATGATTAATCTTTGATCTTGATAGGATCTGAGCATTAATCACAGTAATCTAATAATTTAAAATCAGTAACAATGTTACAACCACATATATTTTACAAATCTCATCAAATGGATGTTGTTTTAATGTCCAACATCTGGCCCCGACCATTCCGGATAAATGGTTCTATACTGTAGTTGTTTTCAGAAATGTTAAAAAAAAATTAGTTAGATTTCCTTAATTATATTTAAAATTATATTATTTAATGTTAGTAATAAGCACCACTGTAACCATCATATGCATCATGGTTCCCAATTACTCCCAATTTTTCCTTTGATACTAATCACCAGTTCATTCACATCAGATTTTGTAGAGTTTACTTAAGGCTGTAATTTGATTACAACTGACTCCAGATTCCTAGGATATCTAAATATGATTTCGAGAACATGCATCACTCATATTTTGTACGGTTAACATAATAATCTTTATAAAGGAGAACTTAGTCGGTTTTTTTAATGAAGCTCCCAAAGTTTTTGTATAATGTGAATATAAGGGCCCGATAACCACAAACACTTAAGTTGGATAAGAGTTATAAGTTTTTGTGGTTATGAGGTTCTTATATATGCACCATACTAAAATTTATTGGGCTTTAGTTTAAAAAAAGATAGCTCCCCACCCCTTTATAAAAATTATGTTTACCATACAAAATATGAGTGTTCTATGACAATTATAGCTCAAGTTATAAGGGTTTTAAGTTGCTAGAACCTTATATTTATGATACACTAAAATATAGGGTCTTCTATAAAATATGACAGTTTCCCACACCCACCACCTTTTTTTTTTTTTTTTTTTTTCTGCTGTGACAATTTGATTCGAGTTATAAGTGTTTGTGGTTAACAGGCCCTTGTATTCGTGCATACTAAAAGTTTGGGAGCTTCAGTTAAAGAAAGTCCTCCCCTCCCTTTGTAATGATTATGTTTACCATACAAAATATTAGTGTTCTGGGATAATTACAGCTCAAATTTTGTAGAGTTTACTTAAGGCTGTAATTTGATTACAACTGACTCCAGATTCCTAGGATATCTAAATATGATTTCGAGATTTCGAGTGAAGTGTTTTAAGTTGTCAGCATATAATATCTCTGCATATAATCCTTATTTTTAAAGCTAGTAAATTAAATATTTCAAATAATACAGCTTATCTCATTACAAACATTTTAATTTTGCAATATCCAACTATTTTAGTTATCTAAACTTTTTAGGTTTAATTCAATAGCCAAGATATTTGTATGAAAGTACAATGTCACAAAAATTGTAGCATTGTGTCATACTTAGTCAAACTTTTGTTTGTGCTTCATGTTTAAAAAAGAAAATGAATTTGTTGATTGGTGTAATCTAACAGAATTTTTTTTTTACTAGGAAGATGAACAAACTCCTGTGCAAGATATAACAACAGTTTCTCAAAATTAGAAGCTCCAGAATGGTGTGCGTGGCAATACTCTTGTTTTAACCCATGGAATGAACAAAACGAATTGCTGATACTTTCGAAGAATTAATTGTTGATACCCTTTTCAACTCCTTTTAGGAACTGCGGTTTTATTACATGGTCATGACTTTTTGTCTTTTATTTAAATATAAGATTTGAAAGTGATTGGGTGTTCTTTGTTTTATTTTTCTCTTTTACTCTAATTTTGTACATCCCTTTCACAAAATCTGGATGAAAAAAATGGAGTATTTGCTTTTTTTCTTTTTTAATGCAGGAAAAAATTTAATGCTACTTAATTGAAAACTGATGAATTTGAGTAACTCAAAGATTGTATCTTTTTTCATAGTAAAAGTGTTAAAGAAGTTGAGGACTGAATCCTGTTAACAAAATTATGCTTTTATTGAGTATTCTTTTACTCTGTTTATGTTCTGTGTTGCTGCTTGAAAATCTCATTCGTTTGATAAGCCTTACGAGACGGTCTCCAAATGTGCTGCCAAACACAAATTTGATATTTTTAATGATGTCTTATATATTTAATCTTTTCTTTAGTATAAGTCAACTATCAGTTTTTATTGTTTGTCAGACAGTGATTTGTAAGTGTGGTTTTAAATTTTTGGAAATCCTCAAAATTATTTTAATTTTCTTCTATTTGGACCTTCGAAAAAACTTTCTCTTTTGCAAGTGTGAAATCATTTTAGATTTTTGTGGTGTTTTCAGAAAGTTTTTTATGTAGTAATCTGTATTGTACCTGATTATTTCATATTTCTTTTTCTGTATTGATTCATCCTGCTGATTATTGCACAACTTTAACTGTGACGAAGGCTAACGAATCAGGCTCACTCAGATTAAGAATTTTATTTGTTACAAAAGGAAAAAAAAATCTGGTTTGTGAGGTTCTACTTGTATAGAAAACAGCTTACCATATTTTTCTCTGATCATTTTATTGATATTCGCATTACATTTCGTATGGATCATGGCAGTGAAAACCTAAATGACAATGATGTAGAAAAAAAGTAAATATTTTCGTGTTGTAATATTTTTAGAAAAAATGTATATGCTTGATTATGAAGCAAAAAATATATATATATAAATAAAAATTCTTGTGACAATTTTACAGTTCTATTTCTTTTTGCCTAATTTCATATGTAGAAAAGTTTACCAGAAATAATGATATATAAAAACCAGTTTAAATAAAAATCACAAATATAACCAATATGAAGTGAACATGCAGATGTTTTGAACTTTTATTATATGCACAAAACGAAAGAATTTGTAGATATAACATATGTGCTTACTATACTAGGGAAGTGTATGCAGGACCTGTATAAAATTGAGTTGGGCGAGAAAACATTCATTTTATGTCATCAAGCAGAGATTGATAATTTCTAATTCTGGAATTAACATTAACATATTTAAACCAACAGTATATCTGCAATAGATCTGGTAAAGTTCTTAGCTTTCAAAACTTATGACCAACAATAGACAAACCAAAATCTTTGATTGTTATTGATATTTGTATTGTTTGTGTAAATGTATTGGTGTAATCTCTTTTATAATTCTTTTGTCCATGATAGCGTCTTTTGTGTAATAACGAGCCATTTTCATAATAATGAAAATTTATTTGTAACTTGTCTCATGTTTTCAACATTTAAATAGTACTAGCAGACCTATCCAGCTTTGCTCGTGTTAGCTGTGGGCGCCTTCCATGTAAAATAAATGAAAATGGAATGTCTTAAAAATACAGCGATCACAATAACAGAGTTAACTGTGCATTCACATTCATAAATTGCTAAAAAGATAATCAGAAATAATGTCATTATTTCTGATTATTTACTATGATGCAATCATAGTAAAATCACTCAGCTATGATGCAATCATAGTAAAATCACTCAGCTTTATAAATAAGAATGCACATTTTCTTTGCCCCGAGTAACAGAAAAATATGATTTCTTTGACAATATGGGAAAAAATGCAAAAAAACTCCCATCAAATAGCATAGCATTTAGTGAAATTCTGTTTCATATGTTGTGAAAATACTGTCTTCACCTTATAGCCTCCCACTGATAAAACATTATTTGTCAATGGTAACTTACATTTTTATTTATAAAAATTAAATCTACAAGATTACATAATGACGTCATTTTCTAGGTGCTTTCAGTCGTGATGTCAGTCATGAAGTTTTGTTTGGAAAGAGAAAGAACACTCTTAAAGTTATGTTTTTTCCTATAGAATATAAACCATAGAAAATGTTACCACTGTATCTAAAGTATTAAAACATTTAGCTTTTTTAAGGTATAGATATAAGATGCAGTTGTAATATAGGAATAAAATAGGAAATATAAAACATAGCAACCATTTGTTCAGAGTCTGTTTAAAGTCACACTGAAAGCATCTTGTAGAAAATGATGCCATATTTAGGCAATTATTTTTTTTTCTGGATATTATTCTTGAAATATTTGTATTATAGTAGATGTTTTAATTGCAAATACATTTAGATGAAAGTACTATGTCATTTTAATGCTCTTTTAGTAAAATTTGTAAATTTTATGTACGGAAAATCTGTATTATCTGCTCAGAATGAGCTGGATTTTGGATGTGAAAATATAGCGAGTGGGTCTGAATTTTTATTGACTTATAAAAACACATTCTACACATGTTATCATCTAAAAAAAGATTCTTGCCATGTTCTTCGTGGTTCGACAACAGGAAAGAAAAAATTGCATTAGAAAGTTGGAAAGAAAAGAAAAAAGATTTGTATAAACTATGATAGGTGCTTGAAAAAGGAGATAAAGAGTGGTTTGAGCAATTTGTTAAGTAGTCAGTAATTTTACCTGTGTTCTAAAATGTATGTTTATCAGGTTTCGTGCAAATCTCTTTTAAAATTGTGGATTTGTATGAGGATAAGGAACATACATAAATACACTGATTTTATATATAGAGAGAGAGATTATGTAATGTGAAAACCATTGGCCAGTTAGTAACTTTTAACATTAAGTCTATACAGTAGACTCCTGTATAATGTGATTAATATGTTACTTGTTATACGAGATTGCGTTGTATGAACTCTCATTGAACAAGAAAAAATCTTGTATAATGCGAATGTTAGAGTAAAATGTTACTGATTATTATCAAGTCAAATTTTATCGTTTACTAAAATAAGATAAGGAAAAAATTTAGTTTCAACCAAAATATTTTATTTCATATATTTGCATATGTAAAACCAGAGCCGTCCTTAGCGAAAGCGAGGCCGGGTGCAAGAACTTTTGCGAGGCCCTTCACTTCCAAACTATAGTTAATCCCTCGAATTCCCACCAATATTGATCATTTAGCTCCTTTTAAAATTCATTTCCTTCATTTAACGGCAGATCATCCGTGATTACATAAAGTAAAGGTAACTATTCAGAAATTCTGGTAAATATGTTGAATAAAACAATGAAAAAGCTTGCATGACATACACGCACAGTGGCGCACCAAGGATTATGCATTTTGGGAGGGGAGAATAGTATGTTTTAGTAGAGTAGATATTTATACAGACTCGTGCCAATTTTCTGTCATAATACTCGGACTGGAATAAAATCATATTAAAAAAAAAAATCTTGAATTATGATTGACATTAATTTGCACAGAAAACAACCATAATTACAAAAAACATAGGTAATTAATTACAACTCATTCCAATCATTAGTTTTCGAGATATAGATAAATTTTACTTTTTGATGGCCTAATGAGACTGCCTCCTGTTATCATCAAAGCATTCACAGAAAAAAAAAATAGAGATTAACCGGGGGAAAAAAAATATATTATGGTATTTTATTACATATAAAGTGATTTTGGTGAAAACTACAAATTTCTGTATAATTTTTCTGGGAATTTATTAATTTTCTCAAAGCATCTCCTTGTAAGATATTTTTATTTTTCTAAATTTATGGATAATCTCATAACTCGTTTTCTTTTATAATTCTAGGAAGAATAAGAAAAAGTATATGAACAATACTTTCTTTCAGGCTGCCTTAATTTAAAAAAGTATCATATCAAAAGTGGGTGCTACCATTTGAAAATTTAAAGTTGACGCAATTTTTAATATGTAGACACAACCTTTAATTCATTATTTATATTCCTATTCGGAAAGTAGACAAAATTCTGAATCGGAAGGTATCCCTTGCATCTCAATTTGGCCATTAAAAAGTATGGGAGTGTTATCTTTCTGTCTCTTTTTTTATTTTTTTACATTTTTGTATAATTGTTAACGAAATCTGTAGAAATTAATTTTGGCCTAATGAATTAAAAAGAAATATTTTTAAAAATCTATTTTTTTTTCTTTAGGGATATAGGGTGTTCCTTCATGAAGAGCTTCAAAATTATGACATTTTTAATCATCCTTTTCTTTCTTTCTAAACTATTTAATTTAAGGAGTCTTCAATTGAATGTCTTATGTGATCATTAATATTGTAATTCTGTATTACATGGCTGTCTGACATATAATCTAAAAAATTCTATGCTTAACTATGAATGCAATATTATTTTAAAGAATTTTAATTGTAGGATAACACTGGCTAACAAATATCGGAAATTTTTGTAGGTATTGGGTTGGGTCGGGTCTGATTTTAATAATTTTTGCTGAGCTTAAGACTGACCGAGCTGTTAACTTTTATACCGGGTCATGATAGTTTCCTCTGGACCAGGGTGGATCTCGGTCTGAAAGTTTCGGCCCATGCAGACCTGTAACGTGGCATTTGTGAGCAGGCGATCAATGATCAACCAAATGCCAATGAACATTATGCAAAAATAATGGCTAAAATATGCATGTGTTTGAATATGGAGAGACATATACGTTCCACGGACCGATAGCAGGGCTGCCACTATCGAATATTTTTATATTTGGTTTTGTACTACTATTTACAAAAAAATAAATAAATAATAAAATAAAAGTGGTAATTTTTTCATGAAATTGACATAAATGTGTACAACAAAGGTTATTTTTTTTTAAAAAATGCTACGAATAATAATAGTAAAAAGCCGCCAGTGGTAGATATTTCTATTAAAAAATAATTTTGTAGTGAAAGAATTAGTCTATTAAATTACTCAATCAGTCATCGTAACCTGTATAACGTTTTTCATTTAATTAGCAAATATTAAAGATGTTAATATTTTACAGTTAATAAAAGAATTTTAAAATAAGGGAAAATCTGAGTCAAAATCAACATTTCTCAAACTTTTCTTTTCTCTAAGAATCTTTAAAAACTTAACCTTTCATAACTTTTGGAGAGTTTAAATCTTCAGTTTAATCTTGTGGTTTTGGGGACGGAGTTTATCTCCCTTGCCTCTCCGTCGTGTTTACTCGATAAGATATGCATATGCGGAACATCATATTCATAATATAATAAAAATATGAACTTGATTGTACAAGAAGGAAAGCAAATCAGTGTTGTTACATTACAAACAGCCATTAAAATAATAGCGAGCAGTTTGTCAGAATTATCATCAGCATCTATCACTTCACAATTTGCATTCCGTCGATGCGCTTGTCTAGATTTATTGTACGGGTACTGCCTAGGCTAGAGTATAACAATGCCTGCAAGATTGAATATAAGCTACAAAAGCTATTCTCTTCTCGAGCGCCCACTACTTGCCCGAACATTTTATTGATAAAATTTATACATTTTATAAATAAGCATGTTTACACATACAAATTTTATTACGAAATAAATATTCACAACAAAAAGTAATAATAAGTATTTAGCTATTTGTATTAAACATTGTTTTTTTCGAGCGCGAGGCCCTGTGCGGCCGCACCTGTAAGGACGGCTGTGTGTGAAACACATTAATTATTATGGTGTTGAGAATCTGTTACTATCTGTGTCATCCAAAATTACATTCTATCGATGTTGATTCTCTGAAAGTACTTTTTGGTTTTCTCTATAATTGTTTCATTTTCAATAATGTTATCTACTTGAGTATTAGATGTATAATTTTTGAGTGGTTTTGCTCGGTCAAATGTTATTTACCAAGAGTTTCTCACTGGTTTCTTTGAACTCTGCCTGAAGTTTAAAGTATGGGTCAAGACCAGGGCTTTACAAATTTGATAAATTCTGGTAGCCAGAAAAAAATTGTAGTCGCCAGTAAAGATATTTATACCCCCCAGACGTCATTGATTTTCAAAAAGCACAAAAGGTTTATTTATGATTAAGAAAAAATAATAAGAAGCACAGTTTAGAATTATTAGTTACAATGTTTAGAATAGTACTCAAATTTTATATAAACCAAGTTTCGTATTGAAAATTATCAAAATTATGTATTTCTGAAAAAAAAAAAAAAAAAGAAAGAAAGAAATACTGTAAAGGCTGAATTAATGGCATGTTCGGGGTATGCTTATTGCTGAATGCTTCAAATGCCCGGGTAGTTCAGTGTAACAAAAAAATCTATATCTGATGATGTGCATTTTATCCAATTTTAGGTGCCACAAAGGTTGGATTGACACTATTTCTTACTGTTTTATTGAAACCTGCTTCTCCCCCCCCACACACACATTCTAATTAAATGACATGTGAGCTGGATAGAGCGGAAAATAATAACGTTTTCTGTGAATGATATGGAAAACGCCTTTTAAGCTTGGTTTCTGCCATTAAAAGTACGAGAAAAGAGGAAGATCATTGCTTGCCGCATACCAGTATGTGTGGGGGAGAGAAAAAAAATGCCGTTTATGCTTATTTCTTTGTTCAATATTTGTATAGAAAAAAAAAAAAACAATAGTTATTCTCAAACATAGAAACCAAACAAAAAAACACCTTGCTAGATGAAATAATTTTGGCCACCAGATAAAGAAACTTGGTCGCCAGTGGCGACCACATTTGTCAAGCCCTAAGACAACTTGTAAATTCTTTTCTTTTTTTCCAGCTTCATCCATCATGCCTGGGGGAGAATTTAAAAAAAAATTTATTACCATCAATTACAAACTATGTAATTGTATATATTTTTACCTTCTATGTTTCAGAAATGTACATTAATTTAATTAAATTTTAAATATGTAAACTTTATTTTGCACTATTTAACCAACTTATAAAAATGTACATACAGAATGTGTAATTAAATTGACAAAGCAATACAAAACTACTTCGTCAAATCATTAAAGAAAAATGTACAGTGTTTAACAGGGAAATTCCTGCATTTTAAACTATAGCACATTATACGGGAATTGCGCTATACGAATAAGTCATCAAAATTTTTCGTAACGTGTTGTATGAACTCGCGTAATACAGGAGTCTACTGTACTTATGTTCCGTAATTTTCCTCAACAGCATTATTTTTGTCAGATTTTTTTTTTTTTAAATGCAAACTAAGCATCTATCAGTTAGCTGAATTAGATGATCAATGACCAAACAGTCTAGGGATAGTAGTCAAGAGGTACAAATGAAGTGGAAACATAAGAGCTTTGCTCGCTCAGCTCAATAAGGGAAAGATTTTATTTTCAATGAAGTATTGATAAACTGAAATTTGATTCTTCCCACTAAACAAGTTCTGTATATTCTGGTGTATAATGCACATTTTTGGTGCAATAAAATTGATCGAAATTTATAGGTGGATATAAAATTGACAGATAAAAAAACAACATAAGAATTGAAATATATTAGCATTAAGGGTCCTCTCGCCTCATGCGAAAACACCTATTCTATTAATCCTATGGGGCAGTTATTTTCTAATATCTCGTTTCCATTTCAATAGTTTTAAACTACTTTTTTTTTTGTGGTCCTCTCCCCTCATGCGAAAACACCTGTATTGTATACAATACAATACTACATAGGAATGACAAACAGAAAATTTAAAACACGAATAAAAGAACATATGGCAGATATCAAACATGACAGAAGAACCACCGCTTTAGCCAGACAATATAGAAAGGAGCAGTTGCAGATTGATTTCAAGAATAGTAAAATAATTTTTCAATCAAGAGCTTATTTCCCATCCATTATCTGTGAATCTATAGAAAATATATTTGCGAAAAGATTGCATTTGCAACGAGACTGCTTTCTTTGAATTAGATAAAATTTGGCACACGATGATCGATAGATTAAAAAGCAATAAAAATAAAAACAATAATTTTTCACGTTTCCCAGTTTTAGCCAATTTAAGCACCTGCTAGCCTTGGACATGCGATCTCGTGGTATCTGTTTCCTATTTTCGAAAATATGCGAGAATATTGTATTTATCATTAAGATCCGAAGATGTCACCGATAGTTGTGAACAAAATATATGTTATCTGCATTAAAAAGGTATTTTAAATATATCCATGTTATGTTTTTATCACTTTAAGCATTATTGGACTTTAATTTAAAGTTAACAAGTAGATTGTATTATATTATTTATAACACCTATTCTATTAATCCTATGGGGCAATTATTTTCTAATATCTCGTTTCCATTTCAATAGTTTTAAACTACTTTTTTTTTTTGCATTGGATAGCTGAGATAGATCTCTGTTTCTGCCGTTAATTACTTTTTCGATTTTCTTTGTAGATTTTTTTTTTTACGGAAGATACTTTAACTTTTGGAACCGGTTTCGAAAGTAAAAGTATCTTCATAAAAAAAATCCACAAAGAAAATCAAAAAAGTAATTAACAGCAGAAATAGAGATTGATATCAGCTTCTCCAATGCAAAAAAAAATAGTTTAAAACTATTGAAATACAAGCGAGATATTAGAAAATAACTGTCCCATGGGATTAACATTAGCGAGCGGGTGTTTTTGTGTGAGGGTAGAGGATCTACAGTGGTGGCCAAAAGTTTGGACATTTTTTGGAAGTTTCATGTTTTTCAAATTTGTGTGCTTGTAGAATATATTAATTTTCACTTAAATACAAACGTTTATATATCAAATTGAAGGTAATTTAATGTAAAATCTTACTTATAATAAAATCCAAAGGCGAGAAAGTGTCTGTAACGGTACCGGACTGTACCACTCTGATCTGCGAGTCGACCGTAGTTAAACGCCATGTTAGGCTTACTGAAAAATATATGCTAACACATAATAACACTAAATGATAATATCTTCTACTTGAAATAACGTCTGTTCAGCATATTTTCGTATAAAACATGTATATCATATCCAGTTATAATGTTTTAAGTTTTAAATTAAAAATAACAGATTAAACATCCGATTACCTGATGTAAATAAACGAATAATGTTGCCATTCAAAAACACAAATCCCATATCTAGAAAAAATAAAAGGAATGACTCTTTGAACGTTTCATTAAAATATCCAATTATGCTCTTAAAATATTTGTAAAAGCATTTTAAACTCTTTAAATATTCAAAGGATTTTCTCAAATTTATTTCTGTAAGCATTTTATTCCTGAAATCACTTTTTCAGAAATAGCGATGATACCTTTCGAGGCTTAGCAATGCATCTACCAGCATTTTTAGATATCGTTCGTAAATAATATTCTGGTGCCATCTTCTGACAATAAATACAAATTATACGTTTCTGTTAGAAAAAATAAATAAATTAATAATACAACTTTATTATAATTTACATAATAATAAAGTTGTAAAGTAATATAAAATGTACATAAGCATATTTTTAGAATAAGAAAATTCAGGATGTATTGATTTATTACAAGATCAACTTTTTTTAATGATTTAAATTATTTTTATTATTAATTTTGAAAGGGAAATATTTGACTTTGTATAAAAATTAATGCATTCTTTCAGATTATGAAGAAGCTAAAAGATCGTTTTCATATTATTGAGAGCGAAAATTAATATCTATAATTTACTAACCATAGTTAATTATTGAGACCTTAATTAATTATTGAGATCATTATTAGGATTAAAATTTTAATTATTGAGAAAAATATTTGGAAATTTTGAGTTGAAAAACCAAAATAAGGGAAAAGATTACGTTTCGTAAAATTTACCATTAACATAAGGTATGTACATTCAGGATGTATTGAATTATTACAAGATCAACTTTTTTTAATGATTTAAATTATTTTTATTATTAATTTTGAAAGGAAAATATTTGACTTTGTGTAAAAATTAATGCATTCTTTTAGATTATGAAGAAGCTAAAAGATCGTTTTTGTATTATTGAGAGCGATAATTAATACCTATAATTTACTTAACATAATTAATTATTGAGACCTTAATTAATTATTGAGATCGTTATTAGGATTGAGATTTTAATTATTCAGAAAAATATTTAGAAATTTTGAGTTGAAAAACAAAGATAAAGAAAAAAAATACGTTTCGTAAAATTTACCATTAACAGTAAAATTTACCATTAACCCTCTATATTACCTAATATTACCTTAACGGTTCAGGTCAGTTTTCCCTATTGTCGATAAACAGTATATGAATATTTTTATCAATTATTTAAAATTTTAACTGAAAACCCCAATTTCTACCCACCGACAGGACGGGCATTTACACTAGTTTAATAATAAAAACAGTATTACAATATCTGTATTACAAAAAAAGTTATGCTCATTTTAGTAGAACAAACAAACACAAATCGTTTTGAATAAGGACGTGTTTTGTAATAAAAGCGTACTAGCCAATCACAAACACTGTTCTGAGGACCAATCAAATGTCTGTAACTATAGTTTAGGTTATCTGGATGATAAAAGAGTTATTGTTGTGGCAATATTTTGCAGAATTATGCATACTAGTACAATTAAATAGAGTATTGCTGTGTTTGAATATTTAAAGTCCTTTTTTTTAATTAAACTAATTTTAAACAATGTCATCAACAAGAAGAACTAATTGGACATCTACAAAAAGAAGCCGAATTGTCATATTGAGAGAAAATGGCCTGTCTTATGCTGAAATTACAAGACAAGTTGGTGGTTCAGTGACTTGTTCTGGTGTACGAAAGTTCTGTTTATGTTATGAAAAAACAAAATCAGTGGAAAATAAGGCCAAATCAGGCTGAAAAAAATGCACAAGTGCTACTGCCGATAGAAAAATTAAACGGCTATGCCTTCAAGATAGAAAAATTTCATCAGATGCCATTAGATGGGAAATGAATGCAGCGGGTATTGCAGTAAGTTCAAGAACAATAAGAAGAAGGTTATCAGGATTCGGACTACAAGCTAGAATTCCAAGGAAAAAACCATATTTAAATCAAAAGCAACGCGAAAAACGAGTTAAGTGGGCAAAAGAACACATTAAATAGTCAGAAAATCAATGGAAGCAAGTAATCTGGAGCGATGAGAGTAAAATATCGCTCTTTGGTAGTGATGGTAGAAAATACATGAGACGTAGAGTAGGAGAAACACTTCATCCTGATTGCATTGAAGCAACTACAAAAAACCCAACAAATGTCATGATTTGGGCATGTATGTCTGCAGATGGTGTGGGCCGAATTCAAGTGATTGATGGCATCCTGAATGCCAAAAAATACATCGAAACCGTCCTGGAACCAAAATTGATACCTTCCATCAGGGATCTCTTCCCCAATTTTGCTTAACATGAACAAATTAACATATATATTTGGCGCCCTTGGCTGTGGAAATTTGAACTAAAAAATATTGCAGTGCGTGTGCAGCATGCCTGCTATATGGTTCCATAGTCAGCGGGTACAGGTGCCGGAGTTTCGTTCAGCAAGAGGTTTGTTTAGAATAGAATACGCCCCCCTGTTGGAGGAAAGTGGATCTTAAATGATATTTCAGCACTCTGCTATGTGGTGCCGTAGGCAGAGAGGACCCGTGTCAGAGATTAATTTTGAACAGAATCCCCCCTCCGAAAATGGCTATTTTTATCGAAACTTCAAAAGAAAATTACTGATTTGATGATAATCCCAGACAACAAATTTTCTCCTTTTTACTCATCCTCGAATATTAAGAAAACTGTTAGAGGTATCAATTCGAAACTCCCACTATATACGTAGCTTTTTTTTCTGATTCCGTGAATGCAAATTTTTTGAAAATCTGACGGCAACTTTTCTTATTTTTGGCCAAAAACTGACGCTTTGAATCAAATGAACCAGACATGTGAGGGGGTTGTATTGAATTTGCTTCCGCTTGGCCCGTCTCTTTATTTGCTTTCCGACAGACGAAAGAGTAGGAACAGTTTCGAGCAGTGATTTTTAGAGTACATTGTCTCGTTTCGTACTATTTTTTTACCGTACCAGGCGGATCAGCTGGTAATGTTATATGTGGGGAAATCATGGAAACTTTGGTCTGAAAGAAAAAAATAAATAAATGGAAGAGGATACTGAACTATTTGAACTAGTGGAAAGATATAAATTGGATAAAAATCCATTTCAACAAATTTTATATACTTTATATTTATTGTATGTATATTTTTTTAAGAATACATTCTTCCACCTAACATTTACTTCTACAGATTAGATGAGAAATGACTTTAAGTAAGTGTGTGCGTGTATGTACATCATAGAATTACATACATTATTATACAGAAAGATGTATCTGAAATAAGAAATGATTGAGAACTGAAATAAAAAAATTCAAAAACAAACATTACAATTCATTGGTTTCTTCACAGTTCTCAATATGCAAATATTACAAAAATAAAATAAAATAAATAAATAAATCTCCAGTTTTCAACATTATAAATGTGACAAATAAGTGAAATGAAAATTACCAAAAACAAACACTTGAAAGAATAATTAAGAAGTAATAAAACGTTTTTGGAATTATATTATAATTTTGTTAAAAATATAATACAGTACACAAGTACTGACAAAGGATGTGAATTAATTTTTACTTTGCTAAACAACGCATAACCAACAGAGTGAAAAATGTGTCCAGACTGGGGATCGAACCCAGATACCCTGGTATAGCGAACCAAGTGCTTTACCATTTAAGCCATCTGAGCAACATCCAGTCTGGCATTTTTCACTTATACGTTGGCAAGGCTGAAACTTCGCAGCGCAAGATGGAATGTCATACATGAGCAAGAGCACACTATCCAGTGGCGTACATGAGACGAATAAATTTCCAGAATCGGATAATATCTAAATTTCCAATTAATTTTTCAGCAGGACTGAAACTGCGCATAAATTTATTAACACTGACAAAGGTCAGTTTCAGTCCTGCTGAAAAATTAATTGGAAATTTAGTACACAAGCATTTACAGGATTCCTACGCGACTGGAAAATATGGAAAACAGGGAAAATGACAAGTGCTCAAAAAGTAAGGGAAAATCGCATTTTTGACCTAAAACCTGGAAAAATCAGGGATTAAAAATATATGTGTGTGCTATCATGTGTCAAGATTCTGCAGAGTTCCAAATTCAGTCTGCAAAAAATTCAGATTTTTTACTAGCAAGTAGTATTTCTGCTACTTTCATATTTTTAACATAATGATGTTTTAGCCATACAAATTTGGTGCTAAATAGGCGATACTTCTGAGAAAGAAATATTGAGCCATGTTAAGGTGGCTAGGATGAGTTATCACGAATATTTAAACAAGAAAATTATAAAGCAAGCAAAAAAGAAAAGCTGTAGTTAAAATTAAATTGTTAAAAGACAAAAAATTGAAAGTTGCATAACAAACTATTTATAAAACAACACAAATAAATGACATTGTAGTAGAAATGTCAAAAAATATTTGAATGGTTGATATGTGAAATCTAATTATACCAATAAAATGTTACTTTGAATCCATCCAAATTGTATATTTTTAATTGTTTTTCAATTTTTATATTTTAAATATCAAAAAATAGATTTTTAGTTTCAATTTTACAGATTACTTTTATTTTCAGAGGTATATTTAATCATTAAGATCTAGAATTGCTAATCATATTTCTAAAAATGTCGTGAATTGTAGGAAAACTGGTCTGCAAAAAACCTGGAAAAGTCAGGGAATTTTGTTATTCAAATAGAGTATGAACCCTGATTTATCTAGAATGGTTGAATATTCCGGATAACTGGTTGGGCATTAAGCAGCACCCATTTGATCTGATTTGAAGAATATATGTGGCTGTGGAATTGTTTCTGATTTCAAATTTAATTATTAGATTACTCATATTAAAAATCGGATCCAATCAACATCCCAATATTAGTGTATTAGTTTCCGAAAATAATGACTCGTAGGAAAAATTGTCAAAATGGCAAACGCCAGCTGTTTGTCATCGACAGTTTTGCTCATAATGCTTGATATCTTTCTTTTTCGATAGTCTCCAAATCTTTTATTAAATTGAAAATATTTTCAGCCAATATTGAGTTTGAATTAGATTGGGAATAATTAAGTTGCCTTCCAGTTTCTTCAATTCACAACCAATCAAATTTAGACAAATTCAGCTACTCTACATTCAAGCAAGCTACTCTACATTCGTGTATTTTGATTTAGAACTACAATCAATGCGGTGCCGAAAACCTTCGGTCGCGTGCCATAGCTTCGCGGTCCCTACTCTATTAGTAAGCATCTTGTAGTGCACCTGTGTGATGTAATATCAATTTCAGTATGTTTGAAATACTTTAACATCATTAAAATACACTACAAATTATTTTCCCCCGTAGAATAACATGTAAGGGCATTATTTTGAGCGCCCCTGTAAACAAACTATAAATGCTACACACTTCATTTTCCATGCCGAACATAATAAACTTGAATAACATATATCAATTACATGGCAATCTGACTATATTTATGCGAGTTAGAGCACGGACAGGCCGAATTCACAAACGCTTTTCAATAATACTGCTGCCTTCGACGCTGCCGTAATTGAATTTCTTGTGACCTTTTTACTTTCGCGGCTCTTAATAAAACAAGTTGGAAATTGTACGTCAAACGTCACAAATGAGGTGCATTAGTACTATAACTAGTTTCAGTGAAATGAATTATATCGTCTGTTATGATATGATTAATTTCAGTAATAAAATAAGTACATTTTAAGTTGGCAACTTTTTATCTTTTGTTGACATTTACTGGAAATTCCAATGGGCATAGGCGTAACTAGAGCTATTTTGTGGGGTGGGCACAGGCCGCCAACTTTATAAGTCCTTTGTATGTGTGTATGCGTCCAGTGGCACAGCCCAAGGGGGGGGGGAGGGGTAAAACCCCTTCCAGAGTTAAAAAAATATTATAATTGCCGCTTATATGAATCACTAGTTAAGCAAATTAGACGCTTTTAAGAATCGAAACTAAAGTTAATATTAAGTTTTTTTAGTTTATTTGAAATTCGCAGCTTTGTTGAATCAAATTATATTCAACAAAGTGATTCAATTAGATCGCGAATATTATATTTAAACTGTGGAAACGTATATTAGATCTTAGATGCGCTGGTTAAGTGAAAACTGTCATTTGTTTTGAAAAAGGGTAGCAATTACATTTTTCAGACATCTTACAGTAAAAGAATCATTATTTCGACCGTCATACGCTTTGAGTATTATACAGTGGATAGTTTTTAAATTGAATTTCTGTCTTTGCTCCATGTTCAAAAGGATAATAGACATCAATTTCCAGGAGGAAAAAAAAAACATAAAATATATGTTTATAGGTTTTTCTCAGTTTGAGACTTTCTGTTAAGGTCTGCAACGGAGAAATTTCTAGGTTCGAGCGCGACCCGACTTGTAGAAATTTTTTTGCCCCTCAGCCGGGTATAAAAGTTAAAAGTTCGATCCGGATCGTAAAAAATATATGTATGTATATTAGGCCGGCCTGGCACAAAAAAAAAAAAGCTAAAAGTTAGACTCGAATCCGGTCCGGGCCATGCACATAGTTTATTGGCTCGACCCAGTATAAAAGCTAGAACCTCGGCCCGAGCCCGGCCTGGCTCATACAAAAACATAATTATCCCTTCCCAGCTCGCCTGAATTTCAACAAAAACATATTTTTACACTGGTATGGTTAAAAATTGTCTTCTACGAGGAGTTCTGACAAAAATATTTATTTTAGTTTTTCTTTTCATGTTGTTTGTTGCATTCTTCGTTTTTTAAAAAACGCTTTGTGCTATATTTATTTTGTTACTGGATCTCGATTTGTATGCAAATGACTCAGTTGTTATTAATAACTTTAATCCATATTACATGGCTTGGAGACTTAAAAACCTGAATATTCTTATAGTATAGTAAAAATATCTAAGACGGAATCACGTAGGAGAACAGAAATATCCGTTATAGGAAAGTTACCTTCTTAGCATATACACTGTCGGTTATAAATATATTACATTCTTTTCTCACGTATTATTATGTTCATTTTGCATGGATAAATACATTTTTCCGTTTGAAACAGGATTCTGTCATGGGCAGGTTTTTTTTCACACGCTTTATTGTACTTTAATTTTAATTGCCTAGAAAATGAACTATTCTTTAAAAGAATAAATTGAAAATTTTAATATAGAACAATGACGATTTAAAAATATATGCATTTTTGGCAAAAATTGTTGGGCCGATCGAAATTTTACTGATTTTCGCATGGGTCATGTCAGGATAGGCAGGGTCAATTATTTTCATATGGGCTTGATAAAAACAGGACCCGAAAATTTCAACTCGTCTAGACCTTTAGGAAGAATGAATTCCAGTTTCAGCCCAGCCTGGAAAAAAGGAAGCCAGGCCCGGTCCGATCGCCATGAATGCGAAAATAGGCCGGAGACTGGCCCGTGGGTTGGTCCGGTTTCGGGCCAGGACCGAGCCCAAACAGACCTCTGCATGTGCATCTTCTTTTGTGTTTTTGCTATCAGTTATTTCTAAGACCAAGGTATGTGAGTGATGCAGGTAAAAATCTTTGACAAAGTAAGAATTAAGAAAATGCGCTATAAAGATATAAATGTAAAATGTGTTTTTGATTGAACAGATTATTGTAGTGTTTCATTCGAACAATTTGTTCCTGAGGGGTGGGGGGGGGGGGCTATATATTTAAAGAGTGTAGTTCATTAGCTAGTAAGGTAGCTCGAAATGTTCTTCAGGCCACGCGTTCCCCGGAGGAAAGAAGCACTGATTGCAATTTTATTGATTTTGACTTACAGATACATGCCTATGAGCAAGGTTTTCAAAAGAAAAGCGTTAAATATGAAACATTTTCATAGAATTTATAAAATTTACTATAATTACACACAAACTTATGCTAATTATGCTTTAACTGAAATTAATAAGTAATAAGTTAGTTATACATTGATCTACACTTATTAAATTTTAAATAATGCTGCCTCTATATCATCAAAATTATGATATATTGTTTTTCATGTGGACAAAATTACAGTCGTGTTTAAATCAGATAAGAAGTAAAAACTGGAATATATTTTAGAGTTTTAGCTATAATGTATTTCATTTAAATAAAAGTATATATAAGTAGATCCTTTCGCCCCTACTTTCAGGAAGGGGCAGAGAAAGTTAAAAAGTACCCTCTTTTTTCAAAAATGTTATTATAATGTATTTTCTTTTTTTTCCACGGCCGAAGAAAGGTACAACCTATCTTTCATTCTGAATAGGTGTTTCTAACAGAAAACTAAATATAGATAAACATTCATACACGCAAACATTATACACACATACAAACTACAAATACAATAAACCCAACAATTGTGAAAAATTAGCCAGAGCCAGGAATCGAACCTAGGACCACAGCATACAAGACTCATGCTCTAACCACTGAGCTACCCCGGCCATGATCTGGGTCTGCAATTTCTCACTAATAAATTGCAGACCCAGGTGGCCGGGGTAGCTCAGTGGTTAGAGCATGAGTCTTGTATGCTGTGATCCTAGGTTCGATTCCTGGCTCTAGCTAATTTTTCACACTTGTTGGGTTTATTGTATTTATAGTTTGTATGCGTGTATAATATTTGTGTGTATGTTTAGACTTGAATGCAGGCGTTATTTATGTGTGTTTTAATAGATAAATATTCTCCAAAATCATGAAAAAGGTTAAAAAATAATATTTAGAAAGCACACATACTTAACACATAAACAATGTGTTTTAAAAAAAAGTAGGACAATCTGTAAAAGGTGGTAGAGCACACTACAATTAAGATTTTTGTATAGGAAACCAGGTCGCGATCCATTTATTTAGTGAAAAATATAGGATATAGGAAGTCAAGTCGAATCCAAGTATTTTTAGAGAGCTTTAATAATAATGAAGATATTTTAACGAAATTTTCAGTATACTGTATACGAAATTAGATGTCAAATAAAGTGCTGGAAGTGCACAGTCAGTAATTCAGTCAACGATACCGCGTTTAATGTCAACTACATCCTAAAATATGGAATACTTAGTTCGGCATTGTTTGGACGCGGATAAATTCTACCTCTTCTCGTGTTATTTTACATCTGACGCAAAGTAAAGTCTATTGGAAATTTTGCTAAAATTGCTTTATTATTACTAAAGTTAAGAACAAGAATTCGGGATTGTCTTGTAATGAAATCCTATGTATTTCTGATTTAAAAATAGATTCCTGATTTTCTGTACAAAAAATTGTTTGCTGTACTATTCCCTTCCATTTCTTAAGTTTGCCTCCTCATTTTTCAAACACTATATTAATCTAACAGTTTTTTGTTATTTCATTGGTACATTTTATGTTTTCTAACTCTTATATAAGTAAACGTTGCTGAAATGAATTATGGTCAACGTAACTATTGATTCTACTCTTCGAGGGAAAAAAATGATTATTACTTCATTACCTAAACTGATTCGATTAGCCGGTGATTCAAATAACCAGCGACCACCATTATCAACAATTCAAACCTCTCCTCCCCATTGAGCAGAATTCTGGCTGCGCCACTGATGCGTACAAGAATATTAAAAAAAAACTGCATTGAGACCAAACTCGTTAATTTAATGAAAATTTTGACTTAAAATTAGAAACAACTTATTATCAAGGTTATTATTTAGTAATGCCATTGATCAATGGAGCCAACTTTTGAAATATATTGTATGGGCCCAAATTTTTTAAGCAAAATAGCTCGGCACGTTTTATTATTTGCTTATGTTATTCGTGAATTCTTTTGCATAATAACGTTAATATTTACTATAATATCATAAATATCAATACAAATTAAAAACACAAGAAGCAAAGCATTTCAGTCATTTATGAGCTTTATAATTATCAGGATTAGGACACTAAAATATAGATAATGTTCACTCACTGATTTATACTCACTGATCAAAAGGGGTATAGTGGAGGGCATACGAAGTTACTCGCCGTATACATTTTAGAATCTTTTTTTTTTTTTTTTTTTTTTTTTTTTCTTAAATGCTCCGTATACATTCTCTTTCTCAATAGCATAGTCATTAAAGTTCACATGATTCTAACATTTACCTTTCGGTTTACGTACGACAACAATACTGCTGATCAAGTATATAGGAAATTGAACTGTTGAGAGAAATTTAATAATTATATGTGTACTGAAGCACATTTAGTGCTCTTGATGTCTCTGTTACCGATGTCAATGCTATTTTTCAACGGCAACAAAATGAAATTTTCATAATGAACAGAGGAAAGTATATTTAACTAAGTAAATTATATCCAAGGCACACAGGACTAACGCCCAGGACTCGAACCTGAGTACTTTGGTTTGCCGTACTAACGCTCTTCCTACTGAGCTATCCCGACGATATCCTGGGCTGGCATATTTCACTCTTATTTGTTGTCCACTAATAGAAAATGAAATTTTGTTTCAGAGATTTAAAAATTTAAATAAATACGTAGTGAAATAAAACAAGGGAAATTAGGTGGGTTGGGTTGGGTTGGGTTGGGTTGATTATTGACGGCCAATTATCTACACTAGGGATATAGGCCCGGGGGGAGTGCCCTTCGTGGGGGTCTTTCTAAGGGAACCTAATCCGTATTTACGCATGGATAAATCCACGGCTCGAAGAAAACCACGAAAACTCCGAACGATTAGGCCGACGGGCGCGATTGGGATCGAACCCAGCACCTCCCGTCTACCAGCTTCGAGAGCACAACCTCTCAGCCACTGGTGGGGCGGAAATTAGGTGGGTCAGGGGAGCAAATTATTGGGCGGGCTCGACACTAAAGCCCCACGGGTCCATATAAGTCGGCACCACTGCTATTCATTGCGCCATTGAAATTTTTAAGATGACGAGAGAGACCGAGTTTTCCGAGAAGTTCCGAGAGAGACCCAATTTTAGGCATAATGTCTGGGTGTCCCAATACATCTCTTTAATATCCCGGTTTTAAACACAGCACTTAAACTATCACTTCTCCAAAATTCATTTTTTTAAAAAATGAATGTTTTGATTCTTACCGAATTCCACTTCTCCAACAGCAAAATGTTGAATTGTGTCTATTACGTGTCTATTACAGAAAACTGTCTTGGGAAAAATTTCGTGGTTCCGATAGAACGAATACCATATAGATATAATTTATACATGTCTGAAAAATGTATACAACTGAAACCTGTCTAAAATGTAGAAGTTTTCCGATCACTGTAATTTTATGCAGGTAAAGTAAACTGAATCTATTTATTTTAAGAATGAATAAACGGGAAAATTAGAGAAAATTTTTCTTGAAATCATTAATGTAAACTCTAAATTTGTTTAAAAATTCTAAGAAATGTAAGAATGTGAAAAAGAATATTTTGAGGAGTGGAATGAAAAGATTAGTTTTTATTTTGAGGGACGAATACATTTAAATAAGCAAAAGACAATTAATGTTTCCTTTAACTGCAGTAAAAATGATACGTCAGCCTGACATTCTGACAAGAGACTTCACTTACGCGAAAACATCCAATATTTCGTTTGCATTTTCATATTTTTAAAATGATTTTCTATTTTATTTTTTGCATTGGATAGTTGATGTCAATCTCTACATGGACCGCATTTTACTTTTTCTTATGTGTTTTTTTTTTTTTAATCTTCGAAACCGTTACTGAAAACGATGCGTTTTTTATTTAAAATTCAGTGGATACTCCACTGTTTTATTGCATAAAATCCTCAATTTTTAACATGTGAAAAATATGTTTATAAGAACACAATTTTTAAATTCGATACTGTATAAGTTATAGTCCTTTCAAAAGTTGACATATCACATAAAATAGTGTATAAAAGCTTGAAAAAAAAAGAAATCAGAAGTATTTTAAAGTTTAAAAAAAATATATATATATATTCTTAAATTTTAATAGTACATTATAATTTTAAAACTACGATGATTTCTATAGTAGTGGATTGATTTTAAATTTAATTAGCTCCATCAGAATTCAGCAGAAAGAGATTTGATTAATGAGAACTCACATGGAAAACATTTTTACCTGAAATAATTTTCGCCCAAAATAAATAAATAAAAAAGCTTAAGTTTTACCTTTTTTTCATGGGAAAACAAAAGTATTCTTCAAAATTATTTCTATCACATTTGAAAGGTGCTTATAGAGATGCATCGATTAGTGATTTTGATCCAATAGCGAATATTCGACATCTGTAAACCAGATGCTGAAAATTCGGTAGGCCTAATATTAATGTATTTTAAGATTTAAAAGTATTCAAAAATAAACTTTAAAGTAAATTGTACACCATATTTAACACAAATACTTGTGTTTTGAGTAATGAGTACAACAATGAGTTATTTTACAAGTAAACTTTACACACAAAAATAAAATAAAAAAGCTTTCAGTTTTTTTTTTAAAGAAGAGGATGATCTTAAAAATTATTAATTATTGAAACGTTAAATTCCATAATTCCTTCTCTAAATTAAAATAAATTTATAAGAGCTCCTTTATTTTAAAATAAATATTCCAAAATTGAAAAGAAATTTTTAAGGACATAGAAGGAAAATTTTACTGTTATATAGTGTTATTTGTCAGAAAGAAACAGTAAGTCAGTAAGAAAAATTCTATTCAATTGGCAACTCGGCAAAAAAAACTTATTGCTCCTTTTGAATCAATGAAATTTTTAAATGCACCACAGCGGGCGATCATTTTTAGAAGTTGCAAACATACAGGATTTTTCTAAAATTTTGAAAAAAAAAAATTTAAGCTTAAATTTGATCATTTCAAAAATAAATTTCTGTCTTTACCAAATAGTTTTTTTTTTTTTTTTTTTTTTTTTTTAATAATAAATGACATTAATTAAAGAGGTTCGAGCAAGAACCTGTTATGTTACATTTTCTCAAAATACAGTTTATTTTTTCGATGAGAGTGTTATGAGATAATATGTCATATGGTAAAGGTAAAATACCTATATTTTAATTAATCTTTAAAATCTGATATATTTTTTATTAAAAGTTAATATTTTAATAAAAATAACTTAAATATTATTAATAATTTTTATATTATAAAATTAAATATTGCTAAGTTTTTCTGAGAGAGCTTAGTACTACTCGTTAACTTACTAAATACAAGGTACAAGAACAAAAATAAAATAAAAATTGCAACTAAAAGCTTTCATTTAAATTGTCTCAGAATTTTATTTTTGTTACGTAGCATCTTATTTCACTAAGCCCTTCTATTTATTCAGAATATCAAAGATTGATAAGAAAAATTTACTCACAAAAAGTACATTCAGAAACATGAAGCAAAGAGCCTCGATCCATGAAGCAGCATGCAGCAATACAAACAAAAATTTCCAAAACTACAGAATTTGTTTGCGCACTGATAATTACGCATGCAAACTTGGAAAAGGGAAATAATCCCACACGCTTACAGCAGCAGGCAAATTGCAAAAAATTCGCCCTACCTTAACCCTCAAAGTAAAGGGTAAGCCCCCCGCGATGATGTTCTCATTTATGACTTTTGCCGTATCTCATCACTCAGACAAGACAATTAATTGATCAGTAATTTGTCAATTACATCCTGTTTTTTAAATTGGTCATTATTTTGTAAAAGAAAAAACGTTCGGGCACCTGTGCCCCCCACTATCCCCTTCTCTCTCTCATCCGCTCTCACCACAGCAGATGACTTAGTTGAAAGAATACGGAACTGGACATCTGGAACTGATTTTTTCCCTATCACCTCGTGACAAAAAAAGAAAACTCTCGTTCAGATTTAGAGCTTTCAGATAATATTTCACTTTGTTCCTTTTGGAACCCTATAGACTCCGGGTCATATAAGTGTTGCAAAGAATGTAGAAGAGTAATAGGATTTTCTTTGTCTGTTGCTTCTTTTTTACCTCACACACACACACATTTACATATGCGTGCGCGCCGTTTTCGTTACATTAGTTCTCAAATCAGAAATATATAGTATTATTTATTGGTATAATCATTCAAATATTTGAAAATTAAAATTTTGACCATATCGCAGTCATAAAATTTTCACGTGAACTTGAAATTCTGGGGTGGGCACTGGAACTACCTGGGGTGGGCACGGCCCACCCGGCCCCCCCCACTAGTTACGCCTATGCCAATGGGAAACTTAAGTCTGGCTTTGAAAATTTCAGATCTTGAAATTCCTATTTAGACTCTTTTTCCATTTAATATCTATTTATCTCGAAACATAAACTGTCGGTCGATTATAGGATTGCTATAATTAAACAATGTTTGTATAAAAATTCGATTTTTTAAATTCAGTAATACGGAAATAATAGGACTCCCTCTTAAATAGGACGTAATCACCATGGCAACTTAGAATCGTTATATATCATGGGATATCATTGAATTAATTACTTATGATAGGATTTAATAGAATGAATGTGACTATACTTTGGTCATAAAGGTTATAAAATGTCATATATATGACTATAACATCATACATGTCAGATAAATTGGCGATACATCACTATCAGAAATGGATACTCAAATTCCACGAAATTTTCGTTTTTGACGAAACTGTTTCCTGGGAAATGCTCCGAGCGAATATTTCGTCAAATCGAGTAAATTTGTATCCTCAAAAAAGTGAGGAAATTAATTTCGTTAAATTTCTTGTTCGAAAGCGTAAAAAAAGGCAGGTGGCTCCATCTATTGACAATTTTAGAAACATCTGAAATTGAGAAGGGGAAAAATTAGGACGCGTTAGTCAAGTCTTCAATGGGATTCGAAAAACGCGATCTTCGGTGTGGGAGACTACTGTGCTGCCTCCTTCGCCAGTGGGGTCTTGGGTGAATTTGATTTTAAATGTATCTAGAGGATGTTGATGTGTGTTTATATTTTTAGAAAGTAGATTGTAATTTTTTTTATCGGTGCTGTTATAATTTCTGCATGTTTTAATTAATAAGGTTAGATTATTATTATGGTTTTTCTGGTTAATAAATAATTATAATATGGCTTGATTAATGAAATTTATTAGAGAAATTTCCTTTGTCCAATGAATGATTAGAATATGGTCTAGTTAATTTGTTGGTCAGAAATTATAAAGATGATGGGGGTTAAGATTTTAACACGCTACTGTTTATAGAGGGGAAAGGGATCAGTTATGCATATTTTAAATTTGATTGTTATATGAATATATTTCTTAAATTAAAAAATAAAAAACCTGAAATTTTGATTTTTTTTTTTTTTTTACCGCGCATGCGCGGCAGCGTATTACTGCTTGCACGGCAGCGTATTACTGCTTATTTTACTGTTTAATACTGTTAATTTTACGGTATAATACTGGCAGCTGGGGTGCCAGTTTTATACTGTAAAATCAACAATTATTTTTTCAGTGAAGCAGTGTCATTTTTTATTTAACCATTGCATACAAACTGATTTTCAAATGTTTAATTAATCAATCGCGAAAACAACTGTCAGTTGTCGAAACAACGGCCTTGCGAATCAAAAAATCTCCCTAGTCAAAAGTAATTAAATGGTAACCCGATTACAGAAGATCACCCCACTGATCGTGATGATATCATTTAATCTGCTGTAAAAGGATGATCTTTTCAAAATAGAGCAAATTAGCATGCTTTTAGTGCCTAAGGGGGTTGGCGAGCGTAGCTCGTATAGGGGCAGAGTCCCCTAATTAAAAAGGAAAAATTCAGTATACATTAAGTATTTTATGCTGTCCATTCAATTTTAGGAGCGCTTTGTTGCTTGTTCGGCGTTCATTTATGCATATTTAGAAATGATACTCATGTTACAAATTTAATCGATTATTATGTCTTCTCATTTGCGAATCGATCACGTAGAAACGTGACCCTAATGTGTTAGGACATCTCCTGGGGAGGCAACATGGGTCTACACCTGGGCTTTAGACCTTTGGTGATCCTGTCTCTTTTTCTCAGATAGTCAATTAATATGTTCTAGTATTGACTTTGAAATTGATTAAAAATAAGGGTTTAGGAATTAATATAATATAAGGTGTTTGACTGTATATTGATCGAACCGAAATTTTAAAATACCGGGAAGAAATAATTATAAATTTATCCAGTTTTGTTTTTCTGAAAAAGTAAATTCATCAATTTCCATCATCTGCATAAGTTGAAGACCACAACATAACGCGTATACGTTTTACGCTCATTTATAAATAAAACAAGTTGGAAATTGTACGTTAAACGTGACAAATGAGGTGCGCTCGTACTATACCTATAGTTTTACAATGTAAAAAAAAAAAAAAAAAAAATCATCGTTGTTATTTCAGTGAAATGAATTATATCGTCTGTTATGAGCAAAATGAGCATGATTTTTCTCTTATTAAGTATGCCACGATTACAGATGCGAATTTTTTTTTCGACACCAGACAGCGCTGCAAAATACACCACGGAGATCTTATTTTGCGAATGATTACCTCCATGGTTTAATATTTTTATGACTCACGATGAACGAATCAGTTGTGTTTATTTACTTTAATGGATTGAGATGTCAACTTAATTTCAACTGCAGTTATCTCAGAATCTATACATTTTTTAATGTAACTTATATCTCAAACAAACAATTTTTTGTGAACGATCTTTTTAAAAATGTAACTTTTAGGTAAATTTATTCGAAAAAAACTATTTTGAATAAAAATGGCTGCCTGGCATATGAAAAAAACAAGTGGTTAGCAGTCGTTTCCTCAGCCACGTTTCCTCAGCATTCGTTTTCCTCAGCCACATGACTTGCGCTTTTATTATATAGATCACGTATGATAGGATTTAATAGAATGAAAAAAAACTTATTAATATGTTTTTAAGGTTTGATTCGATTTTCATAAAATTCGAAATGACTCGACAAAATTCTGCAACGATTATATATATTAAATTTCAAACCATTCGATTGGGTAGTTTTTGCGCTGTTATATGCGGACGGACGGACGGACCAGACGACGACTATAGGTGCTACATATTTATATAATTACGAACGCACCTAAAAAAATCCCTGACGGCTCGGCCTACAGGCACAGGTAGATTTTGAAGACGAAGACCGTGAGGTGTCTGTTTATAGAGAATTGCAGAAGAAATGACCTTTTTGCCATGATGAGGCAGTTGGGACCGCCCACTTCGAAATCTACATGTGTTTGTAGGCGGAGCCGGCGGAAATTGGTTTTTTCTTTTAAATTTATTTATTTATTTATTTATATTTTTTCTGTAAAGGTTGGTCTTATAAAAAACTTGTCAATATAAAAGTTGTAGATAATATTAAGAGAATTTATAATAAATTTAAGCGGATTGGATATCTTGTGAATTGACAAAGTTATGAATTTTTTTTCTTCTTAAACCCCTATCCCCCCCCCCCCCCCTTGAACCCATTTTTAATGATATCAAAAATCTGTCATACATAAATTTTCGGTCCTTTTCCTAGAAGTAATAATAACTTTAAACGAATTCGATATGTATCATAATTAAGAAGTTATGTTTTTTTTCTGTTTTTACAAAAAAGCCCCCCCCCCCCCCCTTGGTTCGATTTTGCCCATTAACGAGCTTAACCGAGATTTTATGTATCAGTTTGGAAGAGATTTGTGCAGAATTATTGAAGTTATCGTGTCCATAAAAAATGATATAGACCAGATAGATAGATTAGATACATAAAGTTTTGAACTGGGGGTGGTTTTGGGTTCTGGGAATCATGATCGGCGTAGATCCGCCAAAAATTTTTCTGAAATTCCAACATAGGCAGAATGCAATAGGTAGTATTTCTTACGAAATCTACCTAAAGTAATGTAGTTTACAAAACGCCGATTTTTTTTTTTTTTTTTTTTAACATTTTCCAACAAAGTTGAAAAGTGTTAATACATTTGGTTTGTCTGTCTGTCCGCGCTCTAACTGGCGTAAATATATTCGAATTGCCATGCAATTGATATATGATATTGGGGTTTACCATGGCATGTTCGGTATTGAAAATGAAGTGTGTAACATCAATATTTCGTTTACAGGGGTATTCAAAAGAGTTCCGTTACATTACGGTCAATGGGGGAAAAATCGATTGCAGCGTATTTTCATGATTTTAAACTATTCCAAATATATTGAAATTGATATATATCATAGAGGTTCACTATAAGACACTTACTATATAGAATGTGGTTTTAATGGTATTTATCGTTCGTTTACACGGGACACACAAAAACATTCGTTTACAATACTTTATTTGAGCAATAATTGCTGTAAGTGAGTTTACAATTTTGGTATGCGTTTTTAAATTTAACTAATATTTTGCATGTTACTCGATGTGTATAAATTCTATAGATCATATACAGGGCTGCACATGAGAATTCCAGTACATTTCTGCTTATTGCCGGAAATTGCTGAAGGGGAATTTTAAAGTGGGTTATGTGTTTTCTAATTGAACTTAAATATTTGCATCATCATCAACAACCGTTTTCAATCCACTGCTGGATGTAGGTCTCCCCCAGATTTTCCCATTTTACTTACCCATCATACGTAGTATAGGGTAAGTCTTGTAATCGTTTTGAAAATCGAAAAATTTTTGTTGACGGATTTACACGTTTCAGACACTGGAGATTCCGAAAAACATATTTTTAGAAATTTTTTTTTGCCGTCTGTGTGTGTGTCTGTGTGTCTGTAAACGCTTTATCTCCCGAAAAATTGAGATAGAGACTTGCAATTTGGTATGTACTTAGTATGTAATAATGGGAAGAAGCCTATTTCATTTCAATAACCTCGATTAACCGGAACTATTTTTTTCGGACTCTCAAAATATTCGTTCTGATAAAAGGTATATAAAAATTTTCGAAATTGGTTATTTTAAGAAATGAATATAAAAGACAATAAAAAAACATAAATTTTGCATAAAGCATGAAGTCGATCGGAAGTTGCCGAGATATTTGTAATCCTATTTTCCACACTCTTCGATTTTTCATGACCCTGTATTTCATCCAAATTTCACTTCAAAGATATATTTTAATTGGAAATTTTACGCTTAATCAGATGCAATAAACCGCTAGTTAATAGGATTATTATTTTTGGAGTTATAAGGAAAAACCTCTTTCAAGCAATTCAGTAATCGAGCCTTTAAAGTTTGTGACGTCATCAAGCCTCGATTTTATTTGAATTGCAATGCATTTTATAAGTAGTTTACACATTTTTTATTTTAATATTTTACATTATGCATATCCATGATGGGTAAGTATTACGGTGGCCCCCAACGACTAGTTTCCTGTCTAGTGTTTTAGTCATCCAATTAATACCGGCCACTTTATACTATATAGTATATATATATACAAATATATAGATCCTATACAGGGTTGCACAAAATATTTCGGATAATTTTCCGACTGTAGATGGGAATTGTTTAAATTGTGTTTTCAATTATGTTATGCAGTTTCTAATATGTTTAAATAGACATATTTCATAATATTAAATGACGAAGTTTTGTTACATTATTTTGAATGTGTTCGAAAGTGTTTCATAATCTGTGCTTGATGCATGGTTTTTCTTTCTTGTTTAATTTAGATCTTATGTTACCGCGTAAAGGAATTCCATTTACATGCGTTCTAATTATGTTTCGATCTGCCACCTGTTGGTGATAAAACTTGATCATTTTGTCTTTCAGAAAAAAATTAAATAAAATAAACCGGGCGCATTTATTATTCTATTAAGAATTCTCCAAGTAGTATTTAAATTTCTTATTTGATACACATTTATCTGCAACTGTATACCCCATATACAGGGCTTAATTTGTGCCGGAGCTCAGCTCCGGTACTTCTCTGTTTTTAGTAAATATTTAAATATTGGCCAGAATTCACCGGAGCTCATAAACACGGCGCTCCGGAGCCCAGTGCAATAACGCTTCCGAAAAACGAATCCTAAATTACCCTTTCCTTTCCCTCCCATCTCCAATCTTTTGCCTTCTTTTGTAGCAAAACACTTATAAGTGACGTTATGTGTCGCTCACGGGACGTAAGAGATGGATATAAACCAAGCTCGATTTTTATTTCAGTCTTCGGGTTTGGGCAGGCTCGAGCTCCATCTGTCTTAAATTCAAAATTTTATTTATTTCCATTTCAAATCATTTTAATGCTATTTTGATCAGAATAAAGAGTAAACAGAAATAGCCTTGTTCTATTCTGCATAGCTGCCAACTATTCATTTTTTATGTTAACACTCTTTCCGAATCATAATCCTGAGCTTATTTAATCGCAGAATTCTACGATTAATTAACATTAAGATTAGGCAAAGGTTTCTATTTGGAAGTAGTAATCACTAAAAAGTAAAAAGAAAAAAACAAAACAATGCTAGGGCTTCGGTATTTTTTTTTTCTTAGAAATTAAGCCCTGTTTGTATGTAGAAAAATCTACATTTCCAACATTAAAGGTTCGATGCGTTTTGGAGTGAGATATCAAAAGAAAACCTGAAATTGTCCTTTCTACCAATTACTACGTCGCGTTCTTATTGATGTATTGATTATTTTATCAATGTTGCTTTGAATTGCGGGATATTGAAAAGATCATGGGGAAACAGGAGCGATGGAATATAAGAACAATTTATTTTTTAATGAGGGAGATGCGCGCTTCCATTTTTAAAAAAAGTATACTTGTGGGCTCTGGCAAGGGGCAGGGGAGAGCCATTGATCCTTCCTGGATTTTGAAATACAATAAACTAGATTTCGTATATGTTTGATGATTTTCAAAAGAGAAAAAAAAAAAAAAATTATTCCTAAGTAACTTAAAATAATTAAACATTAAGAGAAAAAGGAACTAAGAGTTTTTCATTGCGGGCCTCTGTGCCCCATGAATCGCCCATTCAACATAATTTTTATCCTATTCTTCTTTTCTGTTCATGTGTATAAAAATTATTTTGAAAGAGGGATTCATGGGGGAAGTGCCGCCTGACAATATTATTTATATATTTAAAACGAAAAGCGCATTCTATCAAATCCACATGAAAATCGTCTCTTTGCGCATGCGTCAACATTTTTTTTGAAGGCCTTCTATCCTCAAAAACAGGAAACCTGATTGATTAACCCAACCCTCACCTGTTTAGCCTAGAGGGATTGAAAAGGGTTGATTGAAAACAGATGAAACCGTACCATTGCATTGAAAACATTGACCTTTTCTAATATGTTTTTGCTCTGAGGTTGAAAGCTGAAGCTTTTTTTTTAAAGAACTCATGTTTTCACTGCTAAATATGCATATTTTTTCGCCAAATTTTAACGAGAGTTTGGATGCAATTATATTTATAACCGATTGAAATGTCAGAGAGTTCGGAAGATGAGAACTATTTTTTTTATTGCTATGTTAAAGGAGCCGACGCAAAAATAAACAAAAAAGCGAGAAGAAAACATTTCTTTTACGAATAGATAACACTGTTTTTTCACGAAATTTTTACACGGGCTGTAAAACCGTTTTATTTATTACTAATAAAGATTTCAAAGAGTTCGGACAAAAAGATCTTTTTATTTTAAAACTATGAAACGACACTACGTAAAAAAAAAAACAAGAAAATGAGCGCTTTTATCACTAAATATCAATATTTTTTCGCGAATTTTTCATTTTAAAATATAATGTCATACAAAATCGGGTTAAAGATATAAAATAATAAAAACTTGATGTTTTTTTTATTTATTTATTTATTATCACGGGACGAGCAACGCCGGGCGTGGGTCAGCTAGTATATAGTATATTAGTATTTCTTTAGTATCGGAAGCCGGCATGATATAGACATCACCGATTCCAGTAATATACAGTAATATACCAGTAATAATAATAATATATGCCTATTACTAAACCGACATTGCCGACTGTGGCTTGATCGTCTGGCAAAAGGTCTGTGTTTGCTGGGTATATACAGGAGGGCCATAATTAAAGTGACACGACTCAGAGTGCTCTGTAGAGCGTTCTAATTGCGAGAATGGAGCCAAATTTTGTATTATGATTAAACAAGACGGAAGACGAAGAATCCCGCAAAAAAAAATTAGTTCCAAAAGTCACCGCTAGGTGGATATGTGGCGCTGTGTTTTCAGCTTTTTAAAACGTGCCATATTGAGATTGATTTTAATCGTTAAATGTGCTAAATAAAAGTTAATTTTATTTCAGTTTTGATTCTGCATTTTTAAAACTTATTACACAGCGCCACGTTTCCACCTAGCGTTGATTTTTGGAAGTAATGTGAAAACACATTGTGAAACCATAATGTGAAAAATTTTCAGTAATATTTCAGACTATATATCCGCAAGCCATATAATAGTGAATAGCAACATTAATGATATCTTAGACATTCAAATAAAAACTCATTAAAAAAATAATCCAGTTTACAATAAAAGAAAAAAATAGGTTAAAAATGTAACTTTTGAAGCTCTATAATGAAAAAACAAGAAAGAAAAATCATGCACCCGGCATAAATTATGAAGCACTTTCCAACACTAACAGAATATTATTAAAAGAAAATTATTTTTTCCTAGAATGAAACGAGATATCTTAATAAGCAATTTAAAAAATACATAACTCAGTAAAAATCCATTTTCAGCAATGGTTACTCATATTCGAAGTCTTCCGAGTAGCCCTGTATAGGATCTACAGAATTTGTAAACAACACGTAATGCACTAAAAATTACATAAAAATGCATACCACAGCAGAAAAGGTAATTCCAGATCATAGTCAGTCCTTTAACCAAATTCTTTTGTGCGTCTCTGTAAATGAACGATAAATCCTACGCACTCCATATTTTATAGAAAATAAGTTGTACTGAACCTTAGTAATCCTTTTAGATGTCATTATGTTTCAAGTATCATAACATGCTCAAAATCCCCCGCAAACGACTTTTCCACATAAATCATAATGTAAAGGAACTATTTTGTACGTTCCTGTAATTGAATTATAATTTGCTACTAACTGTTATACTCTGGGGGAAAATCCACCTCCAGTAATGCACAATAATTTCATTACGTTTGAAATACAGTAACATCAATAAAATGCGCCGCAAACGATATTTCCCCATAACCATAATGTAACGGAATTCTTTTGTGTGTCCTTGTAAATGGACTATTAATAGTACACACTTCATTTTCAATACCGAGCATTCTATAGTAAAATTCAATAATGTGTACAAATTTCATGACAATCCGAATGTATTTACGAGATTTAGAGCACGGACAGACAGACTGACAAACCGAATTCATAAACACTTTTCAACTATGTTGGAAAGTCTTGAAAAATGGAGTTTTTGCAAATATTTCTCTGTAATTTATTAAAGTAATATTTCTAAAGATTCCATTTACAAAAGTTCATTATCCCTATTATTTTAAGAAAAAAAAAAATCAAAATCAAAATAAATGAATAAAAATAAATAAATAAAATAAATAATAATAATAATAATAATAACAATAATAACAAGAACGAAAAATCCTGCACCACGGCATTGATTAGGAAACACTTTCCAACACTGTCGGAATATTGTTAAGAAATGTCATTTTTAACACTTTCCAACATAGTTGAAAAAGAGTTTATGTATTCGGTTTGTCTGTCCGTCCGTCTGTCCGCGCTCTAACTCGCGTAAATACAGTCGGATTGCCATATGTTATTAAGGTTAACCAAAGCATGTTCGGTGTTGAAAAGGAAGTGTGTAGCATTTATGGTTCGATTACAGGGGCAATCAAAAGTGTTCCGTTACATTACGGGGAAAAATCGTTTTCAGTGCATTTTAATAAAGTTGCACCATTTCAATCATAACAAAATGGATATGGTTCACTGAGGTAGGCGACACCATGTTTTCTATAGAGTCTAGAATGAGTAGCAATTATAATTTGTTTACAGGGACGCTCAAAAATATTCTGTTACATTACGGTCAATGGGGAAATATCGTTTGCAGTCAATTTTAATGATGTTACACTGTTTGAAACATAAGGAAATTCATATGCGTCACTGAGGTGGCGGCAACATGATTTATATAGAGTATAGAGTAAGTATAGCATTTATAGTACGTTTACAGGAACGCACAAAAGTAGTCCATTGCAATGGGGAAAAATCATTTACAGTGTATTTTAACGAAATTGATATACATTACTGAGTTGCACTAGAGCACGTTTTCTGTAGATTTATTGAGTGCATAGAATACTTATTTACAGATACTCTCAAAATATTTCGGTTACAGAACTGACTATGAGCCATACCTGCTGGATTTCAGTTTTAACCTGTGATATGCATTTAAAATGTTCATTTTTAGAGTATTATGAGGTGTGTATTTCATATACAGGGTTGCACAATATAGAATTCGCACACATTACCGGCTATGGACGCAATTCTTGAAAATGAATTTTAACTGCGTTGTGGTTATTTTTTAATGTTTATTCAGATATCTCATTTACTTGTATGAACAATAAAGGCTACACACTTCATTTTCATCACCTAACATGCTTTGGTCAACCACAATAACATATATCAATTACGTAGCAATCCGACTGTATTTATACGCGAGTTAGAGCGCGGACAGACAGACAGAGGGACAGACAAACCGAATACATAAACACTTTTTAACTATGTTGGAAAGTGTTAAAAAAATGCCTCACCGACACAATGAAGTCGAGATTGAGCCCGGCTCGAATATGAAGGTAAAAATGTAAGCCTGAGCTCGGACCATAGCTGGGCCGAGTATGATGAAAAAAATTAAGCACGGGCTCAGGCGCGATGTAACTGTCCGATTCAGATTTCTACGCTGGACATGTCATATTTCTGTTAGCGATGTTGTCAAAGTAACATCGGCTCGTGCGAGCACATTTTTAAATTCTCGACTCAGCGAGATCCATTAAAATTATTTGTATTTTGTCGGTCTATAGTCCGACCCTTTTAAATTTGTTGTATCGGGATGGTCGGCTCGCTTAATTTTTTTTATCGGCTCGGTCGATTAAAAATATTGTCCTTATTCTGCTGATTGAGCCCGTTTGAAAGTTTGTTTTCATTTTGACGGCCCAACTCGTCAAAATGAAAAATTCAACAGATTGAAACTTTAAAAAAATCTAAAAAGGCATTCCCTTCACCCATTTTCTGATAGCTCCGGTACGGGCATCGGGCTAAGCACGGGCCTGTGCTGATCTCTACCTCTTTACATGGATGTCAAGAGAAAGGGAGAAGTATTATTTTATTACCAGTACACCCGTACGAGGATTCCGCACCGTAATATAATATTTTTTAGCAATTTCTAATATTTTTTAGATGCAGATTTAGATTTCTACAGAAAAATTAAGGATAAAAAATATCTGTAAACAACATTTGTCAAGCCAGAATATCGTCTCATTTTTTCCGTCAAAGTTACAGTAAAAACTGATCGAAAATAGCAAGAGACACGCGTGAGAAAATAATTAACAATCGTATTTTAACTACATTAGAGGATGACATCCTCCAATCTCCTTCGGGAAGAACATGAGACAAAGAAACATAAATTGAATACATAAAAAATACAATTTAATCTAATAAAACAAACCATACCTTTTATGTTACACGTGAAATACCACTGATTTGATAGAACGATGATGTATTTTTCTTCTAAACATTTCCATTTAAATTTTGATTTTTAATCTTACATATAAAATAAACCCATGCGGATACATTCGCACTTTATCATTTTCGTGCTATTTATTATTTTTTATAATCATTGTTGAGCACGATAATGCGGTATTTTATTTTTAAGGCAACATTGATTTGAGAAAATCTTCCATTTCATCTATGAAAACAATGTTGATTTCATTTTTAAATAACTGCAATTTTTAATAAAAACACATGTTTTGACGAAATGTCAGTGTACTATTTCCGAAGCCTGTTCAAAAACCATTCGAATGATACCTCATTCATTGTTGTGCGTTTTGTAAATGCATAGTAAAAGGGATGGTGACTACAGAAATGATATATATCCCCTTTCCAACGGGCATTTGACTTAAGATTTAAACTACTTAAAGGTGAAACTACCCTCGACGCTCTAAACTCACAAGATCTAGAGGAAGTTCATACGCTTTATTCGATGGCGCACAAGAAATTACTGTGTGATGTGTACAAGATGGAGCTCGCCAAACTTACTGCCACGGATACCCAAGCAGCAGAGGCCAAGCTGATCCAAGCCAGAAGTCGTGCAGACAACATCCTAGAGGAGATAGAAACATTAAGTGTGAGCAAACCTGAATTTTCTATTTATAGTAAGCCAATTGCTACCCTCCCCCGCCTCAGGCTGAAAATTTGTCAGAAGACAACATGATAGTTGAACAAAATTTGAAGCGCCCCCTAGATGTAGATAGTGATGATGAAGGATTTCAAGTAGTCAATAAAAAAACGTTAAAAAAACGTTAAAAAAAAAAAAAAAGCTCAGGCAAATTCTGATGCATCTGGGAACAGTGTAGATGTTTCTGCACCCGGTACCAGTGCATCCCTTACCTAAAAAAGAGAGAATCCCCCATTTTTTTATCGAGCCCATCGTGAACTGGGCAAACCTCATGCTCCAACTCAGAATACAAACGCCTTCTGTGCGTTCTGAATTAAAAAATAAATTCATAAAAATTTATGTAGATTCAGAAATTGAGTACAGAACTGTACAAAAATTCTTACAGCGGGAGAAGATCCACTACCGCAGTTTCTTATTAGAAAATGAAATAAACCAAAAATTTGTACTTAGAGGCTTACCTGCCAACACTGACATAGATACAATCAAAGAATTTATAGATGTGGAGTATCTAGAAATCTGCTCTATTCAACAGCTATTTAGAGGCAACACCAAGAACAAGATTCCGTTGCCCCTCTTCCTTATCCAGTTGCCTAGACTGGCAGACTCGTCAAAAATTTTTCAAATCACTGAGATCCTGGGGATGAAGGTACAATGCGAGAAATACCGGGGACGAAAGGGACCCCAACAGTGCCACAGATGCCAAGGGTTCTTCCACTCGGCTGCGGCATGCTATCTCAGGATGCAATGTGTTAAGTGCTCCGGGGAGCATCTCGCCCCAGATTGCCCCAAGCCGTTTGAAGAACCCTGCACTTGTGCGAACTGTTCTGGCGCTCCTCCGGCAAATTATCGATTGTGCCCGAAATTCCCGGGTAATCAGGCTAAAAAAAAGTTAGAACTATTGTTGTTAGGCAGAACCCATAACGGACTTCTCCCGCAAGGAAAGTTGAACAGGCAACTTCATATGCGAAAGTTGCGACGAATGTTGTCGCTGAACCCCCATCGATCACTTCTGATCAACTCCAAATTATATCGGCCCCACAAAATTGTGCAAATTCGGATGCCGATTTTATTGGAAAAAAATTCCAATTTGAAAAACAATTTGGCAAAAAAATCGTCCTCCAAGCATACCAGAAATGCTTGCCGGAGCTCCGTGCCACACACACGGAAGTCGACCGGATTTTTATTCTATACGGAAGTTTACCTGAAATTACTCGGTAAACCTTCCAACTTCTCAAAATTGCACGTCTTTCGATCTACCCCCCATTTGGCAAATTCCCAGCTCAAGTGAATTTGAATTCTCTCTCGGTTGGCATATGGAATGTCAACGGTCTTCAAAATCATGCATCTGAATTTAAAGATTTTATCTAAAGCAATAATTTAGACATCATGGTGGTCTCAGAGACCCATTTCCAGGGTAATACTGTCTGGGTCGCCAATTTAATACTTTTTCATATTGACAGACCTCTTAGAGTTGGCGGCCGACGTGGTGGTTGTACTGCTGTTTATGTTAGAAATGGTCTCAAAGCAACTCTCATTAAAGTCCCTCAGTTACAATGCATTGAAACAACTCCCATTGTGTTAGACTTTCCCTCCATCCCCCACCTACTGATTGCAGCCATTTACAATCCCCCTAAAAGGGATTCTCGTCTGCTAGCGCAGGAATTGTCAACTTTAACCCGTAGTTTTCCAAATTTCACCAATGCGGGTGATTTAAATGCACATCATTTTTCATGGGGCTCTCATTACTCCTACCTTTTTGGTATTAGATTGCGCAGGTGGACGGATCAAAATCATGCGCAAATTTTAGCGCCCCTCTAGTCCACCCGCCCGAATCATCATTCAATCATAGATTTTGCTATCACCCGCAATTTCCCCTTCCCGCACACCATTCAAACGGTGAATGATCGCTCATCGGACTATCTCCCGGTTGTGCTTAGATTCAAAGTGGGTAATTTCAATCTTGACCTTCCCCAGGCATTCACTGTCAATTGGGAGGGCTTTGGTCATGTCCTTAACAACAAGGACGCCCACTGCGATTCACTCTGCTGAGGACGTAACTTCTTCCATTCAAGCACTTGGAGACTCACTTCACAGTGCTTTCCAAGAAGTTGCGAAACCTAGGCAGTTGGTGGTTGACAAATTTCGACTACCTGAGCACATCAGGGATTTGAAAAGAGACAGAAACTATTTCAGGCGGAACTGGCAGACGACTAGGGACCCCAACCTGAAAACTGCACTTAATAGAAAAAATCATCAGGTTAAGGCTGCAACCAAGGAGTTTAGTAATGCACGCTGGAACACTTACATTGAGTCGCTTTCGACTTCTGACAACACAATTTGGTCGGCAACGGCCCGCTTGCGTAAGACATGAACACACATTCCGGCCTTAAACGGCCCTAATGGTATGGCATACTCAAACACAGACAAGGCTGATCCCATAGCTGATAGCCTTAGCAGTCAGTTTACACTAAACCGCGATGTCGTTAACCCTCAAACGGTCGACATCGTCAACACAGAGGTTGAACGTTTTATTAACTCACCTCACACAAATACACTCAAACCTGCTCTCCCTCTGAGGTAATTAATTACCTATCTCGGGAAACTCAAAAAGAACAAAACGCCTGGCCTTGATACTATCTCTACCAATATGCTCTTCCATCTTCCTCTTAACTTCATCTTCTTTATTACTATCCTAATTAATTGCATGCTTAATCTTCGAATGTTCCCGGACGCATGGAAGAAGGCGTTGGTTGTTCCGATCCCAAAAGCGGGACAGGACAGGCATGCCCCTTCTAGCTTCTGAAATATCTCTATTTTATCTTGTCTTTCTAAGGTCTATGAATACATCCTTGCAAACCATCTGAAGGAGTTCATTTCCTGAAATTCGATTATGATATCCGAGCAGTTTGGGTTTCGGCCCAAACACTCGACTCAACACCAGCTTTGGAGAGTAACTGAACTCATTCATGAGGGTTTATATACCGCAGGCATAAAACCGGCGTTGTTTTCATAGACATTGCTAAAGTCTTCGATCGGGTCTGGCATTATGGACTTATTTATAAGTTAATTCTGCTCAAGGCTCCGCCTCAACTAATCCTAATATTCCTTAAATACCTTAAAGATAGATCTTTCTCTGTTAAAGTTAACAATACTATCTCCACTTCTCGATTTATTGAGGCAGGCGTACCTCAAGGGGGTATTCTAAGTCCTTGGTTGTTCAACCTCTACATAAATGATATTTCTCGTTGTATTCCTGACGTCAAATTAGCACTTTATGCTGACGATACTGCCATCATGACAAGCAACATGTCACTCGACACTGTTCTAACTAAACTCCAAGCTTATATTTTGGCCCTTCAAATTTGGCTAAGACATTGGCGCATCAAAGTCAATGCTTCAAAAAGTGCCGCCATGATCTTCTCAAACAAAGCTATCACCCCAATTTCTAAACTTTCTCTAAATGGCGAATTCATACCCTGGGTCGCCAGTTATAAATATCTAGGCGTTTATCTAGATACTAAATTAACCTGGGCTAGGCAGATTAAAGACGTAATTGCCAAATCTACCAAGGCTCAAGGATCCCTCAAATCTTTACTTAATTATCATAGCTGTCTGTCACTGAAAAATAAATTATTGCTGTATAAGTCCTTCATTAGATCAACCATGACATACGGCTCCATTGTCCGGGGTTCTGTCTGTGAGACTCAGATGCAAAGAATTCAAATCTTTCAAAATAAACTTTTACGTAAGATCTGCAAGGCGTCAACGTTTGTCCTGAACGACGTCATTCATGCCGATCTCAAAATTAGGCATATCTCGCAAGTTATCAAAAAACTTGCACAAAAATTCCACAGAGATCGCCCTTTAATCCACAACGAAGCATTGCGGTCAATTCAACCTTATAGTGTACTTAGCACTTAGCAGTAGAGGGAAGAAGAGATCGCTTGCCATCCTTAGTAGAGATGACGGTTTTGCTCCACCTTCGAAAAGGAGGAGGAGAGAACCACCTTAAATGCTTCGTTGTGTTTTTCCAAATTCAAAATTTTTGCTAACTTACTTTTTCACTTTGGCATAAATTCATTAATTTAATTAATTTTTTTTTTACGTCTTCCCGCCTACATTTGGCATCGGTGGATTTCAACTTTCCTTAATAGTTTAGAAAAAAAATTATATTGTAATTTTGCATTGTACCTGTATATAGCTTTTTCTTATTACTGTTTTGGCATCGTGTATTATTCTTTAATTGTTTCATTAATTGTATTTTTGTATTTAATTTATATGCATTTTTGATTTTCTATTTTGGCATATAATTCTTAAAATCTTCGAATTTAAATTTTAAAATAGAAAATTGTATGGCTCAAAAGGGGCTCCCCCCCCCCTCTTCCCCCCCCCCCCCCCACTTATTGCTCACCACTAACCAAGGCTTATCAACAGACTGCTTCATGCAACATCCTCCGCAGCTTGCTGCGAGAACTAAATAGAAGATCAACAGCATCAAGATAAACTCTGTTTAGATATTTTCAACCTCGATCTGCGGTAAACATGGCATTACGCCCCATGTTAGGCACAAGTGGAACAATTCTTGGTTTTTGGACAGCGATACCTACACGTCTGTTGGATACACATATATTTCACTGTGGTAATAATTGGCGCCCAACGATGGAGATGGCTCATCTAAAACATTGAACAAAAAACATATCACAATAAATTTAATGTTATATTTTTCTGAGGTTCGGGGATTAGGACGGGAGTGGTATCTCACGGGCTTTTGCAGGTAAAAGAGTTAAACAAATCTAACACCACCTGTAATTAAAAAAAAAGCAGATATTAATTGTTGCTTATATATTACAAATATTATTACTAAGGCAAAGTAACTTTGTAAATGGATTTTCGTTTTAAACAACTCTAAAAAAATTAAACATTCGAAGAGGCGCCAAGAGAACCTTCAAAGGCGCCATGGCACCTGCGGGCGCCGTGTTGGACAAGTTCTGATATATATAATTACTATTATTATTATGAAAAAATGACGAAACATTCTTCAGACATAACTTAAGGCTCTCAGATCTCTACTGTTCTCAAATCCAAACTGGTTACTTTATGACACATTTTTTAATTAATTTTCGTTCGAAAACGTATAAAATTGGCAGGTGTTGTTATACAGAAATTGCGTAATTGAAAAGCGTTTTCCATTTTCTGATAAAGGCAGAAGATCTTTCAGAAAATACTGTCAAACTCGACGTTTTGAACCGAATTCTCGCCAGGAAGGGTAAAAAAGCGTTATCACGTGACACGAATTGCTTATAACTGGATAATTAATTTATTTATCAAAAAAATCCCTGACGGCTCGGCCTACAGGCACAGGTAGATTTCGAAGACGCAGACCGTTTGCGCTTGTTTGTTGGGAATTGCGGAAGAAATGACCTTTTTGCCATGATGCGGCAGTTGGAACCGCCTACTTCTAAACCTAACTTGTTTGCAGGCGGAGCCAGCAGGGATTTTTTTTTTTTGCTATAAGAGTTGGTCCTATAAAAAACTTGTCAATACAAAAGTTTTAGATAATATTAAGAGGATTTATAATAAATTTAAACGGATTTGAAATCTTGTGAATTGACGAAGTTATGAATTCCTTTCTTCTAAAACCCCCCTTCTGCCCCCCCCCCTAGGGCCCATTTTAGTTATATCAAAAATCTGTCATACATACATTTTCGGCCCTTCTCTTAGAAATAATAATAACTTCAAACGGATTCGATACGTATCACAACTAAGAAATTATGGGTTTTTTTCTGTTTTCACAAAAAGCCCCCCCCATTCCCCTCCTCCCCCCCTTGGTTCGATTTTGCCCATTAACGAACTTGACCGAGATTTTATGCCCCTTGATTTTATGTCGAAGAGATGCGGGAGTTGGAACCGCCCAATTCGAAAAATAACTTGTTTGCAGGCAGTGATTTTTTTTGTTTTTAATTTTTTTTTTTTTTTTGCTATAAGGGTTGGTCCTATAAAAAACTTGTCAATATAAAAGTTTTAGATAATATTAAGAAGATTTATAATAAATTTAAGCGGATTTGATATCTTGTGAATGGACGAAGTTATGAATTTTTTTTTCTGAAACCCTCCCCCCTCCCCCTTTTGGGCCATTTTTAATAATATCAAAAATCTGCCATACATAAATTTTCGGCCCTTTTCTTGGAAGTAATAACAACTTTAAACGGATTCGATACGTATCATAGTTAAGAAATTATGGGTTTTTTTCTATTTTCATAAAAAGTCCCCGCATTCTCCCTTCCTTGGTTCGATTTTGCCCATTAACGAACTTGACCGAGATTTTATGCCCCTTGATTTTATGTATCAGTTTCGAAGAGATTTGTGCAGAATTATTGCAGTTATCGTGTCCATAAAAAGGTGACATAGATAGATAGATAGATAGATAGATAGATAGATAAAATTTTGAACTGGGGATGGTTTTGGGTTCTGGGAGTCATGATCAGCGAAGATCTGCAAAAAATTTTCAGAAATTCCAACTTAGGTGAGAATGTAATAGGTAGTATTTCTTACGAAATCTACCTAAAAGGGAAAACTCATTTCGATTCCAAATCGCCTCAATAGTCAGAACTGCCAATTTTAAGCTTTTGCGTTTAAAAATGAGTCTGAAATTCTGTCAGGAAAGTTTCGCGTTGTTGAACAGGTCATTTGAGAACCACCTTATATATTGCAAAATCCCTCAAAAGTTTACTTTTTTATTGAAACCCATGAAAATAACTAAAGTATGACTTTTTTCCGACGTTTCAACTGGTGTTCGCTCTTTAAGGGGAAAAAAGTATCGATTGAAACCTAAAATAAGAGTTGCTTACGAAATTTTCGTCCGATTTGTACAAAGACAGTGGCGTGCGAAAATAGTTCTAATTGTTTGGAATTGGATTTATTTTGCTTGCATGTTCAGCTTTTTTGCCCTGCTTTGTAATAGGGATTCTTCTGTCGAAAACGCTGATTAAACAAAGAAAGTAAGAGCTAATTTCATGATTTTTCTAGCGAAGGCTAAATAAATAAATAAATACACATTTTACAGAAAAAAGAACGTTGGAAATTGTACGTTAAACGTGACATAGGGCATGTTCGTTTTATAACTAGTTTCACAATGTAAAAAAATCATCCTTATTATTTCAGTGAAATGAATTATATCGTCTGCTATCAGCGAAATGAACATGCCTTTTCTTTTCCTTATTGCGTATGCCACGTTTACAAATGCGAATTTTTTTTCTACACCAGACAGAACTGTAAAATTCACCATCGAGATCTTGCTTTGCGAATGATTACATCCATGGTTTAATATTTTTATGACTCATAATGAACGAATCTCCTGTGTTTATTGACTCTAATGGATTGAGATATTCGGCTGTTAACGTAATTTCCACTGAAGTATCTCAGAATCTATACATTTTTTAATGTAACTCATCTCTCAAACAAACAATTTTTTTCAACGATCTTTCTAAAAATGTAACTTTTATGCAATTTTATTCGAAAAAATAATTTTGAATAAAAATGGCTGCCTGGCATTATGAAAAAAAGAAGTGGTTTGTCCGTATTCGTTTTCCTCAGTCACATGACTTGAGCTTTTATTATATAGATTACGTACGATAGGATTTAATAGAATAAAGAAAACTTTTATTAATATCTTTTTAAGTTTTGACTCGATTTTCATAAAATTTGAAATGACTCGACAAAATTCTGCAACGATAATATATACTAAATTTCAAACCATTCGGTTGGGTAGTTTTTGCGCTGTTATATGCGGACAGACGGACAGACCAGACCACGACTATAGGTGCTACGTATTTATATAATTACGAACGCACCTAAAAAGGACAGATATTAATCGTTTATAACAATAGATAGATCATTTTTCCCCCATATGGTGTTTATATTTTTTCTCTATCTCTCTATTCTTCCCCTTCCAATAATTAATTATTTCCTTTATTTCAGTAATTATGTTCTTTTACAGTTTGCCAATTTTTCAACAACATTTTTACTCGTCCATCTCCTTATTTTGCATTCTTCGGTACTTAAATCTTATTCGGCATTTCAATTTTCTCGGTTCAGTGTTTTACCCCTTTTTCGGTATCTTCTTACACGTCTCTTGCGAATGTGTGCATAGGTTATACTTATCACCCCCTCTTCCCCATACATTCCTTTTATAACCTTCGGTCCTTACCTTTTAACACTTTCCAACATAGTTGAAAAGTGTTTATGAATTCAGTTTGTCTGGCCGTCTGTCGGCCTGTGCTCTAAGTCGCTTAAATATACTAGGATAAATATGTAATTGATATATGTTATTGTGGTTTACTATGGCATGATCGGTATTAAAAATGAAGTGTGTATAGCATTTATAATTCGCTTACAGGGGCACTCAAAACAATTCCATTAGATTATGGTCTATGGGCAAAAATCGTTTGCAGAGTATTTTAATGATGCTACACTATTTCAAACATATTGAAATTGATATACATCACTGCGGTGCGCTACAGCATGCTTACTGCGCGAAAAACGGTGTGCATAGCATTTATCGTTCATAAAGGGACACACAAAATAATCCGGTTACAGCATTAATTGATCAAAGTGCGTTTTCAATTGTGCTAAGTTATTTTAAATATAACTAATTTTTTGCTTATTGCTTGGCATGTAAAAAAATCTATAGATCATATACAGGGTTACACAAAAGAATTCGAGTTACATTTCCACTTATTGACAAAGATTGTTATGTTTTTTTCCTATTTGAACCAAATTTTAGTATACTACGTAGTGCATTATACAAATCTATAAATTGTATACAGGGCTTCGCAAAAGAATTCGGATTTTTCTTTCCGACTAAGGTGGTAATTGCTGACCTGCATTGGACATTTTATAATACATTTTTGTTCATGATTAAAAAACAAACGAACAGATGGGCTACTTTTGGAAAATAAAACCTCTCTATGAATAATTCAATAAACAAGAAGTATTTCTGCATTCTGATCTTTATCAATTTTATAGTATAGTCAATTTTTCTCTCCATCTAACTTTTATGTAATTCAAGTGGATTCCAATTAATTAATTTTTTTTCAGGAGTGAAATTCACCCGAAACTAATGAGTAATATACAAGTGCATTTTTCTTGCTAAACTGAGTGTTTAAATCGACAGAGTGAAAAAAGTCCCTTGCCGGGAATCGAACCCGGGACCCCAGAATAGCGCTCTGAGGCTCTACCACTGAGCTACATGGAACGATATCCTAACTGGGCAACTCTTACTCTTATATATGTCGGAAAGGCTGCAACCGTAGCACAAGATGGAAACTGTCACCAATTTTCTTTCTAAACTAAGCGTTTAAACCGACAGAGTGACAGTTTCCAACTTGTGCTGCGGTTGCAGCCTTTCAGACATATATAAGAGTGAGAGATGTCAAGTTGGGATATCGTTCCTTGTAGCTCAGTGGGGAGCCTCAGAACGCTATTCTGGGGTCCCGAGTTCGATTCCCGGCTTGGGACTTTTTCCCTTCTGTCGGTTTAAACGCTCAGTTTAGCAAGAAAAATCCACTTGTATGTTACTTTCATGTAATTCATTTGAGAGCTTTCATTATTTTCTTCTGATTGCCGTGTACATTTCGATTTTAAATTTTAGAATGTAATTGTCGAGGGTTTAGAATGTAAATAGATTGTAATAAGAATGCAATTGTCGTAATGTATATTTAAATACATTGTAAGGGGCTCGTGGCAGAGCCATAAGAAATTTACTATTAGTATATATATATATATATATATACTTTTTTTTTTTTTTTTGCTATTCCCATTCCGAGTTTATTAATTTTATATGGTTGGTAGTACTTAGTTTACAAATTTCAAATATTTTTGAATTTAAATATTTCGAAACAGTCACTTTTAGATATATCTTTCGGTCAGGGCCCGATTAACCTCTGAATTTAGGGGAAGCACTGCATCATTTTGGGGCCCCCTTTTCTTTAGAATACAAAATTTAGTCAAAATCGTTAGAGCCGTTTTTTAGATAACAATAGCTCGACCCGTAATAATCCAAAAATGATCCACTAATCGAATTTTCTCGAACATGTGACCCAGCCCAATGGTTTTCTCGTAATCCAAAACGGTAGGATACAAAATTTAGTCAAAATCGTTAGAGCCGTTTTTTAGATAAAAATATCTTGACCCGTAATGACTCAAAACGACCCACTAATCGAATTTTTTCGAACATATGATCTAGCCCAATGGTATTCTCGTGCCGGAAATCGGTAGGGTACAAAATTTAGTCAAAATCGTTGGAGCTGTTTTTTAGATAAAATTTGCATATATACACACATAGACAAAGACAAACAAGATTTGCTCGTATTATAATATATGATATGCTGTAAACATATCTTTGTTGGGTATGCATTTTTTACCTTTTTCCGAATCAATTGTAAATTTTAAAGTTTCTTTCCTTTTTTTTCTTCTAATTAATTGTGTCATTTATTTTACGTCATACAAATGTTAAAACCATGCTTTATACACATTTTTCGATTAATCGAATAAGAGTATTTTTCTTCGTAAAGTGCAAATACATAGTCTTCGATCCATTGTTTATTTTTCCAGCGACATTTTAAAGCAAATAATTTTTTTAATGATGCAGATGATAATTAATCCCTATTCCGAATTGATGCCATATAGGTTTTTTTTTTAAATTAAAAATTAAATTACAGAGAAAGTCAAAATCGTTACAAAAATGCGTTAAAACCCTCTGTACAAGGGTAATTCAATAAACAACCTAAAAAAGTTTGTAATATTAAAAAATATGGTAATAATCAGAACTAGTCGGATGTGCCAATCCCAAAACTTTCTTCTATCTCAGTCATATTAATACTTCAAAATTCGCAATCACATCGCCAATAAAATCAATATTTTTGGTCATTCTGTTGTACGTCAGCTGCTTGCGAATCGTTGGGTTACCGGGATGCGATCAACTGTTGTATACAAAATTACGAAAAGTCCTTCTGGCCTATACCGACAGAAACAGATAGCCACCCTATTCCTTGGTTTTACGATTTTAGCTAATTTTACTGGAAAACACGAAGCTAAAATGCGTGGAACCCAATTAAAGAAGATTCATTCCCAGTTCTCGCCAACATTGAATTTGAATGAGAATATCGCCAAATTAGTCCTCTACAGCCAAGTTGGCTTCCAGGCCTGCCAAGTCTCCGGCTTTTTGGATACCAGTAATTTAGTACAGAAAATGTTTTATTTAATAGGAGAGCCTTTTGTGATTTAAAAGAACAACATTTTCTGTAAAAAATTACTGGTATGCAAAAATCCGGATACTTGGCAACTCTGGGCTTCATTTATGGCAATCTATTTTTGTCGCCAAATTTGGCGATATATCGCCAACTATCGCCAATTTTGGCGAGAATTTGACGTTGGGGAATATAAATATATAGTGTTAACCATATTAAGCCTTGCGCGGTAGCGCAAGGCTTATTTATTTCTAGTGTGACATCCTAATGTTAATTTAACACAGGAAATCCCATTGAGCGAATTAATTTACTAGAGTTTTTCCGACTTTTTGTACGCGCTTCCACAAATTTTCTTCAAAACACCTAATTCTGTAAAAAAATAAATCCTCCAATCAAAAAACTCTAAATGTAGTAAACGTGGAGTCTTTAAATTAAAGTCCAAATACTGCTTAAAGTGATAAAAACATAACACGGAATATTTAAAATAATTAGCTAAAATTTGGCACGCGGTGATCGATAGATTGAAGAAGCAATAAAAATAAAAACAAATAATAATTTTTCACGTTTCCCAGTTTTGGCCAATTTAAGCACCTGCTAGCCTTGGACATGCGATCTCGTGGTATATGTTTACTATTTCAAAAATATGCGAGAATATTGTATTTATCTTTAAGATCCGAAGATGTCACCAATAGTTGTGAATGATCTATATTAAAAAGGTATTTTAAATATTCCGTGTTATGTTTTTATCACTTTAAGCAGTATTTGGACTTTAATTTAGATGTTACTGTCTTTATCAAAATTGGATGAATGTTCGATATTTACTTATCTAGTGATCCTGTGATGTTACGAAATGCGTTTTTAAATTTCTCTCTTAATCGATGATTACTAAAATTCAACATTGTGAAAAAATGCAAATTTTCTGGTTGCAAGAGTGATGCACAATACTTTTACAAAGACTATATGCTGGGAGTTTTGTTTTTCCCTTTTCCTAAACCACAGAAAAACTTGAGTAAATGTTACGAATGGCTTTCTGCTTGTGGTATAACAAATACAGAAACGGTGACTAGAGACTGGTATGTTTGCTCTCGGCATTTCATTGATTTAAATGGCCCAACTGAAGAGTATCCTAACCCTATACAAAGAGTATCTCTGTCTGAACCGTTAACTGATACATCAAATAAACATTCACGATATTATCGAGGAAATCGTGAAATTATCAAAAATAAAAGAGCCGCATATTATAAAAAATGTAAAAGCCAGATACAGAAGCGTAATGCTTCATATTGTTTGCGAAATAAATCAAAGGCTAATAAATATAAGCTAAAATACTGGAACAAAAAAAAAATACTCAAATCATAATAGGATTCTCACCTCTAAGAAAATTAATCCTTCAAGATATCGACAGCTTGCTTTAGTGAAAAATCTGCTAAAGAGTTATAAATCAAACATAGCTCAGCAAAGCAGAAGAACAAATATTCAATTTGTAAAAACTCAAATAAAAGCTCAATTACTTGCGCGTAAAGCTATTCATACTAAAAATGTTTTGTATGCAAAGAGTTTATCGGCTTCAGAAAATTTTTCAAACAAATGTCAACAGATGTTATCAAAATCAACTCAAAATATCACTGCAGAAAATTTATGTGAAAGAATTGGTGGCGAAAGAATTCACAACTCCAATGCAAAACCCTATTTTTGGGAAATAACATATCACCCATTAGTTCACATACATTTAGATCATAATTATAGTAGTCATTCCAATTCTAAAATAGAACATATTCCTTTAGGTGATTTACATTTTGAGAAAAACATTGATGGTCATCATCCCAAAACTGAAATGTGGAAATGTGGACCTCTCTGTAACATTCGAGAGAATTCAGTTCGAAGGTTATTGCATATTCTTCATATATTTGCTTCTTCTCAGGGCAGTTCTACAAAGGAATTATTTTCAAACATAGATTGTTGTGAGTATAAATCGTATTACATAAAAGAAGATCAAATGTGTGCTGTTAAGTTGGGTCATGCAGTTCATTGCATAGACAATTGCAAATGTAAAAGCATTTTGAGAGTCATGACTGAATTGTCACCTCACTATAGTGGCTTGAGAACTCTTCTTAGACATGTGTATGGAATAAAAAAACTTTTTGATGCATACAATTTAATTGATAAAGCCATTCTTAATGCCGATTTTATTGATTTAAAAGTGATAGTCGAAGAATTGGGAGGTCTCATAGACAAAGAAAAAAAGAAAGACAACTGTGAAACAAATTCAAATACATCTGTCATAAGACCTATTTGGAAAGAAGCTGAATTGTTAGAACAATTTGAAACGCCCTTGGCACACTGTTTTCGAGAAATGCATGAATTTCATGACACACCTTGCGATTCCTGTGAAAAATTGTACCAAAAAAGGAAACTTACACCAGTGTCTAAACTGGTTTCCAAGCATGACTTAGAAAATACACAAAATATTGCATTCAATATATTAAGAACAGCTTGGCTTTTGCAAAAACCAGGCTCTGATATAGAACTGTTTGAGGAATTAAATCTTTGGGATTACTGCTACAAGAGAATTATATCAGGTAAAGTTCCTGAGCGATCCTTCCTCAATGGATTACAAGTGCATCCAATACTTGATGAAATTAAAAATTTGAATATGTTTGAAAAAATACTTATTCAGAAGTGTAAAGCATTTCAAGTGGTAGTTAGACTAGGAACCAAGCTAAAGACTTTAAACCATTCTGGCTTAACAAAGGCAATTAAAGGTAAAATTATTTATTTACATTTGCCTCTGCAAAATAATATTGACATGATTCCTCGAGGTTTACCAGATAATCATGAACTTCATATATTAGTTAATGGCCAACCAACTAAAAATAAAATAGTTTGGCAATCAATTGTTAGGCTTGAAAAGATAATGAAAGCACTGAGGAAGTTAAAAGAAATTAATCCTTTGTATGCTGATATTCATGTTTCTCAGTGTAACACTGATTATATTTGTGGTAATTGTAGTGAAATAGATAATCGAATTTCTACGCAACCAGATGCTTTATTGTATAGATTATCTGAAACTCAACAAAAAATGCTCTTTGATCAGTATACAATCCATCCTGTCAACGGAGAAAATCCTACAGGTATTTTAGAAGTATTTCAAATGAAAAAAGTTGAAAAAGAAGCTGTTAGTTTATTTGAAAAAAATTTGGACTTTATGTGTTTTCCTGATTTGTTCCCCACAGGTGAAGGTGGCCGATATTCTGATAGGCCTTTATGTGACTTAACAGAAGCTGATTATAGAGCTACTAGAATACTGAATAAAGATCGAAGGTTTTCCCTCAATGAACAATACCTTTTTCATTGCTTTTATGAAAGTGAGTTAAAATCTATGACCAATTGCATTAACTTTATGCTTCGAATGACTTTCAACAAAAGAATGCCAGTCAACTCTCTGATTGATAAATTTGTTGCCAAAGATTCAGAACTCGAAACTGCTTTATCAGTTTTTATGCAAAACATGAGAGGTACACAGGAATATTGGTACAAACGACAAGGAGAATTAAAGACAATGATGCAAAATTTTGGTAGTCCAACATGGTTTGTGACTCTAAGTTGTGCAGAATATGACTGGTTCGAACTGCATGAGCACCTTCGATTGTCATATTCTGATAAAATTGCCCCTAACAGTATTGCAGAGCTGTGTTCCTCAGATCCTGTTGCTGTTTCTCTGCATTACCACAACCGATTTCAAGCTCTTTGGAAACACCTTATTATGAATCAAGAAAATGCCATTCTTGGCAAAGCAGAACATTACTTCTGGAGAGTGGAATATCAAGGAAGAGGGACACCTCATATTCATATGGTACTTTGGATAAAAGATGCGCCAAAAATTGGTAATGCCAGCGATAAAGAAATATTAGCATTTATTCAAAAATATGTCACATGGTCACTTCCTGATAAAATTGAAAGTCCAACTTTGCATGAATATGTTCAGAAGTATCAAATGCACCGATGCAATCCAACTTGTCAAAGAAAATACAAATCTGGAGACAAATTTCTTACCAGATGTCGATTTAAATTTCCAAGAGCAACAGCTACAGTTGCAAAATTAAATGATGTGCATTCTAGTATAAGACACCATTTATCTTCCAAGTCAAAAAAGCGGCTTTACATACTCCCCAGAACATCTGCTGAAATGTACATTAATGATTATAATCCATTGCTTTTATATATATGGAAAGCTAATGTTGATGTCCAATTTATTGCAGATAAAGAAATAGCAGTGGCTCGTTATATAACATCTTATATTACGAAAAAAGAAAAATCTGACATGGAAGATCTCTGGAATGAATTGACAAACAAAGATTTGCGCAGTCGTCTTTTTAGTTTTGGCTTAAAAGCCATTTCACATCGAGAGTGTGGTGCTTATGAAGTTGCTGATAGAACTTCTTGGACATCATCTTTACGGAAAATCAGAATCTATTCTTTTCATCAACACTACCAAAAAAGAAAAAAGAAAACGTTTATTAAAACCATTTAAAGAGCTCAAAAAACTTAAGGAAACTGACCCTACCAGTGAAGATATTTTTATGGTTCAAATGGTTGATGGTGTATATCCCAATAGACCAGATGAACTTGAAAATATACCCCTGTATGATTTTTCTGCTTTTTATTATCGGGTGCCACAAAAATCAAATGAAAAAATGCCAAATTATTTACAACTTAAAAATAATATTGGGCTATTAAAGAAAAGATGTAAGCCTTTTCTAATACAGCATACTCGTCATGATCCCGATAAATCTGATACTGAACGGGAAAATTACTATCACAGTCTTTTGATGCTTTTTCTTCCTTGGCGTGATGAAAGTATATTTTTGGGTGACTATCAGAAATCTTTTGAAAATCATTTTCCAAAACTGAAACAAATGACGGAGTATCATGGTAGGCTTAAATTGTTAAAAGAAGGTGAGAAAAAATTACAGGAAGCTCTAAGAAAAAGTACACAATCTGATTGTGAAAATGTCATTGTTCAGGATGATATGCAAAATGCTTTGCAAGGTCATGAGATTATTGAGGCTGGTAATGCCATGGCAGAAGTAACAGCAGCTATGATACAAAATTTAGTTCCCTACTCAACCAATTTAGCCACTCAAGTTTCACAATTACATGCTGATCAGAAAAAAATATTTGATACAGTTCAAAAACATTTTTGTTCTAAATCTGAATCAAGCAAACCACTAACAATGTTTGTTAGCGGATGTGGTGGAACAGGTAAAAGTTTTCTCATTGATGTAATCAAAAATATGATTTCAAATTTTTTCAATAATAGTTTCACTAATGCTGTTGCAGTTCCAACGGGACTAGCTGCTCTTAATATTGGTGGTGTGACTTTGCATAGACTGTTAATGTTACCTGTAGAGCATGATAAAACAGCCGAATATCATAAACTTGGGGTGAATAGTTTAGCTATTATGCAAAAGACACTAGCACATCTAAAACTTCTAATAGTGGATGAAATATTTATGGTATCATCATTAATTTTATCGTATATTTATTTAAGATTAGTTGAAATTACAGGCAAAGATGAACTGTTTGGTGGCATTTCAGTTTTATTTTTTGGAGATCTTCTTCAACTTCAACCAGTAAAAGGAAATCCACCATATTATAAATTAACGCATACTGAAGCACGGAAATTAATTGGATCAGTTGGTGCCATTAATATTTGGAAAGAGTATTTTCTTTATGATGAGCTCACTTTAAATAAAAGACAAAAAAATGACTTGGTATATGCAGAACTTCTAAACAGAGTCAGAGTTGGTGAAGTTACTCCTGATGACATCAAAGTACTTGAAACAAGACTTATCCCTAATACTGATAACATTGAAAATGTAGCGGATTATTACTTTGACCTCATGAATCAAAATTTGAATCCAGTATGTTTGTTACCTACAAAGAAATTATGCCTGGAAATAAACTCTGTGATGCTACAGAAGGCTAAAAATAATGTTATAGAAATTCATGCTGAAGATACTATTAGTGGTTTTCAGGAAATGCCTCGCACAGTAAAGACACAATTGGAAAAACCAAAACAAAAATCATCTGATACAGCTGGTTTAGAGTCAGTAATTTTAATTTGTGAGGGCTGCAGAATTATGTTGCGTAGAAATCTTTCTATAGAAAAAGGTCTGGTCAATGGTTCAATGGGTACTGTTAAAGGCTTTAAAAAAGATTTATCAGGAAAAATTATATCAATATGCATTTTATTTGACAACCATGCTACCGAAAAATACATTGAACGAGTAAATGTCAAATTTGAAATTATGAAAAATGTTTATGTTAAAAGATCCCAATTCCCCATTGTTTTTTCATATGGTATAACTATTCACAAAAGTCAAGGAATGAGCCTGAATTGTGTAATGATTAACTTGGGTCCTAACATTTTTGAAAGTGGCATGTCTTATGTTGCTTTATCCAGAGTCACAAGTTTAGAAGGTTTACATCTTCTTAAATTTGATGCAAGTAAAGTTTATGCCTCACCAAATGCTATTAAGGAATAAAATCGTCTTAGAAAGGAATACAGATCTGATTTGCCACAATTAGCTGTATGTTCCAGAAAATACTCTGAGAGTAAAATGGTTGTTTCATCTGACATATCAGTAATTGTTAGTGAAAAAAATAATAAAAACCATATTACTGATTTAAATTACTTTGTCTTTAAAGGCTTTACAAATACAGATCGTTCGTGTTACGCAAATGCTATGTTGCAAACTCTCTTCTGTATCCCAGAATTTGTTAAAAAAAATTCAGGAAAGAGTTATTGATCCTGGTCCTACAACAAAAGCTTTGAAACAAATATTCACTACTTTGCAAAATCCACAGATTGAAACCGTACATACACTTGAAGTCAGAAAAGCACTTCATGTAAAGTTTCATGATGGTACTGATCAAGACCCGTTAGAATTTCTTGATTACCTAGTGGAAAATTTGTCAAAAGAAAATGTCAATGCCATAGATCTTTTTCAACTGAAGCAAGATCTTTGGGAGAAATGTAGTAATTGCCCAAGTTATCGAGATATATGTATTAGTACAGAACCATTTAATGCATTTATTGTGAGATTTCCACATGACTTTAATAATAGGGAAGATGCAGTTGATTTCAATGATCTCCTAACACGATGGCAGACTGAAAACATTGCCTGTGTTCATTGCAAAAACAGAACTAAAATGTATCAAACTCGATTAAATTCTTGTGGAAAATATTTGTTTGTGCAACTAGTCAGATTTTCTTCAACAAATGTCTCTATGGGTCCGAATAGAACTTTTAAAATTACGTGCCCTATAACAGGATTTTCAAATCAAAAGGTTTTAATAAATAATATAAACTTTAAAACAAAGTCTGCTACTTTGCATAAAGGAAAGTTCATTGATTCAGGCCATTATATAACAATGGTGCATTCAAATGAAAACGAGATCAATAAATGGACTGTTTGTGATGATATGAAAATAACAGATCGTACACGTTTTGTAAATAATCTTGCAGATGTTTACATTTTGCTTCTACAGAAATGTTAAATTAAGAAATTGTCAATATAAGGTAAAATATTTATTCAGCTACAAAAAGAAATATTTTGCTGAAAATTCCATCCTCCATAACTACACATTTTATAACAAAATCAGAATACAGTTGTTTCATATATACTCATTATTATTTTTATGCTTCTTATGTGTTAAAACAACATAAGATTTTATTAATAGCTTTCACACACCGCTTACTAGTGTCTCTTTCCAAAGTGGTTGCAAATGTGTTTTACGCGATGGAATAAAATTATTTGCAAAAATGAACATGATTCGTTTATTATTATCATTATGAAGATGAGAAACAGTCCGTTAAAGTCCGTTATATACATTTTTTTGTTAAAAATTACTTTTATTATTTTAATTGTTTACAGAATAATCAATGTTTGAACTGTATATTTCATATTACCAATACTGATTTTGATATGTGCAGTCTTTTACATACTTGCCTCGTTTGAATCTTATCTGCTTCATATTAAATTGTTATTAAAAAACTTGAGATATTAAAAAAAAAGGAACTTCCAAAGCAAATTAAAAAAATAAATTTATTTCCAAAATTTTAAGCCCGAGAAGGGACAGATATTAAAATTATTTTATTTAGTCAATGCTACAATAATGTTGCATTTTTATATTAAATCTTGCTCAGTCTATTTAATCTTAAAAAATTAAATTTAAATTTGAAACATGATATTAAAGCAACTTTAAAACATTTCATTTAGAAATCTAAATAAATCTTCAACTTTTTTTTCAGTTTTACATGCATTATGCAAAATTTGTATTGTAGCAAATTCTAACAGACAAGAAACATGAGAAGTTCAAATAATTTAAAAAGTTGAAGATTTATTTAGATTTCTAAATGAAATGTTTTAAAGTTGCTTTAATATCATGTTTCAAATTTAAATTTAATTTTTTAAGATTAAATAGACTGAGCAAGATTTAATATAAAAATGCAACATTATTGTAGCATTGACTAAATAAAATAATTTTAATATCTGTCCCTTCTCGGGCTTAAAATTTTGGAAATAAATTTATTTTTTTAATTTGCTTTGCAAGTTCCTTTTTTTTTTAATAAGAATAGGAACAATGGTTACAACAATGAAAGAAAATTTGCCGAAACCATGTTAACTAAAACTCATAAATTAAACGGATGAATTCTGCTGTCTTGTTTGAAAATGTCAGCCACCCTAAAATTTCAAACCGCTATATCTCAGCCTTTTTTTAAGATGAGGCAAAGCAAAAATTGCTCCGGATCAAGGCCGAACATTTAACGGAAAAAACTTTTAGGATTTCTAATTTTTTGTACATTTTTTTGAATTTGAAATCTTTAAATGGCTATTACAGCGCCCCCTTCCAGCGGAATATCCCCAAATTCAAGTAGGACCTGCTGGCAATAGCCAAAAACATAGAAAAAAAAATTGGTTCAATTATCTGCATAACTTCATACACTTTTCGATGATACAATAGTGAAAATGGAACAAAAATCGCGATCGCAGCGCCCATTTTCGTCGAAATATCCCAAATTCAACTGGGACCTGCAGGCTATAGTCAAAAACATAGAAAAAAAATTGGTTCAATTATCTGCATAACTTCATACACTTTTCGATGATACAATAGTGAAAATAGAACAAAAATCACGATCGCAGCCCTCCCTTTCATCGAAATATCCCCAAATTCAAAAAGGACCTGCTGGTCATAGCCAAAAATACAGAGGAAAAAAAAATGTTCAATTTGAAGCATAACTTCATACACTTTTCGATGATACAATGAGGACGGACAGACAGACATTTTGTAAAAACATGTTTTTCGAAATTTCTGACCCCTAAAACGTGTAAATCCGTCGAAAACCGGAAGTCGAAAAAAATTTCGATTACAATACTTTCTTCTATTATAGATAGAATAAAATAAAAGTTATGATGTAAAAAATGTTAAATTTTTTAAAACACTCTGTTTATAATTTTACCGGTTATAGTTGTAATTTTGAATTTTGAAAATGGAATTTAAAAAAAAGTTTAATTGTTAATTTTGCATGCATTACTTTTATAGTTAGTCTACAAAATTATTTTCCCAAAAAGCAGAGATTAGAAATGTTGGCAGAATATGGTTTTAATGACTCCTCTTGAATTGCTTCGTTGTGGGACGTACGTTGGGAACTAGTGCAATAGGCTAACGAGTAATCGTATGCACTTGACAAATAGTTAACTTTGCACCCTTTCTCTATATGCATGCGTATATAAATATGCAGCAAATATAAATACGGCCTTTCATATGCTAGCGCCCTTGGCAGTTGCCCAAATACCAAGGTATAGTTACGCCTCTGACAACAGCCATAACAACGGTAAAAATAATAATTATTACAATAGAGCACGTCAGTACGTAGGTCAAATTTTTACATATTAACAATATGCACTATAATATAAGCTTGCCATGTGCCCTATATGCACACGAACCGATTCGTGCAACTTTTGATCGATTTCCCCCCGTTAATTCAAACACTAATTTAAATTTAGGAATGAAATTTTCATGATCTACTAAGATGATTATTACTACAAACCCTAATGCTGCTTATATTGCCAGTGCTGCTTATAGTGGGTCCAAAAATATCGGAAATACTCCCAATGAAATATAAATACCGGTTAAATATTAGCTTTTACATTGGCAATATTTGCAATGAACTGGCGAACTGTTTTGTTTTTTCAGTATTGGTGCAATGTTGGCAAAGTGTACTCTCCAGAATTGAGAGAATTTTTCATGCCGATATTGGCCAAGAACCAATATTGGCCTTTTTCTATAAGGGAAGTATAGTAAATTTAATACATTTATCTTTTACAAATTCTGAAATACCGATCTGGCACGTTTTTATACTTAGTTGTAACTGGCTCGTGTACGTTCTGATGGTGAAAATGACGTTATATTTGAAAGAAAGGATGCATTCTCATATAGATCTCAAAAATGTCATGGCACACGGTAGAATTGTTTCAAACAAACAACCGATTTCTGAGTGTGTTTTCCATTATGTGAAGGAGTTACTTCTAGGAAAAGAGTAGCAAATGCATAGCAACGGTTTGTTAGGAACTCCCAATGACGTCAGAACCTTTAGAGTCTAGATAAACTAATATATTTTAGTATGATTTTGTTAATATGAAGTTATATTCTCTGGCCTTTATTTCTAATTCAGCAAAGCAAAATTCAAAGCAGGAGGTCTTTTTAAATACAGCACGTTCTTTTAGCTGATATATCAATAGCAATGGTCATGAGTTCGTTTTACGGTCACGTGATGCAAACCAGCTTTTTGGTCAAGAGTTTCTTTTAGACACAACAGAAAACGTGTTGTTTACGTTTTGTCAACTTACCAAGTGTCTAAGAGATGTTGTATTTTTCACGTCGAAAGAAATTTAGACGATGATTGTTGATTCATATTGAACTATAGGGTGTTTCATTTTTCCAAAAGATGTGATTTTCATATGACTTTGCTTACGCTCCGAGTCTCAGTGATGTAAAAGATATACAGTAGAACTTCCTTTTAACGAAGTCCCTATTTTACGAAGTTTTCTACTGAACGAAATTTTCTGCCGAACTTTGACTTTGAACACCATTAGCATGTAAATTAATCTCCATATTACGAAAAATATATTCTATATAACGAAGTTTATTCCACTTTTGTTTGTGTACAGAATTCAAACTAAGAGGTTGCTGTTGCGATGGATATGCGAATTTATTTCAACGGATTACATGAAAATGAAGAACACATTTAAATAATTTTCATTCTGCTTGGTTCTAAATAAAATAATTTTTTTCACACTAAAAAAACACTTGTTATCATTGCTCTCCCACACCGAGGCTCCAGCGCTGATAATTGTGGGGAGTCAAAATCCCCTTTTTACATTCAATGATACAGAAGATACAGTGACGCAATGGCGTCAAATGCATTGGAGCAAAAAATATCAATTAGAGTCAGACAGTTATCATTCTGTCCTTCCATGGCTGATAGACAATTGCTTTGTACATCCACAAGATTGTGCTTCAAAATGCAAGTCGCAGAAAATCAAAGTTATTTTTGTTTTTGCCAATACAACTTTTAAACTTCAGCCGTTAGTCTAAGGAATAATAAAAAATCTTGAAGTACATGATCGAAAAAGACAGAAAAAAGACAATGTAGTGACAACATTAGTTTGAGAATCTATGTATCAGAGCTGATGAAAGCTTGGGAATGTGATGTGATTTCATTGACCGTACACAACTGTTTTGTAAAAGACGGCTTCAAAATTGAAACTGAATCAAATGCTTCTGAATCCAATACCTGTTTGTCATATCCAAAGGAAAAATTTCATGAATTCAAGTTGATTTTTATTTAACGAATTTTCTTCATAACGAAGTTTTTAAGTGTAACGATGAGACTTCGTTAAATGGAAGTTTCACTGTATATGCCAAATTTCAAGAAGATTGGATGATATTTAGGGGTTGCACATATTGATCACGTTTATCTCAAACTAGTGAAATTTCTAATATTGAAGTGCTTTGTACTAATTAGTCTTCTCATATATTTCTTTCATCTTTTGCAGGTAATTGAACTTTAAAATGGGAACCAAAAAAGGAATTTGGGTACTAAAAAGGTGCCTAGTAGTGAGTTTTTAGGAGGTCGGCTTCCTTCAAAGGAACAAGTACTTTTAGTTTTTATTTAATATTACAAGGAAATGAAAGAAACACTTTCGGATGCTGCTAAATCTACAAGTACAACTACACGAAGTGTGGAGGAAAGCAAATATCCCTGTTAAGACGCAGAAGAATATCCATGCTGGTATACAGAAGCTGTACAAAGAATACCAAAATCTGGGTAAAGAGAAATAGAGAAACACTGATAAAGCAAATGTGAAACGGCAAATTTGGAAAATTGATTTCGTCGAGTTATTTGACATCTCCCGGCAAAATATGATGGACATGACTAGCGTATCACAAGAAGATAAAGAATTTCTTAGGTCACAAACAGAAGATGGTATGAGTTCGTCAGTGAGTGGAGTAGACAAGGTTTATTTAGTTCCGAAAACAAGAAGTAAGTGTACAAAAGAAGACAAAAATGATAATAAATAACAATAAACATTACAAAGCTATCATTGAAATCAATAAGGCAGTTATACTGGAACACTCATCTCCATCATCATCAGCAGCAGCACCTAGTGACGAAGAGGCCGAGTTTTTGCCTCCAGCAATGAAAAAATTACGTTCAAGTCTTAGATTAAAACCCCTTAAAACCTAAGACACTCACGTCTACTTGGGATAGAGAACAGCTTTCTATTCGACAAGCAAGTACTACATTTATAGCAACTGCAAAGAGCCATGGCCATGATGTTTAAAAAATTTTCATATCTCCAGCTAGAGTTTACCGAGTTCGGGCGATCAATAGAAGTGAAATGGCAAAGAAAATCGAAAGGTCACTCTTTCAAAATCCTCCTCATTTCGTCTTGCATTGGGATAGTAAACTGTTTTTCTCAGTTGCCCATAAGAGTGTCAAAACTTTGGAAGATGGAGTTACAGTTCTAGTGACTGGCAAATATGTTGAGCATTTGCTTGGCGTATCTGTTGCCCTGAAAGGCACTGGTGAGCATATCGCTGAAGTAGATATTCGGGAAGTGGACCGATTGGGGCTACATGACAATATCATCGGTATGTCTTTTGGTACTACAGCATCTAATACAGGACTGATTCAAGGGGCATGTACTAGAATTGAAAGGGAATTCGGACGAACATTATTTTGGTTGGCTTGCCGTCATTGCACCTATGAACTAATATTTAACCCTTTCAAAGGCAGTGGTATGTTTATGAAACCACTTAATTTTAATTCACAAACGCCACTTTGGCACCAGAATTTTTCTAAAATCTTTTCCATTTAATATGTATGTGAAATATAGTTTTTTTTCTCCTATTTCCAAATAAATTTGTTCGTAAATTTCCGGTGCCAGTCATATATTTCAACATTTTAGTACTGAAAGTACTTTGCCCCTGAAAGGGTTAAAGGAGTGTTTGAGTAATGTTGTGGCATACCATCAATTGGTAAAGACTTCCAGATTTTTCTGAAGTTCCAAAGTCTGTGGGCTTTACTTGATAAGAAGTCATATACGACAATGCTGGCTGAAGAAAGTCACATTCAAGGCTTTCTAGAAGAACAACGAGTGAAATTGGTTAACTACCTCCAAAATGTCCTAAACGATGGAAGTCATCCAAGAGAAGACTACAAAGAGTTATTACAATTCTCACTCCTGTACCTAGTTGGTCTGAAACCGACTTCAGTTTCAGGATCCTAGGGGCTCTGCATTAAGCAAGGTGGATGGTAAAGGCAATATATGCACTTAAAATTATCCTCTTCATTAAACAGTTGAATATTTTTCAACGAGAATTGAAAGGAATGAAATGGATTGCACCTTTTGTCAGCCTCATATATGTTCACTTTTGGCACGGGGCAGTTGTAAATCCATGGACTCCAAAGAATGATTTAGATATGTTACAACTTCTGAGCACTTACCCAGATGCAGACGTCAAAAAAGGTGCTTTCACAGTGTCTAAGAGACACCTTTGGTATCTAACAGAAACAAGCGTAGGATTGACATTTTTTGGACGAACGTATTACTCAGGCTGATAAGGAAAATATGACTAAAAATCTAGAAGCCAGACATGCTATAGAAAAGAAAAGAAATGTAAAAAAAAGGAAAATGGAACAAAAAGGAAATGAAAGAAGGAGAAAGGAGAAGGAAATGAAACGATTAGAGGATAAAAACTAGTTTTTGAAGAAAAACAAGTAATATAATTTTGTTTAAAGTCAATTCCTACTTTTTAATCATAAATATATAAAATAAACCCGTGCAGCATTAATGTCCCACGTTATCTTTATTGAAATTTTTTTTTATAATCATCGTTGCGGTATTTTATTTCCGTGGCATCACTAATTTGAGGAAATCTTTCATTTCATTTATGAAAACAATGGGAGAAATTTTTTCTCCCATATAAAACTAAAATTAATTAATTTAATTTAATTAATGAATTAATATTTGAAAAAACTGTATTAACATCGAGTGTCATCCAGTACAAGTTTAAAGGAACGTATTTGAACTTGAATGGATGAATAAAGAGTATTTTATTAACGATTGAAATTTTGAACAAGATATATAAATATATAGAGGGTGTGAGCTAATAGTAGGAATTGAAAAAAACTAAACCATTTCGTTACTAATAAAACAAAGACGTTCTTTGAATTTTTTGGGATCCACGGCGCGACAGAAAACTGCAGTGATTATCTAAGAAGCCATGTGAATGCTTTTAAAGTGGTCAATGATATCACAGAAAGAGGAATTTCTCTGATAACAAAGTTTAACGAATTGGTCAGGGACGAACAACCAAAACAATTCTTGTTGAGGGTAGTCGAGCTTCGAGCATCACAAAAAAGTCGTCACCAAGCGAACAATAGAAGGGATTGCATCGTTCAAAGTTGATTAATATAGCACATGTATTGCCTATCATACTACCTATTAATCTTAGTGCCTAGTTTTAGTATTATTTTAAGTTTCTGATTTCTAATTTTTCCAATAAAAGTAATTAACATTGAAAAATCGTATTTTTTGGCTACTTTTACAAAACCGATCAAAGTGTGCAACCTCTAAATATTATTCAATCTTCTTGAAAGTTGGAATCAGGGGTCGGAAGTAGCGCACTACAAGTAGCGAAACTACAGTAGTCGCTACTTTTTACAGTAGTTTGTAGTGTAGTGCGCTACATTTTGTACAATGTAGTGTAGCGAGTAGAACGATATAAAAAATCAGTAGTTTGTAGAGAGAACCGTCGCTACTTTTAACGCTACTTCAGGAATTAAAAAAAATGTGCCATTCTGCAAATCACGTGGCCGAAATCTGCTTCTTTTGGGCAAAATTTGTTCTGGTCAACAATTTGCGAATCTCAGCGTCAAATCTCAATAGCAGCGTAATATCAGTGCACCGCATGAAGTCATAGATTTTTCCCATCGACACTTGCTGCTAAAATCAAATACTAACCCACCAAAGGAATGAATTTTCTTGCTGGCAACATTTATCTATTTACTCGTTATTAGGTCTTCATGTTTTAATGCCGCGATTCTTATTATAACAAATTGCTTTATTTACAGATTTATTTATTGTTTGCATTCAGAGTTGAGTTATTTTTCAGTAATTTTCTAGTAGTATAATCTAATACATAATATTTAGATGGTTTAGCTCTCCTAATTTTGCTAAGAAATTTGTAAACTAACTTATAAAACTAACATTTTGGAGGCAAACACAAAACATTTTCTTGTATCTTATCTCTTAATTTTTTAATGTTCTTTGTTATGTCAGATTTATTTAATTGTATCAGACGCGATATAGTGAGTCATTTTATTATTTAATTCGTACTTTCGATTTCTAGTATAAACTGAATCCTTTGACAACATCTGAAAGTAGCGAAGTAGTGACTACTTTTGAAAGGTGAATCAAAGGTAGTGAAAAGGTAGTCACTACTTTTTAAAACAGGTAGTTGTAGTTGTAGTTAACTACATTTTAGATGAAGTAGTTGTAGTTGTAGTTCGCTACAATAAAAAAATAGTTTTTTCCGACCCCTGGTTGGCATAGATATATTTTACATCAATGAGACTCCGCGTATTCGGAGTGTAAGCAAAGTATGCAAAAAATTTACATTTTATTTTTTGCCCTACAAAATGAAACACCCTAATTGAAATATTTTGCTACCAGGTAGTACTTTTCCAAGAGTTTTTCGTAATAAATTTAAGCTATGCTGTAAAATAATATAAGCGCAATGAGTTTCAAATTAATTGTATTTCCTATGTAATTTTTTCAGTTAATTATTTTACATTTCAAAAATTTGTAAATTCCATAACGTTAAAATGATTTATGACCATCGGTAGCACATACTAAATGCCTTTTCAATTGTGTTTTCAACAAAATTTTTAATTACTTATTTTTCACATTAAAATAATTTGTAAATTTCATATGTGAAAATGATTTATGATAGTACGTACTTATTCTGGCTAGAGTTGCTGCAAAAAGCGAGCGAGCTGGGACCGCGTAGCAGACTCGTTACAACGAATGTCACTTTAACGAATTTTATTCTGATTAAAAAACCCCCTATTTTTTGCCATTATAAATATTAAGGGCATCCAACCCGGGCTTCCCGAGATAGAAAATATATGTGAAGACTATGTATTTATTTTTTTATGGGAAATTCCAGTAGAATTTACATTTATTAGAATTTACATTATATATATATATATATATATATATATATATATATATATATATATATATATATATATATATATATATATATATATATATATATAGAGAGAGAGAGAGAGAGAGAGAGAGAGATTTCCCCTAACAACACTAAAGAGCATTTTTATATGAAATATGTCAATTGTATATTCAAATAAAATTTTGAAATTTATTAAAAGTGGTAATTCCGTATTGGCCTCGTAAGTTAATGGCCGAAGAAATTTCGTTATCTACAGCATTTTTATTATTCTGATAATTTCAACGGTTTTAAGCGCTTATTTCAATTACATGTCTGTTAAAGGATCAGGGTCCATAAGCCGTGTTTTTGGCCCATGAAATAAGACTAAAATTCGATTTTGCTGTACTGACTTAATTATTTCACTTTTTAATATTAGAAGGTTTATCCTGTACGATTTCAACAATAGTTTTTGCTGTTTGTTCGGATTTATATGACTTACACAAGCTCAAAGTTCGTATTATTCGTAGTTTTTGATGAAAAATACACAATTTCTCCTAATTTTACGTCAATTTTTAATGTAATTTTTAATCATATTTCTAATACGAGCAAATCTTGTGTGTGGTTATATATATATATATATATATATATATATATATATATATATATATATATATAGATATATATATATATATATATATGCAAATTTTATCTTAAAAACGGCTGTAACGATTTTGACGAAATTGTGTAACCTACCGTTTTGGGGCACCAGAAAACCATTGGGCTAGGTCACATGTTCGCGAAAATTCGATTAGGGGGTCATTTTGGGTCATCAAGGGTCAGAGTCAAGCTAATTCTATCTAAAAAACGGTTCAAAGGATTTTGACTAAATTTTGTATCTTACCATTTTCGAGCACGAGAAGACTATTGGGCTGGGTCACATGTTCGAGAACTTTCGATTAGTGGGTCAACCCGGGTCAAGTTAATTTGATCTAAAAAACGGCTCTAACGATTTTGATTAAATTTTGTATCCTACGAGTTTCGGGTACGACAAAATAATTGGGCTAGGTCACATGTCCGAGAAAATTCGATTAGTGGGTCATTTTATTTGGGTCACTGTGGGTCAAGCTAATTTTATCTAAAAAACGGCTCAGACTATTTGCACTAAATTTTGCATCCTATGGTTTTCGGGCATCCTATGGTTTTCGAGAAGACTGTTGGGCTAGGTCACGTGTTCGAGAAAATTCGATTAGTGGGTCATTTTGGTCATGGGTCATTATGGGTCAAGTTATTTTATCTTAAAAACGACTCAGACTAATTACACTAAATTTTGCATCCTATGGTTTTCGGGCACGAGAAGACTGTTGGGCTAGGTCACATGTTCGAGAAAATTAAATTAGTGGGTCATTTTGGTCATGGGTCATTATGTGTCGAGCTATTTTATTTTAAAAACGGCTCAGACTATTTAGACTAACTTTGCCTCCTATGGTTTTTGAGCACGAGAAGACTGTTGGGCTAGGTCTCATTTTCGAGAAAATTCAATTAGTGGGTCATTTTGGTCATAGGTCATTATGGATCAAGCTATTTTTTATTAAAAACGGCTCAGACTGCTTAGACTAAATTTCGCCTCCTATGGTTTTTGGACACGAGAAGACTGTTGGGCTAGGTCACATGTTTCAGAAAATTTGATTAGTGGGTCATTTTGGTCATGCGTCAGGATATTTGAACTCAAAGTTAATTTTGACCGAGCATAGCTCGGTCTTCCCTGCTCGTATTTTACTATGAGCGCAGCTTTGCAACACTTTTATTTTTACATATATTGTACATTTTGATGTATTTTTTAATATATGAAAGAAGAAAGTGTTGCACGATTGCGCTCATATAAATAACTGAGGTAAAATTAGGAGAAATTGCGTATTTTTCATAAAAAACTACGAATAATACGAACTTTGAGCTTGTGTAAGTCATATAAAAACGAACAAAATGCAAAACATATTGTTGAAATTGCACAGGATAAACCTTCTAATATTAAAAAGTGAAATAAGAAAGTCAGTAGAACAAAACCAGGTTTTAGTCTATTTCATGGGCCAAAAACACGGCTTATGGACCCTGATCCTTTGGGTTTTATTTATTGCTTACTGAAGTTTTAATTAATTTCGTTATTGAATAGTAGCTGGAAACATATGCTAAACTTTTTATATTGTTTAAAGTGCAAACGGATTAATATTTTGCAATCGTCTGCAAGAGATAGAGATAGATTAAAAAAAAAAAAAATCCTGCTTGGAATTTAATTTAAATGCTATAATGAGTAAATTGCGATACAGTTTTCAAACAAATTGCATTTGACAAGTAGATTTTTTTCCCGTATATAATGGTGCAAAAATTAAAAATATGCGATGTTTAGAAATTTTAAAAAATTCAGTAGCAAAAATAGCAAACCCGAAATTTCATTTTCAAGTGTTGCCATTAGCAAAATGATGTCAGCGTTACGCACGGACACGTTTGTCTTTTATAATATAGATAGATATTCACTTTAACGAATTTCATACTAACGAATTTTTCAAATTAGCGAATTTATTGAAATTTAGTTTAAAAGAATACTCATTTTAGTTTAATGAACGCTGAATTTTCAAGCAAAGCAGCCTTTATAGAAAAACTAGAATTCCGAAAGAAAACTTTTGTTAACTATTTTCACTACCCCATGATTTATGAATTTTCAGCGTATCTTGAAGCTGTTTTCGGATAGGCCAAGACGTGCATCTTTAAAAACCATTTATACCAGCAAAACAATGTGGCGGTAACATTTTGTATAATATTTAGCGAAATTCGAAATTTTGTTTTGAAAATTCCTTACTCTTTTTGTAAAATAAAATAAATCAAAAGTTACATTAATGGTACATATCAGTGTGAATTTATCAGCTGTTAAAATAAATTATAATTTCGTTATAGTTATACGACTCAAAATTTCAAATTTAATGAATTTAAAAATAATCTTATAACAGATAAGTTCACAATAATATTTATTCTTTATTTATATGTTTGAAAAAAATTAATATAATTTTAATAATAATATATATTTTATTCATTGTGTATTCAAATTTTATTTATTAACAATATTTTACTAACAATATTTATTAACTATCAATCAGTCATATTAGAATGTTATATTAACGAACTTTTCACGATAACGAACACAATCGGTGGTCTGTACAAATTTGTTGTAACGAGATTTTGCTATACAACCAACCCAGTGGGAGAAAAAGGAAAAACTCCTTTCTTCAATAGAAAGTGACCTTTTGATAAATCCATCCTGCCCTTTTGAAAAAGAAATGTAAGCACTACCCTATTTCCAGTAATTTACCAGAATCTAAATAACTTATTTTCCGAACAAGATAAATGATCGAAGTTTTACCTTGTTTGTACAAAAACACAAAATATTGAACAAAACTCCGATCTACTATAAATTATACTTATTAAAATAGCAGCTGTTCGTTGCACTAAGTGGTGAGAAAAGTGTTTACTAGGACTTCCCTCAAAGGGATTAGTCTGAGTGATATTGCTGAGAGCATAAAGTTAACAATTACGATATAATGAAGATATCAACAAGAATCTAAGTGAATATACAGCATATGATAGACAAAAGATAGATAAAGATACAACATATGAAAAATAGCAAATTAAATGATATAATTTCAAAATATCATATATAAATTCATATATTGTTATGTTTTCATATGCATTTTTTTATAACATTTGGCAAATAATCTCATTTTCTTAAGCGGGAATTGCTCAAAACTTAAAAAAAAAAACCGCCGGATCTTTTAAAACGATATTTTTAAAGTCACATAATCAGATTTGCAGCCAATAGCGTATTTTAGCAAGCGTAGTTTAACGCAAATTTAATTTAATTTTTGCAACATTTTCTTTGTGACAAATATCTAAATAAAATATTAAAAAATAAAATATTAAATATTGAAATATTAAATCAAATATTTAATATTTGAATTAAAAAAATTTCCTTTGTTTATTTGTATAACTATTTATAGAAACTCGTATACTTCAAACCACATTGATAACATGCTTTGCTACAAACGTGTCTACCAGTCTAACTACTCGTATGTCTTAGCTGTGTCTCTCTCCGAACTCATCTGTCTACTGTCTCTCTACTCTTCTGTATACCCGTCTCAGTATCCGTCTGTCTTTCTACCCGACTCTTTAATCGTGTCTCTACCTGTCTCGCTTCCCGTTACACTACTCGTCTATCAACACGTCTGTCTGTCTATATACCCCTCTCTCTACCCGTCTGTCAAGTCGTCTCTGTACTCGTCTCTCTATCCACCACGCTACCCGTCTCCCTACCCATCTCACTACCCCTCTGTCAACCCTTTTTTGCACCTGCCTCGCTACCCGTCTGTCTATTCGTTTCGCTACCCATTAGCTTATCTCTGTCGCTATCCGTCTCTCTACCCGTCTGTCTACCCGTTTGTTTACACGTCTATCTATCTCTCGCCAACTCTTCCAAATATTTAAACAATTTAGTAAACGGAAGCCGTTTATCTGTTATTAAATACAAACAGGAGTAATTTATCTAAAGAGTGTAATCAGATGCAATTTTTTTAAATACATACATAAACCAGCATAATAATTCACCAGTTTTATTTTCATAGTAGTTTATGTCATTTGACAGTAAATCTCAACTTCTTCAACCCGAACTGCGTCAAGCTTTTTAAAAAAGCCCCAAGGTCCGTATAACTGGGAAGGGGAATTGTCCTCAGGGCTATTAGATACATGTTATTAAGTTAAGTGAAAGTAATCGGGTTCGCAGCCAATTTCTTATGTCAGAAAGGGTGGCTTCACGCCATTTTAAATTCATTTCTGTAACTTTCTTTTTCTTTTTTTGGTGGGTGGTCGGGGGGGGGGGGTTCCAAATATATACACTTAAATTCAAACTTTTGCCACCATGTTAATATTAGTGTTGTTTGTATTATCAATTAATACTTTGTTGATCGAGCTTCATTCGAAACAAATGTAAAAGACTTCTACAGTTTTTTTTTTCTAGGAGAAAGTTCCGTAATCGGGCCCTAAGCTAATCGGGGAATTTAATATCATTATTGTTTCTAACTCTTATAGAGTTAAAACAATATTGTTGCTAGCATTACTCTTGTTTGTGACCAACCTCTTCTGTGTATCTGAATAGGGAAAAGTTCCGTATCATGTACTGGTTGGTGCCAAAGGCAGTTGTAGAATCTTACAAATTTTTCTAGAGAGCGGAAAAACATGTTTTTTAAAATATTTACAAATATACGTTTATTAAACCATGTTTTTGAGCCATTTAAAAAAATTAAGTACGGTGCTAAAATAAAATTTTATTGCCATTTTCGATATTTTAATAAGAAATGAAAATACATAACAAACAAATTTAACAAAACTAAGCCATTTTTGGGTACGTCTCTATTATCCCGTCGACCACTTTTCATAACAAAAAACTATCGCCAAACTAAGATTAAACGCCAAAAATACAGTCCCATTTACTTGATGCCAGAAGCATTATACGTATTTGTTATTCCATCAAGTGGTTTTTAATTGACATTTGCGTGTATTTTTCATTATGTTTTACTGATTTATTAGTTATTTCATTCATTAAAGTAACAATTGTGTCCTTAAATTCTTATATTTTATTTATTTTGATATTTCAATGGCAACGTTCTCCCGTTTATTTAGCGTTACAGTTTGGCGATAGTTTTTTATTATGAAAAGTGGTCGACGGGATAATAGAGAAGTACCCATTTTTTGTGATAAATAATTGTTATTGCCAGGGGGGCAAATTGTAAACAATTAATAAGCGAACTAAAAAAAATAACCGGAAAAAACTTGTGGGAATCTCAAGAAAGAAATATCTGATATAAATAGCATTTAAAATCTTAAAATGGAGAAGTGGTCCGTATAAAAATGCAAAACATTATACACCTGATATAAGAATTTTTTAACTTTTTTATATTTCCGAAAGCACAGATAAAAGGGTAAAAATCCCGGCACAGATGCCATATACTCACCACGTTGGCGCGATTTTTCCCCCGCCCCTTTGGCGAAAACTGTTTGTTGTGTTTGTTTACTTTTATTTTTTATTTTAATTCTATAGATTATTTTTATATGTATATCAATATTAATTTAGGCACAGATGTCATATACGCACCAGATTGGCGCGATTTTTCCCCCGCCAATTTGGCGAAAACTTTGTTTTTGAATATTAGTTACAAATACCATACAATAATAGCATGTAATTTTTTATTTCAATATAAAAATAAAATAACGTAATAAATGAAATAGCTCCTATTATTCAAAAATGGGAAATAAAAATAAATAAATGATAGTTTGATATAAATAAATATTGATATATATAATAAAAACAATTTATAGAATTAAAATAAAAAATAAAAGTTAATAAACAACAATTGAAACAAAATAACCGGGTTACCATGCGAGGCATAAAATTGCCATTTTGTTGCAATCGCGCCAATGTGGTGCGTATATGACATCCGCGCCTTTATTTATATCAAACTATTATTTATTTATTTTTATTTCCTTTTTTAAAATAATAGAAGCTGTTTCATTTATTACGTTATTTTATTTTTATATTGAAATAAAAAATCACGTGTACTATTTGTCACACTATTTGTAACTAATATTCAAAAACAAAGTTTTCCCCAAGCTGGTGGAGGGAAAAATCGCGCCAACGTGGTGCGTATATGACATCTGTGCCTTGTTTCATTTCACATAGAGGTACTGCTCTATTATCCCGTCGACCACTTTTCATAACAAAAAACTATCGCCAAACTGTTAGATTAAACGCCAAAAATGCAGTCCCATTTACTTGATATCAGAAGCATTATACGTGTTTGTTACGTCATCAAGTGGTTTTTAACGCGACATTTGCGTGTATTTTTCATTATGTTTTACTGATTTATTAGTTATTTCATTCATTAAAATAACAATTGTGTCCTTAAATTCTTATATTTTATTTATTTATGTATTTTGATATTTCAATGACAACGTTCTCCCGTTTATTTGGCGATAGTTTTTTGTTATGAAAAGTGGTCGACGGGATAATAGAGAAGTACCCACATATGTATTGGTACTTTTATGTTAACTTGGCGCAGTTGATAAATCGCCAAATACTTTTCTCATAACATCTTCATATTGCATTCATTTCATTTAAATATAAATCTTTCACTGATTTCATTTGAAATACATACATTAAAAATACACGTCTTTCACTCATTTAATTTAAAATATACGCCTTTCACTAATTCCATTTAAAATACTAAAAAGGAAAAGAAAATAAGAAATAATGCCACAAATCGAAACCTTTTATTTAAACATCAAAGAATTGTTCCTAACATACACACGCGAAATAAAAAAGCTGCTAATGGTGTGATTTACGCCAAATCTCTAATACTAATACTACTCTTACTAATCTCTAATACTTTTCAAACAGAAAAAATTCCAGATTAACTTTCCATTTTTATTAAATTGAAATATATTTTATTGTGCTGAATATTAGTGCTTGCATATTTTTTTGCTCCATGTACTCCATGAACTTTTCAATTCCGATTGTCTACGAAAATCTCCCGCCGGTGAAAATGACGTACGCACAAAATTTAGTGACGTATGTACTTTAATTGTGCTTTTTTATCTATTTTTTTTAATATAACTTCCAAACGGTTTGACACTTATTCTTGGTAATAAATAGACGACGTTGTTACCTTTATAGGTACCTGTTGTAAAAATTTGAACGAAATCCGTTAAATATTTTTTGAGTTATGCTTGACGAAAGGTTTTAATATCCATCGTAGCTATATATGGGGCAAAGTAATACTGCGCTGTGTATGAGTCTTCGTTGCACTCAGACAATTAGCTATAAATCAGTCATATTAGAATTTCATATTAACGAATTTTTTAGAATAACGAACACAATCGGTGGTCTGTACAAATTTGTTGTAACGAGATTTTGGTATACAACCAGTGGGAGAAAAAGGAAAAACTCCTTTCTTCAATAGAAAGTGACCTTTTGATAAATCCATCCTGCCCTTTTGAAAAAGAAATGTAAGCACTAACCTATTTCCAGTAATTTACCAGAATCTAAATAACTTATTTTCCGAACATGATAAATCATCGAAGTTTTACCTTGTTTGTACAAAAACACAAAATATTGAACAAAACTACGATATACTATAAATTATACTTATTAAAATAGCAGCTGTTCGTTGCACTAAGTGGTGAGAAAAGTGTTTATTAGCTATAAATCAGTCATATTAGAATTTCATATTAACGAATTTTTCAGAATAACGAACACAATCGGTGGTCTGTACAAATTTGTTGTAACGAGATTTTGCTGTACAACCAATTCAGTGGGAGATAAGGGAAAAACCCCTTTCTTCAATAGAAAGTGACCTTTTGATAAATCCATCCTGCCCTTTTGAAAAAGAAATGTAAGCACTATCCTACTACCAATAATTTACTAGAATCTAAATAACTTATTTTCCGAACAAGATAAATGATCGAAGTTTTACCTTGTTTGTACAAAAACACAAACTATTGAACAAAACTCCGATCTACTATAAATTATACTTATTAAAATAGCAGCTGTCCATTGCACTAAGTGGTGAGAAAAGTGTTTATGTCAACTATTTTAGATAAAACTCGAAATCTTTCTCCATTCCAGAGCAAGTTAAAACAAATGGTTTAATGAAAGGTAAAAATAGCATAGATTAAAAACACAGACCGAGCTTGAGACCAAGCATAATGGTAATCTCATCTTTGCTGTAATTAAAGCTTCAGACGTCTTGTCGTATATCTTTATATAGCCCAACATTTGTTTGTCTGATTCATTTGTTTGTCTATTAATATGCTTATAGTCTGTATTTTTCCACGTGTTACTCAGATAGTTCAGTGAACTTGAAGTTATAGTCAAACAAGGGGACCGCCAAACATGATGCGCACAGATTTTGATGATTTTAATGTATCTTGTAGGAGCCATGCCCCTAATTATTCAGGTCAAAGGTTTCCTTCAAATGGGCTTTAGTTTTCGAGAAATTTCGGGTTAAAGTTCCGCATGTGTTTCAAACACCCATTAGTTTCACTGTCTGAGCAAGTTCTCTGTAGCGCAGAGCTAGCGTTCGCAATTCGAGATTTGCAGGTGAGTGTTCTGTCCTCTCATGTACCTTTTATCTTTTTTAATTAATTCTATATATTTGACGCATTACAAGTTTTATTCAGAATTGTGAATTCTGCATTTTTGAACTTTTTGATATTTTCCTAATAAATTCCATTTACATTTTCAAATTTTTCGTGAAAACCTACAATTTTTTTTTTCGCAATTTTGAAACTAATATTTTTATTGACGGAATTCCAAATTACTTTTTATCTAAATTTTGTTTAAAATTTATTATTATTTACCTTTTATATTTTAATAACCGTTCTAAAATAATACCCTTTTTTTAACTTTATGGAATTTTAAATGAAAATTTATCATTTTTTTATAACTTATACCAAATATTTCTTATCTCAAATCTTCCAAACGTATGTATGATTAGGTAATTTCAATTAGCATATCTTGAAAGGAGTAATAAAATATTAAAGCAGTAACGCTTATATGGAAGTTTTAACCAGTTATATATATTTTTTATTTCTAAATACTACATTTAACCGTAAAGTTCAAACTCAACGTTTTTTTTATTTTATTATTATTATTATTATTTACACAAATAACAAATAATATATTACAATTATTTTACAATTATATTTATATTACAATTATTTTTTTTATTTTAACAAGTCGATGCCATACAGAAAAATTCAACTAGAAATGAAAAATCGTCTGTAAATTACAATACATATAAAAAATATCTTTAAAAAAAATCGTTTGCAATGACTTTTGAAGTAATTTCAGAATAAGTAAAATTTTCTTTTTAATCATTTCGTTTAGCTTCCTTTGCAGAGAATTACCACGTTTGAAGTAATTTATTTTTCAACTTTTAATGCATTTTTTAAATATATATATCAAAATTTAAGTATTTAAAGGATATATAGTATGTTAATTTATCCATTCTTCCACTATTGTTAAAAGAATTTACGTAAAGAAATTATTTAATGGTGTTTTTTAATGCGATATTTTGTTTTGAATATTTTTACGATATGTATCACACAATTAATTCCATATTTAATAAACTAAAAATGTCGATGTCGGTGATGGTAAATATTTTAGTAATTAACCAGTTAACATATTGGAATATATTTAGAACTAATCAAATTTTAAAAGGATATATTATTTTGTTAATTTTTTCTTAATCATGTAAATTTTTTTAAATAGAAACTTCAAATAAAAAATATGCATTGTTTCATAAATATGATAAATAAATAAATAAATAAATATGTATACATGTAAACAATAATGTAAACAATAATTGTTTTAAAAAGACGAGACGTTTGGATTTTCGTAAACAGAAATATTAGATTGAAAATTGCACAAAAATATAAATTTTCACGAAAAATTCGAAAATGTGAATGGATTAGGAAAATATCAAAAAGGTCAAATATACAGATTTCAAAATTCTGAATAAAACTTGTAACGCATCAAATATATAGAATTAAATAAAAAAGATGGCACATGAGAAGACAGAACCCTCACCTGCAAATCTCGAATTACGAACGCTAGCTCTGCGCCACAGAGACCTTGCTCAGACAGTCAAACTAATGTGTTTTTGAAACACATGCGGAACTTTTACCCGAAATTTCTGGAAAACTAAAGCCCATTTGAAGGAAATCTTTGACCCGAATAGTTAGGGGTATGAACCGTACAACATACATTAAAATCATCAAAATCTGTGCTCATCATGTTTGGCGGTCCCCTTGTAAGTTTTTCCAGTACCTAAATTATAAGATGCTCAGTAGTCCGGATCCAGATTACGTCCATAGCGCGAAAAAAAATGCGAATCTGAAATTATTTGAATATAGTGGTGCATGGAACTGAATTTAATTATTAAAGGTTAAATTTTAATTGATTAATATATGCATCACTGTTCAGTGTTGGGTTAAATTTTCCAAGCCATTCTTTATTTGCTGTAAAACTGACGTTGTCCTTTTTAGTACTTTCCAACCTAAGTTGAAAAGTGTTTATGACTTCGGTTTGTCTGGCCGTTTGCCGTCTGTTCGTAAATCTACTCGCGCATATCTTCTCGGATTGTCCTGAAATTTTTATATGTCATTGTCGTTTACTATAGTATGTTTCTTATTTCAACTGAAGTGTGTAGCACTTATAGTTTTTTTACAGGGACAGTCAAAAGTATTCCGTTACATTACAGTCAATGGGAAATAATCGTTTCAAGTGCATTTTTATGATGCTACGTCATTTTAAATATGATGAAATTGATGTATAATTATGGAATATAAATAAATGTGGAATATAAATAAATTCATATACAGGGCTACGCAAAGAAAAATATACATTGTTGTTTACGGTTGGTAATTGCTGCGAATGAGTTTTAAGTTGCCTTTTAGTTTAATATGTGGTGTGTACAAAAGTCTTCAGATAATATACAGGGATGTACAAAAGATTTCGAGTGCATTTCCATCGATTGGGGAAAATTGCTAAATGTGAATATTCTAACTGAACTAAATTTTATCATACTATATATCCACATCTATTGATCATATACAGTGCTGCACTAAATAATTCAACTACTTTTTTGACACTGGAAGGTAATTTAGAAAACTGTATTTTTCAATGTGTTAAGGTAAATCCAGGAGAGATGACGCGGTCGGAGAGATTGCGCACATAGGCTTTCGGAGGGAAGGAGTAGAGCGAGCGCGCAGCGACTCTGGGTAGTTGTACAACAGCAGTAGTGGAGTGTCTACTTGAAAGTGCACGTTGATTGTTTTGAGCGTCTAAGATAAAGCATTGCTATTTTGTTTTGTTTTCCCAAAGTAAGTGCTTGAATTTTCATAGCTATTCATCAGAATTTCTATACAATGTCAGTAGTACAAAATATTTTAAAATTAAACGATTTCTCATAAGCTATTAATCTAAACTAACAATGTGAACATCAACGGTTCGTTTTAGTAGCGGCCATGTTTATATAAAAGGCCGCGCAATCTCTCATACTGAAATTAGAGAGTTTGCGCATCTGCTACTTAGGAGAGATGGCGCATTGTTTCCATTAGTTTCTATGCTAGGAGAGATTACGCAGCTTATTGGTAAATTTGCATAAAAAAATGAAAAATTAAAATGAACTAATTTTAAGTTGAACATGTTATCAAGTAACTTAATGTTATTTTGTAATCTTATCTTGACTTGCTTTTTCTGAAGTTTTAATTTTTTCCCTTTTAATTAAAAATTTTTAATCGTTTTTAAAATTATTTACTTTTTTCGATTCTTTAATCACTAGGTTGAAATATCCACTCCTAATACAATAATATTTGTTCACTAAAACCTTACAACAATGTCATTTAAGTATAATTATTATTGTTAACAATTTAACTGTAGTTATTATTAGTAACAATCTCTCCTACTCATGTGCGCAATCACACCAACCCTATAAGGACAGATTGCGCAAAATAACTTACTTGGTTTTATATCAACTGTTCTATTAAATTACAACATAACAACAAAATAGCAATGGAAATGTATAAAAGACAAATGAAGTAAAAATTATTCATGGATAGTTTAGTAAAAAATTAATATTTAGATTTTTTATTGTTATTCTTTGGAATTGTACGCCGACTCTCCTAGCTTTACCTTATATGTTTTCTATAAACTGTTTACTTACATATCTTCTTTTACCTTATTTAACGGTGAAGTTTCGATACAGTTTTCTGGTTGTGTTTTAAAGTGTTTCATAATCTATGCTTGACGCATGATTTTTCTTTCTTGTTGATGTTTGCTTTCTTTCAAACTCTAAAATAAACTAAGCGCCATACTATTAATAGTAAAAATTGAAATTGTCTTTTGGTTGTAATATTCTACCCAGATTGTTAAAGGGTTTCAATTTATATCATTATCGGTTTTCAATTGATACCTGTACTTTGCCTATTTTCTATGTAGAATACAATTTAAATGTTCAAAAATACAAAGACCAGCAATTAGGCAACATATTATATAACTAGCTGGCTTCGCCCGCCAGCGGGCCCCTAATTGTAAAATCTCGAAAAGCTATCGATGTCGAGTCGAATGAGCCATACCCCGTCGTGATGTGACCCATAGAACCCGAGTTGGCTGAAAAATCCTTTAATTACATCTTCCACCACCAGGAGGCGCAATCGGTTCTGTACGAACATGACCGAAATCTGTAAAGCTATCGAAATCCAGTCGAAAGAGCCAAACCCCGTCGTAATCGGGCCCATAGAACCCGATTTCCGGAAGCGCCCCCTGGTGGTGAAACTTGGAACTAAAATATGTAAGCACTATCGATATCGAGTCGAATGAGTCAAACCAGGTCGCGATGGGACCCATACGAAGGGAGATATTTTGAAAAAAAATAGAAAATTTCTTAGCTTTTTTTTTTCCCTATGCAAAAGTGACAATTATTTAAAAAATATTAAAACTTTAAAAAAAGAAATGTTCCTGTGTTGACTTTCTGGTTCATTTGACTGTGATAGAACATGAAGTTGATTGTTTACATATCGTATAATCTCTGATCCATCGAATAGAAATATTGTATAACTCAAATGGCAATGTTTCTCTCCGACGAAATGAAAAAAGGATGCGTTTTAAAAAAACAAATTTAAATATATCGCGCCTCCACACAAACACAAAATCATAAATCGGGAGTTAAACAAACTATATAGAATCAGATATATAAAAAACAGAAGAAAAAAAAAATGATATCTCTTGGAGCTTTCGAAAAAAGTAAATAGAGGAAGTAATTGAAGTGGAATAGGCTGCTTCAGAATACAAATATCCTAGTAGAATAGAATTTTAACTATGAAAATACAATTATTTCTCAAAATAAATCATATATTCGGAAAGCCCATTCAATTCTGTACGCAAAATGAACAACGATGTTCTTTCAGATTAAGTTTCTACAATTCAAAACATAATGTCCACTGTAAATACAAATAATCCCGTGGGGATAAAAAAAAAAAAAAGCCTTCTTATTCAATAGAAAGTGAGCTTTTGATAAATCAATCCTGGCCCCTTTTAAAAAGAAATGTAAACACTAACCTATTACGAATAATTTACCAAAATATAAATAACTTCTTTTCCATTCAAGATAAATGATCGAAGTTTTACCGCGTTTGTACAAAACACAAAATACTGAAAAGAACCACGATCTATAAATTATACTTATTAAATAACAGCTGTCCATTGCACTAAGTGGTGAGAACAGTATTTATGTTCGTAGATAGCCATTATTTAGATAAAACTCGAAATCTTTATCCATTCCAGAGCAAGTTAAAATAAATGGTTTAATGAAAGATATTCCATAATAGCGTAGATTAAAAACACAGACAATGGCTTGAGAGCGAGCATAATAGTAATCTCATCTTTGTTGTAATTGAAATGTAATTGATGCTTCAGACGTCGTGCCGTCTGTTTATATATAGCACAACATTTGTCTGTCTGATTCGTTTGTTTGTTTATTCACATATTTAGTCTTTCTTGTTTCACAGGTTACTTACCTGAAGTTAGTCTAATAAGGAATGTCTCCATAAATGCATACTCACAAGGAAGGTCTCCTTAAAGCGCATACTCAGAAAATTTTGAAAAAATTGCTAATGAAGCTACTCATATACTACTATATGTACTAAAAGAACAGTGAAATTTAGCTGAGGAATCCCAATAGAAAATCTGCAAAAAAAAAAATAAAATACTTTCTAGTATTTGGCGCAAAAAGATGCGATTTGGCTAGCAACATGTCTTCCTCGCCAAACGCAAACGATTTTAATGCATTTTCAAATTGCTTGTAAAATGATTATTTGAATGCGCAATACTTAATGAATTTAAACTTAAACGATGAAAGTTTATTATTTTTTGTATAATTTTTATATTTTCAACAATGCTTTTTTTAATTTTGAGATTTTTGTAAAATTTGAAAGCGTAAAATTGTCATTAGCTTAAAAAAATTATACTAATGGGTTAATAGGGCTCATGATACCATATCCTCTTGTTCAGAATCGTTTGCATTTTGCGTTCAACATTTTTAACTCTCTGTACGTTTGCAGTAATATTAATTTAAAATATTATTTAAATCAGATTAAATAAATCACTCACGCTTTTTTCTCTATTTATTACCGATTGAATGAAATTTTGCTATTGTTTTATCCCCCCTTCCACAATTTTTGCTAATTTAAACGGCTTCACCGGTTATACAAGTAATTTTTAAAAGTATTTTAAAAAGAAAAGCCCGATGACAAACGCATTCGTTATACATTTCCATATCGAAGAAGTCGTTGCTTCCATAGCAACAATACTTTTTCCTTGAATCGACAATGTTCAGAATCAGGCTCATTTTTGAGCTTGAAACAATTTCAATCAATTTAAATTTTATTTTAAATCGTAAATTACGATCTTTAAATTTAATTATATATACATATAAATGTGTACACAAAATTGTAGTTATAAAAATTTAGTTATTATGAAGTTAAACTTACACAAACAAGTTCAGCATGAAAATGTTTTTCCTTAAAGAGTATTTGTCATAAAACCGTATTTTTTAAAAATTTATTCCGTCGCTAACCGGAAAAAAAATTACAGAAAGGATTCTTCTCATGAGGATAGATATGTTCATAAAAAAAATTGTTGCGGAATCTCGATATAACGTCCGTAAAAAAATATGACAATTTCGTGTATTTGGCGATTTTTCGCTGGTTGGCGACATAATAATTAAAAAAAACCGCTATGATAAATACTCTTTAAGAGAAACTTTTTCTACTCTTCATACCGAACTATTTTAATTATATAAGTAAGTTTAACTTAAATAAATACCCTTTATAACTACGGTTTTACCTTATAGATTTAATGTGTATATAAAGAAAATAAACGATCGTATTGTACGGTTTAGAATAAAATTTAAATTGATAAAAAATGCCTGTTTGGAGCACTGTCAATTTTACTTAGATATTGTTGGTGTCGGAGACAACAAGCGAAAAGTATTATTGTTGCCATAAGAACAGCGACTTATTCAATGTATAATGAAAGTGTTCTTAATTGGTAAGTTACTGTTAATAAACACTTAAAACTTATCCAGCCGGTGAAACCGTGTAAAGTTAAACAACTTCAGCAACACGCAACTTGTATTTATATTATAAACAGCTTATAGAAAAAATACAATAAACTGTTTATAATCGTTTAATCGAAATTCACGAAGTAATACGCATTTAAATACTCGTTTACCTAGGAATTTTCAAATGTATTAAAATCACTTGCAATTGGCGAGAAAAAAGTGTTTCGCAACCAAATCGAGTCTTTTTGCGCCAAATACTCGAATGTATTTTATTTTTTACAGATTTTCTACTGGGATTCCGCTGCTAAATTTGACTGATCCTTTATTACGCATATAAGTAGTGCCATTAGCATTTTTTTTTTTCAAAATATTCTGAGTTTGCGCTTTAAGGAGACCTTCCTTGTAAGTTTTTCCGGTGCCCAAATTTTACGATGCTCTGTATTTATGTACATAGCGCGGCGAAAAAAAAAGAAAAATATATTATTTGAAATTATTTATTAAATATAAAATAATCTTTGTTATTATGTTTTACGCAATGATATTTGATGATTTCGTATAAATAAATCAGAAAATACATCATACTAAATTTTTTATTTAAATTTAATATTTTTACATTTTTTACTTTATTTTACAAGAAGAAAGTATTGGATTTGTGAAAAAATTCGACTTCCGGTTTTCGACGGATTTATACGTTTTAGAAGGTTCTGAATTTGACTGTTTTTAGAAAATGCCTGTCCGTGAGTCTATTTGTGTGTGACACAAATTTTGTGGGTTTTATGATTAAACATCTCGAGGGAGGTGCTAACGCTCTACGGCCTGGATTTGCTGGGCCGAGTGGCATCCCTTAGGCATTCGATATTTATGATTAAAAAGAAAATATTGAAATTGAAACGTTTATAAGAAAAAGACACCATCGATGGATAGAAGCAGTGGCATTTCACGTGTAACTTAAAAAGTATGCTTTGTTACATGAGATTAAATTGTATTTTATCTGTATTCAATTTATTTTTCTTTGTCCCATTTTTTTCTCGAAGCAGATGACGTCAACCTCTAGGTAAAAAGATAAAGACAAAAGATAAACTGTGTAATGTAAAAGGTATGCTCTGGTATGCAGTTAAAATACGATTTTTCTTTTTTTTTCACGCGTGTCTTTTGCTATCTTAGATGAGTGTTTACTGTAACTTTGATGGAATAATTGAGATGATATTCTGGCTTAACTAATGTTGTTTGCAGATATTTGTATCCTGAATTTTTCTTTAGAAGTTTAAACATGTATCTGAAAGAAAATATTGGATATTGCTTAAAAATATTAGATTGCAGTGCGAAATCTTCGCACAGGTCCACTGGTTTTTAAATTAGTACAATAACTTTAAAAATAGGTATAAAAATTATTTTTTAAAAACACTCTTCTATAAGCACTCAATTTTTATCCTGAAAATCACGCCTAATGTCATTTCTGCAATTCATGGTTTTTACAAAAAAAATTCCGTTGCAATATGTTAATTTGTTATGGGCATACCGAACTCGATAATAGAAACACTCTCAGAAATAAAATACTCAATCTTGACGATTCGGCAATCCTTAAGCCCTATTTCGTTATTTTTGACAATCATTTCGTCACAGAGTCAGGTGGTTTTTGAAGATACGCGAATCCTCAAATATCTGACGAAATTGTTTCCTCACTGTCAAAAATAAAACTCTCACTTTTGACGATTCCGCAATTCTTGAGCTATATTTCATCATTTTTGACAATCATTTCGTCTCAAAATGAAGGGATTTTTAATGAAATGGAAAATCTCAAATATTTGACAAAAATGTTTCCCCATTCACGGCCAGATTATTTTTGTTGTTACAAAATCTTAAAAAAAAGTATATATATATATATATATATATATATATATACGCAAGTACCAAATTTACAATATATTAATGAAAACAGAAACAAAAATATTTCATCCTTGGGGGCCGCTGTAACACGAAAGTACCAAATTTCTACTTTATTTTTCACATCTGATAAGTTACGTCGATCCTTTTTGTAGCTTTAACATTTTTGCAACGATTTTATGCATGCATTTCTATTGCCAATTCAAAGATAAATTTTTCTAAAGTTACAGAATTTCGTTAAAAACGCTTAAAAAATTCTTCTAATGTTACAGAATTTCGTTAAAAACGGTTAAAATAGTAAAATGCGAACATCGTTTGGTCCATTTTCGACCGAAAGCAACAACCATTTTCCCAATGGTTAAAAAAAGAAAAAAAAAATTAGGACCTTTTTTTTATTTAAGAAATATATTCATATAACAATCAAATTTAAAATATGCATAACTGATCCCTTTCCCCTCTATAAACAGTAACGTGTTAAAATCTTAACATCTAAAATTGATGAACTCTTCTCCAAAATATGCACTTCAAAATTTATTATTTCTGATCAACAAATTAACTAGACCATATTCTAATCATTCATTGAACAAAAGAAATTTCTCTAATAAATTATATTAATCAAGCCATATTCTAATTATTTATTAACCATAGAAAAACCATAATAATAATCTAGCCTTATTAATCAAAACATGCAGAAATTATAACAGCACCGATAAAAATACATACTTTCTAAGAGTATAAACACACATCAACATCCCATAGATACATTTAAAATCAAATTCATGCAAGGCCTTGGTAGCGTAGGACGCAGCACAGTGATTATCTCACCAAAGGTCGCACGTTCGTATCCCGTTGAAGACTTGAGAGGAGTGTCGTACTTTTTGCCCCTGTCAATTACAGATGCTTCTAAAATTGTCAATAGATGGCAGCACCAACATTTTTTTGCACTTTCGAACAAATAATTTGACGAAATTAATTTCCTCACATTTTTGAGGATACAAATTTACTCGATTTGACGAAATATTCGCTCGGAGCATTTCCCAGGAAACAGTTTCGTCAAAACCGAAGAAAATTTCGTGGAATTTGAGTTTCCATTTCTAACAGTGAAATTTCACTGCTTTTTTTTGTTAAATCTATTTTTAATACTTGGAAAATTTTTCATAGAAAATTTCTCACGCCTTGCATTCATAATATTTCAAATTTTAATTGTTTAAAAGGCGTATAGCCAACAAAGTGAAAAAGTATCCAAGCCGGGAATCGAACCCGGGTCATCAGTATAGCTCACTGAAGTTCTACCAACTGAACCACTTGGAACGACACCCAGCCTGGCACTTCTCACTATCACATGTTGGCAAAGCTACAAATGCAGCACAAGATGGAATAATTTTCCGTGAGCCACCAACCCTGGGGCATACACGAAACTGCTCGCCGAAAATTATTATTCCATCTTGTGCTGCGTTTGTACCGTGCCAACATGTGATAGTGAGAAGTGACAGGCTGGGTGTCGTTCCAAGTGGTTCAGTTGGTAGAACGTCAGTGCGCTATACTGATAACCCGGGTACGAGTCCCGGCTTAGATATTTTTTCACCCTTTTAAGCAATTAAAATTTGAAATATTTTTTAAGAAGAAAGCGTAATCTAGTGAATTTATTATAAAATAAGTAATTTTTGCACTGTTTCCTTTATAAGATAGAACAACAGGAAAGAAAAAAGATGAAAAATTATTTAAACTAACATTTCAGGATTTCTAAATTGATTTTTAGACATAATCATAGTTTAATTTAAATTAATCTATTAATTGATTAAAAAAGTATTTTTTAAAATATATATTTCCCTCTTTAATTTGTATTTATATTTCCCACTGTTTAGTGTTTAAAATATTTTATTGTTGCAGTTTCAGAGCCAGTTGACCTATTTTGACGAGTGTGGTTTGACGTATCATAAAATCCACTGTTGTCGTAACTTGTATGCAATTGTAACCAGAAAGAATATTTGGCGATTTATCACCCGTGGCGGGTTAACGGAAAAAATGTCAAAATTAATTTATGAATTTATAATTAAAGTCTAAAAAAAATTAAATGTTGTATTGTCATCGGAAACACACCTGTGTACCTAATTTTTTAGGGTTTCGTTCCTCTGTCTGTCCGTCACAGTGCCGGTTCTCAGAAAATGTATAACTTACAGACTTGAAATTTTGTGTACTTACAGCTGAATACATTCTGTGACGCTGAAAATCATAAAATTTTGAAAAAATCGTATTATTTTAATATAGAGAGACAAAAAACCAAATATCTAACAGCCTTTTCCTATTAAATTTTCGTTATAGCAGTTGCCAACATTTAAAAATCCACAATAAAATTCTTTCTACAATAATAAATTTTCTATTGAAAGATTTCCACGTGAAAAATGAAAAATGAATAAAAAGTTTCACCCATTGAAAAAAAGATTTATATGCGGTCATATTGGTAATAAAACGGAAATTTTCAAACATTTCTCAATAATACAAGGCGTATGTATGAGTATGTGTAATCACAGAAAACAGGTTAATAGGACGTCATTTGAGAATTAAAAAGAAAAATAATCTGACGTCATATTGGAAGTTTAACGGACTTTTTCAAATGTTTGAGAATAATACAAAGAGAGTATCAATATGAGTAATCGAGAAAGCAAGTAGATAGGACGTCAGCAAGTGATTATAACGTCTTATGAGTTTGAGGAACGTATTGAATCATGATAAAAACCCGATTATGGAAATATTGGCATATTTTAACATTTTGAAGGTCTCTATACAACATGTTTAATTTTGAAATTATTATTATTATTTTTTTAAATATCGGATTTAGCTCACATGGCAGATATTATTATGACAGAGTATAATAGAGGGCTTCGCCCGCTATCGGGCGGGTCAAATATTCGAAAAAAAGAGAAAAATAGACCGGTAAATTTTTACTTTATAAAAAACATGACTTTTTTTTTTTGCTAAATGAAATTTATTTGGATTTATTAAAGAAATGTTAAAGTGTTTTGAAAGGAATATTAAACGAAACCATTTGAGCGATCTTCGATCACACTTACCCACTTGTTTATAATTCTAGCCTATCAGGAAGCGAGTGAAAAATCGATTACAAAATTCCATCTTTACATACAAAAACCAAGTTGAGTTAGATAAAAGAGTGAAAAAAAATATAATAATAGAGTAACTTTTAAAATGGCACATGGTAAATTATATCTCACATATAATTTTCTTTTCAATTTTATTTCTTGTCTTACTTATTTATTTACTCAAACATTTATTTATATATTTTTCCCAGTTTCTCTTATTCTAATCCTTCTTTTTACCATTTATTTAACCCACTCGAAATTCGTCAAGGTTAAAAAAAGAATTCGCGGAATAAATTTCCTCATTAGTGTACTACATTATGAAAACAATGATTAAACAATGGAAAGGAATTGCATTGACTCCATTTATCGTTTATTGAAGCGCGACTTTCATAAACCGAGTTGTTTAACCCGCGAACGCAAATATCTTTGATGGGCGCATCAAAAATTTATAGCACATCATCCGCGATAAGAAAAACAAGTTGGAAATTGTACGTCAAACGTTACAAACGAGGTGCGTTCGTACGCACGTTTTAGAATTAAATTCATGATATCCCATGCGTAGAACGGGCTAAACAGCTAGTTAAGTATATATTTTATGACACTGTTCATACAAATATCTTAACTAGTTATATAAATATTCAGATATATATGTATCAGCTAGTTATATAAATATTCAGATCTTGATGATTTTTAATTCTGTGAAATGAATTATATCGTCTGCAGATTAATTTCTGTAATAAAATAAGTATCTCGGTCGCTTGACGATTTAACATCCATCGGAAGCTCCTCTAACAAAAAAGCACCGATTTAAAAAAAAAAATCAAATTTCTTAATAAATATTTTTATTAATATCTCCTAAAGTTTTGATTCGATTTTAATAAAATTTGAAATGTCTCGACAAAATTCTGCAAAGATAATATATTTTAAATTGCAAACCATTTGGTTGGGTAGTTTTTGCGTTGTTATATGCGGACGGACAGACAGACGGACGGACAGACAGACAGACGGACGGACAGACGGACGGACCAAACGACGACTATAGGTGCTACGTATTTATATAATTACGAACGCACCTAAAAAGGAGCAAAAGGGAAAGGAAAAAAAAAAATGTAAATAATAAAGAAAAAGAACTGCGTCAATTTTTCACTTTCCGAACGAACTACCTGCGAACACGCCTCACCTGCAAGGCTTGTTTTTTCTTTAATTTATTTTTTCGAAGTACATGACTGAAGCTGTGTGAAAAGGAAGTGATAGAAGAGAACGAAATTCTTCCAACCGTAGACCCAGAAAGACGAGATGGAATCAATGAAAGTGAAGATGAGGTAGTAGAGCAGCCAGAGCTAAATCGCCTACCGTGCGAGTTAGTTTAGACGACATGTTGTTGCCCGGCTACTCTTGTCGTTCTTTTCCAAAAGCAGGGCTTTACAAATTTAATAAAATCTGGTAGCCAGCAAAAAATTTTAGTCGCCAGTAAAAATATCCTCCCCCCACACCCAGCGTCATTGATTTTCAAAAAAAAGCACAAAAGTATTTTATGAATTAATTGAGAAAAAAATAATAATAAGCATAGTTTAGAATTATTAGTTAGATAGTTTAGAATAGTACACAATTTAGAAAGTGGACATAAACTAAGTTTCGTATTGAAAATTATCGAATTTATGTATCTCTTGGGAAAAAAAAAAAGAAATATTGTAAAGACTGAATTAACCCACATGTTCTGAAAATGCTTATTGCCGAATGCTTCAAATGTCTGGGTAGTTGAGTGCTACAAAAAATCTATATAGGTTGAAGTACATTTTTAGGTGCCAAAAATGCTTCATTAACATGATTTCTTACGGTTTTATTGAAACCTTTCTCCCGCATTCTAATAACATAGCATGCTAGCTGGCTAGAGCGGAACGGAATGACGTTTTCTGTTCATGAGATGGAAAATGCCCTTTATACTTGGTTCTTCTATTAAAAGTGCGAGAAAAGAGGAATATCACTGTTTGTCGCGCACTAGAAGAGGTAGGTGAGAGAAAATTTGGCGTTTGTACTCATGTCTTAGTTCAATTTTCGCACACACACACACACACAAAAATTTTTCAAACAAACAAATAAACAAACCTACAGATTAAATTATTTGGTCGCCAGACAAAAATATTTCGTCGCCAGAAGCGACCTGGCGACCGTATTTGTCAAGCCCTGTCCAAGAGCAACAGTAGAATAATTCGAAAGTTTACGATTTCCAGATATAAATCTGTTATTCTGAACAGGAATTCATTTATGTAAATACATATAGAAAATATATATTATGTTGAAACGTCATATTCACCTTAATAAAATAAACAACATGAACACAGCTATGCACAATTTATTTATTATTAAAATAGGTGCAAATATAATATAAAATTTTTAAAACATTAAAACTAACAAGATGTTAAAAACACAGGTGTCAAAAAATGTCAAAATTACCCGAGCGCTTAACTCTCCTGATGATGGCTAATGTTTAGCTGAAAGTGCTCGCGAAATTTCGACATCTGTTTTTTTTAACATCTTGATAGTTTTAACGTTTTAAAAATTTTATATTATATTTGCACCTATTTTAATAATAAATAAATTGTGCATAACTGTGTTCATGTTGTTTATTCATTCATGTTATTGCTATCTATCTAGACCCACGCCCAGGGCTTGACAAATGCAGTCGCCAGGTCGCCACTGGCGATAACTTTTTTTAATTTTATCTGGAGACCAAGTTATTTAATCAGGCTGTTTTTTGGGTACAAAAATTGACCTAATAAGAAATGAGCACAAAAGGCCGTTTTTTCTCTACTCCACCCATACTCATGCGCGGCAAGCAGTGATCTTTCTCTTCTCTCGTACTTTTAATGGAAGAACCAAGTTTAAAAGGCATTTTCCATCTCATGCACAGAAAACACCATTCTTTTCCATTCTTATAGATAACCTGTCACGTGATTCTAATGTTATGGGAGGTGAAAGGTTTAAAAAAAAAAAAAAAAAAAAAAAAAAACAGCAAGAGATATTGAATCAATCCAGCCTCTGTGGCATTTTGAATTGGATACAATGCTAAAAAAATGTCCAAGTTATTTTGTAAGTTTCAAATCAGTTTTCTGTGTTCAGAACTAAAACTGATTAGTCTAACACATTTAAATAATAATAATAACATATAAGTGATAATAAGTAATTCATTTGAAGTAAATCTATAAAGCGTAATTAAAATTTCACAAATCAATAAAATTAAAAAGTAATATGTATGTTTTTAATATTTCTTCCCCCGCTTAAAAGCTTAGCGTTTTTATTATCATATGCCGGTTAATTCAGCCTTTACAGTATACATAGTATATTTACAGAGCTATATAATTCTGATAGGTTTTATTAGAAAACTTAGTTTATATTAGCTTTTTAAACTATGTACTAGTCTAAACTATGTAATAAATAATTATAAATTATGCTTGCTATTATTATTTTTCTTAATTAATTCATAAAATAATTTTGAGCTTTTTGAAAATCAATGACGTGAGGGGTGGGTCGGTAAATATATTTTTTTTTTTTACTGGCGACTAGAAATTTTTGATGGCTACCAGATTTTATAAAATTTATAAAGCCATGCCCAGGGCTAATTGCATTGTTTTAGTAAAACGATTCTATTCGGCATAATTTTTAATTTTAAATATACACGATACTTTCAATAAGAAGTAGTACATATACTATAAGCATATGTCATAGCTGCCAACTTTTACGCTTTTTTGTTACCACTAAAAATTAATAAAAATTTTTGTCTCATTGAATCACATGATTTCGACGATTTATTAACTTTAAATTTACTATAAAATTTTAGTGGTAGGAAAAAAGCGTAAAAGTTAGCAGCTATGGCATATGTGCACATTAATTTAAAAGTTTTTTCACAGGTTAGTAGCTAGTACGTTTTCCTGCATAAAACAAAGAGTGGCTCTAGCTAAAAAGGTCTTCCTTACAGTTTATATTTTTTTCCCTTAATCCTTTCAGGGCAAGCATATGTGTTTCTATAATATTAATTTTACACCAGAATTTAAAAAGAAAAAAAAATTAAAATAAGGCAATGCAATTTTTGCAGCTTTTTTTCACCAAAGTTATAAAAGTAAAATTTTATTCAAAAATTCTGGTACAAATCTTGATTAAAATATATCCCACCAAGGGGTTAAATCGTCCCTTCAAGGGGTTAAATCGTCAAAGAGTTAGAAGATTTTACAAGTAAAGTTTAAGGGTGCTAATGTTAAATGCACGTGTGACAAATTGTATATATTTCCAAACAATTATTGGATTGAAATGTTTTCTTTTTAATGAGATACAATGAGTATACCCAAATATATTACAGACATTTTTTTCGATTCAAAAACATAATTATTACCAAAATGATTAATAACTTCATATTAAAATAATACAAATTACCTACATTAATTTGATACCAGCTGGGAAGATCGAGCAACGCTCGGTTAAAATTAGCTTGCTATTCAACTCGATATAACAATAAATTCCTACTGTATTATTGCTATAACGCATTTTATTTTATAACAGTATTATTTACAGAAACAATCAATATTAAAAATATGTACAGCGAACATAATTCTGGTAGTTCAGAGCATTATCTTCACAATACAACAGAAAGCGCGATTCTGGTAGTTCAGAGCAGTCTGCACTGTACAGTACAGTAGGAAGCCCGAAATTTGGCACAAAATCGTTTCGTAGACTTCTAAGTCCTTTGCAGATAGCAAGATTCACTGTCCAACTTTACTGACTTAAGGCTTCGACCGAACCACTTCCTTATATTGCGGAGATTGCTTCCTTATACGCAGGGCGAGAAAGCTCTATGTACCCTGATTGATTAAATTGTGTTTTCGAGAACGTTCTAACTCTGATTGGTTGAGTCATGTATCTCGGCTCCTATTGGGAAATTCTAAAAAAATCCTTCAGATTCTGAAAGTGAACTTGGCGCATTTTTTTAATTGGCGCCAAGCATGTGTTTTGGCATTGGTAATATTAACAGTCAAATTTTCCCACCAAATCTCGCAAATCTCACCAACATGTCACCAAATATCGCCAAATTCGGCGAAATGTTGTCAACTTTGCTACCCTGTTTACTGCCAACCATGAACATAGAAACAAATAAGGACTTCTAACGAAATAGTGTTAACATCGAGTCGTAACTTGGAAGCTAAATGGCAGCCGGCGCGGCGTACAACTGTGCTAAGGTAGCGCTATCTACAAACAGGGGCGTAGCTACCGTGGAGCAGTTGGAGCAAACTGCTCCAGACGCGCGTCCTATTCTTTCCCCAGCCCTCTTGATTCTTGTTAATTCTATTGCCTCCTTTATTCAACGTTAAAAAAATCGAAGCATTCGCAAAAAGATCGATTTTGCGCTGAAATGTTTGGCATTTTAGCTTGTTGCTTTAATATATAAGGATGATTAACGGTTTTCTACTGTGTACTCTCGTTCTCGGACGAGCTCGGTTTCCTAAAAAAGCTCCCAAATACTCATCTCTAACAAGTATATATACTCGTTCCAAAATTTTGTCCTAACCTGGATTTCGTTTTGACGGCGTCCATAGAAGCATTATATTTGCTTCAACTCAATTAATACATTACTATACTTTACAATCGTAATGATAAAAAAATTGTACCAAGTATGGAAGAAGAAGATATATTAGTCCCCTTTTTTATGATAATTGAAAATAAAGTAAATTCACTACTAATTTCCAGTAACGAACCTCATTAATCTAGAAAATATTCACAGTATAAAAATTTCCATTATAAATATTTATACTATAATATGAATACACACGACTCAATACTCTTTACTCCCGAGAATATTTATAAATATTTCCTAAATTATGGCTTGTTATAAAATGAAAACTCTCTCAGTATATTCAATGCGAAGCAATATGCAAAATAAACCCGTAAAATTGAAGATGATATTTCGAGATGATATTTTTTTAAGCGAGCAAATTACGAGCAAAAATAGATTTTAAGAAAAATGCATTTAAAGTTTAAAATATTGATTTTTTTTATCCAGGAATATATCTCGGCTTTAATTAACGTAGTGACAAAAATAAACTAAAGTTAAATAGATGACTTCATTATTAGGTGGATGAAGAAAGTAATTTTTAATCAAAATTGGCTTTTTTAGTAATGTTCGTGTTCGGATTATGTTGCAATAGAAAGCATAAAAATATTCTCTAATATAGTAAATGCCATGTTAGAACCATGTATTAGGTCGAATAACCCGATTTTACCCGCAATCGACCTACTTTTATTTTATTTTTACTTTAATGTTCATTTCCATACTCATAACCATTGAGTAACTCAATCCATAATTTCGATAAGTTAAATAATGCTGTATTGTTACATATCATATATTATAATACGAGCAAGACTTGTATGTGTGTGTATATCTGCACATTTTATCTAAAAAGCGGCTCTAACGATTTTGACTAAATTTTGTAACCTACCGTTTTGTTGTACGAGAAGCTAGGTCACATGTTCGAGAAAATTCGATTAGTGGGTCGTTTTAGGGTCACTATGGGCCAATGCATTTCAATGTGAGAAGGTGGAAATAGTTATTAAGTTGTCGAACAGTTGGCAGTAACGAAGTCGTAAGGTTCGCAACATTTCGTCAAATTTAGCGATATTTGGCGAAATACTGGCGAGATTTAGAAGGAAAATTGACTTTTAAGAATATCAATGCCAAATCACATGATTGGCGCCAAATAAAAAAATGTCGTCAAATTTGCGACTTTTGGCTAAATTTGGCGAAAAAATTGGCTTATCGGAATTGGTTAGAATCGGAAGGAATTTTCAGACAATGCTAAGATGAACACAAAGCCAATTTTAACCGATCGTAGATTAGTCTTCCCGTTCCCAGCTGGTTGATTTTTAGGGTTTCGTTCATCTCACGAAACCCTATTACCCCCGCTCCGTTGTCTGTCCGTCACAGAGCCATTCTCAAAAACTACGTAACTTACAGAGTTGAAACTTTGTGTATAAATCTGAATAGAAGCTATGAAGAGCTCAAAATATTAAAATTTGAAAAATTCGTATTATTTTAATAAATAGAGATAAAAAACCAAAATTCTAATAGCCTTTTCCTATTAAATTTAAACATTTTTCGTTAGAGCAGATGCCAAAAATTAAAAATCCACGATCAAATTCTTTCTACAATAATTAATTTTCTATCAGACGATTTCCACGTGTGAAAATGAAAATGAAATAAAAAGTTTCACCCATTGAAAAAAAGATAAATATGAAATAAAATTGATTGACGTCATAGTCGTAATAAAACGGAAAATGTCTAAGATTTCTCAATAATACAAGGAGTATGAGTATGTGTAAGTGGACAAAGCAGATTAATATCATGTCATTAGAGAATTAAAAAGAAAATCTGACGTCATATGGGAAGTTCAACTAATTTTTCAACTGTTTGAGAATAATACAAAGCGAGTATTAATATAAATAATAAAGAATAGAAAATATATGAGTTTGAGAAAAATATTGAATCGTGATAAAAATCCGATTATGGAAATATTCGCATATTTTAACATTTTGAAAGTGTACAGTTTGTTTAATTTTGAAATTATTTTTTTAAATATTGCATTTAGCCTGCATGACGGATATTATTATGACAGAATATAATAGCGGGCTTGGCCCGTTATCCGGCTGGTTTAGATATTCGAAAAAAGGAAAAAATAGACCGGCAAATTTTTACTTTATAAAAAACATGACTTTTTTTTTTGTTGTTGTTGCTAAATGAAATTTGTTTGAATTTATTAAAGAAAGGATAAAGTGTTTTGAAAGGAATATTAAACGAAACCCTTTGAGCGATCTTCGATCACACTCACCCACTTGTTTAAGTGTTACAATTTCAATATTTTCTCTTATAATGAATGGATGGTTAGTATAGATTGAAGAGGTAAATTATTTTTCTTTGGTGAAGCCGAAACATGTAGACAGTTTATATATATATATATATATATACAGGGTGCGACAGGTATTGAAGAACAAAATCACACCTGGAGGCAAACAGGAACAGAGACTGGAAATATATATACATATATTTACATTTTAACGTTCTGTAGGTACAGCTGACCATATACACAATGGATGACATCATTCATTGAAACTACAGTCAGGCGCAATAAGAGCCTCTGCACATTGTCGAAAACGACTGCAGGCAGTAATGAGAAGGGTGTTGGGAATTTTTGCCATTGTATACACGACGGCTGCCCTGAGAGCAGCAACAGTGTTTTGTGGATGCTTATTGGAGTCCCTCTCAACCACACCTCATACGTAATAGTTCACCGAGTTAACATCTGTGGAGCTGGGGGGACCACCAGTTGCGGATGACATGGCCATGAAAGTGTTTAGTCATCCATTATTGGGTTGTATGGGATGTTGCAGAGTCTTGTTGAAAAACGTACGGGCTCCCACGTGCTTCAGAAATAATCCAGAGCTATAACACCTCAGTATAAGCAACGGTGTTGACCCTGGCACCTTGAAGAAAGAAATGTTGCGGCATCAGGTCGCCTCCGTTGCTCACGAACCCCTGAATCATCAGTGAGGCTGGAAATGTTTTGGGCGCGACGGTCAGAAACTCTTTGGGGTGTTTTACGCAGCCACTGATGTTTGCGGTTCATCTTCTGGACCTGAACAAAGTTTCTCTTGTCGGAGAAAAACCACAGCATTCCTGGCTTCGCAGGATGTTTCAGCTTGTTCAGGGGGTGCTTCGCCTTTGTCAGGCGGTTCTCCCCATGGAGTTATGAAAAGAAAGTAGTCATAAATGACGTCACTTGATGCCGCTCCTTCTCACTGTCGCGTCCGCCATATTTAGCCGCGTTTTGCACTGGAGACTGCTAATTGGACTGTTATCAGTCAAAGTTGAATATGGCGGAAGCTGGAGAGGGAGAAAGAACTTGTTTTCCGGCTTCAAAGCTTTCCACAGGAGAATATTGATCTGTCTTTTCCTTTCTTTTCATAGCTCCATCGTTCTGCCTGGTCCTCTTGGACAAGAACTGTACTGTCCTCATCACATACGACTTCTATCGAACGTCCACATGAACCATACGTCGAATGTGGACCTTGTCAACCTGCAGTTCCCTGGTAAGTCCGCTTTATCGACTTACTAGGGTCCTCATCGACACGACTGACGAATTCTGTCGTCTTGATAATGACAGATTGCCGACAAGGTTGTTTTCTATGGGAAAAGGTGGACACATCACACCTGGCCGCCTTCAGTTCGCTTAAAAACGAATGACCGGGCGAGTTTCAAGAAAGCGGCCATCTTTGAATCGGAGTGGCCTGCAGCTAAGGAGACGATGGCAGCATGGCTCTTCATTAACTGACAAGGAGAGTGCCAAGCTTGGTAATCACAGATTTTGATTATTTTTATATATGTTGTAGGGTAGAAGCCCCTTAGTCTCAGGTTCAATGGATTTTATACAACGCTCCTTAGTTCTCGAGAAATGGGGGGGTCTAATATTTTAACACAACTTAAATACTTATTTTGTAACACAATAGCTGCGTTGGTTGTAGCTCAGTTGGTATGGCGTCTGCTCGTAGTTCAGAGGGCCCGGGTTCGATGCCGGAACGCACTACGTTTCTTTCTCTCATTCTTTTTTTTTTTTATAAATATACTTGTAATTATAATTTAATAATCTCAATAAAAAAAATTGTTGACATAAATAAATTTTAATTTAGCATTTTTAATTTTTAAACCATTATTAAACATTTCTGATCATTTAAAGAGCTTTAAAAATTGATCTATTATTGACTAGTAAAATTCAAAAATCGTTACAAAAATCAGCATATTAACTATCGAATTATAGAATTCTTCTCCCATCGCAATAGAAAACGAGGATATTTCAGATGCTGGATTATTTGTTAAAAATTCATTGTTTTACAATAAAATTTTACAGTACTTCAACGCATTTGTGACATCAGTTTTCTGATTTTCATTGAATCCCGACAGTTCAGATTGATCTTGTGAACTACAGCTTGCTTCTTACAGTTTTATATGATTATGGAGCTGTTATAGAATGATACGCACTTGTGCGATAAACATTGAAAACAAAAACCACTTAACTGCATCAAACTAAAAAAAAAGAAATAACCAAAGTCTGTTGTGGCGCCCTCTAGTTACAATAAAATAAAACATAAATATGTTCTAATTTAATTCGTATGCTAAAGTTTAATAGAATTATGCTTCTTACTTTAAAAACAGAGTAGTATTATCATCGCATTAACTTCCCTTGTTAAGGCAATTTATAAATGATGTTTCTTTACAATCACGAATTGACACAATTGTTCAATATCGTTGCATTGATAAAGCATATATGGGATACATTTTAAAAGTGATTTTAAAAAAAATCAAAAATGCTAAATTAAAATGTAATCATGTTAACAAAAATTTTATTGAGATTATTAAATTATAATTACAAATATATTTATAAAAAAATGAGAAAAACAAATGTAGCGTGTTCCGGCATCGAACCCTGGCCCTCGGAACAAGGAGCAGACGCCATACCAACTGAGCTACGACCGACACAGTTATTTCGTTAGAAAGTAAGTATTTAAGTTATAGTATAATATTAGACCCCCCATTTCTCGAGAACTAAGGAGCGTTGTATAAAATCCATTGAACCTGAGACTAAAGGGCTTCTACCCTACAACATATATAAAAATAATCAAAATCTGTGATTACCAAGCTTGGCACTCTCCTTGTGAGTTACACTATACTTTGCGAACGAGGAAACTGACAATACAGAATATACTGGGAACATTATACCTCCGCAACAAGAAGTAGTGCGTTGTTTAATAAAATATCTCTCTATATCTGATTTTTTTTTAAAATCGTTAAATACAGAAACGATTGACTGTTTGAATGAAACTGATTTAAGTTAAAATGTGCCACTGTTATGATATATATACAATAATATTTGATAAAGATGTATCGATTCGATTGGCGAAATATCGGCGACAGGCAGAGACATGCTGAAGGTATAGGTTCTGCCATGTTTACGTATAACAGATTTGTAATTATGACGTAGAATTTATGTGGTGGTATTTCACCTATAACGCGTGTTCTCAAATACCTGCCGCACCCTGTATATATAAACTTTTTTACTGTTTTTATGTATTTTATTTAACATCTTTTAGCAGTTAATGAGTTATCTCTGAGTGTTCGGATTTGTTATGTACGTAAACAAACAAACTACAACAACAACAAAAATCTAAAATATAACAAATTATAACATCTTGTAATAATATATTTCTTTTAATTGCAAAGAGGCGTAAAATAAAATAAATTATAAACAGTAAAATAAGTTTTATTAGACTGTTGGCATGTTTCGGCTCCATCGGAGCCATTATCAAAACGAATAAGAATATTCTGCAATTGCATGGTCTATGAAACGCTATCATTTAATTTTTCACGTACTTTGTCAAATTAAGAACGTAAGTAATAAAGGAGCATATAGCTGATATTAAGTATAATAGAAAAACTACAATCCTGGCAAGATTATATCAAGAAGAAACCATCCAAATAAATATCAATGAAAGTAAAATAATTTTCCTTTTCAATCTATACTATCTATCCATAATAAGAGAAACCATAGAGATTGTAACACGTAAAAATACAATATGTAACGATGCAGCATCATTTAACTTATTAAAATTGTGGCTCATTAAAATTTTTATTTTTCGCCATTTACCAATTAATAGAAGTATATAAGAAAAAAATCTTCATTTTTCTAATGGGCATATCGGAAATAAAAAGAAAGGTGCCCAGTTAAACTGAAGGCATTGAGCTCACAGGCTATTCACACTCATTGTGTATTATACTCTTATTTCAAAGAATAATGACCCTCGAAAAAGAAAGAAATCGACAATATATTAAAGGGGGGATTAGCGCCATCCCCCCTTTATACTTAATCAATGAACCCCAAAACTAATTAGGGAAGCGCCTTATCACAATGAACCTATATACAAAATTGGAAGCAAATCGGTTAATTCTGCGTGAAAAATCCATTTATCTAAATTAAGGGGGGAGGATTACCCCCGTTTACTCCCTTTATAGTTAATCAATGAAGCACCAAAACTAATCAGGGAAGCGCCTTATCGCAATGAACCTATAAACAGAATTTGAATAAATCGAATAATTCTGCAGGCAAAATCCATTTATCTAAATTAAGGGGGGATTACCTCCCCCCCTTTATACTTAATCAATGAAGCACCAAAACTAATCAGGGAAGCGCCTTATCGCAATGAACCTATAAACAAAATTTGAATAAATCGAATAATTCTGCAGGAAAAATCCATTTATCTAAATTATTGGGGGATTACCTCCCCCCCTTTATACTTAATCAATGAACCCCCAAAACTAATCAGGGAAGCGCCTTATCACAATAAACCTATAAACAAAATTTGAATCAAATCGAATAATTCTGCATGAAAAATCCATTTGTCTAAATTAAGGGGGGATTAGTCCCCCCCGTTTCCCCCCTTTATACTTAACCAATGAACCCCCAAAACTAATCAGGAAAGCGCCTTATCACAATGAACTTATAAACAAAATTTGAATCAAATCGGATAATTCTGCATGAAAAATCCATTTATCTAAATTAAGGGGGATTCCCCCCCCCTTTATACTTAACCAATGAACTCCGAAAACTAATCAGGGATGCGCCTTATCACAATGAAGCTATAAACAAAATTTGAAGCAAGACGGATATTTCTATTAAGAGTTATCGCGTTACGTACATACGTACATTAGGGTGGAACGAATTTTTTTTTTTTTTTCAATATGATATGGTTTTTAAAAGTTGCCTTTGTTCAAAATAAAGACGGAAATTAAATATTAGCGTAATTGGATTATGTTTAGAGGTGCCGCAAGAAGGGCAAACTTTAGGTTTATATTAAAATTTTGCGAATTTTCGCAATTATGTTAAATTTTTTTTTTATTAATTTCAATATGCTATATAGCTTTCAAAATTTGCTTTTGATCAAAATAAAGACAGAAATTAAATATCAGCATAATTGGATTATGTTTAGCGGTGCCGCAAGAAGGGCAAACTCTAGGTTTTTATTAAAATTTTGACAAATTTAGCAATCATGTTTAAGTTTTTTTTTAATAGGCTATAGTTTTCATAAGTTACCTTTGATCAAAATGAAGATGGAAATTAAATATCAGCGTAATTTGATTATGTTTAGAGATGTCGCAAGAATTATTTTTATTACAATTTAGACATATTTCTCAAATATGTTGAAATTTACAACTGAGTTACTGAATACACTTGTAGTAAAAATGCCGAAAAAAAAATACACATTGCTTTTAATCAGAAAACATGCTAAACTGACTACGTAATACATTTTAATTAAAAAATAATGAAACATAAATAGTATACAATGAGGTAGAAACAGAACAAAGTTCTGAAGATAACACTGTATTAGATCCCAATTTCGCTATTGCCTCTACGTCAAGTGTCTCTGAAACCTCAAGTAATCAAACTCATAGTCAAATACGCATGACATTGCGATGTGTGGCTTCATACTTGCGATCGAACTTGAGTATCAGACAAAATTTCTGAAACAATTGCAAACGCCGCTCTGGAGGATGTTAGTCTGATTAGTGATAAAGAAAGAGGTATAGTAATTGACAGAATTAAAATTAGACGAGAACGAATAAAGAACCGAAAAATATATATATAGAAGAAACTGTAAAACTAGTTACAGAAAGTAATTTCTTTTTATGTAAGAAAAGACAAGACTATTGTGCAAGAGAAGAAAGGAACTAAGTATTACAAATTAACTGTTATCGAAGAACATTATATCACTTGTTGCAGAACTTGGATCAAAGTGTTAGCACACGTAAAACCGATTTCTGGCACTGGAAAGTTATAAAAGACAGCATAATGACATTTTTCAATGGCAACAACCAATACCTAAACATTACTGTAATTGGATATGATGGAAATGCCCCGAATAATGGATTAAATAATGGTTCGATTGCTTTGTTGGAAAAAGAATTTTGAAAGTCACTACAGTGCTTGATTTATCTATTTAATGCAAATGAACTGCCCGTACGTCATCTATTTTGTTTCATAGATGGAAAAACTAAAGGTCCAAATGAATTTGTAGGAAAAATAAGGAAACAACTAGAAAAGTGTTATGAACTTTCAGTGATTGAGTTTTCACCTATTCAAAATAACGTTCCATTGCTAAAAATTAAGGATAATTTAAGTATGAATCAAAAATATTTGTTAGAAATGGGTAACACAATTTCCGTTGGAAGTTACTCTTTTGATTTGTCTACGAAGAAACTAGAAAAACATTGTTATTCACGATAACGTACCTTAACAAACAGAAAACTTCGCTTGTATGAAAGAACAGAATATCCATCACAAAATCTCCAAACACTGACTGAGTACATTTTGAAAGTGTATGCAACTGTTTTCGTTTAACATAAAGTTGAAACCATCTTGTATATGTGGATCGAAACACTTGTGAAAACTTGTCAGCTATTTACATTACGTCAATTAGACTCATAAAACTGTAATTTATTCAATCAGTCAAAGAAATGCATACTTTGTTGCACATGAAAATGTCCTCCTTTGTATGCTATCAGGGGATAGAAGTCATGTAAGAGAGTTTTGCATTTCGCCGGGTTTTAAAAGCAGGAGCTGGAAAAGAAGTTGGCATCAGAAAATTTTTAATACCTGTATAAACTTTGATGTCACGGATTATATTGATATGATTCAATGGAATGATGTTAAAGTAACAAAACCTCTATCATGATGTACATTTCTGATGCCAAACTATAGCAGTAAATAAAGCAAGCAAAATAATCTGATCATCAGAGTCAATGTATTGACTTCAACTTTTCCCCATGTTACACACAAGCAGTTGAAGGTATTGTTAAATTAGTTACGGAGCCGTTCGTTTGTAGCTCTTCTGCAAGATATGCATTGATAAAAACTGAAATACATTCTCAGAAGATAATGCCAAAATTTGAAACAAAAAAACAATCCAATGTGTCAGTGTGATTATTATGGACCAAGTATGATTACTATGGACTTGTGAAAAAAAAATTATTGTTTTTTAAAAACTTTTGTCTTTAAAAACATTATACAGTCAAACCTCTCTTAACGGACACCCTTATATACGATCATCCCTCTCTTGTAGCCAAATTAAAAATTCCCAGCTAAAATTAACCTATCGTTATAACTATCAACCTCTCTCCTGCAGTCATCTGACCTTTTTACGACATTGTCTTTTGTCCAATAGATTTCCGTTAATCAGGGGTTTCACTCTCTTAATGTTTTTCTAAATAAGTGTCATTTGTTTAACTAAAGTACGATAATTAAAAATTGCATTTTTTTCATATCAATGTAGTACTATAAGAATATGTTACTAAAAAATTAATAAAAATTAATATGATGAAAATCACTAAATTCTACAAATTCATTTTTTCTGTAATGGCATCTAAAAATTAGTAATAAAGAAAATGTGTAGGTTTTCTGCAAAAGTATCATATTTTGAATATTCCTTTTACACAATATATGTATATTACTTTAATGATCACGAAAATAATTTTTTTTTTAAATGCAAATTTTATCGTTTTTTTTCATAGAAACGTCAATTTTGAAGCCCTTTGCGGCACCTGAAAATATTTTAGTTAGAGATCGACCGAAATTTCGGTTTCGGTTTCGGCGCAAAATCGGAGTTTCGCCGAATATTCGGTTTCGGCGAAACTGCTGCCAAAATTTCGGCCTGACCGAAACTTGACCGAAACTATCTGCATTTCAAAATCTCGTTCTTTCTTTCGGAAATTTTCAACTTTACTCATTGATATGAGTTGTATCGGCTCAAATGCGACACTGTTTATTGCTGTGAACTCCACTGTTTATCATTATCCGTCATGATTGCTTCATGATGTGAGTGTAAATTATAAAGCAAGCAATGCATATAAGACTAAACAAAAGACGCTTATCACGTGATTTTTAAAAGCTGCAAACTTAACAGTAATAGAAAATTTTTACTTTGAAACTCCAGATTGTTTCGAATGCTTTATGTGAAAGGTGTTGTTAAAACACCTTTCTCATAAAGTATTCGAAACATGAAGATTTACGAAATTTATTACAAAAGATATATCGAGGTATGTATACTTAAAATATTTTTTTATTGGATGAAATTCGTATAGTTGGAAACTACTTCTGTCTTATTGATAAATTAATTACGTTTTAATTTATATGAAAATAAATAGTTTTGGATAGAGGCGCAGAGAATCAACTTGGCACCGGAGATAAAATTTTCAAACAGGGGTGCCATTTCAATACTTTTTTTAGGGAGGAAGGGAGTGGCAAAACTTTTTTTTTTGTGTGTGTGTGTGGGGGGGGATGGAGGGAGGCCGTCAGTTAGCAAAGATTTATTTTGATCTTATTATGCACATCCTAAAAGAAAATGGACAACTGTTACATTTTTATCCTTATATATATATATTTAAAATTAGCTAAAGTACAAAATAAGGTTAAACATGTCTCACTTTGAGAATATTGAAATGAAAATAAAGTTTATAATTAATAATTTGTAGGCTTAAAATGTTGTCTTAATGCTAATTTTTCTTTTTTAGTCAAATTGAACAAATTATTTTAGCTTTTGTTCCCTTTACTTAAACTAACCTATAATGACTCATTCATTCTTATCACATTCTTTGAGGGGGAAACTGCCGCCCCCCCCCTAACCTTCCCAAATCACACTCCTGTTTGTAAAAAATCGCACATATGGGTGCATAAAATATATTAATAATATTGATTAAATGCATTATTTTAAATTACATTATTTTATATTAATTTTATATGTTTATAACAACCTATATTTAATTAATTATTTTCGATAAATAATTTTTATTTAAATTCATTTTTAATAAAATTAACGCTTAATTAACAATTATGTATACTGTTCTATGCAAAATATTATTTAGATAACATGCATACCAAAGTAAATACAATATTTTGCATCAATTTAGACAAAAGTTCTACATTATAGTTCTATATCTACTATAAATCTTAAGAAAGTTTCTTCTAAATTAAAACAAATTTATAAATTGTTTGGAGCGGTGTAAATTTCAAATGTATCCATAATTTTATGTTTGAAGCTGCAATACAATGCAATATTTTTTTCAAGAATTAAACAATTAAATTATATTAATATAATTACATTTTCATTTGCACACTATTGTTTATTATAATAAGGAAATAGCTGTCAAATTATTTCTCATAAAAATAATTATTGGAAACTGGAATGTATTATTTAATGTGATTGGTATATTATTATGCAAAAATGTACATGAATACATATAAATATTAGATAGGTTATATAAGTATTGCTATGAAACTAAAATGTTTTATTTTATGTCAGTGATATATTATTATATATATATAAAAAAATTACATGAGTATATATATAAATGTGAAATAAGTTATATAAGTAAAGTGACGAAAATAAAATATTATATTTCATGTGAGTAACATAATACAAATCTTTTTTATTATCGAAATGTAACCTGAATATATAAAATCATTAAATATTTTATACAACTACTGTCATGAAATTAAAGTATTATGTTTCATCTGAGTGATATATTATAATTAAAATATCACTATTATAAAAATTTTACGTGAATATATAAAAATATTAAATATGTTTTATAAATATATTGTGATCTCATTCAAAATTTCTTGTGAGTTATTTATTCATAATTCAAATTTTATAAAATTGCGTATAATATAATATAATGTAATGTAAATAAAAAATTACCGTATGAATGCAAAAAAAAGTAAAGTAAACATGTTAAACATGTTATTTAAACATATGTACCATAAAAATGTTTGTACAAAATTTTAAGTAATTAATAATAATAATCATTAATATTTAAATATATATCTATATTTAAACGTCTATTAAATCAATAATATTTGTAATTGTGAAATGATTAAAACGTATTCAATGTTAATTTCCTTAAAAACAAACTTTTAAGTACTTTATTTCAATCAATTTAAATGCAAAATATTAACGACCTGAAAATATAAATATATTGTTGTGAGCTCGGGGTTCGAAAGGACTGATGCCAATATATAAGAACAATAAAAAGGCTTTATTCACTATAAACAGTGCAATACGATCACAAATATCTTCTGAAAATTACAAGATATTCAGTAATCTTCAAATCCAATAAAAGCGCAGCAAAATTTCACACAGAAACAATGCGTTCAATACGACGTATCAACGACAAAATCGATCAGAGTAACACAGTTCTCAATGCAAAGCCTCTCGTATGAATTCAATCGCAGTTGACAGATAGCTCACTAACTGAACTGATGGAGGTCCTTATATAGGTTTCAGAGATCTTTCCAGATTATTCCAGAGCCTTCAGATGCTAGAAATTACCAGAAAGTGCTTTAACTTTCGATAGAGAACCCAAGCAAGAAAGGATCCCAATGTATAGGTATAAGGGGGGTGTGGTTGCACAAAAAGTCGCCAACTTGGCGACATTTGGCGATATATCGCCAAATTTGGCGACAAAAATAAGTCGCCAAAACCATCGCCATCTTGGCGATAAACCCATTCCTTGGCGATATTTCAATAGACTTCCATTATAAAGATGAGGGTGTAAGGTTGTTTTCCTTGCAAACCATCTGAGGCCTTTAGCATTGAGTTACATGATGCTCAATAGGAAATACATTAATAATACTGCAATTTTCACAATAATCAAATAAAATAAATTTAAACAAATGAAATATTTACAGATATATACAAAATTCATAACATTGCCCCCCTCTCAAGGACTGCACGTCCCGGGCAGTTCAACCTTTGATCGGAAAGCAAACCCGTTACCAACAAATGCTATACTATCCAAAACACTTAAAGCAAATATGGAAAATAACAATTAAACACATTCATAATGCTGAATTATAAAGCATAGACACCATTACATACAAGTATTTAAATAATAATAACAATAATAATGATAATGCTAAGCAAAATAAATAATTACATTAATTTATATACAAGACCATGGTCATACTAATTTACATTATTTACATTGCACTATTTACAATCAATGAACTAAGTACTATGGGAACTATGTACTATGGGAACTATGTACTATGGCCATAGTATGGAGCTAGCCTGTCGTAATGAACGACTCTAGGCTTCGAATTTGGTGACTTTCGGATCCGAATTACGACATCGTTCAGTCTGTTTAGGACTGTATAAGGACCGTCCCAGTGCGATTGCAGTTTGGGAGAAAGTCCTTTACGTCGAGTCGGATTATAAAACCAAACCTTGTCACCTTCTTTGAATTGATGTCCCGTGGCTTTCGTGTCGTACCTGGTCTTCATCTTCTCCGTCTGTATATTGATCCGCTCTCGAGCCAAGTTGTGGACGTCTTCAAATCGTGCCTGGAGATTCTGCACGTATCCCTCTGGCGATGAAGGCGCATCTGGAGGGCGACCAAAAATCAGATCACAAGGTAGACGAAGATCACGACCGAAAAGCATCTGAGACGGGGTATAGCCGGTTGTTTCATGGACGGCGCTGCGATAGGCGAGAAGAAACAAGGGAAGTTTTTGGTCCAGTCTTGTTGATTTCTTGAGACTAGCAGTGAGAGATTGTTGAGGATGGTACGATTAAATCTCTCAACCATGCCATCCGATTGTGGATGTAAAGGCGTCGTCCTAGTTTTGTCCATTCCGAGAAGTTGACAGAGACCCTCAATCACAGCAGAGATGAAATTTCTCCCCTGGTCAGAATGCATTTGAAGGGGGACTCCATACCTTGATATCCACTGGTGTACCAAGGCATCCGCAACCGTAGAAGCTTCTTGATCAGGGATGGCATAAACTTCAGGCCATTTCGTGAAGTAGTCCATGACAACAAGGAGGTATTTGTTGCCATCAGCACTTCTTGGCAGAGGGCCTAGGATGTCAAGGGCGATGCGTTCGAAAGGTGCTCCTACATTGTAGAGATGTAGTCTTCCTCGGCTACGTTTCTTTGGTCCTTTTCGAGCTGCACATGCATCGCAAGATTTGCACCATCGTTCGACGTCAGCTCTCGCTTTTCCCCAGAAGAAGCGCTCTCGGACTCTGTGTAATGTTTTCATGACTCCAAAATGGCCACCAGTGGGACTGCCATGTAATTCTTCGAGGACCTCTGGGATTCGAGATCGAGGAAGTACCAACTGCCACCGAGATGTCTTCCCATCTTCCGATTCGAATTTTCGGAACAGGACACCATTCCTGACGTGGAGAGAGTTCCAAAGAGCCCAATATTGCTTCGTCGTAGGACTGTAAGTCGAGATGTCTTTCCAACTGGGCTTCGTGCTAGAAGATTCTAATAACTCCAAGATTGGTTTGATCTCAGAGTCTGCCATTTGATCTTCTCGAATCTTCTCATCACTCCAGGGATCTGGTGGCGTCAATAGTGAAGTCTTCGTCTGGCGTATGACATATTCGGGATTATACTTGCTCTCCGCTCTGGAACAATAGCGACAGCTCTCGGGACACGGTCTTCTTGATAGGGCATCGGCGTTTCCATGCGATGAGCCTTTGCGATGCCTGATGTCAAAGTCGTATTCCTGGAGTCGTTGTATCCATCTGGCTACTTGGCCCTCTGGGTTCTTAAAATTCATCAGCCATGTTAGGGATGCGTGGTCAGTACGAAGGAGAAATTTCCTGCCATAGAGATAGTGATGGAAGTGTTCTATGACTTTCACTATAGCTAATAACTCCTTACGAGTGACGCAATAATTCCGCTCTGGTTTCGATAAACATTTGCTCCAGTATGCTACGACTCGTTCTTGGTCACCTATTTCTTGGGAAAGTACAGCGCCGACACTTTCCTGACTGGCATCCGTGTCCACAATGAATTGTTTGTCGGGGTCTGGATAGGTAAGGACTGGAGAGGATGTGAGAGCTTCTTTCAGCCGCTGGAATGAATTGTCGCATTCTTGTGTCCATAGAAACTTCTGTTTGCTTTCAGTGAGCCTATGCAAGGATCTTGCGATGTTAGAGAACCCCTGTACAAACTTTCTGTAATAAGTGCATAGTCCCAGAAAGCTTCGCAACTGATGGACATTTTCCGGACGTTTCCAGTGCTTTACTGCAGACACTTTTTCAGGATCTGTTCGAACACCTTCAGCTGAGATGATGTGTCCTAAATAATTTACTTCGCGTTGGAAGAACTTGCATTTCAGAGGGTTCAGCTTTAAATTCGCCGCTCTTAGCTTCGTTAACACTTTTCGAATATTTCCAAGATGTTCTTCAAACGTGCGGCCACCAATGACGACGTCATCTAGGTAGATGAGACAAGCTTCAAAAGTCAGGCCTTTTAACACTGTCTCCATGAGGCGCTCGAACGTTGCTGGAGCATTGCAGAGTCCGAACGGCATAACTTTAAATTGCCAAAGTCCTTGTCCAGTAGTAAATGCAGTCTTCTCTTTGTCATCAGGATGGATCTCTACCTGCCAATATCCACTCTTCAAATCCAGCGTGGAAAACCATTTATGTCCTGAAAGAGTATCTAGCGTGTCGTCTATTCTTGGTAGAGGATAGCTGTCCTTCTTCGTGATATCGTTAAGTTTACGATAATCCACACAAAATCTTGTGGAGCCATCTTTCTTTCGGACCAACACGATGGGAGAGGCCCACGGACTTGATGACGGTTCGATGATGTCACTATCCTGCATCTCTTGTAAGAGCTTAGAAACCTCTTCTTGTTTTGCGAACGGCAAGCGTCTTGGATGCTGTTTAATCGGTGGATGGTCGGCAGTGTCGATTCTATGACGTGTCAGACAAGTGCGACCTATATCACTCTCGTTTTGTGAAAACACATCCTTAAACTCCTGGAACAGTCTTTCTGCAGCATGTCTCTGCTCAGGAGATAAATTCTCATTTCGTCCAATTTCAGGTGTTAAACTTTTTGGCGTCTCCGACAACGTCAAGCTCGGGTCTTTGCAAACGCAGGTGACTGGAGCACAGGTTGCAAGCACTTCACCTTTCTGGATAATTCTAGACTTTTCACTTACGTTTGCAATCCTCACGGGTATCACATCTCTCGACAGATCTACCAGCGCTGATGCTATTAGCACTCCCTTTGGGCTCTTCTCAGGATATCCAGTCAAGCCATACTGGAAAATTCTTTCGTTTCCAGTTAATCCAGATATCATTATTTCGGTTCGAGGAGGGATGACAACATCTGCCTTGGCTGTGATCCGTTGAATAGACCCGGACTCATTTCCAAGTTTGAAAATAGTGACATCTTCTTGAGCAGAGCGTAACTCATTATTCTTAAAATCCAGTGTAAATCCCTGCTCTTTTAAAAAGTCCAGTCCGAGTATGAAAGGGTCTGAAATATCGGCCACATAGACTGTATGGTGGTAAGCGGCGTTCCCAAACTTTATTTTCAGTGTCATTCTTCCATGTATATCGATCTTATCTCCGGTCACAGTTTGAAGAATAACACGCGGCGGGGTCCAGAAGAGTTTTTCTTTCAGCCGCTGAGCTAGATCTTTCCGAATGATGGTCACATTGGCTCCTGTATCGATGATCATATTACAGGGCAAATCATTCACGCTTCCGACTAGAAAAACTCCGTTCGCGCCGCAACTTCTTGCAGAAATTTCACATACTTGAAAATGGGGCTTCTCAAAATCTGGCAACGTCCGCCCCGCAAGATGGCCATTAATCAGTTTTCCTGCTCCTCCTTTAGCGGGAGAGATATTACCTTCGGTGCTGGGTCGTCTTGGGCAGTCGATTTGGATATGGCCTTCTCCACCGCATTTCCAGCACTTGATCTTCCTGTAAGGTTTGTTGGCCATTAAGGAGTTCATCTTTCTCATTATGTCATTCATCTGCTGCTGTAAGCGCTCCACATCTCTATCCGACGTCTCAGGCAGGTTGGCTGCTCGCACAAAGTGTCGATCTTTCCTAGTAGCTTGCTGGGCTGCCTCGAATTTCAGAGCGTAAACCAAAGCCCCTTTTAAATCATTGAGATCTGCAATCCGGAGTGCTGTCTGGATCTCAGGGTCACGCACACCATCGATAAAATGTTGCAGAGCTAAACTTTCTCTAATTTCAGTCGGACAGCCAGGATAAGCAAGATGGGAAAGTCTCTCTACATCCGTAGCAAGCTCTTGCAGGGATTCAGTGGATTTCTGCTGCCGAGATTTGAGCTGGAGTCTGCTATATTCCTTCATGCATTTCTCGCCAAAGCGCAATTCTAAGGCACTGACGAGCGTTTCAAAATCCAGCGGTTCATTTGCAGGCAAAGTCTGTAGGACGTCGGCAGCATCAGCTCGTAGAGAAGCAGCTAACTGGCAAGCCTTTGTCTGGGAATCCCATCCATTGGCGTCCGCTACGATCCCAAATTGTGTCTTAAAAACTGGCCATGAGGATTTTCCGTCATAGGTCGAGAGTTTAATAGAGGCCCGAGGAAGCATAGCTTGATACTTGACATCTTCGGGATAGTTTTCGGCAGTGATCTTTTGTTTCTTCACATTTTCCAACTCTTTTTCTACACTCTCAATCCTTTCTTCGACGGTCTTGGCGATCTTTTGAACTTTTTCTTCTACTCTTTCTTCAACGGTCTCGGCGATCTTTTGAACTTTTTCTTCTACTCTTTCTTCTACGGTATTGGCTGTCCTTTGAATTTCTTCTACTTTTCCTTCTATTTGTTGAAATCTTCCTTCAACTTTGTTTTCCACGCCGTCAATTCTGTCATTTAAAGATGTTATTTTATCCTCTATTAAGTCTTTCAACTCTCCAAGGTTGGTTGACATATCCTTCTTCATTTCATTTTTTAAGTCGCCAAGGTTGGCAGTCATTTTCTCGTCTATCGCTGACATTTCCTTCTTCATTTCTTCCGACATTTCCTTCATTTCAGCCTGGTTTGCAGTCATTTTCTCATCTATCTCAGTCATTTCCTTCTTCATTTCTTCTTTCAACTCGCCAAGGTTGGCAGTCATTTTCTCATCCATCGCTGACATATCCTTCTTCATTTCAGCCTGATTCGCAGTCATTTTCTCATCCATCTCTCCTAATTTCTTCAATAATTTAGTCAGTTGCGCCTCCATTGCTCTGGTAATCGGCATTCAACCCCACTCCTGACACCAAATGTTGTGAGCTCGGGGTTCGAAAGGACTGATGCCAATATATAAGAACAATAAAAAGGCTTTATTCACTATAAACAGTGCAATACGATCACAAATATCTTCTGAAAATTACAAGATATTCAGTAATCTTCAAATCCAATAAAAGCGCAGCAAAATTTCACACAGAAACAATGCGTTCAATACGACGTATCAACGACAAAATCGATCAGAGTAACACAGTTCTCAATGCAAAGCCTCTCGTATGAATTCAATCGCAGTTGACAGACAACTCACTAACTGAACTGATGGAGGTCCTTATATAGGTTTCAGAGATCTTTCCAGATTATTCCAGAGCCTTCAGATGCTAGAAATTACCAGAAAGTGCTTTAACTTTCGATAGAGAACCCAAGCAAGAAAGGATCCCAATGTATAGGTATAAGGGGGGTGTGGTTGCACAAAAAGTCGCCAAATCCGTCGCCAACTTGGCGACAAAAATAAGTCGCCAAAACCATCGCCAACTTGGCGATAAACCCATTCCTTGGCGATATTTCAATAGACTTCCATTATAAAGATGAGGGTGTAAGGTTGTTTTCCTTGCAAACCATCTGAGGCCTTTAGCATTGAGTTACATGATGCTCAATAGGAAATACATTAATAATACTGCAATTTTCACAATAATCAAATAAAATAAATTTAAACAAATGGAATATTTACAGATATATACAAAATTCATAACAATATTTTAAAGTTAAATATTCGTTATTGAATTTGTTTTACATTATTTAATTACATTGTTAATTAATTATTGATAAATGTCTAAAATTATTTGTGGATATGAAATAATAAAATATAACAGTTGTATTATTTATGTTTCACTTTTGTTTGAAACTTATACACACACATATATGTGTACGTTTGTTTGTTGGAAATGTGGTTCAACACACGCATAATTAATAAATTAATTAGTAACGTAATTAGATATTATTAAGTAATTATTAATTATTTGTTATTAACTACTTCATTCATTAAAAATATATATGCAGTTATATATGCATTAATCAGTTTTTAATTTTTTTTACACTTTCGGTTTCGGTTTCGGCCGAAAGTGGAAAGATCACCGAAATCCGGTTTCGGTTTCGGTTTCGATCTTAAAACCTGTTTCGGTCGATCTCTAATTTTAGTACAGCAACAAAATTTTATATTCTTCATTCTAATCCCAAAAGGCAAATTTTCCCAACTATAGCAAAATTCTACATGAAAAGAAATTATTTCACCATTATTTTCGTTCCACCCTAACGTACATACATACAGAACCGGCGGGTACATTAGCTCATAAAGTTTAACAGTGGAAACAAAATGGCTACGATAGGATCGGTCTTCCTTCTCCGAGTTTTATACGGGATAGAGAGCGAAAACAAATAAAACGACGCTCAATTCGGAGAGGTAGAATTTTTACGATGCCGGTCAATGTCTTTGTTGTTTGTTCACATTACTCGAGTTTAATCTCTTGAACTAAATTATTTAGTCGTTTTTAGGGATTCTTTATCAAAATATCTCGCTTTTCGGCCGAAATGCCACATTATTCTGCCGAAACGCTAAAACCCTATAAATATTGAAATCGCAAACGCAGTATTTTCCCGCTGAAATCTGAAAAATGCGAATTCCTAATATAGAATTATGTTTCGGTTTTATAGCTTCAGCATAAATGTATGCGAACAAACAGTGGCGTTTCAAATCAAAAATTAGGGGAAGGGTTGGGGCCCAAGTAGTCCTTTTCAAATAAATTGAACAATTGATCAATATTAATAAAATATTTTATGACTGACTAAATATTGGCAGTATGACAGCCAAACATAGATCTCTATTGATAGAGATCTAACAGAAGGTGATAGGTCTAATCAAAGTCAAATTTAATATGAAGTTTGGTGAAATTAAGTGCATTAATTCTTAAGGTACAGTTATTGCGGAAATCGGAAAAAACAGAACATAGACGCGCCACCTGTTGGACGGTATACATTCAAACGTAATAAGGATCTATTTATGTTAAGGTCTAACATAATAGGAAGTTAAATGAAATTCCGTGCATTAGTTATTGAAATTATTAGCTAATTAATTTATTTAGCTATTGCGGAAATCGTGAACAATTTCAGCATAGTAACGCCAACTGTTGAGCGATTTACACCACAACCTAACCGGCATTTATTTATGTGAAGGTCTAACAGAATGTGAAGTTTTATGAAATTCCGTGTATCAGTTCTTGAAATATAGCGCGAAAAATGCAACATAGCAGCTCCATCTGTTGAGCAATTTACACCAGAACCTAATCATCACTAATTTACAGTGGCGGTCAAAAGTTTCCGGCCAGCATAAAATTTTTGGTTAATTTGTAAGTATACCCATATAAAGAGGAATCTCAAGTGATACATTTTATTGAGATAATAGTTAAGAACTTATGGTACTTTTCGGTTAGCCGGGCGCCAGTGAAATGTATATGTCTATATATACATATCTATGTATACATACACACATATATGTATGTGTATATATATATGTATATATGCATGCATATATAAATGTGTGTATGTATAGATATATGTATATATATGTATACATAGATATATAAATTTCACTGGCGCCCGGCTAACCGAAAAGTACCGAACTTATTTATGAAATAACATATAAATATCAATAAATTGAATTGACAAAATTAATTGGAAAGGAAAACGCATGTTCTCAAAAGTTTCCGACCAGATTGGTAAGTTTGGAAAAAAATGGTGTTATAATAAAAAATAACAGTAATCAACAACATTTACAATTCGTATTTTGTCGTCATGCCTTTAGCAATAAGTACTGCGGCGCAGCGACGTGGCATCGAGTCAATGAACGCGGTTGAAGATCGTCTATGGTAAGTTTTTTCCACTCATCTTGCAATTTTTGGAAAAATTCTGCTGAATTGGAATATTTATAATTCCGCACACGTTTGTCAAGTTCGTTCCAAAGATTTTCTATTGGATTCAGATCGGGTAATTGGGCCGGCCATTTCAAAAGCGGATTTTTTTTTAATGCAAAATCCACTGCTTGACAAGCTTGCATGCATGCTTTGGGTTGTTATCATGCTGAAGCAAGTAGTGGCGACCACAATGTTTTCTCCAATAAGGCAGCAAATGATTTTGGAAGATATCTTTATACATTGCACCATTCATCTTACCGTGGATTTCAATTAACGGACCGACACCTTTTTCAGAAAATGCTCCCCACAGCATAACGTGTCCTCCGCCATGTTTCACTGTAGGAATAACATGTCTCGAATCATATCTTTTGTTTTTAGGTCGTCGGACTGCTGGGAGGGGATCTCTGCCTACGCTATCTCTCATTCCTTTAGTATGATTTAATTGATCTTTAATTAGGCTACTTCCATTTATTAATTGATTACTTCTCTTATTAATTAAGTATTAGAATAGTAATAAATGACAATAATGAAATTCACTTGGCTCCGTGAATAAGTAGTGGTGGTTACCCAGAATCATACGCAGACAATTGCCTCCCGCCTTCTCTGTAGTGTAAATAATTAAACATTAAATTTGAATTAAACAGTTTATTAGAATCTTCATAAATTGGTTAAAATACAATTAAAGATTATACTCATAGTCTGACAATAAACTTAATTAGAATTTATTCTAATTAATTAAATACACTTTTATCTAAACACTTTAGCTAGGATGCCTAAAATCTCTCCCTATACAAACTTGATTTAATATCTGATTTAATATTTGGAACAAAATGACTAATACGGAATACTGAGTAAAATTAATCAAGCCTGTGATAATCTGGAACAGTACGCCGGTCATCATGAAGTCGGTCCTTTCCAAGCAGCTCGGCGGGCACTATCTCTAAAGATTGCACTACTCTTTCTTCACACTCGACTACTAAACTCCCTACTTCACTATCTTAAAACTCAAATTCCGCTACCATCTTAAACTTCACTCCTCTCTAAAACTCAAAATCCATCACCTCACTCCAAAAACCAACTCTCTGTTTCTCTTTCTTTTGCGCATCCCTTTTTCTCTCGCTCTCCTTTCCCCCCAAAACATTCGCAACGTTTTTCTTATGCCAATCCTGGCCATCTTCCATTTTCCTACATTCCTCTTCCATTAACTCAAATGGCTAGAATTTCTTATTATCTAAAACCCTGCCCCCAGACAAAATTATTGGATATCTCTTCGCTTACATTCAAATAAGTCCCTCCTATGTCGGGATAGCATCACCCTTTTTTCCCGCCGAAAACCACGCTCCCCTCTCCTAAAACCCGGGTGATTAAGCGGCGTTCTCGCATCTCGTAATGTTATCTAACACTGTCAATTATGACATTTACTATTACCTTCTTTTTATTATAACCTCTCTTCGTTACAATTGCATCTTCCTTTCCCGAATGTTACTAACTTTACACCTGGGCTTCTTTTCCCTTTACCATACACAGCTGCAATCGCCACTTAAATCGCCACCTGAACTAGCCTTTTATTTTTAACCCTACCTAAAATTCTTTTTTATTCATGAGCATTCCCCACGCTGTATTTCTATTCTTCTATAAGAACATATCTGGCACCAAACTTAAGCTTATTTTGAGAAAAGAATATTCAAACTTATAATTTTCTCACGACTTGCCGAGAGCTATCTGGCAATATAGGAATGGCTAATTAAAAGAAAAAAAAAACAAGAAAAAAAAGAAAAAATCGTAAACTCCGGATTCTGAAATATCTAGGCATCCCAACAATGAAATAATAATAATAATAATATAACATAAAACTAGTAAAATGCACAATAAACACTAAATACAATACAAAACATGATAAGAACTACTAGCCATGAGACATAGAGTATACCAACGCAATAAAATACCAGACGGTATAAAGTTATAGAAAATTGAAATACTAAAAGAAAATAATTAATTTTTTTTTTTCAAATGTCTCGTAACTAGCTAACAGCAAACTTTTAACGTGATTTGCAACAACAAGTAATGACAGTCGCGAGTGTTGTAATTATAATACAAATAATGAATAATGCAGCGTCTACCAATTTTAAAAAGAAAAATGTGCTACCTAAATTTGGAATTTGCAGCCAATCCCACACTTGGGTTGTTGTAGGAGCACTAATCGAAGCTGTGTAGTTAGTGTCTAATTTTAATAATTCTACCGACGGTTCGTCTAAACAATATTAGGTAGCTTTCAATACAAAAAAGTATAAAGCTACCTATTGCAGCCGTTCGGAGGAAAGCAGTTCCGGAAAATTTTGATATATTTTCACCGATCATAACCCCTAGACCCCAAAACCACCCTCCGTTCAAATGTTGATTTATATATTTATATATATATATATATCTGACCTATGTCATACGATAACGCTCGCATTTATAAATCAATTTTGATGAAACTAATTGTGTGCATTAAGCTCACCAATGTCTCGACCGAGTTCGTTGGCCAGCTTGGTCCGCCATTTTGTTTCAAGATGGCGGCCATTTAAAAATTTAAAACTAAAATAAATATACATAAAAGTTAAAAATTCAAATTTATTTTTTAAATAAGTGTTAGGCCTTGATACAAGGATTCCAGAGCATTTTTTGTTTTACCTCTATCTTAAAAAATGGCTGAGATAGAGCAGTTTGAAATTCTAAGGTGGCTGACATTTTTTAAACAAGACAGCACATTACAAAAATTTTCATTGTTGTAATAATTTTCCCAATCATACGCATAAAACTATATATTCATATCCGTTATCGCCGTCGCCAAATTTGGCGACCAAAATAAGTCTTCATAAATGAAGCCAATTTGGCTATTACTCAATAATTTGGCGAATTTCTTATTCAAATTCAGTATTAACGAATCTTTTGTAAACATTTTCTTTGCATTTTAACTTGCTGTGTTCGTGTAACATTAGCTAAAATTTTAAAACGAAGATTTAGGAAAGCTACCTTTTCCTCCCGGTACAGGCCGGAAGGACTCTTTAAAAGTACGGCATTTTGAGATAGTATTTGATTTAAGGCATAGTTTGTCCGTATCACATTTCTTTTCGGCCTGAAATTTTACGACATGCTGTGTGTCTTCTAATTGAAGAAATATGGCCTTAGTGTGTACCAATATATGTTGGAGTTGTACGGTGACCATACCCATTTGACATGATGAGTGTGCGGTGAAAGTCAAGCGAGCCAATAGTTGACAATTATAACAACCATTAATTACCAGATTAGTCTCACTTAATTGCGGGCCAATAGTAGTAGTCTGTACTGCTATTTTAAAATTAGAAAAATGCAACTGGACGCGGACTGCTGATGATAAAAGCTGTGTAGACTGCAGTTTCTCGTTGTTGATTCGGAAGAAATGTATATGTCTTTGGAGTGGTAATGCTGTCTCTTGCGCGGCTCTCAGGCGCTCTATGTTGTCAGGCGCCGTAATACACCGTAATTTGTTTTCAAAAAAGTCGCAGTTTGTGAGATCTGGTGAAAATATAAAATTCTTTGTAAAAGAAGCTTTCGCTTGGATTGCACCGACCATGTGTGCTTGTGGGACATTTCTTTCTGAGGCTGGGGCTAAATAAGCCTCCTCAGGGTTACCCACTCTTTGAATTAATTTATCAGTGAAATGTAAAGAAGGTTGATTATATGCGCCTAACACTGAAATTCTTATGCCAGAGTCAGTAATAGCAGTATCTGATGTAATAAGCCTCGAAATTGTGTTATTCTCTACATGAGTGATTTGAATTTTATATTTACAAGAGTGTACGACGATATTCGACACCTCGAAACTTTGCAATAAATTTGGTTCGTACCAGACTATGAAAATTGCAACTTCGTCGCGTTAAAATAAAACATCCGGAACCATTTTCACCAACTAAGCAGTCGGAAAATCCGGGAAATTCACGGCTCTCTGGAGATTCGGCCTCAAATTTCAGACCATTTTCGGACGTAGTGTCGGCCATCACTCACAAAAAGGTTGAACTTCGATTCATCGGAAAATAGTACTTTTTTCTAGTTTTCACTTGACCAGTCAATGTGTTTCTTGGCAAACGCCAGTCGGACAGTCTGATTTTTTTTAATTATGAAAGGTTTTTTAACACCGACTCTTCCATAAAGTCCTACATCAAAACGTCTTTACACGGTAGACCGACTTATTTCAGCAATATTTTAACTCCGTAAATCGCGGGATATTGCAGCGGCATTTTTACGCTGTCCTCATCTGCTTTTCTTCTGATAATTCTGTCCACACGAATAGTCGTTTTCCGGAGTCTCCCAGACCGTGGCAAGTCCTGAAGGCCAGGGCCATCTTTATATACATATATTTTAAATATCGTTCACAGTAGATTTTACGATCGATAACTTTGCCACTATCTCACGAGAGGATTGGCCCTTTAGCGACAAACAAATCACTCGTTTACGAACACGAATTGTTGAAATTTTCATTTCTGAATTTCAACTACGTTATTCACGTTGATTCACTGACAAAACAAGGCCAATAAAACACTTTACCGATAGCAAAAACTAACGAATTACGAATGGCCGGAAACTTTTGCACACGAATTTTGAATTCCTCTTATTTGCATCAAGTGTATTCAGTATCCAATCAAAATGGTCACATGGTCTGCGAGGTCATTTGCATATTCCTAACTTTTGGAGCAATTGCGCTTCTTCTTCACTGAAACGTCCTGGCAAACAAATCAAAGAAACTAACTGGCCGGAAACTTTTGACCGCCACTGTGTGTCAAGGTCTAGCTAAATTTGAATTTTATTAAATTTTGTGCATTAGTTCTTGAGATAGTATTTGTGTCACAAACAGACAGGCACACAGAGACATATAGTTGTATAATGATGTATTAAAAGAATAAGAATTGTGACTTTTGGAGATTTCTGCAGGTGGTTGGGATTTATAAATAACAAATTTTCTAAACAAATTTTCAGAGTTGCAAGGGCGGATCTTCAAGGAGAGTCTTCAAAAGAAGGTCGATACTATAAATTTGGAATTTAGTCGTAAGGATGGATTTAGAATTTCTCTGAACTAAAAAATAACTCCACAGTTACATTTACAGTCGACATTCGATGTAACGACTTTTCGAATCCTGACGACCGATCGAAAAAAATTTAATATATGTAACCAGTGCTTTACAAATTTAATAAAATCTGTTAGCCAGCAAAAAATCCTAGTCGCCAGTACAAAAATATTTAAGCGAGGAACAAATATTGAAAAATAGATATTATTCTTTAATTTTCTTAAAATTAATTATGAATGAAATTTTAATTAAGTTTTATAGATTTGCTTCAAATGAATTACTTTTAATCACTTATATGTTCTTATTATTTAGAATGAATATGATAGATTAATCAGTGTTAATTCTGAACACAAAAATCTAATTTAAAACTTACAAGAAAAAAAAAAAAAAAAGTATTTTTTTTTACCATTGTATCCAATTTTAGGTGCCACAGAGGCTGGTTTGAAACTATTTATTACTGTTTTATTTAAACCTCTGTCTCACATTCTAATCACGTGACACGCTAGCGGTGTAGAGCGGAAAAGATCGTGTTTTCTGTGCATGAGATGGAAAATGCCTTTTAAACTTGGTTCTTCTATTAAAAGTACGAAAGAAGAGAAAGATCACTACTTACTGCGCACGAATAGGGGTGTGGGGGGGGGGGGTGTCAGAAAATGCCGTTTGTGCTCATTTATTAAATAAATTTTTGTACAAAGAAAAAAAACAACTACCCGCTAGATTAAATAACTTTGTCGCCAGATTAAAAAAACTTTTTCGCCAATGGCGATCTCTCCCTGTATAGATCAAGCCCTGTATAAAAAATTTTTGATTTTTTTTTTTTTTGAAATTTTTATTTTATGAAAATTGGTTCAGTACTTTTTCAGAAATTCAACAAAAACAAAAAAAAAATACGCATTTTAAAAATAGTTAATTTGTTGGGCAGACGACTTTCATTTAATATCCTAAAATATTTTATTACCTGAATTTGCAAATAAAAAGACTGACATATTTAAATCAGCTTTAACTTATCGGATTATAATTCTGCATGAATAAATTAAAGGGGGGGATTAGCCACTGTCCCCCCCCCCTCTTTAAACTTAACCAATGAGCGCCTTATCACAATGAACGTATACACAAAATACCATTCAAGCAGCATTATTTTGTTTGTACATTCAATAGAACAGGCAATTAGACCAAACATTCCAATCCAACTTTTCTGCCAGTAGTTATTTGAGATTGTTTGTGTTTTAACCTTGAGGGTGTTTTTTAAAGGTTTTCAAAAACAGAAATAAAAATCTATTTTCTTAAATTTAGCAATTATTTCTGCTTGATGGTGAAAAATACTGCAAAGACTTAACATCTCGTCTAAACTTGTTCTGAGGATAATGGACTTCTTTTGTGTCCAGAATAATTGCAACAGGTATTTGGAATTCCTCGTTACATTGCAACAGGTATCTATCTGAAAATGCATATGAAACTTCTTGTTTATAAATTTCTAAAATAATTCGATAAAGAGTTCTTTGAAATTTATTAAAGATACATTTATGCAACAGCTATGGATGGGTGGTTGAATTTTTATCTTTTTAACCCTTTGATTGCGGGGTTTTAGAAAAAAAATCTGTGCCCTGCACTTGTATTAGGATATTTTCAAGAGAAATCTGCCACAAAAAAATTTCTTTTTAAATTGTGGTATGAATGTATATAAAAATAGTCGCCAATACTGGCCCGTAATCAAAAGGTTAACTTTTCGTGAATCAAGTACTCCGATTTGAAAAATATTTACTCAGATGTTAGAATACATCATTTTATGCATGTAAAAAATAATTAAAAAAAAAGCATAAAAATAAAAACATATTGACTAAAAAGTAATACACTTTTACAAACAATTAATTACAATTCTATTACATTATATTTATACTAAGCGCAAATATCCAATACAAGACAATGAAAAAAAAATCGTTATTATTAACGTGAAATGAATTATATCGTCTGTTATTACGATATGTTTAATTTCCGTAATAAAATAAGTACATTTTAAGTTGGAAACATTTTATCTTTTGATGACATTTCCTGAAAATTCCAATGGGAAACTTAAGCCTAGCTTTGAAAATTTCAGAACTTGAAATCCATATTTAGACTCTTTTTCCATTTAATATCTATTTCTCCAGAAATATCTATATCCAAAAAACTGTCGGTAGATTATGTGATTGCTATAATTAAACGATTTTAGTATACATATTCGGTTTTTAAATTCAGTAGTACGGAAATAATATGACTTCATTTTAAATAGGACGTCATCACCATGGCAACCTAGAAGCGTTACCTATCATGGGATATCATTGAATTAATGACTTATGATAGGATTTAATAGAATGAAGAAAACTTTTATTAATATATTTTAAAGTTTCTATTCGATTTTCCTAAAATTTGAAATGACGCGGCAAAATTGTGCAACGATTATATTTAGTATTAAATTTCTAACCATTCGGTTGGATAGTTTTTGCGCTGTTATATGCGGACAGATGGACGAACCAGACTACGACTGTAGGTGCTACATATTTATATAGTTACGAACGCACTTAAAAATCGTCTTTTAAAGCTCCCTGTACAAGTGACATTAACTTTTGGATATTTTGCAGATATGCAACGTGGTGATATAAAGGGTTAAAGGCTGTTCTAGCTGTCAGATTTATTCACAGTTGCTAGTTTTTAACCAAAATATTGTATAAGAATATCTTTTATAAAATTTTAGATTTTCTTACATATATTTTTATTTAACTTTTCTGGTACTATTCGTATTTTAGAATTGTTTATGCAATGAAGAATAAGAAAGACGAATGTATCCATATTAAGCATTTAAGAGGTTAAAAAGCATTAAAATTTGCCTTAGATTGGAGAGAGCCTTTACCATAACCCAAGACCCCTCGAGTTGTGGTAGAGCAAGTACGGGTTGGAACATCCCGACTTAAGGCCTAGGGCCTGGTTCCCTTTTGGGTTTCCAGCTCCGAAGCTGTTGGGGGACGATGCCCGTCTCCAGGTGTCTCGCGGTGACTCCCCGTGGTTTCACCGCGTATCGAAATGGCCTACGTCGTCGACACGTGGGTTCAAGGTTAGAGGGTCCGCAGTGGGGAGCGGTTCTCTGACCGGCCAAAGCGCCGTAGCGAGTCAAAGCTACTGGCGCGATAAAAGTCTCTCAGGACTTGGGTTCGGTGGTCGTCTACGCGCGGTGCGCTCCCTCATGGGCGCCTGCGGCGCAGCTTACTTTTACCATAACCCAAGAGAGGGGAGATCGCCCCATAGTCCTTCCCTTGGATCCGCCATTGCAGGGTCTTGAAAATCACAAAATGTTATCGTGGAGAAGTATTTAGGATTAATACTTTATTTCTATGTAAGAAGAAACATTTAAATGAGAACATAAATCTTGAAACAATTTTAAAGTGTTATTAGCAATTTTCTATTGCGTATCGCTATCGGGCTAGAGCTGTCATGACACACAATTTTTCGAGTTCGGGAGGACTCGAACTTCAAATCGTCGGTTCGGTCTCCGAAAAGAAGAGCCCGAAATCATGTCTAGTATATATGGGTTTTTAAGAATGTTGACTGTCGAACTGTTGTAGTTTTAAGTAAGCTTTCATTCCAAAAAATTGTAAGAATCTAACTATTGCAGCTTTTTGGTGAGAGGCAATTCCGCATAATATCAGTATATTTTCACCGATCATGAACCCCAGACACTAAAACCACCCTCAGCTCAAATACTGGTGTGTGTGTATGTATAAAGTATCTGATGGTAATATTGCCAATGCAGTTAATATGGCCAATTCGTAATACTTTTACTAGTTTGATTGAAATTTAAAAAAATGACACTTTAATCCAGTCGCGGAAAGTCAGAACAGTTGGTTTAGCCACGCTTTGGCCGCATTCTCAGACCACGTGCACGAGAGAGCAGAGCATGCATCGTTGTTTTGATGTTAGTTACGTTGGCGGCATGTTATAAATTTGTCTCTGGTAGGTTTGTTATTTATCTAATTTAAACAAAATGTTTATGATTATTTGTATGCATGATATTTTAGATTGCATAATGTTGTTCTTAACTACCTAAATGAATTTCTATATCGGAGTGTGTCGACAGAATAATGAGAACTTTTATATAAAATTGTTTTTTTTTAGCAATATAGACAAGCAGGGGGAAAAAGCTATAGAGATATGAGATTATGTGTTGTTTGTTGTAATTATGTGCACGGGAAAAGTGTCGGACTTACCAGTAAAGATACAAAAAAATTTGTTTGTCCTACATGTGTAGTTAAAATAAAATTAAAAACATTTTTTACCGTAAAAGTTTCATAATGGCTTTAAAATTTTTTCTAAATTTTCTTCATGTTATCTTTTTATTATTATTTTTATAAATTTTCAAATAATTGATTTGGTTTCGTAATAATTGTTGTTTTTTAAACGTTTAATATAAATCTTTTCACTTTATTTCACCTATGGGAATATTACCTGCATGTGGTCATATTACATTCATCAACTCGCTTTTTTAAAAACAAACTGCTACAGGTACAAATTTTGACTAGTTTAAATTTTTAATATATTTCTCCAGTGCTAAAAAGGGTCTGCTTTGTTATTCAATTGATATATATATATATATATATATATATATATATATATATATATATATATATATATTAAACCAGTTATTATTACCGTTTAAAAATTTCTAACTTTAGGAGGGTCATATTACCTGCAGATACCTTATATATATATATACATATTTGTCATGCGATAACACTCGTATTTATGAACCGAATTTTATGTGACTGAGCTAGAGTTGCAAAGGTTAGAATAAACCCGGTTTAAACCTGGGAATAAACCGGGTTTTTCGGAAATAAACCGGGTTTTTTCAGAATAAACCTTGTCTTTTGGGAATAAACCGGGTATATTGGAAATAAACCTGAGAATAAACCGGTTTTTTGCAACTCTAGATTGAGCATGTGTGCAGGACTCAACATGGTCTCGGCCAAGTTCGTTGTCCAGCTTCATCCACCATCTTGTTTCAAAAGGCCGGTCGTTTAAAGATTTCAAATTAAAATATGTGTTCAAATTAAAACTAGTCGTTGGGGGCCACCATAATACTTAACCATCATGGATATGCATAATATAAAATATTAAAATAAAACATGCGTAAACTACTTATAAAATGCATTGCAATTCGAATAAAATCGTGGCTTGATGACGTCATGAACTTTAAAGGCTCGATTACTGAATTGGTTAAAAGAAACATCCTTATAACCCCAAAAACAATAATCCAATTAACTAGCGGTTTATTGCATCGGATTAAGCGTCTCATTTCCAATTAAAATATATCTTTGAATTGAAATTTGGATGAAATACAGGGTCATGAAAAATCGAAGCGTGTGGAAATAGGATTACAAATATCTCGGCAACTCATTATCCGATCGACTTCATGCTTTATACAAAATTTGTTTTTTTATTGTCTTTTATATTCACTCCTTAAAATAAACAATTTCGATATTTTTTATATATTTTTTATCGGAACGAATATTTCGTGAGTCCGAAAAAAATCGTTTCGGATGATCGAGGTTACTGAAATTCAATAAGCTTCTTCCCATTGTTACATACTAAGTACATACCAAATTGCAAGTCTCTATCACAATTTGTTCGGGAGATAGAGCATTTACAGACACACAGACATACAGACGGACGGCAATTTTTTTTCTAAAAATATGTTTTTCGGAATCTCCAGTGTCTGAAACGTGTAAATCCGTCAAAAAAAAAAAAAAAAAAAAAAAAAAAAAAAAAATTCGATTTTCAAAACGATTACAAGACTTACCCTATACTACGTATGATGGGTAAGTAAAAAATTAGAAATTCAAAAAGGTTTTTACCCTTAAGTGTTCGGTCTTGAAACAAGGATTCCAGAGCATTGTTGTTTTGTCTCTATCTTAAAAAATGAGTGAGATCAGTTGGAAATTCTAGGGTGGCTGTATTTTCCAGAATCAGGTTTCATTTATGAGCTTTAAAAAAAGTGGTTTCTTGCAAATTTACTTTAATTGTTGTAACCATTGTTTCTACTCTCATACGCTAAAAACTACATAGTCATATATTTGCCAGCATGAAGTTTTCGCCACGCTTGGCGGTACTTGGCGAAACATTGAAAAATTTGGCGACAAAAATAGGTCGTCATAAATAAAGGCAACTTGGCGATAGAATTCCCATTCAAATTCAGTAGAGTATAATCTCATTACAACGAATTTTTCAAATTAACGAATTGATTCAAGTGTTAAAAAGAATACTCATTTTAGTTTAATAGAACGCTGAATTTTCAAGGAAAGCAGCCTTTATAAAAAAAAAACTAGAATCCCAAAAGAAAACTTCTTTTTACTATTTTCACTATCCCATGATCTTTGAATTTTCAGCATATCTTTAAGTTGTTTTCGAGAGATAGGGTAAAATTGCCAAGATGTGCATTTTTAAAAACCATTTATCTCTGCAAAACAATTTTGCGGAAACATTTTGTATAAAGATTAGCAAAATTGGAAATTTTGTTTTGGAAATTCCTTATTTTTTTGTAAAATAAAATAAATTAAAAGTTACATTAATGTTACATATCAGTGTGAATTTATCAGCTGTTAAAATGAATTGTAATTTCGTTATAGTTACGACTAAAATTTTAAAATTTAATGAATTTAATAATAATCTTACAACAAATAAGTTCACAATAATATACTGTATATTTATTCTTTATTGACATGTTTGAAAAAAATTAATATAATTTTAATAATAATATATATTTTATTCATTGTGTAATCAAATATCATTTATTAACAATAATTCATTAACTATTTTTATTAACAATATTTATTAACTATTTTTATTAACAATATTTATTAACTATAAATCAGCCATATTTTGGAATTTCATATTAACGAACTTTTCAGAATAACGAACACAATCGGTGCTCTGTACAAATTAGTTGTAACGAGATTTTACTGTATTGACGAAAACTGGCAATCTTCTATAATCGGGTTCCATGCATTTTAGCTTCGCGTGTTTCATGAAAATTAGCTAAATTCTTAAAAAAAAAAAAAAAGGAATAGGGAAGCTACCTCTTCTTCCTGGTATAAGCAGGAAAGATTTTTCACATCCAATGTATATTGTTTCATAATAAAATAAAACTAACATGCTGTTTCAGCAACCTAGGTGTAATAGATATCCGTACACGCGCCAAAATAGAGCAAAACAAAAATCGCGCCAACCCCGGCGCGTCCACGAGAGCTGTTCTTTAACATTTTTAAAAACTTAAATTTTCAGTAAATTGATTTATTTTTTTCAAATATTTATTGAATTTATTGTATTACAAAACATTTCTTCGAAGAATGTCTTGTTGAAGTAGCATTAATAATGAAAAATAATTTTGAAAACCTACCGTTCTGTCAAAGACAACTTTATAAAGAATTCAAAAGTTTAAAAATATATATAATATCACTATTTCAAAAGTTAGGAAAGAAACAATTATTAATAAAAATGTACTAACTACTAACCAATAAAAAATGGATTGATTCGTGCAAAATGTTTGATATTTTGTAATTTTACTTTATTATTATATGTTATTATTTGTAATTTACAAGCATTAAAAGGAAAAAAAAAAAAACATATTAATTTCAGTCTCTTTTGGTTACCTCAGGAATAAAACATATGCGACAAATTTGTTATTTAAAATCTTCAACTTGTTGTATTATTTATTAACTTTACATTATTATTTTCTTACAATTAAAAAAAATATTTGCAGTTTATGAGAACTTAATAAGGTATAAAAGTAAAAATAGTTTTTTCTTTCTTTTAAATACACTTTTAAAAGCTTTCGGTGTTTTATCTTGAAAATCACACCCAAATTTGTGACAGCAATTTATATTTTTTTCCAAACCCTTTCCGTTACAATACGTTAATTTGGTGTGGGCCTGATTATGGAAAATTGAGAGCTTTTTTTTACGCTTGGTAAAGGGCACGAACTAGTGAATTTATTTAAAAAAAAATAATAATTTTTGTTCTGTTTCTTTTTTTTTTTTTGAAGTATGACAGCAGAAAAAAAAATCATTTAAACTATATTTTTAGCGCAATAACCCCTCGATATATCGCGCTACTTGGGAGATAAGAAAAAAGCGCGAATGAAAAATAAAGAGCCCTAAATTAAGCTACGACCTTTTTCGATTTAATACAGTTCAACACAAAAGAGATGATAAAACGTTAAAAAAAATACATATACAGTACACATTTTTACTTACATTTTATAGTATTTCCTGAAAATAAGAATACAGAGTTGTTTGTTTTTAGCTCACAGACTATCAAAGCCTGAGAGCTAATGTGCCCGCCCGTTCTGTATGTATGTTTGTATATATGTACGTATGTATGTACGTAACGCGATAACTCTTGATAGAAATAACTGTTTTGCTTAAAACTTTGTTTATAGGTTCATTGTGATAAAGCGCTTCCCTGATTAGTTTTGGGTGTTCATTGGTTAAGTATAAAAGGGGGAATAGGCAGCTAACCCCCCTTAATTTAGTTAAATGGGTTTTTCATGCAGAATTATCCCATTTTCTTCAAATTTTGTATATAGGTTCATTTTGAGAATGCGCTTCTGTGAATAGTTTTGGGGGTTCATTGGTTAAGTATAAAGGGGAAAAGGGGAGGGGATAATCCTCCCCCCCCCTTAATTTAGATAAATGAGTTTTTCATGCAGAATTATCCGATTTTCTTCAAATTTTATATATAGGTTCATTGTGATAATGCGCTTCGCTGAATAGTTTGGGGGGTTTATTGGTAAATTATAAAGGGGGAAAGGGGGGGCTAATCCCCCCTTAATTTAGATAAATGGGTTTTTCATGCAGAATTATCCGATTTTTTTCAAATTTTGTATACATATTAATTGTAATTAGAGGCTTCCCTGATTAGTTTAAGGGGTTCATTAGTTAACTATGAGGGGGGGAGGTTACGGGGGATACCCCCCCCCCCCATAATATATTGACGATTTCTTTATTTTTCGAGGGGCTTATTTCAAATTCTTTGAAATAAGAGTATAATATACAATTAGCGTGAATAGCCTGTGAGCTCAATACCCTCAGTTTAACTGGGCAGTTTTCTTTTTATTAATTTTCTTTGATTATCTGCTTTGCCACTGGAAATTAAAGAACGAAAATGAACTAATTTCATTTCAGTTATATGTTTAGATTTAAACATTTCAAAAGATTTATATGCTTTTTCGAGAAACTAAAAATTTATCGGGGGCAACTACAAAAGAGCGAAATAGCCGAATGCGCGATATACCGAGGCACGATATAAAGAGGGGTTACTGTAGTTCCAAATTGATTTTTCTACGTATAATCGTAATTTACACTGGTCTCCAAAAGTTAAGGTACAACATGTTTTTCAAAGCTCACCAGACAAAAAATGGCAGTCAGATTAAACTTCATAGTTTATATGAATGACAATAATAAGCTTTAAAAAAAATTACGCAAAAATTACAGCTACCACTTTTATTTTATAGAAAATAATAGGTATTTGTGAATGAGAGAATTCGTTTGAACCATCCCGCAGTTATTGAAATGCATTTTCCATTACTATATCTTATCCTTAATATAGTATACCTCAGTGGAGTATCCAGGGAGTGGGCTGATGGGGCTGAAGCCCCCCCCCCCCCCCCCGAAATTGTCAAGAATAAAATGAAAAAAGTGCTTTTTTCTTTCTGTTTTAGATAAATTTCTAATTTTTTTTCTGTTATACAGCGGATTAGCCATTCTTGTTAGTTCATACACTGCAAAAAATAACTGTTGATTTTACAGTATAAAACTGGCGCCCCAGCTGCCAGTATTATACCGTAAAATTAACAGTATTAAATAGTAAAATAAGCAGTAATACGCTGCCGCGCAAGCAGTAATACGCTACCGCGCTGGCAGCTGGGGCGCCAGTTTTATACTGTAAAATCAACAGTTATTTTTTGCAGTGTATTAGTCCGCATTGACATCACAGCATAAACAGGGTAAGGGGGCTGATGGAATTATAGCACACCCCCCCCCCGCCCGAAATAATCGAAAATCTCATGAAAAAAGTGCTGTTTTCTTCTTTTTTTCAGATAAATTTGCATTTTTTTTTTTGTTATACAACAGACTACCCACTCTCTTCTTTTTAGCCTCATATTAGTTCACATTGACATCAGAGCATATCTAAAAAGAGGAAGGGGGCTGATGGGCTTACAGCCCCCCCTTCCCGAAATAGTCGAATATATCATGAAAAAAAGTGCTGTTTTTTCCTTCTTTGAGATAAATTTGTATATATATATATATATATATATATATATTTGTTATACAATAGACTACCCACTCTCTTCTTTTTAAACCCGTATTAGGCCACATTGACATCAGAGCATACCTAAAAATGAGAAGTTGGCCAGCAGGTTACAGCCCCCCTCTTCCTGAAATAGTCGAACATCTAATGAAAATAGTGCTGTTTTTTTCTTCTTTGAGATAAATTTGTATTTTTTTTTGTTATACTACAGACTATCCACTCACATCTTTTTAGTTCCATATTAGTCCACATTGACATCAGAGCATACCTAAAAGGGGAAGGGGGCTGTTTGTGTTACAGCGCCCCCTTCCCGAAATAGTTAAACATCTCATGAAAATAGTGCTGTTTTTTCTTCTTTGAGATAAATTTGTATATTTTTTTTTGTCAGAGAACAGACTATCCACTCTTTTCTTTTTAGTCACATATTAGTCCACATTGCCATCAGAGCATACCTAAAAAGGAAAAGGTGGCTGATGGGGTTACAGCCCCCCCCCCCCTTCCTCTCTCGAAATATTCGAAAATCTTATTAAAAAAGTGCTGTTTTCTTCTTCTTTGGGAGGAATTTGTAAAATTTTTTGGGGTATACAACAGACTACCCACTCTCTTCTTTTTAGCCCCATATTAGTTCACATTGACATCAGAGCGTATCTAAAAAGGGTAAGGGGCTGATGGGGTTACAGAGGGCCCCCCTCTTCCCGAAATAGTCGAAGATCTCATGAAAATAATGCTGTTTTTTTTTCTTTAAGATAAATTTGTATTTTTTTTTTCGTATACAACAGACTACTTTCTTCGTTTTACTCCCATATTAGTACAGAGTAACACCACAACACACAGCATATCCAAAGATGGGGAAGGGTCTGATGGGGCACAGACCCCCCAATATCCCAAAATGGTCAAAAATGGAAAGAAAAAAGTGACGATTTTTCTCTTTATGTTTGAGATAAAATTAGAATTATTTTTTCTGTCATGCAATAAACAACCCACTCTATTTTCTTTATTCCCATATTAGTACACAAGGGGTGGGGGTTATGGGTTAACAGCTCCATTCTCCTTCCGAAGTGATCGTAGTGAAGTTAAAAAAAAAAACTGACTTTGTTTCTTTCTTTTTGAGATAAATTTGTTTTATTTTCTTGCACGCAACGAATTTGTTTTCTCGTTAGCCCCATATGCCTCTCAGTCCTGCGATCAAAATTACTTGAGACCACAAAATCTATTTTCAAATGACTGAAAAACAGTTCTATACATGTTTTAGTGGATAATTGAATACGTATAATATGCTCAATTGGCAAGATCTAGAAGAGTTTAATTAATTTAAAGAATATTTAACTCTCTTCCACAGATGATACCAAGACTAGGGAGGTATCTTAGTGCGCAGTGACATTAAACATTATCGCCAAATCAGCAAATGTACGAACTGAAATTTTTTTTGTGAATGGCAATGTCAAGCAAGATTATTGATTTTCGGTTTTGGAAGGGTCTTTTAAAGATGCCCAGTAGTAATACTAAAAAATTAATCTCCTGTTGATTTGTTTGTTCCTGGTATTTTTACTAGCGAACTACAGTAGAAAATCTTTATAACGAAATTTTCCATATAAAGCAAAACTTCTCAGATGCAAACAATGCATTTTAAGTTAAGAAACACCTGAATTCCTACATTATAAATAGTTGCTATTCTCTAGAGGACTCAATTTGATACATTAGATCAACTTTATCTCCTATATTCAGAGCTAATTACTGAAAAAATTGCTATGATTTGATACAGGTATGTTTGGACAATGTTTATAAAGTAAATTTAACCATGTGTGGAATGATCTTTATTATGCATAAAATTATAATCTGCACAACTCCTGGTAATAGAGAATGCAATATAAAGATACTCTAATGTATTTTGCTATGTTTCACACATATTTGGCCATGTTTTACAAGCTAAATTTAATGATGTGTGAAATGTGATCTATATAATGCAAAATTCTATATAACGCACAACCTTGTGTTTTTAGGTTTGCATTATAAAGATCTTCTACTGTAGTTTTATTTACGTTACGTGCTTTTCTAGATTTAAGGCTGTTCTCAAATACAAACTGGCTACTTTATGACATATTTTTTAATTCATTTTTGCTCGGAAACGTATGAAATTCACAGGTCTTTTTATTCAGAAACTTTGCAATCGAAACACGTTTTCCCCTTTTTTTTGTAAAGTTAGAAAATCTTTCAGAAAGCACTGTCTAAGTTGGCATTTTGAATCGTATTCCCGACGCGGCAGCCTGAGAAGCGCGAAAAACGAGTCGTTAATACGTTACCAGAATCCTTATAACTCGATCAGTAATCTATTTATCAAAAAATAGGAAACTCATCTCGATTCCAAATATCTTCCGTAATCAGGCCTGCTAGTCGAATGCCTTTGCGTTTAAAAATGTGTCAGAAAGTTTACCGTTGATGAGCAGGGAGGAAGATGCCTTTTTCAATATTTCAGTGTACACGAGTGATCCAGTAAAAGATAAAATTCTTAATTACTCTTCTATGAAAGTACAAAATTACGAATAGTATTCTTTTCTAATCGCTCTTATTTTGACACGGCGCACTTTAGTATCAGCATTTTTACCATTTGGAATAATTAACAAAAGAAACATTAAATAAATTTACAGGTTAAAAATAAATTTTCTTACAATTTTACGTACCTTTTTTTTTTAAAGTCCAGAAATATTGTTAGCCCTAATTCAATAACTTTATCTCTTTTTTAAAAAAAAGGGAAATCTGATGTTTAGTTTCCAATTAATTCTTAACTTGTCCCTTCCTTTACAAATTTGATGAGTTTTTTTTTTAACATATATTTCTTGAAGGTTAATAATAGCCTTACGTTTGATCAAAATCCCAGGAGCATGTATACGAAGGGAAGGGGGAGATCAAGAAGGAATGCTTTCTACCCCTAAGATTTTGAATTAAATTTTTGTTGGTATTAAAAAAAGAGATTTTGCAAAGAATGTTTATTTATCTTGAACAGACCCTGATATCAGAATTTTGGGCCATGGCAACAGAAAATATTTTTGGCCCTAATCATAGATTATCACATTTTTACAAATACTTTCAATGAGAAGTGTATGAATATAACTATGTAATGCACCCATTTAAATGAAAAACTGAGAATAAATGTGAACTGAAGTTGGATTATTATTATTATTATTGAAATTTCTTCATAACTAGTCAGGATGTGCCAATCCCAAAACTTTCTTCTCTCTCAGTCATGCTAATACTTCAAAATACGTTATCACATCGCCAATAAAATCAATATTTTTCGTCATTCTGTTGTACGTCAGCTGGTTGCGAATCGTCGGGTTACAGGGATGCGAACAATCGATGTATACTAAAACTACGAAAAGTCCTTTTTGCCTGAACCGACAGGAACAGATAGCCTCCCTATTCCTTGGTTTTACGATTTTAGCTAATTTTACTGGAAAACACGATACACGAAGGTAAAATGCGTGGAACCTAAATAAAAAAGACTCAATCCCAGTTCTCGTCAACATTGAATTTGAATAAGAATATCGCCAAATTAGTCCTCTACAGCCAAGTTGGCTTCATTTATGGCAACTTACTTTGGTCGCCAAATTTGGCAATATTCCGCAAACTGTCGCCAAGTTTGGCGAGAATTTGACGTTGGCGAATATAAATATATAGTGATAAGCATATAATAGGATTAATAGTTACAACAATGAAAGAAAATTTGCCGAAACCATGTTAACTAAAACTCATAAATTAAACCCGTTTATGGATAAATTCTGCTGTCTTGTTTGAAAATGTCAGCCACCCTAAAATTTCAAACCGCTCTATCTCAGCCATTTTTTAAGATAGAAGCAAAACAAAATTGCTCCGGATTCTCAGGATCAAGGCCGAACATTTAAAGAAAAAAAAAAATTAGGATTTCTAATTTTTTTTAATTTACACATCTTTTTGAATTTTAAATCTTTAAATGGCTATCACAGCGCCCCCTTTCGTCAAAATATCCCCAAATTATAATAGAACCTGCTTGCCATTGCCAAAAACAGAGAAAAAAATGTGGTTCAATTTGAAGCATAACTTCGTACACTTTTGGATGATACAATAGTTAAAATGGAACAAAAATATCGATCACAGCGCCCCCTACCGTCGAAATATCCCCAAATTCTGATAGAACCTGCTTGCCATAGCCAAAAACATAGAAAAAAAATTTGGTTCAATTTGAAAGATAACATCATACACTTTTAGATGGTACAGTAGTGAAAATGGAACAAAAATATCGCTCACAGCGCCCCCTTTCGTCGAAATATCCCCAAATTGTAATAGAACCTGCTTGCCATAGCCAAAAACATAGAAAAAAAATTTGGTTCAATTTGAAGCATAACATCATACACTTTTAGATGGTACAGTAGTGAAAATGGAACAAAAATATCGCTCACAGCGCCCCCTTTCGTCGAAATATCCCCAAATTGTAATAGAACCTGCTTGCCATAGCCAAAAACATAGAAAAAAAATTTGGTTCAATTTGAAGCATAACATCATACACTTTTAGATAGTACAATGAAGACACACAGACGGACGGACGGACAGACGGACAGACAGACATTTTGTAAAAACATGTTTTTCGGAATCTCTGACCTCTAAAACGTGTAAATCCGTCGAAAACCGGAAGTCGAAAAAAATTTCGATTACAATACTTTCTTCTATGATAGATAGAAGAAAGTAAAAATTAACTTGACAGACTCAAATATCAGGTTAAATAAACATGAACTAATGTTGCACAAACTTTAAAAACATACGCAACCCAAAGAAAGTAATATTTTATAAATAAGATAGTCATAAAATTAAAACATTTTTAAACAAGTTTAAAACACATATGAAGAAGTTGAAATAAATTGGGCGCACTATGAGAAACTTAAATCTTTAAATGAGAAGAAAAATTATAAATATACTTATGATATCACTGACAATTTTAGCTTACATAAATTGTGTAATGAATCTAGAAATTTTAATTTCTTATTCTATTAAGATTGTTTACAATAAAATTGATTTGAAACGCCTGAAATCTGCCTTAAATATGTAGGTTCTGGGAAAGTGCCCCACGTGCCTTGGCAGTAATAGGGAATTGATCCTAAAATAGAAAACAAATTATGCAAAAAAAAAAATCGTGTGAGATTGTCCCAAGCAAAATTAATTTATTGTCAAGCAAGAATCGTGGCCAGAAGGGGAGAAGGAGACAAATTTATAGATTATAAGCTACAGTGACTTTCTTTTAAATGAAAGTATATGAAACAATCCATTATCACTTTTCAACTTATTTTTGCGGGGGGGGGGGGGGGGGGTGCTCGAGTTCGGACCCGTACCTCCCCACTCCCCCCGTTTTTCTCTGCCTAACAGCTTACTGTCAAACATGATTTCTGTTTACAACGCAGTTCAACATGTTTCATAAGACTCAGAACATTATCGAAATTTCAGTCACCCCCCCCCCCTCCCCGAAATTAAATCCTGGATACGCCACTGGTATACCTTACTATTTTGTTGGCTCCTTCCTACAATAACTTTAGCTCTTGTTTAGATTGATGCCTGAGCTAAAGGTATTTTGAGGAAATTAAAGTTGAAGACCACGTTTTTTGCTTTATAAGACGATTTCTCATCCGACGTCCATTTTTGTATTCGGATTTTTTTCATATCTGATAGTTTGCATCTATCCTTTTTGTAACTTTAACATTTTTGTAACGATTTTACGCATTTCTATTGCCTATTCAAAGAAAAATTCTTCTAAAGTTACAGAATTTCGTTAAAAATTCTTCTAAAGTTACAGAATTTCGTTAAAAATGCTTAAAAAATTCTTCTAAAGTTACAGAATTTCGTTAAAAACGCTTAAAAAATTCTTCTAAAGTTACAGAATTTCGTTAAAAACGCTTAAAAAAAATAAAGTGACGACGCCAAGAGGTCTATTCTCGGCCGAAAACAACAACCATTTTCCAAATGGTTTAAAAAAAAAAAAAAAAAAAAAAAAAAAAAACCCAAGGAAATTGATTAATCCATTGCCCAGATATTTTGGAAACAAATAAAACTAGTCGTTGGGGGCCACCGTAATACTTACCCATCATGGATATGCATAATGTAAAATATTAAAATAAAAAAGTGTAAATTACTTATAAAATGCATTGCAATTCGAATAAAATCGTGGCTTGATGACGTCATAAACTTTAAAGGCTCGATTACTGAATTGCTTGAAAGAGGTTTTTCCTTATAACTCCAAAAATAATAATCCTATTAACTAGCGGTTTATTGCATCTGATTAAGCGTCAAATTTCCAATTAAAATATATCTTTGATGTGAAATTTGGATGAAATACAGGGTCATGAAAGATCGAAGAGTGTGGGAATTAGGATTCCAAATATCTCGGCAACTAATTATTCGATCGACTTCATGCTTTATGCAAAATTTATGTTTTTTTATGGTCTTTTATATTCATTTCTTAAAATAAACAATTTCGAAATTTTTTATATACCTTTCATCAGAACGAATATTTCGAGAGTCCGAAAAAAATTGTTCCGGTTAATCGAGGTTATTGAAATGAAATAGGCTTCTTCCCATTATTACATACTAAGTACATACCAAATTGCAAGTTTCTATCTCAATTTTTTTGGGAGATAGAGCGTTTACAGACACACACACACAGACACACAGACGGACGGCAAATTTTTTTTTCTAAAAATATGTTTTTCGGAATCTCCAGTATCTGAAACGTGAAAATCCGTCAAATTTTTTTTTTCGATTTTCAAAACGATTACAAGACTTACCCTATACGTATGATGGGTAAGTAAAAACAAAAAACAAACAAGGAAATTGATTAATCCATTGCCCAGATATTTTGGAAACAAATAATAATCATAATAATAATACTAAAACAAAGAAATTGATTAATCCATTGCCCAGATATTTTAAAAACAAAACAAAAAACAAAAAAAAAAAACATTGTACAAAGAAAATTCAACACACTGAATATTTCTGTTAATAAAGTGTACTTAAAATTTATAGTTGTGAAATAAAGGCTAAAGGTTGTTTAATGGCTTTTACATAGACTGCGAGATTTTAGATTGACTACACTATATAAATCAAAGTTCAGTGCTGCTAAACTGCGACAACGTTTCAACGTAAAATCTCTATTTGACTTTTAAATATGATTTTGAATATTTTATTAAATTTTAGACAAGGTGACGATGTGTGGTTGGGAAAGGCAACTGAATGCTAAATAAATGATGAAAATTGAATTTGTAAGCGTGGAAAGGCACATGGGAAAATACATCAGTTGCGTTTTAATTGAATAAGTTACCAGAGAATAAAATTGAAAATAGAAACTCGCGTCTTTCCGTTTAGTGAGATTTCGCGAATTTTAATAGCTTGGGAAGGGATTAAACATAATTGGTTTGAAGAGTTTCTTTTTACATTCTATTATTTAACTCAACTTGGTTTTTGTAAAGATGGAATTTTGCAATCGATTTTTTACTCACCATTATAAAATCTATATGCACGGGTGTGTTTCCGATGACAATACAACGTTTTGATATTTTTTATAATTTAATTATAAATTAATATATGAAATTTAAAATATTTTAATTTTGCCCGCCGCAAGTGATAAACCGCCAAATATTCTTTCTGGTTACAATTGCATATGAGTTACAACAACAATGGATTTAATGATTCGCCAAAAAAAGGCTATGTAGCTGTGAAGCTGCAGCAACGAAATACTTTAAATATTATAAAGTAAAAAATAAAAATAAAAATTAATGAGTGCAATGTATTAAAAAACGCATTAATCAATTATTAGTTTCAATTATAATTATACGTTGAGAAATCAATTTAGAAGTCCTGAAAATATAGTTTAAATTAGGACCCACCTATCATATTATTATGACAAAAGGGGGGGGGGGCTTAAATAAGGCTAGTTTTTTCCCTGTTGTCATATCTTAAAAAAAGAAACAGAGCAAAAAAAGTATTTTTAATAAGTTCACTAGCTTGCGATTTCTACCTAGTGCAACAATATATATATATATATAAAAAAGAAGGAAATTTGTTATCTTTATATGTTGCCAAGATATTTTGGAAACCGATATAAAAAAAACATTGTATCGAGAAAATTAAAGACACTGAATATATTTCTCTAAACAAAGTGTATTTAAAATTTATAGTTGTGAAATAAAGGTTAAAGGTTGTTTAATGGCTTTTACAGACGGCGATATTTAGATTACACTATCTAAATCACAAACACGCAGAATTGTGAGAACGTTTCAACGTAAAATCACTATTTGGCTTTTAAATATGATTTTGAATTTTTTTTTTTTTTTTTTTTTTTTTTTTTAGAAAAGGTGACGAAGTGTGGTCGAGAAGGCAACTGAATGCTAAATAAATGATGAAAATTGAATTTGTAAGCCTGGAAAGTCACATGGGAAAATACATCAGTTGAGTTTTAATTGAATAAGTAACGAGAGAATAACATTGAAAATAGAAACTTGCGCATTTCAATTTAGTCAGATTTCGCGAATTTTAATAGCTTGGGATGGGATTAAACACCATTGATTTGAAGAGTTTCTTTTTACATTCTATTATTTAACTCAACTTGGTTTTTGTAAAGATGGAATTTTGTAATCGATTTTTTACTCACCATTATAAAATCTATATGCACGGGTGTGTTTACGATAACAATACAACATTTTGATATTTTTTTATAATTTAACTATAAATTAATACATTAAATTTAAGATATTTTTCTTTTAATAAAGGCTAAAGGTTGTTTAATGGTTTTTACATAGACTGCGAGATTTAGATTAAATAAACTATCTAAATCAAGGTTTAGTGCTACTAAATTGCGACAACGTTTCAACGTAAAATCTCTATTTGACTTTTAAATATGATTTTGAATATTTTATTAAATTTTAGACAAGGTGACGATGTGTGGTTGTGAATGGCAACTGAATCCCAAATAAATGATGAAAATTGAATTTGTAAGCGGGAAAGGCACATGGGAAAATACATCAGTTGCGTTTTAATTGAATAAGTTTCCAGAGAATAAAATTGAATAGAAACTCGCGTCTTTCCGTTTAGTCAGATTTCGCGAATTTTAATAGCTTGGGATGAGATTAAACACCATTGATTTGAAGAGTTTCTTTTTACATTCTATTATTTAACTCAACTTGGTTTTTGTAAAGATGGAATTTTGTAATCGATTTTTTACTCACCATTATAAAATCTATATGCACGGGTGTGTTTACGATAACAATACAACATTTTGATATTTTTTTATAATTTAACTATAAATTAATACATTAAATTTAAGATATTTTTCTTTTAATAAAGGCTAAAGGTTGTTTAATGGTTTTTACATAGACTGCGAGATTTAGATTAAATAAACTATCTAAATCAAGGTTTAGTGCTACTAAATTGCGACAACGTTTCAACGTAAAATCTCTATTTGACTTTTAAATATGATTTTGAATATTTTATTAAATTTTAGACAAGGTGACGATGTGTGGTTGTGAATGGCAACTGAATCCCAAATAAATGATGAAAATTGAATTTGTAAGCGGGAAAGGCACATGGGAAAATACATCAGTTGCGTTTTAATTGAATAAGTTTCCAGAGAATAAAATTGAATAGAAACTCGCGTCTTTCCGTTTAGTCAGATTTCGCGAATTTTAATAGCTTGGGATGAGATTAAACACCATTGATTTGAAGAGTTTCTTTTTACATTCTATTATTTAACTCAACTTGGTTTTTGTAAAGATGGAATTTTGTAATCGATTTTTTACTCACCATTATAAAATCTATATGCACGGGTGTGTTTACGATAACAATACAACATTTTGATATTTTTTTATAATTTAACTATAAATTAATACATTAAATTTAAGATATTTTTCTTTTAATAAAGGCTAAAGGTTGTTTAATGGTTTTTACATAGACTGCGAGATTTAGATTAAATAAACTATCTAAATCAAGGTTTAGTGCTACTAAATTGCGACAACGTTTCAACGTAAAATCTCTATTTGACTTTTAAATATGATTTTGAATATTTTATTAAATTTTAGACAAGGTGACGATGTGTGGTTGTGAATGGCAACTGAATCCCAAATAAATGATGAAAATTGAATTTGTAAGCGGGAAAGGCACATGGGAAAATACATCAGTTGCGTTTTAATTGAATAAGTTTCCAGAGAATAAAATTGAATAGAAACTCGCGTCTTTCCGTTTAGTCAGATTTCGCGAATTTTAATAGCTTGGGATGAGATTAAACACCATTGATTTGAAGAGTTTCTTTTTACATTCTATTATTTAACTCAACTTGGTTTTTGTAAAGATGGAATTTTGTAATCGATTTTTTACTCACCATTATAAAATCTATATGCACGGGTGTGTTTACGATAACAATACAACATTTTGATATTTTTTTATAATTTAACTATAAATTAATACATTAAATTTAAGATATTTTTCTTTTAATAAAGGCTAAAGGTTGTTTAATGGTTTTTACATAGACTGCGAGATTTAGATTAAATAAACTATCTAAATCAAGGTTTAGTGCTACTAAATTGCGACAACGTTTCAACGTAAAATCTCTATTTGACTTTTAAATATGATTTTGAATATTTTATTAAATTTTAGACAAGGTGACGATGTGTGGTTGTGAATGGCAACTGAATCCCAAATAAATGATGAAAATTGAATTTGTAAGCGGGAAAGGCACATGGGAAAATACATCAGTTGCGTTTTAATTGAATAAGTTTCCAGAGAATAAAATTGAATAGAAACTCGCGTCTTTCCGTTTAGTCAGATTTCGCGAATTTTAATAGCTTGGGATGAGATTAAACACCATTGATTTGAAGAGTTTCTTTTTACATTCTATTATTTAACTCAACTTGGTTTTTGTAAAGATGGAATTTTGTAATCGATTTTTTACTCACCATTATAAAATCTATATGCACGGGTGTGTTTACGATAACAATACAACATTTTGATATTTTTTATAATTTAATTATAAGTTAATACATTAAATTTAAGACATTTTCCTTTTGTCCGCCGCAGGTGATAAACCGCCAAATATTCTTTATGGTTACAATTGCATACGAGTTACGACAACAGTGGGATTTAATGATGCGTCAATACACGATCGCCCCCCCCCCCCCAAAAAAAAAAAGAAGTCTAACTAGCTGTAAAGCTGCAACAACGAAATATTTTTAGTATTATAAAATAGAAATTATAAATAAAAAATAAAGAGTGTAATATATATTTTTAAAATGCTTCAGTTATTAGTCTCATATTAATTAAATATGATTACACGTTGAGAAATCAATTTCGAAATCCTGAAAATATAGTTTAAATTAGAACCCACTTATCATGTTATTACGACAAGAGGGGGTGGTGGGGGTGGCTTAAATAATGCTTAGTTCTTTTCCCTTTTGTCATATCTTAAGAAAGAAACAGAACAAACAAACAAAAAAATATTTTTTTCTTATAAGTTCAGTAGCTTGCGATTTCTACCTAGTGCAATATATATATATATATATATATATATATACATATATATATATATATAAACAACAGCAACAACAACAAAAAAAAAAACAAGAAAATTGTTGTTTATCTTTATGTGTTGCCAATATATTTTGAAAACTAATTTAAAAAAAAAAAAAAAAACATTTTATGGAGAAAATTCAACACACTGAATATATTTCTGTAAACAAAGTGCATTTAAAATTTATAGTTGCGAAATAAAAGCTAAAGGTTGTTTAATGGCTTTTACAGACGGCGACATTTAGATTGATTACACTATCTAAATCACAAACACGCAGTTTAGTGCTACTAAATTGCGAGAACGCTGCAACGAAAAATCTCTGTTTGACTTTTAAATATGATTTTGAATATTTTATTAAACTTTAGACAAGGTGACGAAGTGTGGTTGGGAAGGCGACTGAATGCCAAATAAATGATGAGAATTGAATTTGTAAGCGTGGAAAGTCACATGGGAAAATACATCAGCTGAGTTTTAATTGAATAAGTTACCAGAGAATAAAATTGAAAATAGAAACTTGCGCCTTTCGGTTTAGTCAGATTTCGCGAATTTTATATAATAGCTTGGAATGGGATTAAAAACATCATAGATTTGAAGGGTTTCTTCTTAACCGTTTTATTTAACTCAACTTGGTTTTTGTATGTAACACATCGGCTGATAAGTTCCCGGTCTGGCACACAGATGGCGTTGCAATCGCCGAACCGATGCTTTTTTTAGTAAATGCTAACCTTTAAAAGGTAGTAGAAAAAATGTCATGACGATTCGCCGTGTGGATAAAACGTTAGAGTGGTTTTAGTTGAACGACTTTGTTGATAAACAAAAAAATGGTTAAACAAGAATTTCAAGAATTTTTATGTGATACGAAAAAACACCGTTCAAACAAAAGGCTGGCTTGATAAGCGTTATCCGGACACTGCACCAGGTAAATCAACCATTATTGACTGGTTTGCTGAATTTAAACGTGGTCGTACGGACACCAGTGATGCACCACGCAAAAGAGGTGGTTACTCCGGAAAACATAAAAAAAAGTCCACAAAATCGATTTGGGGAACCGTAAAGTGAAGTTGCAGGAGATAGCTCAGACTCTGAAGATATCCAAGGAACGTGTAGGTTTTATTTTGAATGAACATTTGTGTATGAAAAAGCTGTTGTCAAAGTGGGTGCCGCGGGTGTTGACTTTTGACCAAAACCAACAACAAATCGTTGATTCTAAGCACTGTTCGGAGCTTTTTCGTTATAAAATTATGTTATTTATTATAAAATTATTATTATTATTTATTTATTAAATTATTATTATTATTTATTTATTAAATTATTATTATTAAATTATTATTATTAAATTATTATTATTATTATTATTTATTTATTAAATTATTATTATTAAATTATTATTATTAAATTATTATTATTATTATTATTATTATTATTATTAAATTATTATTATTTATTATTAAAGTTATGTTATATATTAAAGTTTTAAAGTTATAAAGTTATAAAATTATGTTAAAAAGTTGTGTTTTCTTTATTAGACCGGGAACTTATCAGCCCATGTGTTAAACATAGAATTTTGTAATCGATTTTTCAACCATTTTCTGCTATGCTAGAAGTATAAAAGCTGTGTATCCGATGTCAATACAACATTTTAATATTTTTAGAGCTTAATTATAAATCAATATATCAATTTTAAGGCATGTTTTTGTTAGTTGGCCGCAGGTGTTAAATCGCCAAATATTCTTTATATATACAACTAGAGTACAAAAACAATGGATTTAATCATGCGCCAAACCACGCTCGCCAAGAAGCCAAATGGCTGTGAAACTGCAACAACGAAATAGTTTAAACACTAAAAAATATAAAATATAAATATAAAATAATAAAGAGTAATATATATTTTAAAAAATACGCTTTAATCAATTAATAATTTATTATTAATTAAGTTATGATTATACGTTGAGAAATTAATTCAGAAATCCTGAAATGGTACTTTAAATTAAGAGACCCCCCCCCCTCCAACCCTTACCATATTATTATGATAAGGTAGGGGTGTCCTGGTTTAAATTATTTTTTTTCTTTCCTGTTGCCAAAACTTAAAAAAAACAGAGCTAAAATTATAATTATTTTAATAATTTCATTAGCTTGCGCTTTGTACTAAGTGTAAAAAAAAAGCGGTGAATTTTGCATAATCGAGACCCCGCCAAATTAACTTATTGCAACGGAAATTTTTGGATAAAACTTAACTACTTAAAAATCAGGCGTGATTTTTAAGATAAATATTGAATGTTTATAAAAGAGGGTTTTTTACAAAAATATTTTTTCTTTTATACTTATTCTTTCTTTCTTTTTTTTATTTTTTTAAAAGGGTTAAGTGCGGAGATGTCATTTATTGTTGGGCTTTGAGGCTCCCACGTGCTTTTATGTAAATATTTACATTTTGACTTAAATTTACACGTGCTTTTTGTACATATTTACGATCTCATTTAATATTTAAGTAACTTACAACTTATATGGGCTATAACTTATATATCCCCCCCCCCCCCCCTCAGACCTTCTTATATTTTATGAATGTACAGATGCTATAGTTGAGTTGGAGTTCAGCTAGTTTTTGTCATTGTTGATTAATAATTAATATTTGTTTACTACGGAATTTATACTTGAAATTAGTTACTGTTTTAGTGGATAATGCTAAGCTTAACCTTTCTCGTGCTACAATAAGCCCTTAATTTTATTATAGTTATTATTTTAACAGTATTCATTGAAAATTATTGCATTGTATTTATAATTTATTTACTTTTTGACTTACGAAAATTATTGTTTTGGTTTTTGTTTATTTATTTATTTTTAATTAATTAAAATTTTTTAACCCTCTCTCTGACAAAAATTGTCTTAAATGATCCAAACGATGCTCGTAACAATGCTTATCCATCATTTGCCTCCTAATACTTACCTGTCAATTTTTTTCTAGTATGAATCAAACAGTGCTCTTCCAAATTATGACTCCCAATTATTCACTTCTGGTTAAAACAATGTCATCATATTCTCTCTCTATTATAATTATTGTTTAATATGTTATAATTTAAGAGAAACTTAGACCTATCCCTGCGAAAAATTTCCTCTCATGATTTAAACAGTGCCTTCTTTCCTACTGTTATTAATGCTAGTTTAATTCATTGTAATATTGTAAAATGAAATACCATAGCACGTTCACTATCTTCCCCAGTCGTTTTTTTCTGTGATTCAAGCAGTTCCTTTGTCCTTCTGATTAAAACAATGTCTTTTCCCCATGGCATCTTATGATTTAATTCGTATTCTAAGTATTACTTAACCATTTTCACACCACAGATTATTTTCCCATGTGTCTAACAGTGACCTTTCTATTATTGAAATTTTAAGCTAGTGCAATTCATTCACATGTTAGAAAGTGATTCGTGAATTAAAGTATTACTTATCCCTTACTACATCAAAATGTTTCTTCCACGAATCAAACAGTGTGGGCCTGTGGTGCCCCTGCCATCTCTTCATTTTGAATCGTAACAAAAGATTACTAGTCCAGAACGTAGCTTTTTCTTAAGACATGATCGCTTCAACCACCCTACGCCAGAATCAGTATCATCACATTACTTACACGCTTACACTACAAGATGTCACTTGCCCCTTTTTCATTTGCTTTGTATACCATATGCCAAATCCCATTAAGTGATTCTTTTATAATTACAACAGTATAGTTTCTAATCAATCGCCTTATCACTGAACTTCGTCTTCCTTGCTTTGGCCATTCAGTACTAATCCCCCCCCCCTCTCTATTCTCTATAATACTATTTTTATTTATTTTTATTCATATCTATTTTGCTCAATTTTAGGCCATACTATACCTTTAGCTATTTTCTGTGGATACGTCATTGGTTTTTTCCTATTTTCTTTCCTCAGATTCGCTTACCGTCCTTTACTACTTCGATGTAGGTCTCGGGTCCGCACGTGCAGGTCTCTCTTCTTGATATCATTATTGCTCCTCTTGATTGAAAATATTATACCCACTTCTAGTGTCTTTCTCCAGCTTATATTATAATTATCCTCCGCTAGAGCATAATCTTCAGCACAACATTACAGAATGTAATCTTCTTTGATATATTTTGGCATACTAATTCCTCTCAAATATCTCATAGAAAACACCCATCACTGATTCAAGTATGTCCCGAAGGAATACACTTGTACCTGCTAAATCCGATCATAGACGTCGTAACTTAAGATACGATGACCCTTCAAGTAGAAAGGAAAATTACGAACGCGTTTCAGATTTACAAGAAAACTGTATAGACGTCCACTTGGTGTCGCACCATTTAAGATTCCTCGAATCCCTCACTTTGATAATCATCCACTTCCTACCCGTTATATTCAGATCGGCTTAGAAGTCATTTCAGAAACTATTCCATCAACTACTCCTCCAACTACTACTAATTTTGATATCTCATTAACAGATCAATACGAACAAAATATTCCACAGATAACTCCTCATAATACACAATATAAGAAGTCACATTTTGTCAGACAATTAAATACACTAAACCAACATGAATGAAAAATTGACCTGGGACCTTCAGCGTACCGTGCTGACGCTCTGCCACTAAGCTACCCAGATCGACATCCTAGCCAGGCAGTTTCTCACTTTATTCAGAGCATTCGTGCTCTTCATTCGTGCAGAGCGTCAGCACGGTACCGCACGGTCCCAGGTTCGAGTCCTGGCCCAGGTCAATTTTTCACTCATGTTGGTTTAGTGTATTTAATTGTAAGCTGAAAACTGTTGGCCGATGACTGTTCCCAACATGAATAAAGTGAGAAATTGCCTGGCTAGGATGTCGATCTGGGTAGCTTAATGGCAGAGCGTCAGCACGGTACGCTGAAGGTCCCAGGTTCGAGTCCTGGCCCAGGTCAATTTTTCACTCATGTTGGTTTAGTGTATTTAATTGTCTGATAAAATGTGACTTCTTATATTGTGTAAAATAAAGTAATCAGACGTAGTGTTTACGATTTAAAAAAATATATATATGTATAACTCCTCATAATCTTCAGAAGGTGATAGGAAAAGGTGATCCTCCCATTAATTTTAGCTTAGATACAGCGAATGAAATGTTGATTGAACAACTTCTATATCAATTATCAACTCATTTTAAGCGTCATGCTAATGGCAGTGCTTATGAGGCTTCTAAATATAGAACCTTCCCCAAAACAGAGTACGAACAAATTGCTAGTAATCTCAAATAAAAGTAAAAACAATTGAAGGATTTTTATGAATCCCCTTCAGCCACAATGAAAGATTTAGTTCTTAAAACAGAAGTACAATCTTTAAAACTAAAACTTAAAAAATCCATTGAAAAAAAATGCCAAAAATGAGAAGAAAATTATAGAACTCCAGGGACAAAATCAATAATTTTTATTTAGAACAGAAAGATAAAGAGTCGGAAAACAATTCGCTAAAATAAAAGCTACAGATGTATGAGAACGCCAAATCAGAGGAATTAGCTCCAAATGTAGAAATTCAAGCACTAAAATTAAAACTTAATAATTCCATTGAAGAAAACACCACAAACGTAAGCAAAATTAAATATCTCAAAGAGAATATCGGAAATCTCAATTCAGAACAAGAAGCCCTAAAATCAGAAATTGATCTACTAAAACAGAAGCTAAGCAATCTTGATTCCGAGTTTCTCTTACAACAGCAGAAATCAGGCAGTCTACTTATCGAAAATAATAATAATAAAAGCTCTGATGGGACTCAGACAAAAATTTGATAACATAACAGAAGAATATGGAGAAAAGTTTCAATGAACAACAAGAGGAACTGAAATCTCAAAAATTACTTAAGTCAGAATCTCAACAGGAGTTTGAAAAGATTCAATTAGAAAAAAGACCTGGTAGAACTCAATGACACGCATGGCACTCTGCTTTGAAAACTTTTCAGCCAGTTCAAGTAATTCATAATACAGAGATCAATTCTCTTAATCATAAGTTAGGAAATTATTCATTACAACAAGAACACTTTTATAAGCAGCAAGACGACCTGCTGACTGCACAGGGGCAGCTTCAGCACATGCAGCAATCACTGAATGGTATAGAGGTCTCTCTTTCTGCGGTTCAGCATCTTCTGGAGAAGAAATTAGATGATTTGGCTACTAAAATACAGAAAAAGCTTCTTGAATCACCACCAGAAAAATTACCAACACGTAGACCCTTCAACAGTGCCTTCTTGCCAACCTTAGTACTTCGTCCAACGGATTAGAAATCAATATGGCAGAAATTCTAAAAAAATTTAACATGCTCAATATGGCCACTCTTCCACAAGTAGTTGATAGTTCACCTCTTAAAAATGGTGAGTTCCGACTTTGGTGCAAAGCCAGAGAGGACTTGATGATCCTCAAGAGTAATCTGCATTCTTCTGATGTGCTCACCCAATTGGTAACCACAGTTGAAGAGCAACCAAAAACGTATCGGATCATAATTTTTGGGATCCAAAAGTACCCTCTTCGCATGTTGTTGGTGACGAAGTTGCTCTGCAGGAATATCTTGACAAGTTCGTAGCCCCAGCTCTGAAGAGTCAAGTCAGCTCCACCACTAATTATAAGGTTACTAAGATTTTGATGATTGCAACGATGAGTATAAGTCCATTTGGTCGTTCAGCTGCCGGCTGTTGACGCATCAAACCTCATAACATGAAGTTTATGCTTCGAAGTAAATCGCTACCGGATTAGAAAATAATTCGCCATTACCAGATGCTTCCATTGCCAGCTGCTAAGCCACAAGGCGCATCAGTGTAGATTTAGTCTTGCATGTGTTCGTTGCACTGGTGATCACAAAGCTGATGATTGCTCAGTACCAGATACTGAGCTTTGTTGTCGTAATTGTCTCGATGTTCTGACTTCGAAGAGTGGTTCCTATAGCACTCTGGATCCAACACTTAAACATACATGTTACGATGGTAGCTGTCCGACTTTTAGACACGCACTTGGAAGGGCTCTGTTTTCATGGAATAACCATTAATTGTTAGCGCTCCAAAATGTATGTAGCTTTCTTCAAACATATTTCATTAAAGAAACTTCTCCGTGTTCCTGTAAGTAGTATCTGTATTATTATATGTTATGCAACATATATCATAATCTTGTACATTGTATTTCCCATCATACACTCTTAGTCGTCTGAGTTTCATTCATGTTCCCCTTTAAGCTTGTGTTCTCAATCTGCAACTGTGTTTTTGTCATTGTTTTTAATTTCCTCTGCCCAAGTGTCGCGTCATCGTGTGTTCTCCACCATATGCTCCTTGTCGTATGAGTTTTACTCATATTCATCATTGTGTAGCCATGCTGCAATATTTTAAGTTTTATATGTGTTTATTTCAAGCCAGTGTCCCTATCTTTGAATAATTGTTTATAGTGCATCATGTTATAGTGCTAGAAACTTGCCGCTGTGTTATCGTCATTGTTTTTATCATCCTCTGTCCAATGTTTATCTTACTGTTCACTATCCCGCCCTCTGTCGCGCTCGGCAGGTTCAGCTTCGGCTGAATTATGTAATTTTTTTTTAATACCCCAATAAAGGGGAACGGGAGGGACATTTATGCTCTACAGACTTGATTTCCTAGTCTGAGCAGTCCCTCTTGGGTAGTACAGCAAAGTACTGTCACCAAAATATTTTTTTGTACCCTTATAAATGAACGATACATGCTATGCACACCCTATTCTATAGTAAGTATCTTGTAATGCACCTCACTCATGTACATCAATTTCAATATATTTGAAATAGTGTAACATCATTAAAATACACTGAAAACGATTTTCTTCATAGACTATAATGGGACAGAATTCTTTTGAGTGTCTCTGTAAACTTGCTACAAATGCGACACACTCCATTTTCAATACCCAGCATGTCATGCTAAACCTCTATAGCATCTATCAATTACATGCTAACCCGACTATATTTACGCGAGTTAGAGCACGGTCAGACGGACAGACAAATCAAATTCATAAACACTTTTCAATTATGTTGAAAAGTGTTAAAAACACCTTAGTCCATTCTAGGATACCCTGTATTTTCGCAAGTAAAACTATTTAAATTTTATTATCATAAAAATGAAGGTCGTACAGTAAGTAGCATTCTGCAGGCAATAATTTAATATTTAGATTAACTAGACAGTGCTGGTGAATTGCGACAGCGTTTTAACTAAAAATCGTCATTTGACTTTTAAATGCGATTTTGAATATTTTATTAAATTTTAGACAAGAACAATGGGTGACGAAGGGCAGCTGCTCGCCCTGAGTGCCAAATTTAGGATTGAATATTGAATTTATAAGCGCGTGGAGTGACGCATGGGAAAATACGTCTGTGGAAAATATGTCGATTGCGTCACTTCATTTGAGTTATAATTCAATAAGTTATAAGAGCGAATAAAAATGACTAGAAACTCGTGCTTTTTCGAGTTAGTTACATTCGATGATTAGCTTTGGAACAGGGGTGGCGGGCATAAACCGTAGGATTTTTTTTTTACTTTTGAAATGTGATAAAAACTTGTTTAAAGATGCATTTTTCTATGCGTTGGGTAAGTGTCTCGAGTAGTCTAGTAATATACAGAGTGTCCATAATTAAATGACCCTACTTTAAAGTTGTTTACAGACGAAACTATTGGTCAGAGTGTTGTGAAATTTTGTGAAGTACATAATAATGGAATAGGAATTTGTTTAAGCGAAAAAATTTTTTTTTTTAATTTCGCCACCAGATGGCGTTTTTAATGAATTACACATTTAGCATACATTTACGATAGTTTACATACTTTATAGCAACAAAACATGTTCTACATGACGGCCATCATTTTCAGTTACTATCTGGAATCGTAAGATAACATGTTCTACAGTTGACCGCAATGTGTTCTGGGAAATGCTAAAAACATGTCGCGAAAACAGTTTTGTTCAACATGTTTTGTCGTAATAAAATTTGTAACCTATCGTAAATGTATGCTAAATGTGTAATTCATTAAAAAACGACCTCTGGCGGTGAAATTTTCAACTAATTTTTTTCCGCTTAAACAAATTCCCATTCATTCATTATGTCCTTCACAAAATTGCACAACATTCTGACCAATTCGTCTGTAGAGACAAATTTAAAGTATGGTCGTTTAATTATGGACACTCTGTATATATATATATATATATATATATATATATATATATATATAATACCAGTGGACCCGTGCGAGTATTTTGCACTGCAGTCTAAAATTTTTATAGCAATTTCTATTATTTTTAAGATGCAGGTTTAAACTTCTAGAGAAAAATTAAGGATAAAAATATATGCAAACAACATTAGTCAATACAGAATATCATATTATTTATTCCATCAAAGTTACAGTAAAACTGATCGAAGATAGCAAAAGGCACGTGCGAGAAAAAAAATAACAACCATATTTTAACTGCATTAGAAGATGACGTCATTCGCTTCGGGAAAAAACATGAAACAATGGAAAATAAATTAAATACATATAAAATACAATTTCATCTAATGTAACAAAAAATACCTTTTAGATTACCCGTGAAATACCACTGCTTCGATCGATCCATCCGCTGGCGTCTTTTTCTTCTAAACATTTCAATTTTGCTTTTTGATCAAAAATATAATCCGTGCGGAGACATCACACTTTATCTTTTTTTTTTCTATTTTTTTAAAAATCATTGTTGAGCACGATATAATGCGGTATTTAAATTTTTGTGACAACATTGATTTGAGAAAAACCTTTCATTTCATTCATTTCTGAAAACTATGCTGATTTAGTTTTTATTTATTTGGAATTTTTAATCAAAGGACATGTTTTATTGAAATGTGAGTGTACTATGTCAGAAGCCGATTAAAAAATCTTTCGAATGATACCTCATTCATTGCTGTGCGCATTGTAAATGCACAAAAAAGGGATGTTGACAAGAGACACGATGTATATGATAGGGAAACACAGAATGTTGCAAATGCATTTTAATTTATATTTCTTTTTTTCGTTTCATGTTCTATGGTTACTGCGTGCAACTGCATGCTACGTTGGAAAGTGTTAAAAAGTGTCTGAAAAAAAAAAGAAAACTAAGCTGTAAAAATTCAATTAAACACTCTTAAAAGAAAGAAATTGGCAATTATAAAACGAGAGCAAAATGAAAATTTATTAAAGCTAAATTTGTTGAAAAGGATAAATTTAGCCCCTTTCAGGCTAAGTTGGCAACACTACCGAGCACACAAAATTTGAAAGTATTTTTTTTAACACTTTCCAACTTAGTTGAAAAGTGTTTATGACTTCTGTTTGTCTGGCCGTATGGCCTTCTGGCCGTCTGCCGTCTGTCCATGCTCTAACTCCCGTAAATAGGCTCGGATTGCCCTGCCATTTTTATATGTTATTGTCGTTAGCTATAGCATGTTCCCTATTTCAACTGAAGTGTGTAACACTTATAGTTTTTTTTTACAGGGATACTCAAAAGAATTCCGTTACATTGCGGTCTATGAGGAAAAATCATTTGCGGTTTATTTTAATGATGTTACACAATTTCAAACACATTGTAATTGATATATATCACGAAGGTGCATTAAAAGAAGCTTAATATGGAGTAGGGTGTGCATAGCACTTATAGTTACTTTACAGGGACACTCAAAATAATTGACACTCAATTTCCCCTGTTCATTAATTCCGTCTATGGAGAAAAATCGTTTGCGGTTTAATTAAATAATGTTTCACTATTTTAAACGCATTGAAATTTATATATATCACTAAGGTGCATTACAAGAGGCTTACTACAGAATAGTGTGTGTACAGCAGTCATCGTTCATTGACAGGGACACACAAAAGAATTCTCTACTGTCTGTTAACAATAATTCCTGGAAGTGCGTTTTAAGTTGCTGAACGCGATTTTAAATTTAACTCCCTTTTTGTCTATTACTTGGTGTGTATAAATTCTGTAGATCCTATACAAGGCAGCACAAAAGTTCGCGAGCACATTTCCGTTTATTGACAGAAACTCCAGAAGGAGAATTTTAAACTGTGCTTACGCGTTTCCTAACTAAACTATAAAATGTAGCATCCTATGTAGTATATATACAAATCTATAGATCCTATACAGGGCTGAATAAAAGTATTCGGATATTTTTCCGAATATTGTATAGGTTGGAAATTCCTGAAATTACGTTTTTAAATATGTTATGCGTTTTCCAAATTGTTTACTTAGATGTTATCTTTCAGCTTATTTAAACGGCAATGTTTTGTAAAATTATTTTGGAAGCGTTGGAAAGTGTTACATAATCTATGCTTGACGCATGATTTTTTGTTCTTGTCTTTTTTCGAAGTGAGAGAAAAACAAGAAAGAAAAAAACATGCGTCAAGCATAGATTATGAAACACCTTCCACACATTCAGAATACTGTAACAAAGCTTCGCAGTTTAATAAGTAAACAATTTAGAAAACGCTTAACACATTTCAAAACCCAATTTCAGCAATTACTACCAATAGTCATTCAAAATATTCGAATTATTTTATGCAGCCCTGTATATGGTCTATAAATTTGTATCTATTCTGCACAATATGCTAAAATCTACTTCAACTAGGAAATACAAAGCACAACTGAAAATTCGCTTTCAGAAATTTCCGTCAATAAACAGAAATTTATCTGAGATCTTTTGAGCAGCCCTGTGTAGAATCTATATAATTTATATACACCAATTAATATGCAAAAAATTAGTTATGTAAAAACGTGTACCACAACTGAAAACGAGCCACTAACAATTATTGTTCAAAGACAGTACTGTAACCAAACTCTTTTGAGTGTCCCTGTAAATAAACGATGCAGTTTATGAACACCACATTCTACCGTAAGCGCCTTGCAGTGCACATCAGTGATATGTATCAATTTGAATATGTTTAAAATAGTGAAACATCATTAAAATATGTTGCAAGTGATTTTTCCCCATAGACCGTAATGTAACGGAAATCTTTTGAGTGTCCCTGTAAAAGAACCGCAAATGCTACACACTTCATTTTCAATACCAAACATGGTATAGTAAACCCCAATAACATCTCTCAATTTCAAGGCAATCCGAGAACATGTACGCGAGTTAGAGCACGGACAGACGACAGACAGGCAGACAAACCGAATTCATAAACACTTTTCAACTATGTTGAAAAGTGTTAAAAAAAGAGGGGGGAGAGGAGATGATAATAAGAAAACATATCATCAACATGTACTTAAATTCTTCTTTGAGAACAGTTGTCCAGGTAAAAAAAAAAAAAAAAAAAAAAAAAAAAAAATATATATATATATATATATATATATATATATATATACTAGGGGGCCTACCCCCTGCGAGCTACGCTCGCCAACCCCCGCTAAGACTTCGAAGCCTCTAAAAACATGACAGCGTGCTTTGTTTTAAAAATATTGGTAAATCTGTAATTGGGTTGCCATGCTTTTAACGTTTTAATGGGGCATTTTTTTATTATCATGGCCTCATACACAGCTGTTGAGACAACTGACGACTGTTTTCGGGATTGATAAGTAAAATCAATTACAACTTGAAAACCAGCTTGTATAAAATGGTTAGGTTTAAATTGTGGCTACCTCTCGGACTTTTATAACAACGACCTGTATTCTATTCTTCCTTTGCGTTTAAGGATGAGAAAAATTCCATCTTCTTGTGAATACCATTAAGAACCACGGTATTGAAGAGTACTATGTTATAGACATTTTTAGTAACAGGTTTTAATTTTATCTCTATTTTAGTGCACCATCATGGATATTTTCATGTTATTTTAAATATGTAAATTACTTATTTTAAGTAATATGTATATAAGAATTTTCTTATAATTATTTATCATACAAAAGTAATTAAATATTTTGTGCATGCATGGCTGCATTTATTCGGCATCAATTGATGAGATATTTAAACAAATTTGCTATCCGCGATAATTTTACACCATGTTATGTCAGTTGAATATTGTCCATAAGAAAATCGGGTACTTTTCCAGTATAGGATCCTTTGCTTTTAGGTTTGGCGTAATTCGAGCTATGAACTTTTGGTGCTTTTCTATTACAGGGGTCTTGACGCTTTTTTAAAAAGTTTGGCGCAATTCGGGCATCAGAAAGTGAGATTTGGTGCCAAATGACATAAACAGCCATGAAAACAAATTCGACTATTTTTTTTTTTGTTTATATGCGTATTTTAATTATACGTATATTATTATTGTTTTTTTCTATACAAATTACTTCTGATTATATATAAAATAGGATAAATGACATTTTACGCTAAACAAATTGTATAAATATTGAAAAAATGCTTCTGTATACGAAATGACAAAGTGAATAGGTTGACAGAAAGTATGTTGCCAATTTGTACATTTTACCAATTTTTCTTTCAGACATTATTTAAAAAAGCATGGTTAAAAAATTTTACTAAAAACATCCTCCATTTAAAAAATGTAAAAACAGTCTCCAATAAAAATCGGTGATTGATGTCATATTCTCATTAAAATTGGAAAGAAAACCAAGCAGGATATTTTATTCTCCTTCCGTTCAGTTGGGCAATTATTATTTTATATATTAGTTTCAAATATCCGAATTAGTTATTTTATAAATTCGTTTAATTAAATTTTATAAAAAAAATAACAAAATGATATCAATAAATATTAATTACTATCCCTCCCTTTCTTTTGCGTTTACATAAATGACGTCATTTGGACGAATTTATTCAAAATATTTCCAGTTTATAAATTAAATTAAATGCTGACAGACGATTGAATCCTGACGATAGAAATGTGATTTTCTTTTTCAAATTTTCCTGAAAAACATAATTTAATCACAATCTTGTCTTCATTATCAATTGAAATAAAAGATAAATTCATTTTCAATTTGAAAATAACGAATAAAAAAAATCAATAATCCCTATCGGGATCCTTTTCAATTTTTTCCCCTTTTTTGTCACAAAAAAACTGAGTAATTAGTTGCCATCATTACAGAAATGTCATTAAAATTAGAAAAAAATTAATATCTCGAAAACTAATTCCAATTTCAAAATTATATTACCAGTTTTGACATCCGCGGATTTTTATGGACAATTGGTATTAATTTCCCCATCAAGCGTTTAATATTTTATTAAAAATAGCCCTGAAACATAATCAGTCGTTTAATCAGTCGTTTCATAAATTCGTTTCATAAAATCGTTTCACAAATTCGTTTCATTAGGATTTTATATATATAGGGTAGATATATGTATAATACACTACAACCCGAATCTGAACGAAAATAAGATGAATCTGAAAAAAGCCATAAGGAAAATTCCGTTTTAAAGAAAAATTGATTCACTTTATGAATGAATTTTTCTTTTTTGACCGCACGACGAAAATTTTCAGTTTAAGGCTGGGTTCCATTATATATAACTTCAGTTTTCTGGTTCGGGTCGGGTTGCGGGTTGAAATAATTTATTTTGTCTTTTTAGGATCGGGTTACGGTTCGATGGAATTTTTCTGTCAGGTGGCATGGCCATTTTTCAATTAACCTAAAGCTATCTAGGCTCTTTGCAATGGGCCTAAAAATTATCAGGCTGATTGAGAAATAAATGACCACATTCCAATTAGCCTAACGTTGTCTAGGCTCTTTGCAATAGGCCTGAAAAACAGCAGGCTGATTGGGAAAAGGGAGATGATTCTCCAATTAGACCGGCTCTTTGCAAACAGCCTAGGCTCTTTGCAAAGAGCCGGATTTCCCAATTAGCCTACGACATATACAAGTTCTATTTTCACATGTTTTACTGTATAACAATTATTTACGGAGTTGTACAAAAAATTATAAAGCATGTGTATTCAAAATTGATTTATCCAAAAATATTGTCTATACGTAAAATGAAAATTAATATAAAAGGAATCTATGCGCTTTTTAAGATTTTTTTTTTTCGAATTGTTAAAAAATATGTTTTTTTTTTTAATAAATCTGATTAATAAAGGAATTTTTTCTTGTCTGCTTTTGTGGAAACGAGTTAAGAGATAAGTTTTATTTGAGCCTGACAAAAGTCTGTTTTGTTTACAATTTTATTTTGAATTTCAAAATTGACAAATTGTAAAAGAGTGGAAAAAAAATGATTTATTTTCTTTCTTTTTTCTTTTTCTTTTCTTTTCTTTTCTTTTCTTTTTTTTTTTTTAAATTTAAGCTTTATTTTTCATATTTAATGTTCATTTTAAGTCAAAAGTTATTATTGGTTCTCAAACCTTTATGACCATAGAACCCTTATCGAATCGGCAATTTTGTGGTGGAACTGCAGTTTACTTCGATTCTATATTTTTCAACTTCAAAATTGTATTGTGTTTGTACTTCCCGGAACCTCGATATATTTTTTAGCAGAACTCAAGGGTTTTAGAACAGCTGTTCTAGATTGTCAGACAGTGCTCTTCTGGTTTAGTATTTTTTTTTCTTTTTAATTATTTTTGCTACTTGAGAGAATGAAATTATGAATGATTGGCTTTATTACAGGGGTTGTCAACCTTTTTACAATCGCAGACGCATTTGAATTTTTCTAACCATCTGCACTGGAATATCCTACTCACCATTTGCGTTTTAACCTTTTGTGACCTACACAGTCCAACTGATGAAAGTATGATGTACAATTTATTTGTCTATTAATAACAGTAGTTTTTTACACTCTTTTATGAGGCTTACTGTTGAGATATGAAAAGTTTTTGTTGTCTGTTTGTCTCGTTCATAATTACCGAAAAAAAAAAAACACCCTTTGACATTATATTTGGTCTTCTCGATAAGTTTTAACTTAGGATAATACCAAACTGTAAATAATTTAGGACTTGACCAAAAATCCTGAACTTCGATCAGCGGAGGGAGGAATTATGGGAGGAATTATTTAGAAATTATGAAGGCTTAAAGTTTGGAACTCCTAATGTTACATTTATTTGTAATCGTTGAAAAACAGATTGCAATGCCAATAGTTTTTAAATCATCAAAAACTTTTAAAACATTTAAAGTCAAAAACTATTTGGCAGAATGAGCTGAAATTTTGGAATCGCTTATTTGAAGCTTCTAGAAATCGATTTCTGTTAAAATGTTCAACAGTTACAATAGGTAATTTTTTGAAAGTTCATTTCAAAAAAATATTTTTTTAAATATTTTTTTTAATTTTCTAAAAGAAAAGTTATTTGTAACCTATGAACAAATAACTAACAAGTGGGTAAGTGTGATCGAAGATCGCACAAAGGGTTTCGTTTAATATTCCTTCCAAAACATGTTATCCTTTCTTTAATAATTCCAAATACATTTCATTCCCCCCCAACCCCACCCCACCCCCCCAAAAAAGTCATGTTTTTTATAAATTAGTAAAAATTTACCGGTCTATTTTTCTCGTTTTTTCGATAATCTGAACCGGTCCGATAGCGGGTTAAGCCTGCTATTATACTCTGTAATAATAATATCTGTCATGTGGACTAAATGCGATATTAAAAAATATATATATATTTCAAAATTAAACATGTTGTGTAGAAACCTTCAAAATGTTAAAATATGCCATTATTTCCATGATCGGTTTTTTATCATGATTCAATACGTTCCTCAAACTCATATGACGTTATAATCCCTTGCTGACGTCCTATCTTTGTATTATTCTCAAACATTTGAAAAAGTCCGTTAAACTTCAAATATGGCGTCAGATTAATTTTCTTTTTAATTCTCTAAAGACATCATAATTAACCTGTTTTCTGTACTTACACATACTCATACTCCTTGTAACTCCTTGTATTATTGAGAAATGTTTGAAATTTTCCGTTTTATTACCAATATGACGTCATATTAATCTTTTTTTTCAATTGGTGAAACTTTTTATTTAATTTTCATTTTTCACGTGGAAATCTTTCAATAGAAAATTAATTATTGTGGATTTTTAATTCTTGGCAACTGGTATAACGAAAAATGTTTAAATTTAATAGGAAAAGGCTGTTAGATTTTTGGTTTTTTATCTTTCTATATTACAATAATACGAATTTTTTAAATTTTATGATTTTCAGCTTCATAGTAGGTATTCAGCTGTAATTAAACAAAATTTCATGACTGTATAAGTTATATAGTTTCTGAGAACCGACTCTGTGACGGACGAATAGGGTTTCGTGAGATGAACGAAACCCTAAAATCTACATAAGTATTCTAAAAACATATATATCATTTTATAAAAATTGTACTGAAGGTGTTTAAAAAATTATACTTTATATACAAAACTGTAGTTTCATATAAAAAACCGAGCGCTTTCTTACAAAGACTTGTTCATCATCAGGGTTATAAACGAACACAAATACACAACGACAAAAACCAGTGAAATACATCGTTTTAACTGCAGCAGAATAGAACAAACCATTAAAACAAACCAATAGGTGCACTGCAAAAAAGAAAAAAAAAAGAAAAAAAAATGTTGATTTTACAGTTTAATACTGGCACTCCAGCTGCCAGTATTATACCGTAAAATTAACAGTAATAAACAGTAAAATAAGCAGTAATACGCTCAAGTTATTTTTTTTTTTGAGTGTGGGGAAAGAGAGGGAAGTGATAATGCTATTTCTCATACAGTATATTTAATCACATACTCACACTCATCAACATCAACTCATTACATACTCACATTCACTATGAGTATGTTTTTATCATATCTCAAGTTTTTTGTAACCTATGACTTTTTTTTTTTAACATAAATCGATTTCTAGAAGCTTCAAATAAGCTAATCAAAAATTACAACTCATTCAGCATGTATATTTTGAATTAGGCTTTAAAAAAACTACACGCATTGTAATCTGTTTTGCAACTATTACAAATCAATTTAACATTAGGAGTTCCAAATTTCATAATTCCTCAAGTACTTGACCGAAGGATTTTCTATTTGGTATGGCAAATGGAGTGGTAGTTTTTAGGATTTCGTTCATCTCACGAAACCCTATTCGTCCGTCACAGAGTCGGTTCTCAGAAACTATATAACTTACGGTCATGAAATTTTGTGTACTTACAGCTGAATACCTACTATGAAGCTGAAAATCATAAAATTAAAAAAATTCGTATTATTTTAATATAGAGAGATAAAAAGTCAAAAATCTAACAGCCTTTTCCTATTAAATTTAAACATTTTTTGTTATACCAGTTGCCAACAATTAAAAATCCACAATAAAATTCTTTCTACAATAATTAAATTTTTATTGAAAGATTCCATGTAAAAAATGAAAATGAAATAAAAAGTTTCACCAACTGAAAAAAGATTAATATGACGTCCTATTGGTAATAAAACGGAAATTTTCAAACATCTATACTAATAAAATAAAGTTTTGCTCTCTCTCTGTGTGTGTGTGTCTGTTGGAGATGGCTAGGAAAATTTAGCTCTCCTAGAAGTCTAAGAATTTAGATTTAGGTAGTCCAAACCCTCTCCTGGTGTACCCGAGTCTCAGAATTTTCCTATGGCAAAATTTACCGAAAAACCCGAATATGATGTCAAAATTGATGTTCGTAAGGAAAATTTCAGCGTTTGGTACAATTTCAGTATGTAAACGACCACAAAGCTTATAATTATTATTTTTTTTTTAACACATAAACCAGACATGTTTTCCAGTCAAATGAATATTTCCGTTTTTTTTTTTTTTTTTTTTTTTTTGTGGCAATTTGGAGATTAAAATGTATGAGGTGTTCTCTTTTATTTATTTATTTATATTTTTTCGGCCGATTGTGGATGAAAACAACATGCTGTATAGAATTATAAAGTTTGAAAATGCTTATAAAAACGCTCAACATCTGTTAAGGCTGTTAGTCAATGAACTCCCCAATTTCCCTCGCTGATACTAAACCTATGGGCGTGGAATACATTCGTAATATTAAATTAAAGCATATATTTTAGAAATCTTTTGAAAGAACTAAGAAAAAAAGATACATCCTTTAAGACAAGTACATAACAGCCTTAACTGTATTGTTTTACCTAAAATTCTACATAACAGAAAAGTCGTATACACTATATTGCCAAAGGTGACCGGTCACTTGCGATTTTAGACGTTTTGTTAACTATCTAGAAAAATACATGAGGAATTAACCTGAAACTGCAGGTGTGTAAGAAATATAGTATAGGTTATATGTTTCCGCGAAGATTTTTTCACGAAACCCCATAGGGGACTGTCAACAAATTGAAAAAGAACGAATATCTTTTGGATAACTCTGTAAAAACTAATGTAGCAAAGGCGTTCAAACTCGAGATTATTAATAAGTGGCTTATTGTAATATACTGTGTTCATTTTTATGAGGATAGCATGTATACTCGTAGAAAAATTAAGGTTTTTATAAAAACAGTCCCAAATTTCGCCTAGTTTTTTGCTTATAATTTGCAGAGTTCTTAATATAAAAAAAAGTTTTTTTCACGAAATATGACAAACAATATTGTACATAATACTCTGCAATCAGAATTAAAAAATAATAAAAATTGGATGAAAAATGAGCAGGTTTACTAAAAAATGTTTCACTGCGCATGCGAGGATGCAATCAAAATATAATATGCATAATGTATTAGCTAAGTATATAGAGCAACTTTTGAGAAAGTCTCAAAATCATAGCTTGAAAATTCTGAAAATTATCGTCGACAGAATAAGCTCGAAATCCGTTGCTCCCAAAAGGAAGCAAGTAGTACGTGCAATATTGTGTATGCTATCTTGGCACTAATCAACAGATATTTGATACAACCCCTCATCTTTTTGCTTCTTTTTGGGAACAACGGATTTCGAGCTTATTCTATCGACGATAATTTTCAGAGTTTCCAAGCTATGATTTTGAGACTTTCACAAAAGGTGATCTATATACTTAGCTAATACATTATGCATATTATATTTTGATTGCATTCGCGCATGCGCAGTGAAAATTTTTTTGGTAAACCTGCTCATTTTTCATCCAGTTTTTATTATTTTTTAATTCTGATTGCAGAGTTGTCCAATGTATGTACAATGTATGTACAGAGTATGTACAATGTTGTTTGTCACATTTCCTGAAAAGAACTTTTTTTTATATTAAGAACTCTTCAAATTATAAGCAAAAAACTAGGCGAGATTTGGGACTGTTTTTATAAAAACCTTAATTTCTCTACGAGTATACATGCTATCCTCATAAAAATTAATACAGTATATTACAATAAGCCATTTATTAATAATCTCGAGTTTGAACGCGTTTGCTACATTAGTTTTTACAGGGTTATCCAAAAGATATTCGTTCTTTTTCAATTTGTTGACAGTCCCCTATGGGGTTTCGTGAAAAAAACTTCGCGGGAATATATAACCTATTACTATACTGTTTACACGCCTGCAGTTTCAGGTTAATTCCTCATGTGTTTTTCTATATAGTTAACAAAACGTCTAAAATCGCAAGTGACCGGTCACCTTTGGCAATAGAGTGTAACTAAGCGTAGTTCTGTAAATAATACGCATTTAAAATTTATAGTTTCTGAAATAAGGGTAGTTTGGAGGCCTTTCGAAACTGTGTATTTTATTTAAATTAACTAGTCCACTTCTAGTAAACTGCTAAAACATTTCAACTTAAAATATCTTTTTGAATTTTCAGTACAAAGTTAAGTATATTATTAAATTTTCGACAAGAACACTGAGTGACTAAGGGTGGTTGTGAAGGCGCTGCTGTTGAAAGACAAATTGATGATGAATATTGAATTTGTGAAGAGACGCGTGTGAAAATACGTCTGGTGAGATAAATACATCAATTATTCATTACAACAGTTGCGTTTTAACTGAATAAGTTACAAGAGAGGATAATATTGAATGAAAACTACTGTCTTTAAAAGTCAAAATTCAATGATGTTGTTAACTTGGCAAAAACAGCGGATTAAAAGGATATATTACAATTTGAATGAGATATACTCTGATTTAATTGTATATATTTTTAGGTAGATTTCGTAAGAAATACTACCTATTACATTCTCCCCTAAGTTGGAATTCCTGAAAATTTTTTGCAGATCTACACCGATTATCACTCCTAGAACCCAAAACCACCCCCAGTTCAAGACTTTATCTATCTATCTATCTATGTATATCACTTTTTTATGGACATGAGAACTTCCATAATTCTGCACAAATCTCTTTCAAATTCATACATAAAATCAAGCGGCATAAAATATCGGTCAAGTTCTCTAATGGGCAAAATCGAACCAAAGGGGGGGGGGGGGGGCTTTTTGTTAAAACAGAAAAAAAACCATAGCTTCTTAATTTTGATACATATCGAATCCGTTTAAAGTTATTATTACTTCTAGGAAAAGGGCCAAATATTTATGCATGACAGATTTTGGATTTCATTAAAAATGCCCCCAAAGGGAGGAAAAATAAAGATTTCACAAGAAAAAAATTCATAATTTCGTCAATTCACAAGATATCAAATCCGCTTAAATTTATTATAAATCTTCTTAATATTATTTACAAATTTTATATTGACAAGTTTTTTTAGGACCAACTCTTAAAGAAAATAAAAATAAAACAAAAAAATCCCTGTTGGCTCTACCTACAGGCAGAAGTATATTTCGAAGTGGGCTGCCCCAACTGCCACATCATGGCAAATAGGTCTTTCTTGTGCAATTCCCAGTAAACAGGCGCTCCATGGTCTGCGTCTTCGAAATCTACCTGTGCCTGTAGGCCGAGCCGTCAAGTATTTTTTTAGATATATGTTACAAAACATTAGAAATGTGTACAAAATAGCGTAAGACATAAAACGGGTTAGAGTACAGGCTGTTTCAAAATAAATTATGTAAAAAAACAAATTGCATTTTAGAAATATATATATATATATATGTTGTATTCTCCTATTTTTTTTAGCTCCATCCAGCAGTAGATGAAAAAAATATGGCACACATCTCAAAAATTAATGGAGTCGTACTACGAAATTTAAGCATCAGCAGCCGAGTAAAAATGTAGATAAAAAAAAAAAAGAAGAACATGATGGCACTCGTATCCATTTATTTAAATTCAATCAACTTAATTTCCGAGGGAATGCTCTCTTTACATAACGATAATTTTAACAAATCTCCATGTTAAAGAACACTTAGAACGCCAGCAAACATTTTATTTAAACACTCACTTTGACGACAAAATCTGTTCTATTTCTGCATCCGTCAGTTTGTTTTAAGCTAGGATTGCGCAAGAAGAATTTCGTAACACGTGACCTATTTTAACAAACGCATGTTAAATTTTCGGCACCCACTATCTTTAACTGGGAATTAATATTGAATAAATACGTCTCTCTCATGTTTTTGACGGGAAAAGAATTTGATAGAACGTTATAGAAATTTAAAAAAAAACGTGGGAAATTAATAGGATACTTTTCGGCTTTTGCATACTGAGAATATAAGTTTTTCGATAACAAAATAATTTAAAAGAATGATTCTTTAGACTATTAGGAAAGGGAAGGGTGAATTTACACAGATTAAAGGAAATAAAAGAGATTTAAATAGGGGAATAAATAGGAGACATTTAATATAATAGAGAATTTAAGAAAATAGGTCTTTCAAGAAGAAAAATTCTTATAAAATGCGATTTTTACATCTTATTTGTCAGGAAATAAAAAGTGAATTTAAGTAGATTAGGATTAAAAGTGTTTTAAATATGGACAGTAATTGAATATTTTTTAAGAAAAGGAATATTTTAATAAGCTAGGGTTCTAAATAGAATGTTTATAAAAGGAATTTTTTATAGAATAATTTTAATCGGGTATGGAATTTTAAATTTTATAATATATATATATATATATATATATATATATATATATATATATGTGCATGAGTAAAGCATTTCATTCTGTTTTGCAACGATTAATAAATTTAACATTACGGGTTACAAATTTCACAATTCCTTAACTAAATGTCCAAAGGTTTTCCCGTTTGATATCTTACGGTAAAATTTCATGAAAAAGCTGTATAGGATGTCAAAATTAGATGTTCGTACTGGAAATTCTAGAGTTTGGTTCAATTTAAATATGAAGACGACACCTCGGCTTTTTTTTTTTTTTAAGTATGCTAAAAAGACATAATTTCTAGTTGATGGATATTTCTGGTTTTTCTGTGACAGTTTGGAGATTAAAAAGTATAAGGCGTACTCTTTTATTTATTTATTTTTTCATTTTTTTTATTTTCTGGCCAATTGTACATGAAAACAAAATATTGGACTGAGTCCTAAAGTTTGAAAATGCTTCTAAAAATACCCCCCCCCCCCCCCCCGATATCTCTTAACTGTATAGTTTTATCTAAAATTCTATACATTACAGAAAAGTCATGCACTAAAAAAAAAAAAAAAAAAAAAAAAAAAAAAATGAAAAAAAAAAAAAAATGTCGATTTTACGCATGCGCGGCAGCGTATTACGGCTTATTTTACTGTTTATTACTGTTGATTTTACGGTATAATACTGGCAGCTGGGATGCTAGTATTATACTGTAAAATCAACATTTTTTTTTTTTTTTTTTTTTTGCAGTGTATAACTAAGCGTATTTCTGTAAATAATATGCATTTAAAATTTATAGTTGCAGAAATAAAGATGGTATAGAGGCCTTTACAAACTGCATATTTTATTTAGATTGACTAACACACTGCTATAAGTAAACTGCGACAACGTTTCAACTTAAAATGTCTATTTGAATTTTAAATATAAATTTGAATATATTAATAAATTTTCGACAAGAATACTCAGTGACTAAGAGTGGTTGTGAAGGTGCAGTTGAAAGCCTAAATTTATGATGAATATTGAATTTGTGAAAATACGTATGTGAGATAAATACCTCAATTATTCATCACAACGGTTGCGTTTTAACTGAATAAGTTACAAGAAAGGATAAAATTGAAAGAAAACGTCTGTCTTTAAAATTCAAAATTCGCTGATTTTTGTTAACTTGGCAAAAACTATTAGATCAAAAGAATATAATTACAATTTGAATGAGATATAAACGCTCATTTATTTGTATTTTATTTTTAGGTATGTATGTAATGTTAGAAAAGTATTTAGAGTACTTGTAATATGTAATAAAATTAATGTGTAATAAAAGAGAGTGGGGCATAAAACGTTAGAGTGCAGTGTGTTTCAAAACGTAAAAAACAAGTTGCATTTAGAAATCTGTAATAACACAAAAACATATATGTGAATAATGCATTGCAATATATATATATATATTATTATTAAATTTTCGACAAGACCACTGGGTGACTAAGTGTGGTTGTGAAGGCTCAGTTGAAAGCCCAAATTGATGATGAATATTGAATTTGTGGCGAGACGCGTGTGAAAATACGTCTGGTGAGATAAATACGTCAATTATTCCTACAACAGTTGCGTTTTAACTGAATAAGTTATATGAGAGAGGATGAAATAGAATGATAACTTTTGTCTTTCAAATTCAAAATTCACTGTTATTGTTAACATGGCAAAAACTGTTAGATCAAAAATATATATTACAATGTGAATGTGATAAACGTTTATTTAATTGTATATATTTTTTACATATTATATAAGGAAAATTTCTACACTGAAAAAAAAAATTGTTGATTTTACAGTATACTATGCCATGATTATGATTTTACATATTATGATTTTACAGTATAATATTACAGTATAATTCTACCGCGCATGCACGGCAGTGTATTACTGCTTATTTTACTGTTTATTACTGTTAATTTTACGGTATAATACTGGCAGATGGGGTGCTAGTATTATACTGTAAAATCAACAATTTTTTTTCTGTGTAGAATACTTTAGTAATGTGTAATAAAACTGAGTAGGACATAGAACGTTAGATTACAGAGTGTTTCAAAATAAATTACGTAAAAAAGGAGATACATTTCAGAAATCTATATGTCTGTGCGTAACGCATTACGATTTTTTTTGCAACGATTACAAATGAATTTTAAATTACGATTTCCGAATTTCATAAATTCTTAAACTACGTTTACCGATTGACTTCCCGTTTGGTATCCTACTGTAAAATTCAGGAAAAAAGTGTTCAGGAAAAAGCCGTATAATGATGTCAAAATTATACGTTCGTACTGAAAATTTTAGAGTTTGGTACAATTTTAATATGAAGACGACCCATAAGTTTATTTTTTTTGACATGAAAAAAAAATACATAATTTCCAGTCGAATGGATAGTTATTTTTCTGTGATAGTTTAGAGGTTAAAAGAATGAGGTGTATTTTTTTTATTTTTTTATTAAAATTTTAATTAATTAATTAATTTTTTGGCTAATTGTACATGAAAGCAAAATATTGTATAGAACCCTAAAGTTTGAAAATGCTTGTAAAAATGTTCAATATCTGTTAACTGTTTTGTCTTACCTGAAACTCTACATTACAGTAAATTAATATAACCAAGCATATTTCTGTAAATAATACGCATTTAAAATTTATAGTTGCAGAAATAAAGCTACTTTAAAAGGCGTTTACAAACTCTGTATTTTATTTAGATTAACTAACACACTGCTATAATAAGTAAACTGCGATAACGTTTCGACTTAAAATGTTTATTTAAATTTTAAATATAAATTTGAATATATTATTAAATTTTCGACAAGATCACTGAGTGACTAAGTGTGGTTGTGAAGGCTCAGTTGAAAGCCCAAATTGATGATGAATATTGAATTTGTGGAGAGACGCGTGCGAAAATACGTCTGGTGAGATAAATACGTCAATTATTCATACAACAGTTGCGTTTTAACTGAATAAGTTACAAGAAAGAGGATAAAATTGAATGAAAACTTCCGTCTTTAAAATTCAAAATTCACTGTTTTTGTTAACTTGGTAAAAACTGTAGATTAAATGGATATATTACAATTTGAATGAGATAAACGCTTATTTAATTGTATATTTTTTTTACATATTATATTAGAAAACTGTCTACACTGAAAAAAAATATGTTGATTTTACAGTATAATATGCCATGATTATTATTTTATATATTATGATTTTACAGTGTAATATTACAGTATAATTCTACCGCGCATGCGCGACAGTGTATTCCTGCTTATTTTACTGTTTATTACTGTTAATTTTACGGTATAATACTGGCAGATAGGGTGCCAGTATTAGACTGTAAAATCAACGTTTTTTTTTTTTTTTTGCAGTGTAGAATACTTTAGTAATGTGTAATAAAAGAGAGTGGGACATAGAATGTTAGATTACAGAGTGTTTCAAAATAAATTACGTAAAAAAAACAAGATACATTTCAGAAATCTATATTATACAACAAAAACATGTCTGTGCGTAACGCATTGCGATTTCTTTTGCAACGATTACAAATGAATTTCAAATTACGATTTCCGAATTTCATAAATTCTTAAACTACGTTGACCGATTGACTTCCCGTTTGGTATCCTACTGTAAAATTTCAGGAAAAAGCCGTATAATGATGTCAAAATCATATGTTCGTATTGAAAATTCTAGAGTTTGGGGCAATTTTAATAAAAAGACGACCCATAAGTTTATTTTTTTAACTTGAAAAAAAAAAAAACATAATTTCCAGTTGAATAGATAGTTTTTTTTTCTGTGACAATTTAGAGATTAAAATAATGAGGTGTATTCTTTTAATTTTTTTAAATTTTAAATATAAATTAATTAATTAATTGCTTTTTGGCTAATTGTACATGAAAGTAAAATATTGGATAGAACCCTAAAGTTTGAAAATGCTTATAAAAAAGTGCAATATCTGTTAACTGCATTGTCTTACCTGAAATTCTACATCACAGAAAATTAATATAACCAAGCATATTTCTGTAAATAATACGCATTTAAAATTTATAGATCCAGAAAGAAAGCTAGTTTAAAAGGCATTTACAAACTCTGTATTTTATTTAGATTGACTAACACACTGCTATAGTAAACTACTACAACGTTTCAACTTAAAATGTCTTTTTGAATTTTAAATATAAATTTGGACATATTATTAAATTTTTGAGAAGAGCACTGAGTGACTATAAATGTGGTTTTGAAGGCGCAGTTGAAAGCCAAATTTATGATGAATATAGAATTTGTCGGGAGACGCGTGAGAAGATACGTCTGGTGAGATAAATACGTCAATTATCCATACAACAGTTGAGTTTTAACTGAATAAGTTACATGAGAAGATAATATTGAATAAAAACTTCTGTCGGTACTTCTCTATTATCCGGTCGACGACTTTTCATAAAAAAAAACTATCGCCAATTTGTAAGATTAAACGCCAAAAAAGCAGTCCCATTTACTTGATGTCAGAAGCATTATACGTGTTTATTATGTCATCAAGTGGTTTTTAATATGACATTTGCGTGTATTTTTCATTATGTTTTACTGCTTTATTAGTTATTTCATTAATTAAAATAACAATTGTGTCCTTAAATTCTTATATTTTATTTATTTATTTATTTTGATATTGCAATGGCAACATTCTCCCGTTTATTTGGCGTAACAGTTTGGCGATAGTTTTTTGTTATGAAAAGTGGACGACGGGATAATAGAGAAGTACGCTTCTGTCTTTAAAAGTCAAATCTCACTGATTTTGTTAACATGGCAAAAACTGTTAGATAAAAAATATATATTACAATGTGAATGTGATAAACGCTTATTTATTTGTATATATTTTTTACATATTATACAGAAAAATGTCTACACTGAAAAAAAAAGTTGATTTTACAGTATAATACTGACATCCCAGCTGCCAGTATTATGCCGTAAAATTAACAGTAATAAACAGTAAAATTAGCAGTAATACACTGCCGTGAATGCGTGGTAGTGTACGACTGCTTATTTTGCTGTTTATTACTGTTAATTTTACGGTATAATACTGGAAGCTGGAGTGTCAGTATTATACTGAAAAATCAACATTTTTTTTTTGCAGTGTAGAATACTTTAGTAATGTGTAATAAAAGAGAGTGGGACATAGAGCGTTAGTACAAGGTGCTTCAAAATAAATTACGTAAAAAAGAAGATACATTTTAGAATTTCATATATTATAAAACAAAAACATGTGTGTGAGTAACGCATTGCGATTTCTTTTGCAACGATTACAAATGAATTTAAATTTACGATATCCTAATTTTATAATTCCTAAACTACTTTGACCGATTTTCTTCCTGTTTGGTATCCTACGGTAAAATTTCAGGAAAAAGCCGTATAATGATGTCAAAATTATATGTTCGTACTGAAAATTCTATATTGGTGCAATTTTAATATGAAGACGATCCCTAAGTTTATTATTTTCTTTTAGCATGAAAAAAATACATAATTTCCAGTCAAACGAATAGGTTTTTTTTCCGTGGCAATTTATAGATTAACATGATGAGGTGTATTCATTTACTTTATTTTTATTTATTTTGGCTAATTGTACATGAAAACAAAATATTGGATATAGAACCCTAAAGTTTGAAAATGCTTATAAAAATGTTCAATATCTGTTAGCTGTATTGTCTTACCCTAAAATTCTACATTACAGAAAATGCATATAACCAAGCATATTTCTGAAAATAATACGCATTGAAAATTTATAGTTCCAGAAAGAAAGCTAGTTTAAAAGGCTTTTACAAACTCTGTATTTTATTTAGATTGACTAATACATCGCTATAAGTAAACTGCGACAACATTTCGACTTAAAATGTCTATTTGAATTTTAAATATAAATTTGAATATATTATTAAATTTTCGAGAAGTGACTAAGTGTGGTTTTGATGGCGCAGTTGAAAGCCATAGTTATGATGAATATTGAATTCAGTGGTCGGAAAAACTACTTTTTTATTGTAGCGAACTACAACTACAACTACTTTATAGAAAATGTAGCGAACTACAACTACAACTACGTTATAGAAAATGTAGTTAACTACAACTACAACTACTTTATAGAAAATGTAGTTAACTACAACTACAACTACTTGTTTTAAAAAGTAGAGACTACAAACTACTTTTAAAAAGTAGTCACTACTTCGCTACTTTTAGATTTTGTCAAAGGATTCAATTTACACTGGAAATTCAAGACACGGATTAAATAATAAAGCGTCCCCTCGTTATATCGCATCTGATGGGATGCAATGAAATAAATGCGACAGAACCGAGGGTATTAAAAAAATTAAGGAAGAAAATGTTTACAAAAACATACAAGAAAATAATTTGTGTTCGTATCCAAAATGTTAATTTATACACGCATTACAAATTGCGTAGCAGAATTAAGAGAGATGTTATAATCCATAAAATTACAGAAAAACAACTCTAAATGCAAACAAGAAATAAATCTTTAAATAAAGCGATTCCAAATAATAAGAAACCTAGCGTTAAAACATGAAGCCCTAATAACTAGTAAGTAGAGAAGTGTTGCCAGCAAGAAAATTAATTCTTCCGGTGTGTTAGTTCTTGAATTTAGCATCAAGTGACAATGAAAAAAATCTATGATTTTATGGGATGCGTTGCTATACACTGCAGCTGGCATTAGCAAATTGTTGAGCAGAACAAATTTTGCCCAAAAGAAGCAAGTTTCGGCCACGTGATTTGCAGAATAGCACATTTTTTTTCAGGAAGTAGCGTTAAAAGTAGCGCAGGTTTTCGCTACAAACTACTGATTTTTTGTATCGCGCTACTCGCTACACTACATTGTTTAAAATATAGCGCGCTACACTACAAACTACTGTAAAAAGTAGCGACTACTGTAGTTTCGCTACTTGTAGCGCGCTACTTCCGACCCCTGATTGAATTTGTCGAGAGACGCGTGAGAAAATACGTATGGTGAGATAAATACGTCCATTATTCACACAACAGTTTAATTTTAACTGAATAAGTTACATGAGAGGATAATATTGAATAAAAACTTCTGTCTGTAAAATTCAAAATTCACTGATTTTTGTTAACTTGGCAGAAACTATAGATCAAGAGGATATAATTACAATTTGAATGAGATATAAACGCTCACTTATTTGCATTTTATTTATATCTGGAGGCACGGCAGTGCCTCCGCCAAGTCGAGAGAGGACAGCCGTAAGCATATTTTTCTGGAAGCAACTCAGGGCACTTTTGACCCCCCCATATCTCCGCGCTGGAGTATCCCAAAAATTTTAAACTTCAATTATAGAGAGTATTTGGCCCACAGGACCAAAATTTAAAATTACAACTTTCTGTCTTTTCTAGTTCAGGCGATATATGAACTCAAACATTCGATTTTTTGTCACTTCTTACTCACTCGTTCACGCGTCATCAAAAAGATTGGGTAGATCCCGTAGCCCCAGAAACTTGACATTTGGAAAAAAGGTAGTGTTTAGGATACAAAGTAAGAAAAAATTATAAAATCCAGAAAATTCGAAAAAAAAACATTCGAAAATTCAACAAATTCCATCAAAATTGAAAATTGAAAATAATACGATCTTGTAGTCTTGGAAACTTCAGATTTGGTGTGAAGATAGTGTTTAACATCCAGAAAAAGAAAACATCAAAAACACCAAAAAAATCGAAAGCAAAATTGAAAAAATCGAAGAAATTGAAAAAAACCGAAAATTTGAAGACAATCCGATTTTGTTGCGCTAGAAAATTCAAATTAGGAATAAAGGTAGTATTTAGGATACAGAAAAAGGAAAATTAAAAAAATCCAGAAAATTCGAAAAAAAAATAAAAAAATTCGAAAAAAATTGAAAAAATGAAAATAATTTGATACGATAACGCTCGTATTTATAAATTAATTTGGATGAAACTAATTGTGTGTATTAAGCTCACCAATGCCTCGACCGAGTTCGTTGGCCAGCTTGGTCCGCCATCTTGTTTCAAGATGGCGGCCACGGAAAATTTTAAAACTAAAATAAATATACAAAAAAGTTAAAAAATCAAGTTTATTTTTTAATTAGGTGTTAGGACTTGATACAAGGATTCCAGAGCATTTTTTGTTTTATCTCTATCTTAAAAATTGGCTGAGATAGAGCAGTTTGAAATTCTAGGGTGGCTGACATTTTGAAACAAAACAGCACATTACAAAAAACCAACGATAAATTTATGGTCAATAATGGTCAAGCAGGTGCAATCCCGAATGAATACTCCGTGTTATTATAACTGTAACTTTGACTTCGAAATTTTGATACGTTGCATTTTCTATTTGTTGATATTTTTGAACTATGATTTACGCTAAGTGAAATGTTGTTGTTGAAGAGAGATTTTCCATGTAAATCCGAAACGTCCAACTTTAATATGTTTTTAATGTTTTATGAAAGTGTATTGTAATGTCTGTAATTTTAATGATTTTAATATAAATTTATAAGTTTTAGTGAACGCGATTTCTCGCAAATTATTTTCTGTCATTGTTGTAACCATTTTCCCAATCATACGCATAAAACTATATATTCATATCCATTAGCGCCAAATTCTCGCCAAACTTGGCGACAATTGGCGAAATCTCGCCAAATTTGGCGAGAAAAATAAGTCTTCATAAATGAAGCCAACTTGGCTATAGCTCAATAATTTGGCGAATTTCTTATTCAAATTCAGTGTAAACGAATCTTTTGTAAACGGTTTCTTTGCATTTTAACTTGCTGTTTTCGAGTAACATTAGCTAAAATTTTAAAACGAAGATATAGGAAAGCTACCTTTTCCTGCCGGTACAGGCCGGAGGACTTTTTTATGAGTTGTCGGATGCAATCTATGTTTTGCATTAAATAAAGTAAAACATTGAAAAACAAATCCCACAGGATGGGGATAGTTTGTTTTAGATCTGGAGGCACGGCAGTGCCTCCGCCAAGTCGAGAGAGGGCAGCCGTAAGCATACTTTTCTGGAAGCAACTCAGGGCACTTTTGACCCCCTCATATCTCCGCGCTGGAGTATCCCAAAAATTTGAAACTTCGTTTTTCTAGAGTATTTGGCACATAGGACCGACCAAAATTTAAAATTAAAACTTGCTATCTTTTCTAGTTCAGACGATATATGAACTCAAACATTCCATTTTTTGTCACTCACTCACTCACTCACTCACTCGTTTAGGCGTCATCAAAAAGATTAGGTAGATCCCGTAGCCCTAGAAACTTGACATTTGGAAAAAAGGTAGTGTCTAGGATACAAAGAAAGGAAAAATTATAAAATCCGGAAAATTCGAAAAAAAAAAAAACATTCGAAAATTCAACAAATTCCATCAAAATTGAAAATTGAAAATAATACGATCTTGTAGTCTTAGGAACTTAAGATTCGGTGTGAAGGTAGTGTTTATCATCCAGAAAAAGAAAACATCAAAAACACCAAAAAAATCGAAAGCAAAATTGAAAAATCGAAAATCGAAAAAAATCGAAAAATTTCAAATAATCCGATTTTGTTGCGCTAGAAACTTGGAATTCGGAATACAGGTAGTATTTAGGATGCAAAATAAGGAAAAATTAAAAATTCTGGAAAATTCGAAAAAAAAAATTCAAAAATTCGAAAAAAATTGAAAAAATTAAAATAATTTGATCTTTTAGCCTTAGAAACTTAAAATTCGCAGTAAAGATAGTGTTTAGTATTCAGAATAAGTTAAAATAAAAAACCAAATAAAATTCGGAAATAAAACAAAAAAATCGAAAAAATCGAAAAAATCGAAAAAATCGGAAAAATCGAAAAATAAGGAAAATTTGAAAATAATTCGATTTCATAGCGCTAGAAACTTGAAATTTAGAATAAAGGTAATATTAGATACTAAACAAGGAAAAATTAAAAAATATGGATAATTCAAAAATACCCATAAATTAGTGCAGACGATATATGAACTCAAAGTTTCGATTTTTTGTCACTCACACACTCACTCACTCTCGCGTCATCAAAAAGATTGGGTATATCCCACAGCCACAGAAACTGAAAATTTGGAATAAAGCTAGCATTTCGGATACAAAGAAAGGAAAAAATATAAAATCCGGAAAATTAAAAAAAAAAAACATTCGAAAATTCAAAAAAATCGAACAAAATTGAAATTTGAAAATAACACGATCTTGTAGTCATAAAAACTTAAAATTTGGTGTGAAGGTAGTGTTTAGAATTCAGAAAATGAAAACATCAAAAACACACAAAAAAAAAATTGAAAATAAAATCGAAAAATCGAAAAAAATCGAAAAATTTCAAATAATCCAATTTTGTTGCGCTAGAAACTTGGAATTCGGAATAAAGGTAGTATTTAGGATGCAAAATAAGGAAAAATTAAAAAATCCAGAAAACTCGAAAAAAAATCAAAAATTCGAAAAAAATTTAAATAATTTGATCTTTTGGCCTTAGAAACTTAAAATTCGCGGTGAAGATAGTGTTTAGGATTCAGAATAAGTTAAAATAAAAACGTAATAAAATTCGAAAATAAAATAAAAAGATCGGAAATTTTAAAATAATTCGATTTTGTAGCTCTGGAAACTTAAAATTTGTAATAAAGGATACAAAATAAGAAAAAATTATAAAATCCAGAAAATTATAAAAAAAAAATTGCGAAAAAATCAAAAATTGAAAATATTTTTATCTTGTAGTCTTAGAAACTTAAAACTTGGTATAAAGGTAATATTTACTATTCAATAAAAGGAACAATTAAAAAATTCGAAAATAAAATCGAAAAATTGAAATATGTTTAAGAAATCGAAAATTCGAAAACAATTTGATTTTGTACTGCTAGAAACATTAGTTATAAGATAATTGTCCTATTAGCTAGTACAACGCCCCTAATTGTTTTATGTTATTTCCCCCGGATTATGGTTTTCTTTTCTTTCGTTTACGAATTTCGTTATAGAAAAGTTCCGCTATAGACTGGCTACGATATAGCCGATTTCTTTATAGACAGGTTTGTTTTCTTTCACATGTTGTACTCTATTTACTTCACATATGAAATATGGATTGTTAAATGATGTTAGCCCCACAAAAATTTTCACAGCTCCCTCTACCCTCCCGACATTACTGGCTGGTTATGGCTTGATAGTCCTTTCTAAATAAAATCATGGTGACTCTAAGATTCACTTGATTTATCTTTAAATTGAACCTAAATGATCTTAAGAAGACGGATCAAAGAATTACTATATTGGCATGACAATCAGGTAACTTAGAATTAAAATCGAAAAATCAATAAATTCATAAAAAGTCGAAAATTTGAAAATAATTCGATTTTGTAGTCCTAGAAGATTGACATTTGGCAGAAAGGCAGGGTTTTGTACACAAAGTAAGGAAAAATTAAAAAATCCGTAAATAATAAAAAAAAGTCTAAAAAAAAACGAAAAAAAAAACCATCGAAAAAAGGAATATAGTTTGATTTATTGGAAATTTCCGGAAATTTTAATTTTGGCTTTCTTTTTATACTAAAAAGTTCTTTTATGTTAAATATCAAGTATCTAGGGCTGCGAGTTATATCTCAGATGCATAGCGCCTATCCTGGAAGCAATTGAGAGTACTTTTGGCACTCCCCCTCCCATAATTTAGTGCTTGCCTAGGAACCTGAAATCTCTTTTTATCTACAGTACTTTGCAAACGAAACTAAAGCTTCAATTTTTTGATACCTGTAAATAATAGGGATAGAGTGTGGGCATAGCGAAAATCAGTGGATGATCTCCAAAAAGAACCCAAAATCAAGAAAAGGAGGGTTACTTACAAAAAGAAGTGAAATCTCATCAAAAAGTCACCTGTAAAAAATGCAGCCAAGTCTCGTAACTCATTTACCGTAAAAAGTACTGAGATCGTATAAAGCCAAGTTTAACTATCTTATTAACTCTGAAATTTTCATTCACAAAATCACTCCTAGTCTCTACATCTTTAGTTAATTATTATTTTGTGACTTGGCAATTACGCAGCACAGGGAAGTTATTACACCTTACTATGTTATGGGATGGGATAATTTAACTAAAGCAAATTATATACGCACAGGGAAGTTATTACACCTTAATATGTTATAGTATTATTTGATTAAGACTAACTATATACATCACATTCTCGTGCTAAGTAATTGCCAAGTCACAAAATAATAATTAACTAAAGATGTAGAGACTAGGAGTGATTTTGTGAATGAAAATTTCAGAGTTAATAAGATAGTTAAACTTGGCTTTATACGATCTCAGTACTTTTTACGGTAAATGAGTTACGAGACTTGGCTGCATTTTTTACAGGTGACTTTTTGATGAGATATATATTTCAACAATTACAAGTGAATTTAACATTACGAGTTCTAAATTTCATACTTCCTAAACTACTTGACCGCAGGACTTCCTGTTTGGTATCCTCAGGTAAAATTTACAGAAAAAGCCGAATATGATGTCTGAAGAGAAGTACGTGTTGATATTGAAAATTTCAGAGTTTGGTACAATTTTTGTATATAGACGACCCCTAATCTTTTTTTTTTTTTGGGGGGGGGGCATGCAATTAAGCTATAATTTCCAGTCGAATGGATATTCCCGCCTTTTTTTCTGTGACAATTTGTAGATTAAAATGTATGAGGTGTTCTCTTTTATTTATTCATTTTTATTTTATTTATTTTTTGGCCGATTGTACATGAGAACAAAAACATTGGATAGAACCCTAAAGTTTAAAAATGCTTGTAAAAATGTTCAATATCTGTTAACTGTTTTGTCTTACCTGAAATTCTACATTACAGAAAAATAATATAACCAAGCATATTTCTGTAAATAATACGCATTTAAAATCTATAGTTGCAGAAATAAAGCTAGTTTAAAAGGCCTTTACAAACTTCATATTTTATTTAGATTGACTAACACACTGCTATAATAAAAATTTTCGACAAGACCACTGAGTGAGTAAGTGTGGTTGTGAAGGCTCAGTTGAAAGCCCAAATTGATGATGAATATTGAATTTGTGGAGAGACGCGTGTGAAAATACGTATGTGAGATAAATACGTCAATTATTCATACAACAGTTGCGTTTTAACTGAAAAAGTTACAAGAGATAGGATAAAATTAAATGAAAACTTCTGTCTTTAAAATTCAAAATTCACTGTTTTTGTTAACTTGGCAAAAACTGTTAGATCAAAAATATACCGGGTGATTATAATTAAAGTTACGATTTCAAAGATCGATAATTTTAAAACTACTGGTCAGAATGACTTGATATTCTAGCAGAACAATCGTGAGGCAATGGAATTTTGTTTGGCGAAGGAAAAAAATAGTTCCAAAATCTGCCGATAGATGGCGCTGTCAGGATTCACAGATATATGCAATACTATTATCCGTACAAGATAACTCATGTGCAGGAGTGCCACCGGCTGACTTGGAATTGGAAGCACGTCAATCGTTTGAACTACAATTTCTTCCCGGATGAAAGTGGACAACGTATGGCCATGGAACATTCTGTGGTCTGACGAAGCCCACTTTCATTTGCAAGCTTCTGTAAATACACAAAATTGCCGGATATGGGCGACCGAGAATTCGTTCCAGCTACAGCCATTACCTCTTTATTCTGAGAAGGTCACTGTGTGGTGCGGAATAACGGCAGTGTTTATCGTTGGTTCGCTTTTAATCGAGGAGATCACACCTGCGAGACCCGTTACCTGTACCGTTACTGGCAAGCGGTATGAAGCACTTTTGCTTAACCATGTCCTTCCGGCACTTTAGCAGCGGGAGTGCGTGGATCGCACAATATCCATGCAAGATGGCGCTCCTCTGCACATTGCTACTCCTGTGAAGCAGCTGCTGAGTTCTAATTTCAGAGATGATAGGATCATAAACCACCTTTTTCAAACAATGTGGCCGCCACGTTCCCCCGACTTAAACCTGTGTCATTTCTTGCTTTTAGAGTACCTGATGAATGTTGTTTACAGCGGGCGGATTAAGAATCTAGCGGACTTGAAGGCAAGCCATCACACAACACCCCCATTGCATCTGTACAGATACCCTCCGATCTGTTGTGGAGCAAGCCGTTTTGCGCTTCCAATTAGTAGCGGAGCAAGGCGGAGGGCATATCGAACAACTTATGCCTTAATCATCGGTAAGGTGTTTATTTCATGAAGCTCTTTTTTTTTTTCATTTTTTGACATTATCGGTGTTGTCGCTGTAAACACGTATTCTTGCCTTTTCGCTAATAAATTTTTAGTAAATCCCTAAACTCTATTTTTTTCTTTTGGCTAACAACATTCTTGTGTTTAACGAATACATTTTTGGTCTTTCCCCTGACATTACACTGACAGCGCCATCTATCGGCACATTTTGCAACTATTTTTTTCCTTCGCCAAACAAAATTCCATTGCCTCATGATTGTTCTGCTAAAATATCAAGTCATTCTGACCAGTAGTTTTTAAATTATCTATTTTTGAAATCGTAACTTTAATTATAATCACCCGGTATATTACAATGTAAATGAGATAAACGTTTATTTAATTGTATATATTTTTTTACACATTATATTAAGAAAATGTCTACACTAGAAAAAAAAATGTTGATTTTACAGTATAATACTGGCACTCCAGCTGTCAGTATTATACCGTAAAATTAACAGTAATAAACAGTAAAATAAGCAGTAATACACTGCCGCTCATGCGTGGTAGTGTATTACTGCTTATTTTACTTTTAATTTTAAGGTATAATACTAGCAGCTGGGGTGCTAGTATTATACTGTAAAATCAACATTTTTTTTCCAGTGCAGAATATTTTAGTAATGTGTAATAAAAGAGAGTGGGACATAGAACCTTAGATTACAGAGTGTTTCAAAATAAATTACGTAAAAAACAAGATACATTTCAGAAATCTATATATACAACAAAAACATGTCTGTGCGTAACGCATTGCGATTTCTTTTGCAACGGATTACAAATGAATTTCAAATTACGATTTCCGAATTTCATAATTCTTAAACTACGTTGACCGATTGACTTCCCGTTTGGTATCCTACTGTAAAATTTCAGGAAAAAGCCGTATAATGATGTCAAAATCATATGTTCGTATTGAAAATTCTAGAGTTTGGGGCAATTTTAATATCAAGATGACCCATAAGTTTATTTTTTTAACATGAAAAAAAAAATACATAATTTCCAGTCGACGGGATAGTTTTTTTCTGTGACAATTTAGAGATTAAAAGAGTGAGGTGTATTTTTTTAAATTAAAATTTTAATTAATTAATTAATTTGTACATGAAAGCAAAATATTGGATAGAACCCTAAAGTTTGAAAATGCTTGTAAAAATGTTCAATATCTGTTAACTGTATTGTCTTACCTGAAATTCTACATTACAGAAAATTAATATAACCAAGCATATTTCTGTAAATAATACGCATTTAAAATTTATAGTTGCAGAAATAAAGCTAGTTTAAAAGGCCTTTACAAACTCTGTATTTTATTTAGATTGACTAACACACTGCTATAAGTAAGCTGCGACAACGTTCCGGCTTAAAATGTCTATTTGAATTTTAAATATAAATTTTAATAAATTATTAAATTTTCGAGAAGTGACTAAGTGTGGTTTTGAAGGCGTAGTTGAGAGCCAAATTTATGATGAATATTGAATTTGGCGAGAGACGCGTGAGAAAATACGTCTGGTGAGATAAATACGTTCATTATTCATCCAACAGTTGAGTTTTAACTGAATAAGTTACATGAGAGGATAATATTGAATAAAAACTTCTGTCGTTAAAAGTCAAAATGCACTGATTTTTTGTTAACTTGGCAAAAACTGTAGATCAAAAGGATATATTACACTGCAAGAAAAAAAAATTGTTGGTTTTACAGTATAATACTGGCATCCCAGCTGCCAGTATTATACCGTAAAATGAACAGTAATAAACAGTAAAATAAGCAGTAATACGCTGCCGCACATTATACAGATTTCAGTTCTATTCGCCTTACAGATTTCAGTCCTATTTGTATAGAACAGATTATTATTATCTTGGGCCCGGGCAATGCCGGGCGGGTTAGCTAGTTAAAAATAAAGCAAAGATTACCTTTCGGAATTCGTGATGGCTTTCAGCAAAAAAGTTGAAGATCCCTCCCTACCTTATAGTTTTGGCGATTAATCGGTTAATGTTGTTCTACATCACACTGCAAAAAATAATTGTCGATTTTACAGTATATGCGCGGTAGCGTATTACTGCTTGCGCGGCAGCGTATTACTGCTTATTTTACGGTTTAATACTGTTAATTTTACGGTATAATACTAGCAGCTGGGGTGCCAGTTTTATACTGTAAAATCAACAATTATTTTTTGCAGTGCACAGAAAATTCATATTACTAAGCGTATATGGTCAAAATCTCATAAGTGTGATTTTTGGCTGCCGATTTTCTGCTGACATTTGATTTTTAAAAGTCTCATATTATGCTCAATTTGAATTTTTAATAACCACTGATATATTTCAGAATGATTAATAATAATTAGTAGATGGGCACAAACTTTATTGAAAAATAAATATGAAATGGCAGTTTTTATCAGACAAAACACAAATTGTAAGGGACAGTTAGTGTCATTTTTTGCAATTTTGCCATTTTACTTAAGAACATTTTCGGAATGCTGTATGCACTATTTTCAAAAACGTATCAAACCTACAATTAAAGGACAAGATATTGGTTAATCTATAAATATCAATATTTAAATTAACAATAGGGACAGTACTGACGCTTAATAAAGGTACGCTTAATTTTTACAATTCTTTATTTCAATCCAGAAAATCTTCTTTGTAAACACACAACAAGCAATGTAGACTTTTTACGAACAACATGTGCTCCCCTACTGGAAACAATACTGAAAATGACTGCAAACTGTCATCTGATAGAAGTAGGAGGATATTCATACACCGGGACAGTAGTGACAAAAAAAGCGAGGGATACAACTTTAAACCCAACCAAAACAAATATACATTTCACTTATATAAAAATTATATTATTATATTCCATGAGATTCATATTTATAATAAATGCATTGGTTTTTCAAAATTTTTTAATAATTATTGTTTGTTGATGGTTTTAATGATCAAGTTATGGGTTGAAGACAGAGGAAAGTAGTGACTTTTGAGATATTTAAATTCCATTTTAAAGGTTAAAAGTTGGAAGTCAAACATGACAAATGAGGTGCGTTCGTACTGTTTTTATTTCAACGAAATGAATCACATCGTCTGCTCTTTTGATATGATTCATTTCCGTAATAAAATAAGTACATTTTAAGTTGGCAACATTTTATCTTTTGTTTACATTTACTGAAATTTCCAGTGGGAAACTTAAGCCTAGCTTTGAAAATTTCAGAACTTAAAATCTATATTTAGACTCTTCTTCCGTTTAAAATCTACTTCGCCGGAAACATCTATCCAAAAAACTGTCGGTAGTTTATAGGATTGCTATAATTAAACAATTTCAGTATACAAATTCGGTTTTAAATTCACAGTAATACGGTAATGATATGACTCCATCACATCTTAAATAGGACGTAATCATCATGGCAACCTAGAATCATTACCTATCATGGGATATCATTGAATTCATTACGCATGATAGGATTTAATAGAATGAAGAATGTGGCTATAACTTGGTCAGAGGGGTTATAAAATGTCATATATGACTATAAACGCCATACATGTCCGATAACTTGGCGATATATCTCAGTCACTTGACGATTAATCCTCGGAAACTGCTATAACAAGAAAGTACCGATTTTTAAAAAATTCAAATTACTTAATAAATATTCTTATTAATAAGTTTTGATTCGATATTCATAAAATTTGAAATGACTCGACAAAATTCTGCAACGATTACATAAGTATATTAGGTAGCTTTCAATACAAAAAAGTATAAAGCTACCTATTGCAGCCGTTCGGAGGAAAGCAGTTCCGGAAAATTTCGATACATTTTCACCGATCATGACCCCCAGACCCCAAAACCACCCTCCGTTCAAATGTTGATTTATATATATATATATATATATATATATATCTCCATATATATATATATATATATATCTGACCTGTGTCATACGATAACGCTCGTATTTATAAATCAATTTTGATGAAACTAATTGTGTGTATTAAACTCACCAATGTCTCGACCGAGTTCGTTGGCCAGCTTGGTCCGCCATTTTGTTTCAAGATGGCGGTCATTTAAAAATTTAAAACTAAAATAAATATACAAAAAAGTTAAAAATTCAAATTTATTTTTTAATTCAGTGTTAGGCCTTGAAACGAGGATTCCAGAGCATTTTTTGTTTTACCTCTATCTTAAAAAACGGCTGAGATAGAGCAGTTTGAAATTCTAGGGTGGCTGACATTTTGAAACAAGACAGCATATTACAAAAATTTTCATTGTTGTAATAATTTTCCCAATCAAACGCATACAACTATATATTCATATCCGTTAGCGCCAAATTCTCGCCAAACTTGGCGACATTTGGCGAAATATCGCCAAATTTGGCGACCAAATAAAGTTTTCATAAATGAAGCCAATTTGGCTATTGCTCAATAATTTGGCGAATTTCTTATTCAAATTCAGTATTAACGAATCTTTTGTAAACGTTTTATTTGCATTTTAAGTTGCTGTTTTCGTGTAACATTAGCTAAAATTTTAAAACTAAGATATAGGAAAGCTACCTTTTCCTCCCGGTACAGGCCGGAAGGACTTTTAAATTTCAAACCATTCGGTTGGGTAGTTTTTGCGCTGCTATATGCGAACAGATTAAACGACGACTATAGGTGCTACGTATTTACATAATTACGAAAGCACCTAAAAACTAGTCGTTGGGGGCGACCGTAATACTTACCCATCATGGATATGCATAATAAAAAATTATGATATGAGAATCATATATTAAATTCTAACATCCCTACTCTTTATTTAAATATATTTTTCCCCTGCTTTTTCAAAATTTAATGGCGTTAACTTAACTACAAACAATAATCCCGCCGTAATTTATACTCTTTCCCTTTTCACCGTCTCTTGTGCTGGATCACTAATATCTCACGGTTGTTCGATTAAAATAAAAATAAAAGAATTAAATCTGCACAGATGCCTTTTTGTAATTTACTTTCCGAAACCAAGCTTAAAACACAATATAGTCATAATGCATTTTTGTGGCCACAGTGTCAGTTAAAATTGTGTCTATCTTTTCATCCAGCTCAGATACATGCCCTTATTTGGTCTTAGTAATAACTCAATCACTCACACCCATTTCTAAAAATATATTATGGTTGTTAAAAGCACAAGCTGTTTTGTCTGTCGAAATTCCATTCGCATGGGAACGTTTACGACCGTTGGAGCCTTCTTGGCGATATTAAATTTTGAAATGAAATACGTTCATATGCCAATATCTGGCAACCTGGCTCGGTAATTACCATTAGCTATGCGGGCTTCCGTCTGAAAGTGTTCTCGCCTAGACAATACTTAGCAACCCTATTTGGCGAGATTCTTGTCACTGGAACTCCAAGTTGAGTCGCGGAAACATCTCACTCTTGTTCTGATCTGTTTTGCTATCAATGCGCTCATAATTGAGCTCCAGATGTATCTCCCCTTCTTCTGCCGTCCCATCTTTCCTTCACCATGGTAATCTCCTAATAAATCTTTTAACAGCCATACTGGAGTTTTTTTTCTCTGATACATTATCGAACCTGACTCACCTGGATATTTACTTGCTCACAACCAACAAGAAACCTCCCCGAACAAATAATCATCACATTATAAAAATATTAAAATAAAACATGTGTAAACTACTTATAAAATGCATTGCAATTCGAATAAAATCGTGGCTTGATGACGTCATAAACTTTAAATGATCTATTACTGAATTGCGTAAAAGAAACATCCTTATAACTCCAAAATTGATAATCCTATTAACTAAAGGTTTACTGCGTCGGATTAAGTGTCTCCTTTCCAATTAAAATATATCTTTGAATTGAAATTTGAATGAAATACAGGGTTATGAAAAATCGAAGAGTAATAATAAATAATTACACATATTTCGGCAACTCATTAGCTGATCGACTTCATTCTTAATGCAAAATTTATGTTTTTTTATTGTATTTATTATTAAACAATTTCGAAAATTTTTATATACCTTTTATCAGAACGAATATTTCGAGAGACCGAAAAAAAATAGTTCCGGATAATCGAGGTTACTGAAATTCAATAATCTTCTTCCCATTATTACATACTAAGTACATACCAAATTTCAAGTCTCTATCTCAATTTGTTCGGGAGATAGAGCGTTTGCAGACACACACACAGACAAACGGACGGCAAAATTATTTTTCTAAAAATATGTTTTTCGGAATCTCCAGTATCTGAAACGTGTAAATCCGCCAAAAAAAAAAAAAAAAAAAAAAATCGATTTTCAAAACGATTACAAGACTTACCCTATACTTACGTAATGATGGGTAAGTAAAACTAGTCGTTGGGGGCCACCGTAATACTTACCCATCATGGATATGCATAATATAAAATATGAAAATAAAAAATGTGTAAACTACTTATAAAATGCATTGCAATTCGAATAAAATCGCGGCTTGATGACTTCATAAACTTTAAAGGCTCGATTACTGAATTGCTTAAAAGAAACATCCTTATAACTCCAAAAACAATATAATCCTATTAACTAGCGGTTTATTGCATCTAATTAAGCGTCTCATTTCCAATTAAAATATATCTTTGAATTGAAATTTGGTTGAAATACAGGGTCATGAAAAATCAAAGAGTGTGGGAAATAGAATTACAAATATCTCGGCAACTCATTATCCGATCGACTTCATGCTGCATGCAAAATTTGTTTTTGTTTTTTTATTGTCTTTTATAGTCACTCCTTAAAATAAACAATTTCGAAAATTTTTATGCACCTTTTATCAGAACGAATATTTCGAGAGACCGAAAAAAATAGTTCCGGATCATCGAGGTTACTGAAATTCAATAAGCTTCTTCCCATTATTACATACTAAGTACCTACCAAATTTCAAGTCTCTATCTCAATTTGTTCGGGCGATAGAGCGTTTACAGACACACACGCAGACACAGATACAGACAAACGGACGGAAAAATCGGAATCTCCAGTGTCTGAAACGTGTAAATCCGTCAATTTTTTTTTTTTCGATTTTCAAAACGATTACAAGACTTACCCTGTACTACGTATGATGGGTAAGTAAAAAACAGATTTTCACTAGAAGTAACATATTGCAGAGCAATCACAGGGAAACATTTTAACATTAAATGAAAATTTATATTGCAAAGAAATGTCGAGAAATACTGGGGGACTGAAAAATCACGCTTATGAGCTTTTGTCCCATAATCTCTGAAATAACACGCATTTAATATTTATATAGTGGCTGAAATAAAGGTAGGATAGTAGTGGTTTTTACGGACTCTTTCATTTATTTAGATTGACTAACACAATACTAGTAAAACTGCGAGAACGTTTCGACTTAAAATCTCTCTATTTGACTTTTAAATATGATTTTGAATATTTTATTAAACTTTTGACAATGTGACGAAGTGTGTGTGGTTACGAAGGCAGCTGAATGCCAAATTTATGATGAATATTGAATTTGTAAAGCGTCTGGAGAGACGCATAGGAAAATAAAGTCTCCGACAAATTTGTCGATTACTTCATTTCACTTGCGTTTTAATTCAGTAAGTTACGAGGGAGCGAGAGAATGAAAAAGAATAGAAACTTGTGCCTTTCAATTTGGCCAGCTTTCACGAATTTATTGGCTTAGAGTGAAATTTTACTGGAGGTTTTTGTCATGCTTTGAGATAGAAAGAGTTTTTTTTTTTTAGCGAAAGATTTCATTCATTTGTTTAAAAATCGTTGTTATCAAAAATCACAATACGATAAAATTATGAAAAATTCTCCAATTTAAATGTTTATTTATTTTTAGACGAATCGACTTTTTTAAAAAAGAAAATGTAAACGAGACCACGAGCGCATAGTTAAGTTTATTTTAAGAATATGTCATTTAACATCATGTCATACCTTTTTAGGGTTTCGTTCATCTCACGAAATCCTATTACTCCCGCTCCGTTGTCTATCTGTCACAGAGCTATTCTCAGAAACTATGTAACTTACAGAGTTGAAAATTTGTGTATATCTAGCTGAATACCAGCTATGAAGCTCAAAATCATAAAATTAGAAAAAATCGTATTATTTTAATAAATAGAGATACAAAAACCAAAATTCTAACAGCCATTTCCTATTAAATTTAAACATTTTTCGTTAAAACAGTTGCCAAACATTAAAAATCCACAACGAAATTCTTTCTACAATAATTAATTTTCTATTGAACAATTTCCACGTGAAAAATGAAAATGAAATAAAAAGTTTCATCAATTGAAAAAAAATATTAATATGAAATAAAAATGATTGACGTCATAGTGGTAATAAAACGGGAATTTTCAAAGATTTCTCAATAATACCAGGAGTATGAGTATGTGTATGTACACAAAGCAGATTAATATCACGTCATTACAGAATTAAAAAGAAAATCTGACGCCATATGGGAAGTTTAACGAATTTTTCAAATGTTTGAGAATAATACAAAGCGAGTATCAATATCAGTAATAGAGAATATAATAGTAAATACAGTGGAACTTCCCTTTAACGAAGTTTTCTACTTAATGAAATTTTCTGCAGAACTTTGACTTTGAGCACCATTAGCATATAAATTAATCTCCATATTACGAAAAATATGTTCTATATAACGAAGTTTATTCCACTTTGGTACTTGTAAAGAATTCAAACTAAGAGGTTTCTGTTGCTATGGATATGCGAATTTATTTCAGCAGATTGTAAGAAAAGGAACACATTTAAATAATTTCCATTTTGTTTGTTTCTAAATAAAACAATTCTTTTTCACACTAAGAAAAACACTTGTTATGATGGCTTTCCCACACCGAGACAGCACTGACAGTTGAGGGAAGTGAAAATCCTCTTTTTACATTCAATGATATTGAAGATGCAGTGACGCAATGGCGTCTGATGCATCGAAGTAAAAAATATCAATTAGAGTCAGACAGTTACCATTCTAAGCTTCCATTGCTGATAGACAAATACTTTGTGGATCCACAAGAATGTACTTCAAAATGCAAATCGAAGAACATCAAAGTTATTTGCGTTCCTGCCAATACAACTTTTAAACTTCGGCCTTTAGTCTAAGGAACAATAAAAAATCTTGAAGTATACATTATCGAAAAAGACAGAAAAAACACAATGTAGGAAAACATTAGTTTGAGAACCTGTGTAATCAGAGCTGATGAAAGCTTGGGAATGTGACGTGATTTCATCGACCGTACATAACTGTTTTGTAAAAGACGTCTTTATAATTGAAACAATCAAATCTGAAGGAAAAATTTAATGAATATAAGTTGATTTCTATTTAACGAATTTTCTTCATAACGAAGTTTTTAAGTGTAACGATGAGACTTCGTTAAATGGAAGTTTCACTGTATATAATTTTGAGAAACATATTGAATCATGATAAAAATTCGATTATGGAAATATTCGCATATTTTAAAATTTTGAAGGTGTACAACATGTTTAATTTTGAAATTATTTTTTTAAATATCGCATTTAGTCTGCATAACAGATATTATTATGACAGAATATAATAGCGGGCTGGTTTAGATATTCAAAAAAAACGAAAAAATAGACCGGTAAATTTTTACATTATAAAAAACATGACTTTTATTTTATTTATTTATTTTTTGCTAAATGAAATTTATTTGGATTTATTAAAGAAAGGATAATGTGTTTTGAAAGGAATATTAAACGAAACCCTTTGAGCCATCTTCGATCACACTTACCCACTTGTTTAAATTACATATTTTTTACTTTAAAGGGGTTCGGTGGTGAACATTTTATTTTTTTTATTTATAGACATTTTTTAATCAAATTTTTCCCCTGATATGTGTATGTCTGTAATGATTACTTTTGAAATAAAATGTTTTTGAAAACTTTGAAATTTTATTTAAAAATTTTTTTTAATTTTAAACTTATTTAATTTTTTATATAACGTGTGAACCACTTGTCTGATTTTATTTCTTTTTTATACTATTGTGTGCAGAAAAGGTTGCTTGTTAATTTGTCTTCGGAATTTATAAAAATATTACTTACAAAATTTATAATAAATTTTGCATGAACGTCATAGGACGGAAAAAAACCCATGATCATGGAAAAAGAGACCGGCACCCCGATTATGAAAAGGGAATGAAATAAAATTTATATTGTAAATTGAAAACATTAAAAAATCGGTCTCATCCATCTATTTTATTTACACACCAGTAAGGGAGAAATATGCATTTTAAAACAAAAATTAAGTTTGTAGTATAAATTATTATTATTATTTGCAGAAACAATTAATCTTGGTTACGCTGTTTTGTAAATAAAATACACCACTAAGCCAAGTTTTTGTTTCTTTTCTTTTTTTTCTTTCTTTTTCCTTCCAGAAATGATTCTTTTAACACTTTCCAACGTGGTTGAAAAGTGTTTATGAATTCGGTTTGTCTGTCTGCGTGTCTGCCCTCTGTCTGTCCGTACTCTAACTCGCGTAAATATACTTGAATTTCCATGCAATTGATATATGTTATTGAGGTTTACTATAGCATGTTCAATATTTAAAATGAAGGGTGTAGCATTTATAGCTCCTCTACAGGGATACTCAAAAGAATTCCGTTATATTACGGTCTATGATGGGGAAAAATCATTTGCCGTGTATTTTAACGATGTTACAGTATTTCAAACATATTGAAATTAATGCATATCACTGAAGAGCACTACAAGAGGCTTACTATAGAATAAGGTGTACATAGCATTCATCGTTCATTTACAGGAACACACAAAAACATTTGGTTGCAGGACTGTCTGTGAACAATAATTGCTGGAAGTGCGTTTTGAGTTGTGGTACGCGTTTTCAAATGTAACTCATTTTTTGCATTTATTACTTGGTGTGTATAAATTCTATAGATCCTATACAGGGCTGCACAAAAACATCTCCAGTACATTCCCGTTTATTGACAGATATTGCTATCAGGGAATTTTCAATTGAGCTTTACGTTTCCCAACTGAACTCAATTTTAGCATACTATGTAATTTATATACAAATTTATAGATAATATACAAAGCTGCACAAAAACATTCGGATATTTTTTCGACTATTAATAAAATTTGCTGAATTTGGGTTTTCAAATGTTTTACACCTTTTCCAATTTTTTTAATTAGATACCATCTTTTAATCTGTGAAGTTTTGTTACAGTCTTCTGAAAAAATTGAAAAGTGTTTCATAATCTATGCTTGACGCATGATTTTTCATTCCTGTTAAGTATGCAGTGAAAATATCAAAAATCATTTATTACTTATGTAACAGATCTAAGAATTGTATCGTTACGATATTTCAAAAGTTGTTTTTCGAGATCACTAGTAATAATGCTGTAAAAGTGGTTTTACAGGCAATATGAGTTGGGACTAAATTAATGGGTTTAATGCAAGGAGTCATCCATTAATTGCGTCACGCCGCAAGAGGAGGGCAGAGGGTCCACCCACAAAGTGTGACATAGCACGACAGGAGAAGGTGGGGGGGGGGGGGATTTACATGTTGTGACGTCATACCTAAAATATGAAAATAATTAGGCATTATTTTCAAGCAGTTGTATAATATATTTTATTACGAAATATGTAGTTTTTTTCAGGTTGAATTAGGTATATTTTCACTTTCTTCTATCTTTACAAGAAGAAAGTATTGGATTCGTGAAAATTTTTGACTTCTAGTTTTCGACGGATTTATACGTTTTAGAAGATAGAAGGTGCTGAACACGATTTCACTGTTTGTAGAAAATGTCTGTCCGTGAATCTGTCTGTGTGTCTGTCTGTATGTTACAAAAATTTTGCGGGCGCTCTAACTCACCTGCACGTAATTTAATAAAACTTCAGACTAATATAGACCTTCACATAAATTGGTACTGATTAGGTATTGATGTATATCGCCCAACAGGCGACGTTGCTATGCTGTATTTTGCATGATTTCCAAAATAGCTATATCTCAAGAACTAATGCACGGAATTTCATCAAACTTCATATTACTTTAGACCTTGACATAAAATAAATGCTGATAAGCTTTTGTTATATTCCATCCATTATATGGCACTTTTATGCTGCAGTTTTCACGATTTCCAAAATAGCTATATCTCAAGAACTAATGCATAGAATTTTATCCAACTTCATATTATGTCAGACCTTGACACAAATAGATGCGGGAAAGGTTTGGATGTAAATCACTCAACAGGTGGCGTTGCTATGCTGTGTTTTTCACGATTTCTGCGATGGCTATATCACGAAAACTAATACATGGTATTTCATCAAACTTCATATTCTGGTAGACCTTGACATACATAGATGCTAATTCAATTTTGACTTTGATCAATCAACTTGGGACGCTTGTATCCTGTGCTTGAGGAAAGATTTCTAATCTTGTCCACAGTCAATTCATGCAATTTAGCGAGCGAGGCTTTTTAAACGATGTAAGAAGAAACTTTGGAGCAGACGATTTTTCAAGAATAAACATCATTTTCAGTGGAATAAAGATATTTTAGTTATTTTTTTAAGCAATGTAGGGAAAATCTGTTGAACAGACGATTTATGAACTAGACAATTTCTTGTACTATTTAACGCATTTAATTGATTTGGTTCACATAAAAAAAAGTTTTGTGATGGCAACAACATACTAGTTTTTCTTTTCATTAAATAGCTTGAAGTAAAAGAAAATAAGATCTTAATGGTTTTCTAATAGGTAATAGATCGTATATAATTTTGTTTTTGCATATTAGGTGTAAGTTAATAATTGCAGAAAATGTGACTTCACAATAGAGGGTGGGTATCTCTCGAGTGTGACAACCTGTGACATAGGGGGGGGGAGGCTAAAAATCCCACAAAACTTACGTGACGTAATTAATTGATGACCCCTAGAATCCCTATAATACAGGCTGGATCATAATGGCCAGTTTAGACCAGGGTTGCCAGTTGACCACCTTTTTTAAATTCAGAAATTCCCATTTCATACCAGAAATTTATATTTGTAATTTTTACTTTATTTAATGATAGACATTTCATGAATACATAAAGTAAAAATTATTCTTTAAGAATTTCCGGTATGAATTCGAAATTTCTGAATTCAGAAAAGGCCAAACTGGCAACCCTAGTTTAGACATCGATCTGCAATTAGCTCAAAGAGGAAAATCTGTAGACTTGCTTTAGTTATATGATTTATTCTATTTTTAATAGAATATTCTATTGTTGTGGTGATTTTATGTATGATTTGCTTAATCAAGATAAATGTGAAACTAGGAATTTCGAAACTACTCTCCCCCCTCTCTCCATCATCAAGTAGTTCTGGAGTTTAACAATATTATTCTTCATTTCAATGTATGTTTCAGTATTTAGTTATTTATTATTTTTTGAAAAATATAGTTTATTATTTATAAAAAAAAAAATTGTGGCTTTTACTCGTTGTTATATTAAAATGTGTCCTTCATTTTTTAGGTTCGTTCGTAATTATATAAATACGTAGCACCCATAGTCGTCGTCTGATCCGTCCGTACGTCTTTCCGCATATAACAGTGCAAAAACTACCCAACCAAATGGTGTGAAATTTAAGATATATTATCTTTGCAGAATTTTGTTGAGACATTTAAAATTTTATGAAAATCGAATCAAAACTTTAAAAGATATTAATAAAAATATTTATTAAGAAATTTTAATTAAAAATAAATCGGTGCTTTCTTGTTATAGGGGCTTCCGAGGTTTAATCGTGAAGCGACCGATATACTTATTTATTACAGAAATTAATCTGCAGACAATATAATTCATTTCACAGAATTAAAAATCATCAAGATCTGAATATTTATATAACTAGCTACAGTACGAACGCACCTCGTTTGTCACGTTTGACGTACAATTTCCAACTTGTTAAAATTTGAAATCAATTTTGTGTCTCTTGAAAGGTGACAAGAAGAAATTCGACAAAATTCAGACATTGTGATCTGTTTCTTTTTGAACTCGGATAGCTTTTGTATCAGTACATATAAATATCAAGTTATAAATCCGCTATTACCGATGTTAAAAAATAGTAAAATGTTAAACACAAGCATTCCCAAACAGCTTGTTTAACTCTGATATAGTCTTCACGTCTCTGAACGTATTTCTTTAACTGCAGTTTTAGTGACAGAATTCTGTCACAGATTTATATTCACGTCCACATAACCTTGAATAGCATGAAGTTATTTTAATGAATTCACTTCGCTTCTTTTACTTTTTTTTTATTATTATATTCATCTTTCAAAGTGCTTGAAAATGCGATGAAATTTCCCAAATGGACGATTGTTATTTCCTAAATCTGCTAGGAATTGCCGTGTCGAAATGTTCTTTACAGGTGCTCAACCAAAACTGATCGTTACTAATCTTTCGTGAATGGTTTAAAAGATTTGTACAGAGACGCAAATTCCATTAGTAGAACAAATACAATTCTTCCCTTTCTATAACTCTAACTCATTAACAGAATTAATGGCGTGTCGCTTATCCTGCATTCTTCTTTTGGAAAATGAATACTAGAGTGGATTGATGCAATATGTTAAATATGTTAATCACTGAACATGTTGGTAAATACACGTAATATTTTAAGTTTTGTTTCAGACGGAAAGTTTAGCAAGATGGAAGACTTTTGATATTTCTGTGGAAGAAAGAGTGAGATCATCTGCGCTTCAAAACTTTTTATTATGTGTTCATGATTCATTTATAGTGTGTTATTATTTTCCTTGAAGAAAGTGGTGCTACTTTTCAAACTTACTACAAAGATCATGGCTCTTCATGCATTTAATTTAATACAGTGTCTCACATAAGTGATGGGACACTTGTGCTTTACAAAAGGAAACTAATCAAATAAATTAAAAAAAACATGTACACATTTTTTTGTGGGTGTGTTGCATACTTAAATTTAGTAAAGATGATTACATAACATACATTTTGTCAAAATATTAAAATATTAATTTAATAAAAATACAAATGTTTAGAACGGAGCAAAAAATAGCTCACATAAGTGATGGGACACCATTATATATGCAACAAAAATCGTCTGAAATAAGCAATAAAAATATTTTTTGGGGTTTTATTTTTACTTAAAAGCAATTGGCAATAACTTATAAAATCGTCTGCAGTATTTCTCTCCAGTTTGTTTTGGAATTTTTGTGTTTTTTAGCTCTGTGTAGCCATGAATGCTAAACGAAAAGAAACTTCGCCTGAAATTCGAAAATTAGTTATTAATTTGCATATTGAACGTGGAAAATCTATTAGAAAAACTGTTGAAACAGTTAACTTGAGTCGTTCAACAGTTTTCAATATCATTAAACGATATAAAAAGAATCATATGATTCAGGATAAAAGAAGACCTGGCCGACCATCAAAGCTATCCAATGGAATAAAGCGAATTATCGTTCGAAATATTAAAAAAAATCCAAGAATTAGTCCTTCAAAAGTTGCTGCTGGTTTACAAGCATTATATGGAATAATTGTTAATCCTGAGACTATTAGAAGGGTAATTCGATCTGCTGGATATCACGGTAGAGTAGCCAGGAAAAAATTCTTCGTAAGTGAAAAGAATAGAAAACTCAGACTAGCTTTCGCAAAATCCAACATAAATAAGAATTCTGATTACTGGAATAAAGTTATATTTGCTTATGAGAGTAAATTTAATATATTTGGTTCTGACGGTAGAATCTTGGTGTGGAGAAAACCGAGGGAAGCATTTCGCAAACAGAACTTGGTACCAACCAACAGTAAAACATGGTGGAGGAGGAGTTATGGTATGGGGGTGTATGTCGTCCGCTGGAGTTGGTAATCTTGTTTTTATTGACAGTATAATGGATCAGTACAAGTATATTGATATTTTAAAGCAAAATTTGAAATCTTCAGCACGAAAATTGAACCTTCATAACGATTTTAAATTCTACCAGGACAATGACCCCAAGCACACTGCTCTGAACGTTAGACTCTGGCTGCTATATAACTGTCCTGAAATAATAAAAACACCACCACAATCTCCAGACTTAAATCCCATAGAGAATATTTGGCAAGAATTGGAATCAAGAATTCGCAAACACACCATTTCTTCAAAACAACAACTAAAATCGGTGCTTCAAGAAGAATGGGGTAAAATCACTCCAGAAATCACAAAAAAATTAGTCGAATCCATCCCAAAAAGATTAAATCATGTTTTAAAAGTAAAAGGAAATCCAACAAAATATTAAAACCTTTTAAAAAGTAAAATTTTTGGATAAATATTTGATGGAAAAGTAAGTGTCCCATCACTTATGTGAGCCATTTTTTGCTCCGTTCTGAACAATTGTATTTTTACTAAATTAATATTTTAATATTTTGACAAAATGTATGTTATGTAATAATTGTTACTAACTTTAAATATGAAACACACCCAAAAATTTTTTGCACATGTTTGTTTATTTATTTTATTGCAGTTTCTTTTTATAAAGCACAAGTGTCCCATCACTTTTGTGAGACACTGTAGATGATTATTTTAATAATTAATTTTCTCAAGTTTTATTTAAATTTCTGTGCAAGTAAATAGTTTCGAATTGCAAATGAAAGAAAGTACAATCGTCTGCGCTAATTTTTATTATGTTTTTAATCACGTGTTGTGTTTGTGATTGGCTTGAAGGTATTTTTATTTCACTTGGATAAAGAAATCTTCATCTTCATTGCTTTTAACTGTCACAAAGACCTTGTTCTTGATCAGTTTCGTTTAACGCATGGTGATTTAAAAATGTATTTTTTCAAAGTTTTCTCTGAAATTTCACTTGAACGTTGAGCAAAACAGAAAGAGAGTCTCATATCTCTTTGAAAAATCTTTATCATGTGTTTATAATTAATTTCAGCTGCTTGTGCTTTTGACTGAAGAAAATTTGAAAAGTTTTCCAAGAAGCATTACAAAATTTGTTCTTGATTTGTTTAGTTTGATAGTTAATAATTTTAATAGTTTTAAATGTATTTTCAGCAAACAGGATTTTAAGAAATGCTTTAACCAAAAATATGTTTTGTAGTTCCAATCTTATGGTATAGTAAAGCTGAAAAGGTCGCTTGTTTTTCTTGACCAAGGAAATTTATTTACATTGCATTTAACATTTATTCTATAACAGGATTTGATTTTCAATCTATCCTTTTGAAAATATTTTATAAAGAACATTTCGTTCGAGAAACAAACGATTTGAAAACTGAAGAGCATCGAGGGCAAACAATTTCTTAGATTCCATCTGATCTAATTTATTCTTTTATTTTACTGAATTTTTGCACATGTTCGACAATTGTCACACCTACGCTTGACTAAAACAGACATTTTTGACTCTTGAAATAATTGCGAATGGTTATTTATTCGATGATTTTATTTTTTCTCTTCGAAGCCTTTTTTTTGTTCCACAAGTGCAATTCAGGAAGCTATTTAATGAAGTGCTATATTGAATGTTGAAATATTCAATATAAGCTACAACTCAACTGAATAGAATTTTGGTGGCCTTTTTTCTTTTCTTTCTATTTTTTTTTTTTTTTTTTTTTTTTTTTTTTTAGACACACGAGGTGTTAAATGACTATTTTATCAAAGCATTGACGCTTAGAAAATTCATTTTATAGTTCGAATAAGTTGCAGAGCAAGACCATATGGATCGTTCCACATCAAGGTTTCCATTTTGCAAGAAGGTAATTTTTTTAATTTTTAAAATTTTTTATGTCCCGGTGGTGTTTTATAGCCCATAAATAACTTGCAGAGATTTTCTCACAGGATCCTGTTTTGTTTTTTTTTTTTAAATTGTGAACAGTTTCTTATATTTGTGAAAATTATAATCATAATTTTGTGAGTTTTAAATTAACGTTGCATTCAGGTTTTTCTTTATATATTTTTAATATTATCCTTTATGTATATATATATATATATATATATATATATATAGGGTAGATGTGCCAGTAATGGACACCCTTAAGGAATTTCTTTTTAAAATATTTTTTAATTAATAGCTATAATTATTATATTCCACTTTTTTTAATATTATATTAATCTATCAACAATATTTAATCATGCTCATAGTCACATTTCCCAATGTGAATCAAAATTTAATTGTAAATAACACAAATAAATCAAAACACCCTAAATTCCAGTAATGGACACCCTCTGCTCCAGTAATGGGACACTCTCTGTTCCAGTAATGGACACCCCACAAAAAGTAATAGGTAATTGATTTTATGATTGTATTTAAAACAAGAATTTAATGAAGGCATATTAATGAAATAAAATAGTCATTTTCAAATAAATTTAAGAATTAGGATATCAATAATTAATAAAATATTTATGAGAATAATTCACTCTTTAAATTAATTATTGTTATTATCACAAGATCGATATTTTAATTATTTTAGATAGAAGGTTTAGAATACTAAATTTCAAAGAAGTATATTTATCAAATTATTGAGTCATTAAGGGAGGGGGGGGGGATTTAAAAAAAAAAGTGTTTTGGAGTACCAGTGCATGGAATCATATTTCTTGTTACTCTTAACAGTTAAACTTCCTAAAACTGCTTTATATATTACTTTTAGCAATTTGTCTAAAATATATCAAATAAATGAAAGTGTAGGTTGAATGTTTTTTAATTAAATAAAATTATTTCAAAATAAACTATCAGAACTGACATTTGAGCCCCCTGATCTGCAGATTTAGTACTTTCATTGCTACTATAAATTTAATATTATAAGGGGGGGGGGTTATGTATGTAGTTCTTTTGTCAGAGATGTATAATGAAACATTTAAGACAGAAAATAAACGATTTTTAAGAACTTGTGCGACTTAAAAAATTGTCTTTTTTTAAATGGAGAGAGTTTGAACCCCATAAGCCCCTCATTTTCCCATGCCCTTAAAAATTATTCTTTGCTTCCTGATGGGTGTTGACTGCCACATTATAAAATGTGCAAGGTACGTTTTACAAAAAAATAATTTGATTACAATCTTTAAAAAATTATTAATTACGTCAAATTAATAAAATTAGCTATTTATATAAAAAAATATATTGTTATTACATTCTGGTAATTGAAATTTAAAAATTATATTTGATTACTTAGCTTTTCAATTCAATTAAAAAAAATTATGCACTATGAACATTACCGAAATTGCTTTTTAGTAATGTCTACATGCGGTGTCCATTACTGGAAATTGACTAATTAAGCATTCCAGTAATGGACCATGGTCCTAAAACCTGAAAAATAAATGAAATTTTGTAAATTGCCATTAGTATGTAAAATTCAAAGTTTGCTATTATTGTCCAAACAAAAACATGCAATTTTTTCAAGAAAATCAAAAATATATAAATTATTTAGGTGAAGCCAGCTCTTAGCATGTTCATTAAGATTTTCAAAGAAAATCAGTGGAACTGTGAAACATTATTTTCTGCTTCCTGATTGGTTTGATTAAAAGTATCAACAATAACCCAGATTATAAAACAAGCAAGTAGGAATAATAAAAAAATATATAAAAGACTAAATTTTTATTGGTTACTTTTTTATAAATCAAAAACTTTGAAAGTGGCCCATTACTGGAAGGGGGTCCATTACTGGCACATCTACCCTATATATATATATATATATATATAACTAGGTAATAAGTTCTTTGGTGACTTCAGATGTTTTATGACAGGTCAGATTTACTTTAAAATGAGTAAATTTGGGAAATATTCACTTTGAAGTTCAAAAAGTTTTGTGAAATGTATATTGTTTTGTTTTAAGGAGAAAAAATTGTGAAGGGTCCTGTTTTAAAATGAAAAATTTTGTGAAGGGTTATTTAAAGGACCCACTTTTTTTCCTAAACAGATCCCTGACTAGCAACAAAATTCATTTAACATATATAGTAGCAATAATACAATTTTGGATGAGGATACTTCATCATGATCTAAAACATCAGTTGTATAAAGCAAAATATTTTTAAATGAATACTTTTTTTTACAATTGGTTCATTCTCATGAAATGGTATACATTTTACGGTTCCAAGGGGATAAATATTAGAAAATGTAGCATATTTCTTTATATTTTCATTCATATATATACTTACGTTTTAAGTAAGCTGTTAAATACATTTATGACAAAATAATTTTAATATTTAAATTTAATCTTTTAATGAATATGTCGAAAGTTCCCTCCGTGGGCGTCCCTACAACAAAAATCCGACGTTCATTTCAAAATTTTCTTCAATAATAACTAATTAAAAGTCTTTAGTTAAATTCTAATTTAATATATTTTTTAATTGGTTCTGTTTTTACTAAGGAATTAACTTATAAACTTTGTCTTTAGCCCAAATAGTCTCCCTCCATGGGCACTGAAAATAAATAAAAACAAGAACGAAAAATCGTGAATCCGGTATAGATTATGAAACACTTTCCAACACTAACAGAATATTATTAAAATATATTTACTTTTTTCATACGATAAAAGGATATATCTATATAAGCAATTTAAAAAATACACAACTCAGTAAAAATCCATTTTCAACAATTACTGCCCATATTCGAAATATTTCGTACTGCCCTGTACATGATCTACACATAATGTAAACAACACATAATACACTAAAAATTATATAAAATTCACAGTGGAAAGAGCACTTCTAGCAATTACCGATCATTGTCAGTCCTTTTACCGAATTCTCTTGAATTCTCAGTCTTCAATTCTCAGTAATACGCTACCGCGCATGCGTGGTAGCGTATTACTGAGAATTACAGATAACAATTACAAACCACAGAATAATGATTACAAACCGCATTGGTTTGTAATCATTATCATAATAATTATCATAATAATAGGTCATAATAATTGGTTACATTACCAATATATTATCATAATACATTACCAATACATTATCATAATAATTGGTTTGTAATCATTATCATAAATAAATCATCTCTTTCTGATATATTAATTTAAATTTAAATAAGTAAACTAATAAATAAATAACAGAAAGAAATATATTGGCGTAAGTCTTTTTTTTTCTCCAGATAATGATTACAAACCAATGTGGTTTGTTATCATTATCCTGTGGTTTGTAATTATAATCCGGCACTGAAGAAATGTGAGAAAATCGTATAAGTGAGAAGTTCATAAGTGAGAGGTCACTGTATTAAAAAAAGAAGATAAAAAAAAATAACGTTCTCTTTCTGATATATTAATTTTAATTTAAATAATTAAACTAATAAATAAATAACGGAAAGAAATTGAGTGGCATAAGTCTTCTTTTATTCTCCAGATAATGATTACAAACCAGTGTGGTTTGTAATTATTATCCTGTGGTTTGTAATTATAATCCAGCACTGAAGAAATGTGAGAAAATCGTATAAGTGAGAAGTTCATAAGTGAGAGGTCACTGTATTCAAAAAGAAGAATAAAAAATTAACGTTCTTTTTCTGATATATTAATTTAAATTTAATTAATTAAACTAATAAATAAATAACAGAAAGAAATATAGTGGCGTTGGTTTGTAATCATTATCTGGAGGAAAAAAAAAGACTTACGCCACTCAATTTCTTTCTGTTATTTATTTATTAGTTTAAATAATTTAAATCTAAATTAATATATCAGCAAGAGAACGTTACTTTTACTTACCCATCATACGTAGTATAGGGTAAGCCTTGTAATCGTTTTGAAAATCGATTTTTTTTTTTTTTTTTTTTTTTTTTTTTTTTTTTGACGGATTTACACGTTTCAGACACTGGAGATTCCGAAAAACATATTTTTAGAAAAAAAAAAATTTGCCGTCCGTCTGTGTGTCTGTGTGTCTGTAAACGCTCTATCTCCCTAAAAAATTGAGATAGAGACTTGCAATTTGGTATGTACTTAGTATGTAATAATGGGAAGAAGCCTATTTCATTTCAATAACCTCGATTAACCGGAACTATTTTTTTCGGACTCTCGAAATATTCGTTCTGATAAAAGGTATATAAAAATTTTCGAAATTGTTTATTTTAAGAAATGAATATAAAAGACAATAAAAAAACAAATTTTGCATAAAGCATGAAGTCGATCGGATAATTAGTTGCCGAGATATTTGGAATCCTATTTCCCACACTCTTCGATTTTTCATGACCCTGTATTTCATCCAAATTTCACTTCAAAGATATATTTTAATTGGAAATTTGACGCTTAATCAGATGCAATAAACCGCTAGTTAATTGGATTATTGTTTTTGGGGTTATAAGGATGTTTCTTTTAACCAATTCAGTAATCGAGCCTTTAAAGTTCATGACGTCATCAAGCCACGATTTTATTCGAATTGCAATGCATTTTATAAGTAGTTTACGCATGTTTTATTTTAATATTTTATATTATGCATATCCATGATGGGTAAGTATTATGGTGGCCCCCAACGACTAGTTTACTTTTTTCTACCTTTACAAGAAGAAAATATTGGATTCATCAAAAATTTCGACTTCCGGTTTTTGACGGATTTATACGTTTTAGAAAGTCCTGAACACGATTTGACTGTTTTTAAAAAATGTCTGTCTGTGGGGAGTCTGTCCGTGACAAAAAATTTGTGGGCACTCTATCCCAAGAACTGATGCACGGAATTTAATAAAACTTTAGATTTAGTTAGACCTTGATATAAATGGGTGCTGACCAGTTTTTGATGTAACTCGCCTAACAGGTAGAGCTTCTATGCTGTATTTTTCTTAATTTCCGCAATAGCTCTATCCCAAGAACTGATGCACTGATTTTCATCAAATTTCAAATTTAGTTAGACGTTGACATAAGTTGTTGCTGATTAGGTTTGGGTGTAAATCACTGAATAGGTGGCGCTGCTATGCTGCATTTTTCATGATTTTCACGGTAGTAATATCTTAAGAACTAATGCACAGAATTTCATCAAACTTCATATTCTGTTAGACCTTGACATAAATAGACGCTGATTACTTTTTGGCGTAAATCGCCAACAGGTGGCGCTGCTATACTGCCTTTTTCACGATTTTCGCCATAGCTATATCTCAAGAACTAATGTACGGTATTTCACTATATTCTGTTAGACCTTGACAAAAATAGATCCTTATTAGTTTTGTGTGGATATCGCCCAACAGGTGTCACTGCTGTTCTCTGATTTTCACGAATTCCGCGACAGCTATGTCTAAAGAACATCTACAGTGTCTCACATAAGTGATGGGACACTTGTGCTTTACAAAAGAAAACTAATCAAATAAATTAAAAAAACATGTACACATTTTTTTTGTGGGTGTGTTTCATACTTAAATTTAGTAAAGATTATTACATAACATACATTTTGTCAAAATATTAAAATATTAATTTAATAAAAATACAAATGTTTAGAACGGAGCAAAAAATAGCTCACATAAGTGATGGGACACCATTATATATGCAACAAAAATCGTCTGAAATAAGCAATAAAAATATTTTTTGGGGTTTTATTTTTACTTAAAAGCAATTGGCAATAATTTATAAAATCGTCTGCAGTATTTCTCTCCAGTTTGTTTTGGAATTTTTGTGTTTTTTAGCTCTGTGTAGTCATGAATGCTAAACGAAAAGAAACTTCGCCTGAAATTCGAAAATTAGTTATTAATTTGCATATTAAACGTGGAAAATCTATTAGAAAAACTGCTGAAACAGTTAACTTGAGTCGTTCAACAGTTTTCAATATCATTAAACGATATAAAAAGAATCATATGATTCAGGATAAAAGAAGACCTGGCTGACCATCAAAGCTATCCAATGGAATAAAGCGAATTATCGTTCGAAATATTAAAAAAAATCCAAGAATTAGTGCTTCAAAAGTTGCTGCTGATTTACAAGCATTATATGGAATAATTGTTAATCCTGAAACTATTAGAAGGGTAATTCGATCTGCTGGATATCACGGTAGAGTAGCCAGGAAAAAATTCTTCGTAAGTGAAAAGAATAGAAAACTCAGACTAGCTTTCGCAAAATCCAACATAAATAAGAATTCTGATTACTGGAATAAAGTTATATTTGCTGATGAGAGTAAATTTAATATATTTGGTTCTGACGGTAGAATCTTGGTGTGGAGAAAACCCAGGGAAGAACTTCGCAAACAGAACTTGGTACCAACAGTAAAACATGGTGGAGGAGGAGTTATGGTATGGGGGTGTATGTCGTCCGCTGGAGTTGGTAATCTTGTTTTTATTGACAGTATAATGGATCAGTACAAGTATATTGATATTTTAAAGCAAAATTTGAAATCTTCAGCACGAAAATTGAACCTTCATAACGATTTTAAATTCTACCAGGACAATGACACCAAGCACACTGCTCTGAACGTTAGACTCTGGCTGCTATATAACTGTCCTGAAATAATAAAAACACCACCACAATCTCCAGACTTAAATCCCATAGAGAATATTTGGCAAGAATTGGAATCAAGAATTCGCAAACACACCATTTCTTCAAAACAACAACTAAAATCGATGCTTCAAGAAGAATGGGGTAAAATCACTCCAGAAATCACAAAAAAAATAGTCGAATCCATCCCAAAAAGATTAAATCATGTTTTAAAAGTAAAAGGAAATCCAACAAAATATTAAAACCTTTTAAAAAGTAAAATTTTTGGATAAATATTTGATGGAAAAGTAAGTGTCCCATCACTTATGTGAGCCATTTTTTGCTCCGTTCTGAACAATTGTATTTTTACTAAATTAATATTTTAATATTTTGACAAAATGTATGTTATGTAATAATTGTTACTAACTTTAAATATGAAACACACCCAAAAAATTTTTGCACATGTTTGTTTATTTATTTTATTGCAGTTTCTTTTTATAAAGCACAAGTGTCCCATCACTTTTGTGAGACACTGTAGATTGTCATTTAATTTTTGTTGCAGACGATTTGATTTATATAGAAGAATGTTTTGTGATGGCTACAACATACTAGTTTATTCTTCTTTTTGAATACAATGACCTCTCACTTATGAACTTCTTACGATTCCCTCAGACTTTTCCGCTGCCTTAGAGGCCCCTATGGAAAGTAATGTAAAACCTCTCTCAGATATATACGATGGGTGTTGCCAATTTAGCGCATTTTTTATTAAAAATATCTACCAGAAATTCTTAATAATAATTTTTGCTTTATTTAAATATCAAATGTCTGTCATTAAATAATAAAAAATATAGCTATTCTGAAATTCTGGTAAATATTTTGAATTGAAAACACGTGTTAAATTGGCAACATTGTATATGACATGTTCAGTGTTGCCAATTTAGTGCGTCTGTTATTTAAAAATTTACCAAAAATTTCGTATAATAATTTCATTTTAATGATGAATGATGCAGACATTCAATTATAAAATAAAGAGATGATTACTATTCAAAAATTATGGTAGATAATTTGAATAAATAGATGCCCTAAATGTTTAATACAGGAAGTGTTTTCTCATTTGTACGACATTAACTTAAAATTGTCACTAATATTTTTAACATTTTCCAACATAGTTGAAAAGTGTTTATGAATTCGGTTTGCCTGGTCTGCCCTGCAGTCTGTCTGTCCGTCCGAGTATATTTACTGTAGTAAATATACTCAGATTGCCATGCAATTTTTATACGTTATTGAGGTTTAATGTAGAATGTTTGGTATGGAAAATGAAGTGTGGTCGCATTTGTAGTTTGTTTACAGGGGCATACAAAAGAATTCCGTTACATTATGGTCTATAGGGGAGGATCGTTTGCGGCACAGTTTTTGATGTTATGATATTTCAAACATAATGACGTATTGGTTTGTGAGTATTAAATGAAATATTTTGTAATTTTAAACTGCCTTTTCAACGTGTACGGAAATATGCTTTCAAATTATACTCGAGTATTCTAATTAAAAAAAAAAAAAAAAAAAAAAAAAAAAAAAAAAAAAAAAAACACAATTAAAAAAAAAAAAAAAATTCAAGAAAACTTCAAGTAAAACTAGATCTACTTTTTGTTTTACGAAAAACAAGTTGTTATAATTTTTAAATATATTATCACGCAACAAAGTTTTAGGGAAAGCACAAGACTGACGAAAGAAATCTTATAAAATTTTTGAAAACTGGCATAGTAGGGCGAAGTTAAACTAAAATTCATGTTTGTTTCCCACAACCAGTTTTAATTAAATTACCACTTTTCTAAGATTTTAAAAGTATCTTTCTTAATTTTAATAACAAGAATAAATTAAGCAAACGCACGCAATATATCTTATATAGACATGCCGCATTAGAGCCGTTCATATCATTGTTTATGATGCGCTCTTAGGTTGGTAAAACAATCGCATGCGTGGTAGCGTATTACTGCTTATTTTACTGTTTATTACTGTTAATTTTACGATATAATACTGGCAGATGGGATGCCAGTATTATACTGTAAAATCAACACTTTTTTTTTGTAGTGTATTATATGATGAAATAAGGATTATACCAGTTGAACTCGTGTGAAGATTTCGCACTGCAGTCTAATATTTTTTTAGCAATATCTGATATTTTTCAGATGCAAGTTTGAACTTCTAAAGAAAATTTAAGGACACAAAATATCTCCAAACAACATTAGTCAAGCCAGAATATCAAGAATATCGTCTCATTTATTACATCAAAGTTACAGTAAAAACTGATCAAAGATAGCAAACGCGAACAAAAAATTATAAATAAATAAAAAATAAAATGTATATATATATATATATATATATATATATATATATATATATATATATATATATATATATATATACTAGGGGGCCTACCCCCTGCGAGCTACGCTCGCCAACCCCCGCTCAGACTTCGAGGCCTCTAAAAACATGGCAGCGTCCTTTATTTTTTAAATATTGGTAAATCTGTAATTGGGTTGTCATGCTTCTAACGTTTTAATGGGGCATTTTTTGATTATCATGGCCTCATACACAGCTGTTGCGACAACGGACGACTGTTTTCGGGATTGATAAGTAAAATCAATTACAACTTGAAAACCAGCTTGTATAAAAGGGTTAGGTTTAAATTGTGGCTACCTCTCGGACTTTACTTATTCTATTCTTCCTTTGCGTTTAAGGATGAGAAAAATTCCATCTTCTTGTGAATAACATTAAGAACCACGGTATTGAAAAGTACTATGTTATAGACGTTTTCAGTAACAGGTTTTAATTTTCTCTCTATTTTAGTGCACCATCAAGCATATTTTCATGTTATTTTAAATATGTAAATTATTTATTTTAATTAATATGTATATACGAATTTTCTAACAATTATTTATCATACAAAATAAATTAAATATTTTGTGCATGCATGCCTGCATTTATTCGGCATCAATTGATGAGATATTTAAACAAATTTGCTATCCGCGGTAATTTTACACCATGTTATGTCACTTGAATATTGTCCATAAGAAAATCGGGTACTTTTCCAGTATAGGATCCTTTGCATTTAGGTTTGGCGTAATTCGAGCTTCAAAAAGGGATAGATTCGTTAATATACATAGATTTGTTGCCAAAAATTATGAAAACAAACCCAATGAACTTTTGATGCTTTTCTATTATAGGGGTCTTGACGTTTTTTAAAATGCTTGGCGGAAAAAACCAAGCAGGATATTTTATTCTCCTTCCGTTCAGTTGGGCAATTATTATTTTATATATTCGTTTCAAATATCCGAATTAGTGATTTTATAAATTCGTTTAATTAAATTTTACAAAAAAATAACAAAATGATATCAATAAATAATAATTACTATTAATTCCTTTTCCCTCTTTCTTTTGCGTTTACACGAGGCTAACGAAAAAGACAGGCTACCGCGGTGCATTCGACTTATCTTTTATTACAGACCGCTAGATTGACGTAATGCTCTTTTCGTACACTTGCATTGGTGTATTCGGGCATCACGTGACTCCCGCGGTCTGTAAAAAAAGATATGCGTGAAGAACCGCGATAGCCTTTCTTTTTCGTTAGCCTCGCGTTTACATAAATGACGTCATTTGGACGAATTTATTCAAAATATTTTCAGTTTATAAATTAAATTAAATGCTGACAGACGATTGAATCCTGACGATAGAAATGTGATTTTTTTTTTTTTTTCAAATTTTCCTGAAAAACATAATTTAATCACAATCTTGTCTTCATTATCGATTGAAATAAAAGATAAATTCAATTTCAATTTGAAAATGACGAATAAAAAGAAATCAATAATCCCTATCGGGTGCTTTTCAATTTTTTTCCCTTTTTTGTCACAAAAAAAAACTGAGTAATTAGTTGCCATCATTACAGAAATGTCATTAAAATTAGAAAAAAAATTAATATCTCGAAAACTAATTCCAATTTCGAAATTCTATTACCAGTTTTGACATCCGCGGATTTTTATGGACAATTGGTATTAATTTCACCATCAAGCGTTTAATATTTTATTAAAAATAGCCCTGAAACATAATCAGTCGTTTAATCAGTCGTTTCATAAAATCGTTTCATAAATTCGTTTCATAAAATCGTTTCATAAAATCGTTTCACAAATTCGTTTCATTAGGATTTTATATATATAGGGTAGATATATATATATCGATTGTATTTTAATTGCATTGAGGGTAACATCACCTGCTTCAGGAAAAAAAAAAAAAAAAAAAAAAAAAATATGGTATAGAGAAAAATAAATTGAGCATTTGAATTTAAATTTTGCTTTTTAATTATAAATATAAAATAAACCCGTGCAGCAACCATGTCCCCCTTTATCTCCCAAAGACACGCGTGATAAAAAAAATATATATAACAATCGTATTTTAACTGCATTAGAGGACGACATTATCCGCTTCGGGAAAAACATGGGACAGAGAAAAATAAATTGGATACATATAAAATACAATTTAATCTAATGTAACAAAGCGTACCTTTTTGGTTACACGTGAACTACCACTGCTTCGATCGATAGTGTCTTTTTCTTCTAAACATTTCAATTTTGCTTTTTAATCATAAATATAAGATAAACCCGTGCGGAGGCATCACACTTTATCTTTTCTGTACTATTTATTTTTTAAAATCATTATTGAACAGGATAAAATGCTGTATTTTATTTTTGTGGAAACATTGATTTCAGAAAAGCCTTTCATTTCATTTATGAAAACAATGCTGATTTAATTATTAATTAACTGCAATTTTTAATCAAAAAACTTGTTTTAACGAAATGTGACTGTACTATAGTGGCTCACATTTGTTTTTGGACACTTGTGTTTTTGAAACTTACTTATAAAAAACATCATCTAAATATTAAAATATCTACTTAAAATTTTGTTCATATAAACTTTCTTTTCTCTATAATAAAACTTACATATTGTAATAAAAATAAATTCAAACCCTTGTTTAAAAAAATAATTTAAAGAGAAAGTGTTAAAAACACTCTCACATAAGTAATTGGACACTTGAAAGCTTTACTAAATTTTCTGACAGATTATATTTTTAGTTGTTTATTTTTATTATAAATGAAAATATATGTCAAATATTATCGTCTGCACTTTGAAATTACTACTACTTCATGTAAATTTGTTTACATTTCTATATTTGAACTGAACATGGCCGGGCGCTACAAAGTCACAACAAATTCTATTAGTAATTTAATCAAAGAACATTTTAAAGAGGGTTAAAGCATCAGAACTATCGTAAAACTTGTTAAATTAAGACATTCAACTGTTTTTGCTATTATAGAAGTGTGGAAACTACGTGGAACTGTTGAAAAAGCATTAAAATCAGGAGCTTCTCGCAAGCTAACTCCCAGGAATCGAAGGTTTATTATGCATAAAATCATGAAAAATCCAAGAATTAGTGCAGTGAAACTTACAACAGAATTAGAAAACAGATTTGCATTAAAAGTAAACCCTGAAACTGTTAGACGAGTTATCAGATCATATGAATACAATAGTTGAGTTGCCAGAAGAAAATTTTTCGTTAATGAAAGAGCAAGAAATTCGCTTCGTAGCATTCGTCTGGATTTTGCAAAATACATGGTAGACAAAGATGTATAGTTTTGAGAGAACGTCATACTTGTGGATGAATCAAAATTTAACATGTTTGGGTCTGATGGGCGAATAACTGTGTGGAGAACGCCCAACGAAAAAGCTCAATCCGAAAAATCTATTGCCAACTGTCAAACATTGGAGGTGGAGGCATAATGGTTTGGGGATGTTTTGGTGGGTCTGGTATGGGAAATTTAGTTTTCATTGAAAATAATATGGACCAATATAAGTATATAAATATCCTTTAAGAAAACTGGAAAATATCTGCCCAAAAACTTGTAATTCAAAACGCATTTAAGTTGTATCAAGATAATGATCCCAAACATACAGCCCTAAATGTTCGCTTATGGTTGCTGTACAACTGTCCCAAAGTTATAAAGACTCCACCATATTCTGCAAATTTAAACCCAATTGAAAATGTGTGGCATGAACTGGAGAAAAAAAGACAAAAAAATATGACATTTCTTCGAAATAACAACTTAAAGCAGTATTACCAGAGGAATGGAACAAAATTGAACATTCTTACACAAAAAAAGTATTTGCATCCATGCCAAAACGTAATAAACGTGTAATTTCAGGTAAAGGATACTCAACAAAATATTAAAACGTTAGATTACTTGGATATTTTTGTTTACATTTGTTGAATGTTCAAATTGTCCAATTACTTATGTGAGATTGTCTGTAGCACTTTCTCAGTAAATTAATTTTTTGAAAAAAAAAAAAAAAAGTTTTGAATATATTTTTATTACAATACGTAAGTTTTATTATAGACAAAATAAAGTTTATATGAAAACTTTTTTAAGTAGATCCTTTGATATTTAGATAACGTTTTTTATAAGTAAGTTTCAAAAACACAAGTGTTCAAAAACAAATGTTAGCCACTGTATGTCAAAAGCACTATGTCATGCGCTGCAGCGTATTACTGTTTATTACTGTTGATTTTACGGTATAATACTGGCAGATGGGATACCAGTATTATACCGTAAAATTAACATTTTTTTTTTTTTTTCAGTGTTGACGGATATTGCTGAAGAGGAATTTTCAACTGTGTAATGCGTTTCCTAATTGAACTAAATTTTAGCGTACAAATCTAGGGCTCACATACAGGGCTGCACAAAAGACTATTGATGGTAATTGCTGAAATTGACTTTTGAAATGTGTTATGAATTTTCCAAATTGTTTACTTATACATCATCTTTCACCTTATTAAACAAGCGAAGTATTCTGAAAGGGTTGGAAAGTGTTTCATAATCTATGCTTTACGCATGATTTTTCTTACTTGCTTTCTTCGCTGTAGTAGGTGAATAAAAATGGGTATCCCCTTTTGCATGCAACAATTTTAAAACGCATATAAAAGCTTTAGAAAGAAACGTACAATCAGTTGCAATGTATTCAGTGATTGAATAATTCAAAACGTCAATTATAAGTTGGAGTTTGACTAGTCTGAGCTTTAGATTAGTTTGCATATTAACACGTTCCGGAACCATTACTGCATATAAAGCACTTTCGATTTGTTCTGGTTAGATTATCTCTAAATTATGCTGCACTCTTTCTTTAATTTTCACTGTCGAAACGATCTTTTACCCTGTTTCCACTAAGATTAAAGAAAATGTGATGCATAATTCACGAATGACCCATCAAAACAAAGAGAAAATACTGCAAATGCAGTAACTATCTTCGAATGCATGATTAGCTTCTCGTACTAATATGCTTGAATTTTCAGCAGACGATATTAGGATTTTGAAAATATTAATTTAATTTTAGAGATGAATTAATTTTATTATTGGTGACCTCATTCATTCTCTAATAAATGCAAAGTTGAGATATTTATGTATAAAATTCTACAAGAGCACTATCTAATTTATTTAAAGAATAATAATTAAAAAATAATTTATAGTAATATTAGAATTAACTGGTAAATCTGCAGATCAGGGGCTTCAACGTCAGCTCTACAAGTCATTTTTCATTAATCTCACTTTGCATAATATTTAGTTATACTCTACAATGGACAGTACTAAAGATTACTTTATTTTTTTTTAAAGTTCTATATCTATTTATAAGTATAAAAGATTTTAAAAAGCTTACGGAAATTTTAAAATTGTCACATTAAACATAGTTTTATGCAATGATATTCTGATGAATTGCTTATTCTTGTAATATTTTAAGAATGAAAAGTCAGTAATTGTGCTATTTCAGGATTCGACTGCACTATGGACACGTTTTGCTACTCTAATTTCTTTGTATTAACCATCTCCTTGTACGAGATATTTTATCGTATTTTTAAAAGAATACTAACTTTTCAACAACGGAACATTCACATCTGTTGCAGAAATAAAATAAAATCTGATGTAAGAAATATACAAATCTAAACTCCTACTATGAGACTCTAATCCAAATTCCACACGACTGAGTAGCGTTTCTCTACAGTGCATGCGTATAGGAAAACCACGTGACACGGCATCTTGTCCAATACGACATCTCACCCCAAATTACCCTATTAATATATTTAAGTCGTCCATGTAAAAAAAAAAAAAAAAAAAATAGAAAAAAAAAAAAAAACTACACACGATACGACGACTATTTTTAAAAAGTAAGATAGTCCTTTGTACCTAAACACCATATTAAAATTTCTTGACGTTTGATCAATTTTTACGAAAGTTAAAGGTTTAAAAAAAATGAAAACAGACATAATGGCAAACATATCCTTCTTATATCCTAATGATATGGTAACGGTACCATCTGGAGACAAAGTCCTTCTCCAAAAAAAGAAAAATATATACAGGGTGATTATAAAAAAAACTATCCCGATATATGAGCCCATAACTGTCATATCGTTCACAGAAACTGAATGAAATTCTGGCCTAAAGTATTTTGAGATATGCGCTCAAGAATCACGTGAAAAACAATAGTTAAATTCTAACAGTTACGGTTACAGTGACAAAATTTCGAAAATTTCAAATGGCAACACCTACTTTTTTTTATTGGAATGTGATCTTCGTATTGAAAAACCATAAAAAGCGTTGGAACGGTACCTCTAGCACGAAAATCGCCGGCGCAGACAGACTAAGAAGAAAAGTGAAAACAACCAATAAAGGACAGAGAAGCAACAGAAAGTAAAACATTTTATTGTTCATTGCTATCCACCATCTGCCGCATGTAAAGTGTCGTCGTGTGTAAAATGGAAAATGTATGAAACACAATAAAATCTTTTGTTTTCTGTTGCTTCTCTGTCCTTATTGGTTGTTTTCACTGCTTAGTCTGTATAGCGCCAGCGATTTTCGTGCTACAGGTACCGTTCCAACGATTTTTATGGTTTTTCACTATGAAGATCAGATTCCAATAAAAAAAAGTAGGTGTTGTCATTTGAAATTTTCGAAATTTTGTCACTGTAACCGTAACTGTTAGAATTTAAATGTTGTCTTTCATATGATTCTTGAGCGCATACCTCAAAATACTTTAAACCAAAGTTTCATTCAGTTTCTGTGAACGGTATGATAGTTAGGGGCTCATATATCGGGATAGTTTTTTTTATAATCACCCTGTATATGAAAATTGAACTATACGTTCAAGAGCAATGCGTGGGCATACATTGAAAAAAGAAAAAGAAAAAAGATACAAACGAATTGTATAACCTTAATCGTTAAAGGGCGATTAACAGAAAAAAATCGGGCCTAAAAGGATTAGTAATACCCTAAAACAAATAATTAAAGTTTTATTATTATTATTATTATTATTATTATTATTATTATTAAAATCTTCTTCCTAAGTGGTATAAAGATTTGTTTACCCTGTTTCAATAATACAAATATTTCCACTGGTTATAATTAAAAACGACAAATGAGTTCCAAAATAGTTAATTTTTTTATACTTCTCGTTAAGAATGTTCGAAAAATTGGTTTCTTTATCGATAAAAGAAACATGCATTAAATAAGTGGCATCAATTACATTTTTTTCATTTTTCATTCTTCTTTTTCTTATTATTATTAATAAAATGCTTTTTTCCCCATTTTGTATAAAGATTTGTTTACCCAGTTTCAAAAATAAAAATATTTCCACTGGTTATAATTAAAAAACCAAATGAGTTCCAAAAATTTTATTATTATTATTTTTTTTACACTTTTCATTAAAAATGTTAAAAAAATTGTTTTCTTTATTGATAAAAGAAACATGGATTAAATAGGTGGCATCATTTACATTTTTTCATTTGTTTTCTTATTATTATTAATAAAATGTTCTCTTCTCAGTTTGTATAAAGATTTGTTTACCCAGTTTCAATAATAAAAATACTTCCACTGGTTATAATTAAAAAAGCCAAATGAGTTCCAAAAATTTTATTATTATTATTTTTTTTACACTTTTCATTAAAAACGTTCGAAAAATTGTTTTATTTATCGATAAAAGAAACATGGATTAAATCGGTGGCATCATTTACATTTTTTTATTTTTCTTCCGCTTATTATTAATAAAATGTTCTCTTCCCAGTTTGTATAACGATTTGTTTACCCAGTTTCAATAATAAAAATATTTCCACTGGGTATAATTAAAAAAGCCAAATGAGTTCCAAAACAGCTAAATTTTTTTTTTATACTTCTCGTAAATATGTTCGAAAAATTGTTTTCATTATCGATAAAAAAAAAAAAAAAAAGAAGCATGGATTAAATTGGTGGCATCATTTACATTTGTCATTTCCCCCCTTTATTTTCTTCTTATTAATAGTAATATGTTCTTTTCAAATTGTATAAATATTTGTTTATCCAGCTTCAATAATAAAAATAATTCCACTGGTTATAATTTAAAAAGCCAAATGAGTTCCAAAACAGTTAATCTTTTTTACATTTCTCATTAAATATGTTCGAAAAATTGTTTTCTTTATCAATAAAAGAAACATCGATTAAATTGGTAGCATTATTTACAATTTTTATTTTTTTATTTTTCGACACAAGCTGTATTTTATTTCTTTGATCGTTTTATTATTTATTTATGTTTTTAGAGTATTTTAAAACCATTTCATAGACCTAGAATATTTTATTTCGTCCTGGTTTCAGTTAATTAATAATTCCCCCATTTATATTTATCTATTCAACAATTTATTTTATTTTTATATTTCAAAATGAATGTGTAAGTAGCATAAAAAAAAAAAAATATTTAAAATTTTAAATTAATATATGTTTTTTTTTTTTTAGAATTTCGCGTGGTTATAAAATTAACTAGTATATCTTAATTAAAATCTTAATTAGCAGAAATCACGATTGCTGCAAATTGAGATAACTCGAAAGAGTAGTTCTGTGTAAATATATTTTCTCAAGGATATTGGATATTTAATACATCATCATTTTCTACTAAGGAAAAAAAATAACTATTTTAACAAGTTAAATTTAATTAATTAAAAGAAAGTGTGAGATTACAAGACTACGACACAAAACGTACATATGTATTAGAATTCAAACTAGATAATATGCTATGCACGAACTTCTAAATTTATTTTCGATGATGTACCAGCGTTTGTAAATATCATAATTTTTCGAAAATATCAGAAATATCCGATATTTTGATATATATCCAATATTTTCAAAATAGTCAATTTACTGCAGATAATAAATATTTTCAAATTTAATGTAAATTAGAAATTAAAACATATCACACTTAATATGAAAACTTAACAAAACAATATTCTATTTTTCTTTTTTTTACTTTTTTTCTTCTTTTAACTTAGAACAAAATGGGAGATAAACTAATTAGTTGAAACATAAACAATTTGCTTTATAAAATCATCAAAAAACAAACTATGGGGCTCAGTATCAAGTATCAAGAAAATCGGATATTTTCATATATATCCAATATTTTCAAAATAGTCAATTTACTGCTGATAATAAGTATTTCCAAATTTAATATAAATTAGAAATTAAAACATATCATACTTAAAATGAAAACTTAATAAAACAATATTCTATTTTTCTCTTTCTTTCTTTTTTTATTCTTTTAACTTAGAACAAAATGGAAGATAAACTAGTAAGTTGAAACACAAACAATTTGCTTTATAAAATCATCAGAAAACAAACTATGGGACTCAGTATCAAGTATCAAGAAAATCGGATATTTTCATATATATCCAATATTTTCAAAATAGTCAATTTACTGCAGATAATAAATATTTCCAAATTTAATATAAATTAGAAATTAAAACATATACTTAAAATGAAAACTTAATAAAACAATATTATATTTTTCTCTTTCTTTCTTCTTTTAACTTAGAACAAAATGAAAGATAAATTAGTAAGTTGAAACATAAACAATTTGCTTTATAAAATCATCAAAAAACAAACTATAGGACTCAGCATCAAGTATCAAGAAAATCTGATATTTTATATGACAAATTTTAAATACATAAGTTTTTTTTATTATTATTATTGAAAAATTTGAACATAAATGTAAGCTTGTCTGCTTTTTATTCCCTAACCTATTGTGCAGTTTAAACTTACCAAAAAGCAAATGCAGAAAATATTATTTTTTATTGAAGCTCTAAATAAATGTTTACTTAAATTAGACAGTTTATTTTTCAATGGCTGTTCTGAGTTAATAATGTCTCACATAATTATTGATTCTAGATTTAAAAATATGCTTCAAATGTAAAGCTTGGAATATATATATATATATATATATATTTGGAGTTAAAAATGCCCTTGTCAGAGGTTTTTTATCTGCATAATCACACAGACAATAGCAGTTTGAAAATTCATTTACACGTGTCTTGACTGAAAATATTAAAAATATCATGCACAATATTTTGAAAATAAATATTAAATACATAAAAATATCGAAAATATAGAATATCTTGATATTTTGAAAATAAATAAAGTATCAAGAAATCTGATAATTGAAATCTGATAATTGCGCATGCTTACCAGCATGAACTCTATAGAGGGCGCAGAGTGCTGGGAATGCATGCGATATCGTCAGATCCCGCCAGATGCGTGTGTGATAGCGTGGGAGCACGTTAAATGTCATTGTTCGCATCATGGATGCCTCCAAACGGTGTCAACGCACGGGCGTGCAATTTTTAACAGCGGAAAATGTCAGTGCTAGTGAAATCTATCGTCGAATGCAAAATGTGTATGGCACGGGGTGTATGTCACGCAGATCGGTATTCCGATGGTGTAGGGATTTTCGTAGTGGTACGAACATTCCTCTTACAGCCCAGACCTCTCGCCGTGTGACTACCACACCTTCGGTCCACTCAAGAAAGCTCTGAACAGGACGGCGATTTACCGACGATAATGAGGGCCAAGCTGCGGTTGAAAATTGGTTCTATAACCAACCCCGGAGCTTCTTCAAATATCTCATTTGACATTTTAAAATATTTTTTTCTTCTATGTCTATGCATATATATAAAACTGGAGTATCTATCTGTCTGTGATGTTCATTAGATTATTTAAACGACTTATAGTCAAAAATAACATTTAAAATAAATTAGTCTGTCGGTATATTTGTCCATAACAGGCTCAGAAACAGTTGCATAACAAACACTAAACCTATCAGGGGCAGATGAGAATGATTTTGGCTACAATCTGCAATTTATTGCATTTTGATATCTAAAAGAGTTTTGAGAAAAGAGGAAAAAACCGGGAGAATCAACCAATCTTCCAACGCTCAAAAACTCGAAAACTTATTGATCAATTTTAAGCAATCTTAAGGCGAGTGAAAGGTTTAGTTAAGGTTTATAAAGAATATTTCTGACTACAATCTGCAATTTGTTGCATTCTGATATCTAAAAGAGTTTTTAAGAAAACCGGGAGAACAATCAATCAACCAATGTTTCAATACTCAAAAAACTCGATAACTAAGAACTAATTGATAAATTTTAAGCAATCTTATGGCGATTGAAAGGTCTAGTTAAGATTTATAAATGATAAATCTGACTTCAAACAGCAGTTTGTCGCTTTCCGATATCTAAAAAAGTTTTGAAAAAAAAAAAACGGAAGAAACCGGGAAAATTAACCAATCAACCAATTTTTCAATGCTCAAAATGTCGAAAGCTAATTGATCAATTTTTAGGAATCTTACACCGATTGGAAGGTCTCATTAAGATTTACAAATGATAATTCTGGCTACAATCCCAGTTTGTCGCATTCCGATATCTAAAATATTTTTGAAAAGAAATGGAAAAACTGGAAAAATTAATCAATTAATCAACCAATCTTTCAATGCTAAAAAAAATCGAGAACTAATCGATCAATTTTAAGGAATCTTACGACGATTGAAAGGTCTCATCAAGATTTATAAAGATAATTCTGGCTACAATCTGCAGTTTTCCGCATTCCGATATCTGAAATAGCTTTCGAGAAAACAGAAAAAAAACTGAGATAATGAATCAATCAACCAATCTGTCAATACTCGAAAACTCGGGAACTAATTGATCAATTTTAAGGAAGGCTAATGAAAAGTCTAATTTAGATTTATAAATGATAATAATTACGTTTTTAGCTTATGGCTTTTACATTTTAATTGTAAGTATGTTAGTATATATATATATATATATATATATATATATATATATATATATATATATATATATATATATATATATATATATATATATATATATATATATATATAATCAATATTATAGATATTTTTCAAATGTAGACTTCAATTAGATTTATTTTTTCTCAAAAACTCGAAAGATCTTATAAAATACAAACACAACAGGTTGCTATTTTATTCATATTTTAGAAGCGTATATAGTAGAAGACTCATATTTTAGAAGCGCTCACCTAGTGACCCAGATAAAAACTTAGCCACAAAAATATTCACTAATTCATAAAATCACAGATAAAGAATTAATTTTCTTTTCCTGTTTTGAAAGCGTAACTTGATTTCATACGAAGCGTGTCGCTGTCGAAATTGATACGTTATCGTCAATCTCAAACATTCCACTTTCAAATTTTCATTCATAAGAATGGAAAAACAATGGAGAGACTTGCTATTTAAGAACCACTCGTTGGTTCATCTTCAAAGATGCGTAACAGTTATTTTCAGGAACACACGTTGACATAAAATCCGTCTGGAAACACAATAGGAGATTTCCATAAAATATTTTCAGGGGATCGATGACGCAATGTCGCACACGTGCCACGATCCCCGAATTCGAAACCCGTGCCGAAACAAAAAACAAAAAGCATCCAAGATATTAACTCTGAATTTTGACGAATAATGAATGTAGCATTCATATAGGAATAAAGGAATCCGAACAGAAAAAGCTGTGAAACATAGAAAGCATATGATATTTTTCAAAGAGGCGTATCAGCATGAGTGTCTGTACAACGAATTCAAGGGAAGGGCAAGATTTTGCAACAGATGTGCTTGTGGTCCTCAGCTTGGGTAGCGTTTTATAAAATGCAGAATATAAACAGATATGCCTGTGGTCCACAATTTGAATAGCCTTTTATAAAATGAAGAATATAAATTAATTAAGCTAAACTAAGATTTCTTATGTCAGAAGAACCCTTGCCAAACAATTTTTAAAACATGTAAATAAAAAATAATTTTAACAATTAAAAATATTCAAAAGTAAATTTACACTAGCATTTTTTAAAAAGAAGAATGGAAATAATATATCTTTTCGGCATCTGGGCCCTGTCTCCGGATTATTTATTTTTATTATTTATTATTAAGATACTTTTACTTTCGGAACCGGTTTCGAAAGTAAAAGTATCCTCAAAAAATAAATAAATAAATAAATAAATAAATAAAAAATAAAATAAAAAAAGGTCTGCTTAGAGATTGACTTCAGCTATTCAATGAAAAAAAAATCATTTAAAATTATTGAAATGCGAACGAGATATCGTAAAATATTTTCCCCATTGGATTAACATTAGCGAGCGCGTGTTTTCGACTGAGTGAAGTAGACTCTTAAACAAGGAAAGTCCTCGATTCTTAAAAATATACAAAAAAGGGGGGGGGGGAAAGCACACGTAATAATAAGAAGCGAATAACATACAATTGAATTGTTTCATCACAACACGAGTCCTTGTAAAAAACTAATGATTACAACTTAATTGATTGCAATTAAATTTCAGTAATTAATTATGACTTAATTAATTGCAATTATTTAATTAATTGAAGCTTACAATTCTTTTCCTTATACATACACAGCATAAATAGCACATACTCTTACAAAATATTAAAATTTTCTTCCTTGCCTTGACTCTAATATTCTTAGGAAATTAGTTTTACAGGAATAGTAGAATTGAATGTTCTTCCTGTTTGTCGGTGAGAACTTGACTTTATCTTGATACCAAAAGTTAATAAGAAAAAAAACAAGATATTCAAGCCTTAGATCACCAGGAAAGTTTTCTAAATTATTAAAAAAATTAAAAAAGGGGGTGAAAGCACATGTAATAATAAGCGAATAACGTAAAATTGAATTGCTCCGTCACAACACGAGTCCTTGTAAAAAATTAATGATTGCAACTTAATTGATTACAATTAAATTTCAGTAATTAATTAGAACTTAATTAAATACAATTATTTAATTAATTGAAGCTTACAATTCTTTTCCTTATACATACACGGCATAAATAGCACATACTGATACGAAACATTAAAATTTTCTTCCTTGCCTTGACTCTAATAGTGCCAGGAAAATGGTTTTACAGGAATAGTAGAATTGAATGTTCTTTCTGTTTGTTGTTGAAAACTTGACTTTATCAACAAACTTGATACCAAAAGTTAATAAGGAAAAAAAAAACCAAGACATTCAAGCCTTAGATCACAAGGAAAGTTCTGTATTATTAAAAAAAATTAAAAAGGGGGCGAAAGCACACGTAATAATAAGCGAAAAATATAAAATTGAATTGCTCCGTCACAACACGAGTCCCTGTAAAAAAATTACTGATTATAACTTAGTTGATTACAATTAAATTTGAGTAATTAATTACAAATTAATTAATTGAAATTATTTAATTAATTGAAGCTTAGAATTCTTTTGTTATAGTATGTCACATGACTTTATGTTGGCGGTCTTTCATTAAACCTGTTACTAATTAACGACATCTCTAAGTTGTAATTTTTTAATTAATAACAACTTAATTAATAATTAATTAACCACAATTATTACAAACTGCATCAAAAATAATTTACAACATTTATTTATTTTTAGTTATACATAGTTCAGGATGTCCGGGGCACAAAAATCTTCAAATTTTTATAAAATGTTTTATTGTATTACAAAATTATCTGTTTTTTCCCCGTTTAAAATGACTAATTAATAAGGACTTTACGTTGCACATATAAATACTAACATCAAACATTTGCTTCCAACGTAAATTTCGTTTAATTTAATATGAGTTACTTTAAATATATGTAGTATATATGTAGTTATATGTACTTTTTATATATGTAGTTTTAAAGTAACTCATTACATATATTTAAAGTAACTCATATTAAATTAAACGAAATTTTCAGCCGTCTGCCCGTGCTCTAGCTCCCGTAAATATGCTCCGATTGCCCTGCAATTTTTATATGTTATTGCCGTTAAATATAGCATGTTTCCTATTTCAACTGAAATGTGTAGCACTTATAGTTTTTTTTACAGGGACACTCAAAAGAATTCCGTTACATTACGGTCTATGGGGAAAAATCATTTGCGGTTTATTTTAATGATGTTACACAATTTCAAACACATTGTAATTGATATATATCACCAAGGTGCATTACAAGAAGCTTAATATGGAATAGGGCGTGCATAGCACTTATAGTTACTTTACAGAGACGGTCAAAAGAATTCCGTTACATTACGTCTATGGAGAAAAATCGTTTGCGGTTTAATTAAATAATGTTTCACTATTTTAAACGCATTGAAATTTATATATATATCACTAAGGTGCATTAAAAGAGGCGTACCACAGAATATTGTGTGTATAGGAGTCATCGTCCATTTACAGGGACACACAAAAGAATTATCTACTGTCTGTTAACAATAATTCCTGGAAGTGCGTTTTAAGTTGCTGAACGCGATTTTAAATTTAACTCACTTTTTGTCTATTACTTGGTGTGTATAAATTCTGTAGATCCTATACAGGGCAGCACAAAAGTTCGCGAACACATTTCCGTTTATTGGCAGAAACTCCAGAAGGAGAATTTTAAACTCTGCTACGCGTTTCCTAACTAAACTAAAATTTAGCATCCTACGTAGTATATATACAAATCTACAGATCATATTCAGGGCTGAATAAAGGTCTTCGGATATTTTTCCGAATATTGTATATGTTGGAAATTCCTGAAATTACGTTTTTAAATATGTTATGCGTTTTCCAAATTGTTTACTTAGATGTTATCTTTCAGCTTATTAAACGGTAATGATTTGTAAAATTATTTTGGAAGCGTTGGAAAGTGTTACGTAATCTATGCTTGACGCATGATTTTTCGTTCTTGTTTTTATTATTTATTTATTTTTTTAACTTTATGAGAACTTGATTTTGTTTACAAATTATATGGTCGACCATCACAAAAAAAAAAAAAAAAAAACCTTAAAACTATAATTCAATAAATAAAAATGGTTGTAAAATGTGTCCCGGACCCCCTTTATTGGTGGAATTTTCTCTGAGTAAGAAAGAAAAATGCTCAAGCTTTGCGAGACCGACAGAACGTTTTATTTTCCGTCGCTTAGAAATTAATCGTTCTGAAGAAAAAAACAAAACTGGTCTTAATAATACTGTCATCGACTTTTCGGAAATAAATGAATATTATATAGACAATGGAATTTGTTTTCACTGTTAACACTCGATTTCTTTCTTTTTTCTCTCTTTCACATACACACTTTTTCTTTTCTTTGTAACACTTTACAACATGTTGGAAAGTGTTTATGAATTCGATTTCGTCTGGACCAGGGCTCGAAATGGAAAAATCCACGAACCGGAGCGGTATTTCTAATTTATTGTTGACTTAAAAGTTTTTTAGAAGGCACAGACAAATTTATTTCGAACCATACAAAATCAATTTAAAAAATGCATTCAAGATCCTAAATAATGACAAAAAATGTTACAGAGAGTACAATAAGCTATATATATAAAACACTACGTTTACGTGGCGGAAAACGGCGATTAATTTCTTTTGCCGATAGGAACAAGCGGAGTGTAAACGAATTCCGTGTCTTCGGTAAGGCCTAAATTCTCCAATATTTTCAGATGAACCGGAACGGAAATATTAATGTTTTCCAGAAACTGTAACAATATGTCTTAATAATTACAGGAACCGGAACGATAGTCACCATGATATCACGAACGTAACGATAGTTATCATAATATCACGAACCGGAACAAAATCTGTCAAAATTTCAGAAACCGGAATACCGTTACCGGTTTGCTCCGGTACATTTCGAGCCCTGGTCTGGACCTCTGTCTGGACGTCTGTCTGTTTGTGTTCTAACTCGCGTTAATATACTTGGATTGCCATATGTAAACGATAAATGTTAATGAAATTTACATGTTTGGTATTGAGAATAAAGTGTGTAGCATTTACAGTTCATTTACAGGAGCGCTCAAAAGAATTCCGTTACATTATGGTCTATGGGGAAAAATCGTTTGCAGTATGTTTTTATAATGTTACACTGTTTCAAACATATTGGAATTGATATACAACACTTAGGTGCACTACAAGATTCTTCCTACAGAATGTGATGTGCATAATACTTATAGTTCATTAACAGGATCACACAAAAGAATTCGGTTACAGTATTATTTAAGAGTGATAATTGGTTAAAGTGCGGTTTCAATTGGGAGGCGCATGCTAACTATATTATCAGAGTGTGAATAAAGATAGAACAAAAAAATGTCCGAATACCATTATGTTAGCAAGAAAATAAAATAAAACATTAAACCATCATCTAATTTCTGTTCAAAATTGTTATTAAAAAAATGGGTAAATCCTTCTATATATAAAAAAAAGTAAATGTTTGGAAACGGACCAATGAAAATCTGCGTATATACCGCGAAACGTATCTGATTGGTCAGAGCTTTCTGACTTTTCTTAGGGGGAATTAACATGAAAGTAGAGAATTTAGATAGGGCGCTATTAGGAGGGTTACCAAGGGGAAGGGACTCGGGTCTGTCGCCAACTTGGCGATATATCGCCAAATTTGGCGTCCAAAATTAGCTGCCAAAAGGGACGCCAACTTGGCGCTATTTCCAGTATTTCGCCAAATTTCCATAGACTCCCATTGAAATCCAATAGCGTTTACTCGCTTGCAAAAAATCAACAAATTGAGATATTGCAATGCAACAAAAATTAATATTAGCTTATGAATAGAGCATAATTGAACTATTTACATTATTTTTAAGCACAAACACTAACTATTTACAATATTCGTAACACTATATATACAATTGGTTCTTGTTAGTTATCCTGTCGACCAAATTACTGTCGCCAAATTCATATATATTAAACGAGCAAGGAATTTTCCCGATTATTCATATATATTAAACGAGCAAGGGATTTTCCCGATTATGAATGATATAGTAAATGACTAGAAAGATTTTCACAAGACTTGCCCCCTATACTAAATCGAGCACGAGAAAAAGATCTAGCTAGGTTCCGAATACAAGAAAATTCGTTTTTATAGGGTAAAACAAACTTAGCGATGAAAATGTTTTTTGTTATAAATGGAAAAATACTCAAACGACTTACACGAAACGTGTTGGCTATACTAATTCGAGCACGGGAAATCCATCTAGCTAGGTTTCGAATTCGGGAAAGGTCGTTTTGATTTATTAAAACAAACTCAGCACTAAGAGTGCTTGGCTAGGGCGCGATTACGCGGGGGGTTGGTGAGCGTAGCGAGCAGGGGGGCTGAGCCCCCCTAGTTATAAATAAAATTTTACTCGTTTTCCTTGTTGTATATCAGAATTTAACTGCAAATGAAACCATTTTGCTAATTTATCGCATTAGAAAAAAGGGGAGGGGGGGGGGCAAGGCAGTCCATTTTAGACGCCAGGAAACTTTTGGCCTACCCTATATATAATCAAATTATGACATCATTCTGGTCAGCAAAGATCAGCAAAGCCTTAACATAAGCGGATTAGATCTTTTCACTGTGATGTATCTTAAAATAAAATAAAGTCGGAAAAAAAAAAAAAAAAAAAAAAAAAAAACAAGATGAAAACACATTTCTTTTATTTTCTGTGCAGAGTAATTTACTCGAAAAAAGTAGATATTTTCCTAAAACTCTTGTAGAATAAAAAGTGAAACTTTTTTTTTCACAGGTTTTCTGATTTCTCAGGGTTTTTGTAAGAAATGGTTGGGATTTTTTTTCCAAGACTAGGGTAGGTCGAATTACGATAGCACAGAAATATATATATATATTTGTTGATTTATCTTTTAAGAAAATCTTGAGTTTAGATAGAAAAAAGAAGAAAAAAATACGGTTTCAAAGGAATTCGGAAAAAAAGAAAACGAAATAAAGCATCATGAATCACAAGCTTGGTATTTCATTTTTTAAAAAGAAACATGTCGGTAAAAAGCTCTTAGTGAAAGTAAGACAAATTTCTCGAGTTTAGCCAGAAAATGATTGTATGTGGAAAAAACAATAATGAACAAGAAAAAAAATCACGCGTCAAGCATAGATTATGAAACACTTTCCAACACATACAGAATACTATAACAAAATTTCCTCGTTTAATAAGGTGAAAGATGATGTCTAAGTAAACAATTTGGAAAACGCATAACACATTTGAAAATAACACTATTTCAGCATTTACCACCAATAGTCGGGAAAATATCTGAATTTTTTTGTGCAGCCCTGTATATGATCTATAACTTTGTATATATAGTACACCGTATTCAAAAAAAATTTTCAGTTAGGAAAAATATAACGCAGTTGAAAATTTCCTTTCAGCAATTTCCGCCAATAAGCAGAAATATACTCGAATTATTTTGTGCAGCCATGTATATGATATGTAGAATTTATACACGTCGAGTTTTATGCAAGAAATTAGTTAAATTTAAAAATGCATACCGAAATTGAAAACGAACTTTGAGCAACTATTGCTTAAAGACAGTTCTGTAACCGAATTATTTTGTGTGTCCCTGTAAATGAATGATTAATGCTAAAACATCATATTCTATAGTAAGCATCTTGTAGTAAACCACAGTGATGTATATCAATTTCATTATATTTTAAATAGTGTAAACATCATTAAAATACACCGCAATTTATTTTTCCCCATAAACCGTAACGTAATCGAATTCTTTTGACCTGTAAACGATGTATTAATGAGATACACTTCATTTTCAATATTGAACATGCTATCGTAAACCTCAATAACATATAGCAATTGCATGCCAAGTATATTTACGGGAGTTAGAGCGCGTACAGACAGACGGACAGACAAACCGAATTCATAAACACTTTTCAACTACGTTGGAATATAAAACAGAAATGTAAAACACTCCTTTGGATTAAAAATAAGTCATAAAAGTGTAGTTAATAAACTTTTGCTAGCATTGGTAGCAATTACATATTTTACTGCAACATCAAATATTTTATTTTATTATACCACAAATTGTCATATGAGAGACCATTTCATTAGGGTACATTTTAGAGATGTACGGACTCGATCTTTGTACTGGGTCTTCAACTTCGGGTTCAAAGAGAAATTTTTATTTATCCTATTCTACACTGAAAAAAAAAAAAAAAAAAAAAAAAAAAAAAAAAGAAAAAGGTGTTGATTTTACAGTATAATACTGGCACCCCAGCTGCCAGTATTATACTGTAAAATCAACATTTTTTTTTTTGCAGTGTACAGTAAATACTCTGCATATATATTATATATAGCTAAATATTCTACAATAAGCATCTTGTAGTGCACCTCAGGATGTACATCATTCATTATGTTTGAAATAACGTAACATCATTGCAAGCGATTTTTCCCCAAAGACCATGATGTAATGAAATTCTTCTGAGCCTCCCTGTAAATGAACTGTAAATGCTACACATTTTATTTTCAACACGAACATGTCATAGTAAATCCCAATAACATATATCAATTACATACGATGCGAGTACATTTACGCGACTTAGAGCGCACGAACACACAGACCGAATTCATAAACCCAGGGAGCGATTTACAAATTTTGGAGCCCTGGGCACAGATGCTTATGGGGGCCCCCTTGCACCGATGCTTAACAGCGGTCTTGAGTAAAAAAAATATATATATATATTTATTACCAATAGAATATATCATTGAAAGCGGTAATTATTGTCTGAGTGCAACGAAGATTCATACACAGCGCAGTTTTACTTTGCCTCATATATAGCTACGATGGATATTAATTGTCTGAGTGCAACGAAGACTCATACACAGCGCAGTTTTACTTTGCCTCATATAGCTACGATGGATATTAAAACCTTTCGTCAAGCATAACTCAAAAAATATTTAACGGATTTCGTTCAATTTTTTAAAGCAGGTACCTATAAAGGTAACAACGACGTCTATTTATTACCAAGAATAAATGTCAAACCGTTTGGAAATTATATTAAAAAAATTGATAAAAAAGCACAAATAAAGGACATACGTCACGAAAATTTTGTGCGTACGTCATTTTTACCGGCGGGAGATTTTCGTAGACAATCGGAATTGAAAAGTTCATGGAGTACATGGAGCAAAAAAATATGCACGCACTAATATTCAGCACAATAAAATATATTTCAATTTAGTAGAAATCGAAAATTAATCTGGATTTTTTTCTGTTTGAAAGAAAAAACCCGCAATAACTTGATAGACTTGGTATTAGAGATTTGGCGGTAATCTCAGCAATAGCAGCTTTTTTCATTTCGCGTGTGTAAATATATATATATATATATATATGGTGTTTAAATAAAAGGTTTCGATTTATGGCATTATTTCTTTTTTTTTCTTTTTTTAGCATTTTAAATGGGATTAATGAAAGGCATGTATTTTAAATTAAATGAGTGAAAGGTTTATATTTAAATGAAATGAATTCAATATGAAAATGTTATAGGAACAATATTTGGCGATTTATCAACTGCGCCAGGATAACATAAAAGTACCAATATATTAGTATGTGAAATGAAACAATTATATTATAATCACCCATCGTACAAGAAAAGAAACTAATATTCTGCTTTCAGAGGGAAAAATCCGTCTCCTGTGCCGTAAGATTTGGCGAGTTCTTTTTTGGTGATAAGTTTTTCGATGTGATTGTTGGGATCTGCAGGATTTGGCTTACTTTTTCTAAATCTTATTTTTTTGCAGATGTAGTATTATGTAAATATATTTTTTTCAGATATTTTTCTATTTTGTATATTTGGCATTCTATTTTGTATATTTTCTATTTGGCATTTGAAAAAGAGATTTTTACCCTTTTATCTGTGCTTTCGAAAATATTACAAAATAAAAAAAGATTTACATATATCAAGCGTATAATGTTAAGTTTTGAATTTTTATACGGACCACCTCTCCATTTTTAGATTTTAAATGCTATTTATTATTTACTAGCCGTTTATTAATTGTTTACAATTTACCCCCCTGACAATAACAATTATTTATCACAAAAATGCCTCTTAGGTTTGTTAAATAAGTGTGTTTATGTATTTTCATTACTTATTAAAATATCGAATATGGCGATAAAATTTTATTTTAGCATCGTGCTTAAATGTTTAAGATGGTGCAAAAACATGCTTTAATAAACGTATGTTTGTAAATATTTGAAAAACATGTTTTACCGCTCTCTTGAAAAAATTTGTAAGATGCTAAAGCTAGCTTTTGGCACCATTTTAAATTTTTTTCGCCAACCGACATAGGATACGAAACTTTTCTCTATTCAGATACACAGGCAAGGCTGGTCTCAAACAAGAGTAAAGCTAGCAACAATATTGTTTTAACTCTATAAGAGTTACGATAATGATATTAAATGCTCCGATTGGCTTTGGGCCCAATTACGAAAGTTTCTCCTAAAAAAAACTGTAGAAGAAGTCTTTTACATTTGTTTCAAATGAAGCTCGGTCTACAAGGTAATTAGTTAATAATACAAACAACACTAATGGCATGGAGGCAAAAGTTTTAATTTAAATGTATACATTTGAAAACCTTCCCGCCCCTACCCCCCCCCCCCCAAAAAAAAAAAAAAAAAAAGTTACAGTAATGAATTTAAAATGGCGTTAAGCCACGCTTTCTGACATAAGCAATTGGCTGCAAATGCGATAACGAAACTTTCACTTAACTTAAAAACATGTAGATAATATAGCCCTCAGGGTACTTTACAGTTATACAGACCTTGTGGTTTTTTTTTAAAAAGCTTGAGACAATTCAGGTTTAAGAAGTTGAGATTTACTGTCAAATGATATAAACAACTATGAACACAAAACTGATGAATTATTATTCAGGTTTATGTATGCATTTAAAAAAAATTGCATCTGATTGCACTTATTAGATAAATTACTTCTGTTTGCATTTAATAACTGACAAACGGCTTCTGTATATTAAATGAATTGTTTAAATATTATTGGGAAGAGATGGCGAGAGGTAGAAAGACGAGTAAACAAACGGGTAGACAGACGGGTAGAGAGACGAGTAGCGACATAGGTGGACTGACGGGTAGCGAAACGAATAGACAGACGGCTAGAGAGAAAAGTAAAAAGAGGGTTGACAGAGGGGTAGCGAGATGGGTCACGAGACGGGTAGCGACACCGGTAGACAGGAATGTAGCGAGAAAGGTTGTGAGACGCGTAGCGTGGTAGATAAAGAGACGAGTAGAGAGATGAGTACAGAGACGAGTTGACTGACGGGTAATGAGATTGGTAGCGAGTCGGGTACAAGAACAGACGGATGGTGAGACGGGTATACAGACGAGTAGAGAAACAGTAGATGGATACGGAGATGGGTAGAGAGGCGTATAGCCTGACAGGTAGAGAGACAGATAGACAAGTTGTGAGACAGATAGACAAATGGGTAGCGAAGTGGATAGAGACACGGCTAGACATACAAGTAGTTAGACGGATAGACAGACGGTTAGAGAAATAGTTTGGCGGGTAGCGAGACTGGTAGAGAAATATAGAGACAGGTAGCGAGAAGTGTAGAGAGATAGACAATCGGTTAGAGAGACGGGCAGAAGAACGGATAGAGAAACAGACAGATTGTGGAGAGACAGACAGACAGGCAAAAGAAAAGTCTGCGGATTGGCGCAGTAAAGGCGCAGGGGGCAGAGCCTCATAGAGAATAATCAAGAAGTATCTTTTAAGCTTAACTTTGAAATATATATAATTTTTCAATTTTGCCGATATGGAGATTTAATGTAAAAGTTATTTTACAGAAGTCATCGAAAAATTTTTTGTATACTTTAATAGTAATTTAGACTATAGTTTTGCAATCTGTTTTGTAGCAAAGCATGCTATCAGTGTGGTTTGAAATGTAAGAGTTTCTATGAACAGTTATACAAATAATAGATATATAATCAAGGAAGAAATTTTTTTAATTCACACACAAAAAAAGGTGCAACAATGAAATTAAATTTGCGTTAAGCCACGCTTGATAGAATAATCTACTGGCTGCAAATCCAATTACGTAACTTTAAAAATCTTGGCGTTTTAAAAGATCCGGCGTTTTTTTTTTTTTTTTTTTTTTTTTTTAAGTTTTGCGCAATACGCTCTTAAGAAAATGAGATTCTTTGCCACATGTTAAAAAAAAAATTATGACAACACATCTGATGAACGTACTTCTTTTCTATTTTTTTAACAGTGTATATGAATTTATATTTATATATGATATTTTGTAATTCTCTCATTTAATTTGCTCTTTTTCTTTATATTGTAATTGTTAACCCTATGTTCTCAGCAATATCACTCAGACTAATCCCTTTGAGGGAAGTCCTAGTTAAGATAACCACTATTGACTTTAATAATTTTGTGATATTTCATGATTTTCTTTTATAAATTTTCTTCTCAATTTTTTAGCAGTAAAAGTTTTTATAACATCCTCATAATCAATCTTTAGTGTTCTACCTCGTTAACAATTTTTCGAAATCGGTTCCGAAAGTGGAAGTATCCTGATAAAAAACCTGTAAACAAAATCGAAAAAGTAAAAAACGCCTTTTATAGAGATTCACCTCAACTATTCAATGAAAAAAAAAATATTTTAAAAAGATTGAAATGCAAACGAGATATTTAAAAAAAAAAAAAATCTCCCATAGAATTAATATTAGCGAGCGAGTGTTTTCGCGTGAGTGAAGTAGTTATTTTTAAATGAAAAAAAAAACAGGTTTTTCAATATTAATTTTGTTTTTTAATCGTTAAAACTTCATGAGATTTTGGTCAATAATTGAAAAATCTTCAGTAGCAATTGGTGGCCCCTGAAAATTTGGAGCCCTGGGCCCGTGCCCCGAATGCCCTGCCTTAAATCAGGCACTGCATAAACCCTTTCCTACTATGTTGGAAATAAACACATAAAGTCTGCCCCAATTCATTCCCTCTTCCGATTTTTTTCAAAGAGGAACAGGCATGGACCCCCGCAAGCAATTGCATTCCCTTAATTATCACAGGGAGGGTCAATTTATTAATTAAATAGAAAATTAATTAAATTTCATTTTTTCTCATAATTTTGAAAGAATAACAGAATTTATTTTCTCAAATTATTTAAAATAATTAAACACTAAGAGAAAAAAGAACATATGATTCTTAGTCAGGGGTAGGGGGGAGGACTCTCCCCTTGAATCACCTAGTGGAAGACATTATTAAGTTCTGTTTTTCTATTTATTTTCATGAGTTAAAAAATTATCTAAAACCAGTGTTTAAGAGGGGCGAAGACCCGCTGATGAAAAGAAAAACCTGCTTTATTTCTTTATTTTGGAAAAAAAAAAAGAAAGAAAGAAAAAGAAAAGAAAAAAGAAAGAAAGAAAAGAAAAGAAAAAAGAAAGAAAGAAAAGAAAAGAAAAAAGTCGATAGAAGTTTATTTTTGGATTTTTAATGTCGTATCTGTTACATTTCTGTATCGTTTTTATCGCTGATATGTTTAAATATTGTTTTGCCTGAGCGGTTCTGAACAAAAATTATTAGTTTAGCTTATTTTATGTTTATATTCTCTATTTTTTTTAATACTTCTTTTGGCCCGTGGACTACAGGCACATGTGTTCAAAATCTAACCCCTCCCTAGATTTTGTTGTACGAAGGCCAACGGGATAGACCTTTTTAAAAACTTGACTTAAGTTTTACATATTTAAATTTCATTTTAGTTCAAGCATGTACATTATAGAGCACAGACGTGTCCGTCATTAACATTAAACTGAATAGTAACAAGTAAAGATTGTCGCGATATAAACTGCTCGATATCGCTTTAATTGCACATTGCACAAATCTTCACATCAAAATGTTACATAAATTGTTTCACCGACAGAGTAAAACGCATATTTTCTTTTTCTTTTTCTCTCGTGATTTTGAAAAGAGAAATAAATAACATTAATTTTTCTCAAATGATTAAAAATAATTAAACATTAAGAGAAAAAATAATTAAACATTTTTCGTCCCCCCCCCCCTTTCTGGACACCTCATGGAAGACAATTTTAGTTATCTGTTTCTGCTTACGTTCATATGTTAAAATATATACATATATTAAATAGGGGTTTAAAAAGGGTCTCCGCCTCTTGATTAAAAAAAAAAAAGGGGGGGGGGGTTATAATCTGTTTCTATTCTTCAGTAAGAAAATATTTTTGGCTTTTTAATATATGTGCAGGGTTATTTTTTTTTTCAATATTGTTTTTTTATATTGATTTGTTTAAAAGTTCTCTTGCAGGTGGGGATCTGACAAAAAATTCTTAGTATACTGTATGTTTAAATTCTCTATTAAAATAAATAAATAAAAACCTGTGCTCTCAGTAGCGGACTACAGGCACATCCGTTCCGAAATTTTGCCCCTCTCTGGATTTTGTTCTGTGGATGCTCATGGCATTGTTGATAATAAAGATAAGCACACAACCTAAATATCAATATGATATAACTGTAAAAGAGAAGTTTCAATAGAAATATGGCAGGTACTAGGTTTATAGAGATGTAAAATAATAATTATATATATTATTTCTGTTGTCAACATCCCTTTTTCTCTACATTTGCAAAACGCAATAAATTAGGTACCATTCGAAAGGTTGTTGAACCAGCTTCTGACGTAGTACACTCACATTTCGTTAAAACATCTTTTTATTTATTTATTTATTTATTTATTTTTATTATTAAAAATTGCAATCAATTGAAAATTAAATCAGCATTGTTTTCATAAATGAAATGAAATGTTTTTCTCAAATCAATGTTGCCACAAAAATAAAATACCGCATTATCATCAATGATTATTAAAAAAATAATTAGGGCAAAAAACATAAAGTGAGACGTCCCGCACGGGCTTATTTTATATTTATACTTAAAAGAAACATTGAAATTGCAATGTTTAGAAGAAAAGGACACCATCGATCGATCGAAACAGTGGTATTTCACGTGTTGCCTATACTGTAGGCTTTGTTATATTAGATCAAATTGTATTTTATATGTATTCAATTTATTTTTCTTTGTCACGTATTTTTCCAAAGCTGGAGGACGTCATCCTCTAATGCAGTTAAAATACGGTTGATATTTTTTTTTTCTCGAGCGTGCCTTTCGCTATCTTCGGTTACTTTTTATTGTAACTATGATGGAACAAATGAGATGATAGTCTCGCTTAACTAATGTTTTTTGCAGATATTTTTAGTCCTTAATTTTTCTTTAGAAGTTTAAACCTGCATCTCAGAAATATTAGATATCGCTAAAAAATTTTAGACAGCAGTGCGAAATCCACGTACTGATCCACAGGTAAAATATTAATAATAATTCAAATAATTAATTTGAATAGGTACTATTCCTTCAAATTTAAATGAAATTTAAGTGAAAAGGAAATTATAAGAAACTACATCAATCGTTGCGGATATCGATTTTAAATTCATTGAAATATATATGATCTTCAATGTAATAATTCCAAAAAGAGTATTAACAAATGATCAGAAAAGCGGCAATCATTCATTATGTTCGTCTATCAAGTGATTTTGATAAATGAATCAATCATAGGAGATGGAAGAAAATCTCAACGAATGTAAGGACTTAGAAAAAAGTCCCCACCCCCACTTTTTTTAACGATTTATTTGTAATGATGAAGTAGAATAAAATTCAATCTTTTCGTACATTCTTTCAGACTTACATTTTCAACACTTTCTAATAAACTAGCTGGACCCGCCCGTGGCCTGTCGGTCGTTGCCCCGGGCCCGTGATAATTACCTTAATCCTTTGTGACTCAAAAACCCTGATTTGAATAATATTTTCTCAGATGTTAGAATACATCATTTTAAGCAAATAATAATAAAAAATAAATAAATAATTAGAACATAAAAAAACTAGTCGTTGGGGGCCACCGTAATACTTACCCATCATGGATATGCATAACATAAAATATTAAAATAAAACATGTGTAAAATACTTATAAAATGCATTGCAATTTGAATAAAATCGTGGCTTGATCACGTCCTAAACTTTAAATTATCTATTACTGAATTGCGTAAAAGAAACATCCTTATAACTCCAAAAATGATAATCATATTAACTAACGTTTTATTGCGTCGGATTAAGCGTCTCATTTCCAATTAAAATGTATATTTGAATTGAAATTTGGATGAAATACAGTGTCATGAAAAATCGAAGAGTGCAGAAAATAGGATTACAAATATTCGGCAACTCATTATCCGATCGACTTCATGCTTTATGCAAAATTTATTTATTTTTATTATCTTTTATATTCACTCCTTAAAATAAACAATTTCGAAATTGTTTATATACCTTTTATCAGAACGAATATTTCGAGAGTCTGAAAAAAATAGTTCCGGATAATCGAGATAATTGAAATTCAATAAGCTTCTTCCCATTATTACATACTAAGTACATACCAAATTTCAAGTCTCTATCTCAATTTGTTCAGGAGATAGAGCGTTTACAGACACACAGACGGGCGGCAATTTTTTTTTTTCTAAAAATATGTTTTTCTGAATCCCCAATGTCTGAAACGTGTAAATCCGTAAAAAAAAAAAAAAAAAAAAAAAAAAAAAAATTGATTTTTAAAACGATTACAAGACTTACCCTATACTACGTATGGTGGGCAAGTAAAAATAATATTATCCAAAAGATATTTTTTCAAATCTTATACAATAAACAGAAAATTGCATACTTCTCATAAATATTGTCAATTTTCTAATACAAAATTGTGTAGTATACGAAATTATCTTTAGTAAAAAATGTATTTTTGGATGTCTCCAGCCTTAGAAAAGGTTTATAGAGATGTAAAATAAATAAATAAATAATAAATAATAAACAAAATAATTAATGTGAATGTTTACTATACCTAAAATTTAAATAAAATTTAACTAAAAAGGAACTTGTAATAAACTACATCAATCATTGCAGTTATCGATCTTAATTTCATTGAAATATATATGATCTTCATTATATAATTCCAAAAAGAGTATTAACAAATGATCAGAAAAGCGGCAATCATTCATTATGTTCGTCTATCAAGTGATTTTGATAAATGAATCAATCATCGGAGACGCAAGAAAATCTCGACCAATATAAGGACTTAAAAGAGTTTTCCTTTTTTTTCTTTTTTACGATTCATTTGAAATGATGTCCTAGAAATAACATTCAATCTTTTCACACATTCTTTCAGACTATTACATTTTCAACACTTTCTAATAATCTAGCTGATCCACCCGTCGTCGCTCGGGCCCGCGTGATAATAATCTTACGCATAAACCTCAAATTTGTATATAACTTTATATCTTTAACCCGATTTTGTAAGAATTTATACTTTTAAACGAAAATCTTTCCAAACAAATATCGTATCGGAGGCGCCACAATATTTATATTTTTTTTAAACCGAATGCGTCGTTTTTAAGTGGGTGTTATATGTGCGAAAATTTCATAACATAAGTGTGATTTTCGGCTGCTTATTTTCTGCTGAAATCTGATATTTAAGTGTCTAATATTATACTCAATTTGAATTTTTAATAACCACTGATATATTTTAGAACAATAATCAGTAGATGGTCACAAACTTTATTGCAAAATAAATATGAAATGGCAGTTTTTATCAGACAAAACACAAATTGTAAAGGGACAGTAGTGATATTTTTTGCAATTTTGCCACTCTACTTTAAAAAAAGAACATTTTTGGAATGTTATGCCTATTTTCAAAGACACGTGTAACCTACGATTAAATGGCTACATATTGGTTAATCTATAAATATCAATATTTAGATTAACAGTGGGGACAGTTGTGATAGTTAATAAAGGTTACGCTTACCTTTTCCCCATTCTTTATTTCACTACAGAAAATCTTCTTTATGAACAAACAGTAAGCAATGGCGACTTTTTAAGAACAACATGCGATATTCTACTGAAAATGACTGCATACTGTCATCTGGTGGAAATACGAGAAAATTCATACACAGGGACAGTAGTCACAAAAAAAAAAAAAAAAGAACTTGACGGATACCTACAGGCACAAGTAGATTTCGAAGACGTTAGACCGTGGGGCGCCTGTTTGTTGGGAATTGCGGAAGAAATGACCTTTTTGCTATGATACGGCAGTTGGAACCGCCCACTTCGAAACCCAACTTGTTTACAGGTGGAGCCGGCAGGGATTTTTTTTTAATTATTTTTTTTTAAATTATTATTATTTTTTTTTACTATAAGGGTTCGTCCTATAAAAAACTTGTCAATATAAAAGTTTTAGATCCTCGCGTCGCAGAGAAGAAGTATCCAAATTAATTGGGTATTTTTCGTTTTCCATATCATTAAAATAGAGCCTGATACGAGCTTCGAGAAAAGCAGAGAAAAACCCCCACGAAATCAAACTGTTTTCAAAAAAAATTTTTAAAGTGTTATTATTATTATTATTATTATTATTATTATTATTATTATTATTATTTTATGCGGTTTGCGGTGTTCGAAAGTAAAAAGTACAAAATTTAAGAATATGTTTTTAGTTCGTCCGTGTATTTTAAACAGTTCGACCGATGCGTCTTTACATTGATGGACGAAAAAAAAGTTGCTTGGCCTTTCCTTTCTTCTCTGCTGGGAGATTTGCGGAAACGCTTAACTGTACAGGAGCTCTCGAAAGAGAATGGTTTTTGGATGAACTTTCATTCTGGTTCTTAATTAATATCGCTGCTAATTATCGAAAAAAAAACGAAAAATTTTAGCATCAAGTGCATTTAGGACTTGCCTTGCACTATCCTCATATAAATTTTCAGACTCCTGTGCGGCAGATTTCGCTAACCATCGCCGACACACACGCAAACAAACATCTTTCTTTTATTAGTTACAGATACCGGGTGATTTTCAAAATACATATTATGGCGATTATCTCTTAAACCGCTGATGATGGAAAAATATTTACTAGGACTTCCCTCAAAGGGATTAGTCTGAGTGATATTGCTGAGAACATAGGGGCAAATTAAATGATACAATTACAAAATATCATATATAAATTCATATACACTGTTAAAAAAATAGAAAAGAAGTACCGTTCATCAGATGTGTTGTCATAATTTTTTTTAACATGTGGCAAAGAATATCATTTTCTTAAGCGCGTATTTCGCAAAACTTGATAAAAAAAAACGCCGGATCTTTTAAAACGCCAAGCTTTTTAAAGTTACGTAATTGGATTTGCAGCCAACAGGTTATTCTATCAAGCGTGGCTTAACGCAAATTTAATTTCATTGTTGCACCTTTTTTTGTGTGTGAATTTAAAATTTTTCTTCCTTGATTATATATCTATTATTTGTATAACTGTTTATAAAAACTCTTACACTTCAAACCACATTGAGAGCATGCTTTGCTACAAACCAAATTGCAAAACTATAGTCTAAATTACTATTAAAGTATACAAAAAATCTTTCGAGGACTTATGTAGAATAACTTTTACATTAAATCTCCATATCGGCAAAATTGAAAAATTATACATATTTCAAAGTTAAGCTTAACAGATACTTCTTGATTATTCTCTAGGAGGCTCTGCCCCCTGCGCCTTTACTGCGCCAATCAGCAGAATTTTCTTTTGCCTGTCTGTCTGTCTCTCTACAATCTGTCTGTTTCCCTATCCGTTCTTCTGCCGTCTCTCTAACCGATTGTCTATCTCTCTACACGTCTCGCTACCTGTCTCTATATTTCCCTAACGGTCTCGCTACCCGCCAATCTATTTCTCTAACCGTCTGTCTATCCGTCTAACTACTTGTATGTCTAGCTGTGTCTCTATCCACATCGCTACCCATTTGTCTATCTGTCTCACAACTTTTCTATCTGTCTCTCTACCCGTCTGGCTATACGCCTCTCTACCCATCTTCTTACCCATCTCCGTACCCATCTACTGTCTCTGTACTCGTCTGTATACCCATCTCACTATCCGTCTGTTTTTGTACCCGACTCGCTACCAATCTCATTACCCGTCAGTCAACTCGCCTCTGTACTCATCTCTCTTCTCGTCTCTTTATCTACCACGCTACGCGTCTCGCAACCTTTCTCGCTACATTCCTGTCTACCGGTGTCGCTACCTGTCTCGTGACCCATCTCGCTACCCCTCTGTCAACCCTCTTTTTACCTTTCTCTCTAGCCGTCTGTCTATTCGTTTCGCTACTCGTCAGCCTACCTATGTTGCTACTCGTCTTTCTACCCGTCTGTCTACTCGTTTGTTTACTCGTATTTCTACCTCTCACCACCTCTTCCCAATATTTAAACAATTCATTTAATATACAGAAGCCGTTTATCAGTTATTAAATACTAACAGAAGTAATTTATCTAATGTGTAATTAGATGCAATTTTTTTAAAATACATACATAAACCTGAATAATAATTCATCAGTTTTGTGTTCATAGTTGTTTATATCATTTGACAGTAAATCTCAACTTCTTAAACCTGAATTGTCTCAAGCTTTTTTAAAAAAACCACAAGGTCTGTATAACTGCAAAGTACCCTGAGGGCTATATTAGCTACATGTTATTAAGTTAAGTGAAAGTTTCGTTATCGCGTTTGCAGCCAATTGCTTATGTCAGAAAGCGTGGCTTAACGCCATTTTAAATTCATTACTGTAACTTTCTTTTCTTTTCTCTTTTTTGGGGGGTGGTAGGGGGGGAGGGTTTAAAATGTATACATTTAAATTAAAACTTTTGCCGCCTCCATGCCATTAGCAGGCCCAAAGCCAATCGGAGCATTTAATATCATTATTGTAACTCTTATAGAGTTAAAACAATATTGTTGCTAGCTTTACTGTTGTTTGAAACCAGCCTTGCCTGTGTATCTGAATGGGGAAAAGTTTCGTATCCTATGTCGGTTGGCGAAAAAAATTTTAAATGGTGCCAAAAGGTAGTTTTAGCATCTTACAAAATTTTTCAAGAGAGCGGTAAAACATGTTTTTCAAATATTTACAAACATACATTTATTAAAGCATGTTATTGCACCATCTTAACAATTTAAGCACGATGCTAAAATAAAATTTTATCGCCATATTCGATATTTTAGTAAGTAATGAAAATACATAAACAAACTTATTTAACAAACTTAAGAGGCATTTTTGTGATAAATAATTGTTATTGTCAGGGGGGTAAATTGTAAACAATTTATAAACGGCTAGTAAATAATAAATAGCATTTAAACTCTAAAAATGGAGAAGTGGTCGTATAAAAATGAAAAAACATAACATTATACGCTTGATATATGTAAATCTTTTTTTATTTTTTTATATTTCCGAAGGCACAGATAAAAAGGTAAAAATCTCTTTTCTAAATGCCAGATAGAAAATATTCAAAATAGAATGCCAAATATACAAAATAGAAAAATATCTGCAAAAAAATATATTTACATAATACTACATCTGCTAAAAAATAAGATTTAGAAAAAGTAAGCCAAATCCTGCAGATCACAACAATCACATCGAAAAACTTATCACCAAAAAAGAACTCGCCAAATCTTACGGCACAGGAGACGGATTTTTCCCTCTGAAAGCAGAATATTAGTTTCTTTTCTTGTACGATGGGTGATTATAATATAATTGTTTCATTTCACATACTACATACCGCTTGATATATTGGTACTTTTATGTTATCCTGGCGCAGTTGATAAATCGCCAAATATTGTTCCTATAACATTTTCATATTGAATTCATTTCATTTAAATATAAACCTTTCACTCATTTAATTTAAAATACATGCCTTTCATTAATCCCATTTAAAATGCTAAAAAAAGAAAAAAAAAGAAATAATGCCATAAATCGAAACCTTTTATTTAAACACCATATATATATATATATATATATATATATATATATATATATATATATATATATATATATATATATATTTACACACGCGAAATGAAAAAAGCTGCTATTGCTGAGATTACCGCCAAATCTCTAATACCAAGTCTATCAAGTTATTGCGGGTTTTTTCTTTCAAACAGAAAAAATCCAGATTAATTTTCGATTTCTACTAAATTGAAATATATTTTATTGTGCTGAATATTAGTGCGTGCATATTTTTTTGCTCCATGTACTCCATGAACTTTTCAATTCCGATTGTCTACGAAAATCTCCCGCCGGTAAAAATCTCTTTTCTAAATGCCAGATAGAAAATATTCAAAATAGAATGCCAAATATACAAAATAGAAAAATATCTGCAAAAAAATATATTTACATAATACTACATCTGCTAAAAAATAAGATTTAGAAAAAGTAAGCCAAATCCTGCAGATCCCAACAATCACATCGAAAAACTTATCACCAAAAAAGAACTCGCCAAATCTTACGGCACAGGAGATGGATTTTTCCCTCTGAAGGAAGAATATTAGTTTTTTTTCGTGTACGATGGATGATTATAATATAATTGTTTCATTTCACATACTACATACCGTTTGATATATTGGTACTTTTATGTTATCCTGGCGCAGTTGATAAATCGCCAAATATTGTTCCTATAACATTTTCATATTGAATTCATTTCATTTAAATATAAACCTTTCACTCATTTAATTTAAAATACACGCCTTTCATTAATTCCATTTAAAATGCTAAAAGGAGAAAAAAAAAAAGAAATAATGCCATAAATCGAAACCTCTTATTTAAACACCAAAGATTTTTTTTTATTATTATTTGCACACGCGAAATAAAAAAAGCTGCTATTGCTGAAATTTGCGCCAAATCTCTAATACCAAGTCTACCAAGTTGTTGCGGGGTTTTTCTTTCAAACAGAAAAAAATTCAGATTAATTTTCGATTTCTACTAAATTGAAATATATTTTATTGTGCTGAATATTAGTGCGTGCATATTTTTTTGCTCCATGTACTCCATGAACTTTTCAATTCCGATTGTCTACGAAAATCTCCCGCCGGTGAAAATGACGTACGCACAAAATTTTCGTGACGTATGTCCTTTATTTGTGCTTTTTTATCTATTTTTTTAATATAATTTCCAAATGGTTTCACATTTATTCATGGTAATAAATAGACGTCGTTGTCACCTTTATAGGTACCTGCTGTAAAAATTTGAACAAAATCCGTTAAATATTTTTTGAGTTATGCTTGACGAAAGGTTTTAATATCCATCGTAGCTATATATGGGGCAAAGTAATACTGCGCTGTGTATGAGTCTTCGTTGCACTCAGACAACAATTGCAACAACCATACAAATCAAGTATAGCTTTTAGATATAACATTTGTTTTACAAGGTACTGCGCACATACTAAAATAATACGAAATGTAACTGTTTATATGGTCTCATTTTCGTATAACTTATATTTAGAAAAATATTGTCCTGCGCCTAAGAAGGACATTAAAAATATCCCAGTCATTTACATGGCCTAATTTTTGCCTAGGTCCGCAAGAACCGAAACTTGGATCCGGAATGTCCAAATTTTCAAGGTCTTCAAGACCCGTCCCACGGAACCTGGTGCGCGGGATGCGAAAAGTCCCGCTTTTTCATGATGTACAAATCCTTTCAATATCCTTTAGTATCACGCTATTCGCTAAGTCTACAGCGAGTGGAACTTTATATAGTAAACTTGTTAAAACAGAACCTGCCTATAAAAGAAAATTTTTACGATCCTATCGTATCCTGCTCAGACGAAAACTTGTATAAAACGGAATATTTTTCCGATTTTTAGCGATTCTTTTTTTTTACAAGTGTTACTGTACTTTGTTCAGTAAATCCCGTGAAAACGAAACTTGTCTTAAACGTAAAAAGAATCATTTGGGGTTGGGGCCAGTGGTAGCAACTTATATGGGCCCCGTGGAGCTCGAGCCCACCCAATAATTTGCTCTCCTAGCCCATCCACTTTCCATTGCTTTATTTCGCTATATTTTTTTTATATTTGAAGCAAAATTTCATTCTGATGATGTTCAAAATATCATTTTGATTGAAAAATTGCAATGGCAGCCGTAACAAACACGCAAGAACAACTAAATATCCTTCAGTGGACGTGCAATTTGATTTCTATCAAAAGATAAATTTTCTGTATGTTTGATCAGTGAGTGAACAGTATCTGTTTTAATACCCTGACTCTGACCCAGATATTCATAAATCTTCCTGGTGACTGAAATATTTTGCGTTTTACGTTTTCAATCTGTAGTCATATTTATGGCATTGTAGTAAATATTAGCGCTCTTACAAGAAAGAATTCGTGAAAATCTAATATAATAAAATTTCACTACTTTAATAAATCATAATTTGAAATGGAGTTGTCATTTTTTCTTTCCGGCAACCTTCCCCACGCGAAATAAATAAATAAAATAAGAATAAATAAATAAAATATGAAATAATAACACTAAAAAAATTACAAAACAGACCGTGCCATTTTGCTCAAAAATGTTGGCGCCACTGGTTGGGGGCCTATATATGGATACCTGAGCACAAAGAAGTTATAAATAGAGCCGGCGCAACTATCGAGCAAACGGGGCCCCGAGACAATTGGGATCTTTTCAGGGGCCCCGAGTCTCTTTATGTAGTTCGAAATAATGTTTCCGCTGTATAAAATAAAAATATTTTTGATCTAAATTTGTTTTTTAATGTGTCTTTGTGAGAGAAAAAAGTGAGTATTAACTTTATTTCTTATAGGCAAAGTTGATATACTTGTCAGGGAATGTGTAAATTTCAGGATCCTGAAAGTAACCGCGAACTCAAAAAATAAATATTTAAAATATTGTTATGAACTTTGTACATTTGTAAATATTTCATTTTTTATACTGAAATTGCAGCATTATTTAATGTATTTCCTATCGAAAATTATGCAACTCAATGCAAAAGGCCTCGTGTGCTTTGCAAGAAAAGCAACCTTACAGCATCGTCTTTACAATGGAGGTCTATGGGAAAATCGCCAAGGAATGGGTTTATCGCCAAGCTGGCGATGGTTTTGGCGACTTATTTTTGTCGCCAAATTTGGCGATATATTGCCAAATGTCGCCAAGTTGGCGACAATTTGTGCAATCCCCCCTCTCCCCTTTATACCTGTGCATTGAGGTCCTTTCTCGCTTGAGGTCCTCTCTCGAAACTTGAAGTACTTTCTGGTAAGTTCTGGACATCCGAAAGCTCTCAAAAATTCTAGAATGATCTCTAAAACCTATATAAGGGCTAGCTGGGACAGTTCACTGTCAACTGCGGTTGAATACACTCGAGGGGCTTTTGGCATCAAACCTTTCGAACCCCGAGCTCACAACAATATTGTAAAAGATAGAAGATTTTTCGAAATTAAAAATAATTATATGCTAAAAAAAATTATTATTATTATAATAATTATTAAAATAAAATAAAAATAATTATTAAATGTGAAAGTAGTTGTATATTTCATACATTTTATTATCTAAACTAGCTGACCCGCCCAGCGTTGCCCGGGACCGTGATAAAACCTTAAATAAACCACAAATTTGTGATACTTTATATATTTTACCCGATTTTGTATGAATTTACATCTTTAATGACAAAATCGCAAAATCGTAAAAAAACATTTATTATACAGTTTAAAAAAAATAGCTTTTGTTGTCCAAGCCCTTTGAAAATTTCAATGGTTATAAATATAACGGTTTTATAGCCCGTGTAAAAATTACGTCAGAAATATTGTTATCTGGTTGTAAAATAAATGTTTTCTTTTCGCGTCGCGTCCGTTAACATAAAAAAAATAGTATTCGCTATCCGATCTCTCTGAAATTTTAGTCGTTTATAAATATAACTGCTTCCAAGTCCTCTATAAAATTTTGTGAAAATATATGCATTTTAAATAGTGAAAATGTTACCCAAAGACAAGCGTGACCGCGGAAAACATCTCGTTATTACGGGTTTTCGCCGAAAATATCTTAAATTTTTTTTTTTTTTAATACTTGTTCTCGTTTAAACGCTTCGAAATTGTTGTAGGTGATGTAAATCGGGTCTACCGAGATGTTCGAAAAAGATTGTGTCAAAATACGAACATTTAGTAATTTTTAGCGTAAGAATTTTTTTTTTTTTCTCGCGAGGCGCGAAATGACCTGCGTTCGCCGGTATTTTGAAAGAGTTAGAATCCATATTTTAAAAGAATAATTATACCGTCTATTAGAAGAAGGTTTGAGCTCTAAGAATATATGTTTGGTTTGTCTGTATATCTAAAATTGTGCTATTGAGGGGCGTAGGCGTAAGGGAGAAAACATAAGCCCGGGGAAAAGACCCTTTTTCAAAAATGTTTTTCAAAGGGTTAACATAATTTTTTTTTTCGAATTGATTACAGCATTGGAGACGTAAGAGTGCGATCTTTCAGAATATGCTTTTCGTTTTTAAATAAACCAAACGGTTTAGTCAATAGAATTTAAAACAGAATTTCGAAATAAACGCATTATTCATGGAAATGGTTCTTTATTCTCGTGTGCTGCGATAAATCGGATTCTGGGCATGCGCAAGTTCTGAAAGCCCACTCGCAAAAAAGAGATGAGTTATTGATCAGTTTTTAATTAATATTTTTGTTAATTTTCCATGTATTAAAATTATGAGACTCAGGCGCACCAGGCCAGGCCTTAGACTACCCACATCTAATTTTTCAGACTTCTAGGTGGGCTAGATTTTGCTAGCCATTGCAGACAAACAAACAAACAAGCACACAGAGCGAAACTTTCTTTTATTAGTATAGATTATATATCATTCTATGATATATAGAATTTTAAAATAAATTTTATTCGTCCAGTATTGAGTATTGCAATATACGCCGGGTATCACAATTGCTTTGCTAGGGCCCCGCGCGATGTTACGCCGCCCTGGTTATAAGAGAGTAGAGAAATAGAGTAGTAGTAGAAGTCTTTGTCTGAGCAGCTAACGTTTGAGCCTTTGTCGGCAAACGGCAGAGCTGTCATTTCTTACTGTTGGCCAACATGGAGCTCCACAATATGCCAACATTGACCTAACAATTTTGTTCTTCGAAGCAGCCCCAGCAAATTCCCATGAAGGTTTGACTAGAAGGCTACGTGTGTGTCATTGAAAACCCCATTATCTGCAGGACCGAATTACTAACTTGAGGCCTGTCTCAGGAACACTTCATTTTGGGGGTCTTTGGAACACTGAATAAATTTTAATTAAATTAGTGCAAATATTTTAGGTTTTGGGGCAGGGCCGTAGCTAGGGGCGTGCCAGGGGGGGGGGGGCTCAGCACCCCCTGAAAATGTTTGAGCCCCCCCTGGGAAAGTTGCCAAGGCTGCCAAATGAAATTTTGTTTCAAAAATCCAAATGAAACTCTGTTCAAAAATTGAACTTAGTTTTGGGGGCTCTTTACAGTTTTGCATAAATACTAAATTGTAGTATTTGTTTAAAAACTGCAAGTAAGTGCTTCAACAGGTGCGCATCCTATCTGCACATACTCAGAATTAGCAACCTTTTGCTGATGCAAACATTGATTTTTGCATTAGTTATATACTGAATTTTTTTCATTTTACAGCGTTTTCCATTACTAGCATAAAACAAAGTTATTCTAATGAGTTATAGCCAATTTAAATACAAGTGGTTTTAGCTTTTGACTAGACACAAAAATAATTTAAAATGCAAAATACACCCTTGATTATTCTAATGTTTTTTATCATATAATAACATAACTTTAGAATCCTGAAGGGCAGGGAATATTCAGAAAAAAATTAAAGGTTGCAACTCTTTTGAAACAGGTGAAACAGCTTTTTATTTACTTTCTGACATCATCACTTATTATTTCACAAGTATAATTATACACTGAAAATTTTCATTCCGCAACCAGTGATGTAGTAGTAAAAAAACCAGAGGGCATACGCTTTAGGCAGAGGGTATACCCTAAAAAGTATATGCTTATAGTGTTTTTGAGAAGAGGGTATATGGTATTCCTTAAAATAATCCAGAAGGTATTACATCCCTGTCTGCAGCTTTTACTTTTCTTAGCATCAAATGAAGTTATTATAAACAATTTAATGAGAAACATAGTGCCTACACTATGCATATGCACTAATTTACCTTTCTATATAATATTTTGATCATATATATATATCTGTGTTTGTGCGTGCATGTGTCAGGGAGAGAGAGAAATAGTATGAGCCCCCCCTACATTTTCTTGAGCACCCCCTATTGTTTACTTCTAGCTACAGCCCTGTTTTGGGGGCTCAGTTTAAGAGGGGAATGTGCCCCCAATATCCTGTCGTAAGTCAGGCTTAGATTACCTGTGAAACACTAGTAAAATGCAATTCAAACTCTCAAATTGTCGTAAAATTCATACTGTCACCATAAAAAAAGAAAATTTATGATTTAATTTAAAATTTGTCACAAATATTTTATTTCTATAACTTCAGGGATTATAGCTTTCCTGAATCCTGCAGATAGGCTCCAAATTCCAACGTATAAAATATATTGGAATAGTTTTCACCAATTTGCCTGAAATTTTTCTTTCCATACCCCAAGTCTAAACAACTTCCGCCGACACTGTAGTATAAATAAGAGTGTCTCCTTCTACGCACCATAGAATAGCTATAGCGCCTGAATGAGTTTCCACCATTTTCACCGTGTACTAAATTTATTCAGGCAGAAGCATAATAAAAGTTGTTTTGTGGAATAGGATCTCAAAAAATTAAATTGTTGTACGCTTCAGAACAAAGTAACAAGAACTTTGTATAATGATGTTTTGAGCAAAGTTAAAAATAGAGAATTTTTTGCAATATTGATGCGAAAATATTCTTGTTATTGTGTTTAATTTAGTTTTTGAATTTGGCGCTATGATGTAAGCACGTAAAAATTAAACATAAAACGATATGTATCACAACTCACAACAATATTAAATTTTAGTATTTTTTTAAATCACATCATTTTTGTATAATTTTAATGAAGTAAGAACTATTCTTTTTAGAAGAAACGGGAAGAAATTAGGAGAAAAAAATTGCATTATCTTCGTAATCGAACACGCTTTGCAGTGTGTTCCTCATTCATATTACATAAACGTAGTTTTCTGTTTCTGTTATTATTTACTCTGCCACGAGGAATTTTGTCATTAAGGAGATGAATAAATATCATCATTAGCATCCCTTCTAGTGAAATAGAAAGATTGTTGAACCGTGACTTGAACTCACCTGTCAACATAAAAAATAAAACAATAATGGGAGGGCGCTAGCTCTGCTGGCTGTGAACTTGAGTGTTAGTGCTGTTGGTAACGGTTAAAATTTAGTAAATTTACTATTTCCTGTTAAGTTTTCACTGATATGGATACATATTTTATGATTTTGCCACATCCGATTGATTATCGTTTAAGATTTCGGTTGTTTGTTACTTCAGATCATTTAAATGGCCGCTGCTGGACAGCTTATGAAGTGGCCAAGCTAAACTGCTAAAAATCGCTATTTACCTGACAGGTTTGATGCTACTCTCGCTTCTATTTTACAGTAAAGATCAACACGATCATCAATTCATCTAAATATGTTGTTACTGACCCGATATGGATTAAAACTCTTCACATAATCTCAAAGAAGTCTTGTTTACATTGTGCAAATCTTGGCCGTAAGCCGATTTGAACTTCAACAACACGCTTTTAAACACTTTTGCCGGAGGTATGTATCGTATGCTTGATTAAACTTTTCACTTTCGTAACTTTGTAAAGTTTTGTTATTATTATCTTTTGCATTTTTCACGCTTCTGTCCATTGTTACACATGCATCTTTCAAAGTTCAACGAAAATTTTAAGTAAACGCTGCTTTTGGGTAAAAGTTTCCCTTTCAATTCTATCAGCTATGCAGCCGTTGTTTGTTTGTTTTAATTAATCTGGACTTTTATAGAAAGTGCACACAGTTTTGCTAAACGTTTCAAAATAGTATCATTTGCATAAATATACTTTTATCATTTGCTAGTTTTTGCATTCTGATTTATTAACATAGAAATAATGGATTTAAAACGTGGATAAATGGATTGCTTTCAGATATTTAAACAGTTGAAATAGTAAGAGTAAGTGATAGTGTAATTATTAATTATGTTCTATCATTATTTGGAGTTTTATTTTTGTTTTTGTGTGTTTTAAAGAAATTATTAACTTAATTTTAGAATGATATCTTTGGTTTAAAAGCTCATTTTGTAAGTATATTCTAAGGCTGATTATTTTCAAAATTCAAAATAAGTATATAATAAAAATTATCTATCATTTTATTTATATAAAATGTTTGATAATTAAAATGGGCTGAATTGCATGAAGGAAAATCATATCGTAGTATATGTATTATTATTATTTTCATTTATGAATAGTAATGTACTATCTATGATTAAAAAAAAAAAATAGGTGTAATAAAACTTAATTATCAGTTTATTAGCATGAAAAGCAAATTTCATAGTTGAATTATTTCAGTGTGGAAGATATTCACATTTGTAATAACTTATATGTAATATTCTTTTTCATTTCAGAATGTACTATGATTTAAAAAAAAGTATTAAAATTTTTATTACCTTTTTATTTGCATAAAAATAATGTTTGATAGTTTAATCATTTAAATGTGGAAGATAATGACATATTTGATAACTTATGTACCTGATATATTCTTTTTCGTTTAAAAATAATTATACTACTGTGATTTAAAAAAAAAAGTATAATAAAACTAAAAAACAGTATTTGATAGTTGAATAATTTAAATGTGGAAGATAATCATATTTTGTGATAACTTATGATATATTCTTTTTCATTTAAGAATAATATTCTGTGATTAAAAAAAAAGTATAGTAAAACTAAAAAACAGTGTTTGATAGTTGAATAATTTAAGTCTGGAAGATAGCCATATTTGTGATAACTTGTGTAATACTATTTTTCATTTAAGAATAATATACTGTGATTTAAAATATAGGGTGTAATAATACTTATTGTCATTTTATTTTCATGAAAAACCATATTTCATAGTTGAATTAATTGGTGGAAAATAATCACCTTTGCGAAAACACCTGTAATATTTTTTTTTTCATAAGAATAATATACTGTGATAAAATATATATATATATATATATATAATTAAACTTTATAACCATTTATTTGCATAAAAAACATTGTTTGTTAGTTAATATGAGATATAATCACATTTGTGATGACTTATGTAATATTCTTTTTCATTTAAGAATAATTACTATGATTTAAAAAAAAAAAAAAAAGTATAATAAAATTTTATTACCATTTTATTTGCATAAAAAACAAAGTTTGATATCTGAATAATTTAAATGTGGAATATAATCAAATTTGTGATAACTTATGATATTCTTTTTCATTTAAGAATAATATATTGTTATTTAAAAAAAAAGTATAATACAACTAAAAAACAGTATTTGGTAGTTGAATCAGTTAAATGTGGAAAATAATCACATTTGTGATAACTTATGTAATATTATTTTTCATGTAAGAATAATATACTGTGATTAAGAAAAAAAAAAGTATAATTAAACTAAAAAAACAGTGTTTGATAATTGAATAATTTAAATGTGGAAGAATATCATATTTTTGATAACTTATGTAATATTTTTCATTTAAGAATAATATACTGTGATTTAAAAGATAGGGTGGAATAATACTTATTTTATTTTCATGAAAAACCATGTTTCATAGTTGAATTAATTGGTGGAAGATAATCACCTTTGTGAAAAGAAAACACATCATGTAATATTTTTTTTCATTTAAAAATAATATACTGTGATAAAAAAAATATATATAATTAAACTTTATAACCATTTATTTGCATAAAAAATATTGTTTGTTAATGTGAGATATAATCTTATAATCACATTTGTGATGACTTATGTAATATTCTTTTTCATTTAAGAATAATTACTATGATTAAAGAAAAGTATAATAAAATTTTATTACCATTTTATTTCCTTAAAATACAATGTTTGATAGTTAAATAATTTAAATGTGGAATATATTCAAATTTGTGATAATTTTCATTTAAGAATAATAGTATCCTACTGTGATTTAAAAAAATAGATGTAATAAAACTTAATTGTCATTTTATTTGTAGTTGAATTATTTAATTTTGGAAGATAATCGTAATATTCTTTTTCATTTAGGAATAATATACTGTGATTTAAAAAAGTAAGGTGTTAAAACTTAATTATCATTTTATTTGCTTGAAAAACAAATTTCGATAGTTGAATAATTTAAATGTGAAAAATAGTTATATTTGTGATAAAACGTAACTTATATGATGTTCTTTTTCATTTAGGAATAATATACTATGACTCCTTTGCTGTCTAAAACAAAAATGATGTCGATATGATGGGTAAGTCATCTTTATGTTTTCTAAAAAAAAATATGTAGTATTAAAATTTCCATTGTAGAAGTCAAATTTTCTAAACCCAGAAAATTTACTAGAAAAAATGGCATTTATTGGAAAGTAGTATTTATTTAGTTGTAGATGTAATTAAAGTAGTTAGATTTAATTCAAAGTAAAAATATAATTAAGGTATATATTTATTTAAAGTCATAAATTTCTATTATTTATTACATCCTTACAATTACATAACATTTCCATTACATTCTTTTTGTTTACTGCTTATGACTTATGAGATAATTTAGTACTTCTCCTTTATCCTGTCGACCAATTTCATAAAAAGAAAACAATCGCCAAACTGTAATGCCAAATAAGAAATTGGAAGAATGTTGCTATTGAAATATCAAAATAAATAAATAAATAAAATACAAGAAATTCGGAAAAGCTCCATTCACCTTGCATTTGAATATTTTTAAACGATTTTTTTTTGCACTGGATAGCAGAGATCAATCTCTATTTCTGCCGTTGATTACTTTTTCGATTTTCTTTGCGTATTTTTTTTACGAAGATAGTTTCCCTTTCGGAATCTGTTTCGAAAGTGAAACTATCTTCGTAAAAAAAATACGCAAAGAAAATCGAAAAAGTAATCAACGGAGGAAATAGAGATTGATCTCTGCTATCCAGTGCAAAAAAAAAATCGTTTAAAAATATTCAAATGCAAGTGAGATATTAGCACATTAATGCCCCATTGGATTAACATTAGCGCCGTATTCCCGAGCGCTTGCTCAACGGGAGCCTTAATACATTTTTGTATTCTCTATTGGGGGGGGGGGGGGGGTAATCTTTGCAAGCTTGAATTGTCCATGCCTTGAGACATTTTTCTTCTAGAGTTTCTAGTTGTCTGATTTGATTTTTTATATGCATAGATTATAGTAAATGCAATTCTATATTGTTCTTTAATTAAGAAAATTGTAATATGAATTTTAACATTTTCAAGACAAATATAAAACTCCTACTAGCAGTTTAATATCCTTCTTTTAATATTTTAAGGCTCTCAATTATATTGAGTTTTCAGATATATTGCAGTTTTTTCTTGTCTCCTGGCATGTACAATGTAACAAGAGACTGCCATATTAAAGTTTATCGTACTTAAGGCTGTTTGTTCTCAAATACAAACTATCTGTTTTCTGACATATTCACAGTCACTTTTATTTTTATAATGCAAATAATGTACAAGTGTTCTTATTTTGAAGTTAAGAAATTGAATAGCATTTTCTATTTTTAATTAAGCCAAAAAATCTTTTGGAGAATGTCAAAATAGCATTTTTAACCAATTATCAGGATATGATAGCCTAGAAAAGGTCCTTGTAAGATAGCAATTGATTAATTATAACTAAGATATAACACATTTATTGAAAAATGAAAATGCTATTCGATTCAAAATCATTTCAATATTAATGTACTCAATTTTCATCCGTTTACTTATAAAACAGACTGTGAATGTGTAAGAAAGTTTCTTGTTGTTGAGTATTTTTTTAGAAGCACCTTAGTAGCATTTAATAATTAAGGGGGTTAGAATGACAGTGGAGTAAGTCAAAATTTTGAAAAATCTAGATAACCATATTTTATCTGAACGTATATTAATTTCTATTCAGCGTGACAGTCATATAAGTCATAGTTCACTTAAGGAGTTACTAGAAGGAAAAACAAGTTGGACCACTTAATGAAACAGCAATGCGACAAGTTTCACAAAACCCTTCATTTCTCAAATTACTAAATAATGACTTACTCCACTGTTATTCTAATCTCCTCAATTATCAGTTTTATGTATACACAATAAATTTAAATATTTTTAACATTTTTGTACATTGTCATAATGAGTTTTTTTTTTTAATTATTTCAGAACATTTAGTTTCTACAATAATCTATTCAATGAGGAACTCTTGCTGCTACAATAGAGCAAGAGGCCATTTCAAATTTCTTCTCTCGAAATATGAGTGACCACATGTGCTGCTGACTGTGAGATGGTGATGAAGAAATCATGTCTATTTGTTATTTTTATATCGATTTGGTCACTCACAGTTTATTCAGGTGTGTATCCTTTTATATCTTTATATGTTTACATAAAATTTAAGTGCGTTAATCTTAATTCAATTTTAAATAAGATTGTTTTCTGTTTAAAAAATGCTCATGTTTTGAAGATCACAGTAATTTCTATTAATATATTTTAGTTTATACAGTCAGTTATGTGAAATTCATTCAGCTTGGGACCGAAGGTTTGGTTATTGTTTTGTTTACACAAATTTTCTTTTAGTCTGATTTTAAGTTAGCAATATTTGCATAAAAATGAAAATGCAAAAAGAAAATTTAGTGCTAGAATAGCGTATTCAAAACGAAATTATATGCATCTTCAAATTTCTTTGGTCATTGTAAGCATTCACACAATGATAATAAAAGATTTAGTTGATGAATACTTTTTCTGTATTCTAGAACTACACTAAGACATCACCAATTCCAACTCTATTAGTCCAAAATTTCAAATTATCTGAACTGAAAAAATTTTCTTTTAGCCTTACAAAGATAAATTTTATTAAGAATATTAACAAGTTTCAGTAAAGTAATACAAAACATATGTAATTATATAGTTATGTACAGTACTAGTACAATCAATTGCTTACCAGTATACAGAAAAACTTCATTCGCTGTTTGGTTGCATGAAATCAGTCACTTTTTATAATACAGTATCTATGCTATATGAGTAAAGCAATATGATTGTCTAAAGTGTTATATTTATTAAGTTAAATATTTATGTTATATATTATGTATTTAATTTTGATTAATTATTACTTATTATGTAGTTTAATAATAGTAATTTTTAGTATTACACTAGCTGCTCAGTGTTTCCCGGACCCTTGATAATTACCTTAAATAAAGCTAAAATTAATATGATTTTATATCTTTAACCTGATTTTGTATGAATTTATATTTTTAAATAAAAATTCGCAAAAAAATTTATTGATATCTAGTTGTTATTGCACTCATAAGAAGACATTTTCTATTTTTTTTTTCACATATAGTCGTTTCATAGTTTAAAAAAAAAATAGTTCTTGTCTGAACTCTTTTAAATTTTTATCAGTTTTATATATAACTGTTTTGCAGCCTATGTTTCTTTTTGCCTTTTTTCTTCGTGCAAGTCCTTTAACATAACAAAAAATAAATAGTTCTTATCTGAACTCTCTGAAATTTTAATGGGTTATAAATATAACTGTATGCAAGCACTCTTTAAAATTTCATGAAGAAATATGCATATTTATTAGTGAAAACATGAGCTGAAGCTGTGCCAAAACACCCTGCTTTTTACTGTTTTCATCGAAAATTTCTCAAATTTTCTTTAAAAAAAATATTTTTATTTGTCTGAATGTCACATAATTATTTTAGGTGATGTAAATTCAGTCTGCTGAGATGCTCTAAACAGATTGTGGGCCTTTAGTTATTCTTAGTGTAGAAAAAAGATAGTCTCCTGGAGGCACGAATTTTTTTGAAAGGGTTAAAATTTGTATTTATGAAAACTGATTGCACTGTCAAAAAAAACGAAGGTCTCGACTTTAAATACATATTTTTTTGTTTATCGATACCTTTGAAATTGGGTTGTGGGGAAACAGCACCAAAAGGAAGAAAAAGTTCCCTTTAAAAATGACCCTTTCCAATTTTTTTTTTTTTTTAAAGCGGTTAACAGCGATATTTTTTTTAACTGATTGTGGCGTATAAAACGTAACAGTACGAACTTTAAGAATATGTCATCTGTTTTTCCGTATTTTAAATGGTGCAGCCGATGGGCATTAAAACAAAAGTAAAAAAAATATAGACATTTGGTTTTTCCCTTCTACACTTTATGAAAAGCAGGACTGAGCATGCTTGGGCATGTCTGTTGATTTTTGCAAAGAAAAAAAAAAAGATCACTCTTTTGATGAGTTTTTAATTAATATCTCAACTAATTATCAAAAAATTGCATCAGGACCTGCCTTGGACTGTTCTCACCAAAATTTTCAAACTTCTATTTGTGGTAGATTTTGCTAGTCATCGCCGACACACAGACAGAGCAAAACTTTCTTTTATTAGTATAGATTACTGTAATAATTTATTGTTTGGATAATCTGAAAAATCAGCAAATCCTATCAACCAGAAAATTGTGTCCAGTGTCCAAATTAACCAGAACTTATTATGTATGAGTTTTGAAGAAAATTCCTTATTTTCATGGCTAAAAATTAAGGTGCATCTTAGATTTCAGTAAGCACTGTATTTTTAAAATGCTTTTGATAAAATATTTTATATTAAATTGTTTAATATTTTATACTAGATGTTTGAATATTTTCTTAAATTCTTAGGTATAATCCAACAAGAACCAGAATACACAACTGCTCTTCTTGGTGAAGATGTCATCTTGCCTTGCACTTTTTCATTCCCTGAAGGCACCCCCGTACCATATGTTGTACAGTGGCAGAAACAGGATGTGAAAATTCCCATATACATTTGGTATGATGGTTACCCACCCCATGCTGGCGAAGGTTATGAAGGCCGTGCCTCTCTCAGTGGGCTGGCCTCTCTCAATCTGACTGGTGCCCGAGAAACTGATCAAGGATGGTACGAATGTAAAGTATACTTTCTGAACCGCCCTCCTGATTCTCCTAAAAATGGTTCTTGGGTGCACTTAGATGTATTAGGTAATTTTTCCTTTTATTATTTCTGGCTCTATAATTTATTTTTTTATAAATAAGTAGATGCAGAATTTAAATATGCAAATTCAATTAATATATTGGTATTATAAACATATGCATATTTTTAATGTAGCACCACCTCATTTTAAACTGAAGCCTCCTGACACAGTTTATGTCAAGGTCGGAGAATCAGTTTCTTTAAGTTGTGAGGCTGTTGGAACACCCCAGCCTGTTATATCATGGTTTAAGGTATGTAAACTGTATATATCATATTTTCTTATGCATAAGATAAACTTTTTTACCTTTACTTATTTTACCCTAAAAAATAGTGTGTATTTTATACAATGAAGGTACAGATTTCTTTTTTTTTTTCGTACTCATTTTGGTATGTCTCATGTTTGTATAATGTATATTATGCTTTTAGAAAATAGCAATAATAATAATAATTGCCGAAACGTCAGTGAAGGCTTACTGTTGAGACCCGAAAAGTTTTTGGTTTCTGTCTGTCTGTTTGTCTGTCTGTCTGTTTGTCTGTCTGTCTGTTCCGCGATAACTGCCGTAAAAATGATCCGATTAGGTTGATTTTTGGTGGGTATGTTGGTGAGATACCCGGAATTAGCTGTATAGTTTTTGGTTAAATTTGGTTCATTCGTTCGAAAAATATAGAACATTTCTTTTTAAATTATAATGCTTTCCTATGGGACTGCAGACGATTTTCAAATTTAATTTTTAACTGAAATGGAAATCGCATATTTGAATAATGGATTTCAACGTAAAATTATGGATGTTGATATTCGATATGGAGGTTTTAAATATATCCAATAATTTTGAAAAATTGACGATACATTTATTAGAATTGAGATATTAATTGTTTAAATGATTGGAAATTTTTTTGCATCTGTTCCGGAAATATAAAACTTTTATTTTCATGTTTTTTACAAATTTGAAAATGCATTTCTTTTTACTTTGCTCTTTAATTTATCAGTTGCCTAGCAACGATATTTCAAAGAAGATATAATAAAAGCAACACGCACAATTTTGTTCCAATAATTTATTAGCAAAATAAATTTTTGTATTCTATTGACATAAATGAAGAATTTATTTTAATAAAAGTTTTTTTTTTTTTTTTTTTTTTTATCTAAAAAGTTACAAGAATAAGAAGTTCATAAGAATTTCAGAATATCATTGCACAAACAGTGTTTAATTTAACGTTTCTAATTTCTGAAACCTCCGAAGAATTATATGCCTGTAAATATGTATGCAATAGAAAAAAATTAAATTGCGGATTGTAAGATGCTAAATAATATGAAAAGTGAGATTAAAAAACAGTGACTTGAGCTGACGTTGAGGCTCCTGATCTGCAGATTTACTAGTAATAATTACATTGACTAATATAATTTGTGTATGAATAATCTTATTTACTTAAAAAATATATAATACTTTTATAGATAAATTCTACTAATTGTTATGTATGTGTTACTGAATTTCTAACATAAAATAATTTCCAAATGTAAGTTCAGGAAGTATTATTGCTTTTAAATTATTTAATTTTAATTATTAAAAATTAACTCATAAGTGATACTAAATAATATTCATCTATGGTAATAAAATGTGTTTGTCTCTGTGTGTGTTAGGTATTATCATTCTTTTGCAATCATGTTTGTTCAAAGAAAAATAAAAACAAGAACGAAAAATCATGCTTCAAGCATAGATTATGTAGCACTTTCCAACGCTTCCAAAATAATTTTACAAAACATACCATTTAATAAGCTAAAAGATAACATCTAAGTAAACAATTTGGAAAACGCATAACATATTTAAAAACATAATTTCAGGAATTTCCAACAGATACAATATTCGAAAAATATCCGAATACTTTTATTCAGCCCTGTATAGGATCTATAGTTTTGTATATATACTACATAGGATGCTAAATTTTAGTTTAGTTAGGAAACGCGTAGCAGTTTAAAATTATCCTTCTGGAGTTTCTGTCAGTAAACGGAAATGTGTTCGCGAACTTTTGTGCTGCCCTGTGTAGGATCTACATAATTTATACACATCACATAATAGACAAAAAGCGAGTTAAAATTAAAATCGCGTTCAGTAACTTAAAACGCACTTCCAGGAATTATTGTTAACAGACAGTAGAGAATTCTTTTGTGTGTCCCTGTAAATGAACGATGACTGCTATACACACACTATTCTGTAGTAAGCCTCTTGTAATGCACCTTAGTAATATATATAAATTTCAATGCGTTTAGAATAGTGAAACATGATTTAAATAAACCGCAGACGATTTTTCTCCATAGACGTAATGTAACAGAATTCTTTTGACTGTCCCTGTAAAGTAACTATAAGTGCTATGCACACCTTATTCCATATTAAGCTTCTTCTAATGCACCTTAGTGATATACAGTGTCTCACAAAAGTGATGGGACACTTGTGCTTTATAAAAAGAAACTGCAATAAAATAAATAAACAAACATGTGCAAAAATTTTTTGGGTGTGTTTCATATTTAAAGTTAGTAACAATTATTACATAACATACATTTTGTCAAAATATTAAAATATTAATTTAATAAAAATACAATTGTTCAGAACGGAGCAAAAAATGGCTCACATAAGTGATGGGACACTTACTTTTCCATCAAATATTTATCCAAAAATTTTACTTTTTAAAAGGTTTTAATATTTTGTTGGATTTCCTTTTACTTTTAAAACATGATTTAATCTTTTTGGGATGGATTCGACTAATTTTTTTGTGATTTCTGGAGTGATTTTACCCCATTCTTCTTGAAGCACCGATTTTAGTTGTTGTTTTGAAGAAATGGTGTGTTTGCGAATTCTTGATTCCAATTCTTGCCAAATATTCTCTATGGGATTTAAGTCTGGAGATTGTGGTGGTGTTTTTATTATTTCAGGACAGTTATATAGCAGCCAGAGTCTAACGTTCAGAGCAGTGTGCTTGGGGTCATTGTCCTTGTAGAATTTAAAATCGTTATGAAGGTTCAATTTTCGTGCTGAAGATTTCAAATTTTGCTTTAAAATATCAATATACTTGTACTGATCCATTATACTGTCAATAAAAACAAGATTACCAACTCCAGCGGACGACATACACCCCCATACCATAACTCCTCCTCCACCATGTTTTACTGTTGGTACCAAGTTCTGTTTGCGAAATTCTTCCCTGGGTTTTCTCCACACCAAGATTCTACCGTCAGAACCAAATATATTAAATTTACTCTCATCAGCAAATATAACTTTATTCCAGTAATCAGAATTTTTATTTATGTTGGATTTTGCGAAAGCTAGTCTGAGTTTTCTATTCTTTTCACTTACGAAGAATTTTTTCCTGGCTACTCTACCGTGATATCCAGCAGATCGAATTACCCTTCTAATAGTCTCAGGATTAACAATTATTCCATATAATGCTTGTAAATCAGCAGCAACTTTTGAAGCACTAATTCTTGGATTTTTTTTAATATTTCGAACGATAATTCGCTTTATTCCATTGGATAGCTTTGATGGTCGGCCAGGTCTTATTTTATCCTGAATCATATGATTCTTTTTATATCGTTTAATGATACTGAAAACTGTTGAACGACTCAAGTTAACTGTTTCAGCAGTTTTTCTAATAGATTTTCCACGTTCAATATGCAAATTAATAACTAATTTTCGAATTTCAGGCGAAGTTTCTTTTCGTTTAGCATTCATGGCTACACAGAGCTAAAAAACACAAAAATTCCAAAACAAACTGGAGAGAAATACTGCAGACGATTTTATAAATTATTGCCAATTGCTTTAAAGTAAAAATAAAACCCCAAAAAATATTTTTATTGCTTATTTCAGACGATTTTTGTTGCATATATAATGGTGTCCCATCACTTATGTGAGCTATTTTTTGCTCCGTTCTAAACATTTGTATTTTTATTAAATTAATATTTTAATATTTTGACAAAATGTATGTTATGTAATAATCTTTACTAAATTTAAGTATGAAACACACCCACAAAAAAATGTGTACATGTTTTTTTAATTTATTTTATTAGTTTCCTTTTGTAAAGCACAAGTGTCCCATCACTTATGTGAGACACTGTATATAAATTTCAATGCGTTTACAATAGTGAAACATTATTTAAATAAACCGCAAATGATTTTTCCCCATAGACCGCAATGTAACGAAATTCTTTTGAGTGTCCCTGTAAAAAAACTATCAGTGCTACACACTTCCGTTGCAATAGGGAACATGCTATAGATAAAGACAATAACATATAAAAATTGCAGAGCAATCCGAGCATATTTACGGGAGTTAGAGCACAGACAGACGGCCATACGGCAGACAAACCGAAGTCATAAGCACTTTTCAACTAGGTTAGAAAGGTGCTAAAAAAGGTTAAATTTTGAATGCATTAAGAAAAAACTGATTATTTTAACTGTACATTTCAGTGCAAATGTAGTATTAAGGAAGTATTTTTAATAACAATACATAGTTTTTTCTTCTCAGTAACATATTATGACACACAATTCTAATTGGACAGTTTATTTTGTAGAGTTCATATAGTCCTTGAAAGTCCTTATTTTTTTTAAAGTTATTTTTTATCCTTAACCTGCTGTCTGCCGACCAAAAGGGCAGAATATAATCCTTGAGAGTATATTAATCGTCACTCAATGTTTTAAAACTGCATTATATCTGTAGAATTATATTAATTTAAATAATGCTCCTATTGCAGTGAAAGCTACAGCTTAGTGAGTGGATATATCAGTTCATAGCTTTGAGAAGGTTAAAGTCCTTTTTTTTAAAATACAAAATCCGCAAAAAGTCCTTGATTTTACTCTCTCATTATTTCTAACTCAGAGGTGAAAATCTTCTTGTGTTCCAGCAGATTTCTGTTTTATAATTCATCCAAATTTCACTTCTCTTCCCACCCTTTTCCTTCTAACCACCTATAGAACACAAACTATAAAATCTTTAAAATTCTTAATTTTATTAAACTTTTCTGCTGTATTTGTTATTTTAATCTAACAATAATGAATCCATCTAAATTCCTTCCCCATAACCTGAAATTTCCACTTCCCCTTTGCTCCTCCTTATCCTTACCAAGCACACAAAATTTAAAGTTATTTAATTTTTTTCCCCTGTTCTATTTGTAAATCTTTAGTAATGGTAAATAAATAATCATCCGCTCTTTTTCTTCATATCTCGGTGTAGGTGAATAAACAGCATATTTTCTATGTTGTTTCTTCAGATTGGCAACAGTTCTGCTTTGTTTATTTGTCCATATTGTAGATTCAGTGCTACAAAGCAAAAATATTGCCGTAGTCTTATAAAGTATATTAGATTAAACATATAATATATATATGTGCAATAAATATATCACTTTCCAATGAAATAATAAATCCTAAATAATAAATACTGCAGTACTAATAAAAAAAAGGAAAGAAAAAAAAAGCAGTGTTGAAAATTTTACAATAAATGTTTTTTTTTTTTTTTTTTTTTTTTGAAAGATTTTGCAATCTTTTTATATATGCTTCACCCCCTAATTTATAGAGGAAAAAAAAAGAAGATAACCACTTTAAATATATTTTATTCTAATGAAATCTAACAATTAGTTCTAAAACAGCACAGAGTTTGTAATAGATTGCTTAATGGTTTCATAAATTTAAATACAAAATTGCTGCCAAATGATTTCATGCTGTGACCAGTGGTCATATATACAGCAGCCAGTCAAATCTTAAGTATTCATGTATTACACGTATTTCTATTCTTAAAGTACATTTTGAGGGGAAAAAAATCGGGCTGTATACATAAAAATATACAGCATATTTGTTTTGAAGCTAAATGTTTTTGTTTACTGTAAAAATGTATTTTACACTTAAAAGACGCTTTTACAAAGCAAGGCCAAAGAGATTGTACGTACATTTTGTAGAATTTCTAAGTATTAATTTTATTTTGAAAATTCTGATTTATTTTTTATTTTGTTTATTAAACAATAATTATGATGGTTTAAATCATATCTTTTAGGGTATGTTTCACCTTATTTATTTAGCATTTTTATTAAGACATTTTTTTTAAAACTCCAGGATAACTTTTTAGACTTCCTTTTGTCAGACAAATCTTATGTGTGTTCAGAATAAAAAAATTAAAGGCCCTCCTCTCTGTACTTATGTCTACTTTTTACTCCTTGCATACATGCTTTACCTCATGAAGAAAGCTACAAAATTACTGCTTTCAAAATTAGCTGTCATTTTCTGTTTTGAAGACAAATCATGTAACCGTAACTTGCTTGTTTTGTGCAAAATTTGTTCTTCTCAACAATTTGCTAATCTCAGTGGGAAATCTCAGCTGCAGTGTATAGCAGTGCAATTACATTTAGTCAGAGTTTTTTCCCATTGACACTTAGTGGTATAATGAAGTACTAAGCCACCAAAGGAATTAATTTTTCGTAGGCAACAATTGTCTATTTACTCAATATTAGGTCTTTGTGTTTTAGTGCCAGGTGTCTTATTATTTGGAATTGCTTTATTTACAGATTTATTTATTGTTTGTGTTTAGAGTTGTTTTACTGTAGTTTTTTAGATTATAAAATTAGACAATTCAGCATAATTAACACTCAACAAAACTCAATACAATTAACATATTAAGAGTGTATTAGAGAGTTGAGTAAACAAATCCCATTGATAAATATATATCAGCAGTAATTTTATATCTGAATGCAATAATTACTGTAAAAGTAGTAAATAAAATGTATGCTTGGGGTATGCATAAGCACTCACAACTTACACACACAATTTTCATTGTGTGTGTAAATAAAATTTATGCATTTTAAATATGTTATATAGTATAAGAGTAGCCTCTCATTATATCACTTTTTCATATATATAGCTGTGTTTACATGACTCCTGAAAAAATAATCTGTAGTTTAATGCATTTTTACTTTCCATACACATACAGTGTAAGAAAAGTATTGTAATCATGATAGAAACCTCATTATAGAAATATTGGTATATTTTTACATTTTGAGGTTCCTCTAATCTGTTTTCGCTATTTTTACAATGATTCCATATGTATGTGTGGATGTTTGCCTGTATATTAAAATTTCCAAACTTTTTCAGATTCCCCAGTGCACACCTTTATAAAATTAGGATAAAAGTTTTTATTTATTGTTATATATGTACTAAAATTTTTCCTTCTTTTTGAGAGATAAATCTGACAACTCTACTCATGTTATAAGATGGCCACTTTGTTCCATCATGATTTTCTTGTTCAAAATGTAACATGTCATTTGATTTGTAAATAAATAAATATTTATAACTTTTAATTTTTCATTTAATAGGACAATCAGCTCTTACAGTCATTACCTTCAGTTCAGATCACTACAACTGAACTTCATATAAAGAACATCCAACAAGGTGATATAGGCGACTACATGTGTGTTGCCAAAAACAAAGAAGGAAGCTCCAATGCGTTATCCAAAGTTATTGTTGCTGGTAAGTTACTTTAAAAAAAAAATGGTTTATTGTGAAATTTGGTAAATCTTGTAGTCTGATGTTATTCAATGGTAATCTTATTTCTGGTTCCTTAACATGGGAGCATGGGTGCAAGCAAGAGGAGACATGGGAAGGCCATTGCAGTGTAATGTAACTACATTTTATCTCATAATTTTTTTGGGAAAAAAAAAAAAAAAACATTTGTCCCAAGTGACTTAAAACAATTAAATACCAAGTATTTTTTTTTTTCTTCAGAAAGTAAGATTTTCTGTCATTATTGAGCTTTGCCCACCTGAACCCTCCATGCAAGACATTTTTTAATTCTATATTTTTATATTCATATATTTAAAAATAATCTTAAATAGTGGGTTCAGAGGGACAAAACCCCTCTGATTAAAAAAAAAAGTTAAAATTTTTCTTAAAAAAAATAAATAAATAAAATAAAATGGTAGAAACTAATTTTTGAATATTTAAAATTTCTTAATGTTAAATTTCTGTACTGTTAATTGATAAAAAAATTGTTTGACATTGAAGAAGGAAAAGGGGATTCTGACCTCCACTCCAAAATATCTTACTTTAGCTTGTTTATTTTATTTTATGTTTATATTCTCCATTTTATAAAACTCAGCTTAGGTTGCTGACGACAGGCATATATGTTTCAAATTATTGCCTCTACCTGAGCTACAATATGCCGGCATTCATTCCTGGGAGTTTTCATGTGCCTGCATTGTTACTTTACTGAACTCACCATTTACCATTTTTTACTATATTGCTATGCATTTAGATATTTATGTGCACAGGAATTGTTTTAAATCATTAACTTATTTGATTAACCTTATTGGTTAAAACCCATTGAGAATATTTTTACCTTTTTCAAACATGTAGAATATTACCATCACATATAGCATTTTTTCACATCCCATTTTTATCAATTTAATTAATTTTACTTTTATCATTATTTTGTTTTCTTATGTTTTTTTTAATTTTTTTTATTGTAAATCTGGATGGGTATTTTTTAACTCTTATATGTTGACTTATTTGTTGTTTAGATATTTGAAGAAATAATAATAATAATAAATCCTAAAAAAGAGAATCCATAAAACCATTTATTTCCTTCAGTTGTTTTGGTTTTGTATTCATAATTGGTTGTGATGTAGTAAAAATAAATCGATCAATTACACCACATGGAAAACCTGGAGTAGTTGGGGAATTTGGAAATTGGCCAAGGGTATTTCAATATTTTATCCAAAATCTGGAAAAGTCGGGGAATTTAACAAAATTTCATGGTGATCGTCAAATAAGTGCAAGCTTTGTCCCACGATGAATAAATTTTTTTTTTCATGTTTTCACAAATTTCTACTTCCTACTTTTAGCATCCCTGTTCCCATTATCATTAATTTATGTAAATAATAAAGTATATATAATAATATGTAAGTCTCCTGTAAGTAAAAGTGTATAATAAAACATCAGCTGAAATACAGCAGCAAAAGGAAAAAAAAAAAAATGTTAGCAGATTACTGCTGGACACCTAAGGAAAGCAGATACCATTCATGAGACAAATTTCAGCACAATGACTTTTCATGATGGTTTTTATTCATTTGTTATCCATCCGTTACTTGTTATCTAATCTATCAATCTTTCTTGTGTTTTCAATTTTACCTAAGCACTGCAATATAACAATCCTTCATTGCTCTTTATTTTTATAAAATTCTTTCTCGTAAATATGGTATATGCTGGTACAGCTTGGATGTTATGTTTGGATTTAGAAATGTTAAATATATATGCTTCACATTCTTGTTTTGCAGAAAGGCAAAATCTTCATATTTATTATAATTGTATAAATGATAGATAAGTATTTGATTATCATGTTTATGTAATATTCTATTAAAACAATTATATGCATATTAAGTCAGGGAAATTTCATTAAATTGGTTAAAAAAAAAAAAAAAAAAAAAAAAACTTCTGTAGACACCATGTTAAAACACATGTAGATTAACGGTAAATTCATACATACTTTTCAGTTATGTTAACATTGGCTGTTTCAGTAATTAAATATTCATTCCATTTCATTTTCTTGCAGGACCTGCAGTAATAACAGTTCCTCCTCAAAATACCAGCAAATTAGAGGGTGGCAAAGTCGAATTTATCTGTGAGGCCAAAGCATTACCAGCTAATGTCACCCACAAGTGGTACCACAATGGTGTAGACATAAGTCAGCTCACTTGGCTGGAAAGTCGATCTTTAATTAGGAAAGATGGCCTTCTCTTTATAAGCCCACTTACTGCTGAGGATTCTGGAGTGTTTACGTGTGAAGTTTCTAATGGAATTGGCAGCCCAGATTCTGCTTCGGCATATTTGAGCGTAGAATGTAAGTTAGCTCAAATTACTCCATATAATAAAATAATGGCAATTTTTATTATGGAATAGTATTAAATTTTTAAATATGTTTAAAATTGTCGATATGATGTCCTGAAACCATAAATTCAATAAATCCAATTATTTTATTATCCCCGGAACCATATTTTTTTAATTACTACTACTGATTGAAAAGTATCAATTGGTTCTTGTATTATCTATTTTATTATCATCAGTTTGATTGTGCTTATAAAATGTACCCTTACTAATAATATAAATTGAAAAAAAAAAGGCTAAAATTGTTTATATAAGTATAGAAATGTATTGTAGTTTTTCCTAATTAATTAAAAAAAAAAAAAAAAAAAAAAACTAGATTTTGCCAGACATGAAAATCTTTTTCATTGCAATTCAACTGCAAATCTAGCTTTATTAACAGTTTGCTAACAAGAAAGCCATTTTCTTTAAAATCACCAATTTAACATTTTAAACAAAATTCACTAGAAATAAAAATCTTTTGACTCTCTGGTTTATTTATTTTGACCAGAGCTAGAACTACTAACATAAGCTATATTAGTAAATTTGATATTAATATGAAAAAACTTCTATATAATAATAATAATAAAAAGCTTTAAATTTGAAAGTTTTTTTACATTTATTCTAATATGGTTAAAGTTTTCTTTAAAGGTTTACTTTTGAATGATTTATCTTTATATATTTATTGTTTTTTCTATAAATATCCGTTTCTAATACACTTAGAATATTACATTTATCAGGTTTTTTCAAAAATAATTTATTCACTATTTAATTTGAATTTAGTAATGAAAAGTATAAAATAGTTTTTCATTGTTATGGTTGGTAAGTGTCTTGTGTTTTTTAATTAGTGGTTATGTTCTTGAAGAAAAACCTTTATTGCTATGACCAACAACTTAGGCAATCAGCATGTTAGACAGGTAATTCTCTTCCAGAACAAGTTTTATAGAGCAGATCTGTTCAGCTTTTCAGTAAGCAAGGGGTACACCTCAGCGACAAACCATAGGGGCACTATTATTTACATGATTAGAAACATGCATCAACATTATCTAAATATAGTAGTGACGGTGATTAGTGTTGCCAGGTGTCCCGATTTACATGGGACGTTCATATTTTCAGGAGTTTCATGACCCGTCCGGCAGAACCACTGCTTGGGATGCCAAAAGTCCCTTTTTTTTCATTATGCACAAATTCTTTTTAATTTCATTTAGTTGCATACTATTCTTTGTTCTGCATCAAATGAAAGTTACATTTAAAATTTGTGACAATGTGTTTTTTTATGATTAACGCTGAAAGGAATATTGTTCCAGTCCCAATCCATTCATTTTTTACAGGTTTTACTATACTTTTTTGAGTAAAACATGTGAAAACAGGACTTGTTTAGAACAGAATGTTGTTTTAAATGTAAAAATTTCATATTCCCAACAGAAGGAATACCATACAATTATAACTGCACATTCTGAAACCCTGCGGCAGAAAATCTCAATGTTTTCTGTGACAAACTATTAACAGCAAAATCTTTCTGCAGGAACAGCCTCTGAAGTCAAGACAAGAATTATAATAGGCCAAACTACAAAAAAGTTGAAATATTTTATCCCCTTCCAACCCCTTTGGGAAATTTAGAGTGATTATTTTTTGTTCCTTCAAAGTAACAAATAAGATAACTAGGACACTAAGGCAAGACAGTTAACAAATGTTAGTTTTAAAAAAATATATACTAGGGGTGCTCCGTCCCCCTGCTTGTTACACTCTCCAACCTCCCACGTTAGAGCTCCTATAATACAGGCTGAATCATGCCGCCATTTAATGACCCAGCGGACCAAAAACCAAGCTAAAACCAGTTTGCTTACCGTACTAGTGGACCGCGAGTGACAGTAACAGGGACGGCAAACACCTGCTCAGCCGGTTTCCTAATGCTGAGCTAGGTCACAATATGGCGGTTATTTTGGGCAACATAATGGGTATGCGTCAGCTCCCCTTATAGGAGCCTTACCCCACGTAATTGCTTTGTGACACCGTTTGGTATCGTGCAGCAATTCCTATTTTGTAGACGAAAAAAAAAAAACTGGGAAGATCTATGTAGATTTTTATTGGTCCATTTCCAAATCGTTTGGCACATTTCCAAATACCATGTATACAAATAAAAATATATTTTGTATTTAATTGTAATGAAAAAATGGCATCAACAAATTCGTAAAATAAACTACTTGCCACCTTTAGAGGTGGCAGTGAATAAACCCAATGGACAATATTCCTGTGATGTCACAATAAATATGAATTTTTATTTGCTTCTAAAAATAAAGTGCATGTAAATAAATATTTTTTCCGAAAAAATTTAATTTGCAAATAAAAAAATTTAGCCTTAAAGCCACGTGTCTTTAATATTTATTATTTCTCTTTTATCAGCGCAACAGTGGAAAAAAAAAAAAAAAAAAGCTGGGAAGATCTGCGCAGATTTTCATTGATCCATTTCCAAATCGTTTGGCACATTTCCAAGTTGTTACTTTTTTTTAATATAGAGGGATTCAATTTCGTATGCTAGAAGGGAGAGAGAAGGAAAAGTAGACATTTCAGGGAAGAATTTAAAAAAAATAATTATTATTTAGTTATCATTTATGAAAAGTAACAAATAGAAAAAAAAAATTAAAGAATTTTAAACTCTTTAAAAATGTGTGTGTTAGGGAGAAAGGAAACAAAAATTTCGGGAAGGAGGCTAGTAAATGATCATTCATTTATTGTTATTTCAAAGTAATAAATAGAGCAGATTTTGTTTAGTTTTTAAATGAAAGAGTTTTAAACACAGTGTTTTGTAATTTTCATATCCCTGCTAATCTGTTTAATATAGCGAATTTGTTATTTATACCCAACTACTGGCAGAAATCTGGAGAAGTCTCAATTCTTATTCTTTAAAATATCATTGTGCAACTATGGCAGAAAGACATGAGTTCCGTTATCCAGTCATTCTGAAAAAGGACTTCAAGCAAAAAGCAAGGGATAGACAAAGAATATTTTGTGGCTTCTTTATGCTAATAATCATTACTGTGCAGAGACTTCAGAATCAGATATTCTTCTTATATCTCATCAATAACAATCCAATTACCTTTCAAATTGATTTTTAAAGGATTGTAAAACACTGGAAAAAACTTAGCCTACATTCTTGTTTCTCAAATAGCTTTTTTTTTTTTTTTTTTTTTTTAATAAATAAAATTTTACTTTGAGTCCGAGCATGAAGACTGATATAAAAATCGAGTTTTTCTCATCTTTAATACACACTTGTCTGCATGACATACATACTTTTAAACATACCCAGTAGAGCCATAAGTCCATTATGATAAAAGGGCCAGTCTAAAAACAATTTTCAGAAAATAAACACACATCATAATAAATTTAGAATTACATTTTTTGCATGTGAAAGATTCAAAACTTAAATACCACCTGCAATAATCATTTAAAAAATATATAAGCATTAATGGATAAAACCATAAACAAAGCATCTTTCAAAATGGATTTTTATTATTATATGGTAATGATAAATTTGTCACTGATTTTTGTGTGCAATTGAAGAAAAATCTAGAATATTGTTGGAGTGTGCAGTAAAGTATTTTTGAGTTGCAAACCAGCAGTGATAGATTATTTTACATAGTTTAAAAATTTTATTAGACAGAAAAGTGATTCACAGAAATACGTTGAACCAAAGCATGAGGGAAGTTTGAGACAACTCTTCAAAATAATTGGAATGTCCTTATTAAGTTTTTTAGTTTGTCCAAGTTGAAATTAGAGGCAGTTGATGCAGCAAATTAATCTGGCTAGGCTGAATGTTCTTTTTATATTTTCCGTTCTTGTCACACTGTTATTCGCTGTTTTACTTGCTTTTGGAAATTGTATCTTGTTATGATCAGGGCTTTACAAATTTGATAAAATCTGGTAGCCAGAAAAAAATTCTAGTCGCCAGTAAAAACATATTAACCCCCCACCCCCTCCTCATTGTTTTTCAAAAAGCACAAAAGTTTTTTATGAATTAAAAATGACAAGAATAATACGCAAAGTTTAGAATTATTAGTTATATAGTTTAGAATAGAACAGTGCATAATTATAATAACATATAAACTAAGAGAATACTAACATTCAACACATATAAGAGGGGGGCGGGTATTCGGATTCAACAATCTACGATAAAAATTTGAGGATAAATAAAATAATAATAATAATAATAATAATAAACTTACCCTTCTGAAGTGCAGTGAATGATTTTGTATTTTCATTTACTGAAGATGATAGTCCAAACACATGATTATAAAATATTCTTGAGTAAATAATGTAATTAAATTAGTCGTAATAAAATTTTTGAGTACAGTAAATAATGATCTGGGTTAAATAATTTGTCAAAGAAAAATTTCTCATTCTTAAATAAACAATTTTCTGTTTTTCCTGGATAACCAAGTGTTTACTGTATATATATTATAAAATCTGAATGAATAAATGCACGGTATCATAAGAAAAACAACCATTCTTTACTTAAATTAAATTAAAATTATTTTGAAATATATAATTTTATGACATCTTATATTTGATAAAAGTTTTAAACACCATTTTTCTAATTTGGTTCTTCAGAATCTGCATTATCTATTTTTTGCTTCTTAGCTACCGGCATATGTCCTTGGGTATGTCTCGATTTTTTTGATCCAAAGAACCATTTATCGATAGCTTTCTGCGGTTTAAATTCCTTCAGTGAAGGACCATTCAAATGGATCATCATGAGGTCATTCAATGTTGATGCTTCTATAGAGGTTCTGTTGTCTGTTTTTATTAAATTCAAGTGGCTGAAGCCTCTTTCACATGATGCTGTAGATGTTGGAAGCACTGCAACTATTTCTAATAAATGACTTAGAAATGGAAATCTTCCTTGATCAGAGAGTGCATTATGCAGCAAATCTTCTATCTTTAACCCTCGTCCTAAAACTTTGAACTCGTACCATTCACTCATCAAGGACTTCAAATTAATTTCCCATGAAATCCCATTATTTGCGAAAAGATGTTTTTGAAAGTGTTTGGCAAGAACTTCTATTTCATTTTTACCAAAATCTTCCAGGTTTTCTTCAGGCCATATAAAAGTATCAAACACGGAACAAGCTTTTTTTCAGTGCAGTTTCGGAGTCTAGAAATCGTTCCTGGATGTATTTTATTCCATCACTGATCATTTTGTCTCTATCAGATTTAAATCCCGCCTTATCAATGTTTGTTAATTGAATGCCCAAGTAGTTTCCACTAATCGTTGTTGTATTTTGAAAGTAGCTTTCATAGGAGGCAGGACTGGATTCTAAGTTCTTAAGTTCATTTACAGTGTTTTTAATATGTAGATTAATCTGGCTAAACAGTAACTGTTCTTTTTGAAAAATAAGTGATAGTTCTTTAAATATCAATAAAAAATCAAGTAAGAAGTGCAGCATTAGAACAAATCTGAAGCTTTTCATTTTTTTTACAATTCCTTTTGCCATGGAAGCATCATTTCCTTTTTCATGTGCTGACACATCCTCTAAATGCTTTATAACTGCATTATAATTCTTGATTAATGATGTAAGAGCACCTACTTTACTGGCAACCCATCGAACCTTATGTAAATACTGAAATTTTAGAAGTTTTGTCTCTAGAGTTTTAGCCACATTGCTTAATTGTCCCATTCGTTTAGGGGAGTTCCTGTAAAATTTATATAGTGTTTTGAGAACAGTATCCAATTCATGGAGATATTTCACATTTTTTATTGAGCTCAAAACACTCAAATTTAGTTTGTGAGCCACACAGTGTTGGGAAACAACATCTGTAATGTTTCTCTTTATTTTTGTAGTTAATCCATTTTCTTTTCCAGTCATATTTGCAGCACCATCTGTTCCAAGTCCGACTATCCACTGTCCTCCTAACCAACTAATTCCCAAATTTTCCATTTCTTTATCTAAAGCCTTGTAATATCCTTCAGCAGTAGATGATTGAAGTGGTACAACTGACAGGAACACTTCTTTTACTTTCTTGTTCTTAATGTATCGAATGTAAATAAGTAGCTCATCTATAGTGGACTTATCAGTTGAAGAATCAATAAGCATTGTTGCATGCTTAGATTGTTTTATTTCTTCAATTAATTCTTTCCTTATCTCCTCAGCAATGTATGATACAAATTCTCTGCACCTTACATTATTTTGATACTGTTCAAGAGAAACATCTAGCTTAAATTTATTTAATAAAACAATTAGACTTGGAAAATCAGTAAACGGTTTGTTATATTTTGCAACATAATATGCTGTGTTGAACAGCTTTTCTAAATGACTGAACATTGCTTCATCCATTTTTTTACGACACATTGCTAGTGTCGGCTAAATACACTCTCAGGTTTATTTCTAGCAATGTCATGGGCAATGCAGTTTCTGTGCGCATTCGATGTGTGGTGTATTTTAAATGTTTGAACCTTAAATGGCCCCTGAAAACCTAAAACAATTTTTGAGTTATTGCCTGAAATAGTAGGGTATTTAGAGCATATTTTACACGAGGCTGTATCATTTTCAAATAGTAGCCATGGAAATTCCTCTAACCATTTTTCTTGAAATTTTCGTTGTCCAGATTTGTTATTAGGACCAGATATTTGTTGTCCAGCTTTTTTATTCAGATCATCTGTATTACGTTGTAGCAGTTCTGCATTTTGTAAAACTTGTTCTTGTTCATTTGGTTTTGATTTTTTACCATCACTTTGTTCCTTACTGCTATTATCACTTTTAGGAATTCCAGACGACGTTTTTTTGTTAAAAAAAGAAAGAATTTTTTTTTTTTTTACGCTCTATAACATAAAAATTAAACAAAAAGCGAAGATTGAAATGCAAAAATATTCTAGGGATCACAATAGATTCCACAAACGAAATAAATTGTTACGAAACAAAAACGGACACATATTTTTAATTACTTTTTCTTTTTTTAAAGAAGCCAATCTCTGCAAAGATGTAATACCGTCAATCTTTTACGTCATGACTAGACAAAGTCTCCAAACCAGGCTGGCGCCTATTAATTGTGCAATGTTCAGATAATAAAAGCGCCATGTACTTTACGTGAGGAAGAAATATTTAAAAATAAATATTTAATTTTAATAAAAATAGTTATTCTTGAAATTTTAATAAAATTTTATAGATGTACTTCAAATGAATTATTTATAGTTACCTAACTTAGATGTTGTTATTCTTTAAAATGAACGTGATCGATTAATTTTAGTTTTAATTCTGAAATACAAAAATCTGATTTGAAACTAAAAGAAAAAAAAAAAACTTGAACATTTTTTAGAATTGTATCCAATTTTAGATGCCGCCAGAGTGACTAGATTATCATGATTTCTTACTGTTTTATTGAAACCTCCCTCCTCTCTTCCCACATTCTAATCACGTGATATGCTAGCTGGCTTTAACGGAAAAGAATAACATTTTCTGTGCATGAGATGAGAAATAAATGCCTTTTAAACTTGGCTCTTCCATTAAAAATTTGATAGAAGAGCAAAACAACTATTACATGCCACGCGCGAGTAATTAAAAAAAATTATAAAAATAATAATATAATAAAAATATTAAGGGTGGGAGTGGGTGAAAAGGAAAATTTGTAAACATTTCTTAGGTCAATTTTTGTAAAAAAAAATATAAATAAATAAAAAATAATAAAAAGCCAGAATAAAAAAGTTGGTGGCCAGATAGAAAAAGTTGGTCGCCAGTGGCGACCTGGCGACCGTATTTGTTAAGCCCTGGTTATGATTAAGCTAAAATAGTTTTTTTTAAATTATTTTTCCTTTTTACGGTTCTGTACTTAAAAAGTAAAAATGGAACCATTTTAGGATCACTCCTGTGTCTGTTTGTCAGAGCCCTTTTTTTCGTAAACTATGGGACGTGGAAAGTTCAAACTTGGGAATGTTATAAAGCCTTTCTACCCCCTTATTTTCAGATTATTAGCCATTTACAAATATGTTTAGGAAAAATTTACGTGGCTAATTAAGTTACTTGAAAAAAAAGTTTTCTTTTTGTACATCGTATGGGATATTGTGTGAAAAATCTCATAATACTGAACTCAAAAATATATTTATTTTAATTTTAGGTATTATATTTTCAGAGATATCATCGAAAATGCACTGCAAAAATATGTCCCTCCCTCCTCTATAATCCGAATCTACTGAAACTAAAATTATGAAAATATTAGGGATAGTAGGAGTTTATATAAACTTTGCAGGAAAACTATAGCGATTTTCCTAGGTAACATAGTTTTTGAGAAAAACACATGTTTTTGTTACACACAAACTTTACTTTATGGGTGGTCAGAGGGAGAGTTGACGCACGAGTTATACTTGCACTTGACTGATTTTATTCAAAAAGGACAGGAAAAATATGTACAGAATGACATCTATACATTATGACGGAAAAAATATGAACATAATGTGGGGAGGGGAGGAAGAGAAGAATGATAGTATAAAGAATCATTTGAAGAGGGTGCTAAGAGAATATTCAAAGGATGCCATGTTAGACTTTGAAAGAGGAAGTCTTATAGGAGTATTTAAGAATTTAAACATTCAAGCTTAAGAAAATATAATTTTCAAGTGTTAGAAATTATTTTATGATACATATATTAATTTTGAAGGGTATTTAAAAAAAAAAAAAAACGTTTTTTTAGAATATTTAAGGTTAGCACCCGAGTCTTGATTATTATAATGTTTTTTTAAATAAAAAGTATTTGACTGTATTATTGTAATAAGTTAAAAAAAAAGTTACTTTTACCTGAAATCTCTAATCCATGGAAATCGTTCTGTATTAAGTAAAAAAATTAATTTATCTTTGAAAATTATTTAAAAAATTTACACTGTGAGATTAAAAAAATATATATATATATTCATTTTAGATCCTGCACGTGTTACTTATTCTCCAACGATACAGTACCTCCCATCCGGTTTGTCTGGAATTCTAAGATGTTATGTCCAAGCCAATCCTCCATTTCAGTTCATCAACTGGACGAAAGATAGGCGGCCATTCGATCCTAATGCTAACCCTGGTGTGAAAACTCTAAACAATGGCTCTTTGTTGTTCGAGAGAGTGAGTCACGAACATCAAGGAAGATACCGTTGTACTCCATATAATGTGCATGGAACAGCTGGCACATCTAACATCATGGAAGTCTTAGTGAGAGGTAAGATGTTTGTTATTAGTTGATGATAAGTTTAATTATAGTTGATTATAGTAAAGTTTCGTCCAAAATTTTGGAATACAGCCACAAACATTTGTGATGAAGCATGTGTAGGGTATCAGCTAACTGAGTATGATCAGTGTTGAATTCTGACACTTTTCTCCAGGAGGGATTTCTTTGGCTCTGGGGAGGGGGGGGGGGGATTGGTTCAGATAAAAATGGGAGAGTCATAATTAATTCATATAATGCTAACTGTTACATTATTTATTATCTAAATTCATATTAATACTGTTTTAATGAAGTTTCCTTTTCTTACTAATGTCATTTTAATTTTTTATTACAATATATTCTACTATTTTTACCATTTTTAACCATGCTAAATTAACTTTATTTTTTTTATACCTGCCTCTTTCCCCCCCCCCCTTTCTGTTTATTATAGTAATCTCACTAAGAAAAAAATCAGATTATTGCTAAACGTCTTGTTATACTAATCAACACTACTTCTCTTTAGGTTTTCATATTTCTTCCATTTTATTTCTAAAAAGTTTAAAAAATTTCGCTATCTTTTGATTTTCTTCAGATTTCAATTTTGTTGGCATTATTGCATTCCTTTTCTTAGTTACTTTGTTGAAATATTTTTAAACTGTCTTGTTTATTTACTAACCAGAAACTGCTTTTGATACTACATTAATAACAATCATGGAATAACAACTACAGTGAAACTTCCATTTAACGAAGTCTCATCGTTACACTTAAAAACTTCGTTATAAAGAAAATTCGTTAAATAGAAATCAACTTAAATTCATGAAAATATTCCTTCAGATATGACAAACAGGTATTGGATTCAGAAGCTTTTGATTCCGTTTCAATTATCAAGCCATCTTTTACAAAACAGTTCTGTACAATGGATGAAATCACGTCACATCCCCAAGCTTTGGATCAAGCTTTCATCACCTCTGATACACAGATTTTCAAACGAAAGTTCACTACATTTTCTTTTTTCTGTCTTTTTCTATACTGTACTTCAAGATTTTTTGTATTGTCAGGAACAAAAATAACTTTGATCTTCTTCGATTTACATTTTGAAGCATATTCTTGTGAATGTACAAAGCAATTGCTTATCAGCAATGGAAGGTCAGATTGGTAACTGTCTGACTCTGATAGTTTTTGCTTCATTGCAATTAACGCCATTGCGTCACTGCATCTTCTATGTTAATGAATGTAAAAAGGGGATTTTGACTATTCCAACTGTCAGCGCTGGAGTCTCGGTGTGGGAGAGGAATGATAACAAATGTTTTCTTAGTGTGAAAAAATTGTTTTATTCAGCACAAAGCAGAATAGAAATTATTTAAATGTGTTCATTTTCGTGCAATCCGCTGAAATAAATTTGCATATCTATCGCAACAGCAACCTCTTAGTTGGAATTCTGTACACGTACAAAAGTGGAACAAACTTCGTTATATAGAATATATATTTCGTAATATGGAGATTAATTTACATGCTAAAGGTGTTCAAAGTCAAAATTCTGCAGAAAATTTTGTTAAGTAGAAAACTTTGTTAAATAGGGACTTCATTAAAGGGAAGTTCCACTGTAGAATCTTCATGTAAGAAATATTGTAATGAAATTTGTGATGGTTTTCAACTTTCATCTTTATGAAATTTTATGGTGGTGCATTTTAATAAGCGTGTATTTTTCTCTTTTCTTTTCCCCCTTGAAAATTAGGTGATTGTTGTGTGACTTATTGAGTTGTCATATTTTAGATATGCTTATGAGTAGGAATTAAAAAATGCAGTTGCCATCAGCAACCAAAATATTTTAACTGGCAATTGGAAGCATCAACATTGAATGATCTAATGATGATTCACTTGTATGCTTTACTTAATGACTATAAAACAGAGAAAGCTATAGATAGGTGATATTAAAAATTAAAATACAGACATACACAAGAATGTATGCCTGTCGTTAAGAAGCAAAAATTTAAAAAAAGGCAGATTTTGAAAAAACATGACAAAAAAGTGTTTGTAAAACTTTTATGTATAGTAAAAATGCCCTGCCACTTTAAGAATATTGATCAGTGGGGTGCATAAGTAATTTCTTCCAAAATAATTTCCTTCTAAAAAAATATAATTATTTTAGTAAAAAATAGCTGTCTGTCTTATAGTTTTGTGTACTTAATCCAGTCAAGCTTTATAATGTACCTATGTATATTTCATTTTTTTTTAGAATTATAATTTTTAGAAGCTTTACTGCAAAACTTAATTTATATTAACTTTCTAAATTAATTTATTAATTGAGTTGAAGAGTTAAGGCAATTTGAGATATATTATTATATTACTGTGTTCATGATTATACTTTTTCGATCAATTCATAAAATAATGTTAGTGTTTTTTTAAAAATCCACGATTAAATATAAAAGTGTGCAAAAACTGACAATGGTGAGGAGGGGGTTAAAATTTTTTGCTGGCTACCAGATTTTTTTCAATGTGTGAACACATGTGTTTCATTCTCTGCTTAAGAGTTATTCTTCATCTCTTTATTTCTGAATCATACTGTAATTCTATTTCAGATCCTCCAATGTTTACAATCAAGCCCCGTGACACCTACCAGAAAGCAGTGAACAGCGAGGTGAAAATGCCGTGTGAAGGATCTGGTCAACCAAAGCCTACTGTTGTTTGGAGAAGGGTTTGTATTTAATACATTATCTTTTTTTTTTTTTCAACTAAACCATTTTAATATTTTAAATTTATAATCGTGAATTAACACTATCTTAATTTGCATTTAATATTCCAAATGCTACCAACCTTTAATTGGGAGAAAGTTAATTTAAATACTGAAAAAATTTCAGGTGGTTAGGCTACCAAATTGTTCCAGAATAACATAATAATTTTTTTCACTTTATTTTTGTATATGTTCATGGATATTTCCAGCTTTCACATTGAAATAAAAATGTAAATGATGAAATATCTTTAATTGCCTCTACCAACAAATTTGTGGTTAGTAGTTTTTGGCACTAACCACTTTGTTTTACTTTGTATGATTTTAATTTGTTTCATAATTAGGAAACTAGTCAAGCTTCGTCCATCTATATGGTAATTTTGGGAGCTCCACTATGCAAATAGAAAATAAATAATATATATTTCTGTATGTAACATGCGCTTTTGGTATGAGAAAATTGATCAAAATTTACCGGTGCACATTATATGCTGTTTATAATATGTAAAAAAAAAAAAAAAATCAAAGAATTTTTATGAAGATTTCTTTGCAAAGAAGTGGGTTGCGCATTACACCGCAAAAATATACAAAAATTGGAAAATGTTCTCTGAAAATTTAGGTGTGCATTATACATCAAAATATATTATATATTATAAATATAACAAAAACTTTTTTTTTTATAAAATAAACTTTATTCGTAAGCCCCAGACAAATTTTCTGTGCGGATTTCTAAATTTTCTCTACTAAATAAAATTACAAAGAGAAATGAATATTACCTGCATATCTTTGAAAACAGCAGGGAAAAGGGTTATTTTGCTGCAGAACAAATACCATAGTAGGCAGAACTGCTTAAATTTGCTTAAATACAAATTTAATGAGGGGAGGTTCCGAGGTTGGGAACACAGAATGTGGTGAATGTTTGTGTATCAATAGAGTATAGTTGGTATATAAATATATGAAAGCCATAAAGTGCAATACCCAGGGGATTTTGAGAAAATAAGCCTCAAAGTTTGTTACAGTTTATAATTGGAATAAATTACTTCTTTTGAAAACAGCTGCTCAGCAGCACAACCACACTGAATTTTTTACTTAAAAAAAAAAAAATCTAATCACAGTCAGACTGTTATTTTTTGCAGTGAAAATGTTTATCAATTATTTTTGAACCACAATTGAAAAAAATATGAAAATCATTGAAATTTATGAAAAATATAAATTAAATATATGTTTTGTCACATATAAGTACAGTTTTAAGTATGAAATTTTCGATTTTAATTATTTAATGTAAAGTAAAAGGGGGAAAAAAAGTATGCAATTTGTATTTCTATACACCAGAAATTTTTTATTGCTATTTAAAGTTATTTACTATTTAAATGGAGAATTTCCTATTTTTCATATAGATATAAAATAAAATATGTGATATAAATCTATAATATATTATTTTAAATTTGTTTCATTAGGCAAACTTAAAAAAAATTTCAGGATTTTTAAAAAATATGCTTTTAGTTTTTTTAATATGCTTTTTTAAAATCTCGTTTTCTTCGTTTTGTAATTAGAATATGTATCTACCTAATAATTAGTTTTAGCAATTCAATTTTGTTCTTGTTTAATATGTTTTTCCACATATAAACACAATTTAAACTATGAAATTTTGCATTTTATATATTTAATAAAAAGTAAAGACAAAATAAATTCTTTTTAAACAAAACTAAAAGAATAGGCAAGTGGTACTTCTATAGACCACAAAATTTTGCAGTTTTTAAAATTTATTTACTATATTACAAAAATTAACTATTATTTTCCACAGCGGAATAAATTAAAATACATTACATAAAATTAAAACACACTGCTTTTAATTATTTTTTAAATTGTAATTTTTTGTTATCATAATAATATTTCAAAGTATATGGTTTTTTTAACAGCTAGCTTTTAAATTTTTTAATATTTTAAATATCTGATTCTTATGTTTCTAATTAGAATAGCTGTCTATGTAGTTAAAAATAAGTTCTGAAAATATATTGAATTGGTAAAATTAGCTAGTACTACAAAACCAAAAATCAGAAAATCATAAAAAAAAAAAAAAAAAAAATCATATTAAAAATTTAAAAGTTTTTAAAAAATCATGAAAAGGATAATGAAACAAAATTAAAATAATATATTATAGATTTATATCACATATTTTAATTTATTTCAGTGTGAAAAAATAGAACATTGTCCATTTAAATAACTGTAAAAAATTAAATAGTAGCAAAAATTTCTGGTCTACAGAAATACAAATTGCCTGTTTTTTTTCTCTTTTAAATTCTTTAAATATTTAAACATGGAAAATTTCATAGTTAAAACTGTACTTACATGTGACAAAACATACATTCAATTTATATTTTTAATAAATTTCAATGATTATACATATTTATCAACTGTGGTTTGAAAATGATTGATAAACATTTTCACTTCTAAAAATAAGAGTCTGACCGGGATTAGAACTCAGTCAGAAATCCAACCATGCAGCTGAGACGCTTTCCAAAGGAAATAATTTATCTTATTATAAACTGTAATGTAAACTTTGAGGCTTATTTTTTCAAGATCCCATGAGTATTGCACTTTACAGCTTTTTTATATTTATATGCTAACTATACTCTATTGATACATAAAATTTTACTGCATTCTGTGTTCCCAACCTCGGAACCTCCCGTTATAAGTTGCATAAAAAATTCAGAGGACCTAACAAGATTGGTAGTAATTGGTGAAAGCCTTTTAGATGGTCTCTTATCATGCCTATTAATGTACATTTTTTTTAAATGGCGGAATTCTGTAATTAAAAAAATATTTCAATTTATGCTGTTCCATAGATAGAGTTTACCAAATCTTATTTTTTTTTCAAAATATGAGAGGAAAACAGAAATAACAGTTAATTTATGACCTTCTTTACAAAAACTAAACTGGCATAGCCACAAATTAAATAAAAATAGAATATGTAGATTGCATTTGGTTTGAAGTGTTGAAGTTGATTTTAGTGAAGGACATCACACTTTCCATTATTGGCATTAAATCACACTATTGGTGATGAGATTTGAAGGAACAGTGCTACATTGGCAGAGCAGCAGATGAGTTATTTAGTGCTGAGCAAAAAAGCTAGCTCAGTTGTTTCCTGTTAGAAATTCGTTTTACTGCCCATGCAAGATGGTATTGTCACAGTTCCCCCCCCCCTCCCATTCCAGTGAGGAGAACGTATTGCTGAAGTTAAACAAGCAGTGTTCACTCGTGTTGCATGGTAGTTACCAGGATGATGTTATTGCATTTCCGTGCACATATGTGGCAACACAGATGAGTGGCGTCGGGCTTTGTGTGCTGGGGGTGTTTATAGTCCCGAGAGGAGATGAGGATGCTGTGTGTTTGTCCAAGGTCATCAATGAAAGGAGATGCGAGCAGTCTTGTCAAGGGTCGAACCAGAGACCCCATAACAGCAGCCAAGTTCTATAGTGCTGAGCAAATGGCTAACTCAGTTGCTTCCTGCGAGAAGCTTGTTTCACTACCTGTGCAAAATGTTACTTGTCCTAAATGGTTGATAGGAAAGTATGCAAGTACCCTTTATAGTGCAGTGATATCTCTGCTAACGAAGATTTCTTTTGATTGTTTTCTGACTCTGCTGACGAATATAGATTTGTCTAAAAAATGTTTTATTGGATGCACATACTAACATATGCAGCCACATTGCATTTTAATTAGTCGAGAAGTGAGTTACATTCAGTTAAAGAATGTAATTCAAAAATGAATTGTCTTCGTTAGCCAGGATATCACTGTAATAAAAAATTCATTTTACAATTTAAATTTGAATTATGTTAATTTATCAACAGTTGTAGCAAACATTTTCCAAACCATGTTAACCTAAATATTATTTTTTGTAGGCTGATGGTGAAAAACTTCCCAGAGAAAGGGCAACTATTCGAGGAGGAAATTTAACCATTAAAGGGCTACGGAAAGAAGATCATGGACGGTTTGAGTGTGTTTTAGAGAATGAAATAGCCACATTAGTTACAAGTACTCTTCTTTTGGTTGAAGGTAAGTCAATTTTGGATGTTTTACTTTACATTTTGAGAGAAATTTTAATTTACTAATATATAGGTAATAATTTATGTAGTATATATACCAGGGCTGTCCAACCTGCATCCTGGCAAGAGATTCTAAAATTTCCTTTTAAACTTGATATCTTAATGCAGTTTTTAACATTTACTAGCATAGTTAATAAAGTGTTTATGAATTTGGTTTGTCTGGCCATCTGTCAGAGTTCTAACTAATATAAGTACACTGCTCAAAAAAATTAGGGGAGCAAGCAGAGAAGAGAAGAGAATCGTGCGAGACAGCCATGCATGGGTATAAAATGGAGAGTACATATGTATCAATGCATAATATCGAAAAAAAGACGCAAAAAAATTGTAAGGGGCTTTAATTCTTTAAAAAGATGGAAAGAACATGAAAAGATGGTTGAGGGCAACAATTTGGTTACATGTAAATGTCTAAAAAAAGTATTTTTAGTAATGATGCAAGAAGTTTAATACAGTGTGTGGTCCCCTCGAACAGCTAAGACTGCTGCACACCTGTTTTCCATGGATGCGATGAAGTTATCAATAAGACTTTGAGGAATACTGTTCCACTCTTTAAGAATTGCAATCTCAAAGTTCCAGACAATAAAAGAAAGCCTTTGTCTCACTGCAATGCGTCGTCTGAGTGTGTCTCAAACATGCTTGATCAGATTCATGTCAGAAAGGCATGCTGGCCATTCCATACGCTGTATTGTTTCAGCTTCAATCATGTTCTCCACCAGACGAGCTGTATCCGGTCTGACATTATCATGCATGAAAGCCAAGGTATCACGATGGATGAAACGTAAGGTATGACATGAGGTTTCAGCATCTCGTCTGCATACCATTCCAAATTATATGCAGGTCCGTACGTCCATCTATGCTGATTCCAGCCCATACCATCAACCCACCTTGTCTGTAATGTGATCTTTTATGAACGAATGCGGAGTTATTTCGAGTGTCCCTTTCCCTCCATACCAAAACACGTCAAGTGTCATCCTCCAGACTGAATAGGGACTTGACTGTAAACAGCATTTGACTCCAAACTGTTGTCTTCAATCTTGATGTTCAGCAGCCTACCTTCTTTGGGCTGCACATTGGCTTGAGGTCAACAGAACACAGACCATTGGCCTACGTGCATAGACCTGTCCCCCCCTGATGAAGCATATTTCGCACTGTTTGGCTGGACACCCTTCTTCGTGTTGCCAAGAACTACTGTCTTTACAGCTGAGTAGCATTCCCTTTTCTGTCTCAACAAGCTGTTAACAGGATATATCGATCATCCGTTGCTGTGGTAGCACGTGGTCGACCTTGCCCTGGTCGACATTTAACATTTCCTGTTTCTTAGAATCGATTCCACAGCCTTGCAAGGACATTTATTGCAACTCGAACACCTTCCGCTACACTTTGTTGTGTTTGCCCGGATTCAAGTCTCTCGCTAATGCACCAAGCCATGGATTCCGGTAAATCAAGTTGTTGTGACATTTTCAAATCACCTTTTCTCAAAACAAAAGCTGATCATTTGAATTTCACAACTGAGACAGTGAAACAGACATTTGTGCGAAATCCCGATTTCTGCACTTATCTCATTTTTCTGGTTTTTGACGTCATGAAATTTTATTTGCATATGAAGATTTATTTTTCTGTTTTCTGCTCTGCTTTAAATTATGGATATTTTAATTTAAGTTACTTATTGGTGTAAGTATTTGTGTAATTTCATTAAAACCATGTGCTCCCCTAATTGTTTTGAGCAGTGTATATTCAGATTGCCATGTTAATTTTTATATGTTATTGTAGTTCATTATAGAATGCTCACTATTGAAAATGGAATGTGTAGCATTTATAGTTCCTTTACAAGGACACACAAAAGAATTCCATTACATGATGGTTTATAGGAAAAAATTGTTTGTGGTGCATTTTAATCATGTTGCAATAATTCAAACATGATGACATTGATATGCATCACTTAGGTGGACTACAACATACTTTCTCTAAAGTTTAGAGTAATAACATTTATATGTTCATTTACAGGATCACACAAGAAAATTCTGGTACATGATCTATGAGAAAAATGTATTTGAAGTATATTTTGATGGTGCTATGTAATTGAAACAAAAAGAAATTGATATGGATTACTAAGGTGTACTATAACACATTTTCTATAGATTGTAGAGAATGCATAGTGTGCATAGCATTTATCATTCATTAGTGCTGTAAAAATAACGATTAAATGAGCACCTGTATGTGTTTGTTACTTTCAAAATCGCAACCTGTTAGAAAGTATTCGTTACTCGTTACTTTCATTACAATTTAGAAAACAGATATTAATAATCATCGTAAGTACTATACATATATTCGATATATTTGCTAAATTTCAGAGGGTTCTTTCTATTAAAATTAACCTTAACTGTTAACTAAAATAAAAGATAAAATCTTCTTTGAGTTATAGTTATAATCGACTGAAGTCTTATGATGACACTTTAACTACTGCCGTGTCCAAAAATTCGGTTCAAAACACCAATTGTGACAGTATTTCTTAAAAATCCATTGGATTTAAAGAAAAGGGTGAGATGCTAATCAATTTCTTAATTTCTGATTAAGAGCATCTGCTGCTTTTATGTGTTTCTGAACAAAAATGAATAAAAGTTATATTTCACAGAAATACTTTATCATTCCTTAAAAACAGCTACAATGAATACTTTAATTTTACTGTAAGCTTATGTTCTTTTTACAGCAAAATTATGAGTAATTTTAATAGATTAGATGCAAAATTAATGCTAAATCAATCAAATTAAAATCTTAAAAGAAAAACAAACACATCTTGTATCGTTATTGCTTGGATCCATGCTTACTTTTTTTCTTTTAAATACATGCATGGAAAATTTATCATGATCTTGGTTCCAGCATCCCTGCAACATCAAATTGAAAAAAAAATCTTAATGCAATGATAGTGTAGGATTTTTTAAAAATTTAAATATTTGTGAAAAGGGTGGCATAAATTAATGGAAGAAAAAGAAAAAATTGGCCCCATAAACATAGTCTTAAAATGCTTGTAAAAAAATCGAAAATGAAAATATAAAAAAATATGTAGCACTGTAAAGAATTAAATTCTGAATGTTTGTATTACAAGTTAAAAAAATTCGGTTGAGCAATTTTTCCAGCAATTCAAGCGTTTATGTAAAAAAAATGTTCTTTTGAAAAAAAAAAAAATGTTTAAAGTTTGCTTTAGTGGTAATTAGTTACAGCGGCATATTTGTCATTGTAACTTTTATAATAATTCTAATTTCAAAAAATCTCTTTTGGGCTATATTCTAGATATTAAAAATATCAGAAAATGCAGCCAAGAAAAAAAGAGATTTTTATGAAAGTTTCAAACTGCTGTCTCCCCTTAATTTTGTCCAGCTGCAGTTAATATTGTAATATTAAATAAGTACTTATAATTTACGATATGATAATACTTATAAAATTTTGTGACAATATACACTGTAAAAAACATTTAATATGTGAAATTAAATTCTTTAAATTATGTTTTACAAAATTACTCTTTATTCGCCATGGGGACTAGAGTCCTGCATGGGTCGGGTTGTACCCGACCTGAAAATTCTGCTTAAAGTCACACTGAACAAAAAGTGAAATAAAATTCATATTTTAATACAATTATGGAAAAGTAGCCTACATCTCTAATGTCAATTTTATTTTTTTTGTATAAAATTGATCTATATACATTCATTAATATTCATGTATTTCATTTGAAAAATATTCAGGACTTTCATTTGAAAAATAGATTCAACACAACTCGAAAGAGTCAAAACCCAATCTAAAACAAACCTGAAACATGTAAACTAAACCCGACCCGCAACAAAAACATTAGCATCAACCTGAACCACAGATTGGGTCAGGTTCGAGTAAAATTGATTTACCCGACCAGATGTAGTACTCTAATGTGGATACACTGATGTATTCTATAGCTTAAGGCAAATAGGCGTGTCTTGAAACAAATCCATCAATTTTTATGAACCTAACTTCTAATTTTATATTTTCATTTTCATTTGTATGAAAAGTTAATGCATTTACAATTTATACTTTAATTTTTCATTCTTCATTTAGATTTAATACATTTTTTAAAACTATAATTGTAGAATGATTATATTGCTTTTGTGTTTAATTTTATAGGAACAACTCCTCATGCTCCTACTAATGTAACAGTGAATACCAGCTCTTTCGATGCTACACTTACTTGGCTTCCAGCGTATGATGGCAATTATGAGCAGACCTATGTTATATGGTAAGAGCATATTCAGTACATCATTTGAATGTTTTCAATTTAATTATTATTTTTTCTTTCTTTTAAAAATATTGTTTAAATAAAAAAAAATTATTTATTTATGTTTTATCTTTTGGTTAGTAGAATGCTTAAATCATTTCTTTCATGCTTCTTATCTTCTCTTCTTCTTCTTTTTTTTAAGGTTTAAATTTTTATTCTGGATAGCACGATAGCACAATATGAAAATTGGATATATTTATATGTTTGTATGTTTTTTAAAATAAAAAAATAAAGTATCCTATTCTTAATAAATTAGTTTTAAAACATTTATATTTGCACATTTTTAAGACAATTACCTTAGTTCTCTGTTTTAGAATTTTTGATTAAAATTTTTTTAAATATAATTTATTAATATGAATCAATAAATATATGCTGATAGTCATATAAAACATTTTGAGGTACTTTTTGGTTAACCGGGCACCAGTGTTATATGTACATATATAAATACATATGTATATACATATATATATATACATACATAGATACATGCATGTCATCACAGGCAGAGGTGGTAGATTTAGTCCGCCAAACTGGTTTTTCTCCCGCCAAAATCTACTTGGAATTTCCCCCATTTTCCCGCCGAAACTTTATATTGCATCTGTTCCTGTCTGTGCTCTTGTTGTTTCGCTAGAGGTTGATTAATATTTTAAATTCCAAACAGTTCTTTTAAGAACTTATTATTAAATTATAATAATAAAATCAAGCTATAAGAGAACATAATAACTATAATAAAGGTTGAGAGTCTACAGCTGTGTTTATAGTTGGTTAATTTTCGAAATAATTTGGAATGTTTCTCTAGAAAGGGGGGGGGGGGGTAATTATTCTTTTTGTAAGATTTCTCATGTGAAATTGAGTTTATTCCCTAAATATTGATTATTTATACATTTTTTAAAACCCATTGATATTGTACCTGGCAAAAGCATCATAACTATAACTGTACAAAGCTATACACTGTAAAAAATAAAAGTAAGTCTAACGATAAATTGTGAATAAATCTCAAGACTATAATTCAGAGTAAATTAAAATATAGGCAACATCAAAGTGTTGAGTCAAAATACCAGCAAGAAAATACAAAAGAATAATAAATATATTAACATGGTTCTCAAATGACTTTTTCAACAATGCGAAACTTTCTGGCTCAATTTTAATTAAACGAAAAGGCATAAAATGGCAGGCACTATTGAAGTGATTTTGAAATTTTTGATCAGTAAATGAGTTAAGTTCTATTGTCCTGTCCTCTAAAAAAAGAACCACTCTACTACTACATCAAATATTTCACTAAAGTCATTTTTTTTTGTTCTGTTTTTCTGCACCATTTTGAATAATAAAAATAGTTAAAAATACCTAAGGAGTGCATATTTAGTTTTAAAATAATTTAAACTAACAATTGCAGCATTTTGACAAAACATGAGCTTCATTTTTACAGATTTTCTTATTATAATAAAATTTTAGAATATCTACATAATTTTTTAATTGTTTTTAGGTTAAACCATTAATAGGTAATAAAATACATCATTTTCAGCTGATTATATCAGGTGTGGTTTTTTTTTTTTTTTTTTTTTTTTTTTTGATAACATGGGTTACTTTTTAGAAAAGTGGTTTTTAAAAAAAAATAAGAATTTGTGATTAAGCAAGAGCTTAATTGTCTGCCATTTTGTAATAAAGTGATAAAATGTAAAATACTCAATATTAAAATCATCGAACAAGCTGTAAAAATTAGCTATGTTTAATTTTTAAAATTCTTTATTATACTTTATATAAAGAAAATTTCAAAATTTATTTTTTTTTTAAGAGGACAGTACAATAAGTGATTCCTGTCATGTGACAACATTTTTCTTCTTTCAAGTGCTGCAGCATCGGAAATTCGGTTCAAAATGCTGACGGACTTTTCTGAAATATCTTCTGCTTTTATTGAAAACATCTTTGATTACAAACTTTCTAAATAAGAATACCTGCGAATTTCATACATTTTAGATCACAAATTAATGAAACAATTTCCTGACAGCTCAGCCTACATGCACAGGTAGATTTTGAAAATACAGACAGTGGGGCACCTGTTTATTGGGAATTGAAGAAGAAATGACCTTTTTGCCATGATGCGCCGTTTAGACCACCCACTTCAAAATCTATCTGTGTCTGTAAACAGGGATTTTTTTTTTTTCGCACTATAAGAGTTGGTCTTATAAAAAAACTTGTCAAAGTAAAAGTTGTAGATACTATTAAGAGGATTTATAATAAATGTAAGCAGATTTGATATCTTGTGAATTGACGAAGTTTTGAATTGTTTTCTTCTTAAACACCTTATCCCCCCCCCCTTGAAGCCATTTTTAATGATATCAAAAATCTATCATACATAAATTTTCGGCCCTTTTTCTAGAAGTATTAATAACTTTAAACGGATTCGATACGTATCATAATTAAGAAGTTATGGGGATTTTTCTGTTTTCATCCCCCCCTTTGGTTCTATTTTGCCCATTATCTGGCTTGACCAAGATTTTATGCCCCTTAATTTTGTGTATCAGTTTGGAAGAGATTTGTGCAGAATTATTGAAGTTATCATGTCCATAAAAAAGTGATCTAGATAGATAGATAGATAAAAGTTTTGAATTGCGGGTGGTTTTGGGTTTTGGAAGTGATGATCAGCATAGATCTGCAAAAACTTTTCAGAAATTCCAACATAGGGGAGAATGTAATAGGTAGTATTTCTTACAAAATCTACCTAAAATCATAAAGTAGCCATTTTGTATTTGAGAAGGTTTTATAGCATCTAATTATGACAGCAAGTATTGTTTAGAAGTCAACATCTTCAGTAGTTGCCTCTGGTTATTATTTTCAATAATTATAAAGAAAAAAAAAACACTTGAGAGTTAAACTTAATTTTTTATAGCATTCAAAAGTTTCAAATTATTTCTTCTCAGAAACTTATGCAAAATAATAGTTATTTTAACAGAGAAACAATTACACAAATTCTAACTTAGTAGATATGAAATATCCTGGAATTTTTATTTTTCATACAAAAAAAAAATACTGTGCATTTGTAATTCTTTTTCTATACATGCGTATATGTTATCTATCGCTGTTTTCCTTTTGATTAAAAATATTGTAATACATTTATACTTTCAATTAAAAAATATATATATACAGTAGAACTCCAATTATCCGAACTCCGACTATCCGAATTGCTGATTATCCGAATCGCTTTCAGAATTTCAGAAAAAAAAATTAAGATGGAAACGTACTGGGATTCGCAAAATAAGGATCCTGTCTACGCACGCTATTGTCCTTGCGAACATTATTGGGATGATGAGTCACCGTCTCATAGTGCAGTTCGATTATTGGCTGTCGTCCGTCGTCAGGTGGTCGGCCCGGCCCACCTGGATTTCAAATTCTAAATGATGATGAACTTATTGAAAGTGTAAGAGAACAAAGTGTCGAGGAAGAAGAAGACCTTAGTACCGAAGTTGAAGCAGACACGGGACCATCAGCTAGTGAAGCATTTGCCGGCCTTGAAACTGCGTTGAAGTGGATAGAGCGTCAGCCTGAGTGTGATCACATGCTGATACAGTGTGATCATTGTATTAATGTACAGCACTTGTAAGTACGCTTAACATGTAAAAGTGTTGCATTTTCATTTAATAAATTAAAAGATCTTTTCCTTTAAAAATAGTTTTTTTCTCCCGTTTTCAACATGCATACAGTAATTAATTAAAATAGACCCTTTTTTCGGAAAAAAACAATTATCCGAATTTTTGATTATCCGAATGGGGTCCGGTCCCAATTGATTCGGATAATTGGAGTTCTACTGTATATATATATATGTATGTATGAAAGATTGCAAAAAATATGCCTTTAAATTGGAACATCAAAAGCAAAACAAAAATTCTGGATTGCAGCAAAAATATGTTCTATAGAATGTATTGTTAAATAAAGACAGTATGTGATTTCAAGTTTTCAAAACCTATAAAATACATTATCAAATCAAATAATATTTTATAACATGTCATTGCTAACTTTCCACAAATTCTTCACTTTTGTAAGAAAAAAAAAAAGATACTGTAAATACTGTTCGATTTTCTGTTATTTTAATAATGCCTGCAAAATTTAATGCATTTTTAGAATTAAAAAAAAAAAATCTGACATTAATTTGTTACATTTCGTGAAATGATTGTGTCAAATTGAAGCTTTCCAAGCAGAAATCTCGAAATAATTTGTGTTATCGTACTTAATATCTTATATCACTAATAAAAAATATATAATTTAAGTAACATTTATTACAAGGACAAAGCCATTTTCTTACATTAAAATAAAATACAGCAGCAAAAACAGAAAAAGAAAATCCATCCAGAAGATTAAACAATCCTTTTTTCACCAGGGGTCGGACTCTCATAACTTATTTATATCCTTCCTCTTTGAGATTAAATCCTAGAAGGAGCAACAGTTTGGTTTCGCTTTGGTTTGTTTACATTTATTTTTATTGCGAGACTGAAATCGAAGTTGCCAAGAAAGCGATCACCGGCAAAACAGACAGTTTCTAAAGCGCCAATCCGAGCTGATCCTGGGACCGGATTTTCAACAATATAACAAAGGGATATGTTCTCTAGTAGATTATTTCTCTGAGGTATATATACATGTATATATACACTGGTGCCTGGCTAACCGAAAAGTACCCATTTTGATTTAAAGTAACAACCACAGCCAATAAATGCATTAAATACAGTCAGCGCCCTTTAATCTGCAAATACTTTTAATCTACGGTAAATATTCAGATGTAAACAATGAAATTTAGATTAAGATTTTGAAAAAGTTTGGCAGTGGCAATTATATATTTTTCATTTTTTCAATAAATTACTGTTTTTTTTTCATTAATTTAATTGAATTTTCAGTTTAATCCTTGTTTTGCTCTGAACCATAAATTAAACAACAATTAAATTAATAATTTAAAAAGTGTTATATTATCTTTTTATCGAAAGTCTTTTATTTCTAAACAGGAAATTATATTTTTGCATTATTTGCAAGATAAAATTTCCAAACATAAATCTAAAGTATTAAAATAAACAACAAGTACACCGTTTCAATAAATTAAAACTAATCCAAGAATAATTTGCTTTTGAATATGCATATTTAAATATATATACTTATTTTATTGTTAAGTATTATTTGATTGTGCATACATTATTTACTTATATGAAATTGATAAGCTTTTTAATGTTGAAAAGATATTTTATTGCAAAACATATTTAAAATCATTCTTTCCATTTTAACATTCATTCATCCATTAATAATAACTCATTTTGTATCTGCAAAGGGAAATTGTAAACAATGATCTATAATCTGCATAACTTTTAATCCCAAACTTTGTAGATTAGAGGAAGTTGACTACAGTAGAGGACCTATTATCCGGAATCCTCGGGACCAAGGGCTTTCTGGATTTTGGAATTTTCCGGATTTCGGTTCCTTCCGAAAATCAAACCCCCCCACCTCCCCGAAATCCTTAATTTTTAAAAAACATAAAAATAACAAAATTAAAGCAACCCCATGTAGAATATTAATAAGACTTATGTTTTGAATGTTTTTTAACTGTGTAAACGAAAATTCCTGCATTATTCAATAACATTGAATAAATAAAAAAATAAAATGTATAATATTCTAATATTCTATAGTATATCTAATATTCTATCTACAAGCTCTACCTTTTTTTTTCTTTACAGCTATATAATTGACATAAAAAAATTTGATAGATTATTTTTAATAAATCTTATTTCTTAAATAATTTCGCCCCCCCACCGAAATTCCGCCGGTATTTTTCAAAAACATTAAAATATCAAAATTGAAACAATCATATGTAAAATATAAATAAAAACTTACCTTTTGTTTTTTCGTTTTAATCAAACAAATTCTTGCACTAGTCAATGGTAACAATGAATAAATAACAAAATAAAATCGGCCAGCTTGTATTATTTAATTAACAATTTTTACGCTTTTTTTAATAACATAATTTACATTAAAAATAATCAATATTTTTAATATAGCTTATTTTTTAAACAAATCAGTCAGTTTTGTTTGTTTTAATTTCTTTTGCTTTTCTTTAACAAAGAGTTCTTGAATTTTATACATTTGTATGATATGAGTTTCGTTGACGAATTTTTTTTGCTCCATTCCGCGAATTAATTCTTGCGTAAGGGCAATGCACCTTTTGTTGAAATTTTCATTATTTATATTGGCATCGTTATCAGATTCCTCATCCTCATTATCATTATGCAAAACTGTATCGATAATTTCAGAGTCAGTCAATTGTAGCACAACTGGAGCGTTATCATCAGCATTAAAACAATCTTGAATTGCTTCTTCATCGAAAAATTTTTTCCCGATATTTCGAGTTTTGGCATACTCTAAAAGTTCATTCATGAGGACCTTTTCTTCGGACATCCTAAATCCCTCAAAGATTTCATTATCATCTTCATCATCCAAAAATATTGCATTCGGTAGTAGGTTATGCCATGCATGTTTCAAAGTTTCGATTGAAACTTCGTTCCAAGATTTTGCTGTGTTCCAAATGGCATCTTTAATAGAAAATTCCTTCCTAAATGCTTCGATATCAAAGCTGTTGCTATTGCAAGCATTCAGCATTTTTTCGAGGAAAAGTTTTTTATATTTACATTTGAATGAATGTAAAACACCTTGATCCGTGGGTTGTATAAGTGCAGTGCAATTTGGCGGTAAAAAATACACTATGATATTGTCTTTGCGTAACACTTCCGCTTTTGGATGTGCGGAACAGTTGTCTATTAACAGCAAAACTTTGCTTTTTTTCTGGCAACCCTACTGAATGGCAATGCGTTCTTGCCTCCGGAATAAAATTGTTTTCGAACCAGTCTTTAAATAGTTCCCCAGTGACCCAGGCACATTTATTGGATCTGTAAATTACTGGAAATACTTTAACATTTTTAAACGCCCTTGGATTGCGACTTTTTCCAATGATTACAAGTTTGCACTTATGATTTCCTGCAGCATTAGCACACGCTAGAACAGTCACTCTTTGTTTAATATCTTTATAGCCTGATGGATGTGTTTCATCAGATGTGGTGTATGTTTTTTTTGGCAAGTAATGCCAAAATAGCAACGTTTCATCAGCATTATAAATCTGATCCATAGTTAAATTTTCCTCTTTAATTAATTGCGATATTTCATCGCAAAAAGCTTCGGCTCCTTCAATATCTGCGGACGCTTTTTCTCTGCAGAGTTTAAGTAGTCATAATCCATGGTGCCGTTTCAACTTTGTAAACCACCCAGTGGAATACTCGCATTGCGTCGTGTAACATAAGGTGGGGGGGGGGGGGGTTGCCCAAATTTAAATAACTTATTTTAGTGGTTGCACATTGAAACAATGGACTGAAGAAAAAAAAATTAGAAATCTGTAAATTTTTTGAAAAATTTCAGTAAAAATTTACAAATTTTGAAAATTTTTGATTATTTTTCTTTTCCGGATTTCGGAATTCCGGATAATAGGTTCTCTACTGTATATGCCTTATTGATAACTTGGATAACGAAGGTAATTCATTCTGGAATCGCATTCATTAGTCAAAATCTTCATTAATCATGATTTCCAATTACAATGCAAGATGGATGTTTTTGTTTCTGAAGATTTATCATTGATATTAGCATGTTTATTTCTTAAATTGCTTTGACAAACGTAGTAACTGCAATCTCTGGATTACTAGTATTAAAAATCTTTTTTAAGCGATATCCCCAAATCTTTGTTTTACTATTTATTCTCACCTGATGTATTAGTTCTTTTGCAGTTTATAGAATGTTTTGTAACTCTAGTAATTTAAGTCTTTCTTTATTCTGTTGAAGAATGTAAATTTTCATAAACTGATAATCATGCTTTATGCCTTTTTTAGGGTTCTGTACTTAAAAAGTAACACAGAACAATTATAAGATCACTCGTGTGTCTGTCTGTCCTGTTATTAGCCATTCACAAATATTTTTAGAAAAAATTTAGGAAAGCTAAGTTACTTGAAAAAAAAAATTAATATTGTGTATATTGTTTGTGTATAAAGATTTCCTAACACCAGTATAAAAAATATATTTGTTTTAATTTTAGATATCATCAAAAATGTACTGCAAATATATTTTCTCCCCCTCCCCCCTTATTTCCAAATCTACTGAAACTAAAATTATGAAAAAATTAGGTGTAGTTGAAGTTTATAAACCTTGCAGAAAAACAATAGTGATTATTCTAAATAACATAGTTTATGAGAAAATTGCATTTTTCTGTTACACGCAAGCTTTACTTTGCGAGCACTCAGCGGGGTAGTTGAAGGGCGCTCAAGGTACCTATCGATGTGGAATCATCCAAGGATTCATGATAATATTTTTTTTTTATTTGTTTGTAATTAGCCGAGATATTAATTAAAAAACCTTTCTAGAAAAATGCGGCATGGACGAAGGTGGCATTGCAACTTTACAACATCTTTTGGAAGTGTGCTTGGCACAATTCCAAGTTTAAATTTTGTTCAGGTCTTTGTTTGGTGTAAGGTGAATCATAGTAATAAATAGTCAATATTTTTCTAGTAGATATAGTTATACCCGACCCTACATTGTATAGTTTTTTACAAAGCCTCATTATTCTTTTAGCAACAAATTTTTTGTAATATTGTAATTGGTAATTAATAAATATATTGTACAGAACCCTTTGTGCATGAGTAAAACTCTCACTTGACAGATCATCAATATTATTTTTTGTGCTTAGTAATATCTGTTTATATGTATATGTATTATATAAATTTCAGGTATCGCTTAGCTGATCAAGGTGTCAGTGAGTGGCGTACTGTGAGAGTGATTCCTGAAGGAGCAACGACTGTTACCTTATATAACCTGCAACCAGACACGGAGTATGAATTTCAAGTGTTATCGCGTAACATTCTCGGAGATGGTCTCTTCAGTCCAGTTGTTAAAGCTCGTACAAAAAGTAAGTTGCTTTAATTTATTTAATTTTTTATTTGTTTATTATTATTATTTACAAATCTGGATATCATAAACTATTGAATCATTTTGTTTATGAGTATACCAAGTGTTGCTTCTTGTATAATCTTCAGTTAATACATGTTATCTCATCAAAAAGTCACCTGTAAAAAATGCAGCCAAGTCTCGTAACTCATTTACCGTAAAAAGTACTGAGATCGTATAAAGCCAAGTTTAACTATCTTATTAACTCTGAAACTTTCATTCACAAAATCACTCCTAGTCTCTACATCTTTAGTTAATTATTATTTTGTGACTTGGCAATTACGCAGCACAGGGAAGTTATTACACCTTACTATGTTATGGGATGGGATGGGATAATTTAACTAAGGCAAATTATAAACGCACAGGGAAGTTATTACACCTTAATATGTTATAGTATTATTTGATTAAGACTAACTATATATATCACATTCTCGTGCTAAGTAATTGCCAAGTCACAAAATAATAATTAACTAAAGATGTAGAGACTAGGAGTGATTTTGTGAATGAAAATTTCAGAGTTAATAAGATAGTTAAACTTGGCTTTATACGATCTCAGTACTTTTTACGGTAAATGAGTTACGAGACTTGGCTGCATTTTTTACAGGTGACTTTTTGATGAGATTTCACTTCTTTTTGTAAGTAACCCTCCTTTTCTTGATTTTGGGTTCTTTTTGGAGATCATCCACTGATTTTCACTAAGCCCACACTCTGTCCCTATTATTTACAGGTATCAAAAAACTGAAGCTTTAGTTTCGTTTGCAAAGTACTGTAGATAAAAAGAGATTTCAGGTTCCTAGGCAAGCACTAAATTATGGGAGGGGGAGTGTCAAAAGTACTCTCAATTGCTTCCAGGATAGGCGCTATGCATCTGAGATATAACTCGCAGCCCAAGATACTTGATATTTAACATAAAAGAACTTTTTAGTATAAAAAGAAAGCCAAAATTAAAATTTCCGGAAATTTCCAATAAATCAAACTATATTCCTTTTTTCGATGGTTTTTTTTCGTTTTTTTTTTAGACTTTTTTTTATTATTTACGGATTTTTTAATTTTTCCTTACTTTGTGTACAAAACCCTGCCTTTCTGCCAAATGTCAATCTTCTAGGACTACAAAATCGAATTATTTTCAAATTTTCAACTTTTTATGAATTTATTGATTTTTCGATTTTAATTCTAAGTTACCTGATTGTCATGCTAATATAGTAATTATTTGATCCGTCTTCTTAGGATCATTTAGGTTCAATTTAGAGATAAATCAAGTGAATCTTAGAGTCACCATGATTTTATTTAGAAAGGACTATCAAGCCATAACCAGCCAGTAATGTCGGGAGGGTAGGGGGAGCTGTGAAAATTTTTGTGGGGCTAACATCATTTAACAATCCATATTTCATATGTGAAGTAAATAGAGTACAACATGTGAAAGAAAACAAACCTGTCTATAAAGAAATCGCGTATATCGTAGCCAGTCTATAGCGGAACTTTTCTATAACGAAATTCGTAAACGAAAGAAAAGAAAACCATAATCCGGGGGAAATAACATAAAACAATTAGGGGCGTTGTACTAGCTAATAGGACAATTATCTTATAACTAATGTTTCTAGCAGTACAAAATCAAATTGTTTTCGAATTTTCGATTTCTTAAACATATTTCGATTTTTCGATTTTATTTTCGAATTTTTTAATTGTTCCTTTTATTGAATAGTAAATACTACCTTTACACCAAGTTTTAAGTTTCTAAGACTACAAGATAAAAATATTTTCAATTTTTGATTTTTTCGCATTTTTTTTTTATAATTTTCTGGATTTTATAATTTTTTCTTATTTTGTATCCTTTATTACAAATTTTAAATTTCTAGACCTACAAAATCGAATTATTTTAAAATTTCCGATCTTTTTCGATTTTTTTTATTTTATTTTCGAATTTTATTGCGTTTTTATTTTAACTTATTCTGAATCCCAAACACTATCTTTACCGCGAATTTTAAGTTTCTAAGTTTTCTTCAAATTATTTAAATTTTTTTCAAATTTTTTCGAATTTTTCGAATTTTTGATTTTTTTTCGAGTTTTCTGGATTTTTTAATTTTTCCTTATTTTGCATCCTAAATACTACCTTTATTCCGAATTCCAAGTTTCTAGCGCAACAAAATTGGATTATTTGAAATTTTTCGATTTTTCGATTTTATTTTCAATTTTTTTTTTGTGTGTTTTTGATGTTTTCTTTTTCTGAATTCTAAACACTACCTTCACACCAAATTTTAAGTTTTTAAGACTACAAGATCGTGTTATTTTCAAATTTCAATTTTGTTCGATTTTTTTTAATTTTCGAATGTTTTTTTTTTTTTTTTAATTTTCCGGATTTTATATTTTTTCCTTTCTTTGTATCCGAAATGCTAGCTTTATTCCAAATTTTCAGTTTCTGTGGCTGTGGGATATACCCAATCTTTTTGATGACGCGAGAGTGAGTGAGTGTGTGAGTGACAAAAAATCGAAACTTTGAGTTCATATATCGTCTGCACTAATTTATGGGTATTTTTGAATTATCCATATTTTTGAATTTTTCCTTATTTAGTATCTTAAATATTACCTTTATTCCAAATTTCAAGTTTCTAGCGCTATGAAATCGAATTATTTTCAAATTTTCCTTATTTTTCGATTTTTCCGATTTTTTCGATTTTTTTGTTTTATTTTCGAATTTTATTTGGTTTTTTATTTTAACTTATTCTGAATCCTAAACACTATCTTTACTGCGAATTTTAAGTTTCTAAGGCTAAAAGATCAAATTATTTTAATTTTTTCAATTTTTTTCGAATTTTTGAATTTTTTTTTTTCGAATTTTCCGGAATATTTAATTTTTCCTTATTTTGCATCCTAAATACTACCTTTATTCCTCTTAAAGAATTTGGGTGGTTAATCCACCGGGCTCAAATGGTAAAGTAAAAGTAAACTGACTCTGAATAAGAGGATGGCTTAAATTAATAAATAACATTTATTAAACATACTTTAACATTATAAGAATTAACAAACAGTCTGGCATACTTGCACAGACATTTAAAAATAACTAAAACAAAACATCGTACGATATGCAGCTGCCACATAAGCAAAAGAGAAGAGAGAGAGAGCAGACAAGTCATGCAGTGATATTTAAGCTAGTTATTCAACACATGCGCAGTCATGGCATCCAATCAGGAAACGGCACCTGGCAATGACGCAATGCATACGTGGGAGCAAGAAAAACATGTGTTTTTGTTTACGCTAAGAGATCGCGTATCGTCGTACATACGATCGCGATAGAAGCACTTAAAGTAGAATATCTCAGTGGCGCGAGACCTAAAAGGAAAAACAAATATGGGGAAGTTAAGCTTCCACACTAAGGTTTTCACAACATAAGGCCCCCCTCTCGCGATCACTGAAATCCCAAAAAAAAACACAAATGTCTAACAAGACATGCCCCCCTTAATATTTAATATAACAAATTTTCCTTAAGAAAGAAGCATTATGAAATTGCAAAAGGACTCTTAAATTTAAATAAAACTTGCAACAAAAACAGTCAAATCCGCTCCTGATCCAAAAACCAAGACTGCTTACAACAATCATCCCATTTAAGGATACATATAAAACAAGTCATTCAAAAAAAAAAAAACCCTTTTAATATGTGGCATAAAAGCATCAAGAGATTACATGTAAAAAAAATCTTTACAATTCAAAAATATCAAATGAGACACCAGGAGATATACCTAAAACATTACAATTATATCATAACCTCAGAGTATAATACTTTAAAATTTCAAAAATATGCCATAAAATTTTATTACACTTATATAAATAGTCTGGCAATGAAATCATTAACAGACATTTTAACTAGAGCTTTTGTGAAAATATCTGCAAGATTATCTGTACTTCTTACATAAGATAAATTAAATAGCTTTTCAGACACCAAATCTCTTAGAAAATGCAATTTAACGTCAATATGCTTTGACCTAGCATTTTCAATTGGTGACTTGCAAAAGTCAATAGCAGATTTATTATCACAACAAAGTTCATATTGTGTTATTTCATTCCCAAATAACCCCATTTCAAAACACTCTAGAAGTATATGTCTAACCCAAGTGATTTCCTTTGCAGCCTCAGTAAGTGCAGTAAACTCAGCTTCCATTGTGGAAAGAGCAACAGACTTTTGTTTGAAAGTCTTCCAAGAAACAGGTGACTGACCAATAAACAACACAAAACCCCCCATACTCTTCCTATCATCACGATTAGTGGCATAATCTGCATCACTATAACATGTGACACTAAGGTTATCAATCTTAGATAAGTCAAGCTTTCTTTCTCTGGTTGTATACAAATAACCAAGTAGCTTAACTAATCCGTTCCAATGAGTAGGCCCAGGGTTTTCCTGAAATTGTGAGAAAAGGTTTATTGCAAAACAAATGTCAGGTCTAGTCCTGTTAGCTATAAAAGCGAGACATCCAACAAGGCTGCGATATGGAATATCTTGCATTTCATTTAGCTCTATATCATCTTTTGGACAATCTAACTTTGAATACACAACTCCTTTAGAAATTGGGAGAGATGTAATTGGAGGTTTATACTCTTTAAACATATTGTAAACCTTTTCAATGTAACTCTTTTGATGAATGAAAAGTTTACAGTCCCTCTCTTCAAACTCTACACCTAGGAGTTTCTTAGTGCGTCCTAACAATTTAAGATCAAACTTAGATTTTAAGAGATCTATGACTTCAGAAACCAATGTTTCTGTTTGTCCAAAAATGATAATATCGTCCACATACAACAATAATAGAACCTTTCTTTTAAATATAAAAATGCAATTTGCCCATTTTAATTTCTTAAAATTTAATCCCTCAAGTGCATTCCGAAGCTCGAAATACCATTCACGACCACTTTGTTTAAGGCCGTAAATAGCCTTTTTCAGGCGGCAAACATACTCAGACTTCTCACTGACATAGCCCAAAGGCTGACTCATAAAGACTCTTTCAGATAAATTCGCATATAAATATGCACAGTTTATGTCAATTTGATGATGAATCCAACCGAAAAAACAGACTAGTATACTAAAAAATAATCTAATAAGGGAAAAATCAACTACTGGGCTATATACTTCCTCGTAAGATATGCCTTTTTCCTGCTTAAAGCCTTGTGCTACAAGCCTAGCTCTATAACGAGCAATCTCGCCTTTCTCATTACGTTTAATGGAATATACCCAGCGGTTACCTAAAACTTTCTCTTCTTTAGGTTTGGGAACAAGTTCCCATACTTGCCTTTCCTTCATGGTTGTTATTTCATCATCCATCGCCTTAGACCATTCTTTTCTAAAAGGAGAACGCATAGCTTCAAAATAAGAAGATGGTATTTCTACTTCCGTTATGTTAGCTTCATAGTGTTCAGTTTTGGGACGTGGTTCTAAACCAGAATAATCATCTTTGTTTCTAAAACTAAAAAATTCCTTTCGATAATCAATATTTCTGGCTTTACAGTAATTCTCAACATCTCTATAAGATCGAAGTTTAGTATTGGAACCCTCCACACCATAATATATATCATTGCGGGACTTATCTTTTCTCATAATGGCTTCTCGGACCCATTTAATAGCTTCACAAGGGGTTTTTTCAGTTTCATTCACATCCCGGTCTGGATGTTCATCTCCTGACTCTTCAGTTTCGGAACTTACTTCAGCTTCCTTTTTGGGAGTGCTTTGTAACTTTATAGAGTTTTGTGGTATAATCTGATCAAATTTAAATTCAGAATCAGATTCTTCATTATCAATATAACGATTTTCAACTCCTGACAAAACTTTCCCATTATCAGAATTACAGTCCATGGTGCCCAGGATGCGACCACTGTACATTTCTCTCTCATTGAAATTCACATTTAAAGTTTCCTCGACAACACCCCTTTCAGGATTATAAATTCTGTATCCCTTTGTCTGTCCTGCATAGCCAACCATGATACCTTTAGTTGCACGCATATCAAATTTTTTTCGCAGTTGCTTGGGAATCCCTATAAATGCAGTGCATCCGAACGGTTTTAAATGACTCACAGAAGGACGTCTCCCACCGTATAATTCAAATGGCGTCTTTAATTGGCCTTGATGGACAACTCTATTCCAAACATATGTGAAACAGACAGCTGCCTCAGCCCAAAATTTTTCTTCTAAACCACTATCATTCAACATTGTTCGAATGCCATTATTTATAGTGCTATTAAATCTCTCAGCAACCCCGTTTTGTTCCGGCGTGTACCGGTTCGTCTTCTGATGATCTATTCCCTCTTTTTCAGTAAGCTGTTTAAATTTGTAATTGCAGTATTCCTTTCCATTATCTGACTTTATGGCCTTAATTTTCTTTCCAATGAACCTTTCTGCTCTGTTTTTAAATCGAACAAAAGTATCAAAGACCTCATCTTTATGTTTAATTGGGAAAACGGCAGCCTTTTTAGAAAAATCGTCTATGAAAGAGACAAAGTACCGTGATCCCCCAATTGAAGGTACTGGCATTGGGCCACACACATCGGTAAAAACAAGTTCAAGAGGCCCACATGTTCGGTTTCCCGGCAATGGCTTAAAACTTACTCTTCGTGTCTTTGCCAAACGACAAGGTTCACAATTTAATTCCTGATTTTTCAGTTTAGGTAACCCACGAACTACATTATTTTTACTGGTATCAACTATATAGTTTGTGTTGATATGACAATATTTCTTATGCCAAATCTCAAGATTTGATTCCTTAGACTGAGTTAAATTTACATGCTCTCTGATAACACCGGGGTATTTTGGTCTAAGAAAATATAAACCATTTTCTCTTTTTGCAAAGAAGTCCAATTTTCCTTTATTATTATATACGAAAATCTTTCCATTCTTGCCAACAAATTTCCCTCCTTTTTTATCTATGGCACATCCTGCAAATAAATTTCTCCTCAATCTAGGTGAATAAAGAACATTGTTCAATGTTATTTTCTTCTGGGTACCTTTTATATTTACCAAAAATTCCACTTTGCCAATTCCCTCAACTGAGCAAGACTCTTCACCGATAGCGACTGATACTGTTGTATCTACTACTGGCCTAAGCTCAACAAACAAATTTTTATTGCGGCAAAAATGAGAAGAAGCAGCAGAATCCACAACCCAAGACAAATCATCAGGACCATTACTACCTTGACTGTAGTTAGCCTCTACAATGTAACTTGAATTGTCTCGGTTAAAATTTCCCTTTGGTTTAAACTTCTTAACCTGAAATTTACCAGAATTTGGCTTCTTTTCTGGGCAATTAGAAGCAAAATGGCCTAATTTAGAACAATGGAAACACTTAATGTCTTTCTGTTTATTAAATTTAAAATTGCTATTATTCCTATTTCCTTGTTTATTAATTTTGACTTTATAAGCAGATGCATCTACACGTTCAAGGTCAATGTTACACTGTCTTAACCTATCCTCCTCAACCAACAACTCTTTTAATACATTGTCAAAAGTAAATGTTTTGTCATCCCATCTATAAATTGACTGAACAATCCCTGAAAATTTGGATGGCAAAAACCGGATAAGTTGAAAAGACTGGTACATTTCTTCCATTACATGTTTTGCGTCTGCCAATTCATTTACTACCTTTTTAAGGTTAGCTGCATAAATACTAATGTCATCCCCTGTGCCAAACCTCAATGAGAAAAATTTGTCCAATAAACTCACAATCCTACTGCGAGACGTTGGCTGGTAACGCTCCTTTAATTTCCTCCATGCATCCCCAGCATTTTTAGTGTCACTTATTATACTACGATATGGTTTCTCAATATTTAAATAAATTGAGGTATATGCCCTATCCCTACACAATTCAAAGTCACGAAGTTCCTTTCCAGTTAAATCTTTAGGTGTTTCAAGGTCTGGTTTTTCTACAAATTGCCAAACTCCACGATCCATCATATACACCTGTATTTCCTCTGCCCAAGTAGCATAATTGCTACTGTTAAGTTTTTGGATAGCAAACTCCATCCTATAAGCTCATGGGGATAATTAAATATGCATATCTCAATACAATATTAATAAACCATTCAACAATATTAAAACCTACTAACCCTTCAAAAAGAACCATTTAACAACAATACATACATTAAATATACAAAATAAATGAAGTACAAAAAAAAAATTCATTAATTACTCAAATTTAATCAACCGTTAATTACTCAAATTTAATCAACCATTAATTACTCAAATTTAATCAACCATTAATTACTCAAATTTAATCAACCATTAATTACTCAAATTTAATCAACCATTAATTACTCAAATTTAATCATTAACTATTTAAATTAACTATTAATTATCCATATTAAATTAATTATTCACTGTTTTATTAAAAATACAATTCTATATTCAAACCATTTCAATATAAAAATCTTTAATTAAAAACTTTCAATTAACAACTTTAACAAATCTTTCTTTTTTTTTTTTCTTTAAATCTATTTAAAATTTTAAAATTCTAAAAAAAACAAATTCTAACAATTAATTCATAACAAATAACATATCACAGTATACTATTAACGTTAAAAAACTTTAAATTAATAAATTATTCATTTGATAATACTCAGAAAAAAAATAACTTTCCTAAATGAGATGAAAAACATTCATTTAACACTGAAGACTAACAAGCAAAAACACTTCACCAATAAAACAAACAGCAAAAGTTTTATCAATCCATAATAACTTCACCAAAAAAACCACAAACTTTACTCCATTACAAGTTAACAGCTGTTCACAAAGTAAACAACATTCCGGTAACGTAACGTAACTCCTTATCAGTCATGGGGGAAAGGGAAAGAAAACACTACAGTTCCAGAGTCCACGCAAGTTTGTTTATCTTAGTCAGAAACCAGGAAGGAGCAGCCTTGAAGTTCATTCACAACGAAAGGGTGGAGATAAAAACAAATTAGCTGTCTGCTGTTGCTTGTCAAAACATCAATACTGTAGCTCTCGAAGAGGCCCCCATCTTTGCCATTAAAGATTACCTCATTATGATAAATTCACGCCAACACCTCAGAGTCAAAAATTATATTTAAACATTACCAAAAATGGACAAACTCTTTAAATTTAGACTTCATTTGGCCCATAACCGGTCTTAAAGAATTTGGGTGGTTAATCCACCGGGCTCAAATGGTAAAGTAAAAGTAAACTGACTCTGAATAAGAGGATGGCTTAAATTAATAAATAACATTTATTAAACATACTTTAACATTATAAGAATTAACAAACAGTCTGGCATACTTGCACAGACATTTAAAAATAACTAAAACAAAACATCGTACGATATGCAGCTGCCACATAAGCAAAAGAGAAGAGAGAGAGAGCAGACAAGTCATGCAGTGATATTTAAGCTAGTTATTCAACACATGCGCAGTCATGGCATCCAATCAGGAAACGGCACCTGGCAATGAAGCAATGCATACGTGGGAGCAAGAAAAACATGTGTTTTTGTTTACGCTAAGAGATCGCGTATCGTCGTACATACGATCGCGATAGAAGCACTTAAAGTAGAATATCTCAGTGGCGCGAGACCTAAAAGGAAAAACAAATATGGGGAAGTTAAGCTTCCACACTAAGGTTTTCACAACAATTCCGAATTCCAAGTTTCTAGCGCAACAAAATCGGATTATTTGAAATTTTTCGATTTTTTTCGATTTTCGATTTTTTCAATTTTGTTTTCGATTTTTTTTGGTGTTTTTGATGTTTTCTTTTTCTGGATGATAAACACTACCTTCACACCTAATCTTAAGTTCCTAAGACTACAAGATCGTATTATTTTTAATTTTCAATTTTGATGGAATTTGTTGAATTTTCGAATGTTTTTTTTTTCGAATTTTCCGGATTTTATAATTTTTCCTTTCTTTGTATCCTAGACACTACCTTTTTTCCAAATGTCAAGTTTCTAGGGCTACGGGATCTACCTAATCTTTTTGATGACGCGTGAACGAGTGAGTGAGTGAGTGACAAAAAATCGAATGTTTGAGTTCATATATCGTCTGAACTAGAAAGGATAGAAAGTTTTAATTTTAAATTTTGGTCCTGTGTGCCAAATACTCTAGAAAAACGAAGTTTCAAATTTTTGGGATACTCCAGCGCGGAGATATGAGGGGGTCAAAAGTGCCCTGAGTTGCTTCCAGAAATACGGCTGTTCTCTCTCGACTCTGTCCTCTCTCGATCTGGAGGCACTGCCGTGCCTCCAGATCTAAAACAAACTATCCCCATCCTGTGGGATTTGTTTTTCAATATTTTACTTTATTTAATGCAAAACATAGATTGCATCCGACAACTCATAAAAAAGTCCTCCGGCCTGTACCGGCAGGAAAAGGTAGCTTTCCTATATCTTCGTTTTAAAATTTTAGCTAATGTTACTCGAAAACAGCAAGTTAAAATGCAAAGAAACCGTTTACAAAAGATTCGTTTACACTGAATTTGAATAAGAAATTCGCCAAATTATTGAGCTATAGCCAAGTTGGCTTCATTTATGAAGACTTATTTTTGCCGCCAAATTTGGCGAGATTTCGCCAATTGTCGCCAAGTTTGGCGAGAATTTGGCGCTAATGGATATGAATATATAGTTTTATGCGTATGATTGGGAAAATGATTACAACAATGAAAGAAAATAATTTGCGAGAAATCGCGTTCACTAAAACTTATAAATTTATATTAAAATCATTAAAATTACAGACATTACAATACACTTTCATAAAACATTAAAAACATATTAAAATTGGACGTTTCGGATTTACATGGAAAATCCCTCTTCAACAACAACATTTCACTTAGCGTAAATCATAGTTCAAAAATATCAACAAATAGAAAATGCAACGTATCAAAATTTCGAAGTCAAAGTTACAGTTATAATAACACGGAGTATTCATTCGGGATTGCACCTGTTTGACCATTATTGACCATAAATTTATCGTTGGTTTTTTGTAATGTGCTGTTTTGTTTCAAAATGTCAGCCACCCTAGAATTTCAAACTGCTTTATCTCAGCCAATTTTTAAGATAGAGGTAAAACAAAAAATGCTCTGGAATCCTTGTATCAAGTCCTAACACCTAATTAAAAAATAAACTTGATTTTTTAACTTTTTTGTATATTTATTTTAGTTTTAAAATTTTCCGTGGCCGCCATCTTGAAACAAGATGGCGGACCAAGCTGGCCAACGAACTCGGTCGAGGCATTGGTGAGCTTAATACACACAATTAGTTTCATCCAAATTAATTTATAAATACGAGCGTTATCGTATCAAATTATTTTCATTTTTTCAATTTTTTTCGAATTTTTTTATTTTTTTTCGAATTTTCTGGATTTTTTGTAATTTTCCTTTTTCTGTATCCTAAATACTACCTTTATTCCTAATTTGAATTTTCTAGCGCAACAAAATCGGATTGTCTTCAAATTTTCGGTTTTTTTCAATTTCTTCGATTTTTTCAATTTTGCTTTCGATTTTTTTGGTGTTTTTGATGTTTTCTTTTTCTGGAAGTTAAACACTACCTTCACACCAAATCTTAAGTTTCCAAGACTACAAGATCGTATTATTTTCAATTTTCAATTTTGATGGAATTTGTTGAATTTTCGAATGTTTTTTTTTCGAATTTTCTGGATTTTATAATTTTTCCTTTCTTTGTATCCTAAACACTACCTTTTTTCCAAATGTCAAGTTTCTGGGGCTACGGGATCTACCCAATCTTTTTGATGACGCGTGAACGAGTGAGTAAGAAGTGACAAAAAATCGAATGTTTGAGTTCATATGTCGCCTGAACTAGAAAAGACAGAAAGTTGTAATTTTAAATTTTGGTCCTGTGGGCCAAATACTCTCTATAATTGAAGTTTAAAATTTTTGGGATACTCCAGCGCGGAGATATGGGGGGGTCAAAAGTGCCCTGAGTTGCTTCCAGAAAAGTATGCTTACGGCTGTCCTCTCTCGACTTGGCGGAGGCACTGCCGTGCCTCCAGATATTGACTCTTTTATTTTGCCTATAAAGGGCAAAAGTTTAAATCTTTTGTAACAGTTCTTTTTAACATCCCTAAAGAAAAAAAAAGTCGTAGTTTCGTAGATTTTAATCCTGTAGTTTCACTAGATACAAAAAAGCAAGCTGGAATTTAGCATAAATTTATCTGAATTTGTGATGTGGTTGTCAATAACTAAATTGCTGATTGTTGAAATTGAAAATTAATAAGCATATACAATTCAACAATTATATCAGAACTTTCAAATTAATTAAATAATGATAGAAAAGAAATACTTTCCTCTGCTCTTTATTTGAATATATCTACAAATTGTTATTTCACACTCTTTTTTTTTTTTTTTTTTTTTTCCTTCAAAATCTGGATTTTACTGTATGTTGAATTGCTAGCAGATTGCTAGAAATGTAATTATGTAGTGCACTGGAAAATGTTGTTCCATATTGAATAATAAATAGAAAACCTCTTAGTATTAACAATACTTTTAAATAAAATACATTGTATTTTATATCTGATATATCATATATAGGGATGTAGTGAGTATACAGTGGTATACGCCATATCCTCTTAAGACCCGAAGTTAAAATAATAGTACAAATACTCATTCTTTGCTTTTAAAAAAACAAAATGACATCATAGATGACCAAAAAAATATTTTTTTGAAATCTATTGTTTTAGGGGGCTTGTAATTTAGGTTCACAAATATGAACATAAAATTACTAGCTCCCTTAAAATATCAATTTAATTATCAATAACCTAAAATTACACAATAAAAAAAATTACAGCTTTAAATAAGTGAATAATCTGCAAATTCTTAAATTTTTTTATTATAAAGTTAAAGAATTGTGAAAATTACCTACTTTCTTGGATGCACTGTTTTGAAAGCATTTTGCAAACTCAGGTTAAAATAACATTTAATTTATAAGGAAATTGACATCGGTGCTGCCATTTATTGGTTTCATTTTAAAGCAAAAGCATTCAACTTTATAGAAGTGAAGTTAAAATGTAAAAATATCAATAATTTTAGTTTTTATGAGCAAAAGAATCTAGGTACCCATTTGGGTACCCAGGACTCAAGAGGTTAAGCCTTCTGGATAACTCCATATACCCTCCATAGCTTATCGTGTACTCTCTGGTGTTTTTATGACTTCACCACTGCTCACATATATAATTTTTTCATAAAATATATTGTATATTTAAAGTGTTATTATACTTTAGCTATGTAATTCAGTTATTTGAATCACATACACATCCCAAATATTAATATTTTTTCTATAACTTTAAGATTGTAATTGTTTTATAGTTCAGCAAATGTTGAAAATTTAAACATTTCATCAAAATCAAAACTTGTTATTTAGATATGCCAAATTTAGATTTATTTAGAATTGTCTAATTTTTTTATTTAAGAATCGACAAAATTAATAATTATTAAATGGGTTATCTCTTTCCATAGCCACACACATTCAAAAGGTGAAAAAGCTAAAGATAAATGATTATTATTATTATGATATTAGATATGATATTAGATTGCAGATTGAATGAAGAGCTCAAATTCACTTAAAATGCCCAATATATGTTCACAAGTTATGGTAAATGTTACTTATAACAATATGCTTCAAAGTATGTGAACTAAATGAATAAAGCAATTAAAATGTAACCTACTGTAGACTTTTATTTGGCTTTCTGTTAATATATTGTTCAGAAAGTGTGAGTTTATAAAGTTTTTGCTGCTTGCCTCATTATTATTATTATTGCCAACCATCACAAAAATTTGACATTTCCTTAAAAAAAACTAGATGGAACCCGTCAAAATTTGACGGCAAAAAACTTGATAGTACCATAAAAATAAAATTCATAGCTCCTTTAAAATGTTTGAAACTTTTGCAGAATAATTCAAATAAATAAAAAACCCACTTTGAATTAAAGCTAGGTTGAAGAACAGCAATTGGCTAAGTTTCACTGGCACATGTACTCGCGGAATTTCTTTCATCTGACACATTTAGCGCTGTTGTGCAAGTAAATGGTAAGTGCCCCCTTGGGGAGGGGGAAATGGCGGGATGGACCAAGGAGATGCATAACATGAATAAGCAGTCAAAGACCTTTCAAACGATATGTAACATGAGGGGTGTGTGCAAAATTAAAAAAAGTATGCCCTTGGGGGGGGGGGGTAAAGTAGGGGATGGACCCGGAACATGCATAATATGATTAAGTGGTCACAGACCTTTCCAACGATATATAACATGACAGTTGTGTGCAAAATTTAGAAAAGTACCTCTTTGGGGGGGGGCAAAGTGGGGAGATGGACATCAGAGATATGCATATGATTAAGCAGTCACAGACCTTTCCAACGATATATGACATGAGGGTTGTCTGCAAAATTTAGAAAAGTAACCCCTTGGGGGAGGGGGGGGGGCAAAGTGGGGAGATGGACATTGGAGATGCATAATATCATTAAGCAGTCACAGACCTTTCCAACGATATATGACATGAGGGTTGTCTGCAAAATTTAGAAAAGTACCCCCTTGGGGGAGGGGGGGGCAAAGTGGGGAGATGGACATTGGAGATGCATAATATGATTAAGCGGTCACAGACCTTTCCAACAATATATGACACAAGGGGTGTCAACAAAATTTAGAAAATTGACCCCTTGGGGAGGGGACAATTGGGGAGATGGACATTAAAGATGCATAATATGATTAAGCGGTCACAGACCTTTCCAACAATATATGACATGAGGGTTGTTTGCAAAATTTAGAAAAGTACCCCCTCGGGGGAGGGGCAAAGTGGGGAGATGGACATTGGAGATATGCATATGATTAAGCAGTCACAGACCTTTCCAACGATATATGACATGAGGGTTGTCTGCAAAATTTAGAAAAGTACCCCCTTGGGGGAGGGGGGGGCAAAGTGGGGAGATGGACATTGGAGATGCATAATATCATTAAGCGGTCACAGACCTTTCCAACAATATATGACATGAGGGGTGTCAACAAAATTTAGAAAATTGCCCCCTTGGGGGGGGGCAAATTGGGGAGATGGACATTGGAGATGCATATGATTAAGCGGTCACAGATCTTTCCAACAATATATGACATGAGGGGTGTCAACAAAATTTAGAAAAGTGCCCCCTTAAGGGGGGGTGGAAGTGGCGGGATGGACCCCAGAGATGCATAACATGAATAAGCAGTCAAAAACCTTTCCAACAATACGTAACATGAAGGGTTTGTGCAAAATTTACAAAAGTACCCCCTTGGGGGGGGGGGGGCAAAGTGGGGGGATGGACACCGGAGATGCATAATATGATTAAGCGGTCACAGACCTTTTTAACGATACATAACATGAGTGATATGTGCAAAATTTAGAAAAGCGCCCCAATTGGCGGAGAAGGGGGGGGGGGGATGGACCACACAGATGCATAACATGAAAAGGCAGTCGCAGGCCTTTCGAACGATATATTATATGAGTGGTGTCAGCAAAGAAAAGTCTCCACCCCATGTGGGCAAAACATACTACCCCCGCTGCCATAATTATTGATGTGGACTCATTTTTTAAATTCGTTCGCACCCCTCTTCTCCCGCAAAATGTTGTGAATTTTTAAAAACCCCCCTTCCGAATTTTTTTATACCAAAAGCACTTATGTCCGTCGTCTGCATGCAGAGTTTTGTGCTTACAGATGCCAGACACAACAACACACACACAGACAGACGTTTACCGACATTAATAGTATAGATGATACTCAGTGCCTACACATTTCACCCTTTATAATTCAGCTAATGAGTTGACGGTTGTTCATTTCCAGAAACGAAACAATAATTCTTTAGGATGAATTTTGTTTGTTTGATACACCGTGGCAGAATGCGTGCAATGCAGCGACAGGCATCACAAACTTTTTAGGGCACCTGCAGACTAAAAACAAATAATCAATCTTCGCGGGAAAAAAATCCTAGATTTCGTCAAATGATCACGGGAAAAACACTAATTTCATCAAAGGATCATGTAAAACGTGAATTTTGTTAAAAGGCCACAGAAAAACGCGATTTATGCAAAAGATGAGCAAATTTTGTCAAAGAATCGCAAAACAGGAAATTTCACCAAAAGATAGCGCTTTCTTGCCAAATTTCGTCTAAAAATTGCGGAATAAAACTTATTTTATCAAAAAATCGCTGGAAAACGCACATTTCGTTAAAGTATCGAGAGAAAAATGCGAATTTCTTCAAAGATTGCTGAAAAAACGCGAATTTCATCGAAGGATTGCTGAAAATTCATGAATCTTATCAAAAGGTAGCAGAGAAAATGTGATTATTATCAAAGCATTGCGAAAAAAGAAAAATTCGTCTAAGGATCACAGAAAAACGCAAATTTCATAAAAGAATCATGGAAAATAACGCAAATTTCGTGAAAAAAAAATCGCAGAAAAAACACAAATTATCGCTGAAAAAAACACAAATTATGTCATAGGAAAGCTGAAAAAATTGTGAATCTCGACAAAAAAAAGATGCAGAAAAAAATGCGAATTTCATTAAAGAATCACGAAAAAAATGCAAATTTTGTTAAAGGATTGCACAAAGAATGTGAATTTTTTTAAAGGTTCGTGTGAAAAATGAAACTGTCTTTATTAAAAACAGCACACACACAAACATCTGTACAAACCTCAATACACACAAACATCTATACAAACCTCAATACACACAAACATATTATAGGCAGGGCTTGAAATTCAATTTTTCCAAGGAGGGGAGTCTCCCTACCAACATTTTTAAATGGAGGGGAGTTGTAATGTTTGGGAGGGAGAAAAAAAATCTTTAAACCCCACTATTATTTTACGTGCTATTTAAAGAATTACATTAATGCAGACATGACAAAATACCATTGAAAAAATTAAGTCAACTGAGAATGATTATGTAAAATGTTTATTTTTATTATAAAAAAGGGAAGAAAGTTAAGTTTTATATATGCAGTGTATTTTTCAAGTTCCATTAAATGTGTTAGGGACCCTTAACAATTAGGTTGTTAAATAAATTTCTGACTTTAGATTTTACTTGATTGAGATTCACCGATCGATCGTGGAAAAGACACAAAGTTCATCGATCTGTCGCGGAAAAAACGCTAAATTCGTCGATCTGTCATAAAAAACGCAAAGTTCGTCGATCAGTCGGGGGAAAAAAGCAAATTTCGTCGATCGATTGCAGAATAAACACAAAGTTCGTCGATCTGTCCCCAAAAAACGCAAGGTTTGTCGATCAGTCGCTTAAAAAACGCAATGTTCGTCTATCTGTCGTAGAAAAAACACAAAGTTCGTTGATCAGTCGCAGAAAAAAATGCAACGTTCGTTGATCTGTCGCGGAAAAAACGCAAAGTTCGTCGATCAGTTGCGGAAAAAAGCAAATTTCGTCGATCGATTGCGGAATAAATGCAAAGTTTGTCGATCAGTCAGGGAAAAAAGAAAAATTTCGTCGATAGATTGCGGAATAAACACAAAGTTCGTCGATATGTCCCCAAAAAACGCAAGGTTCGTCGATCAGTCACTTAAAAAACGCAATGTTCGTCGATCTGTCGCAGAAAAAACTCAAAGTTCGTTGATCTGTCATGGAAAAAACCACAAAGTTCGTCGATCAGTCGCGGAAAAAACACAAAGTCCGTCAATCGGTTGCGGGGGAAAAAAATCACGAAATTTATCGTTCGGTTGCAGGTAAATTAAATAATGCAAATTTCTCCAAAAATGCTGAAATTTTTTGGGCGGGAGGCTCTTACTCATTGTCTTTTTTTGGGCGGGATTTCAAAATTTTCGGCGCGAATCCCGCCCTGAAATTCAAGCCATGATAGATATAGTTTTAATCTGAAATAATATACTGAACTTGAACTAACTTTTGAAAAATCGGGTTAACCCAAATCCAACTTGCAGAAATCTACACTCAGTCTGAAATCGACTCGAACCATAAAGACAGTTAACCCAACTTGCAACAAAAATAATTATTGCCGAGAGAGCATTTACCCTCTCTCCCTGTGCTGAAACTTTTCAGAAACTTTTCTGATTTTTTCTTTTCTCAGAAATGCTGTAATCATTTTGTCCCCCTATTTTGCCCTTTACAATTCAGCCAATGAGTGGAGGGGGCCAAAGGAGCGTTCCTTATCACAAACGAAAGATGAGATACGTTCGTTTGATGTCGTTGTTGAAAATTTATGGATTTCTATTACTAAAGTAATTTTTTCATTTTACCGTATTTATTTTCTTTTTGTGTTGTATGTATTTTGCTACTTTGAATTTTTTTAAACTAACCCTTTTTTTGTTGGAGAGTGAGAGAGAGAGATTTAGTAATTTGGCGACACGAAGTTCCGCAAATTCTTAAAATCCACAAATCGTTTCCAATGTAAACAATGAAATTTACAATTAAGTTGCAAGTGCAAAATTCAGTATATATATAAAAATAATAATTCAGGCACTTTTCCGTTATACGGACACCATTGTCGCCAAACATACATACATACATACATTTTGGCATAGTGTCCGTATAACAGAAAAGTACTAAAGTTCATGGTTTAAAATCACAATAAAATATCATGAAATTTATTGATTAGTTGTGGGAAAATATCGGGGAAATAATGTGTTTTTCGTGAATTTTTTGTTTTTTTGTGAATTTTTTTGTTTTGTGTTGTTGTGTTTAATTGTAAGCATTCATTATAATTTTCAGTGCATTATTAAATTGAAATTTTTGTTTAAAATATGTAAACAAAACAGTGACCAGAAACCTGCACAATTTCTAAATATAGATAGATAGATGCATGCATGTAGTACTTTTAATTATTTGGTAAAAATACTGTGATCGTCACTGAGAAAACCTGAATTTAACCTAAAAGTAATTGTCGAGTGTTTAAGCTGAAATTTCATTTTATGAATACAGTATTTCAAATGTTTTAATAATTACATTCAGCTGTAAGTTTGAAATATTAAAAGTAAAGGCCAAGTAAATAATTAATAATGCATAAGTAAAAGTAATTGTCGAGTGTTTAAGCTGAAATTTCATTTTACGAATACAGTATTTCAAATGTTTTAATAGTTACATTCAGCTGAGATTTTTTTTCTTGAATTATTCAGTGAAACTCGCCTTATAAATGTACGCAAATAATTCACATCAAAATCTTAAAATAACAAAGTTTTCTTTCGTGTTTAGCTATGCTTAATAACCAAAAAAGCTTGATTAATACAAAAATTATTTGGTAAAAATACTGTGATCGTCGCTGAGAAAACCTCAATTTAATCATCTGAAATTTTACAGTTGCATCTTAGTTTGTTTACATCGGAAACGATTCGCGAAAGCGGAATTTCCTGCCACGAAATCTCTCTCTCTCTCAAAAAAAGGGTTAGTTATAAAAAAAATTCAAAGTAGTAAAATACATACGACTTAAAAAGAAAATAAATACGGTAAAATGAAAAAATACCTTAATAAAAGAAATCCATAAAGTTTCAATAACCGAACAACCAAATGGAATCGTAATACACATACGCTTCTAGAGAGAGGAAAAAGCCTTCACCTCATTGGCTGAAACATCGCGTCTGAAGATAGTAAAAGCCTCTAGCTGATTAGCTGAATGCTCGCGCATGCGTATAAATAGCATTTTTGCACGAAAAACTAAAAAGCAGGTTAGCTTTAAGTATATGGATTATGGCTTGCTAATTAAAAATGGAGTATCATTAAATGTCAATGCTAGGTAATGTGTAGTATTATCTGATCATTTGCTCTAAAAAGTTATTGGTGTAATCAGTTTATTTGTATACATTATAAACACAGAGCTGTCAATTTATTAAGGATTCTTTATAATTGTTGGGGATAGTTTAAACTGCTCTATTTGGCTCTTTGTAATGATGATAATTAATGAATTAATCATTTAAATCATCCTCCACCCCCAGAAAAAATATAGACATGGGGGAAAGCAAAAATTTGCAGATTTTTATGTCTTTTTTGATGCAATCAAACTTTTATAAAGATAACTATTTTAAATAGTGCTTATTTTTTTACGTGTTTAGTGCCATTTATCATGCATAAAAATTCATAGAATAGCTATATTTTTGAAAATTTTGTATTTAATGTTGTAAAAACATTTTTTTTTTATGCTTTACTTGCAAGTTTTTATTTATGTTTTTAATGTAATTTTTTCTTGTTTTTTGCTCTTAAGCTTGGGATTATCTTGGTGGAGTGTATCCTACTGATGCTTATGGAGCAACGTATATTCCAACAGTACAAAAACCTTCAGGTATTCACTGTAAAAAAAATTCTTTTTTTGCAAACTCTTTATCTTTAGATACATCTGACTCTCTTATTATAATCCTCCTCCACCCCAAAAAATTACCATTGTTTCCTTCAAATTGTGACTTAATTAGTTTTCATATTGCTTTATTCTTTCTGTGGTTAGGTCCTAAACCTTGGCCTCCTAGAAATGTTTCGATTGAAAAGGGACCCTTGGGTGTTGTGATAACTTGGCAGCCTCCAAAAAACCAGACTGTTCCAGTGGCATTTTATTTTGTCGAACATCGGACAGATGATGGCCAGTGGCAACGGTGGGGCCCCATTCGTGATGAAACTTCATATTTAGGTAACTTTAGCCCTTTGTTGTTTATTGTATTTGCTTATAGCTTTCGCTAGAAGTGGATTTATTTATTATATACAGTAAACATTAAACTTATTAAATTATAAAGCATTTAACTTTTTCTACAAGTTTCCAATATTTACGTCTAGAAAATTTATGAGAAAATTGCATAAAGAGAATCAAAATGCATATTTTTACTATATCATAGCAAATGAATCAAAAGTTTTTAAAGTTTTCCCAGGATGTATTGCAAAGTAAAAGCAGTAAAATTATTTGTAAATATTATGTATGTTTCAAAATTCACCATCCCCTCATTAGATGTAAAATAATGTCAACAAAATGCATAACTACCTCACAAAAAAAAAAAAAAAAAAAAAGTTGCTTAAACTTTTCAAGATCTGATGAAGAATCGGTGAATTTTTTTCTTGAAACATACAACAAACAAATTACTAAATTAATGCAAAGCACCAAAGTGATATTTTTTCCTTTTTGTATGTGTCCACAAGTTTTTTTATTTTCATTTCTATTAATCATCACCAGTTTTATGTGTGCTTTGTTTTAACTTTATCAGACTAGTTAGAGAATATCAGTGTCTTAACTCATTTCAATTTTCTGTTCTAATTTTTGAACATAAATTAAAAACTGTGTCTTAAAATTTTTTTAATTATTATTTTTCTTTATTATTCCAATGGATTTTATGATGAATCAAGTTTAAGAGTTTAGAATAGTAATAAAATGAAGAAAAAGTGTTGGGAAATAGGAAACATTTGTCCTGCAGTTCTGTTCAATATGAAATAATTAAATATACAAAATCTGAATTTCATGTACATTCGGACCTGTCTTCTTCTATCTGGAACAAAATTTTCAGACTTCTATGTGCAGTAGATTTCCCTAACCATTGCCAACAAACAGACATACACACACACATACAGACAAAAACTTTGTTTATTAATATCTAGATTTTTCTTAATTTGTAGATTATTTGCTGTGTGTGTTCTCATTTTCTTTATTCTGTTTTTGTCTAGATATTTTTCTATTTATCTTATCTTAATTTTAAAAGTTCCAGTAGATTTTTCATAATTTTTCTCAGATATCCTTAAAGATCAGTGCAGTTCACTCATGAGTGTTTCAACTGTAATAGTGTATTCACAATATTCAATATCATTGAAATTTCCTACACAATCTTCAGCTTCATGATTGGAAGCTATGACAGTAAATCCATAATATGAAATTTCAGATATATCTGCACTTATCAGAAGTATCACATTTGATACTTTACCATATTCAACTTCTTTCAAGTTGCTGTTTTTTGCCTTCTCACTAAACTACAGACCCACAAATTCTTATTTCTTGCAACAACTCCCTTTACAGTGTCATCTGAAATCAAAATAACTAATGCTTTTTCTGCTGAAAGTATATTTTAACCTTTTTCATCTGTCTGCTCTGTTGTTAATGGACAATTAATTGACAGTGGTGAGCTAAAGGAGTATTTCACAAGTCTTTGTTAAATATGTCTGTAATTTGTGAGCTCTTTTTGTTACCTTTCACAGCAAAAGATGAAATATAAGTAATTAATTTTTGAAAATTTTTTAGGATAGTTTTAATTAGAAATCTGCCACTATGGAGACTATTTTTATTAGTGGTGCTGAAGATGAATGACCTTTCAGCTTGATGAACAATATTTCTACAAGATTTTTTTTTTTTTTGCTGTTTAAAATATTTTGGATTTGATGATAATTGTCTTAAATGAACCTTCAAGAAATATAACCTTAAAGCTTGTATAAAAACTGTTTTAATAAAATATTAATCGTTCTTGGAACCTTAAAAGATCAATTGCCATAGAAGAAAAAGAAAATAGTGTGTTTTAGTTTCTGGCATAAATTGTGCAACATAATTTAATTATAATTTGGTATTTGGTTTTTACAAGATAAAGTGCGAGCCCTTCATTATAATTTTCATGACTCACTACTGACTGTGGGACATTTTCAGCATTAGAAATAAATTCAGTCAGTTTATGAAGTTTTTGTAATATTTTTGATTTTTTTTTTTAAATTAAATATTTTAAGATGTTTTCTTGTTTATACACAATAATTTCTATTTTCTCTTTCTGTAAAAAGTACAACATTTAATTATAATTTGGTATTTGGTTTTTACAAGATAAAGTGCGAGCCCTTCATTATAATTTTCATGACTCACTACTGACTGTGGGACATTTTCAGCATTAGAAATTGTCCTTGCTTGTCTATCATTGATTTTAATCTTATGAATTTTCAGATTTCTTTACAACTTGTTCAAAATTAGAGGACACCAAACATTTTTTAATCTTTTTTCGAATCATCAGCTGTTTGTATTGTTTCTTCATCATTTGTCCCATATACAGACAGACTTCACTTTGTGTTTTTTTAATATTTACAGTTAATAGATCATTATCTCCTAGCATTAACTAGTGACCTAACTAATTAGATGACTTAAGTTTAGGTTATCTTCTGCAGTAAAGCATGCAATTACTGGTGTTATTTCCAATTTTTAATATGGATGAAAATATTGGGTTGAAGACTATTTTTAACAGACTTAAAAAAAGGAGGAGGTTATCAATTCGACCCGTATGTATGTATTATGTTGTTCACGCATAACTCTCGTAAATGTGCATCGATTTTGATAATTTTTATTTTGTTTGAAAGAGTAAGGGTCCAAGGTGGTCCCATTTCAATTTTGTCAAAATCTGATCATTAGAACAAATTATTTTATCCAAATTTCCATTATTTAGATAATTTAATTTATATTTCAAAAAGTCCATTATTTGAATTGTTACCAATTTGTAAAATAGCACACATAATAATATTCCCTTTCAACGTATTTACAAAACGTATTAAAAAACGTATTTACACGTGACTATCAAAAACAGAAATAAAACTTTAAAACAATAATTAAAGATCACGTGTTAAAAGCAGTAAATGTAGAAAAATACGTTATAAAAAATATACTTGCACGTGAATATTAAAAAAGAGAAATAATTAAATTATTACACGTTCAAAACATTAAATGGGGAAACTTGCGTCATATTTAAAATGCTCAAATAACATTACTTCCAAACAGTTTCAATTTAAAAACATATTTACACGAGAGATTAATTTATTTGTAGCTGATATATTATGTATACTAAACTACGAAAAGTTCTTCTGGTCTATACCGGCAGGAAAAGACAGCCTACCTATTCCTTGGTTTTTAGATTTTAGCTAATTTTACTGGAAAACACCAAGCTATAAAAATGGATGGAACCCGATTACAGAAGATTCAGTCGCAGTTCTCGTCAATATTGAATTTGAATCAGAATCCCATCAGCTATAGCCAAGTTGGCTTCATTTATGGCAACTTGTTTTTGTCGCCAAATTTGTTGATATTTCGCCAAATATTGCCTAGCTTGAAGAGATTTTAACGCTGGTGAACATGAATATATAGTGTTAAGAATGTCAGAGTTAGAATGATGGTACAACAATGAAATAAAACTTGCGAGATAGCATGTTCACTAAAACTCTTAAATTAAAATCGTTTAAGGAGGAATCCTGCTGTCTTGTTTAAAAATGTCAGCCACTCTAAAATTTCAAAATGCTATATCTCAGCCACTTTTTAAGGTAGAGCAAAATAAAAATTGTACCGGTATCCTTGGATCAAGGCTGAACATTCAATTGAAAAAAACCTTTAGGATTTCTAATATTTTTAACGACTTAACTGTACATCTTTTTGAATTTGAAATCTTTAAGTGTCTATCATAGCGCCTCCTTCTTGCCGAATATCCCCAAATTCTACTGGGACCTGCAGGCCATAGTAAAAAACACATACAAAAAAATTGGTTCAGTACTGTGGATAACCTAATACACTTTTCGATGATACAATAATTTAAATGGAATAAAAATCGCTATCACAGCACCCGCTTTCGGCAGAATATCCGCAAATTCAAGTGGGACCTGCTGGTCACAGCCAAAAACCTATAAATGAAATTTCGCTCAATTCTAGGTTGCTTCATAACTCGATACACTTTTCAATGATACAAAGAGAGCACACACGGACAGACAGATATTTTGTAAAAACATGTTTTTCGGAATCTTTGACTCCTAAAACATATAAATCCGTGGAAAACCAGAAGTTGAAAAAATTTTGATCACAATACTTTCTTCTATTTAGATCGAAGAAGGTGAGTAAAGGAGGATGTTAATTTGAGGAATTTGAGGAATTTGACCCTATGTATGCATGTATGTATGTTTTAGTCCTGTTCACGCATAACTTTCGTAAATGTGCACCGATTTTGATGTATATATTTTTTTGTTTAAAAGTGCAAGACACTCTGATGGTCCCATTTAAATTTCGTCAAATTCTGATGACTAGAACAATTTTGTTGTTAAAAAATTTTCAAAATTAAAAAATGCATGGAACCCGATTACAGAAGATTCATTCCCAATTCTCGTCAATCTGAATGAGAATTTCGTCAAATTAGTCAACTATAACCATGTTGGCTTCATTTATGGCAACATATTTTGATCGCCAAATTTGGCGATATTTCTCCAGTTGTCGTCCAGATTGACAAGAATTTGATTCTGTCAAAGATTTTATTAAAAAGTATTTATTTAATGGATAATTTTGGTAAATTATAATTTCTATTACAAATTACTTATTTATTCAGCAGATGTTGAAATCAAGATAATTGTGTATTACTGTATTAATAACTAAAAAGTAGGAAATAAAATAAAGTTTTACAAAAAAATATTAACCAACTTAAAAAAAGCACTAAAAAGTATTAAATAATTCTTTAAAATTCTCTAATGACAAAATGTTATCCATTAACCACAAATCCGATATCATCTGTCGAAATAAAATTGATAAATTTAATATGTACAGTTCAATACCCACCGAACATGGATTTTCGAGAGAATATATTTTACAAGAGATGAATATACAGACTTATGATTTAGTTTACGAATATATACATATGAAAAGCAATCAATTACTTTTTGAAGTCTGTGCCAAACAACCCCAATCGATAAATTAGTAGATACTAGGTACAATATATTCACAATTCTTACTAAACTTAAGGTAGTTTGGCACCGACTTCAAAAAGTAATTGATTGTTTTTCATATGTATATATTCGTAAACTAAATCATAAATCTGTATATTCATCTCTTGTAAAATATATTCTCTCGAAAATCCATGTTTGGTGGGTATTGAACTGTACATATTAAATTTATCATTTTTATTCCGACACATGATATCGGATTTGTGGTTAATGGATAACATTTTGTCATTAGAGAATTTTAAAGAATTATTTAATACTTTTTAGTGCTTTTTTTAAGTTGGTTAATATTTTTTTGTAAAACTTTATTTTATATAACATCTACTAAAAGGAATACACTAACCAACATGGATCTTCTTGCAATAAACCTTTCATTATATTATAAATATATCATCTGGTAAATTATCTATTCACAAAATTATATTCCTATCTCAATTATTTTTGTCAGGAAAATAAGATGCTCACTAAAATGCATTTAATATCTTATCAATATGCCTTCTCAGTATAAAATAAATATTAGGCTGTATCAAAAATATTTTCGTTTTTTGAATGTTTTTATACCAAAGCCTGTAGCTGGCACTTTATCACCCATATTGTTGAACTTAAAATGTAGTTTAAGAGAATTCAACAATTATTAATGTTTGAATGTGTAGTTTTGTTAATTTTTAGCATCAAAATTTATTGTGAAGAATGAATTCTCCTTTTTTTTTCTCTTAAACTGGTCAAAATTCACCTGTCACTTTGAGTTTGATTTCAAGTCTGAGATCCACTTCCTTAAAATGTTTGGATTTGTTTTGAACTGTCCAGATACTACACTTGTCGTGGCCTCCAATTGCACAAGTTTTGACAATAGCTTCATTGGTTTTAAGGCATAGTTCAAAATCATGCTTTAAGATGCATAAAATCTCAACATTTGTATCACTCTTTACGTAACCTAAAAATGAAAGAAAGAAGCATGTATGCTTTTAGAATATAGAGGGACATGTATTCTCTTAAATAACATTTTAAGTTCAACAATAGGGATGATAAAGTGCCAACTACAGACTTTGGTATAAAAACATTAAAAAAACGAAAATACTTTTGATACAGCCTAATACTATGTAATTAGGCCTAAACTTAGACAGGGAATTCAACAAATCTTGATTTAAATTCAGTTGAAGATACAATAAATGATCTAATGTTGAAACTTTATGAAGATTCAGTGAAACATGAAAACAAACCATAACTTTGTGATGTTCTTATCTTTTTTATTGCCGAAATGTCAGTGAAGGCTCACTGTGGAGACGCAAAAAGTTTTTGGCTTCTGTCTGTCTGTCTGTTCCATGATAACTGCCGTAAAAAACGTTAGATTAGGTTGATTTTTGGTGAGTGTGTTCGCGAGGTACCCAGAATTAGCTGTATAGTTTTTAGTTACATTTGGTTCATTCATTCAAATAATATAGAATATTTATTTTTAGGTCATAATTCTTTAAATGGAAGTCAGATGATTTTTTTTTAAATTTTAACATTCAGCTAAAAGAAAATGTCGCATTGGGATAATTGTAAATGCTAAATTATGGATTCTAAATTTACGAAATGGAGATCTTAATTCAATCCTATCGCTTTGAAAATTTGCCAATATATTTATTAGAATTTCAAAATTAATTGCATAAATTATTGGGAAATTTTATGCATTAATTTGAAATATATGAAACATTTTAATTTATCATTTTTTACAAAAATTTCCAGTGCATTTTTTTTTCTCTTTCATTAAGTGGTTGCTAAACAACTATATTTCAAAGAATATCAACAAAGGAAAATTCAAGTGAATCACCTTATTTTGACTTGAAATTTTATTAAAAATAGCTATTGTGTTATATAAGTTTTTAATATGCTTTTTTTAATGAAATAGATGAGAATTTATTTTAACTGCTAAAAAATGATTATCAAATCGGTTTTCCAAATGAAAATGATAAAAACATTGAGTGCGTAAATTGAATATAGATCACATAAGAGGAATTTACATTTGTATAAGTGTATTTTATACACGAAATTTTATTCAATTTCAGCAGCATATGATGTTTAGTAGTTGAAATATAAGTATTCTTTTAAGGATAGGATAAAATCTCTTGTACAAAGAGAATGAAATTAAAATAGTAAATACATTCAGACATATACTTAAGAAATGAAATAGCGCAATTGCTAGAAATTAAGAATAGAATATGAAAGCGACAACGGGAGGTTCAGGGAGGCAGAGTATATGTTATTCTGAAAAAACACAGTGTTATGATTTAAAAATTTGACTCTTAATTTATTCAGTATTTTACATTTAACTTTAATTTATTCATCAATTTAATTAAACTCATTAAATTCATTTAAATTAATTAAGCTAAATTTCATTTTTTTGCATTTTAAATCAAACATTCTTTTTAAATTGTTTACTTTTGGTGAATATAAATTAATTTCAGAATCTTTCCATTACATATGTTTTAGGATATTTATTCATTCAATTTAATTTACATTTTAGTCACTTTGCAATATTAATTAAACTTCATTTCAAATTATCTAAAATAAAAATATTTCTGACTTACTTTTTCTAACTTTTAAATAATGTCCATTTTTCTTAAATAACACACAGTCTAAATTTAATAAATTATTCTAAAATATAGTGTATTTCCTTTTTAATAATATTGATTAAAAAATTGGTTAATTGTTAATTTTATTCTTTTCAGAAAGTTCAAATTCATTTGTTCAGGCAAATTCTTTCAGAATAACGAACTTTTCCATATATCATTGCAAAATTTCTAAGTCCAATAATCATTTTTCAAAATTTCTTAATTTAAATATTTTACTTTCAAAAACATATCTGGTGGAAAGAAATTTTAATTTTATTTAAGATTGCTAAAATTTCATTTGTTTTCATCCATTAGTTTGGCAGTTATAGATTTTTAATTACTTTCGTTTTTTCTGTTTTGAATTTTGTCGAGATTTGCGATCAGACGCCATTGATGAGTATTTAGATGTTTCGGGTAAACAAGCAGGCATTATTTCCTAGGGTCATTATCTGGGTCAGTGACTCACGTGAGGCAAGGTCATTATCAGTCCGATTCAAGGTGACAGATAGAAGCTCATAGAACATTCGCAATGACGTGTCGTCAACAGTTAATATTTGACTTTGACCGCGTGGGTGAGCTTCTTCAAAAAATCCATCAGGTGGTGTTACGAGCGCGACAGTTAGATTCGGAACCGTTGGGTAATGCTCTTTTCTGATTGGCGGAGATTTCAAATCTCAGGGAGAGATCGTACTTTGAGAGTGGGAGGAGAATCACTTCGCCAGATACTCTTGATAGAGAAACAACGTTCTTTTTAGGCTGTCGGGCCTCTGGCCTGGCGGCAGTTGAGTTTTTTCCAGCACTGGCAGCAGTTGATTTTTTTCCAGCACAGGATGAAGTTCTTCAGTTAGTGGGTGGAATTTTGTTGTGATATTCTCAAGAGATAAAGATACTATAAAATTTTAGATGCAACGGAGCAGTGTTACCATCCTTTTTCGACATCTTGAGCATTTATTTATCTATCGCTGATTTATTGAAATGATATAGCCATTATATTTTGTCATCTGGAGCCGAGATAAGATCTTTCGTTACTGAGTATCTACTAATTTTTGTTGGAAAACTCCAACCTTCATTCATCAGTGTCTTCTGGAGCCAGTCCGTGAATTTTCGTACATCCCTGAATGAGTTCTCATTAGATAGATGCAAGCGTGAAAGAAGAAAAATGTTCATATCGTTTATTTTCCTAATCCAATAAGGAACTCCTTCATTTCTTGAATTGTTCCGTTAAACAATAGCATCTTACTTCAAGAATAAAAAATTATGTTCATCAACAACTGACTGTACCTTGTAAAAGAATCTGCCATTTTTCTAAAAGACAGTTTTTCAATCTTCACGAATATCCTTAATGACGAACATTAAATTTTGAAACAATAAACTTATTTAAACGAATAACATTTTAAATTAATCTAAAAGGACTGAACATCATACTTTTTGAATGTATTCTCACGATTTAAATTATTATTAAAAATTATCTGGTAAGAATTATTGTGAAAGAAGAAAATTGTGAATTGATATAATCAAATGAAGTTCTTTTCGTATTAATATTTTGTGAGTGCTCTTTCTGCTTCAAATAAATCAATGTGTGTCATCTATTTGGTGAGTTATTTATTTTCTTAATTTACATTTCACCTATTTCAGATGGATCAACTACTGAGAGAAATATTTTGAAACTTAATTTTTACAATTAAGCTTTTAACTTAAATTCTAATATTCCAACATTAAATTTTAACCTTTTAATTTAGCTTTTTTTTTTACAACGCAATGTTACTGCCACTTGAGATTACGCCATATAGAGAGATTTTGGGATAGTTAACTTGTACTATTTTCAAAATTGAATTTTCAGGTTTGGATTCAATCGGAATATTTTTCGAGAGAATCGTCACTTCATTAATTTTTCCCGGTATAAGTTCTCCGATCCCTAAATCTCGCTATACACAGTAATAAGTAGTTTATCCTATCATTGCATAACATTGTGTTTAATGCGATACTTCTAAAATTTCCGGAACTTTTGATAAATTTTATATTTTTATAAATGTATAAATAACTTTAAAAAAATTGAATTTTAGGGTATCAAATATTATGTAGAGAATGTTAAAAATGAGTGAGATTAATAGATGAGTGAGATTGTAGAGCTGGCATTGAGGCCTCTGATCTGTAGATTTAGTAGTTTATGTATTTGTGATAAATAATAAAAGGATTTCTCTTTGTTATCATGTTCTTCATTTACAAGTGTTGTAATGTTTAATCTTTATGTTCTTCTATAACTGTGTTGTAATCCAAATGCAAAGTGGGATCTTCCTGGATTTATTAATTAAAGAAATACAATTTTTGTGTGTGTGTGTGATAAATTATCTTTCAGCTTAATTCTTACCTGTTCCTATGGAATGTGTACTTCATACCTCTTCTATTCAAGGTCAAGGTTAATTTAAGATTTGATACATTTTGAAACATATTAGAAACAATTATTTTATTTCTGATCCCCTAGGGTTTAAGATTCTAGAACAATTTGAGTTGTTTTGATGTTAGCTTGTCACCTTTGATGTTCCTCAAAGCATAATATTTAAAAAAATTAATGTGTATATTAGTGTATAAGTGGTATCGGTATTCAAGAAAATTTGTGTAACTGAATTTCCCCCTCCTTGGCAGTCATTTCGAAAAAGCAAGAACCAACTAAGATACCAATTCTTCACAGAACTTTGCCAAAATTTTTTTACTCAAACAATTTAATGTTTAGAGTTTTAATCTGTTGATTGATCATTTTAGTTGGAGCTTGTATACTGGCTCCGTACATATTGATTAGGTTTTGATAATTACAAATTTACTTTTATTTTCAGTATTGCATAAATTAAATTTAACTTTTGAACTAACAGATTTTACAGAATTTGTGTTACCATGTGTGTGTAAATTGGTTGTTTCATTTTCAATATTGGATAAATCTAACTTCTTAAAAATTTCATTAATTTCATTAAATTAATTTCATAATCAAAAATACAGCAGACTACTTTTTTTTTCTATCCCTTTTTACAAAACGCATTTTTGAAAATCAGCATCAATACAGTTGTTTGTTACATTATTGTTATGTTGCATTAATTTAATTTTTATGAACAGGAATGACAAAGGTTGAAATATCATGGAATATCTGGGGGGGGGGGGGAAGTCAGCTAAAGTTCAATAACAAGTTTTAAAAAAAAAGAATTGGTAGATATTCTGAAAAATGAATGGATAATTTTTAATATATATTTTAGACTATCATAGAAATAAACAAAATAATTTATTTGTGTATGTAAATTAGTTGTTTCCTTTTGAAAATTGGATAAATTTAACTTTTTTTAAAACTTCATTAATGAAAATTCTTTTATTGAATCAAAAATACATTAGATTATCTTAAAAAAGGGAAAAATAAAAAGCATGAATTAGTTTTATTGCATTATTATTGCAATATGTTAATTTCATTTTTATCATCTGGAATGGCAGAAGTTGAAATGTCAAGAAATATATATAATAAGTCAGTTAAAGTCAACAACGGCTTTAAAAAAAAGTACAAGAATCTGATAGATAACCTGAAAAATAAATTAAGATTTTTTAATTTATCTGTTAGACTATAAAAAACATAATACTCTATTTTATTTAAGGTAATAAAATAAAATAAAGCTTTACACTATACCAACCGATTAAATTAAAGTTATCCTTATTGTGTCTTTGAATAATACAATTGAGCTAAATTATTCTTATTTTTAACTCTGATTTTGCTGTGGATTATATGAGTCTAAAAAGACAGAAGCATATGTTTATTTGTTATGAAGTTTTACAATTTATTATGTTTGAATACTAATTGTATATCATTGTTGTTTTGTAGAATATGTAGAGTAAATGGCTTATGAATATAAATTAAATTTATGGTCCTGTATCTGATAAACTGAATTGTTCATTTCAGTACCATCATTAACTGGGGGCCAAACATATCATTTTCGAGTGTATGCATATTCCATTATGTCTGTTGGGTCTGCAAGCCCAGAAGTCATATATCATGCACCAGGTAAAAAATTTATTTTAAGTGTGGCTATTTTATATGCAAATTAATTTATTTTCATATTATTATGACAAAGTCCTACTTATTTCACTGTAGGCTTTTTCGTCATCTCCATAAATTCATAATTCCTTTTTGGATGGCTGCCAAATATGGTTGCAATTTTTAGAAATGTATAGCGATGATGGCAGTGACTTGTGCTTTTGCTTTTATTGTTTTGACATTACTTCTAATTATCGCAGAATTTCAGTTTTTACATCATTTAATAGGAAGGAAAATGTACTTTCGAATAAAATTTGTTTGAAAATGGTAGCTCAATTTAGTGACTTTTTAAAGTACTTTTCAAGCATAATTTAAATATAATCTATCTCAAGAATGAACATTTGTGACAAAGTTATCATATTTGGCAATTGAGAAGATTGTTGAGCAAATTGAGAGTAAATTGAAAAGTTAAAAATAAAGTAAGTTCGACTGTCAATGAAAAGATAGATTTTCACTTTATGTTGACTGTAAAATTAATATAAAGTTAAATTGTGTAAAAGATGTATTGAATTAGAAAATGTTCAGAATTGTATTTTAATTTCTTTGTGATAAACAGAGGAATCTTCAATAATTGGAGTTTAGGCCACATTGATCAATATTTAGAGCTGTGTATTTTAATTTATCATTTTTGTTTTTTCAGTTAAACTTGTTTTTTTTTTTCCCCATATAAGACAGAAAATGTGAAACATGCATCTTGTAGTTATTGGAGCTAGAAAAAGGAAATGCCGTAGAAGATCTTTATAATGTTATTCTCTATATAATGTACAACTTCTCAGATGTAAACATGTCAAGATATTTGACAATGAATTTTGCAGTTAAGAAGCAACTGCAGTACACATTGTAGAAAAAGTGCTGCTCTCTTGAGGACTAAGTTTGGCACATCATTTCATCTTTATCCCCTTAATTCAGAGCTTTTAAAGAAAAATTGCTATTACAATAAGCATTTTTGAAAATGAGTAATATAATGATTTGTCCTAGGCATATTTGTGTCATGTTTATAATATAAATTTAACACTATGAAATTATCTATATTATGCAAAAATTTGTAATCTGCACTATTTCTAGTTCAAAGGAATGCAATATAAAGATCCTCTATTGTATATTGATATGTTTCAGACATATTTGGCCATGTTTACCAGGTAAGTTTAATGATGTGTGAAATGTGATCTATATAATGCAAAATTCTATAATATACAATACCTCTCATCTCAAGGTACATGCGTTATAAAGATCTTCTACTGTATATTAGAAATTGTTATCTGCTGAAAACGTTAGTACAGAACTCATGATGTATTAGCACAGAATGTGGAGTAAAATGTATCCCAAATTTACCAAATTAATTATCTAGTTTTAAACCAACCATTTTAATAATTTAGTTTTAAACCATACTTTTCACTGAGTTACTGTAGCAGTTGAATGTTAACTAAATACAATTTTAAATAGACTATACGCTTAAATTATGAACATATATATCAAGTTCTGGTAAATTTTATGTTTAAACTCATTTTATCAATTCTAAATTTGCCCCAGCATGTGCAACACATTTACAACATTAAATAACTTAATAAAATAACGGAAATTAGAATGGAAAAATTTGAGAAATGGGAGGCAAATGAAAAATATTTTTGATTCTTATGTTTTTCTTAAATTAATATTTTCTTAGATTAATAATTTGTTTGCTCTCTGTTTAATGATTTAAGCAATGCATTCTGTACAATTCTTAGGTCTCTTGAAAATTTTACTAATTTAATTGGATCAGTCATTTCCAAAACTACATAGTCACTGATTCAAAAATTTTCAGAAATCAATAAAAACTGTGCTACACATAAATGTGAGATTTGTTTAAGAGATTTTTAGTGCTCAATATACTTCTTAGATTTTAAAATTTGTATTTCAGTTATCAATTATTTATTTTATAGTAATTAAAGTTGAAAAAACTTTAAGAAATTCTTTTGACTTGTGTAGTGTTTTCTACTCGTAGATTTAAGATTTAGTGCTCTACAAATGATTAAAAAAAGGGTTATTATTAATTTTTTATTAGATATTTGGCAAAATAGACATAAATCACTAACATCTACATCCTAAGATTTGACATTAAGGCACATAAGGCACATTTCATTATTGTGTTTGATAAAATTTTCTTATTGTTCTATTGTTCACCAAATTTTAATATATCTTGGTAGTTAACTATTGTCATTTTTGTAATAAATGACTAATTTAGCATGCCTTTTGAGTAGCAGTGCAAGATAAATGAACCTATATAATTTTTGTCTCCATTTGTGAGATTACCTTCAAGGGTTTAATAACAACAAACAAATGCATTTTAAAATAAATTGGACCTATGTAGTTTTTGCAATAATTGATTCAGCTGTAAGTTTGATTATAGGTAAATTTTTCCCAAAAGAGAAAATTTCTCATCTCCTATAGAAGTAGCAGTAACTTTTCGTAAAAAGATATTTCTTTCACTATTCTACATTGTTTATTTTCAGTAGAAAAGTTAGTTAACTTTCTTTTGAATATTGGAATGCAAATCATCAGATTAGAACTGTAGAAAAATTGCCTGTTTTCCATTATTGTTTCATACTTAGTGTTTCACTAATTGCATTTAATTCTTATCATTGTATATTTTTCTTTTATAGGAGATGATGAAAACCATAGTCGCAACAGAGCAATAACAGCTGGTGTTGTGGGTGGGATTTTGTTTTTCATCGCAGCTATTATTTTATCAATATGTGCGGTTAAAATCTGCAATAAGCGGAAGCGAAGAAAAGCTGAAAAAGGTAAGCTTATTTTGTAAACTAAACTTACGAGTGAAGGATAACCAGACCAGAAAAGATACTCACACACAACCAAACCTAACACTGTAACGAGAGAGATCCATAGCATTACTTTAAAAAAAAAAAAACGTGCAATCCATGTAATGCAGTTAACAACTCAGAAAACTGCCATTAATAAAACAGAGTGTCCTGTTCTCTATTTAAACCCAGAAAAGCCAATTAAGAATTTTTTGTTTTTACATGTTATCCCATTATTCAGAAGAGTTGGCATGATTTTGGGAGATTTAGTATGGGATTTGTACTAAAGATCCTAGATACAGATAATCTTGAATCTATTTTTTTTTTTCTGTGCAGCAAATACAGGGTGAACCAAAAGTAGGTAGACAATAAATAATAAAATGTATTTTGAAATTACATATACAATTTGAACAAAGCTTCATCGGTCCACACAATACTATCTAAAGTTATTGGATTTTCTCCATAAACACAATAGTTATAATGAACACCATTGTTATAGTATAACCCTAACATAAATCCTATTCTACCTACTGTCCACCTACTTTTGGTTCACCTTCCATTCACTTTTCATTTCTTGCTCATTGTAAAATGAGTAAAATTTGGGGATTTTCTATGAAGGAACATGTAGCAGAGGCTATAGAAATAAAAATTGAAGACAGAATTAGATTTTTTAGATTATTGTAATACATATAAAAATCATGATTTAAGAGCTATGCTATTCAGTCATTATAGAATAATTCAATATAATTAAAAAATAGTGCTCAATTATATAAAATAAAACTTAACCAGATAAAAGCACTTTAAAATAAAGGCAAAATGGGGAAAGACTATACTGAGGATGCTCATGTGTGTTAGCAAAAATGGTCTATTTTAAGGTGTTTTTTTAACTGGCAGATAAATTTTTATCTTGTGTTGTAGAATAAATCACAGGCATAAGTTTGTGCATCTATATTGTCATGCTTAACCCAACTCATCAAAGTTTTGAAGTTTAGCCAAGTGGTGAAGGAATATCATAATATTTAGACTATTATTTAAATTATTCATGGGGCACCAATTTAAAGTAGAATTAATTGTTTTACTGGTTTTTCAATAACTGTCAAAAAACTTTTACCTTTTTAAAGTTAGGGGATACTTTCCAAGATCTGTACTAATTTTCTAAGGCTGTGTGATAGTGATATTATACCAAATTTTTAAATATATTGTGCAGTGGAATCTTTATGTCAACACCTCCATGGTAATCACAAAACATGTCAAGTTATAGTTAAAAAGGCTAGGTCACAATTTTGCAACCAAATTTAGTGTCAATGATTTTGGTATATATGATAGATTAGATGATACAGATAATGAAACTGCCAGTCAGCTGACCCGCCAGCTGAGGGTATGTGTTGTGTTGACATAGCAATTAGCAACAATGCACAGCTTGATGCAATGTAAAATGAATGACAACCAGATTACTGCTGATACCCCGACTCAGTGTCAGTCATCTGTAATTTAGTTTTTATTCATTTCACATTGCAAGCAAGTTGTGGCAACATCTCCCACTAGTGTGTCATCTGTCTGGCAGTTTTGTTATTTGTACCATCTAACCTGTCACATGTAAAAAAAAAATAATAATAATTGATATTACAATTGGTTGAAAAAATGTAAAGCTATCTCCTGGACCATTAGAGAGCTTCTGCATAATTTCATGGTTAAAAATTTATTAAATAATTATTTATGTCCTATTATTTTAAAATCATAAAATTATGTATCATAAGTAAGGATGTGCTATTAAATATGCATGAAATTTTGTAATTACTAAACAGCTGAGCAACTGTTTAATAGACTGATTTTCATTGATTTCTTAATCAGAGAGTTATAATAGCAATATTAAAATGTTAAATGCCTTATAAAAAATTATTAAAAAGTCTTGTCTGCATTAACTTTCTGATGAGATAACAAAAACTTTTCATTGTTGCTTAATTTGCTCCTTGAATGTTCTGCTCTCTCCTGTGTATGCAAAAGTGGGGTATAACTTCAGTAGTTTTTGAATGTACTGTGGCAAGATGAAGCAAGTCCTCTTCATCTGTACCTTCAGGTTCTTTCTCTTCCAAACTTTTGTTTCAGTAATACTTCTTTAAATCTCGAAAATTAGTTTGTTTTTGATGTTTTTCTTAAGATAAAAGAATGCTTTTCAGAATCATAGGTAACTAAAAAAAATTGCATTAATTTTCATAAATATTTTTGCTAGATCAAGAAACATGTTTCTTTTTACAGTATACACTGTGTTATAAGATAAATTTATGCAATTTGAAATTATTAATCTAGCATTTTGTTTCAGTTGTATCAATTAAAGAAGTTTTTTAAAGTCATTTTTTAAGTGCTTTTTTGTCGTCTTATAATAAAATTATGCTGGTGTTGGATTATATGATACCATGTTAACATTTTTCCTCCCATAATTTTAGCTTACATGATGGTGACATCCTCAGTTCAAGATCAAAGAAATGGGGGTCATTCTCATGCTGGTTCTCCTCTTCCCATAAAAAAGTATGATTCTTTCCATGTTGAATTTGTTCGTGACCAATTAATCTGACTGCTCACATTCTTGTATAGCAATGAACCTCTTGTTCTGTACATATGCACAGTTTGAAATGTACATAATGACTGTTGATTGTGACTAACTTTTTTTCTTTTGATGATGGAAGACTTCGATTAGTGTATAGCTTCAAACTTTTCATTCTTCACACGTACTTTATTGTGGTGAATTTTTTAATGAACATGACTATTCTTTTTAGTGAACTTCACAGTGTGTACTTTTTGTAATAGTACAACATTGGCTTGGAAAAAAATATCTCTTCAAAGATCCTGAGAAACAAAGAAAACAAAAATGTATATTTCACTAATTAAAATCTAATAATTGAAGATGGTTTTTCAATGATTGTTTAGTCAACCCTTAACGAAACAATTTGTTTTGAATGACAAATCCTAAACTTTATTTTAATGTAACATATTTCATATTTAGCACAGTGACTTCTGTACCTTAAAGCAGGGCTGTCTGCCAGCGCTGCAATGAATGTAGCCTTGGTATAAAATCAAAAATTTCATTACAATATTGATATATTTTTTTCTTTTTGGTGGTGGGGAATTTAATATTAAATTAATTGAAAATAATGCCTCAAGATAATGCAAGTATAAATTTGATGTCTTAGTATACTGAAATTGAACTATCTATGCTTGAATATTTAGTACATTGTGCTTTTTGATACTCCTTAAGAACTTTTAGTTTCCATTCCAATAAAAAATGCAAATGTTTTGCATGACTAGTTGAATTAAAACAATGTAATGTGACTAGTCTTAGTCTTCATGTTCAGGATCTGCTCAGTAATTAAAAAAAAACATTTACATTAGAAAAGAATTCTAAAAGTTACCAAATATATTTTTTCACCTAACAATAATCTTATAATTATATTGTTAATACAATGTATGTGCAGCTCAAGGCAAATGTTTAGTCTGGCCCAGAAAATAAATAAATAAATAAATAAAATAAATAAAAAATAAAATTAAAAAAATCTAAAAGCAGTTTAGGAAAGCAAAAAAAAAAAATCTAAAATCAGTTTAAGAAAGCAAAAAAAAAAAAAAAAAAAAGTTTGACAGCCCTACCTTAAAGTACTCTTATTTATTTTAGAATGTTTATAAGAACAAATATTTAAACACATTATGTTTAAGATATTGAATTGATAAAGGAAATTACTTAAATTTTACACTTTTTCTTAAAAAATAAATAATGAAATAAAATAACATAAATTATCTTTGTTATAAAAACTTAACTATTTTTGGCACAAATTCACTTCCAATGTATGCTTTTTTTTCCTTCAGAAAATAATAACCATCTTCAATTCTTAGAGAAAAAGAAAGAAGAAAATATAGTATTCTGTTACAGCTAAGTGTATGCTGGAAGTATTTGGAGCTAGAAACAAATAATAATGCTGTTATTTTACCTGCATGAGTGATTGGATAAAAATTCTGCATTCATTTTCAGTTATCCTAATATTTTTATTTTCTGCTATGGTGCTGAAATGTCCATTTTGTGCAAATTAATTTCAAAACAAGTTTTAAACTTTGTGTTGGTTTTACAAAATTGATTTTGATCAGTTAAGTTTATTAAAATTACACTTTGTCACATAGCTCACGTCTGTTATACAGGGTGTCCCCTCATCATTATCTGATAGGTAATTCCTAAACTGTTAGTTTTAGAAATATAGTTCCAGTTGAAAAACTTTGTTCTTCATCATATCTGGAACTAAAAAAAAAGAAAGGGGGGGGGGATGTCTTAGTGCCAGAAAATACTGAAAATTCGTAAAATTCAAAGTATTATAACTTGGTAGGTTTTGGTTGTACACAAATGAAATTTTTACTGATTTGCTTGTGAGTATAGAAAACGTTTTCTAAACATAACTTATAAGAATCAGAGACCATATAAAAATTTAAATTTCATAAATGGTTTATGATATGATGAAGACCAACGTTTTTGAAATTGGAATTACACCTCTAAAGCTAATAGTTTAAGAATTAGCTATTGGATATCAATAATAGGGAACACTATATATTTCAGAATGATAATATGCAGTTTTACTTTTTTAAATATAAATAACTGGGTAGGCTAAACATCCCAAATGCAATTTTATCACTGCTAAACAGTATAAAAATGACAAATAAAGTCCTTTGGAAACTAAAACTTAAAAGTAGTGATATATGTTTTGCTATATGGAGTCAGAAGGTTAACTATGAATATTCTTTAACACTATTGTTTAAAACAATATTTTTCTTAAAATAAATAGTTAAATATATCTTTTTTATAATGCAAACCTCTGTTAATCTACATTCAGTTTTTGGCCTTATTTTTTAATCTTTTTTTATGTGCATTTTATTGTAACTACTACTGGCTGAAAACAAAATTTAGGCATTTTGGCTTACTCTTTTACTATACTTGAAATATGCACTTAGTACTTAGAAAATAGAATTTGTAAAAATGTCAAATTTAGTAGAAACTTTTTTTTTTTTTTTTTTTTTTTTTTTTTTTTTAGTTAAAAAAAAAATCTCCAAAATTTTAAAAACAGTTGCCTGATTCATTTAACATATCTTACAAGCAAAACAATTTTCTGTGAAAATTTTAATTCCTAATTGATTAGGTATGTTGACTTTGCCTTTATTGGAAGAATCAGTTTACTGAATGTTCACATCATCTCAATACAAATGTTTGTAAAGTACTTATATAAAGTAGTTATGTAAAGGGCAAAATTAGTGGTGGCCAGTGGCAACAGGACTATTAAAACAATATCTGCCAACAGCCTCCTTATGCCCACATTTTTTTATTTCAAAATTTCCCAGTCCCACAGTGACACGGACAAATAAGCTTGGTTCCTGTAAGATCAACCGAAAGTGAAGCAACATCGACCGTGGTCAGTGCTTGCGGCTGCTGTGGGACCGTGTATGTTAATGAGAGCTGGTGCATGTAAAATCTGTTCGTGGTTCCAGTGTCCTCCAAGTTTAGAATAAGCGTTACCTCTGGGGGTGTTAATCCAGGTGCAGGTTTCTCCTCTGCAATTGGTTCAAAATTAAGAGACTAACTCTTCTGGACGGGGCTTGTGAGTGCTTAAGCCATTTTGGTAGGCCTCCCCAACCAGCTGACTCTTGACTTGAAAATTTCCCAAAAAATGCACTTCATATGCTCCAAAGCACACAATTTTTATGTATTCTATTTGCAAACCAATCGCCCTTCTGTCTTTTGAATACCCAAAAGCTAGTGAACTGTGGTATTTACTACCCTTTTTACCTTGATGCTGCTTATTAGGAGTGAATAAAAATTTCCTGCATGTTATCAATGATTCTGGTTGCAACATGTTAATATTAACCATTAACTGCTGTTAGCGGTCGGTCTCGCAGGCTGCTAGTTTTTTCAACTTTCACAGATCCTGTCAGTTTAATTAGATACAAGCAAAATTTTGCTTTGTTTGAATTCCTAATACTATCCGTAAAGACTTCTAAATGGGTTATTTTAATTATAAAACCCTGTGCATAAATATTGGTAGAGAAGCAGTTAGTCTTTTATTCATCTTTCGATCAAGTGGTCTTAGAGACTGTTAACATTAGCTATGCAGCAATTTCTGTTAAAGGTTAACATATTTATTTGGACTTTTAGATTAATACTTAGAGAAATTTTAACAAAAGTTAATTGTTTAGCTCTTTTAAATAATAATAAAAAAAAATAGTCACTGGTTTAAAAAAAAAATGGCCGCAAATGAAATTGCTAATACTGGCTACTGGCTTCTGGCTACTAATTTCCTACTTTTGCCCTTTATAGTTATGTGTTGTTGATTGTATATTTCAGTTCCGAAAAACATTTATAACAGCAATTTATAGCTTGGTGCTTTTATTTTGTCAACATTATTATTTTTAGTTACATTCTTTCTATACTTGACAGGTTAGATTGATAAAAATTGCATCAGAATATAGAGTCTTACTTTATTTTTATTGAAAATAAATTTTAATCCACAATGTAATCACTATATGTCAGAAATATTCCTGCATTAAATTTTGAATTAAATTATTTTTATTCTTGCATTAAATTTTGAAATTGTCAAGAATTAAGGAGGAAAAAATTTTCATATCTTATGTATATTTGTGTATTTCTGTACAGTCATTTGGAGTCTTGATCATTTTATATTCAGAGTTTTCTTAAAAATAATAATTGCTTGGAAAAATCTAAAATGGAATAATAAAAGGTAAAAAAAAAAAAATATGGTGTGTGATTATATGGGGATATTGAATATATGTATTACTTACTTGTTATGCATTTTTTAAATAAATATTAAAATTTTTTTATTTTTACATGAAAAAAATGATAGTTTTATGTATAATCTAATCATCAGTTTTATGTTATTTCAAAATATCAAAAAATAAATTTATTTGAACAACAAAATAATCTCTTTTTCTTTTTCTTTCTCCTTTCCTTATCTTTAATTTTAGTTTTGTTTCAGGGGTTAAAACTACTTTCTTTTCTCTTTTTTATTTTAACTTCTAGTCCTCTAACCATAGTTGAAATATAAACCATGTTTGGTTTATTCTGTGTAATTTTGAAAGTAACAGGAAAATCATATTTCACTTTTCTGTGCAATTTCATAGTCATGTTGTTATTGTGTTACAACTAATTTTATTTACCTGCAAGATGCATTCCATAAAAATGAGAGTAAAATCATAAAAAAATCAAAACATATAGCAAAAAATCTTAATTATTTTTCAAAATATCCCCCATTAGATGATGTGTAATGGTCCTAGTGCAACTGTTAATTTTTGAAGTAGCCTTTGGTATAGACTTGATACAGGGTTCCCTTGTATATATTTTGTAGTAAGGCAGAAAATTTTTATGCATATATCTCTTATGTAATGTTTTAAAATGTAATCATAATTAGACATTTTTAATGTGTAAACAAGACAGAAAAAAGAGAAAAAAACTGTGTCAAATTTATAAGATCATAGTTTTTAAAAATATGTATAAAAAGAAAGATTTCCATTCTCTTGTATTCATATCTTGCTACAGTGCAACATAAAACTATGTGAAAAATTAAACTCTACAGTTTTTAAAGCCCTATCTACATATTTGAGAGCCCTTAAATTTGATGGGTATCTGCCCATTTAGCCCAAGCCTTAATCTGGCCCTGCACTTTCCATCACATAGCAAAACATTTTGTGAAAGCTACATCAGTGAAACCTGTTCAGTTGAAATAACATCCACATTTATATTGAATTTTATTCCCGGAAATTTCTTTTTCTATGTACCATTTAAAAATTGCCTACTCACAAAATCATTTATCCTTTAAAACATGTTTCATTCAATTATTTCTGGAGCTGTTAGCTCAAATGACAGCTCTATACACAGAAATTTAGTATAGATGCTAATGTCATGTGAGCTGTACAAGTTTCACTAAGGTTGTCTGATTGTATGTTTTCCTAGTAAATTGTACAGTTGTCAGGTATATCGTACATTGTATGTTTAAGCCTTTTTCGTTTGATGATTTCTTCTTCTTTTTAACATTTCTGACTTAATAATTTTTCTTAATTTACATCCTCAGTTTTCTTAAATAATTTAGTGTAGCATATCTTTATTTTAAATTTTAATATTTTGTTTGTTTTATTATCTTACTTTGTTTGTAAATACAGGTATTTATTTTTGCAGTCTTCCAATGCTAAAATTTTCATGACCATTGTTTAATTGTAGGATGTTTTGATTTATTTCTGGCACTACAGTTAATTTTTGATTTATAGTGGTAATAGACTGCAAAAAAGAATTAAAGTATTGCTATAATAATTTTAAATATTAATTAATAAATGTCTTTAAGGTACATTCCTTAAAGAGAAGACATTTTTAACACATTCAACGTAGTTTAGCAGGTTGTTAAAAAATGATGGTAGTGTGATAAAACCAAAACAAACTAGTGTCAATAGAAATCTTCCTTTTTTAAAGAGATAAATTTGGCAACTTTGGGTTTTAATAAAGAGCTATCACAAAATGCCTTTGCCTTGTGTTTTGAGAACAAGTGGGATAATTACATATCATTTAAGTGAAGATATTTTGAAAAAGAATAAGGAATTTTTTGCTACAGCTATTCATCTCTATTTTTTTTAATGATTTTACTCAATATTTTTGAAAGCACCTATACATTTGTAATGTTTAATAACAATTAAAAAAGCTGATTCATTATGTTATGAATACAGGATACATTTTAGGTAATTCCTATTTTAACTCTAAATACTAAATAAAATTTACTCACAACTGGAGGGTTAAATCTTGCGAAGAAATAACTTTTACATGTAAACTTTGCATTGTTTGTTGATACAGAAAAGAAAGATATTTTTTTTCTCCATAAGGCAATGTCTTTTCTTTATGTTTTAGCAAATCATATAGGATATCATATGCTTTTATCACTTCTAAATTACGAAATTAATAATTTCTAGTTTCATAAATTTTCTTAGAAACTGCAGAAATGGAATTTGTTTATGAAATTTCATTTAATGTGCAATCTGCATTTTAACTTCTATGTTTACCAAAGAATTTTTTATTATCGACTATTTTGCATTGCAGTTTATTTTTTCATCAATGTTGAATATGAATTTTTAAAAATTTTTGTTTTTTGAATATTTTGCTGTACAATCAGCAAAAAAGACAGAACGCACCATAATAACTCTGTTACAAATCATCGTATAAAAATGTGACTGCTATCCACCGATTAGTAATAAAGTCTACTATTTAATATTTAATACTATACTTAAATTTTGTTTAGAGGGTCCTCTACAAATAAAAATTGTACCAAACTTTAAAATTTTCATTAGTAACACCTAATTTTGACGTCATATTTGGATCCTTTGGTAAATTTGACCTTAGGACACCAAATAGGAAGTCACTGGGTCAAATAGTTTAGGAATTATGCACATTTAAAGTTCATAACTGCTAATGTTAAATTCAATTTTTGTCGTTGCAAATACATTGTAGTGTGGGATTGGGTTGTAATTGTAATGATGTAGTTTTTAAAGCATAACTCAAAACTACTTAGCACAAGAGCTGTAATTTTGGATTTGTATATTTGAAGCTTCTAAAAATTGATTTCTGTTACAAAATTTATAGGTTACAATTTATAATTTTTCAAAAATGGATTTCAAAATCTATATATAGATTCGAATTTCATTTTTGAAAAACTATTAATTGTAACCTATGTATTTTTTTTTTTTTTTTTTTTTTTTTTTAACAGAAATTGATTTCTAATCTTCAAATATGCTAATTCAAAATTACAGCTCAATCCACCAGGTTGTTTTTGAATTATGCTTTAAGAGAATTATGCTTAAAGACTGCATTGCAATCTGTTTTGCAATGATTAAAAATGAATTTATCATTAAAAGTTCCAAACTTTAAATCTGAATAATTCCTCATGACCATCTGATCTAATGACTCCCTGTTTGGTATCCTACAGTAAAATGTACTAAAGGAATCCAAATATGTCAAAATTAGGTGTTAGTATTGAAAATTTAGCACAAGTTCTATATGTAAATGACTGCCCAAGCAAATTTTAAGTGTAGCATTAATTAGTTGACATTAATTGGTAACAGTCGCATTTTTACATGATGATTTGCGCCATAATTAATATGGGGTATTCTCTTTTTCCCTTCTGATTGCTCATACTACATAATATATCATATACCATTATAATACTATATGTTGTATGTATATTGGAATAAACAGCGTAATTTAGTTAGCTATTTTGTTTTCTAAATTTTGTAAATATTATTAACAATATTTTTAAAAATTTATGTTGTCTTTTTATTGTAATTTTTTTTTTTTTTTTTTTAAACATTAAATTGCAGGTAATTTTTCATTCAGAAGCGATAATAAGGTGATATTAGAAAGATTTAGATTTACAATATTCATTAAACATTTAATTTTTATTTCTCTTGATGGGTGGAAAGATATTGACATACAAATTTGTATTTAATATGTCATGTGGCATAAATATTATACAATGTATTCTATACCATCCTATTACTACATGTGTGTTTTTAATATTGGAACATAGGCAATGCTTTAGTTATATCATTTTTTTATTTTTTTTTATTTACAAATATATTGACAATTATTCAATCAATCAAAAATTAATATCATGAACAAGTTTGTAAAAGTTGTCATGGTATAAATGATATTCAAATTGAGAGTTGTGAATTTTGAGAATTAAAAGTCATTTCTCACATCGTGTGTATATTTGTATATTCTTATACAGACATTTAGAATCTTTGACAAAATTACCATAAACCAATTATTACTTGATGAAACGAAAGAATAAAAGATGAGTGTGGGTAAATTATTTGCAAATGCTTACTTGTTTTGCATTTTTTATGAATATTAAAATTATTTTATTGTTACATAAAAAATATTTACTGCACAATCATAAATTTTATATGTTACCTCAAAATATCCAAAGATGGATTTATTTGATTTTTTTTTTTTTCAGCTTTGTTTTAAATGTTTCTTATTTAATTTGTTTAATCATTTTTTAGCTTCTTAAAGTTTCTTTTTGGATTATATTTTTATTTAAATACTGTTTTGATAATTTAGCTTTTTTTTTTTTTTTTTTTATGTTTACATACTTTTACACTGTGATTTATTTTGTAAACAATGCATTCTGACTAGTCATGAAAAATGTAATACAGGGTGGCGACGGATCAAAGAAAAGTCAAAGAGTTTTGTAAAAATTCACAGAAACTGACAAAATGTAAAAAATATCTATGTTTTTATCTTGCCAATGAGACTGATTGTTGCCAAACAGGCAATATCTTAGCCAAAATTAGCCACTGTATATGAATTAACAATAGTGGTCTCTTCTTTTAATAAATCTGTGACTTTGAGCTAAACATAGTTTGAGTAAACTAATGAAGTTAACAATTATTTTATGCATAAATAATTGGCTTGGTCTTATTTCAGCTTGTGGAACAAAAAAGCAATTTAAGAAAGCATGTTTTGAGCCTCATAATTTTTCTTAGTTGAAATTGTATAAAAGAGTTGGGATAGTTGATAAGTTTTTATTCAGTATGTCATCATATAAATCAAGAACTTGTAATGATACAGTACTTGTTATTAAGGTGGTGATGATATTATTCCATACCAATAGTAATATTAAGAGAAGTTTTTCTATTAAAAAGGGATTGTTTATGGAATAACATGAAAGAAGAACTGCGGTTGCAAGAAGAACTATTTATGATGCCATGCAACCACATGGTAGTCTGAGCTTACAACTGTTGCAGACCTTAAAATGCTTCCAAATTATTATTTATGAAATTTTTGTATTTCAGTTTAAGAAAATGTTTGCAAATTATTAGAAATTTGAATAATAACATATCTTCTAATGATTTTTCTAAATTTTTCAATACTGAATTACCTAATTTGTGCAAAAGGAATGTAAAAGAAGTGACCAATTTAGAAATCTCTACTGCACTTTGTGGATTTTGAAAATTGCTTCTGCAGTGGTTGTAGACAAGGGATAATTATACTTTCTAAAACTACAGAATTGGGTAAATGTTACTATCTGTGCTCTTTAAATTTATCTAAACTATAAATAATAGCTAGGTATTAATATGTAGCACATAATCATCAATGCATTACTGTATCTTACATTTACTTTTGTTTGTTAATTTTCTTTCAAAACCATCAAAATTATTTGAAGTTTACCACAATAAATTGTCACGTAGATAAAAAATAAATCTTTTTGTAATCTAATTGTATTAAATTCAGGGAAATTTGCATTGTGAAAAACATCCAACCCTAGTCATTTGTAACAAAAACCAAGGATATTTGATAAAGAAAGTCGGGGAAATCACGGAACTTTTCTTCTCAATTTCTATAGCCACCCTGTGATACCATTCAAGAATTTAAAACAAAATAAAACATAGTCTAAATGTACCTTAAGGCTGTTCTCAAATCCATATTTACAATTTCTGGCACATTCAAAAGTCATTTTTATATGCAAATGCACAAAATTGTTGTGTATTCTTATTCATATATTATAAGAAGTCCAAAAATGTTTCTTTTTTTCTATTAAAGACAGATTTTTTCAGAAAATGGTGAGAAAGTTGTTGATTTAGACAGATTTTAGTGAGATAAAGATAAAGTTCTTTATCATGGAACAATCCATTTTAACCAGGGATATTATATGTCCAGAGGAGAATTGTGTCTATAAGCAGTAGAAAATTTGATCTTGGAAAAATGAATCTTTCCCAAAATTCAATCTCAGAGAAACGACCTCTTCACAAAATGCCCAGCAACTATACTATTAATTTTATATTACTAAAGTTCGAAGTGAATTGAAAAAATAAATTAATCGTTATTTTGAGTTTGATGTTTTGGAGGAAAAAACAACAACAAAAACCCTATTTGGTGTTAAAATTCAATTCTTTTTCATCTATTCAATTGGTGGCTATTTTCCAATTTTACTTTTATGGAAATAGCCCTTTTTTACAATAATAATAAAATAATAATAATAATAATTCATAAAAATAGTACCCTGTAAAAACAAAAAGACAAACAAAAAACTGGACATACCCATACTAACTTAAGATCATATGCAGAAAAATGAAAATTATTGTTTGATTTCAAAGCACCTAAGCAGCAATGTCTGCAAATTTCATGCTTTTACATATAAAAATGAGTATGTGAATGTGTCAGAAAGATTGTTGTTTAATGAGGGGTTTTCTTTTGAGAAAAACAATTTTAAGATATTATTCCTACATACTCAATGCTTTTTATTTTCTTTGAAAAATATTACTATTACCTTTTTAAAAATATTTATTTTAATGTTTCATCTTTAAGTTTCTTAATTTAAGCATTTCTGTATTTCCTACAACAAATGTCTGTTATATTTCTGAAGATTAATTTTATGTTTTGCCTAACTTTAATTTGCTTGAAGAAATATTAAGAATTTTGCTTAATAACACCATATAATTTAGTAAACTGTTATGTATGTTTTGAGCCCCCCCCCCCCCCTCCCTCTCTCCAAAAAAAAACCTTTTTCAGGTGAGTAATGAGTCTCATGCAGCAAGAAAGCAAAGCACTTAATGAAGGAGGAAAATTTAAATTCCATGAGACAAACGAAGACTTTACAGCATGAAAGGGGGAACCATTGTAAAGAGAAATTAAGTATGAGCAGTCATGGAACAAAATCCAGGCAGGGACAAGATTTTGGAATATTTGCTACCAAGGCCATGTTTATTTAAATGTAGACCATAGACCTGGAATATGTTAAACTAAACCATTTTTTTGTTGAAACATCTATGCAAGAAAGTTTTTAAATATAGTGACATAAAAGTAATATAGAAATGTAACATTAAATCCAAAAGTAAGCTTCTTCTGTCGTTCTTTCAAATGGAACAATTGAAACCATTTAATCTCTTTAATGTCAGGAGACTGAACCCCCCCCCCCCCCCCCCCAAGGATTCAGCAGGCCCCTTTTGAAAAATCATTAGTTCTTTTTTTTCTTAGTGTTTAATTATTTTTTGTCTTTTTGCCCCCCCCCCTCCCATACACACACACACCATCCTCTTTGTGTGCGTCCATGAAAGGGAGACAAGAAAGCTGGAAAATCAAATAAAGGAAAAAAGACGAGAAAGGAAAAAAGGAGGAGAAGGGTTTAAAAATATGAAACACAGGTAAGGACAGACATAAAATAAAGAAACAAAAGTACAGAAAAATATATATATTTTTAAATAAATAAATAAATTAGTTATTATACCTCAGTTTTTTTATATTTTTTTAAAACATAAACAGTAATTTATTAGGTCGTATGGTGTTATTAAGTAAAATTGTCTGTATTTCTATTAATTGACACCAGTTTATTGGTGCCTTTTTTTACTATTTTTTATTTATCTGTTTTGTTTTTAATAAATACTTTTGTTCTGAGGAATGGTATATTCTTTTCAAAGGATCAATACTGAACCACGGACTACAGTTTGGGAAACACTACTATAAGTAAATTGCAATATATTCTGCTTTTTTAAAACAACTCTTTTTATTTTTTTTTAATGAATGCTGAATATTTGACACTTGCCAGTGAAATGAGTGTTTGAATGCTACAGTTTGTTTTCATGGTTCTGTCAAATAATGCTTGAACACAAGTATGTTTCTGTTATGAAAGTTATGCATGAATTATAATAAAGCATTTCTGCTTTTTTTCTTTTTGTGCCTGTCTTCTTTTTTTTCCTACCAAATTCTTTTTTTTCTTTTTTTTTTAAACAAACTTAGAATCTGCAAGCTAATAAGCTTTTTACTATATAAAAGTTTGATAGTTTGATTTTAGCAACAACTTATATCAGTTGTTAAAATTTAGCAAGTTTGTATAATTGTGTATTTTTTCCTGAAATTTTCATTTTAGTATCAAGTACAATGTGAATTTTGAATATATTATTGACTTTACTTTATACCAGTTTATTGGTGTTTAACCAGTTTCAATTTAACTTTTAACCCTTAACAGTCCTATGCTACCTATATTGTGGCAAAAATTATTTTATTTTAACCCTTAATAGTCCAGTACTACAGTTTGAAAGAATATAAAACTTAAATCATCTCCATTATCTTATTACTTTGAAAGTATATCAAATATATCAATAACTTTTCACTTAAAGTTGTATTTTATAATCTTTAATACATATTTTTTTTTCATTAGAAAACTAGCTTAGACCCAGCAGTAAGTAACTCAAAATATACTTCTGGATCGATAAGTGTTAATATTTTTACTTTCTTGTTTTGTTCTGTTTTCTTTCATTAAATTAAATGTTTCATCATCAATTTGCATTGTATGTTCATCTTTAAATAAATAAGAAAAACTATTAAATAGCTTTTAATATTAATAAAATTCATCCTAATGTAAATTGCTGCAAAGTGAAAAAACTAAGTCACACACTTGTCATGTATTGTATTTGATTTCTAATGAGAAACAAACAATGCAATAAAATACTCGTGAACATTTACTAGTCGTGAAAATATTCTTGTCAAAACAAAATTGATGAATAGTTGTTACAATATGATGAAGAGAAATCTGTGTTATAAGTTGAATAAAGGAGATGGATAGATAAGAATGATAATTAAGAGAGTAATACTCTGTTACAGAAACAATTTTTTCACAGTTTTCCAATGTATTGAATGCCTAAACCTACTGCTCAATATCTCAAACATGTTGAATTTAGACTAAATTTTTCTGGTGGGATATTCTGTGATCGGGCCTACTACCATTCCACTTAGTGTTGAAAGGAAAAGACCTCCAAACACATGTCGCCTGTTCTACGAAGTTGCAACGGTCACATTTGGATTTCTCTTTATTCAGATGTTTTACTATCTTAACTGTAAAATTAATACTGAATAAACGCCTGTGATATTTGGTTCTAAAGCATTAAAAATAATGATTGAATGAAGTTTTTGCTTTTATTGAAAACAAACATGCACATCCACATCTATTCATAAAAAGTGTTGTAGATAGGTATATGTGAATGTGTAATTAATAATATTTTTGTATATATTAATAGCTTAAATTTTCATTTGAAAAAGTTTTGCTTTCATTTTTAGCTGAAACTCAAAAACCGAAATTTAGTTTTAGCTTGAAAAACTTGTCTCAGTCCGCCACTACAAAAAATAAAAAGCAATAAATTAAGCATATATATTTAAATATCCAAATGCACATTCATCACTGATTAGTTTGTTTTCTGAAACATTAATGTAATTTTTATGTTTCAATACTCAATCGAAATTTTTTCTTGCAAGTTATGCAAAACAGTAATTTCCTGTCCAGAAATGAAAGACTTTCGAATTATTATTTTATTTATAATTCAGAAAGAAACAAAGATTGAATTGAAAATTCAATTAAATTAATGAAGAAAAAAAACTATGGAAAAAATGGAAAGAAAAAAAAAATTCTGCCACTGAATTTCTTCCAAATCTTAATTATAAATTTCATTGTTTATATCCAAATATGCATTTCTGATTAAAGGCATCTTTGGATTAAAAGGAGTTGATTGTATATCATTTTGATTTTTTTTTCTTCGATATGAAGCATTGATAGTATCATCATAGTTTTTGTATATGTTTTACTTTATTTTACATGTACTACATATCCAAAAACTACGATGGTGTTATGAGCACTGAAAAAAAAAATCAAATTTATATACACTATATGACCAAAAGTCATCGAACACTTTCGAATTTAGATGTTTTGTCGAATATCTAGACAGATTCTTCTGGAACTTCAGCTATAAAGAAAATGATAGACCTAATATTTTTCTGTGAAGGTTTGATCACAAGAAAATTAGGCGACCAACAACAAATTGAATAAAAAATATATATATTTGTAACTCTGTAAAATAAAATGCTCTGTAGCTGTAGCACATGACCATGCGAATCTTGTACAACATTTGTTCATTTGTGTAAGAATAGCATATATATTCATGAGATATAAATGTTTTATTAAAAAATTCCAGAAATTCCCACACGTTTTTTATTAATAGCATACAGGATTTTCAACGAAATTTGATAGCACTTTCAGAGAACTTGACAAAGTACAGTAGAAACAATGTACTATATTTAAATTATAAATAAATTAAATATTTGATGAAATGTAGGCATTTGTATGAAATAATTTTTTGCTGTGCATGTGAAATAACAAAAATATTTTTACATGACTTAGTAGTCAGTTATATAAGGCAACTCATATCAAAATGCCATTTTAATATCATGAAAATTCAGAAATATATCAGTGATATAGTGAGCTGGATTTACATGCTGTGGATAAAAAACATGCAGAAATTTCTTGAATTTTTATAAAGAAACCTTTATCTCCATGACCAGAGCTTTACAAATTGCATAAAATCTGGTTGCTAGCAAAAAAATTCATTCTAGTCACCAGTCATGGGGCATCGATGAAATAGTGAAGCCGAAAAACAATTTTTACTTATTTTTTTGTGGAAGTCAGCCAAATTATTATAATTTTATTATTTTAAAATTTGCATTTCATGAACTTATTTTTACCAAATTAAAAATAAAAGTTTTTTTGCTGGAATATAATTTTTAAATTTATTTCTTAATATTTTGTAACTTTGCAGTGTCTACAACAAGACATCTTATGAAAATTTTACTTCAAATGAATTACTTACAGTCACTTATATGGTACAATTCTTTAAAATGAATGTAATAGATTAATAAGTTTTAATACTGAACACAAAAATCTGATTTGAAACTTACAAAATAACTGAAACATAACTACCAGATTGAATAACTTGGTTGCCAGGTAAAAAACTTGGTTGCCAGTGGCGACTGGTAACTGGCATTTGTCAAACCCTGTCCATGACAGATCATTACAAGCATTTTATTTTATGGTGTGATCACAAGTATATTTTTAAATTCAATTTGTTGGTGGTCTCCTAATTGGCTCCATAATCAAACCTTCACTGAAACATATCAGGTCAAATATTTTCTTTATATTCGAACAGTTTCAGGTAAATTCATCAAATGTTTCTCGATATTCAACAAAACATCTAAAATCGAAAGTGTCTGGTGACTTTTGACAACATAGTATAACTGAAATACATTATAATGTGCCAATTAAACCTATATTCTCATCTTATACAACACATTTAAACAGTCTTCGATCAAAAATCAATCAGATAGGTAGTAAATAAAATTCCTAATTTATATTAAAAACACAAAAATATTTTAACTTTTCTACCGGCAGGCTAAAAATCATGCTTATCTGCCCATTTCTTTTAACTGACATGCACGAATATCTTGTAATCGTATTTCATGATCAGATATGCTTAATTTCTATTTTTTGTATTTTCAGAGTTAAGTCATGCATCCAATAATTTTGTCAGAATAATAAAAAATATTTCACGAATACATGTATAAATCTTTCAGATATTCTAAGTGAAATTCCAAGTTACTAAAATGTTATTTTTTGCTTACTTACAAAAGTAAAATTGTCTCATGGGTTTTTCAAAGTAAAATTTTCTCATTCATAAATGGAATTTTTAAAGCGATGTTTTGAAAACCAAAAGTACAGAATTTTATATCAAGCAAATAATAAAAGTAAAGTTTATATATATAGGTTTATGATGTCAATTAAACTGGCAGTTTTAAATTGTTTTTTAGATTAAATGTCGAGTAAATGGTAATTCCTTAAAAAAACTATGAATAAATAAAAATCTGGGTTTTTACAATATAAGTTTTTAGATTTATTGCAATCTTTTGCCATCTTTTTTAAACCTTCATGCAACTGAAGCACTGTGCAGTTGTGTTTTATTAACCAAATAATTTCAAATTTAACTTTTATAAAAGAGAAAAAAAATCAGTAGAAAAAGAAAATTTATTTCATCTGAGGATAATTTAGTTTAAAATATAAAAAAAAAAGTAAAATCGACTGTTCAGATTTGTTTGTTGCAATTTTTGCTTTTGCTGTAATCTGATGATTATCACTGAATATTTTTGTTTACTTTTATATAGTATTGCTTTTAACTTTAATATGACATATATAGATGACTGGTTTCATGAATTTAAAAATATTTTAAACCTTTAAGAACTACAAACTATTTTTTTTTACTTATTACGTCATCTGTATCATATAATAGACAGAAATTCATCAGATATGTAACTGAAATCTCTTTGAGAGATAGAGAGAACAAGTATGTACAAGTTTGATTAGAAAAAATGAATTTCCAGAGAACATTAGATTATATATCACTCATGCTATCATTTCGATTAATTGCTTGCTTGGTTGTTTTATGCAGATTTTACCGGAAAAGCCTAAGAGAAAAAAAAATCATGCATGACAGTTAGCGTTAAAGCTGCTTCTCAATTTTACAAAATTGCGATCACAAAATGCTTGAAAATTATCTGAATACAATGGAATACATGTGGCTCTTTAAACAAATCTATTTATTATCTCTGTAAATTAAAATCAATAAACCACAAAAAATGAAAAATATTCTTTACTTATGCAGTAATTTCTTTTAATGATGCTGCTTTTTAAAAGAAGAAAAGAAGGTATGATATATGCTTTAATTTAGTGATGTAGAACACATATTAGCTCTTTAGATGTGTCTATCTTATGTTTTGTTTATATTTCAGAATGTAGCAATTCTTATTTGCATGTACTATTGTTGATTAGTTGTCGTCGTAGTGTTTTAGTGCTTTGATGTTTTTGTTTCCTTGTACTATTCAGTGTACATCAAGAAATGTATCTGCATGTGCCATTAGTTAGTAAAGTGTTATTAAATATTATTTCAAAAAGATTAAATGTTATTTTTAATATTCTCATATAATTTTAACTTATTGATTACGTATTTTGGTGTTTTAATTAAAAATAATACACTATTGAAATTGTTTTGTTAATGTGGTCACTTTATTTTCTCTTGATAGAAATGATGAAAGCGGAATACCAGGTATAAAATTTCCTTGTCTGGCCAGCTTAGGTAGAATAGGCTTAGCATCAAATCCCAGGGAGAGGACAAGAACATTTCATGGGTGGCCTGTTCATCTAAGACATCCTCGAGGTGCTCGCTACAATGTTCAAATGGAGTATTCCCAACCCCTGGGCTGGATTAGTCGCTCTGCAGATGGTAAATTTGTGCTGCGTGGCAGTGCTGACGATGAAGAGGGAGGTTTTATGAGGACAGCACCTACTGCCACTCACTCCCTCATTCCGTCCAACCATGCAGGAGCCAGGGGCAGCATTCGCAGTGATGGCAGTGGGCAAAGCAGCCACCACATGCACCTTAGTCCCTCAACTCCTTCATATGGTCCCTATGCAACGCCATCTCGTTTCCATACAAGCAGCCCTGGCTTAGGGGGTTCCTTTTTTGCTGAAGACATCAGTTCAGTCAGACAGCCATCATCTGTAGAGCGCTCTTTCCCTAGTACTGTTTCCAGTCATCTGACTCCTCCTTTTCCTATGCACTTTCGACCTATCCATCGAGCTCAAGATGCACCTGCTTCATGGATGCTTCATCAGCAAGTTATAGGATCTCCTATACAACCTTCTTGGCATCAAGGAGGATGGCCTGGATCAAGGCGCTGGCTGCCTATCCAGGCATATCCTGCTAACTCAAATGGACCTCGTTTTTATCCACTGCGTCCATCTGTGCCTAGAGGTTTTAATGGTCCTGTTCATCCCCGTCAACAGATTTCTCCAACTTATCAACGACCTTTAGCAACCAGCAGTCCACCAAGATTAGAGGGTTATGGAGGAAATGGTGTTTCTCATGTTCCCTGTGGTCCTGATTCTAGTGAAAGTGACAGCAGTGATGTTCAGCAAGTCACTTATACTAGAGATCGACTTTTAGGTGCTGTGGAGAGAGTTAGAAGTGCTGCTTTTCATCGGCAACAGCATTTACCAACTTCTGACCTCCTCACTGAAGTAGATGGACCTCTTGCAGTCAGTCGACGTCTGGCAACTCCAAGTCGCACCAGTGTTACCAGCGGCAGTTCTGGTCATGGCAGTAAGGCTGCATCCTTAGCCCATTCCAGTCTCCAAGGAGAACTGGATATGAATAACCGCAGCGGCAGCAGTAGTGGTTTCGCTAGTAGAAACCACTCTGCTGCCTTTGCATCATCTTCATTCACTCCAAATGGAGTACATACTATTCCTCATCATAATACAGGTCTCCTGTTTGAGGCTGATTCACCTCATTCAGAACCTGCAATGCCTGTGGTGGATGGCTTCTCTCTTTCACGCAACAGAACTCCCAGCTCATCTCGTTATATGCGAGATGGCTGGAATGATCGTGGTCTCAGTGACAGTGAACTCTGTGGAGTGATCTATCCCACTGGTCCAAGAAAGTATGAGAACACAGAAGCCAGATGTGCTGCTCTCAAAGAAGAATTTCTTCGGTTTCGACAGAGACAACGTGAAAGGCAACGCTCTGTCGAATTGGAGAGCACTTGTTGAAACCAATCGCTGCCAAATTTTAGTGCTGCTCTTTTTTACTATGGGGCTGCACAGAGATTGGGAGAGCTTACTATTGTGCAATACAGAGTTGTAGAGTTCTGATCAATTAATGTGAAGTGGTTTTGGTTGTTGCTTGTAATGGTAACCTTTCTATTTCAAAATACAGTCAACTGTATTTAAAAAGTGTAATCATCAAAGTACTTTTATATCATCCCAACTTGTGCAGTAATATAATATATATATATGTTTAAAATATCAAACTTGGTATATTACTTCAACTCAAATCTCTGAAATTCTTATATAAATTGTACATACTGTATATGTTTACCTTTATCACTCACAAATTTCATTAGCCTTGTTTTTATTTCACATTTATATATATATATTTATTTTATTTACATCAGTATTAAGCATAAAAGGCACATCATATCATTTCTTTCATGCTTAATGATATTATTTTAAGCTTTGTTTACTTTCATTTGTATATAGTTCACTTTTATTAATTCTTTTATTTTTTGTTGTTGTTTATTCACGAATTTTTTTAGAATTTTTATGTTTTTGTTAGCATATACAAATGTTGAAAAAGGAAAAAATATTTTACATATCAACAAATTTATGGATTTACTCTTTTTTAAACATGCTAATACTTATTCATTTTTCATTTAATTAATTTTATCTGACAACTTGCCATCTTCATGGCAAAATTAAGTACTTAATTATCAAGATGTGTTTAATTATAAATTTCATGAAATTATTCATCCAATAATATAACATACAACTACATTTGTTGTTTGCATTTCGGCAATTTTAAGTTTGGTTTGACAATAATGCAATTTAGCTATGAAAAAATGAATCCTTATTATTTTAATGCTTTCAGGTCTTGTGTCCTAATTATAGGACAAGTCTCTATATTTAGTATAATTTTATCTTTACAATTACTTTTATTATCTGCTTGTAACAATTACTTTTATTATTTGCCTGTAATAATGATAGTATATGACTCAGAGCCACAGCAAGGGTGATATGAGTGGTACATTGGCACCAAGCATCAAGCTTGACATAAAGTTCTGCATTGATCCGAACCAGGCTCGCAAAATGAAGACAAATTTCAAACGGATCATGCCGATAGAATAAAGACAATTTTTTAATGGGTAAGGACATTAAAAAATTACACAGGACAAAAAAAAATTAACCGTATTGATAAAAAAAAAAAAAAAAAAGCAGACTAACCTACAATGATATAACAAATTTAACTGAATCTGACTAAATGGACAAAATATAGACAATTTTCAATGGACCTGGCTGAGCGCAGAATAATTTATAAATGTTCTGTACCTGCTGATGTTAGTTTGACAACATCAATGTAGAAATTCAACATATCTAGCATATAGAGATCTGCATTGGGCAGTAAACTGCATTAATTTTTTTAATGAATCTTTAACTGAATGCAATAGTCTGATGAGAGCCTAAGTGATCATTAATGTTGTTATTCTATATTCAATGACTTGCGAACATTTAGTCGGAAATATACTGTAAAATTTTTACATAAATATGTATGCAGTATTCTTTAAAAAAAAAATCTTAATTGTATGTTAAGAAAATTCTGATTATAACATTATATTTACTATTATCATTTCATTTAGGCTTTAGCATTTAAAAATTAAAAAAAAAAAGTGTGCTGAAATATCTATCTATCATTGTTGGGATGTTTATTTCAAATATGTACTTTATTCTTTAAATTTAAAAATATGGCTACTTGTCCAAGCCAATAATTTATGCTTAAAAAAAAAAAAAAAAGTTATGTTGTAATGCAACAGTTTTTATGCATCTTCAAAAATTCTTCCATACGCCATTGCCAATCTTTTCTTAAATTCAGATTATTTCTACTTTTTTTAATTAGTATACTCGCCTTATTTTGTGACATTAAATAAGGCAAGAATGAAGTGAATTACACTATTTAAAAAAAAGTGGTATCAATCAAGCAATCTGAATTTTTTTAAAAAGTAGAAGTCTGACAACACTGTCTCCATGACCTATTGTCATATTAATATTATGCAAACTAACTATATTCATTAGATTTCGGTAAAATGACATAATCATTAAATTTCAGTAAATCTTAATTTTTGTCATTTGGATAGGCACTTTAAAAGTTAAAAGTTTTTTAAACCTAACATTAATTTTTCCTTAAAAAAAATAAATAAATAAAAAATAAAGACCCGAAAGGGTTAACTGCAATTTTATTACTGATAGATTTTTTTATTATTATTTTGCGAATGTAGGTCTACAAAGTAGGGAATTTTAGTCCCAGATGTACAAAAAATTATTTGCACATCTGTCAGATAAGTAAAAAAAAAAAAAAAAAAAAAACCTAGTTAAACAATTTTATATATCTCTAAAAACATTCTAATATTGAAAAACAATTAATCCTGTGTAAACAGAATTTTCTTTCTTTCTCTTTTGCTGCATTAAACTGAGATTGTGCAATTCCTGAAATACATAAGTTGAAGGCTAAATGTGTTTAAACAGTTTTTTAATAAATTTTATGAATTAAATTATATTTGAGTGTATAAATTGTTGCTTGTGTCATATTTTATCATTCCAAAATCCACTGTCTTCCAGTGTTATTTAATTTAAGAATACATTTTTACATTGTTGATTTATATTTATTATAGAAATTAAATATTTACATTTAGTTGCATTAAATTAAAAGTTTAAAAATATATTTTGATGTATCAGATTTTGTTAGATTTTAAATTGACTAGTTTTATAATAATAATGATGATCAAGAAATTTCTTTTATTCATCGGCACTTGCAAGAAGGGGGGGAGTCAGTTATCCTTCTCTGGATTTTACAATTTAATTAACTATTTTTTTCTTTTTATCTGACAATAAATGAATAAAATTTATTCTATAGAAGTAACTTAAAATAGTTAAACACTAAAAGAAAAAAGAACTAAGGATTTTTTTTTTACTTGCTTGCCTCTTTTGCTCTGTATTGCTTTTTATATCGACATGTTTAAAAATTGTCTTGCACTAGGGGTTCTAACAAAAATTTGTTAGTTTAGTGTATTCCATGTTATATCCCCAATTAAAAAAAAAACAACATAGTCTAGACAGCAGATTACAGGCACATCTGTTATCTTGTACTCTCCTAGATTTGATTTTCTGTGGGCACTTATGCCCAGATGCAATTTTTAAGTATTTCAGTTGAAATTTTAAACACTATTTTATATCAATAAACAGATATCAATTAACTTTGTTAATCTTTATAGTTTTATCGCTATACTTTTTAAATTTCAACCTCATTTTGGTGTAAAACAAAATTAGTTTATATATTATTAATTTTAAAGTCTTAGCATAAATGCTTATTATTATTCTACATAATAAGAAATTGAAATATTATAATATGTTTAACAGTTATCTTTTGAAAAGTTTATAAACAAATTATTTTAATTAATTTAAAAAAGGAGTTTTAAATTGTGTTATACTTAAAAAGATTATTTTCATATTGACATAAAAATCTATATTCTAATTGTTTTCAATGTAAGAAACTTATATAGTAAGTTGTATGTAAATAACTAAATTTTCTTGTTTGATTTTTTTTTTTTTTTTTATTCCCCAAAAGTTGTTATATAAATAAATTTTTTTATTATTTTGTAATAATTATCCTTTTTATTTAATTTATAATATTTTACTAAATACTTACTACTCTATGCCTTAAATACATATCAATTCTGAAATTAAACAAATTATACATGTAATACAAAATTTTTATTCATTTTTCTTTATAATATATTTAAAAGTTATCTTTATCCAATATATATATGTGTGTGTATGTTAAAATATTATTGGTATTCTTTTTAATATTAACATTTTTAAATTCACAGGCTATTAATTAATGTTTATCTTTTTTTTTTTGGGGGGGGGGATTTTTTATTGCTTGTAAATATAATACTTGCATACTATTGCATGGTTGAATAATGCTCGTAATTTATTTTAACAAATTTCCATATATATTGTATTTTATCTCTAAATATATTTAAAATATGTGGGTATACTCATCAAAAGTAATTATTGTGCAATTGATATTTATTAATTCATAATTTATAGCTATTGAATTTATTTCTAAAAATTATATCCTTAAATTATAATTTAAGAGGTATGTTAATTTGAGAATCAAAACTTGAAAGGTGTTCTCATATGCATTGAGCAGAAATTAAAAAAGAAAAAAAAATTAAACATGATTTTCATGACTTTGCAAACTAATTTACGTGCCTTTTTTTTCCCCCAAAATATACAACCAAATATAGTTTTTCTAATAATACAAGCAACTTCTGATATTTCAAACTTCTTTAACTTGAATCTCTTAGTATCTTGAAAAGAAAATATATATATATATATATATATGTGTGTTCTTTTTAGGATTAAATCTATGTATTCTCCTATAACTATCTCAAAACATTTCCTTGAAAACCTATGTGGTATTCAATTTTTGCATATTCTCATAGATTTTTGCTTATAAATACCTGTTGTAAAATGAATACAATTAGTACATGAAAAGTTATTTTAGGAAGTGCATTAGAATCATATCCAAGCCTGACAAGATATAGAGATAGTAAGAGTTCTACTTCTGATAAAGCTCAAAATAATAAATTTTGGTTAAGGAAATTGGTCGGTCTGATCTCAAATTCCCCTCGCTAATGTTAAACCTATGAGAGTAGAATGCATTCTTACTTTTAAAATATCTGCTCAGGAAATTAATATATTTGACTTCTTTTTTCTGTGTGCTCTTCTTGAAGGAAGTCTCTTTTTTTCTTAGTTGTGAAAATATTTTTAAACTGTAATTAATTTAATATCTTATGTGTTAAAATCATATGAGTTGAGACTAAGATTTTAACAAACACTTTAGATAAAATTAATCATATAGTTTAGAAATATTTTGACAACTAAAAAAAAGAGAGAGAGAGAGACATTCTTTAAGAAAGAATACATAGAAAAAAAAGTCAAAAATATTAATTTCATGAGGAGATATTTTAAAACCAAGAATGCATTCCACTCCCATAGGTTTAACATTAGTGAGGGAAATTTGAGATCTGACTGACTAATCTCCAATAACCACTAGCCAGTACATGGCATTTTTTTAGTAGCCAATTCCGGCCAGTAGTTACTTTCTACTTATTAGCCATCTATTGGTCATTGTGAATATTTCACATTAACCCCTTTGCGACGAGTGTCCTTTACAGAAATTTTAATCTTTTGTCACCAGTAATTCCAATTTTTTATTTAATATTTTGCCAAATTTAATTGAAAAATTCTGTGATTAAATAAGACATTTCCTATTCAAAATTACTGGTAGGAATAATCAAGGATTCTGACCACCCTACATGCCATGTATATGCAACGCTTGTCGTGAAGGTGTTAATAGACAAAAGGTACATAAGTAGCATTTGAAAACTGAAAAAACAATGTATAGAAGTTCCTTAAAATTATTTTTATTTACATAAAATTTTAAAAGAAAATTATTGATTTAAGTGAAAAATAACCATTCATGCTAATTTTTATGAACTAATTTTTGTCCTGAAAGAAATGTTATGGCAGTTAATGATTTAATTGTACATACTTTAGAGTTTTATTTTGATGGATTCACTTTCTTTCTTCTTTTTTTAGAAATAACTTTATATAAATAAACAAAAGGTTAAAAGGACTTCTCTTTATTACATTTATTGATATTTCTCCATTATCACATCGACCACTTTTCATAACAAAAAACTATCGCCAAACTGTAACGCCAAATAAAGAAATGGAAAAATGTTGCCATTAGAATATGAAAATAAATAAATAAAATACAGGAAATTCGAAAAAGCCCACTCTCCAAAAAGTCCACTGTAAAAAAAAAAAAAATGAATAAAAATAAATAAATAAATAATTAGAATATATTAATGAAAACAGAAAAAAATAATGTTGGATACTTATTTATTTACATTATTTTTCTTAAGTAGCCCTCTTGGCTGGTGAATAAATGTTTGTGACATCAGTTGAAACTGATCTATTGCATGTAACTATGCATCACAACATTTTTCCAGTGTTTTTTCTCTTTTAATATCATGGCACTGCCGTTTAAGGACGCAATTGTTATTTTAGTTAACAAAATAATGAATAAATCAGTAAAACACAATGAAAAATATATTTAAATGTCAAATTAAAAACCACTTGATGACATAACAAACACGTGTAATGTTTCTGACGTCAAATGAATGGGACTGCATTTTTGGCGTTAAATCCAACAGTTTGGCGAGAGTTTTTTGTTACGAAAAGTGGTCGACGAGATAATGGAGAAGTACCCATTTATTTAATGATAGAAGAAGTAGGTAACAGCAATCTTAATAACTTTTTATCTTATTTGAAAACGTGAACATTCCCCCTTTTTAGAAAGTTAGCTTAGTTGAAGCGAAATCAATTGAATAAAAGATGAAAATTATTTAACCAGTTGAGTAATTATTTTTAGTTTTAAATTCCGAACTCTAAAAAATAGGCCCAGGACTGAAAGAAGCTTAAAAATTTGATCCCTGGTACTTTAATAGAATTATTAAAAGGTGGGAGAAGCACAATAATTTTGAATACTTGCCCGAGTTTAAATTTTAACAAGTGGACCTAAAACTGAGAGAAGTCTTATAAAATTTGATTTTAATTATTTTGATAGAAGTTTCTTTTTTAATGAAGGAAGGAAGCTTAACCCATTTTAGGCCGTGTATTATATACGACCGATGACTTTAATTATTTTTTTCTGTGTTGCATTGTTTTATTTCGGTTGTACGATGATGTCTGTCTTTTAAAGGCATGTTAAGAAAAATGCCTTCATAAACTTTACTACAGTACTCAATGTACTGGAATGCAACAATATATTTTTTAGCAAAATTTGACAGCATTGGCCTCTTAATTATTAGATACGATTCTGATAAACGAAATTTATGTAAAGTACATCAAAACAAAACAGCATATTTGTGCTAAAAATGTCGGGAGTGTTTTAAAGATTATCACTCAAGTTAGTGGATCGGTCTGAGGGTCGTATATGACTCATGCCATAATTTGATTGATATTGACTATAATTTACATTACTCATTAAAACATCAAATAAAATGTAACTAAGAAAAAAATTGAGTTTAATTTTTCTGGCTTTGGCCTTAAAAATGAGTTAAAAGTTCTGGTCATTGGCATATAATTTTTCTATATAATTTTGATCGTATCATAATTGTTAATATTTTTTTCATAAAACTAACTTTGCAGAATAAAAATGCAAGTTTAAAACCAAAAATAAAAATCTATATTAGAGCTGTTTAGATTCTGGTTTCTAATTATTATTATTTTTTTCCATTTTTTGAGTATCTGTCTCAATGATAAAATTATTCATCTTAGAAAATTTCAATTTAAACTCCTTATCTATCTCTTCTGTTCTATATTTCATGATGCACATATTGAATTCTAAATATATAACTTCATGCTTGTGTCTGAAAAGAGTACTTTTGTATTTTTGAGCTAAAATGTGTTTTGTCTTAGAAAGGTTCACTGTAATTTAACTGAAAATACAAAAGCAATAAAACTAATTTGATTTGGTTTGGGAACACTACAATCATTTATTAAATACAAAGCTTTTTCAAAATATTTTTCATTCAGTTCAGATTGCAATAAAATATGTGCGTTGCTTTACTTCCTGAACTCCAAAAATTAGGGTAAAAGTGAAGGATTTTCTTTTTTACTTTGCATATTTAAACTTCAAATTTCAACATTATGGTTTTGGCATTAAAGATAATATAACTTTCAATTAAATTACATTTATTTTATACGATAAGAAATCATACCTTTTTTTTTTTTTTCTCTCACCAATTTCTGTTAACTATGAATTGGAATTTCATTTTTTATTTTTCAATTTTAACTCAATTTTTGTTTTTATTGTTTGCAGCATGCTTTTTCTGTAAATAATATTAATAAAAATGAATTACAAAGTATGTATTTTGTGAAAAATACTATGCAATCAAAATCTCTAGTTATTTTTATAAAATTGAAATATAGATTTATTATACATATTCAGCTGAATATATTCTATAGCGAATAATAAAAAAATATCCATATTTTTAAAACATAATGTAATACATACATATGTAAGCCAAACTATCTGCATTGCTGCAGGTAGCTTGTATGTTTGAATAGTCTGTATTATGTAAATAACCTTATTGATAAGTATACAAAAAATATTATGCATAATATAGATTGTGTGTTCATTAACAGTATAATTAGTTCATATTTTATATAAAAAAAAAGAATTATAGCATTTTATTTAATAAATTTAACTGTTGTGGACCATCCACAAAATAAAGATTGGCACAAGAGTTACTGGGGGGGTAGGTAAATAAAATTTACATTTCATTTAAAATTTTATGTCAATCTGACTCATCAATCATAAAACTGTGAGTCAATCAACAAGAAAATGAGAGTCCGTTGGGAAACATCACAAGTTAGTTTTTAACAAGACAAACGAAAACAATCTATATTTATTAGAACATTGGCTTGCTGCACACCAGTGATGAGATGTGGACAGAACTACGACTTGAAAGTAGAGATTCTACCTTTTCAAAGAGTGCTGCCAGTGACCATTAACACCACTCAATAAGTGGTGGCTAGAAGTGTTGTTTCAAGTCACTGAATCTTTCAGTCACAGTTTCATGATCCATTTCTTGTCACTGTTGTTATAGTTGGGGGTTTTCACAAGCAACTGATAAATAAAGCTAAATAAATAATAATTATTAAAATGTAAAGTGCAATATTTCTTTTGTCTAATTTCCAGTCTCTCAAAAGCCATAAGGCTTTTAGATATGAGAATCTGATGACAATTTTGCCATAGAAAGTTTTCAGTAATATTTTTTTGCCAAGTCTTATGTAACATACCGAATATATAAAGGTTTATCTAATATAAAGCAATAAACTAGCTTGTATTTTACCATTTCAATATAATTTTAATATTGTCTGTAAATCAAAACTTACCCTTACACTTTCAAATAACTGAGATAAAAGTATTTAACTAAGAAAATGTGTTTATATATATACATATATATGCAAAATGGACCTACCCTATTTCAAACTTTTGCTGTACAATATGATGTAGTTGTATTTTTTCATGCGATACACACTTCTGAAAGTAATACAACCAAATTTTGATTGCATTATCCAGAATGCCAAAATTGACAGAAACATATTAGAGAAAGTTTGACAAGAATGCATTGACTTGATGTGTGCCATCGGATGCTAGGAATGTATATTGAATTTGAGTGATATGACTTTAATTGATGTGCAATGCCTGTAGAAGTACCTTTAGTAGATAACTTTAATTACTCCCCAGTGCAATTAACTCCATTTTTAACACTTTACATCATAGTTGAAAAGTGTTTATGAATTTAGTTAATTTGGCCATGCTCTAACCTATGTAAATGTGCTCTAATTGTTATGTAACTGAGATATGTTATTGCAATTCATTATGGCCTATTACATTATTGAAAATATAGTGTTTGTTATTTATAGTTATCTTACAGGAGCACTCAAAAGAATTTTATTACATTATGGTCTGTGGGGAAAAATCGTTCGCAGTGTATTTTAATGATGTTACACTATTTCAAACATATTGGAATTGATATAAGTTACTGAGGTACACTACAAAAGGCCTATTATAGAATATGGTGTGCATAGTATTTATTGTTCATTTACAGTAAGTGACACACAAAATTAATTAGTATATAAATATTCACCGATACTGGGTTTGATTTGTCTCATGTATGCCACTAGGAGTTGTTCTCATGATTGACATTTCATCTTGTGCTGCAAGGTTGTAGCCTAGCCATATTAGAGTGAGAGAATGATAGACTGGATGTCGTCCTTATGGCTTAATTGGTAAAGCACTTGGTGTGCTTTTCCAAGGGATCCGGAATCAAACCCCGGTCTGCACATTTTTTCACTCTGTTGGTTGTATGCTGTTTAGTAAAGTGATAATTCACATCTTTTGTACAGTCCAGTCTCTAAAATCCAGACATCTTAAATCCGGACTACATAAATGTTAATCTAATTTTACACATCTTTGTTAGTTTTGTTTTCTTATTTCGTTCATAGATGGCAGCACAGAACAATTTTGTTAATTTTTTGCCATTTTAGTTTATGTTCGGCATTTCGCCGACTTTGTTCATAGATGGCAGCACCGAACAATTTCCTTAAATTTTTGCCATTCTAGTTTATTATCGGAATTTCGCCGATAGGTGACCGTACCAGTTTTTTTAGGGACAAGTTTTTTTTTATTCATGATTTTATACGATCAGCTGTCGTTCAGTCAGATTAAGCTTAATGTTTTTTAATATATATGAAATTCCTATTAGTTCATCCTAGTGCATTCAATTATGTAAATTATGCAATTAGTAAAAAAAGATAACATATTTCTCTGTCAATAGCGAATAAAATTTCGTTGCTAAAAGCTGCCGATGATCGGAAAATGACCCCGATGATTTGGTAAATGAAGAAAAAAAATAAAAGTACAGAAGAACTAATAAATAGTTTAGACACAACAATAATAGGATTAGAACAGAGGAATTTTATAACAGAAAATGAATTAATGTCCTTATATAGGATTAGAGAGAAGGTAATGGCCAATAAGCCTAAACTAAGACAACAAAAACTGACAGACATATTTTAAAAAAATCTTAATCGTAAAAATGTTCTGTGTATATTTAATTTTATAAGATTAATATAAGTTTGATTTTGTTTTTGAATCATTTAATATGTTATTTAGGATTTTTTATAAGTATTATGATTTTTTGTGATTATTATTTATAATTTTTGCTCATAATTTTAAGTTGTTATTGTCCGGATTTCAGGATCTCTAAAATCCGGAAAAGCCATGTCCAGAACGATTCCGGATTTTAGAGACTGTACTGTATTTCAAAAGAATTTGATTACAGTACTGTCTATTAGCAATAATTGCTGGAGCTGCATTTTCAATTGTGGTATGCATTTTTGAATTTAACTAATTTTATGTATATTACTTGGTGTGTATGAATTCTATAGGTTATATCAGACAAACAATTCCAGTACATTTTCGCTTATTGACGGAAATTGCTGAAGAGGTATTTTCAACTGTATCAGTTGAAAATAACTGTATTAGTAACTGTATTCAACTGTATTAGTTTCCTAACTGAACTAAATTTTGGCATCCTATGTAGTATATATGCAGATCTATAGATCATATATATCACTACACAAAATAAATCTGATAATTTTCTGACTATAGATGGTAATTGATGAAATTGGGTTTTCATATGTGTTATGTATGTTTCCCAAATTGTTTACTTAGGCATCTTCTTTCACCTTATTAGATGGTGCAGTTTTGTTATACAGTTTTCTGAGTGTGTTGGAAAGTGTTTTATTATCTATGCTTGACCCATGATTTTTCTTTAAATTGTTGTCTTAATTTCAACTGTTAAATAATTTCATTTTCATCTTTGCAAGTATTCAAAAGTTGAATGAATTGCTTTTTGAAGTACAGATATTAATGCCTGGTAGCTCAATGCTTAGTGCATTGTTCTGTCTCATTACAAGACCACAGTTTGCCTCCATACTTAATAAGGCTCACTTAACTTTTCATTCCTTTGGGATCAATAAAATGAGTACCAAGTGTGCTTGGGAACTAAATAATGAGGGGTTGCACATCAGTATGACCACTAACCAGGACATTATGCTATATATATAGAGCAGTGGTTCTCAACCTCGCACACTTAAACCAGTAGTTAAACTACCACAGCACACTAAAATTATGATCACAAAAATATATATATATCAAAAGAATGTGTATCATTTTAATTTTATTTGCAAACATCAACAAAATGCTCCTTTAGGGTAAGAAAAAAAGCAAAATAATTTATGAAAAATTGTAATAAAAATTGTGTTAAAATTCTTATATATATATTTTTTTCTTTAATGTACATTAACATTTATGGAAATATCTGAGCTAGCTTTTTTTGTTTTGTTTTTTTAATTAAAATATTTTCTTTACGGGGTAGAATTTTGCGATAGGCAAAATCTTAAATTATCCAATGCGATCATTTATAATATTTCAGGAAACAAAGTTTTTTTCTGGAAGAATTAAATTTATCTGAAGATGCAAAACCATCTTCACATTTTTTTTCATATGCAAATAAAGAAATAAACTTCTAAATAATGCATTTCTATGACACTAAATGGCATTTCAAAATAAATTTCATAATATGAATGTTAAAGTATTGATAGTTTCGTTAATTATTAAAATCTTGATACCACTTTACTGATAATTTTTGTGGCACACATGAACTCCTCTCATGGCACATCAGTATGTCGCAGCACACAGGTTGAGAATGACTGATGTGGAGCCTAAAGATCCATGGTCAAAAAAGTGGAGTATTGCAGGCTTTAGCCTTAACTGTTTGCAGCATCATGGAAATTAGTTTTAGTACACATATCACAAATAAATTCCAACAACCATGAGTTCTGCAGTAATATTTTGAAATTTTATAATTATTTTCGACACACCCTATATATGTATATGTATAAAAGACATTTCTGTTTCCATTTCATTTTTGCTAATTTAGTTTAATTTTTAATTTAATCGACAATCTCACAGTGAAGTATTTTTGTAATCTGTATATAGCAGTCTTCATGTTACAGTTCGAGTGGTCAGTTACTCTTACTAATATATCATTTACAGTACATGGATTATATATTGACTTCCAGATCAGTAACATTATAATTTATTTCGTTGTGTTATTGCAATTAGACACTTGTATCATCATAATATTAATGTTTTAAATAAAGCCTTGCACATTAGTAACAAGAAATGCCTTATCGTTAAGGTTATTGGGTGTTAAACAGAGTATATGTGTTTGTGAATGTTGCTGAAAAAAGTATAGCTTTTTAGAGTTGGTACCATGGGCATCCACAAATAAATACAAAGCCCCTCCCTGGAATTTCAAGTTTAAGATTTATTTTTCTCTGGTGGTTTTGAAAAAGTATAATAAAAATTCATTCTTATAAAGTGATTTAAAATAAGTAAACACCAAGAAAACAAGATTTTTTTTTTTTTCCTGAACACTTGTGGAAGACAGTTGTTAGTATTTTTTTTATTACTTTTTTTTATGATGTGTTCAAAGACTATCTTAAATGATGGTTTAGAGGGTTCCGCCTCCCTGATAAAAAAAGATAATAAGCCTTTAAATTCTTCATTTTGAAAGAATTTGGTTGAAGCTTACTGATGGATTTTTAATATTCTCTACTTGTTCCTTTTCTATATTGGTTTTTATGTTGATGTGTTTAAAATTTATCTTGCACAAGTTGTTCAGTCAAAAAATTCTTAGATTATTTCATGTTTGTATTCTCCATTTAAATGCAATCTTGCCAGAGAACTATAGACACATCCGTTTCAAAATTCTCTCCTCCTCGAATTTTGTTCTGTGGATGCCCTTGGTTGGTATATATGTGTAAAACAACATTTGCTTTTGTCTCTCTCTATATATAGTCCTGTTTTTGATTGTTGCATTAAAAATTTCCTTAATCATGTCTTCCCATATTGTAAAAGATAAGAGAATTTTTTAGCATTATTTTGCACTATTGTATGTAAAGCATTTAAATGTTAAAATTATTCATAGTACTGCATATTATATTTAATATTTATCACTAAAAAAAGAATATAATTGTTGCATAAAACAAAAGCTGTAAAATTTGCTTTTTATGTTTTTTGTGAATTAGATTATTTTTAGGAGATATATATATATTAGAGATTTATATTTGAAAATGTTATGTATAAATATAGATATGTATTTTATTGGTGTAAGTGATTAATTGAAACTGCTTATCTATATTAAATTTTTGCTGGGCAAAATATGCAAATAGGAAATGAATTTTATTCTTTTTTCTTTCTTTCTATAAATCTAATTTATTGTATACTTTCTTATATTGTTAACCTAAAAAAAATTGTCAGTCTGTACTCTTAAAGAATCTGCCGTAATTTTTTGCTTCCCAGGTCACTGCTTGTCCATGAAAAAATGCTGATTTATTGGGCTTAAAGGGTAATAATTTTCTTATTAATGTTTAAAGGCTGTCAAAATGAGACAATGTGAAGAACTGCATTTAAAAGTTATTTTTATAATATTAAGCCTGTGCATATTGATAAAAAAGTTACACTATGCATTTAAAGTGTCATTTTGTACAAGAATTTTGCATTAAATTTCAATTTATTTCTAAATGATTTTTTTTTTTTTTTTTTTTTTTTTTTTTTTTTTGTGTGTATATGTATATATATATATATATATATTATTCGTGCTGAAGCTGGGTGCAGAAACTTCTTTTTTCATGGTTTTTTTTTTTTTTTTTGCTTATGTTCACAACTATTGTTCTGTGAATTTATTGGCATTTATTAATTAAAATAATAGAGTTAAACAAATAATATCCTTGATAAAAAAAAAAACTGTGAAAAATATAACCTCTTCCGAGATTCTGAAGATCATTGATATCCAAATAAAAAATAATTTTTGCAAACAAGGTAATAGCAAATTTCATCCCATTCCTTTATCTGTATTAATTCAAACAATTCAAAAGAAACTCAAATAATGGCTCTGATGGACCCGACAGGTACATTCAAAATGATTATTCGAACCAGAATTTGTTTCATAAAATAAGTTAAATATAATCCACAGAGAACTAAAGTAAATAAATAAGCTAAATAGTTTTAAGTGAAAATTCTGTTAGTTCTGAAGGTTGAGTAAAATTTCCGGTAGTTTTAGGGTTAAACCCAACACTAAGCAATTCAGTGATTTTTCAAAATTTCATAGAGCCTTTTTACATTTCTATTTATATATTAAGTATTATTGTTTAAAAAGAAGGGAGAAAGTATCATTACCAGCTGGCTTTTGAGGATACTACATGCATGGCTCCAACTTTTATACTTTTTCATTATACCACTATTTTTTAATAAAAATATGTATACAATTTCAGAATTTTTACATTTAAATGAGCCAAAAATTTCTATTAAAATATAGTGGTAACAAAAAAGTGTTAAAGATGGAGATATACATGTTGCACACTAAAAGGCAAGTCACAAGCTGCCACTTTAATAGCAATTTATTACAATAAGTATACATCATGAGATAATTCATTTACAGATTCTTTATTATAAAATCTTTAGTGTAAACATTTTATTTTCTGTTTGTCTTCTGTTTTAGTAGTATATTTCAGCCTTTGAACATTAATAATAAATGATAATTAATTGTGCATTATGTGTATATATATATATATACATTGAAAGTGCATTTTTAATTTACTTTAGAGGACAAATATATCTACACCCTTATGTAAATGTAAAGCTACCAAAATATGTTTGTGAGGTGTTAAATTGCACTTATAAAAGATTTATAAAATAGTTGTGTCTAAAGTATTTATGTATGCAAAAGTACTATCTGCCACTTATTGTATCATCTAAATGTTTGTTGTTATAGCTTATTGTAAATATTATGGAGGTACTTTTAAAAAACATGCTTTTTAAACAGCAGAAATTAAAGCAAATTTCATTAGGAAATATGATTTTATTTTTCATCAATGTTCTTTTAATTTAATCTGAAATCTGCTTTATAGAATCAAATTTTATCTTCATCATATCTACATGTTGCTTTTTATATTAAATTTTTAAAAAACATAACTGAAATATTTGCTTATGTTACAGTGTTGTTGGGACATCCAGGTTCTAGTCCTTGGATATCCCTAGGAATAATTATTTTTAAAATGCACACATATATGTAGATGTATTTTTTAATGAATAGTAAACCGGTGATATAATTGTCTAAAATATATGGTGAAAATTGCAATTGATTTTGTTGTGAATTCAGTTGCGATCAACTTTTCGTTTAGTGCAGTCTATTTATTCATTAGAAAATTCTGGGGGGAAAATGGCAGATGGAAATATTGCTTGTAGATAAATAATTGCTAAAAAATACTGTAGTTTGTAGCATATTACAATATGTAAACTATTTAATTATGGCAATATTCAGTAAAAGATTTTCTTCTGATATGTTAGAAAACAATATCAGAATTAGAAATTTGCAATAATTTAACATGAATTACAAATCAAAATAATTACATTTTACTGTTATAAACCATGTGTTTAGTTTGGATATTTTAAAGATTTTATATAACTATAAAAATTTACTATATTAAAAATGAATATATATAACTCTTAAGTATTTTTTTATCAAACAAAGATTTTTTTATTGAAGCATTTTATTTATTTTAAGAGCACTTCATTTAAAGTTTTAAAAGAGTGTATAAAGTATAAGAAAATTGTTCACATATGAATATAAATAATTTGTCCGATTGACTCAATTTATTCAGTTGGGATGATATAATGACAATGTTAGATCATATGTATGTGTACACTGCATAGCAATAACAATGAATTGTGTGTGGAAAAAGAGAAAAGACATGTTTTATGTAAAATGCTCAAAAAATTTTGTCTGTTTTCAAATCTCTGTGCAGCCCTTGTATGTCATGAACTGTTAAATGAACTACAAAAAAAGCATTATGTGTCATATCACCAATTTGCTGAATTTATAATCGCGCACATTCCTTCATTCCACATTCCAAATGTTATCTCATTGAGTGAAAAAAATTTATGTCTGCCAAGGAAAATTATATTTTCTGTTTTTCAGTACAAAGTTTTTTAATTGTCACTTTGGCACCTTGCCAAGGCATTGAGTTTACAAAAAAATCTGTTTGTTTATTTCACTTATTTGTTACCTGTTTTTTATAAACATTTCTCTTTATTTATTTGCATATTAAATTATAGTCATTTCACCATTCACATTGTTTTGTTTATTAAAATATTGAAAAATGTTGGAAGTAAGTATTAGAATAAGTTATTTGATAAAATAAAAAGTTCATGTCTTCTTTTTTTTAAATGCTGTGGTTTTCTCTTTGGTTGATTCTTCCATTTCAAACACTTCACCGTACACTTTGCAGTTGTCCAATTGAGTGAAAAAGTATTAAGGGTAGGAGTCAAACACAGGACTTCTAGCTCTATGCACAAACACCAGTGTTCCCACTGGCTTTTGTCTAGTGTTGCCAAATATAGTCAAACCTCGTTAACATGAACACTCTTAACGTGAATTACTTTTAACATGAATTTTTTCATAGTCCCCTATAAAAATGGTGTACAAAGATTTGATACTGATAACATGAATTACTGTTAACATGAACAAAATTTTGATTCCCCTTGAGGTTCATGTTAACGAGGTTCGACTGTAGTCAAAAGTCAATTTCCCCAAAAATTTTCCCCGAATCAGGGGATTTTTCAGAAAAAGTCCACAACTCAGTTTCCACTCAAAAAACTGAATTTTAAATGTACTACTATAAAAATATTTAACTAATTTAAATTCAAAAATTTTCCCCAAATCAAGCCTTTTTTTTTTTTTCTTTTTTTTTTTTTTTTTTAAATTCCCCATTTACCAAAAAAAAATTAATTCTTGAACCAATGTTTTCTTTGTGATCAATTGCTTTCTTGGAGAAACAACATGAACTACATAATATATCAGAATTTAAAAAGTAAACTGTAAACGACAAGCACAAGGATAGTGATTGATAACTCATAAATTCCTACTTCCGAATCATGAGCATAGAGTAGAATAAGACCTTTAACATGAAATAATGTTAAAATCAAGTTGCAACTTTCGAACAAATATCTCAGCCGGTGTAGAACTGTGGCCAGAAAGTGCTCCTAGTGGACAATGTTCATTGGCTGACTCTCATTTCTCAAGCAGATGATTGGTAGAAGCAGACGAACCGTGTAGAACTGTGCTATATCAGCACCCCTATTTTAAACATTTCTCGAGGAAAGATTTTCTTCTTCCAAAGCCTATTTCGTTAGAGGTCCTTCTACTCTATGTTCGTGTTCCGAATTGATGAATCGAGATCTAGAGTTGCCAGGTGAATAAAAGTAAACTTTAGCATGAAAACGTGAAATAATAAAAAAAATCCCCAAGTTTTTCCCCAAAAATGTTAATACTCCCCAAACATTTCACCACTAATGACTTGACCCCAAATAATTCCCCTGAAGATTCAAAATCCCCAATCTGGCAACACTGTGCCGGGTGTCTTGACTTACGTAAGATGTCCCAATTTTCAGGGATTCTAAGAGCCATCCTGTGGGATGCCAAAAGTCCCGATTTTTCATGATATAAAATTTAGTAATGACGTAGTGTGCTGTCTACCGCTTTTTAGTTAGTTGATTCTTGGATAGCGGCACTAAAATTGGTTGTTGTTGCAATCCATATGTTTTTTCTGCCATTGTGTCTCACGTTTGAAAATGAAAGCCATTGAATTTCATCCAATCATTAGCCACCGATGAATCATTCAGTTTCTTCGCCAGCATGAATTACTTCCATCAGAGAATAGCCTATATTTGTAATGTGTATGGCTGAACAACTCATAAAAGTGAACCAATGTTGAATTCAGACACTTTTCTCCGGGAGGGATTTCTGTGGCTCTAGGGGGGGGGGAGACATTGTAGAGTTCCGGGGAGGAAATTCCACTTTTCAACTATTAAAATCTTGAATCTTCCGGGCGGGGACATTTTACTACTCTGTGGTGGGGAGAATGTTCCTCCCTGAATTCTACACTTTAAGTGACGCTTTTAAGAGCTGCTCCTGTTTTTGTTTTGTAAAATTGAAATAATAAAAATATGGGTTACTAAATTGATTAATTCATTTTTATTTATTTATTCTTAATTATTTGTTTTCATTTTCATATTTTAAAATAATGTTTTTCTGCCTATGACTCGATAAAAAAACAATCTTTGGTCCACTTCTGTTGCACCATCTAAGAAACAACTAATTAACTAAAAAGCAGTACAGCGTACTCTACATCACTAACCAAAATTCTCTTAAATTTCCTGTAGTACCATGCTATTCGTTGGTTTGCATCGCCTGGAACTTAATACAGTAAAACTAGTGTAAACAGAACCTGTCTACAGCGAAAAATCTTTATGGTCCTGTCGAAAGGAATATTGTACAAATTTACCTGCTAAAACGAAAAAAAGGTTTTTTTCTTTTTAAAAACTATATTTGCAGTCTTTGGTGATTTTGTTTTAACACATTTTATTTCGCTCTGTGTTCGTGTGTTTCTGCGATGGCTAGCAAAATCTACCGCACGTATAGAAGTCGGAAAATTTCGGTGAGTCTAAGGCAGGTCCTGAAGTGCAAGAGGCTCATATTTTATTTTATTTTTTATATAATTAAGTGAGATATTAATTAAAAACTTATCAAAAAAGCTATCGCTGTATTTTATTTCTCCGAAAATCGGCAGATGCGCGTGCACATGCCCAGAACCTGATTTTCGAGCCAAAAGAAAGGAAAAACCAAATGCTGGCGTTTTTTGGCCTTTTGTTTTAAAAAATAAACCAAAGTAACATAATAAAGTGAAAATAAAACATATGGTTATTAGTTTAAAAAAATAGAAGTTTATTAAAACCCTATTTTACATATTTAGACTTTTTATTTCTTTTGTTTGTTCTTTTTTTAACATTTCCGTTCATTATTCGAAATCTTGGAATAGTTTTATCGGGGTGATTTTTACATATTTTCATCTCCTAAATGTATGATAAATAACACACAAGTTATATTAAAAAGTTGAATGTGGTATAATTATTCCCAGATTTTGGAAAGTGGATATAAGACCTGTTTTTAAAGCTTAAAGTATAAGTCACAAAACAACCCATGCATATAAGCATGACTAATAATTTTGTATTGTAAAAAAATAAATTTATTTTAGCTTGAAATATGTTAACGGTAAACAGTAATTGAATTTAAACGTAGATGGCAGCACTACAGTTTCCTCCTTTATCCCTTTGAGCTCCGGGTTATGAAAAATTTGAAAATATGCTAAAGAAAACATTATAAATGTCGTTAGGGGACAGTCTGTAACTAGACAATATAGTTCAAAAATTTTAAAATAACCCCTTTAGGCTGGGGGTGGAGGGGAGATTTTTTTCCCATCAGAGCTCTAATTGTAGGGGATCATTTCAGCATACAAAGACAAGAAATGACATGGCAAATTTGTTTTAAAATCACTATCATTGTGAAAATTTCAGCTGATACATTGTGTAGGCAAATTATAAGATATTTGAAATATTTCTTTAAAATGTAGTAAATTAGGAAATTTAAATTTTAAGTATAATAGAAAACACATAAAAATAATAAAAAATTTGTCAAATTTATAGATGAAATAGATTAGAAATGTTTAAAAGTTAGTGGAAGTATTTACAACATAAGAACTGCACGTTCCGAGCAGCACAATCCGAAAAACTAACCCAGAAACGCCAGGCTGTAATGCGAAAGAACTAAATCCTTTTTTATGAATACCACACATTCTCTCCCCCAAATGTTCCTTAATGCTCCATCCTCCTAGGAAATAATTTCAGATTCTTTGGTATCGAATTATTATTATTATTTGATCGAATTACAAATGAATTCTTTGATTCTGAAAGACCGGCAAAGGCTGTTTTTAGTGGTGCTGCCATCTAGTGATAAATGACGCTACTCGGCTCTTGTGTTCTGATGGGCAAAAAATATATCTCTATTTAATTCCACCCGTAGAAAATATTTAAATTTTGAGTTTAGCCATGTGCAAACAATTATTATTAATTACTAGATATTCCAAGAGAAAAATATGTTATCTCTCTATATTAAAAAAAAGTAACCACCGCTGCGGCCGCCGCTGTCAATTAAGATTTTGTGCCTTGAAGTCTTTCTGGACTAATATCCAGAAAACTATTGCAAATAAAAATTTAAAAATTTGTGGTTTTATAAAGAAATGTTTGATAAACACGCTGAAGTAGACAGTTTTTAAATCGAAGAATTATTTTAAGAGATATTTAAAATCAAAGTTGGTCAAAACAGTTTTCTTATAAAAGTTTTATAGAAACGAAAACTATGCACAGGAATTTAAACATAATTTGTAAGGATATAGTTGACAAGGTTGGGGTGTGCAGACTGCAATTATTTTTTCAATTTGACTCATTTTTTGAGGTTATATTTCAATTTTTTATTCAAAATTTTCATTATTTTGACGAAGATTTATTTCATATTTCATAAATTCCATTATTTGAATCGTTGCCAATAAAATAGCGCACGTAATAATATTCCCTTTCAATTAAGAAATGTATTAACACGTGACTATTAAAAACAGAAATAAAACTTTAAAATAATAATTAAATGATCACGTGTAATAAATGTAGAAAATTACATAATAAAAATATACTTGCGCGTGAATATTAAAAAGAGGAATACGAGTAACTAGGGAAATTTACGTCACATTTAAAATGATCAAATTACAATATTTCCGAACAATTTCAATTAATAATTATATTTTCATGAGAGATCAATTTATTTCGACAAATTTTTTACCTATTATTGAAAATTTTAAAGCAGCGTAAATAATAATATTTCCTTTCCAATGTCAAAATTCTTCTATTTGTTTATTTGGTGTTACAGTTTAGCGGTAGTTTTTTTTTTTTTTTTTTTTTTTTTTTTTTTTTTTTATGAAAATTGATTGACGGGGTAATGGAGAAGTATTAAAAGACAAATAAGCGTTGAATTAAAAATTCCTCGATGAAAAAACTAACACGTGTAACGCATCTGAGGTCAACTGAATATGACGCGACACCACGATTATGCACGTTTGGCGTTAAATCATATATTTTGGTGACAGTTACAGTTGTAATCTGTTTCAACAGCAGTTGATTCGACCTTAAAATCCCTCAGTCAAAGGAAAATGAATGGAAACCCAGTTACAGCAAATCGCCACTGGTTGTTTAATTATAATACAATCTTCCGTAATCGTTTTAGAGATGATCAAATCAGAGTGTTTTTAAATCATATGCTGTTTCAGAACGGGTATTGGCGAGCGTAGCTCGTAGGGGGCAGAGCCCCCTAGTCTAAAAAAAAAAAATCTTTATAACGCTTAAAAAACACAAAATTTCTAACTCATGAAAATTGGAACGCTCTAATTCATCCGTAAAAGCAACTAGATATTGACATAGTGTTCTACTGTCATGCAGGTGTAGAAAAGAGAAGTATAACCTCTAAATCGTGTTATTAATTTTAATATTGTAGGAATTTGATTTTGAATATATATTTTTTAATTTATGTGGGAAGAAATTCACTCGCCTTACCGTAAAGGGTTAAGAAGACATAAATGTTTTTATTTATGTACTTACCTTAAACCGAAATCTCAGAAAACACATTAATTGATATCGCATGTAAACGTCGTTGTTTGTCATTCTGGTTTGTTTAAAGTTTAAATATATATTTTGTGCCTTACAAATTACTATATGTATATACAACAAGTTCACGTGTAAAATATCTAAATACAAAAATAGCTTTGTGAAATATTGCGTACTGTTGATATTATATTTCTCGATTTTATTTATATACCATGCAATTTTATCATTTTTTTTTTTAAATTTATAAACTTAAAAGTGAGTTAATTTATTTTTAAAGAAATATTTCGCAGATCTGTTTTAAAGTTAGAGAATACCCAAAAAGGAATCTGTTAGAGAATACAGTATAAGATTATCTGTTAGAGAGTACGGCATAAAGTTACCTGTTAGAGTTAGAAAATACGGTATAAAATTATCTGTTAGAGCTAGAGAATACGGTATAAAGTCCGCGATAATTTTCTGTAAACAAAATCTATCGCCAAAAAGTATGTCTTAACACCAATAAATAATGGTTAAGCACGATATCCAAGCACAATGAGGAAATTAAACTAAATTTCACCTGGGGTGAGGTAGTTGACGCTCACCTGTCTACTTGGTTGACATTAAAAAAATATATGTACTATAAAACTTTTGATTACTTCAAGACCATTTTCATTCATTTATGCATTATCTAATAATCATGGCATCTGCTCTAAAAGAGTTACACAAGGAGTGAAGTCAAATATCATGGAGAAATATGTGTTTTCTTTGATATCATTAACAATATGCTTTTTACCCAGAACTGCAGCTCTTGTATACGTGGGGAGTGATCTAAGTGATGGAAAAAAATCTGACTTTCTCTTTTTACTTCTGATTGTAATAAGAAACGGGCATGTTTACAAACAAACAGCTCCATCAACCAATCTACCACTTCATTTTTGTCATAGCTATCATTGCAGGAATCGTCATGCCGACGTAGGCCAATCAAATTATAGATCAGTTTAACGTAGACCAATCAAATTTCCCCATTTCATGTATACAGTACGAGTCATAAAGAACAAGCAGTTTTTTCTTGCTAACCAACCGTAATTGAACCAACAGTGACGTCAGCTGCTCTTTCCTTATATGATCAAAACACGTTTCCCAGGTTATGCAAAGGGAAATCTAAAATGCCTTAATATAATCACATACTCAATTTAACTTTTCCTTTGTTTATAATCTTTATAAATATATAATTTATCATTTACCTCCAACTCCAGCACCCGGGAAAGCTGCCTCGCCTGCTCCCTCTTTAATTTCGTCTCTGCTGGAACATACCCATTATGATATTTCTTTGATTTTAAGTAAACCTAGTTAATTTTCGGTTTCAGATAGATGTGGGGATTAGAGGTCCGAAATTTCCAAGCCCGACTCGGTATAAAAGCTAAAAGTTCGGCTCAAGCCTAGCCCGGCCCGAGTCTCGTGAATGAAAATTAGTCAGATGTCAGAGCTCTTGCAGACCTCTAGTGTAGATAGTATATCAGAAGTTCACATTGAATCGGCATTATTTTTTCGCTTTTAGATAACGTCGGGAATAGTACCCATTAATGCGTATTTTTTTAAATGACAGAATTCCGTAATTTTGATAATATTTCACAGCATCCTTTTCCGTAGACGTCCCAAATCGTTATAAGTTTTTGTTCAAAATGGTAAAGGAAGATAAAGAAATAGAAGCTAGCGTATATCTTTCATTATAAAACCTAAACTGTGTTATTCATAAAATTGATAAAGTAGAATATGTACACCATGTGTATGTGTGGCATATAACACCAGTTGATAATAGTGAATATGATATCAGGCTCATGCATCATTGGTAAATTACGTTGTTTCGCGACAGATTTTGTTTACTGTAAGCAGGGTAGAGGTCTGCACGGGCCGAAAATTCCGGGCCCAACCCGTACAATTATTTTTGACCCGGTTTGGCCAAAAAAAAAAAAAAAGCAAAAAGTTCAGCCCGGCTGAATTCTACAAAATATGCCGATATTTCTGAAACATTATCCTAAAATTAAAATTATTTAGAAAGCACACTACTCATGCATAGATTTTATTTTCAGATTATATGTTCGAAATACATGGAATGACAACATTAAGGACCACTTAGACAATTGCGTACATAAACACTGATTTAAAAAATTGACTTAACCCTTTGAGGGGCGGTTGTATATATTATATACCACCTAATTTTAATCCGATTAAAACCAGAAACTTTTAATTAAATTTTACTTTTTTAACTTTGACGAGAAAAAGTTGAAAATTTGCTTATTCTTATTTTGAACTAAATTCTTTCCTAAATTCCGGTGGGAATTCAACGTTACAGGAGCACAAGTACTTGCCCCTGAAAGGGTTAAGCAATTAATTACATTCAAATGAAGATTCAGTAGGAGAAGAAAAATCCGTTATAGACATATTCCATTCTTAGCAGCTACATTCTCTTTTGTATATGTATTATATTATTTTACACGGATCAAGACATTATTCAGCTTAACCCATTCGGGACCATGGGTGCATATATGCACCCTCAAAAAGAGCATACAGAATTTGTTTTAGGCACCAGTGAAAAATAAAAGAAATTTTTGCTTTGTCTAATTAGAGCATTTTTGTGATAGTTTAAGTAAAGGTAGCTTTTTTTTAAAAAGGCGTGCCAACCGAAGAAAATTTGTGTAAAAGCCGCCGGTCCCGAAGGGGTTAAGACAGGTTTTCGTCATACACAGGTTTTATTTCACACGTTTTACTGTACTTTAATTATTTTGTTTTTGGCCTAGGAATGTTTGTACGACTCTTTAAAAATAATTTTAACTGTAGATAATGTCCATTTTAAAAAATCTGTGCATTTTTTGCAAAAATTGTTGCGCTGGACCTCATTTTACTGATTTTTATACGGGCCTTAAAATTTCGGCCCGGGCAGACGTTTAGGATAAATGAAGTCCAGGCCCGGAAAGATGAAGTCTGGCCCGGCCCAAATCTGCAAAAAAATTTAGGTTAGGCCCGAGCCTGCAGATAAATGTTAACCCCCTTCCGGCCCAGCCCAGAAATAATAAAGACTCAGTCCGACCCGAGTCTGGCCCGTGGGTCTATCAAAGCAGGGTTCTCCTTGTCATCGTCATTCGGCGAGGAAAGGTAAAGTTCTAAATCGCCAAATTGCAAGAGTTAAATTCTTTTTTTTTTTTTCGTGTTTACAAGCAACATTTCATACGCAACATATTTATTCACGTTTCTGAACCAGTGTTGGGCACGCTCACGAAAAAAACGAACAGTTCAAACTCAAGTTCAATTTCTCAAAAATGAGCCAAGTTCCCGTTCAAACTCAAAATTTTTCAAACGAACTCGCTCAACTCAAACTCATCTATAAAAATGAACGAAATTCACTAAAAACTCGTTTTTTTTTTTTTTTTTTTTTTTTTTTTTTTTTTTTTAATATATTAGAATTTTATCGTCCAAATTTATATAATTTTATGAACTAATCTTTTGGTTATTCGATATAAGGGTCTTCATGGGCCCGGCTCCCTGACACTCGGTCCGAGCTTGGTTTGGGGATTATTTTTTTCTTGAGGTTCGGACCCAGATGGGACGGGACTAAATTTATTTTCCGGGCCACGTCGGGGCTGGACTGCAGTCTTCTTGAGCTTTGAATATGCAGAAAATTTCAGTCCCAGCTCATATGAAAATCATTGGACCGGCACGGCTCCTGCCCGTCCAATAAAAATACCAGTAAAATTTGGCCCGGCTCAAATTTTTTTCTTCAAAAAATGCACGTATTTTTAAATCGCCATTATTCCACAATTAAAATTTGTATATATTTTATTATTATTATTATTATTTAAGATGGGTAGATAAATTTCTAGGCAATAAAATTAAAATACGGTAAAACCTGAGAAAAAGAACCTGCCTCTGACGGAGCCCCGTGTTTAACAAAATAAAACAAAACGTTGATCTATGTAAAATGAGGATAACAGTACTTGTGAAAAGAATGTAATGCATTTACAACAGACGACGGATTTGCTCATAGGGGAACCAGCCCATGACGGATTTTTCTTCTTCTCTATGCAATTCCGCCTTAGAAAATTTTACTGTATAGAATTTTTATTTTTAAATCTCCAAGCCAAAGAATGTGGATTAACAATAATAATGGTAACTGTGCTAGTTACATATAATCAGATGCATTTAAAAAATAAATACCACACCTCAGAACCCGTTTTTTAAATGAAGAATATAAACATGATATAAAAGGTAAAATAAGTATTTTTAGTTAGGACTTCTCGTACAAGGCACTTTTAGCCTTATAGGCGTAAAAATCTATGTTCAGCCAGGTCGAGCTTAGTCGGGAATAGCTGAGCCAATTAATGTTTTGTGCAGACTGGACCGAAGTTTTAATTTTTGTACCTGAATTGATCAGTAATTTTTTTCAACGGGCCGAGTTGTGCTCGGAGCACTTTTGGCCAAACTTTGAACTCTTCTACCGGACCAAAAGAAAAATTGCCTACGGATTGTCTTGGTCGCGCTCGGCCTGAAAATTTCGTCCCGTGCATACCTCTAATTCAATGTATTTTTTTTATGCGTCGCATCTGCATGATAATTTGGCGTGTTTTTTCTTTAAAAAATTTTATTTTTATGAAATAATTGTATATAAAACGAAAGAAAAATAAAGTTTAAATCTAACGAACATGAAAGGTATATTTTCAATCGTTCAATGGTACTAAAAATTTATTTTTATTATTTTGTTTTTTTTTATACTTTTTCATTTATTCAAAAAGGTGATTGTGAATTAGAATTATATCATTAGCCTTCATTGATTATTTTACATATATAAGTAAGTATAGACACCGTCTCGGAAAGAATATATCTGTATCTTGAAATTAAATTAAATCTTATTCGTCTCTTAACTTGTTAAAAAAAGGGTAAACTTTATTCACCCTAAGTAACTTAAAATGATTAAACACCCAGAGAAAGAATAACAAAAATGCTTTTGTCAGGATATCTGTGTTTCTCCTACGCTTAATCCCCAGAAAAGAAAATTTTTATTTTATTTATTTATTTTTATATTCATGCGTTTCAAATTTATGTTATACGGTAAGACGCATTAAAAAAATGAGCTGTTTTATTTTCCGATTTTGAAATACACTGGTAGAAACTTATTTTTCAATATTCAATATTTATTAAATGTTAAAATCTCTGAAATGCTCTAGTGGGTTTATATGTTTAAAACAAAACTGCCTTGTAAGAGAAGTTCTAAAATAATTCCTAGTTTAGTTTATTTCATGTTTATATTCTCCGTTTAAAAAAAAAAAAATCCCTGACGGCTCGGCCTACAGGTACAGGTAGATTTCGAAGACGGAAACCGTGTGGCACCTGTTTATTGGGAATTGCAGAAGAAAGACCTATTTGCCATGATGTGGCAGTTGGGACCACCCACTTTGAAGTATATCTCTGCCTGTACGCGGAGCCAGCAGGGATTTTTTTTTTACCGTAAGAGTTAGTCCTATAAAAAACTTGTCAGTATAAAAGTTGTAGATAATATTAAGAATATTTATAATAATTTAAGATTTGATATTTTGGAAATTGACGAAGTTATGATTTTTTTTCTTCTGAAACCCCTATTTCCCCCCCCCCCTCCTTGGCGGCATTTTTAGTGAAATCAAAAATCTGTCATACATAAATTTTTGGCCCTTTTCCTAGAAGTAATAATAACTTTAAACGGATTCGACATGAATAAAAATTAAGAAGTTATGGGTGTTTTCTGTTTTCACGTCCGTTTGTAGGCGGAGCCAGCAGGGATTTTTTTTTTCCGTAAGAGTTGGTCCTATAAAAAACTTGTCACTATAAAAGTTGTAGATCATTTTAAGGAGATTTACAATAAATTTAAGCGGATTTGATATCTTGGGAATTGACGAAGTTGTGAATTTTTTTCTTCTAACCCCCCCCCCCTCCCCTTGGGGCCATTTTTAATGATATCCAAAATCTGTCATACATAAAATTTCAGCCATTTTCCTAGAAGTAATAATAACTTTAAACGGATTTGATACGTTTCATAATTATGAAATTATGGGAGTTTTTCTGTTTTCACAAAAAGCCCCCCCCCCCTCCATTGATTCGATTTTGCCCATTAACGAACTTGACCGAGATTTTATGCCCCTTGATTTTATGTATCAGTTTGGAAGAGTTGTATATGTACAACACCGTCAGACACAGTACGTACAGAATTATAGCAGTTATCGTGTCCATAAAAAAGTGACATAGATAGATAGATAGATATGGATAAAGTTTTGAACTGGGGGTGGTTTTGGGTTCTGGGAGTCATAATCAGCGTAGATCTGGAAAAAATTTAAAAAATTCTAACTTAGGGGAGAATGTAATATTTATCATTATTATAGTATTTCTTACGAAATCTACCTAAAACTAGCCTGGACTGCGGATTACAGAAACACATTTATTCCAAAATTCTTGTTCCCTTTCCGCTGAATTTGTTTGTACGAGCGCTGATAAAAATTATATGTCTGAAATAAAAAAAAAGGCCCTTTCCTTTTTTGCATATGAATCATTAAAATTCGCACGTGTTTTTTGTAAATTTATTTGTTTTAAAACTGGATCTGATGGTGCCGAAACATGTCAACGGTTTAATAAAACTTACTGAACTGTTTATAAAGTTTTTATTTTATAACTTTTAGTAATTAAGTATTTTTTTTTTAGTGATTGTGAAGCTTTAATGAGTTATTGAAAACATTTTTTATTTTGCATTTACCCACATTCTTTTGGAAAATAAAATTTATAATTAAATGCACTACCTAATATAGTTTCACTACAATTAAAGACAAACTTCTTAATAACTCGATAAAAATAAGAAAGTTCTTTGAGGTTTCTTTTGTTAAAAAAGGCTCTCAATTTCTTCTTGCTCTTCTATGTAAGATTGTGCACGCTGTTTCTAACTTACATTGAAAAACAGACAATATTTTACTCCTGTCAAGTAGAATACTTAGAAGTCTAGAGTCAAAGCCTGATTAAAAGAAAAAAGTTTAAGAGAAACCTATTATGGTTTATGACCTTCAGTTTCTAAATGGTCAGGGGTCTTAGTCACGGGTGGGGTTCTAAATTGACGTATCTCTGGCCAAGGGGTGCAAATATATCCTCAGGGAAGTGATACCAAAGATACTACACTAGTGTATAGAATCTTTGGTGATACAATGGGCTTGAGATAAGACCTTTCTTCTAGTCCTGGGTAGCGGTACTGACTGTTGGCTATTATCCCGCTCTTCTCAGAACTCTAGGAAGGTACCCGTTGTACGAATAGAGTACGACCTTTCTCGATTTTATAACACTGAATTTGACCGTGCCCCTGTGTAAAGGAAAAGTCTTTTTTAAGAATGGGATAATTTTCCAAATTAAGTGAATCTGAATTTATGTTGTAATTTAAACTCAAATTCACGAGCAAAATGTATTTCGCGTTTAAAATTCCGACTTTTTTGAAGAACGGAGAAATGGGTACGAAAAGATAATTTTGTCCCCCTACATAAGAGGGGCTGAAAACACATCTCGAAATCTATTATGGCTTTATGAAAAGATTATAAGTCTTTATAATAAGAAGGGGTAAGTATATTTTCTAAAAATATACACATGAGTTCGGATGATTTTTTTTTATTTGCTTCCTTTGCCCCTCGAAGCAGGGGCATAAAATCCATCACGGCTTTCGGGATAAAACTTTACAAAATACAAATTTTCAATATATAATGCCAGTGCAAAGTTTTATAAAGATAATTCACAGAACAAGATATTTAACGTTTAAGGCAAGATTTTGTCATAGACAGGTTGCTTTTCACAGGTTTTATTGTACTTTAATTTTTTTCCCTCGAAATGTATGTACTATTTTTCCAAAAGAATTTTAATTGTAGAATAACGGCGATTTAAAAATACATTAATTTTTTACAAAAATTGCTTGGCCGGGCCTCATTTTACTGATGCACGGGACAAGCTAATGATTTTCATACGATCTGCGTCGGGACGGGGCCTGAAAATTTTGTCCCGTGCAGACATCTAGGAAGAATGAAGTACAGGCCCGGCTAGACCTTGAAAAGTAGTCTTGCTCGGCCCACCTGAGCCTGCAGAAAAAGTAAGTCCCGGTCCCGGTACAGAAAGAGTAATGACAAGACTGACCCGCCCTGGTCTCGTGTAAGCTTCTAAAAAGCATTTGAAAGGATAAAATATCTTCTTAACGGCGCAAAAAATTTGAAAGAAATTTACGAAAAAAATTGAAAAAGTTTCAGTTGTAATTTTTACTCAAACTCGCGGATATTTTTAGTTTAATTCAACTTACCACTGATTTTCCAAAAAGTTCCAACAATGGTATATACACAATACACAGTACTAAAGCTTGCTTTCAGAGCCAGTTTTCATACAAATCAATGTTTCGTAGAAATTCATTCAAGCCGAACTTTTAGCTGTTATACCGGGCCGGGTCGGGCTAATATTTTTTTCTGTACTGGCCGGGCCGGGCTGGGGCCGAACTTTTAATTTTTATACCGGGCCGAATTTTTCTTCTATGGAGATGGCCGGCCCCATGCCTTGAAATTTCGGCCCGTGCAGACCTCTACCATAGACTGCATAGTACAGGGACCTCCATTCCAAATTACTGTTTCTACTCTATTTCTTTCTATATATCTTATTGTAAACTATATTGATTTTTTAATGGATCTCTATTTGTATGTAAATATCTGAATTATTATTAATACCATTAATCCCATTACACGGCTTAGAGACTTAAAAATCTGAAACCTTCTAAGACGGAATCAGATAGGAGAGAAAAAAAAATCGTTATAATTTTGTTCCTTTTTTACGAGATCTGTCGTCTCTTGCAAAATATTATTTATTTTCAAACGTTAAGATTATTATACTCATTTTGCACCGATCAAGAAATTTTTCCGTTTAAAACAGGATTTTGTCATACACAGATTCTTATAACAGATTTAACAGTGCCGTATATCACCCCTCCCCCCCACCTAGAAATGTGTATGTATTATATTCTTTAAAGGGAAATTTAATTGCAGAATAATGGTAATTTAAATATATATGTATTTTCGGCAAAATTGTTGACCCAAGGAGGTTGTTCGTTAAACAGATTTTTGCACGAATCAGACACGGACGGGTCAATGATTTTCACACAAGCAGATTTGTTGTGACCATGCCAGAAAATTTCGGTCGGTGCACACATCTAGGAAGAATAAAGCACAGTCTCAGAAATAAGCCCGGTTCGGCCCGGCCCGAGCCTTCTGAGAAAGCAAGACTCGGACACGACCCAGAAAAACTGATGATCAGAATCTACCTGTCCCGAGTCCGTGTAATGTCCTCTAAATGGCATTTGAATGGAAAAAACATGTTCTTAACGGCTGGAAAATTTTTAAATAAATTATGAAAAAAAAAATGAGTTTGAGTTGTAAATTTCGTTCAAACTCACAGATTTTTTGAGCTCACGTTCGTTTATCAAAAAGTGAGTCAAGTTCAACTCACGTTCACAGAAAGTGAACTAAGTTCGCGAGTTTTCGTTCAATGAGCGCGCTTATACCCAACACTGTTCTAAACGACTGATGTTGCTTATCACATTTCAATCGTACCGTATTTTTTACATCACTCTATTTCTTGTGAGAATCTGACGCATTTCCGCATTTTAAAAATCTTCATTGAATTCCCCTTCCCCACACTCTCCCGCCAATATAATCTCTCTTTACTCACCCGCAGTACACACAAATCTAATTTTTTTTTTCAATTTTAAAAACTTTCTCTGACCGCCTTTTTTCTTTTCTTTTTTGTAGCATTATAGTAATCACCCTTTTCCTCTCTCGTCTTAAATCACCACTTTACCTTTTGCCACTTCCTTCCTCAAGACCGAACACACAAAATTAAAAATGTTAAAACTCTTTAGTTTTCAGTTTTTTCCGCCTTATTATTCCGTAGTAACAAAAAATAATCAATCATGTAAATGACCCTCTCCCATCAACATTTCCACTACTCCTCCAGCTCTCAAATTAAAAAAAATTTAAAACTGTTTACGTTTTAATTTTTTCTGCTATATTTGTTGCTATGCTGATACGATAAATTATCAATCCTCTAAATTTCCGGCGTCCCCCCCAAAAAAATTATGTCCCCCCCCCCGTTTAATAAACTAAGATTACTCTTAAACTAAGATTTGCATGAAGCAAAAAAATATTTTGTAGCTTTTAAGTTGAATAGCACGTCTTTGGGACAACTACTACTTTCCTTAAATAAATAGTCTCTTATTTAGAAGTTAAAGGCGTATACGCTTTATTTGAAGGGGCTGGGACCTACAAAATTATTTTAAATATAAGTGTCCAATGAGGTTTTACGGTGTTGGTAGTAATCACCCTCACTACAGTGCAGTTTAATTTTCCATGTCCCATAAGGTTTTACGGTGTCGGTAGTAATCACCATCACTACAGTGCAGTTTAATTTACCGTGTCCCATGAGGTTCTATGATGTCACTAATAATCACCATCGCTACAGTGCAGTTTAATTTACCGTGTTCCATGAGGTTTTATGGTGTCGGTAGTAATCACCATCACTAAAATGCAGTTTAATTTACCGTGTCCCATGAGGTTTTATGGTGTCGGTAGTAATCACCATCACTAAAATGCAGTTTAATTTACCGTGTCCCATGAGGTTTTATGGTGTCGGTAATAATCACCCTCACTACAGTGCAGTTTAATTTTCCATGTCCCATAAGGTTTTACGGTGTCGGTAGTAATCACCATCACTACAGTGCAGTTTAATTTACCGTGTCCCATGAGGTTCTATGATGTCACTAATAATCACCATAGCTACAGTGCAGTTTAATTTACCGTGTCCCATGAGGTTTTATGGTGTCGGTAGTAATCACCATCACTAAAATGCAGTTTAATTTACCGTGTCCCATGAGGTTTTATGGTGTCGGTAGTAATCACCATCCCTAAAATGCAGTTTAATTTACCGTGTCCCATGAGGTTTTATGGTGTCGGTAGTAATCACCATCACTACAGTGCAGTTTAATTTACCATGTCCCATAAGGTTTTACGGTGTCAGTAGAATCACCATCACTACAGTGCAGTTTAATTTACCGTGTCCCATGAGGTTTTACGGTGTCGGTAGCAATCAGCATCACTACAGTGCAGTTTCATTTACCGTTTTGATGAAGAAATGGCCATGAAAATGAAAATTTACGAAGAAAGTAATCTTAAAGCATTTGGAGACATTTATGATAGTGTTGATAAGCAATCGCATATTATCAGAAAATATCAAATGTAAAAATATTTTATGAGCAACGTACATAATTTCGCCTGATATAAATGTTTATGAACTAATGACCCCTTTACTCTGAATCGCTTTGGCGAAAAATTTCTTTTGTGTAATATATTTTTATGTGGAGAAAAGAAAAAAAAACCGTAAGCTTGAATGAATAAATAATTTTGACGCGTATTTTTTCTACAGTATTTAAAATAAAATGCGACTATGCCATGTAAGAGATCTATAGATTAAAAAATAATAATAATAATTTCGCCATTGTAATTCATGTATGTATGTTGTCTGTAAAACTAAATTGTCGGTCTGCCTAAGCACAGCATGCTGAGAGTGCCATTCAGACCTACCCGAGGGCGAAATTTTGAAGGTTAACTATATGAAATTAGACAAATAAAAGAAAACTTAGTCATTAAAATTATCAAATGAAAAAAAAACCCAGTCGGATGTGTCAATCCCAAAACTTTTTTCTATCTCACACAGGTTTCGCATACACTAAAAAGAATCAGCACTAATTTATATCAAGGTCTAACTGAAACTCAAGTTTTATTAAATTCCGTGCATTAGTTCTTGAGATATGACTATCGCTAAAATCGTGTAAATCCTTCAAAATGCTGCATAGCAGCGCCACCTGCTGGGCGATTTTTACCAAAAGCCAATCAGCACCAATTTATATCAGAGGCTAACTGAATATAAAGTTTTATTAAATTCCGAGCATTAGTTCTTGAGCTAGAGCTATTGCGGAAATCGCGAAAAATGCTGCATAGCAGCGCTACCTGCTGGGCGATTTTTACCAAAAACTAATCAGCACCAATTTATATCAGAGACTAACTGAATATAAAGTTTTATTAAATTCCGAGCATTAGTTCTTGAGATAGAGCGCCCACAAAATTTTTGTCACATACAGACAGACAGACAGAGTCACAGAGTCACAGACAGACATTTTCTAAAAATAGTCAAATCGTGTTCAGGACCTTCTAAAACGTATAAATCCGTCAAAAACCGGAAGTCGAAAATTTTCATGAATCCAATACTTTCTTCTTCTAAAGATAGAAGAAAATAATAAACAGAAAGAGTAGATATAAAAGGGGGTTCTGCACCAGTGCAGTTCGTGTAGTCGACCTCTGAAGGTGAAGTTCAAGGTTACCGGAAATGGCAGGTGTGGACACCGGATGTAGCAGGTGGGGATAACAGGCATGTTGAGACAGGAAGTGAACAGGAAGCGAACAGAAAGTTTAGATAGGAAGTTTAACCGGAAACGCGGCAGGAAGTGAGTGCGATAAGGGAGAGAGGGGAGGGCTTATTTTTGTGGGGGGCTTACGCTAACCTGAAATAAAAATGGAATTATTTCTTACTTTGTAAAAATTTAACATAAAATGTATCTTTTTTTTTTCCTCAAGTGAAATAAAAATTTTATTTGCTAACTAACACATGATATAAAAATGGAAATCTTTCTGACTTTGTTTTACTTTATAAAAGTTAGCATGAAATTTATTTTAAGATTGGAAACGCGACAGGAAGTAAAACCGGAAACGGAATTAGACATGTTTATTAGCCACACACAGGGTGGCTTATTCTTTCAATCTCTATCATTTTTCATGTTTATGAAAAGTCACAGCAATCCATCGTTGCCACAGATTAATCTCGGAAAATGAAACATTTGAAGTTACTTAAAAAATTAATAACTCGAAAAGTATTTGTCACAAAATTGTTTTACAAACTGCGTTAGAATGGTAAAACATTGTATTTTTCTTGATATAAATTTCAAATCTAATGATTATGTCGTTTTTCAAATATTAGATTTCAAAAATTACAAAACTTCACAATGGAGTACCGTAGCGAAACTTTTACGCGTAAAAAGATAATGATAAAGGCATTGTGGCTCGACGTGTATCGTGTATACTGGCCATAGCACGAGTAACGAATTATAGTAAACTTATTAGTCTGTTAAAATATAAAAGTGAATTATGTATATACATTTTTAAAAAATAAAGAAAAACATTTTATCACAAACATCAACAAAATTTTTTCTTCTATTTATTCCCTTATTCCAAAGATATCGTTTTATCGTCTGCTGCCATAGCAACATGAATTAAATTTCATTAAAAAAAATTGCTCAGTGGTAGAAAAATATTTTTCTAAATCGAATGGTTATTGAACAACTCAACACTTTAACAAGGGAATTTTTATTTGTTATTTAGATATTTTAAAATTGCTTGTTGTCATTGCGTTTTTATTCTGAGTTACAGCTAGTTTATTTATTTTTTAAATAAAAGCCGTGTGTGGCAATCTATATTCGGCCTTATAGCAGAATTTTCCCCTCTTGTTTATTTATTTATTTTCGAAAAAGGTTTTCAAGAAGCAGGATGTTTGGGAGCGTGTTGGAACAGGACAGGTGGTTTGTGAGACCGGAAGTAATTAAGATAAGAGAGATAAAGAAGGTGCATGATTAGACATATAGATTTTGTTCTTTGTAGAGGGTGAAATTTTGTTTTATTTTTTATTTAAAGTGTTTTCATTTTTTTTTAAATTTATTTAAAGCGTTTCAAATTATTTTTTATATTATTTTTTTTTTGTAGTGTTTTACGTATTATTTTAATTTTTAGTGACATTAGAACCTGCAATGCTCTGTATCACACATGTCTTATCTTAGGTTACCAAGGATGTGTGTGTTGTTATCTCTTCAAATGCATACCATAGCAAGGAATTTCAGACCTGCCTTTAATTATCATCTTTATCACAGTTTTAATGAACTGCAGGAAATTGTCTTTCACTATTGAGTAATTCGCGAGTTTTGGTTTAATATGAATGCTATTACATCTGTTTGTTTAATTTACAAGCACATTTCTCTTACAAAATTCTGTCAACTGATCATTTCCATATTCGAAATAATAATTTAGAAGGAAAATTTTTATATGAAAATACTATGAAATGTCATTTATAGAGATTGACAAAAATAACATGCTTGATTCTTTCTTGTATTAACCTTATATTCGAAATAGGTTTCTAGTTTTGTTATGAAAAATAACGTGTTTAGATTTTGTAAAAACGAAAGCAAAGTGATTTTTACCAACGTAAATATAAGCTATACACCCACGCATTTATGTTATTGAATTGAATTACAATGCTTAATATTGTATTCACCATACTATTTTCCTGCAAAAGCCGTTTCACAAACTTGTGTACTGAAATTAATGTATCATTTTTAGGGAAAAAATTAATTCAAGTCTTTGAGACTAATCTCTCAAAGGAAAAAAAGATTTGTCATACTTTCTCTTACATTATATCTTCCATTTTTAAGTTTACAAATTTGTGGAGTAACTTAAATAATCGTTTTTATGCTAATTAAACAATATATTTTTTAATTATATGTTTTTTTTTAATTAACTTGTAATAGCTTCTTTTTTTTTCTCTTTTTCTTTTTCTTAAAAGGGTACTGTAGAATAACTTATGTCACAAATACTACATCCTTCTTTAGTTAAATATGTTTCACTTAAGACATGACAAAGTGTCTTAGAAACATTTTATTTTGGAGTTAAGTGATTAAACAAGAAAAATATTATTTATAAAAACACAACACATAAGACTAGCGGCTGAGAGGTTCTACTCTCAAAGCTGATAGATGGAAGATGTTAGGTTTAAACCTCTCTCACGGTCGTCGACCTAACCGTTCGAAGTTTTCTTCGAAACTTGTCAATATGGGTAAGAACACCTTAGAAAGACGTAGATGGAGACACTTATCCCTAACGCAGATAATCAACCCTATATTTAACCAACCAGTCACAACACATAAGACATTTTAGATCATTACATAAGACATTTTAGATTATTACATTTAGTTAAGAAGTGATTTGACGTGCAAAATATTATTTATAAAAACATACAATAAGAGAATTTTAAAGATTTTTTCCTTTTAAATGAACAATTTTTAGTGACTATTTAACTTATTAAAGAGAGCGGGTATTTTGTTTAGAGTTATACGATTAAAATAAATTTTCAATAGATTTGACTTTATACAACCAACATTTAAAAAAAAAGGGAATGGAATCTAGTTTTTATAAATTAACGTATTTCAATTTTACAAATACTTCACCCCCTCCCCCTCTTTTTCCCCTATTTTGGTAGATTTTATACACATAAGACATGAAAGACGTTTTAGAATACATCATTTAGAAATTAAGCGACTTGATAAGTAAAATATTATTTATAAAAGCAATAGACACGAAAGTAATAAGGATTTTTACTTACAAATGTACGAACTTCTGATAGGTAAGACTTTCTCAATCATTGTGCAAGAATTAAGTGATTATTGAACTCATAACATTGTATGATAAAATAATCATGTGTCATTTTAAACAAATAAAATATTAGTATTTTAAACCAATAAAATGTTAGTATTTTTACACGAGCGCCCTCTATCATTATATAAATTTCAATGAAATGAGTTCATAACATTATACTGTCCCTTCTCATCGGTGTAATAGAATATTATACTGTCCCTTCTCATCGGTGTAATAGGTTGCATTTTTCGTTTAAGTTAGTTTTTTTTCATTTAAGCTATTATGGAACGAGTTATGAATTCTTATGTTGATGATCTAACCAACTTGAAGTGTCAACCCTCATCACCAGAGTTAAATAATCAAGAGATGGATTCTACAATTTTATCCAAAGAAGGACCCGTTTCGAAGTATGGAGTGAAACCCACCTCATCAGGACTAAAGAAACAGTTTGTGTGTTTTACTTGCAACAAAGTTTTTTCCGAAAGGATAATTTAAAACAACATTTGATGACCCATTCAGGAGAAAAACCTTTTGTGTGTGTCATCTGTCAAAAAGCTTTCTCCAGAAAAGCTCTTTTGAATCGCCATAAATTGTCTCATTTAAAAGAACCTACACAACATAAGTGTGGTGATTGCAACGAACTGTTTTCAAGAAATTGCAACTTATTGAAACATAAAAAGATTCACAAATCACCCGAACAATATAAGTGTATTAAATGCAATGAACTGTTTTCGAGAAAGTACGATTTATTGAAACATATGAGGATGCATAAGCCCCGAAAGCAGTATGAATGCATGCAGTGTAGTGAAATATTTAATCGAAAATATGATTTATCACGTCATATAGACACTGCACACAAAGTACTACCCAAAGTTGTCAAATCGACATCTTTAAAAGATTCGTTATATGAAAAAGTGAAGCATTTTAAAAGACAAAATGCTTTAAATGTATTTACTAAAACTGTAATAAATTCTAATGAGGAGAATGATCAAGACTTTCACACATGTTTTAACTATTCGGTCGGACGTTTTGAATGAATTAAATTATCAGATAGAAGTAAAAAGGTCAATGAAATGGTATGCAACTGCAAAAGTTGTTGTAAGTCGCCAAACACCGGACGGTGATATAGATACTATCACCCCATATTTTCATTCAAGAACTGTACTGGAATTGACGAATCAAAACATATCTGTACATGTTGAGGATGCCTTTACGAAAATTATTAACTCTTTTGAGAAATTCACTCAACAAGGATCTAATTGGACATTGCAACAAATATTAAATCTAGAACTGTCTACAGCTAAATATAGAATGGTTTAAAATGTGTGGACTGTTTTTTGAACATGTATATTCATGTTTTTGCTATTGTAGTTATTTAAAATGATAAATAAATAGCCTATGACTAAAAAATCTTAAGAGTTTTTTATTATTTTCATGGTAACTATTTTATATAAATTACTTATAACAGTTTGACAATGCTACATAAACTACTGTTTAACATTTTGAATGTCTTAGACAAAATGGGAATGAATTTGTTGAAATTATGTAAAACATGATGAAATAAATGCGATATATTTATTATATGTTACGTAAACTACAAGAGAAATGATTGGAAATCTGTTATTTTAAATCTATGGTACTTTTAATAACTAACAAGGTAAGACGTGACGTTATGAATCATCGATGGGTTTTCCTTTGAATATGTATTAATCTTACTTATTGATAAGAAAGTTGGAAAAATAGACTTAACACATTGTTAGAGGTTTTGGAAAAATATATAGTTGGTTAAAAATTTTAGAAAATTTAACATAAAGTAACAAAATTTAGAAAATAAACATTTCGATAAATGAAAAAAATTAAATTTTGGTAAACTTTACACTTAGACAATATTTCAAACTAGGAAAAAATAATAACTTTACACTGAGGCAATATTTTAAACTAAGGAAAAATTAGACTTAACGCATTGTTACAGTTTCTTTGAAAAATATCTAGTTGGTTATAAATTTTAGAAAATTCAACCTAACGAAATTAACACACTTAAAAATATCTAGGTTATACATTTTATAAAATAAGCAACAAATAAACATTTCGATACATTGACAAAAGAAAATAATTAAGTTTAAGTAAACTTTACACTTAGACAATATTTCAAACTAAGAAAAATACTAAATTTACACTTATACAATATTTTAAACTAAGAAGAATAATAACTTTACACTTATACAATATTTTAAACTAAGGAAAATTAATAACTTTAAACATCAGACTTAACACATTGTTAAAGTTTTTTGAAAATAACACAACATTTTGAAATCAGTGGAAATAGTATACCTGCAAAAAATTCAACTTAGTGGAATTTAATATTGAAATTTTTTAACCTCACTCATTTAAAAAATAAAACTTTATAAAATTTTCACTTTTTTTTAAATAAGCAACTGTTAAACATTTTGAATGTCTTAGACAAAGTGTGAATAAATTTGTTGAAATTATATAAAACATGAAAAATTTCATAACTTTTAAAGGAAATTTTATTTTTGGTGAAATAAACTCGAGGTATTTATTGTATGTAACTTAAACTACTAGAGAATTGATTGAAAATGTGTTACTTTTAAGCACTCACAAGATAAGACACGATGTTAGGAATTATAGATGTGTTTTTCCGCCACAATTGACGTCACTTGTAGCATATTTACTGACCAAGTCATAAAATCATAGTTCAGGGTATGTTTATGAGCACGGCGTTTAGTTGAGATTTAAGATATTTGAGAAATATAAACTACAACTTTGACTACTTTTTGAAATTTCCCCCTACATTAGAAAAAGGACATAGGAAAATAAAATGAAAAGTTGTCTTTGAATGGAATCGGACCATTATCCTTTCACTTAACAGCTGAATGCGTTGGCAATTACATCACAAAGGCACTGATAACAACTGGTTGAATATATTGGGTTTCTTTTTTAAGGTTAAATTCATTTAATATTCAAGTTATTTCTTAATGATACACTTAAAAACAATAAATTTAATTAGCATTCAAAAAACAAACGATCACATTATTGTGTAGAACAATCAAATGTTTTGAAAGTCACGAGTTAAAATTATGGAGGGTGCGATAACTTGGAAGTGCACTGCAGAAGGGGAGTTAGATTTTTGAAGAAGTTTAATCTTAGAAGACTAGAGTAAAATTTGAAATGACTTAGAGTTTAATTAGATTTTAGATGTGAACCTTTTAAAATGAAATAATAGTTTTTTGTATCGCCCTCTATCGGTGGGTAACGGAATTAAGAGATAATTAAAAGTTTTAATTTGGATTCGAACCCACAACAAAAATTATTTTACGGTTTGATAATTTAGGGTAGATTTAACTGAGCAAACGATGATATTATAGTATTTAGAGATGTTTTAAGATATTCGATAAAGGAAATCATCTAAATTTTCAATTTAATTGAATGGTTTACTGCTTAAAGTACTACAAAATGAATAGAACACGATACATAGTTTTTTTTAATTAATTATACTTTTCGAAAGGTTAAATTGACTTATTGATAAACTTAGGATTTATGTTTAAAGTGAATAAATTTGATATTGTTGTGAGCTCGGGGTTCGAAAGAACTGATGCCAATATATAAGAACAATCAAAAGGCTTTATTCACTATAAACAGTGCAATACGATCACAAATATCTTCTGAAAATTACAAGATATTCAGTAATCTTCAAATCCAATAAAAGCGCAGCAAAATTTCACACAGAAACAATGCGTTCAATACGACGTATCAACGACAAAATCGATCCGAGTAACACAGTTCTCAATGCAAAGCCTCTCGTATGAATTCAATCGCAGTTGACAGACAACTAACTGAACTGAACTGGTGAAGGTCCCTTATGTAGACTTCAGAGATCTTTCCAGATTATTCCAGGGCTTTCTAATGCTAGAAATTACCAGAAGGTCCTTCAACTCTCGATAGAGTACTCCAAACGTGAAAGGATCCCAATGTAAATGTATAAGGGGGGGTTGCACAAAAAGTTGCCAAATCCGTCGCCAACTTGGCGACATTTGGCGATATATCGCCAAATTTGGCGACAAAAATAAGTCGCCAAAACCATCCCCAACTTGGCGATAAACCCATTCCTTGGCGATATTTCCATAGACTTCCATTATAAAGATGAGGGTGTAAGGTTGTTTTTCTTGCAAAGCATCTGAGGCCTTCAGCATTGAGTTACATGATGCTCAATAGGAAATACATTAATAATACTGCAATTTTCACAATAATAAAATAAAATAAATTTAAACAAATGGAATATTTACAGATATATACAAAATTCATAACATTATGTTAGGTTTACTTAATAACAGAGGGTTGAATAAGTTATTTTTTTTAATTAAAATTTCATAAAAATAAAGTTTACTAAAAGTTTTTAAAGTTTAAAAAATTGTAAGTTACGTTAAAAAAGTTAACAAAAATATAGTTTAAAAAAATTAAAAGTTTACAAAAAGTTTAAAAATCTTTAAATTAATTTAAATTAACTTTTTAATTTTAACTATTGAGGGACTATAATTTAATTGTTAATCCTTGTAACCAACTGGTGCATATCAACTATCTGCACATGTGCAGAAAAAACATACACTTTTACAATAACTTGAGTTCGATTTTAAATTATTTGCTAATTTTTATACAACTCGATTACCTTTCAGAAACAAAATAGAATTAAATACTTACCGAAAAACACGTCCACTTCTTATGCTTTCTTTCACTAGACTATGGTGGTGTCAACCACCTCATGTCTTTTGTCATAGCTTGAATATACTTTACACCAATCACTTAAATATAAAAGTCTTGTCACAACTTACTTAAACTTTGATAAAAATATTAATTATTCATAAATTTTATCAAATTCTTATACATTTACTAAGTCACTTTCATTCAAAAATATGGTAAAGTCCGATTTTAAATCGAAGTCTAAGATAAATTCCCCAAATTTGTAACATTTTAACACTAATAATAAGTATCGTAAACACCCTGTACATACAAGTTTTGTAAAAATAATATTACTTATAGCTAACTCGTTCAGTCTCATGATAAATAATATAAGAAAAAGTTAGAATAGTTCACATATTTTTGTAATTAAAAAAATGTATGCACAAACACACACACAATATCTTACAAGGTTACAATACTCAACACACAGTTCACCATACTTAAAAAAAAACGATTCACGATAAATTTATAAATTTAAATTTAAATATTTGAAAAATACTGAAGTATTTTTATTTATAATTGTTCATTTATAAATAAAATATTTAAATTTAAATTTATAACTTTATCGTGAATCGTTTTTTTTTTAAGTATGGTGAACTGTGTGTTGAGTATTGTAACCTTGTAAGATATTGTGTGTGTGTTTGTGCATACATTTTTTTAATTACAAAAATATGTGAACTATTCTAACTTTTTCTTATATTATTTATCATGAGACTGAACGAGTTAGCTATAAGTAATATTATTTTTACAAAACTTGTATGTACAGGGTGTTTACGATACTTATTATTAGTGTTAAAATGTTACAAATTTGGGGAATTTATCTTAGACTTCGATTTAAAATCGGACTTTACCATATTTTTGAATGAAAGTGACTTAGTAAATGTATAAGAATTTGATAAAATTTATGAATAATTAATATTTTTAGGAAAGTTTAAGTAAGTTGTGGCAAGACTTTTATATTTAAGTGATTGGTGTAAAGTATATTCAAGCTATGACAAAAGACATCAGGTGGTTGACACCACCAAGGCCAAACAGTTAAAGCAAAAGATGAATCATCAAAGCAGACGAAACAAGTCTAAACGAGTAAGAGATGAGTTAGCAAAACAGACGTGCAGCACAGAAACAAGTCTGGACAAGTTTAGACAAACACGTGATGACGTCATTCAACACGTCAAAATAAGAAACTAACAACTGCTATCAAGTAAGAGTGGAAGAAGAATGACCGAGCGAGTGTAGTTTGTATTTAAAGTTTAATCTTATTTCAAACCGGAAATGACGTCACAAACCGGAAGACTGGTAGCGCCTCTACGTCGATTGCAGCGCCACCTAACAAAGATAAGGGAGAAAGGTTAGTCTAGTGAAAGAAAGCATAAGAAGTGGACGTGTTTTTCGGTAAGTATTTAATTCTATTTTGTTTCTGAAAGGCAATCGAGTTGTATAAAAATTAGCAAATAATTTAAAATCGAACTCAAGTTATTGTAAAAGTGTATGTTTTTTCTGCACATGTGCAGATAGTTGATATGCACCAGTTGGTTACAAGGATTAACAATTAAATTATAGTCTCTCAATAGTTAAAATTAAAAAGTTAATTTTAATTAATTTAAAGATTTTTAAACTTTTTGTAAACTTTTAATTTTTTTAAACTATATTTTTGTTAACTTTTTTAACGTAACTTACAATTTTTTAAACTTTAAAAACTTTTAGTAAACTTTATTTTTATGAAATTTTAATTAAAAAAAATAACTTATTCAACCCTCTGTTATTAAGTAAACCTAACATATCAAATTTATTCACTTTAAACAAAAATCCTAAGTTTATCAATAAGTCAATTTAACCTTTCGAAAAATATAATTAATTAAAAAAAACTATGTATCGTGTTCTATTCATTTTGTAGTACTTTAAGCAGTAAACCATTCAATTAAATTGAAAATTTAGATGATTTCCTTTATCGAATATCTTAAAACATCTCTAAATACTATAATATCATCGTTTGCTCAGTTAAACCTACCCTAAATTATCAAACCGTAAAATAATTTTTGTTGTGGTTTCGAATCCAAGTTAAAACTTTTAATTATCTCTTAATTCCGTTACCCACCGATAGAGGGCGATACAAAAAAACTATTATTTCATTTTAAAAGGTTCACATCTAAAATCTAATTAAACTCTAAGTCATTTCAAATTTTACTCTAGTCTTCTAAGATTAAACTTCTTCAAAAATCTAACTCCCCTTCTGCAGTGCACTTCCAAGTTATCGCACCCTCCAAAATTTTAACTCGTGACTTTCAAAACATTTGATTGTTTTACACAATAATGTGATCGTTTGTTTTTTGAATGCTAATTAAATTTATTGTTTTTAAGTGTATCATTAAGAAATAACTTGAATATTAAATTAATTTAACCTTAAAAAAGAAACCCAATATATTCAACCAGTTGTTATCAGTGCCTTTGGGATGTAATTGCCAACGCATTCAGCTGTTAAGTGAAAGGATAATGGTCCGATTCCATTCAAAGAAAACTTTTCATTTTATTTTCCTATGTCCTTTTTCTTATGTAGGGGGAAATTTCAAAAAGTAGTCAAAGTTGTAGTTTATATTTCTCAAATATCTTAAATCTCAACTAAACGCCGTGCTCATAAACATACCCTGAACTATGATTTTATGACTTGGTCAGTAAATATGCTACAAGTGACGTCAATTGTGGCGGAAAAACACATCTATAATTCCTAACATCGTGTCTTATCTTGTGAGTGCTTAAAAGTAACACATTTTCAATCAATTCTCTAGTAGTTTAAGTTACATACAATAAATACCTCGAGTTTATTTCACCAAAAATAAAATTTCCTTTAAAAGTTATGAAATTTTTCATGTTTTATATAATTTCAACAAATTTATTCACACTTTGTCTAAGACATTCAAAATGTTTAACAGTTGCTTATTTTAAAAAAAGTGAAAATTTTATAAAGTTTTATTTTTTAAATGAGTGAGGTTAAAAAATTTCAATATTAAATTCCACTAAGTTGAATTTTTTGCAGGTATACTATTTCCACTGCTTTCAAAATGTTGTGTTATTTTCAAAAAACTTTAACAATGTGTTAAGTCTGATGTTTAAAGTTATTAATTTTCCTTAGTTTAAAATATTGTATAAGTGTAAAATTATTATTCTTCTTAGTTTAAAATATTGTATAAGTGTAAATTTAGTATTTTTCTTAGTTTGAAATATTGTCTAAGTGTAAAGTTTACTTAAACTTAATTATTTTCTTTTGTCAATGTATCGAAATGTTTATTTGTTGCTTATTTTATAAAATGTATAACCTAGATATTTTTAAGTGTGTTAATTTCGTTAGGTTGAATTTTCTAAAATTTATAACCAACTAGATATTTTTCAAAGAAACTGTAACAATGCGTTAAGTCTAATTTTTCCTTAATTTAAAATATTGTCTCAGTGTAAAGTTATTATTTTTTCCTAGTTTGAAATATTGTCTAAGTGTAAAGTTTACTTAAACTTAATTATTTTCTTTTGTCAATGTATCGAAATGTTTATTTGTTGCTTATTTTATAAAATGTATAACCTAGATATTTTTAAGTGTGTTAATTTCGTTAGGTTGAATTTTCTAAAATTTATAACCAACTAGATATTTTTCAAAGAAACTGTAACAATGCGTTAAGTCTAATTTTTCCTTAGTTTAAAATATTGTCTCAGTGTAAAGTTATTATTTTTTCCTAGTTTGAAATATTGTCTAAGTGTAAAGTTTACTTAAACTTAATTATTTTCTTTTGTCAATGTATCGAAATGTTTATTTGTTGCTTATTTTATAAAATGTATAACCTAGATATTTTTAAGTGTGTTAATTTCGTTAGGTTGAATTTTCTAAAATTTATAACCAACTAGATATTTTTCAAAGAAACTGTAACAATGCGTTAAGTCTAATTTTTCCTTAGTTTAAAATATTGTCTCAGTGTAAAGTTATTATTTTTTCCTAGTTTGAAATATTGTCTAAGTGTAAAGTTTACTTAAACTTAATTATTTTCTTTTGTCAATGTATCGAAATGTTTATTTGTTGCTTATTTTATAAAATGTATAACCTAGATATTTTTAAGTGTGTTAATTTCGTTAGGTTGAATTTTCTAAAATTTATAACCAACTAGATATTTTTCAAAGAAACTGTAACAATGCTTTAAGTCTAATTTTTCCTTAGTTTAAAATATTGTCTCAGTGTAAAGTTATTATTTTTTCCTAGTTTGAAATATTGTCTAAGTGTAAAGTTTACTTAAACTTAATTATTTTCTTTTGTCAATGTATCGAAATGTTTATTTGTTGCTTATTTTATAAAATGTATAACCTAGATATTTTTAAGTGTGTTAATTTCGTTAGGTTGAATTTTCTAAAATTTATAACCAACTAGATATTTTTCAAAGAAACTGTAACAATGCGTTAAGTCTAATTTTTCCTTAGTTTAAAATATTGTCTCAGTGTAAAGTTATTATTTTTTCCTAGTTTGAAATATTGTCTAAGTGTAAAGTTTACCAAAATTTAATTTTTTTCATTTATCGAAATGTTTATTTTCTAAAATTTGTTACTTTATGTTAAATTTTCTAAAATTTTTAACCAACTATATATTTTTCCAAAACCTCTAACAATGTGTTAAGTCTATTTTTCCAACTTTCTTATCAATAAGTAAGATTAATACATATTCAAAGGAAAACCCATCGATGATTCATAACGTCACGTCTTACCTTGTTAGTTATTAAAAGTACCATAGATTTAAAATAACACATTTCCAATCATTTCTCTTGTAGTTTACGTAACATATAATAAATACATCGCATTTATTTCATCATGTTTTACATAATTTCAACAAATTCATTCCCATTTTGTCTAAGACATTCAAAATGTTAAACAGTAGTTTATGTAGCATTGTCAAACTGTTATAAGTAATTTATATAAAATAGTTACCATGAAAATAATAAAAAACTCTTAAGATTTTTTAGTCATAGGCTATTTATTTATCATTTTAAATAACTACAATAGCAAAAACATGAATATACATGTTCAAAAAACAGTCCACACATTTTAAACCATTCTATATTTAGCTGTAGACAGTTCTAGATTTAATATTTGTTGCAATGTCCAATTAGATCCTTGTTGAGTGAATTTCTCAAAAGAGTTAATAATTTTCGTAAAGGCATCCTCAACATGTACAGATATGTTTTGATTCGTCAATTCCAGTACAGTTCTTGAATGAAAATATGGGGTGATAGTATCTATATCACCGTCCGGTGTTTGGCGACTTACAACAACTTTTGCATTTGCATACCATTTCATTGACCTTTTTACTTCTATCTGATAATTTAATTCATTCAAAACATCCGACCGAATAGTTAAAACATGTGTGAAAGTCTTGATCATTCTCCTCATTAGAATTTATTACAGTTTTAGTAAATACATTTAAAGCATTTTGTCTTTTAAAATGCTTCACTTTTTCATATAACGAATCTTTTAAAGATGTCGATTTGACAACTTTGGGTAGTACTTTGTGTGCAGTGTCTATATGACGTGATAAATCATATTTTCGATTAAATATTTCACTACACTGGATGCATTCATACTGCTTTCGGGGCTTATGCATCCTCATATGTTTCAATAAATCGTACTTTCTCGAAAACAGTTCATTGCATTTAATACACTTATATTGTTCGGGTGATTTGTGAATCTTTTTATGTTTCAATAAGTCGCAATTTCTTGAAAACAGTTCGTTGCAATCACCACACTTATGTTGTGTAGGTTCTTTTAAATGAGACAATTTATGGCGATTCAAAAGAGCTTTTCTGGAGAAAGCTTTTTGATAGATGACACACACAAAAGGTTTTTCTCCTGAATGGGTCATCAAATGTTGTTTTAAATGATCCTTTCGGAAAAAATCTTTGTTGCAAGTAAAACACACAAACTGTTTCTTTAGTCCTGATGAGGTGGGTTTCACTCCATACTTCGAAACGGGTCCTTCTTTGGATAAAATTGTAGAATCCATCTCTTGATTATTTAATTCTGGTGATGAGGGTTGACACTTCAAGTTGGTTAGATCATCAACATAAGAATTCATAACTCGTTCCATAATAGCTTAAATGAAAAAAAACTAACTTAAACGAAAAATGCAACCTATTACACCGATGAGAAGGGACAGTATAATATTCTATTACACCGATGAGAAGGGACAGTATAATGTTATGAACTCATTTCATTGAAATTTATATAATGATAGAGGGCGCTCGTGTAAAAATACTAACATTTTATTGGTTTAAAATACTAATATTTTATTTTAAAATGACACATGATTATTTTATCATACAATGTTATGAGTTCAATAATCACTTAATTCTTGCACAATGATTGAGAAAGTCTTACCTATCAGAAGTTCGTACATTTGTAAGTAAAAATCCTTATTACTTTCGTGTCTATTGCTTTTATAAATAATATTTTACTTATCAAGTCGCTTAATTTCTAAATGATGTATTCTAAAACGTATTTCATGTCTTGTGTGTATAAAATCTACCAAAATAGGGGAAAAAGAGGGGGAGGGGGTGAAGTATTTGTAAAATTGAAATACGTTAATTTATAAAAACTAGATTCCATTCCCTCTTTTTTTAAATGTTGGTTGTATAAAGTCAAATCTATTGAAAATTTATTTTAATCGTATAACTCTAAACAAAATACCCGCTCTCTTTAATAAGTTAAATAGTCACTAAAAATTGTTCATTTAAAAGGAAAAAATCTTTAAAATTCTCTTATTGTATGTTTTTATAAATAATATTTTGCACGTCAAATCACTTCTTAACTAAATGTAATAATCTAAAATGTCTTATGTAATGATCTAAAATGTCTTATGTGTTGTGACTGGTTGGTTAAATAGGTTGATTATCTGCGTTAGGGATAAGTGTCTCCATCTACGTCTTTCTAAGGTGTTCTTACCCATATTGACAAGTTTCGAAGAAAACTTCGAACGGTTAGGTCGACGACCGTGAGAGAGGTTTAAACCTAACATCTTCCATCTATCAGCTTTGAGAGTAGAACCTCTCAGCCGCTAGTCTTATGTGTTGTGTTTTTATAAATAATATTTTTCTTGTTTAATCACTTAACTCCAAAATAAAATGTTTCTAAGACACTTTGTCATGTCTTAAGTGAAACATATTCAACTAAAGAAGGATGTAGTATTTGTGACATAAGTTATTCTACAGTACCCTTTTAAGAAAAAGAAAAAGAAAAAAAAAGAAGCTATTACAAGTTAATTTAAAAAAAAACATATAATTAAAAAATATATTGTTTAATTAGCATAAAAACGATTATTTAAGTTACTCCACAAATTTGTAAACTTAAAAATGGAAGATATAATGTAAGAGAAAGTATGACAAATCTTTTTTTCCTTTGAGAGATTAGTCTCAAAGACTTGAATTAATTTTTTCCCTAAAAATGATACATTAATTTCAGTACACAAGTTTGTGAAACGGCTTTTGCAGGAAAATAGTATGGTGAATACAATATTAAGCATTGTAATTCAATTCAATAACATAAATGCGTGGGTGTATAGCTTATATTTACGTTGGTAAAAATCACTTTGCTTTCGTTTTTAAAAAATCTAAACACGTTATTTTTCATAACAAAACTAGAAACCTATTTCGAATATAAGGTTAATACAAGAAAGAATCAAGCATGTTATTTTTGTCAATCTCTATAAATGACATTTCATAGTATTTTCATATAAAAATTTTCCTTCTAAATTATTATTTCGAATATGGAAATGATCTGTTGACAGAATTTTGTAAGAGAAATTTGCTTGTAAATTAAACAAACAGATGTAATAGCATTCATATTAAACCAAAACTCGCGAATTACTCAATAGTGAAAGACAATTTCCTGCAGTTCATTAAAACTATGATAAAGATAATTAAACGCAGGTCTGAAATTCCTTGCTATGGTATGCATTTGAAGAGATAACAACACACACATCCCTGGTAACCTAAGATAAGACATGTGTGATACAGAGCATTGCAGGTTCTAATGTCACTAAAAATTAAAATAATATGTAAAACACTACAAAAAAAAAATAATATAAAAAATAATTTGAAACGCTTTAAATAAATTTAAAAAAAAAATGAAAACACTTTAAATAAAAAATAAAACAAAATTTCACCCTCTACAAAGAACAAAATCTATATGTCTAATCATGCACCTTCTTTATCTCTCTTATCTTAATTACTTCCGGTCTCACAAACCACCTGTCCTGTTTCAACACGCTCCCAAACATCCTGCTTCTTGAAAACCTTTTTCGAAAATAAATAAATAAATAAACATGTCTAATTCCGTTTCCGGTCTTACTTCCTGTCGCGTTTCCAATCTTAAAATAAATTTCATGCTAACTTTTATAAAGTAAAACAAAGTCAGAAAGATTTCCATTTTTATATCTTGTGTTAGTTAGCAAATAAAATTTTTATTTCACTTGAGGAAAAAAAAAGATACATTTTATGTTAATTTTTTACAAAGTAAGAAATAATTCCATTTTTATTTCAGGTTAGCGTAAGCCCCCCACAAAAATAAGCCCTCCCCTCTCTCCCTTATCGCACTCACTTCCTGCCGCGTTTCCGGTTAAATTTCCTATCTACACTTCCTGTTCACTTCCTGTCTCAACATGCCTGTTATCCCCACCTGCTACATCCGGTGTCCACACCTGCCACTTCCGGTAACCTTGAACTTCACCTTCAGTGGTCGACTGCACGAACTGCACTGATGCAGAACCCCCATTTTATATCTACTAGAAAGCATAAAAACGTAGTTTTAATATCCGGTATTTAATAATGTTTCAAGTTGGATTTTATTTTGTACGTTTCAGAATAATGTTCGATTTATGTATGATATTATTTCTGAAATAGAATCTTTTTAATTTACTTTTTTCGACACAAAACAAACCATTTAAGTGTGGGGGGGGGGGGGGTATTTAGCATCGGCTAGTTTTTGCTATATTGTTGTAGGAGGAATCTCTTCAAAGAGGACTTTTGACACGAAGTGACTCGAATTATCGTCTTCGTACAAGGAAAACATTGAATATCGTGCACAGTCATCCCGCCCGCCCAGACCGGGCTGGTTTCGAACACGCGAACATCTCCTTATTTTGTGACCAGCTACGACTGGGCTGAGTGGATCCCTGACCATTTAAGGAAAATATTGTCCACCTCAATATATCAACATGAATGAATAATAAGTGGAACATTCTAATTAAACTGTTTTCCGGAATAAAATTTTTCTGTAAAATTACACATCTCATTTTAGATGGCGTGTGAGGTATGTATTTAGATCATTCATTTAAAATGTTATTTTTTCTCCTGTTAATAAAATCTCTTTTTCAAATCTCACACACCTTATTGATCATACAGATAACTGGGGTATTTACCAAATCTCTTGCCAGTGTGGTCTTATATTGGCCAGACTAAACGTGCTCTTAGATTTCATTTAAAAGAGCATGAAGGTTATGTTAAAAATCAGGGGCTTAAACGTTCTTCTATTGTACTAGATTAATTTTAACACAATTATTTCAAATTGATAAATAAATAATCCTGGCCCGGCCATTTTTCGTCCAGTTGGAAAATTACTACTCGCATGGTTCTTCTATTGCTCAAAATTGTTGGTCTTTTCAACATAGGTTCAACTTTACCTCAGCCGCACCATTATCCAAAAATGTTCTTCTAACCTTGATTTTGATTTTTGAGAAACTAGCCACATCATTAAAAATTTTCACTTCTTAGTCAATGACTGATCTAGTACTCCTGATTTTCTAAGTATTTGAAAAGCATTAATTTAACTTCCTTCTTTTTTTTTTTTTTTTTTTTTTTTGGTTTTCTTTTGTTTCTTTTGTTTTCCGGTAGATGTCTCTTTTTGTCCACTCAGTTGTTTCATGCTGCTTTTTTCATTGGCAGCTCATTGGCTGCTTTTTGGCGTTCTCTACCCGCATCGGATATATAAGCCACCGCCTCTCTGTTGTTTTGTCTAGTCTTGCTTTTTCTAGCACGCCGTGCTTTGCTGTTTGTCGTACTGAAGAAGAATCTCGCTTATAGATTCAAAATAGCTGTTTGCTGCTTTTTTGTGTATTATTTTTGCATTTTTAACGTTGGTTTTCTGCCTTTTAACATTCATTATTCTAAGGAACAGAATATTTGGTTTTGGTATCAATATAATGTTCGAGTCAGGCTGCTGGATAAGTGCTGACTGACTGCATAATAGACTAACTAAACAGTAAAATTTAAAGCTATGTAGATAAATTTCCTAAAACTAAGTTGAAATGAAAATGGTAAAAGTTTAGTCAGTCTCATGTTAGTGTTTATCATATTAAATCTACAAAAGAAATTTTTAAGTGGGAATACTAATAATCCAAGTTACCATATAGATATTATAAGTTAGTAGATTCATAAACTAATGAGAATGTATATAATTTTAATAAACTATGCTGATTTCTACAGATATTTAATAAAATAGAAGTGAGTTTTCGAGGGAAATGTACAGAGTTTATCAATTTACTTCCCAGCTTTATCTTACCATTGGCAATGGTCTAAATCAAGTTAGGACATATACCTTGGAAATCATATTCATGTGACTAAATAACCTGGGGCTCACTCAGCCCAGTAGTTAGCGTGATGGCTATAAAATACCTGGGGCTTAATCAGCCCAGTAGTTAGCGTGTTGACTATATAATAAGCGAGGGCTCACTTAACCCTGTGGTTAGCGTGGTGGCTATAAAAAAAGCGGGGGCTCACTAAGCCCATAAGCGTGGTGGGTATAAAATAGCCTGGGGCTCACTCAGCCCAGTAGTTAGCGTGGTGGCTATAAAATAAGCGGGGGCTCACTAAGCCCAGTAAGCGTGGTGGGTATAAAATAGCCTGGGGCTCACTCAGCCCAGTAGTTAGCGTGGTGGGTATAAAATAGCATGGGGCTCTCTCAGCCCAGTAGTTAGCGTGGTGGGTATAAAATAGCCTGGGGCTCACTCAGCCTAATAGTTAGCGTGGTGACTATAAAATAAGCGGGGGCTCACTTAGCCCTGTGGTTAGCATGGTGGCTATAAAATAAGCGGGGGTTCACTAAGTCCAATAGTTAGCGTGGTGGGTATAAGTTAGCCTGGGGCTCACTAAGCCCAATAGTTAGCGTGGTGGGTATAAGTTAGCCTGGGGCTCACTAAGCCCAATAGTTAGCGTGGTGACTATAAAATAAGCGGGGGTTCACTTAGCCCTGTGGTTAGCGTAATGGCTATAAAATGACAAGTCTGATTATATGTTTGTGGGTTCGAAACTTGTGCGGTTTAGACGATGTGGTTTTGAATACTTAGAGAAGTTAAAGAAATCACGACATTGTTCTATATCCTTATAAATATTGTTTGTTTGGGTAAGTTAAGTATTCTATATCAAGTTATAAAGAAAGTCATATATGCAAAGTTTAGAGACCTCTATTATAGCAAACCCAACATATATATAGGTAGATTCAAATGATATATCAAGGGTAAAAAAAAGTGTGATTGTAATAGATAGTATTTATAAGAAAGCGAGAAAGCATCAGTGCACGGACAGCCCATTGGTTAGCGTATCAATAATAAGTCCAAGCTGAAGTTCGCGGGTTCAAAACCAGCGCAAACGAAAATAATATATGAAGGCCCTATAAATAGGACATGTTGGCTTTCTGATTTTAAAGGTTATATAATTCTTCATAGAAGAAGAGACAATCACGTCGATTTCATGATCTTTGAACTTTCCTAGCTTTGTCATAATATGATGACCATCATAGTTTTTCGAGTTATGGAATATAACAGGAATTGTTTTACACTGCTCATACAGTGGTGGCCAAAAGTTTGGACATTTTTTGAAAATTTCATATTTTTCAACTTTGTGTGCTTGTAGAATATATTAATTTTTACTTAAATACAAACGTTTATATAGCAAATTGAAGGTAATTTAATGTAAAATTTAATAATAAAAACAGTTTTACAATATCAGTATTACAAAAAAAGTTATGCTCATTTTAGTAGAACAAACAAACACAAATCGTTTTGAATAAGGACGTGTTTTGTAATAAAAGCGTACTAGCCAATCACAAACACTGTTCTGAGGACCAATCAAATGTCTGTAACTATAGTTTAGGTTATTTAGATGGTAAAAGAGTTATTGTTGTGGAAATATTTTGCGGAATGATGCATACTAGTACAATTAAATAGAGTATTGCTGTTTTTTAATATTTAAAGTCCTTTTTTTAATTAAACTAATTTTAAACAATGTCATCAACAAGAAGAACTAATTGGACATCTACAAAAAGAAGCCGAATTGTCATATTGAGAGAAAATGATCTCTCTTATGCTGAAATTGCAGGACAAGTTGGTGGTTCAGTGACTTGTTCTGGTGTACGAAAGTTCTGTTTCCGTTATGAAAAAACTAAATCAGTGGAAAATAAGGCCAAATCAGGCCGAAAAAATGCACAAGTGCTACTGCCGATAGAAAAATTAAACGGCTATGCCTTGAAGATAGAAAAATTTCATCATATGACATTAGATGTGAAATGAATGCAGCGGGTATTGCAGTAAGTTCAAGAACAATAAGAAGAAGGTTATCAGAATTTGGACTACAAGCTAGAATTCCAAGGAAAAAAACATATTTAAATCAAAAGCAACGCGAAAAACGAGTTAAGTGGGCAAAAGAACACATTAAATGGTCAGAAAATCAATGGAAGCAAGTAATCTGGAGCGATGAGAGTAAAATATCGCTCTTTGGTAGTGATGGTAGAAAATACGTGAGACGTAGAGTAGGAGAAGCACTTCATCCCGATTGCATTGAAGCAACTACAAAAAACCCAACAAATGTCATGATTTGGGCATGTATGTCTGCAGATGGTATGGACCAAATTCGAGTGATTGATGGCATCCGGAATGCCAAAAAATACATCGAAACTGTCCTGAAACCAAAATTGATACCTTCCATCAGGGATCTCTTCTCCAACAACGCACCATTTATTTTTCGGCAGGATTCAGCTCCATGCCACACAGCAAAAGTATGCAAAGTATGGTTTCAAAATAAAGGCACAGATATATTACCATGGCCTGGAAACAGCCCTGATCTCAATCCAATTGAAAATTTGTGGCGACGTTTGAAAATTATTGTACGAAAAAAACGTCCATCCAATAAAAGACAACTTATTGAAGCTATAATTGATTCTTAGCACCATGTGATTACGAAAAATGAACTCCAAACACTCGTTCACTCGATGAAAAGACGTTGTGAAGCTGTCTTAAAAAATAAGGGTTATCCTACTAAGTATTGATTGTGTAAGTATCACTTTCAAAAAATGCAAATCTAAGATAGATCTTACTATTAGTTGCATAACTTTTTTTGTAATACAGATATTGTAATACTGTTTTATTAAATTCTACATTAAATTACCTTCAATTTGATATATAAACGTTTGTATTTAAGTGAAAATTAATATATTCTACAAGCACACAAAGTTGAAAAACATGAAACTTTCAAAAAATGTCCACACTTTTGGCCACCACTGTAGTTCAAGTTACATTCCATGTGTACAGCTTCCCTGTATACATCTCTGCTAGATGATTGTAATCAGGTATGCGTTTCCAACCTAATACTTTTTCACAATTAGAACACAGATTATATTCAATTTTCGGTTTCACAAGCGTTTTATTGCATGAGTTATTGGATTATCCTTAACAACAACAACAACAAAAATTGAATTTTATAATTATATGTGATGCACATGAATGAAAAATAAATAGTCTCATTATTTTATGAGCAGGGTTTAATATCTATAACTTTTCGCCACATGCGTTTCTGTATGTGTAAGTCTTTGTATTACTAAAGATTAAATTTTATATTTTATGTTTTAATTTTGACTACCCTACGTAAAGAGAAAAATAACCATTTCTTTTAAAACAAAATAAAAAGTACTTTAAAAATATATTACTACTAACCTACTATATATCTACATACCTAAACCTTAGAATCAACTCGTATACTTTCTTTAGAAGAAATGAATTGAAATGTGTTCTTATCAGTGAATCTTATCTAGAATGTTATCGCGATCAGTGATGTCATCAAACCGCGTGGTGAAGAATCTACTTGAATTTAGGTTAAGTCCAGTAAATCGCGCTTGAAATTTTTAGATAATGATAAATTTATATATAGATATATATATATTTCTATATATATGTTTTGTATAACCAATATGTTTTAACTCATATATTAATAGTTCATGTCTTGTCAATATATTTTTACAGGACTTGTTAATATATTTTATGCGATAAGAGAAATTATAATTTACTTAAGTAGTAGTATATATTGAATTCATATCCTTCTTGTGGTCACTATGTATTTTTTTAATTGTATATTGTTAGCCTAAATTATATTGAAGCCATTTCTATGAAAATAGGGGAAGGTGCTATTAAATTTAGTGGAGTATAATTCATATATATTGTGGGGGACTCTGTAATTTTAGTGTAATTTCTATTTTAGTATGACTTGTATTGAATTAGATTCATTAACCTATTTAATTAAAACCAATCTCTTATCCCAAAAATTCTTAAGGCTACCTCTTAATTACTATTTTTAATTTTATTTCTTAGTTATTATTTTTCATTGAATACACAATGAAGCATATATAACAAATCGAGTTGAAGCTATAAAGGTGAACAGGAAGGAATTCGTATACATTAACGGTATCAATCTCGCTTTATTATATGAATCTAACTTTGAAAAAATATTTCGAAAACTATAGTATAATATATAAATATATTCATGTGTTTTCATGATGCATACAAACTATACTATTTGTAGTTATGGATATGTTTAGGAATAAATTGTGCGTTCTTAAGTCATTTCGAAACAGGGTCCTTCAAACAGATCCCTTCACGAAACTTTTAACCCTAAAACAGGACACTTCACACAATGTTTCGTCTTAAAAATAGACCTTTCACAAGCATACTAATGTATATACTTTTAATAGGATTTTAAAATGTTAAACGATATAAATATTAAATCTAAATATAAATCATTTTTTTACATTCAGTGAATAATTCTAGTCAAAATTCACGCATGTTCGAGCCTGTTAGTTAAATATGACATACACTAATAAGATTAGCTAATGATTCATTTTCTCATATGGTTAATAGTAGCAATCATTTCTCATACTGTAAGTGTTTGTATGAAGTATTCAAAATTTATGATTTATGATTATTTTATTTTTCTGTCTTATAATACCTATTCATTCTGTATTCTACCATATGCCTTATCAATGACGATACAATATCCCGTGGTTTTAAGAGATAAGCGAATACGTTACCGTTCAGTTGTTGTAAGACAAGCATACATTCGAGTTTGGATGAAGTCCAGTACATTATGGTTAAACTTTATAGGTAAGATACATTTATATATATATATATTTTCAATATTAAAAACAAATTTTTTTTAAATAATGCCCTAACTAAATAGTACAATATATATATTTTATAATAACAAAGTCAAAAGGATAGTTATCTTATAAATTCCTCAAAAGAAATTTTTAAGTTAAAATACTAAAAACCCAATTTAGTAGAATTTTCTATACTTTGCAACACAAAAAGCATAAACGAATGTAATTTTACATTATTTAAAATTTAATTCCTATATCTTATAGGGGACCCTGTATTTTTCTACCATAACATGTATCAAATTCATTAAAAACCCGTCTGTTTGCCTGAAAATTCTTAAGGGAATGACTATTTCTTAGTTCTTATTTTTCAATGAATACACAATGAAGCCTTTTAAAACTTAACAGATTAATAACTATATATGAAATAATTCGCATACATTTACAGTTTTAAATAGCTCATTTCATACATTTACCTACCTAAAACGTGTCAGAAACTGATTAAATTTGAGAAAAAATCCAATAGCCGTATTTCTTATCGTGAGTGATTCACCGTGTCAAGTCAAAGCAAGATCTTCGCTTATCTGCTAATATGACTCATTGTGATTCAGCAACCCGTCTGTTGAGGGGATAGCCGTCTTTTTTTCTTAGTTTCAATTCTAAAAAAAATATATATTAAACGTTAAACTAAAAAGGCATTCGTGTAAAACCTATTTTCACATCGCATGAATACGTACTCATTTGAAAATAGCAGTCTATTTCTTAAAATATCTGTGGAATCATAATATTTTTACAGGGTATATTGTGAAGGGGTCTTTTCATTCAAACAGTGATCTTAGATTTTTATGAAAGGTCAATATCCCTCGTATTTCTGTCGCCATAATATAACATAAATCTATTGAATTTATTTTGTGAAGGTCGCTGGGATTCGAATAGGGTTACATTATTTGTGAAGTGCCCTGGGATATAAACAGTCCCATTATTTTGTGAAGGTAGCTTAATATCTATAACTATGTATTTTGAACATATCGATGCGCAAGCTGTACTTTTAGCCTAACTTGAATTTTAAAAAAAAGGCGAAAGTGTAAATTATCTGATTTTAGGAAGGGATCTTATGCATAATTGGATTTTTTGTGAAGGATGCTTTTTTATTCTAAAGGGGATCTGTTCACTATTTTAATTAACTATGTACTAGCTGGTAAAACTATATTTTGTTCACATAACATTTCGTTAATGTTGGAAAGTGATTCATGAATTATGGCGCTAGGCATGATTTTTTATTCTTGTTTATTTTATATATATACGTTAAAATTCTTATTTTTGTAGCACTCTGTATTTTTTGAAGTGCGTATTGCTAGGCTATCGAAGGGCCCCTCTGGGTAAAAAAAGGGAGGGGGAGGGGGCGAGCTGTTAAAATTTAGTGCTGTATAATTCATACGGGACCCTGTATTTTTTACTATAACCCCGTGCTGATTCCTGGGACCAGGAAGTTTTGACTCTAGGTCACTTCTAGCTAAAAGCTGACACTTAATGCAAAATTAATTTCAGTTGAGAGTTTATATCTTAGATTACTTTCAGCTGAAAATCCTACTTTTGGCGACTTTTAAAACTAAAAATTCTATTTTTGACAATTTTTAAAACTAAAAATCGCAAAAATTTCTTAAGTTCTACAATTAAAATTAATTAATGATCCTTTTTTATTATTATTTTTAATTATTCATTCACTTCTACTGCATACACTCATATTCAAACTGCGTACTCTCGTTTAGAAAAAAAAAAATCTGCTTCAAAAAATTCTTAAGTCCCCCAATTAAAATGAATGACCATTTTTAATTACTATTTTTAAATACAATTCACAAACTGAAAAAAATATCTCATCAAAAACAACTCGTTGTAAATGATCCCGCCAAGCCACAAACCTAAAACGTCAGTCACAAAAAGAAGTGATATCACATAAAAAGAAGCGATATAGAAGTGCATACTCAGAGTCCCGTGTAAAAATTATCACCACTCATAATGTTTCCAAAGGACTCGGAGTGAGGTACAGTATGTGAAAACTGCTTGGCGACCTGCAGGCTTTTATAATATATGCAGTATATCAATTTTGAAAATAAAAAAATAATAATTTTTTAATTTTTGTTGCATCATTTTTTAAATATTTTTGTATGCGAAAGAACTGACAGAACGGATTTTTCCCCAGATCTATGCGATTCCGCTTACGCTAGAATTACTGCAATATATCTCAATTTAGTTAACGTTTATTATAAGGTACAATGTTATTAATATGCGTATGATCATCATATATATATATATATTACAAACTCAAAATCTTTACATGTTTATTTAAAAAATCCTCTTCGTAAGAGTGGTGTTTCTAGTTTAAATAATGGTAAATAAAATCAACAAATTGATTTTTCAAGCTCATAAATAAGAAAGGACATGCAAACACAGAAGCTTCAACTTTTTACAATTTTATGGGAGCAAAATAAACTAATAAATTAAATTAAATTAAATTAAATTAAATTAATATAGTCATATGTAATTCCAGGAAACGCAAACATTATAAAAGCCTGCAGGTCGCCAAGCAGTTTTCACATACTGTACCTCACTCCGAGTCCTTTGGAAACATTATGAGTGGTGATAGATTTTTACACGGGACTCGGAGTATGCACTTCTATATCGCTTATTTTTATGTGATATCACTTCTTTTTGTGACTGACGTTTTAGGTTTGTGGCTTGGCGGGATCATTTACAAAGAGTTGTTTTTGATGAGATATCACTCCTTTTTGTAAGGTATTTAATTTCAATTATACGGATTCCATTTTTATTCAGAAAAGAAAAGATAAAAGGGGCAAAAAAAAATAATAGTGATGCTATAAAAAGAATTATACATCAGAATTATACAATTTATTGAGTGACTTATTCCAATGTACATGTCGCTACCATAACAACTGGAAAACTTTTATATTAATTTCCTTACGTTGTATTCATCAGATTATGTATGACATATTTATTTTCCTTTTTCTTTTGTTTATATCACTCTCTCTTCCGTTTATATACATTCAAAAACAAAAAATTACACAATTTTACAGTAGTTTACAAACTAAATTAAAATACTACAGTTTCAGAAAAATGTGGAAAAATAAGAAGCACTTTTTTTCGGTCAACTACAACGATAAGTTTATGGAGCATACTTTACCGAGAATAATCAACATTTTTTTTTTCTACGAACTTATTTCTATTAGTATAAAAATTTACAGGGATTTTTATACTAACTTATTAAATATATTATTTTTGAAAATTACTGAGCACCTTAGAAGTTTTTTATTTGTTTAAATTTTTTAACTCAACGTTTCGAGAATTTGAAAAATATAAAATTCGCAACGTTTGCAAAAGTATAAAAACTATTAAAGTGATTTCTGTTCATATAGTCTGTTCATTCCAATTCGGTGATCCTAAAATATAGGTCCCCAATCTCCGGCAGTCCATGAATTAATTAGGACATATGTATGCAACTGTTAAAATGTTCTCAAAGTTGACAATAGAGGCAATAAGTATAGCTTGGCAAATATGAAACACGGCATTGCTTCATCATGGTTTTGTTTCGAGAGGAGTTCGTTCTCCGAACATAAAAATCTCACGCGAAAGTGTTCGTTAACCGATTTGTTCGTAAACCGAACAGTTCGTTACCGATCACCTATTGTATACGAAATTTAGCATTTTAAGTTCGTCATAGCCGGAGATTCGATGAACGGCAAATATTTAAACGCAAAACTTGTAATCTTGGGGTATCAACATTTTTACATTCTATTACTCAGCGCATGAACGTAAAGTTGGAATTTTGTAATCGCTATTTCAATCTATTCCTAATACGCTAGAATTATATATTTATAAATAAACACAGTTTTTTTAATCGATGAAAATACTATATATTAATAGATTTAGAGCTTAACATCGACGAGATTTCAGACGGACAAAATGATCTTATATTAAATTTTGAAGCAAGATAATGAAACCTTACAGAGATTGAAACAGTGTAAAATCATTAAAATACATCTTACTCAGTAAATATATATCAGTTGTACTGTAATCAAGATCTTCTAAGAGACTCTGTAAACGAAACGTATATGCTTCAATGCCGCTTTACAAAAGAGAGGATGTAGTAACATATTTGAATATCTTGTGTATATAGCGAATTTGACAAAAGTTATGCAATTTACTATTGTTTTTCCTCTGTGTTAAGTACAGGAATCATGTACTTCAACGTAAAAATTTGCTAATTACACAACTTTTTAGTCTTATTAAAAAATCTTTTGAGTTACCCTGTAAACGAACAGTAAATTCTACACTTCTGTTTTACAATAGGAAACTAACTTAGATAGTTCGTAGTAACATATTTTAACATCATGCGCATTTGTTCTTTTTGAAAAGAGTTAGACCATTTAATATTTTGTTTGCTTCATCTTAAGTATAGGAATAAATCACTTTAAAGTGGTATACTTAAAAAACTAATTAATATTTTTACACGAAATATTAAACATTTGAACTACTTATAAAAACAATTCAAATGCTGCAAACCGCGTAAAAATCGGATAATTACACAACTCTTTAGCCCTATATCAAAAGATCTTTTGTGAGACCCTGTAAACGAACCTTAAATGTTAAGATTTTTTATAATAGGAAGCTTACTTGGGTCGAGTGTAATAACATATCTTAATATCATATGTATACGACCATTCCTAAAACAGTTGGGTCATTTATTATTTTTTTGCTCTATGTTAAGTATAGGAATCAATAACTTTAAACTGATATAAATCAAAAACTAATTAATATTTTTACATGAAACTTACAAAGGTTTGAACTACTCATAAAAACGATTCAAATAACGTAAACCGCGTACAAATCCGATAGTTACACATTGCTGTAGCCCTGTCAACAGTTTTTTGCTCTATGTTAAGTATAGGAATCAACAACTTTAAACTGATATAAATCAAAAACTAATTAATATTTTTACATGAAACTTACAAAGGTCCGAACTACTCATAAAAACAAATCAAATAACGTAAACCGCGTAAAAATCCGATAATTACACATTGCTGTAGCCCTGTCAACAGTTTTTGGTCTGAACAAGATTTAAAAAGTGCAAAAAACAGCACTTTTAAAATCGCATTTACTGAAAAACTATTCGTCGGATTTTGCTTTACTTTTGAATTCTTAGTCCCGTGGCACGCCCCATTCCATAGAATCAAGAATTTTGTTTCTATCATAAATAGAACGCGAGATATAGATGTGTCAAAAACCAGTTTTGTCCCGTCCGCCAAATATAAACTAAACAGAGTTTAAAAAAAAATTGTAAAATCGTTTGGCATCCATTGGCGGAAATTCCTTTCATTTACGGTTCAATGCATTGCTGTTTCTTATGCTTGGCGAGAAACTCTGTCGAGTTTCTATGATTTCCCACCCTACTCTAGTTGAAAAAAAAAATTGGTTCGAAAAATTTCTAAGTTCCCCAATTAAAATTAATTAAATTTCTAATTCGCAAAAATAAATCCGTTGACATTCACCTCGTCCACCAATTCTCCGCGAAAAAAAAAAAAAAATGCTTCGAAATTAGAAAATTTCGAAGCATTTTTTTTTAAATTATAATTTTATATTATTTTAATTTTATATTTTATATATTATATATTTTTATTTTATTAAAATTAAAAATGGTCATTAATTAATTTTAATTGGGGGACTTAGAAAAATTAATTAATGACCATTTTTAATTCATATTTTTAAATGCAATTCACAAACCAGACTTCGAAAAATATTTACAAACATCCCACCCTACTATAGTTTAAAAAAAAAATTGCTTCGAAAAATTTCTAAGTTCCCCAATTAAAATTCATTAAAATAATCCCCTTATCTTAGATGGTGGAGGGCACTTCGACACTTCGAGCGGTGGGCATGTGGGCAGGTGCTGCACCTTGCACCGTGCCCACATGCCCGCCACCTGGGGTCGGACGCCCACTTTTCCTCTACTGCTGACTGACTGTTTAGCATTCTAGTCAATATTGCTTTAAATATATAAATTATGATGATGTTTTGATGACGTAGAATTTTCCGCGGTTGCGTCTTCGTCTATCATTTGCGATAACTTTTATAGATTTATTTTACCTTTATAATATGATTTTTGATGGGGTTTATCTTGAAAAAATTAGAACTGCACCCATATTCGGCATAACTGTTTTTCTTTACCGTTTTTAATGAAGGTTTTTATTTCATTTTTACTTTCTTCTATCTTTACAAAAAGAAAGTATTGGATTCGTGAAAAATTTCAACTTCCAGTTTTCGACGGATTTATACGTTTTAGAAAGTCCTAAACATGATACGACTGTTTTTAAAAATGTCTGTGTGTCTGTATGTGACATAAATTTTGTGAGCGATCTATATCAAGAACTAATGCATGGAATTTAATCAACCTTCGGATTCAGTAATTGATAACACTAGTTTACATGACTTTTGTTCATGAAATGAAATATATACGGTTACGTTACTTTGGGTATCTACATCTAGGAAAAAATATTTTAAAAAATCCAGCACGTCAGTTTTTTGAAATATTTATTAAGAAGTTTTTTACAAAAAACCACATCTAAATAAACAATAGACAGTTAAAAATTTAAATTTTTGTTCTTTTTTTTAATAAATATTTTCATCTGTATCTCTCACAACAGACCAACAATAGTCACTTAGCATATTTTGGTCCCAAACACCTTGATAATTTTGCTCAAATGATTTTATACCGTGGTGAAATCGCTCACCATGTTCATCACTCATACCACCGAGATTTTCTGGGAAAAATCTAAATGGGAATATAAAAAATGAATTTTTAGTGACATATTTACATCCATATGCTCGTAATTTTGCAATAAATTTTCAACAATCTCTTTATAATTATCGCATTTTTTATTGCCTAAAAATTTTTAACGACACTTTTGAAAGAGTTCCAGGCTGCTGTTTCTACCTTGGTTAAAAGGCTCTCGAATTTTGTATCGTCCAATATTCTCCTGATTTGAGGACCCACAAATATTCCTTCCTTTAGTTTAGCTGCAGAAAGATTCATAAATACAGAACAAAGGTAATGAAAGGCAGGCTTGGATTTATCCAAAAAGTGGCAGAAGTGACCAAAGTTTGTCACTGGTATGGGATGGCTATTTCCCCTGACAGGCAGGTGGTATGGGAACTGCTATTTCCCCTGAATGAAGATGAATGAATGGCTTAGTCACTCATGGAACGTCTGCATATTTTATGCTAACTTTATTTTTTGAGTTAAAACCAAAAGTTTTTGTTAAACAAAAGTAACAATCGGCTATGTGGTTAGTTTGTTCGCTTCATATCATTGGTTTACCAAATTTCAGTGATCTATTTTTACCTGAATACCAGAAGCTGAAAACCAATCTACAATTAGTGCAAATCACATGAGAAACCCAATTTTTATCTTGATTTGACACCGGAAATCCAAAATAATGTAAATAGGCTTCTTGCAATGGTTTTGTTATAGGAAAACCACGATTTAACTGAACAATTTTGCCACAAACATAACAAAATCGGTTTGGATGTAGTTTACACCCTCTAGATGACATTTTTATATAAAAATAAGACATTTGAATCACACAGTTGTTTACAAAATAAAACGATAAACGTATTTAAACAATTGTGGGTGGATAAAAAACAAAGACCTTCATATCTCAGAATTGTGACGTGCTACAAAAAATAAAAATAAATTTTTTTAACTACCGTTCATAGCCTACATAAATAACATATGTTTCGTTTCATGCACTTTTTTTTTTTTTTTTTTTTTGTAAACTAGTGTAATCAGATTAATAAATTGATACTGAGTAGGTTTTGGTGTAGCCAGGGCTTAAGAGCCTACACTAGTCACGCGAAGAAACGCCCAAGCTAATGCTAAAAGTGTATGGGAAGGTTCTTGCGCGATTTCTCGCTCGCATTTTAATATTTTTAAATGCTTTTTTTTGCATAGGATAGCTGAGGTCAATCGCCAACGTTGTTAGTTTTTACTTTTTAGGTGCGTCGTAATTATATAAATACGTAGCACCTATAGTCGTCGTTTGGTCCGTCCGTCTGTCTGTCTGTCTGTCCGTCTGTCTGTCCGTCCGTCTGTCTGTCCGTCCGTCTGTCTGTCTGTCCGCATATAACAACGCAAAAACTACCCAACCAAATGGTTTGCAATTTAAAATATATTATCTTTGCAGAATTTTGTCGAGACATTTCAAATTTTATTAAAATCGAATCAAAACTTTAGGAGATATTAATAAAAATATTTATTAAGAAATTTGATTTTTTTTTTTAAATCGGTGCTTTTTTGTTATAGGAGCTTCCGATGGATGTTAAATCGTCAAGCGACCGAGATACTTATTTTATGACAGAAATTAATCTGCAGACGATATAATTCATTTCACAGAATTAAAAATCATCAAGATCTGAATATTTATATAACTAGCTGATACATATATATCTGAATATTTATATAACTAGTTAAGATATTTGTATGAACAGTGTCATAAAATATATACTTAACTAGCTGTTTAACCCGTTCTACGCACGGGATATCATGAATTTAATTCTAAAACGTGCGTACGAACGCACCTGGTTTGTAACGTTTGACGTACAATTTCCAACTTGTTCGATTTTGGTTCCAGTTTTTTTTAATATAAGGGTACTTTCACTTTCAGAACCGGTTCCAACCGGTTCCAAAATTGAAAATGCCCGCTTATAAAAAAAACTGCAACAAAAATCGAAAAAGTAAAAACTAACAACGTTGGCGATTGACCTCAGCTATCCTATGCAAAAAAAAGCATTTAAAAATATTAAAATGCGAGCGAGAAATCGCGCAAGAACCTTCCCATACACTTAACATTACCTTGGGCGTTTTATCGCGTGACTAGTGTAGGCTCTTAATTTGCGCCGGAGTCCAGCGGAGCCCAGCCCCGGTATTTCTCTGTTTTTAGTAAATATTTAAATATTGGCTAGAATTCACCGCAGCTCATAAACACTGCGCTCCGAAGCCCAGTGCCATAACGTTTCCGGAAAACCAATTCTAAATTACCCTTTCCTTTCCCTCCCATCTCCAATTTTTTGCCTTATTTACAATCAAAACACTTATAAGTTACTTAAGGTGTCGCTCACGTAAGAATGGGGATGGAACAGGCTCCATTTTTATATTAATCTTCGGGTTTGGGCAGACTCGCGCTCAATTTGTCTTAAATAAATAAATAATAAAAAAAAAATTTGAATTTGAAATCATTTTAATGCTATTTTGATCAGAATAAAAAGTCAACAGAAATAGTCTTTTTCTATTCTGCATAGCTGTGAACTATTCATTTTTTGTGTTAACACTATTTCTGAATGATAATTCTGAGCTTATTTAATCGCAGAATTTTGCGATTAATTAACATTAAGATTAGGCAAAAGTTTCTTATTTGGAAGTAGTAATAACTAAAAAGAGGAATAGTTGATATCTAAGTATACGCAGATAGATGTATTTAATTTTTTTTTTTTTTGCTACATAAAAAAACAACAACAATGCTTTCAATTGTGAACTCATGTATGAAATATAAATATGCAGATTGGAGTGACGGCGGATGGGGGTGGGAGGGGTACGCTACGGGTGTTAGTACTACAGAATATTATGGCTCCGTTACTTTTTTCCTTAGAAATTAAGCCCTTAGTGTAGCTCAACAGATGGTGCTCCTAAGATGAATTTTTAACTATTTCTGTGATCTCAAGAACTAATGCACGGAATTTATTCAAACTTCATATTCTGTTAGACCTTGACATTATCTGGTGCAGATTAGGTTTTGGTGTAAATAGCCCAACAGGTGGCTCTATTATACTGCATTTTTTCCAATTTATCTTACAAGGAGACCGCCAAACATGATACGCACAGATTTTGATGATTTTAAAGTATGTTGTAGGGATCATACCCCTAACTATTCAGGTCAAAGGTTTCCTTCAAATGGGCTTTAGTTTTCGAGAAATTTCATTTTAAAGTTAAGCATGCATTTCAAATGCCATTACTTCGCGATCCTGGACAAGGTCTGAGTGGTTCCGTGGTAGCGTTCGCGATTTGAGAACCGCAGATGGGTGTTCTGTCCTCTCCTGTGACTTTTACCTTTTTTAACAAATTTTATAGATTTGTCGCGTTATAAGTTGTATGCAGAATTATGAATTCTGCATCTTTGAACTTTTTGATATTTTCCTAATAAATTCCATTTACATTTTCAAATATTTCGTAAAAATTTACGTTTTTTTTTTTTTTTTTCTTGTGCAGTTTTGAAATTAATATTTCTATTGACGAAATTCCCAACTAACTAATTCCAAAAACATATCTTGAAAGGAGTAATAAAATATTAAAGCAATAACGATCATATCCAAGTTTTAGCCAGTTATATATATATATTTTTTTTTATGTTATTTAAATACATTTAACTGTAAAGTTCAAACTCACCGCCATTTTTGATTTGCACAAATAAAAAATAATGTATTACAATTATTATTATTTTTTTTTCAGTTTAACAAGTCGATGCCATACAGAAAAATTCAACTAGAAATGAAAAATCGTTTATAAATTACAATACATATAAAAAATATCTGAAAAAAAATCGTCTGCAACGACTTTTACGGTAATATCAGAATAAATAAAATTTTCTTTTTATCAATTTCGTTTCGCTTCCTTTGCAGACAAATACCACGTTTGAAATAATTTCTTTTTCAAATTTAATGCATTTTTAAATATATTTATCACAATTTAAGTATTTAAAGAATATATAATATGCTAATTTATACATTCTTCCAATATTGTTAAAACAATTATTTAAAGGCGATTTTTAATGCGAAATTTGTTTAGGATATTTTTGCGATAGGTATAACACAATTAGTTCCATATTTAATAGACTAAAAATATCGATGTCGGTGATGATAAATATTTCAGTATTTCAGCAGTTAACATATTTCAATATATTTAGAACAAATCAAATATTAAAAGGGTATATTATTTTGTTAATTTTTTCTTAATCATTTAATTTTTTTTTTAAAATAGAAAATGTAAATTTTAAAAAAAATGCATCATTTCATAAATACAATAAATAAATAAGTAAATATACATAAATGTAAACAATAATCATTTTAAAAAGACGAGATATCAAGACATAAATTAGTTTGGATTTTCGTCAGCAGAAATATTCGAATAAAAATTGTGCAAAAACTATAAATTTTCACGCAATATTCGAAAATGTAAATGGGATTTATTAGGAAAATATCAAAAAGTTCAAAGATGCAGAATTCATAATTCTGCATACAACTTATAACGAGACAAATATGTAAAATTTGTTAAAAAAGGGTTAAAGTCATGGAGAGGACAAAACACCCATCTGCGGCTCTCAAATCGCGAACGCTACCACGGAACCACGGAGACCATGTTCAGAATCCCGAAGTAATGGTATTTGAAATGCATGCTGAACTTTAACCCGAAATTTCTCGAAAACTAAAGCCCATTTGAAGGAAACCTTTGACCTGAATAGTTAGGGGTATGATCCCTACAACATACTTTAAAATCATCAAAATCTGTCCGCATCATGTTTGGCGGTCTCCTTTTGTTAGTATGAATAGATCTTTATTAGGTTTGGATGTATACCACACAACAGGCGTCACTGCTATGCTGTATTTTTAACGATTTCTGTGATAGCTCTGTCTCAAGAACGGATAGATTGTTATTTAATTTTGACTGCTGACAATTTGATTTACATTCTAGAAGAAAGTTTTGTGATGGCCACGCCATACTAGTTTATTATTATTGTTGGTTTGTTGTTGCTATATTGTTTTTTGTGTTGTTAGTTGTTCGGTACTAGCTTTATTGCACAATTTACACAGAAGGTGCAGATAATCAAAGTTTGAGAACTATTTGGCTGTACGCTATAGAATTTTAATACGTATCAGTTTGTTTTCCTTTTATTTAAGCAGAAAAGGTTTTAGTTGACTTTTTTTTAATAAAAATTATGGACGACATTCAGATTTGAAGGCTAAAACCTTCATCTTTGATCTAAACACTTTCTTGCTTCGTCCCTGGATTCTAAAATATCACTTTGACAATAAATGTGTGAGGCCTAAGCAAATATAGTGGGTTTTTGTTCGATAACTTTTGAGACACTTGTCAGAAACATCTTATCTTTCTTCTGTAAACTCGATATTTTCCTCACGTGAGCTCTTCAAAAAATCACTTCTCGATATTTGGAGTTGTCCAGAACTACACCTAATAGTATTAACACATATTAGATCTTTATCTGCATACGTTCACAACAGCTTCCTTCAAACCTCCTATTGTGTATCGTTTTTGTTTCTAAGGTTTTCTTGAGGGGAAATTGCAAAAGTTTGTTTACATTTATGAGAGATACTCCATGGATGTCGTGAACAAAGGGTACTCTTGAGCGCAGTTGAGTGAGATCTTGTGACAGCATGACGTAACGGTTGCGAATAGCGAAATCGAATCGAAGGTAAAACCGGAAAAAAATTGAAGGTTTTGTTATCTATCGGTAGTTATCGGAAAAGAGATAGCGATAAATTTTTCTGGTGATATCGAGTAATTAATATGAAAGCTAATATTGTTCCCTCGTGTTTTTATATAATGATGGCGACTTCAACATAAATGTGTTTTTCAGTTAAAAAACAAAAAGGCTTTTACATGAATTGCATAATAGAAATGCAACATGAAGCAGTAAATAAACAGCAGTTCATTTTATAAAAGAGAAAAATATTGAAAAATAGAAATTATTCTAGAATATAAATATATAGTACGCATTTTAATATTTTTCTTTTAAAGTTATAAAACAAGAACGTCATCATACGACATCCGGAAACTCATATTTTAGGTATAGCTTTCATTACAAAAAGCTACCTATTACAACCGTTCGGAGGAAAACAATTCCAAAAAAATTTGGTATATTTTCACAGATCATGACCCTCAGATCCCCAAACCACCCCGCTCAAATGTTGATATATATATATATATATATATATATATATATATATCTGACATATGTCATGCTGTAACTCTCTTATTTATGAACCGATTTGGATGTGACTGAGTATATGTATAGGACATACCAAGGTTTCGACCGAGTTCGTTGGCCAGCTTCATCCGCCATTTTGTTTCAAAATGGCGGCCAGTTTAAAAATTTTAAATATTTAAAAATTCCAAAAGATGTACAAAAAATTATAAATGGAAAGAATTGTTACTGTTAAGTGTTAGAACGTGATACAAGGATTCTGGAACATTTTTTGTTTTTGCTATATCTTAAAAAATGGCTGAGATACAGCAGTTTGAAATTCTAGGGTGGCTAAGATAGTGAAAAATCTGGTATTTGTTATGCTGTAACGCTCGTATTTATGAACCGATATGAATGAGACTTATCGTGTATACAGAACATACCAAGGTATCGACCGAGTTCGTTGGCTAGCTTCATGCGCCATCTTGTTTCAAAATGGCGGCAAGTTAAATTTTTTAATTTTCTTTAAAAAAATTCAAAAAGATGTATAAAAATTATAAATTGAAAAAGTTTTTTCCGTTAAGTGTACCGACACAAGAATTCCGGAACATTTTTTGTTTTGGCTTTATTTTAAAAAAATGGCTGAGATATGGCAGTTTGAAATTCTAGGGTGGCTGATATTTTGAAACAATCTGATTTTTTTTTTTTTTTAATCCCGAAATTCGCATTTAAATTCAGTATTAACGAAAACCGGGTTTGAATTTCCTATAATCGAATTTCAAGCAATTTAGCTTCGGGTGTTTGAGTAAATGAGTTGAAATTTTAAAAACATGGACTATGAAAGCTACCTTTTCCTCTCGGTACAGGCCGGAAGGACTTTTTATTATATCATGCAACGCTGTTAAAATGTTAGAATGGTTATTATAATCGCAATCTCTCTACGACGTACGATTTTATTATACTATCTCTTCTGCAGATGTATTTCAAACGGACTTACGTAGCTTCATTATTATCGCAGGTGTTAATAAAGTTGGAATAAAAAACACATACTATAATGAATCAGCATTCCTCGATCTCTCTATCATTCCAATAACTTCCCTTCTCCTCTTTTTTTCCTTATAAACTAGCGAAAGCAATAATATTTTGGCTAAACAAAAAATTAGTTAGTAAGTATTTTGTGCAAACTTTTCAAATATTTTGCGTAAATTACATTTTATATTAAACTGTTTTACATTTTTTGCCAATTCTTTTCATTAATCAATCTAGAAAACGCGTTGAATTTCTTTAAAATAAAGTCTATGAGCACTTTCAGTAAGTAATTTAAGTATTCGGTCATGCGTAAAAAAAAAAAAAAAAATTGAAACATTCCATGCAGATCTAATAATTGTTATCTTGTTTATAGACCGTGAGACAGGCGTAGAAAATTCCACATCATCAGAGTTTATAAATAATTCTAAAGAAAATGTTTTTGACATTAGACAGTTAATCTGCCTAAGAACAACCTGGTGAGAGTATCCGACAAACTCATTCTAAATTCTAAATTTTGTAGGTTAAAACAAGACTTCTATAGCCACTTGGCCATCACGCGATCAAGATAGGCTAGTTTTCACTAATTGTTGAACTGTCATGTGATCAAGGAAGACTGTAGCAGCTGAGATCGGTGGAGTATCGCATAGAGATAAGTTCGGGCTCTTTTTGTGGAATCCCGAGATCGACGATTTGAAATCCGAGATATCAGGCTTGAAAGAGGAGCTAGAAAAGGAGGCAGACCCCATTTCGCCTAAGCTTTTTAATGCTGTCTTAGAAAATATTTTCAAGAAACTGTATTGGGAAAAGAAAGGGATTAGAAATAATGGGGAACACCTAAGTCGTCTCCGATTTGCTGACGACAGTTTAATTTTCAGTAACAGCCCCGAAAAATTGGAAGATATGTGAAAAGATCTGGCAGAAGCTAGCATTAACGTGCGATTAAAAACAAGTAATATAAAAATAATTTTTTTTAAGTCAATTCCTACTTAGGTCAACAAAGAAAATTTTTATTCTCGTTAATTTTTATTAAATAATTACAATTAATATAAATATGTATATACATATGACAGAATCACAATATTAAGTGGCAAAATAGAAAGCGAATTTCCTTTTGAGCATTTGAATTTGAATTTTGCTTTTTAATCATAAATATATAAAATAAAACCGTGCAGCATGAATGTCCCACATTATCTTTATTGGACTTTTTTTATAATCATGGTTGAGGTATTTTATTTTTGTGGCATCACTCATTTGAGGAAAATCTTTCATTTCATTTATGAAAACAATGGGAGAATATTACTTTTAAATGCTAAAGGTGTAAAATTAACAACTATAATATAAATTAAAATAACTTTTATTAGTTGTTTTACATGTTTCGACTCTTTCCGCGTCATTTTCAAAAACAAAATGAGAATATTCTAAAGCTGCACGGGCTTTGAAGTTATTATTTTAATGTACTTTTTTAAAAATTACGCACGTTATCTATTATTTTTTACTTGATTGTTTATTTTCATATCTTTGACCATGGAGTAATTCTAGCCACAGTTTCGGTAAATTAAAAGATGCCGCATCGTTACATATTGTATTTTTGCGCGTGAGTATCTCTATGGTTTCTCTTATTATGGATGGATAGTATAGACTGGAGGGAAATATTATTTTACTTTCATTGAAATTTATTTGGATGGTTTCTTCTTGATATAATCTTGCCAGGGCTGTAGTTTTTCTATTGTATTTAATATCAGCTATATGCTCTTTTTTTCTGCAATTAAATTTCCTGCTGGTCATGCCTATGTAGTAATTCTTGGATCCGTCTTCTTTAATAAAAGGTATTTCATATACTCCTGAATAATTCTCAAAATTAATTGGGTCAATTTTACTGCAAATGATATTCTTTAATTTCTTAGGTGGTTTGGCTATTAAGCAGATATTGAAACGTTTAAGGCTGTGTTTTAATTTTTCAAAAAAGCTTGGATAATATTGCAGAGTATAAAGTTTGTATTTTTGCGAATCATCTTTCTTTTCTGGTTTCTTATTATTGGTGATATCCATGATTAATTTATTAATATGGTGTACTTTAAAACCATTATTATAAGCAATTTTATGAATATTATCTAATTCATTATTCAATTTATTTTCAGTACATATTATAAAGGCTCGTCTTATGAGAAATCTGTAGGCTGAAATTTTGTATGTAAAGGGAGAACATGCGTTATTTGGTATGGTAGATTGGTTAGCCATGTTTTTCCGGAAAACAGCTCTGTAGATAGATTTATTTGTTCTGGTTAACATTACATCAAGGAATGGAAGACTTTTATTATGTTCAATTTCAATAGTGAATTTAATGTTACTAGGGAATCGAACCCGGGCTTCCCGGGTTACAGAACGCAGGCGAAAACCATTTTTTCCCCTAAATCTAATAGATTTTTCATATTTTTATTTGTCAAAGTTGCTGCATTTAGTGATTTTTTTTTTTACTGGTTTCTTTGCTTTTCTTGTGCGTGAAGCGCTCATACATGCGGTATCCATCCAGTTTTTTGGGGGGGTTTTTTTTGTTTTTTTTTTTTGTATTTTTTTTTTTTGTACTAAGCGTTCATACATGCGATATAGTGATCGCGACATTAACGAATTTCAAGGGTTTTGTTTATTTTTTATTTTTTGGTATTATTAATACAGGGAGTTCGCTGCATCCACTGATGCTTCTTTGTTAATTTATTATTCATCATCTTATGCATGCGATATAGTGATCGCGATATTAACGAATTTCATGTATATTCGTTTTTTCTAACTTTGCAATGACCGTTAACATTATTTGTAATACTGATGAAATATGAATTAAAACGTTGTTTCTTACTGCTCATATTAACTTTTTATATGCATTTTTATTTAATTTGTGAAATAATTTGTTTATATTTTATTCATAAAAATGCAATATCTAAAACAATATCTTCTGTTCATATTATCTGTTAAAATATCCGATGTTTGTTTATGGTTTAAACAAATAATTTTCTTTTAAATTTTTAAATTATTACAGAGCTTCCTTTTCTCCAAAATCGTCTGAACTAATCAAATTTTGTATCCGGTATAACGCTACTCTCATATAAAGGCACCCTATTCTTGTGACGTTTTTATTTCAAAATTCATTAATTTTACTACCTGTAACTACTTAAAAATTTATAATGGCAGCATTCTTCCATTTGTTTATTGGGCGTTTCAAAATTCATGCTTAAAAATTATTTTATAAGCCATAATATATCAGGCAATTAAGATATAGTTTTCAAACAAATTGCATTTGAAAGTAAATTTTTTTTCCTCTGTAACGGTGTAAAAATTGAAAATGTGCTATGTTTAGAAATTAAAAAAAATGCAATAGCAAAAATCACAAAACCGAAATTTCATCGTCAGCTGTTGCCATTCGCAAAATGACGTATGCGTTACGCACGGACACGTTTGGCCTTTATAATATAGATAGATAGATAGATAGATAGATTGTCGATTGAGTTTAGTTGATTTATGAATATTTTAAGTTCATCAAGACTATGCTGCCAAATTATAAAAATATCATCAACATATCTGAGCCAAGTGTGAGGTGTTAAGTGAAATGTGCCAAAAACATTATTTTCCAATGGGCGAAGAGTATATTCAGCTAATAAACCTGAAATAGGTGACCCCATTGGAGCTCCGTGATTCTGCTTATAATATTTACTATTGAATGTGAAATAGTTATTATGGATGATTAGATTAAGTCCTCTTTTTATTGTTATTTTCATATCATCACAAATCTTATTACATACTACATGTGTGTCAATTGATGGATACAATGAAATAATATTGTTGTGAGCTCGGGGTTCGAAAGGACTGATGCCAATATATAAGAACAATAAAAAGGCTTTATTCACTATAAACAGTGCAATACGAGCACAAATATCTTCTGAAAATTACAAGATATTCAGTATCCAATAAAAGTGCAGCAAAATTTCACACAGAAACAATGCGTTCAATACGACGTATCAACGACAAAATCGATCCGAGTAACACAGTTCTCAATGCAAAGCCTCTCGTATGAATTCAATCGCAGTTGACAGACAACTAACTGAACTGAACTGGTCGGAGGTCCCTTATATAGACTTCAGAGATCTTTCCAGATTATTCCAGGGCTTTCTAATGCTAGAAATTACCAGAAGGTCCTTCAACTCTCGATAGAGTACTCCAAACGTGAAAGGATCCCAATGTAAATGTATAAGGGGGGGTTGCACAAAAAGTCGTCAAATCCGTCGCCAACTTGGCGACATTTGGCGACAAAAATAAGTCGCCAAAACCATAGCCAACTTGGCGATAAACCCATTCCTTGGCGATTTTCCATAGACTTCCATTATATAAAGATGAGGGTGTAAGGTTGTTTTCCTTGCAAATCATCTGAGGCCTTTAGCATTGAGTTACATGATGCTCAATAGGAAATACATTAATAATACTGCAATTTTCACAATAATAAAATAAAATAAATTTAAACAAGTGAAATATTTACAGATATATACAAAATTCATAACAATATCAAGACTAGCCATTATATAATTATCTGGTAACTGTATATGTTTGATTTTTTGAATGAAATCTTCCGTTGCTTTAATAGTTAATGTAGAATCTGGTAAAATATCTCTTAAGAAGGGAACTTAAGCTTTTTCTAAGAAGTAAGTCGGTCCTGAGCACTTTGAAACTATAGGACGTAATAGCATCTTGCTTTTATGATCTTTTAGTCTTCCAATAATCCTAGGAATAACAGCTAATTTATGTACTTTTATTATTTTCTTCATAAATATGGGCCAAGTTCCATTTTTAATGATGTCATTGACCTTATAGTTGATTAAATTAGTTGGATCTTTTTTAACTTCTTCACAATTCATAATCTTTAATGCAATTTTCCATTTTATTTATATAATCATCTCTATTAAGGATAGCTAATTTGTTGGATTTGTCAGCCTGTACTATAATTATACTCGGGACATGTTTTAAACTTTTTATAATTTTAAGTTCTTTATAAACAGGTTTGATAGGTTTGTTAAAAAGTTTTCTCACTTCATTAAACATTAAGTTCCTTATTTCTTCTCTATGCTCGTCTGTTGTCGCTTGAATTATACTTTCTATTTCTGGAATAACATTCTTTAAATTTGGTATAACTAGAAACATATATTTAGGTCCTAGTTCTAAAACATCAGATTCTTCTTTGCTTAGCTCACGATTTGATAAATTCAAGTATAATTCAAACGACAACAGACGAGCATAAAGAATAAGAGAAACCATAGAGATACTTACGAAAAATACAATATGTAACGATGCGGCATCTTTTAATTTACCGAAACTGTGGCTAGAATTACTCCATGGTAAAAGATATGAAAATAAACAATCCAGTAAAAAATAATAGATAACGTGCGTAATTTTAAAAAAAGTACATTAAAATAATAACTTCAAAGCCCCTGCAGCTTTAGAATATTCTCATTTTGTTTTTCAAAATGACTCGGAAAGAGTCGAAACATGTAAAACAACTAAAAAAGTTATTTTAATTTATATTATAGTTGTTAATTTTACACCTTTAGCATTTTAAAAGTAATATACTATTACAAGGTGTTATAATTTATTATATTGTTACAATGAGAGAAATTTTTTTCTCCCATATAAAACTAAAAGTAATTAATTAAATTTAATTAATGAATTAATATTTGAAAAAACTGTATTAACATCCAGTGTCATCCACTACAAGTTTTAAAAAAATGTTCCACTTTGTACTTGAGTGGATGAATACGAAGTATTTTATTAACGATTGAAAATTTGAACAAGATATATAAATATATAAAGAGTGTGAGCTAATAGTAGGAATTGAATAAATTTGGAAATAGACTAAGGTGAAGTTCAATTCATTTACACCAAAAAAGAAGATGCTCTAATACAACACTGACATTAAGGAAGTGCAGAGTTAATCTGTACATTGGACAGGAAATAACATCAGACAACAGCATCATGAATGAAATTAATAGGAGAACAAGAAATGGGTGGAATGCTTTTGGGAAGAACAGTATTGCTCTCTACCCTCTATGCTTGAAAAGAAAAGTGTTTAACCAATGTGTTTATCATGCACTAGCATAGACGCTAACAAAACGAATGGTACAAACTACAAAGATTACAAACAACACAGCAGGGCCGTGCGAAGAGTGAGGCGAAGGGGGCCTTCGCTCCGGGCGCGGAAATTGAGGGGGCGCCAAATTTATACTACCAACCACGGTTTTATTTATTTATTTATTCATTTTTTGGTCATCGATCATTTTCTGGGAATTTCTTTTTCTCTCTTCATCATTTTTTTTTAAATCTCAAAATATCATGTACTCTCCAATAAATAAGTACAGTTTTCTCTTATGCTATTTAGTTGTTTGAAATTTTTTAATTAAAATTAAACCTTTTAAAGTTCCAAAATAAACTCGACATGTTTATTCAATAGAATTTATTTCTGTTTCTGTACTTTATCAGTTTTGTGTTACCTGTCACATAAAGAAGGGGGGGGGGGGTGCAAATTGAAACTTTGCCCCAGGCGCAGTTTTCTCTTCGCACGGTCCTGCAACACAGCGAAGTATGGAGAGATGTATGCTAGGCATAACTAGAAGAGACAGAATAAATATAACCTGGATAAGAAGTGAGACGAAAGTTTTTGACATCGTCGAGAGAATTAAACGGTTAAAATGGAAATAGGCTGGGCACATTTCAAGAAGACAAGACAATAGATGGAGTACAAAACCCTGCAGCAGAATCCCAGAGATGTAAAACGACCAAGAAGAAGACTTCGGGTAAGATGAAGCGAAAAAACCTGAAAAGTGGCTGGAGTTATTGGATGACAAAAGCACTAAGACATAAACGATAGAAAAGTCCTCTGCATCCAGCAGTGGATTGACAACGATTTGTAATGATGATGATGCTGATGATAGACGTATTATAATCCTTTTCGGTGTAATTTGGGCATAAAAATCACATGTTCGCAACTTTAAAATCTCACAGATACTAAAAATGACAAAATGTCTTTCTTTCTTTCTTCTTTCTGTTTCGGTTTCATTTAAGTAATGTGTTCTCCTAAAATGAAACTATGTAAGTTATGGGTTGTTTTACCTCAAAATAAATAAATAAATTAACTATACTTAAATTGCCCCGTGGGTAGCGGAATTTTAAGAAAGAAAAATTTGTTTCATATTCAAACTATACTTAAATTACTTCCTCTATAGGTAAATTTGTGTATGTTAAGAAATAAAGAAGATATTTTAGAGGTTTAATAATGGAGATTTATATATGTCTAAATCTAAGTTAAGCAGCATACATCGACAAGTCATTCTGGACACCTACAGCCTTTTTGAAATAATTAATTTATATCTCAAGGGTATTTTTCTTACATATGTGCGAACCATGTCTGGAAAAAAACAAAAACAAGATTAGTTTATAAGTTAGGTTCTATAATCAGACGTATACCCACATTATCCGATACTTTAAAATTTTCCATTGTATACTCAGTGCTGTCATTTAACACTAAATTTTTAAGTCAAATCTAATATATATTTCTCTTACATGGCGCGGAAATAAGGCTAAATTTCTAGATTATCGTTTGACAACAACCGTAGTTTCCAGCTCCAATATGGCGGCCATTGTGAGAGCAGTGACACTCAAACTAGCAATTATTAAAAATAAAATAACATGTACGTAATCCAAAGCGTTTCAGATGATTCCTCATTTTAATTATGAGTAATATCGTTAATTTCAAATGAATTCCAAACTCTTATTTAGAATTTATTTACGAATTTCGCTCACACGAAAACCGGAGATAATAAAAATATCAACTGTCTAGATTGCACCTGCTGCCATCTGTTGATGTCTCGATGAAATAAAAAATAATTTTTTTTGAAAAATCTGTAATCAATTAGAATAGTAATATGTTGAACGAAACTTAAACAATGATTGATGATATATATAAACTATCTTCCTATCACGTAGTGTTTTTTTATAATGAATTTAAGCCGTGCTGTACAATGTTATAGCAGCAATGAGTTTTAAACTAATTGTTTTTCCAAGATCCTTTTTTCATAGTATTTAAATGATTTATGCCCATTGGTAGCACCAATATAAATGCCTTTTTAATTGTGTTTTCAATTACTTTTTTTACATTTAAAAAAATTGTCAATTTCATATGTTAAAATGATTTGTGGTAGTACTCATTCCAGCTAGAATTGCTTGAGACTGCGTAGCGGTCTAAATGTGAATTGCTTCGCAATTCACGGGGGTTGGCGAGCATTAGCGAGTAGGGGGGTGAGCCCCCTAGTTATTATACATTCATTTAATACCTAAACATACCTAAATTAAAAAACTTTAGATCAGATGATTTTGTACACTGCAAAAAAAAAAAAAAATTGTTGATATGCGCGGCAGTGTATTACTGCTTATTTTACTGTTTATTACTGTTAATTTTACGGTATAATACTGGCAGTATACTGTAAAATCAACAATTTTTTATTTGCAGTGTAAGGATGTGCTTTTGAAGTTCATTTTTCTGCTTACAGACTTGTAAATAAGTACAATTTTTTTTTTTTTTTTTTACAGAGAGTAATCTTGGATATCTAAACTATTTTCACACTGAAAGAATGGGAAACAAGGTACTAACATATCGTATAAATTAAATAATAATAATTTAAAAAAAATGTTAGATTAATGAAATTAAAATGTAATTTTTACTCAAGTTACCCCACCTCTACTCAAATTACCCCAACGAGGGATAAGTAGAAAGAACAGTGCATTTTACAGATAAAATTGTCATAAAATTAAAATACTAATGTACCCTAAAAAGAAGTCCGAAAGAAATCAGGAATAGTTTGGATGAAATAAATTCCGAAAAAAGAGTAAATAAACTGATATTCGTGAAAAGAAAGAGATTAGAAACATTAAAATATATGCCGGTTCTTAGAAATTGACAAAGATTGTAATTAAAAATTAAGAGAGTTTTAAATGCCATTTCGATTTACTTTTTATATAAAAATAATTATTTATTTTTCATATAAAAAGTAAATCGTTCTTTTCATTGCTCATTGTGTCAGTTTATCTGAAAGTTATTTTTTAATGCATTCAAAATTTTTAGACAAAAAGATTGACACAAGCTTCGATCAATTTTTTACGTATTTTCCAATAAATTCAAATTAAATTGTTAATTTAAATGCACCTGGATTTAAGGAAAGGTAATATGTATGATAACCTAATTACATCCAGAAATTCTTTAAATATTCAAATACTAGGGGGCTCAGCCCCCTACTCGCTAACCCTCGCCAACCCCCCGTGAATTGCAAAGCAATTCACATTGAGACCGCTTCGCTCGCTCGCCCCTTTTTATTTTTCTAATAATTCTAGCCGGAATAAGTACTACAATAAATCATTTGAACATATGTAATTGACAATTTTTTTATTGTAAAAAAGTAATCGAAAACTCCGTTGAAAACACAACTAAAAATTAATTTAGTTGATGCTACCAATGGACATATAAATCATTTAAATACTATGAAAAAAGGATCTTGGAAACATAATTAGTTTAAAACTTATTGCACCTATAATATTGTACAGCACGGCTTAAATTCACTAAAAAAAAAAAAAAAAAAAAAAGAAAAAAAAAACACTACGTGGTAGGAAGATAGTTTATCATCAATGATTGTTTAAATTTCGTTCAACATTTTACTATTCTAATTGATTATAGATTTCTGCAAAAGAAATTTTTACTTCATTGAAATTGAAGAAAAATCATTTTTACTCCAATAAAACATCAACAGATGGCAGCAGGGGATTCTAGAAAGTTTATATTTTATTATCTCCGATTTTTTGTGTGAGTGAAATTCGTAAATAAATTCTAAATAAGAGTTGAGAATTCAATATTACTCATAATTAAACGACAATATTACTCATAATTAAAATGAGGAATCATCTCAGACGCTTTGGATTACGTTCATATTATTTTATTTTTAATAATTGCTAGCTTGAGTTTCAGTGCTGACACTGACCGCCATATTGGAGGTGGAGCTAACACAATCTTGTCTGTTCATTGGTCTGAGCTCTGGAAACTACGGCTGTTGCCAACGATAAGGTAGAAATTCAGCCCTGTTTCCGCGCCACGTAAGACAAATATATATATAGATTATCTTCCTCGAATTGTTTAAAAAATTATTAAATACATATGTAAATAAAAATAATATATATATATATATATATATATATATATATATATATATATATATATATATATATATATATATATATATATATATATAATTATAATATCTTTGAATTTCAAAAAACGTTAATCAAGTTCTTGTAACATTCTAACTAAATCTCCAAAGAGATAATTAGTAAAAAAGTGTAAACAGAATACCACAAAGTAAATAATTCACAAGTGAAATCATGATATTGCCATAGCATTTGCTTCGATGGTAACTGGCCAAAAATACTGAAAATGTGAAAAATATTTAATAAGAAAGAAAAAAAAAAAAGGGAGAAAAATTATATAATAAACCATAAAATGTAAAATAATTGAAGGATGAATATGAACTAATTTGTCACAAAATGTAATATAATGGAAAATTGGATAACAAGAGATTTAAAATAGAATTGGATATGAATAAACACGTGTAAATATTAATCTTCAGCTTGGATGTATCGACACGTGTTTTAAAAATAATACAGTATTTCATAAAAATGTACTGGCATTTATATATATATATATATATATATATATATATATATATATATATATATATATATATACACACACAGTATATAATACTATAATAATTAAATATTGTAAATATAGTTAATAATAATGTAAATAATACATCTGTATATGTAACTAAATACACATGTAAAGTATGTTAAGTTAATTCAGTTACGCAAAGAAATTCTTCAAATACTCTAAAGTTATTCCCTTTTACTCAAAGTAAATAAATAAATAAATAAATAAAACTAAAAACAAGTAACATATGTTTAAATAACTTAAGTATTTTAATGAGCTGTCTAGCTTATAAGTACTTAAATAATAAATGGTTACATATGCTGAAGAGAGAATGAGGAATTTCCCACAGAAGAGTGTGACATATAATAATTATTTTAAAACTCTTTTCTCAAATATAATATTCAGTTTCCGCATCGAAAGAAACGAGATGTTGTAATTACTAAATAGAAACGGATTTTAACTCTGACAAATTCCAGAATAAGATATCAAATGAGAATGATTTTAAAATGTAATTATTATTGCTGTCTGATACAATTGTGTTTCGAGGAACCAATATTGTTAAAAATATTTTGAATTTATATAAAAAAATTAAATATATTTTATTTAAAGTCATCACATTTTTGTAAAAGAAAATACGAGAAAAAAATAGTCCTTAGCGAAAAAATCATTTTAACAGAATATGAATTAACTTTTTCTAATTTAATGTATAAATGTTAAAATGTCACGAAATTTAATTTGGTACTTGCTTTTTTTTCCCCCTTGACAACAATATAAAGCTTTTTTAAGGATGAAAACGTCGGGGAAGAGGGGGGAGGGGGGGAGGGGGGCATAACAGATACAACGCCTTCTTAAGAGCTATGAATTTAACCCCTTGAGGGGCACCGGTATACAATATATACCACTTTTTAATATATAACTTTGCCATTAGTATTATTAAATAAAAATATTTAGTATTGTTGTTTTCAGATGGAGAAGGTAAAAATTCATTATTAAAATTTATTGGTGTCGAAACATCGCAAAATTTAGCATTTTTAGACCACGTGCTTGCCCTCCAAGGGGTTAACTTTGTTTTAAAACCTTAAATCATTTGACATTCGTCCAATAAGTCTACGTCAGGACAGTCCAACGTCTGTCACTAGGAGTTTTTTAAATAAAAATCCATATTACTTTTAAATGCTAAAGGTGTAAAATTAACAACTATTATATAAATTAAAATAACTTTTATTAGTTGTTTTACATGTTTCGACTCTTTCCGAGTCATTTTCAAAAACAAAATGAGAATATTCTAAAGCTGCACGGGCTTTGAGGTTATTATTTTCAAGTACTTTTTTAAAAATTACGCACGTTATCTATTATTTTTTACTTGATTGTTTATTTTCCTATCTTTGACCATGGAGTAATTCTAGCCACAGTTTCGGTAAATTAAAAGATGCCGCATCGTTACATATTGTATTTTTGCGCGTGAGTATCTCTATGGTTTCTCTTATTATGGATGGATAGTATAAACTGGAGGGAAATATTATTTTACTTTCATTGAAATTTATTTGGATGGTTTCTATAAAAATCCATTTTAAAAGATATATCTTTAAAATCATTACTGTTCCATATAATTTGTTATTATAGTCCCGTTAAATTTTCAACTCCTTTCTCTACAAAATATTTTGTAAGCCTTTCTCTCATAAAAAAATTAATTCTAAACTTACTATAATTTTTTTTTTCAATTATTTTTTACATTGAGCTCTGCATAGTAGGGATCATTGTGAGATGTCTGGGCATCTTATAAGGCATAGTCATATCACTCCCTATGTGGATTGACAGTATGCCTTCTTTTTTATTCAAATAATCCGGATTCTTACCAGAAATTCCGAATAACAATTTTGGCTTTATTTAATGACATACATTTTAAGATTACTTAAAGTATACATTTTTCTTTCGGAATAAAAAAGGAGGGCAAACTGGCAACCCTGCCCCTACTATAGTGGGGTAATATTATTCTATGTTTCCAGACATGTGAATATTGGCGCTCGTCAATGTTTGCGCGCTTACTGAAAGGTTGGACAGACCATCCAAACTGTGTCTCCCAAGTGCTAAGATTTAGAGCTTTAGTAGTTAAAGTAAAATATACTTTAGGCTCAAGGAGCTTTTGCAGTTAGAGATATATGAAGTAAAGTTTTATGTGCTTTTCAAGATTTTAATATAGGTGTTTAAGTTTCTGTTCTTAAACATCATTAAACTTTGAATAGTAATTTAAGAGTTAATTCAAAGTGAGAAAGAAAATTTTGTAGTCTTAAACTTCATTGAAAGATTTATTTAAAGTAAAGGTTTCTTTCTTTTGAAGCCTGATTCATATAAAGTTCCCGTCTCATTTAGTTGAACTTGTAGCATAGTGACTAGCAACTGCTTTATGAAGGTACTTTGTAGTCCAGTGAGTTTTGAGATTTTGCATGCGATGTAAGTGTCCTGAATTCAAAAATTTGTGCGTGAATGAAATACCTATTCTGTCATTTCTTTAAATTTCGCAAAGTATGTCTGAATCTCTGAGAATCTGATTGTCATGGTTATTTCTTGCAATGATATGATAATTAAGTATATGTGGCTGCTATAAATACCGCGATAGGAGTTAGATTCGATAGATTTGGACGCATCTCGCCTTTAGCGTTATATTAGTATGGATTAAAACACCGCCAAGTTCTCCCCGTATTACCTGCAAACTGAGTTTGCATATTAGCTGTTTCGGATAAAAGTCTACAGCTAAGGGTTTCATCAGCGTGGTAATAAACAGAAATTCGTACCTATCTATATTATAAAGGAAAAAACGTGTCCGTCCGTAACGCTGACTGACGTCCTTTTGACGTTGGTGACACCTGAGGATTAAATTTAGCTGTTACTGCATTTTTTTAATCTTCTAAACATCGTACATTTTAAATTTTTACACCGTCAAACATGGAAAAAAAATGCACTTTCAAATGCTATTTGCTTGAAAACTACATCGCAATTTGTTTAAAATCTGTACGAAATTTACTCATTTTATATGATTTTTAAAATAATTTTCAATAAGCCTGATTTAAAAAAAAATCTAATTTTATTGAATGCACATAATTGCGAAAGATTTGATTTCTTTTGTTTGTTTGTTTGCACTTAAATTAATATAAAGCATTAATATTAAAACATTCAGCAATTGTTTCCAGCTTATATTCCATAACGATATTCATCAATAAATAAGCAAAATAGTATAATATAAATAAAACACAAATTTAGGACATGTATGTAAACGAATTACTCGCCACTTAATCCACTAAAATGATCAGAATAAAAAATGCTGATGTAAGGAGTAATCTTTGGCGATTTCTTCGGCTGTTTAACTCCTAGCAAGAGACAAATAGGAAATCACAAATAGGACACAAAAAAGACAAATAGGAAACAGCGCATGCGCGGTAGCGTATTACTGCTTGCGCGGCAGCGTATTACTGCTTATTTTACTGTTTAATACTGTTAATTTTACGGTATAATACTGGCAGCTGGGATGCCAGTTTTATACTGTAAAATCAACAATTATTTTTTGCAGTGTGGTCTACATAGTCTTGCACCTATAATTTTGTAACACTTCTCGCAGTTGTTTTTTGTCACCCGCAAGTGATTACTGTCTTTTAATGGATATTTATTTCTGAACCACTTTGATTCTAATCAATAGATCTAATAATAAGTATACTCTATATGCATTCCTTTTAAAAACAAGAAATATTTACCTGATTTATAATCTGTGTAATGTTATGACTCACAATTATAAAACTAACCGAATTTCCCCAAAATTTTAATAATATTAAGAGCTATTAATATATAAATATAAACAATGTATCATACATATGTATAAATATAAGCGATGTGATGTAATATGTTTTATGTCGCAAGTCTAAAATAATTGATTTTGCAATATTTTGAAATTATGCTTTATTATTTTTTTTAAATTATTTATCATTTATATTGTCTCTAACTGCTACGATTTTTTGTCATCACTATTTTCAAATAGCAATCTTCTCCCTTTTTAATCGCATATTTTCAAGCGAATAAATAAAATAAAGATTACTATTTTTAACAAGTGGTGAAAAATCGTAGCAGTTCGCAGATATACATTTATAAAATTATCATATCTTGCATGAAAACATGTTATACACTAAAACATATAAAGTAGTAGATTTATATGTCTAGTGTATAACATGTAAGTATTATAGTTTATGGAACTATAATCTTCGCCTTTTAAATCGCATATTCCTGAGAAGATTACTATTTTAAACTAGTCGGATGTGTCAATCCCAAAACTTTCTTCTATCTCACAAAGGTTTCGCATACACTAAAAAGAATCAGCACCAATTTATATTAAGGTCTAACTGAATCTAAAGTTTTATTAAATTCCGTGCATTAGTTCTTGAGATATGACTATTGCTAAAATCGTGTAAATCCTGCAAAATGCAGCATAGCAGCGCCACCTGTTGGGAGATTTAGACCAAAACCTAATCAACAACAACTTATGTTAACGTCTAACTGAATCTGAAGTTTGGTGAAAATCTGTGCATTAGTTCTTGAGATATAGTTATCGTGATAATAATGAAAAAGTAGCATAGCAGCGCCACCTGTCGGGCAATTTATACCAAAACGTTAGCAGCCTCTATTTATGTTAAGGTCTAATAGAATCTAAAGTTTGATGAAATTCCGTGTATTAGTTGTTGAGCTATAGCTAATAATGCAAGATAAACTAACTAGTCGGATGTGTCAATCCCAAAACTTTCTCCTATCTCACACAGGTTTCGCATACACTAAAAAGAATCAGCACCAATTTATATCAAGGTCTAACCGAATCTAAAGTTTTATTAAATTCCATGCAATATTTCTTGAGATAGGACTATCGTTAAAATCGTGTAAATCCTGCAAAATGCTGCATAGCAGCGGCACCTGCTGGGCGATTTTTACCAAAAACTAATCAGCACCAATTTATATCAGGGACTAACTGAATCTAAAGTTTTATTTAATTCCGAGCATTAGTTCTTGAGATAGAGCTATTGCGAAAATCGCAAAAAATGCTGCATAGATTTTACCGGGAGATTTTTACCAAAAACTAATCAGCACCAATTTATATCAGGGAATAACTGAATCTAAAGTTTTATTAAATTCCGAGCATTAGTTCTTGAGATAGAGCGCCCACAAAATTTTTGTCACATACAGACAGAGTCACAGACAGACATTTTCTAAAAATAGTCAATTCGTGTTCAGGAGCTTCTAAAACGTATAAATCCGTCAAAAACCGGAAGTCGAAAATTTTCATGAATCCAATACTTTCTTCTTGTAAAGATAGAAGAAAGTAAAAAGTGGTGAAAAATCGCAGTAGTTGGCAGCTATATATTTATAAAATTATCATTTCTTGTATGAAAATTATATACTTATACACATAAATCAGTATATATCAGTATAGTATTACATTATTTCAGTACTATATGTTATGCACTAACACATTGTATAAATCTAATAAATTTATATGTGTAGTGTATAATATGTAATACGTAGTACGATAATTTATTGAACTATAATCTTCGTCTTTTTATATCACATATTCCTGTGAATAAATAAGGCGAAAATTACTATATATTTTTAAAAAGTGGTGAAAAATCGTAGCAGTTGGAAACTATACATTAAAAAAATATCATTTAATTACATCAAAACATGTTATACACTACCCATATAAATCTTCTAGATTCATATGTGTAGTGTATAACATGTAATATACTATAGTATATGGAAAATAAAGTGCAAAAATTCTTAGCTTAAACTTCCCTTATCTTCAAAAAAAATATCTTTCTATTAGGAGTTCAAGTGAAACACTTCTAAAAATAAGAAAGATAATAAAAATACTTGTGTTTCTAAAAAAGCAAAAGATAAAGCTACTTCACTTTTCCAAAAGAAACATATGATGATTTCATCACGATTGAACAATAAGATTATACTTCTTAAAATAAAATTTTAAGCCTTTGTATGAATAATTTTTTTTTCTTTAAACCAAAGGTGAAATAAAGCTGCTTTTTTTTTTTTTTTTTTTTTTTTTTTTTTTTTTTTTAAATCTGTATCTTGGTGGAAAAAGCACCAATATCCCAAAATAACCATTTTTAGACTTTTAGTTTATGGCTACCAATCACTTCATATTGATCATAGATATACAGTTAAATAGTTTATTAATTTTATGCAAAAAGAAAAAAAAATAAGTCTTTAATTTGGTAAATTTAGCAAAAAAGTAAATTACTGGCAATTTGTTAATACAAAAGACAAACAAAATATGCAAATAAATTGTCGTGCACTTACATAATTTAACTAATATCTCACTTTTCTTTGCAAACGCTGAACAAATGATCTTTTTAACAAATTATTTTTAAAGTGTTGCGGCACACTCGAAAATTTGGTCCGTTACATCGCATTTTGATTCGTAATATCAGTGAACAGTCCCGATAGCAATTTTTGAACATCTCACATGTTTTGTGGTGGAATGCTTTCTTTCTCTTCACCAGTGTCACTGAAAATTTTTTGATTTTATCAAAATATTAGTATAAAGAGAACATTTTGACGGGTTAAAATTGAGAAAATTAAAGAGCACTGAAACGAAATATTAAGGACATAGGGAGTAAGGACATAAGGAAAGGGCATAGTAACGTTTGACGGTCGCCCTTATTGACAGTTGTGACCCCAGTGATATACATCAGTTTCAAAATATTTGAACTTTAAAACAGTGAAACAGCATTAAAATACATTGTAAACGGTTTTCCGCCGTAAACCATAATGTAACGGACTCTTTTGAGTACCTCTGTAAACGAACTATAAATGCTACAAACATTTTCAATACCGAAGATGACATGGTATACTCCAGTAACATATATCAATTACAAGGTAATCCGAGTATATTTACATGAGCATAAATGCTATGAATGCTACATACATTTTTAATACCGAACATGCCATGATAAACTTTTATAACGTATATCAATTACAAGGTAATCCGAGTATATTTACCTGAGCATACATGCTATAAATGCTACATACATTTTCAATACCGAACACACCATGGTAAACTTCAATAACATATATCAATTACAAGATAATCCGAGTATATTTACGTGATCATAAATGCTACATACATTTTCAATACCGAACATGACATGGTATACTTCAATAACATATATCAATTACAAGGTAATCCGAGCATATTTACGTGAGCATAAATGCTATAAATGCTACATACATTTTCAATACCGAACATACCATGGTAAACTTCAATAACATATATCAATTACAAGATAATCCGAGTATATTTACATGAGCATAAATGCTATGAATGCTACATACATTTTTAATACCGAACATGCCATGATAAACTTTTATAACGTATATCAATTACAAGGTAATCCGAGTATATTTACCTGAGCATACATGCTATAAATGCTACATACATTTTCAATACCGAACACACCATGGTAAACTTCAATAACATATATCAATTACAAGATAATCCGAGTATATTTACGTGATCATAAATGCTACATACATTTTCAATACCGAACATGACATGGTATACTTCAATAACATATATCAATTACAAGGTAATCCGAGCATATTTACGTGAGCATAAATGCTATAAGTGCTACATTCATTTTCAATATTGAACATGCCATGGTAAACTTCAATAACATATATCAATTACAAGGTAAGCCGAGTATATTTACGTGAGTATAAATGCTATAAATGCTACATACATTTTTAATACCGAACATGCCATGGTAAACTTTTATAACGTATATCAATTACAAGGTAATCCGAGTATATTTACGTGAGCATAAATGCTACATACATTTTCAATGCCGAACATGCCATGATAAACTTCAATAACATATATAAATTACGAGGTAATCGGAATATATTTAGTAAGCATAAATGCTATAAATGCTACAAACATTTTCAATACCGAACATGCCATAGTAAACTACAATAACATATATCAATTACAAGATAATCCGAATATATTTACATGAGCATAAATGCTATGAATGCTACATACATTTTTAATACCGAACATGCCATGATAAACTTTTATAACGTATATCAATTACAAGGTAATCCGAGTATATTTACCTGAGCATACATGCTATAAATGCTACATACATTTTCAATACAGAACATGTCATGGTATACTTCAATAACATATATCAATTACAAGGTAATCCGAGCATATTTACGTGAGCATAAATGCTATAAGTGCTACATTCATTTTCAATATTGAACATGCCATGGTAAACTTCAATAACATATATCAATTACAAGGTAAGCCGAGTATATTTACGTGAGTATAAATGCTATAAATGCTACATACATTTTTAATACCGAACATGCCATGGTAAACTTTTATAACGTATATCAATTACAAGGTAATCCGAGTATATTTACGTGAGCATAAATGCTACATACATTTTCAATGCCGAACATGCCATGATAAACTTCAATAACATATATAAATTACGAGGTAATCGGAATATATTTAGTAAGCATAAATGCTATAAATGCTACAAACATTTTCAATACCGAACATGCCATAGTAAACTACAATAACATATATCAATTACAAGATAATCCGAATATATTTACATGAGCATAAATGCTATGAATGCTACATACATTTTTAATACCGAACATGCCATGATAAACTTTTATAACGTATATCAATTACAAGGTAATCCGAGTATATTTACCTGAGCATACATGCTATAAATGCTACATACATTTTCAATACAGAACATGTCATGGTATACTTCAATAACATATATCAATTACAAGGTAATCCGAGCATATTTACGTGAGCATAAATGCTATAAGTGCTACATTCATTTTCAATATTGAACATGCCATGGTAAACTTCAATAACATATATCAATTACAAGGTAAGCCGAGTATATTTACGTCAGTATAAATGCTATAAATGCTACATACATTTTCAATACCGAACAGGCCATGGTAAACTTCAATAACATATATCAATTACGAGGTAATCCGAGTATATTTACGTGAGCATAAATGCTACATACATTTTCAATACCGAACAGGCCATGGTAAACTTCAATAACGTATATCAATTACGAGGTAATCCGAGTATATTTACGTGAGCATAAATGCTACATACATTTTCAATGCCGAACATGCCATGGTAAACTTCAATAACATATATAAATTACGAGGTAATCGGAATATATTTACGTGAGCATAAATGCTATAAATGCTACAAACATTTTCAATACCGAACATGCCATGGTAAACTACAATAACATATATCAATTACAAGATAATCCGAGTATATTTACGTGAGCATAAATGCTATGAATCCTACATACATTTTTAATATCGAACATGCCATGGTAAACTTTTATAACGTACTAGCGGCCCGTCCCGGCTTTGCACGGGTAGACAATGTAATTTTTTTATTACATTCGTTTTCCTGAATTTCGCGCTCCAACCTAAAACTGTTGCTGAGATATGGCGAAATGACCTAAAACTGTCGAATCCCCCTTTAACCACCTTCGAGGGGGAGGGGGGATTTCTAAATTGACTGAAATACGTGTTTAATCATTTGTTTAGTAGATTTGTTTTCCTGAATTTCGCGCACCTAGATAAAACAGCTGCTGAGATATGGCGAAATGTCCTAAAATTTTCAAAACCACCCCCTTTAAAACACTTCGGGTGGAATTTCTAAACTCACTCAAATGCGTGTTTATCCATTTTTTAGTAGATGTGTTTTCTTGAATTTCCCGCTCTTACCTAAATCCGCTGCTAAGATATGGCGAAATGACCCGAAACTTTTGAATACCCCTTTAGCCACCTTCTGGGGGGGAGTTTCCAAAATCGCCGAAATACGTGTTTAACCAATTATTTAGTAGATTTGCTTTAATTAATTTCGCCCTCCTACATAAAAGCTGAGATGACCTAAAAAATTCGACCCCCCCCCCATTTAACCACTTTCTGGGGGGAATTTCTAAAATTGCTGAAATATGTGTTTTATTCATTTTTTAGTAGATTTGTTTTCCTGATTTTCGCACTCCTATCTAAAACTGCTGCAGAGATATGACGAAATGATCTAAAACAGGGGTTCTCAAATTTTCAGACCAACGTACCGCAAATTCGAAGTTCATACTTCCACGTACCACCAGGTAACAAACGTAAAGCTAATATAGAAAAACCTGTCTAAAACGCAATATCTCTCCGCGTTTTTGTGTTTCCGTGATAGCAGGTTTTACTGTATTTAAAATAAATGACTACATTACTAAATTGACTGCTTTATAATAACATTCAAGTAAAAAGTAGTATCACCATTAAATTTTAACAATGCATTTATCAAATTTATTTAATTTTTAATAATGCACAATTATCAAAATACAGTATTTTGGTATAGTAAAAAAAACTTTAATACTTAAGTACATATTGGCTCACACTGATTCATATACTGTTATAGAAGGCTAATGAAAAGGGTGGGCGTGTTTTATCAAGCACAACTTCCTCATGTCTGGCTCAATATTAGGAAGTTTTAGTCATAAGTCAGATTCGGTGTTTAGTTTATTCCTGTATTTGTTTTTCATATAACAAAGGGGGGGAAAGCACATTCACAGAGGTATGTTGTGCTAAACATAAACAGACTGTGACGATATTAGACGGTATTCTGATATTCTCGTCAGCGAAAATTCTGTTACATTCATTCTTTTGAATGTGGACTCCATCACAGGAGAGGAGAGCTGAATAAATTCACTTCTTTCCTCTCTCGTGAGATACAGTGGCAGGGTTCTCAAATGAGAAACAAATTTCTTATCCAAAGCTTAGTTAGCGCATTTAACATAGGCTCGATACAACCGTATTAATAATTTGGATACCTTTAAATGTGACAATAATGTCGCTCAGTAGGCAAGCACTTGCAAGTTTCTTCACACATTTATGAATATACCACCTCAATACATATTTGGATTCTATCTCAAATCCGCACTGCATATGACCACAGTTTTTGTTTGATTTAAATAACCGGTCTCTCTTGACCATTTTAAATAACCTTATTCTCTTAAAAACTGATTTCCATGAAATAGGGGGGAAACTATAACACTTTTGTACAAGAGAAGAAAAATATTTCAATGAACACAATGAATTAATTTATGAATTATGTTTGAAATGACTTTCAGTTCAACACCTCTTAGAAGCTCTTCTAGTACAAAAAGAACAATGGGTTATAAATTACACTTGGAATGTTATTTTGTTTTAACTCCTCCTACTCACAATAGCTCCTCCTACTTCCAAGCATTCAGATTTTTCCTTCAGATAATTCAATTTATAAAGCATGTTTAAAATCAGTTATTCCGCTAATTAAAAATACTTCATTCATATATTAATTTTAAAATTAGGTCTTTATTAAACAAATTCAATTTTTATGCATATAAATCTAATAATTGTGTTTTTAATTCAGAAAAACTGATTCTATCATAAGCGGTGCGTGCGAATTAAGTCTGCTATACCAAACATTTCTCGTAACAAAAAAATAGAAAAAGCGTTTACAGATCCTAAATCGCATTCGAAATTTTTTTGAAAACTTCCAAGTAAATAAAGACAAGCCGTTTTTGATTCCATAATAATATGCTGCATTTTGTATTTTATTTCACGTACCAGCATTGGACTTCTGCGTACCAGTAGCCAGAGCTTCACGTACCAGTACTGGTACGCGTACCATAGATTGAGAACCCCTGATCTAAAACATTCGACCACCACCCTTTAACCCCCTCCGGGAGGGGAATTTCTAAAATTGCTGAAATACATGTTTAATCATTTTTTAGTAGATCTGTTTTCCTGATTTTCGCGCTCCTACCTATCACTGCTGCTGAAATATGACGAAATGACCTAAAACATTCGACCACCCCCCTTTAACCCCTTCGGGGGGGATTTCTAAAATCGCTGAAATACATGTTTAATAATTTTTTTAATAGATTTGTTTTCCTGATTTTCGCGCTTCTACCTATAACTGCTGCTGAGATATGGCGAAATGACCTAAGACATTCGACCATCCCCCTTTAACCCCCTTCTGGGTGGAATTTCTAAAATCGCTGAAATAGGTGTTTAATCATTTTTTTAGTAGATTTGTTTTCTGGAATTTCAAGCTCCTACATATAACTGCTGCTGAGATACGGCAAAATGACCTAAAACATTCGACCACCCCCATTTAACCCCCTTCTGGGGGGAATTTCTAAAATCGCTGAAAGAGGTGTTTAATCATTTTTTTAGTAGATTTGTTTTCTGGAATTTCAAGCTTCTACCTATAACTGCTGCTGAGATATGGCAAGATGACCTAAAACATTCGAACTCCCCTTTAACCTCCTTCGGTGGGGAATTTCAAAAATCGCTTCTTATTGCTTGCCTAGGCCATAACAGCAACCTACAGTCCAAATTGCGTGACCCTGACTTTAGTAGTTTCGGCTGGGCGTTGATGAGTCACCCAGTCAGTCACCGTTTCCTCTTTATATAATAGTATAGATATCAATTACAAGGTAATCCCAGTATATTTACTTGAGCATAAATGCTATAAATGCTACATACATTTTCAATACAGAACATGTCATGCTATACTTCAATAACATATATCAATTACAAGGTAATCCGAGCATATTTACGTGAGCATAAATGCTATAAGTGCTACATTCATTTTCAATATTGAACATGCCATGGCAAACTTCAATAACATATATCAATTACAAGTTAAGCCGAGTATATTTACGTGAGTATAAATGTTATAAATGCTACATACATTTTCAATACCGAACAGGCCATGGTAAACTTCAATAATATATATAAATTACGAGGCAATCGGAATATATTTACGTGAGCATAAATGCTATAAATGCTACAAACATTTTCAATACCGAACATGCCATGGTAAACCACAATAACATATATCAATCACAAGATAATCCGAGTATATTTACGTGAGCATAAATGCTATAAGTGCTACATTCATTTTCAATATTGAACATGCCATGGTAAACTTCAATAACATATATCAATTACAAGGTAAGCCGAGTATATTTATGTGAGTATAAATGCTATAAATGCTACATACATTTTCAATACCGAACAGGCCATGGTAAACTTCAATAACATATATCAATAATCCGAGTATATTTACGTGAGCATAAATGCTATAAATGCTACATACATTTTCAATGCCGAACATGCCATGGTAAACTTCAATAACATATATAAATTACGAGATAATCGGAATATATTTACGTGAGCATAAATGCTATAAATGCTACAAACATTTTCAATATCGAACATGCCATGGTAAACTTCAATAACATATATCAATTACAAGGTAAGCCAAGTATATTTAAGTGAGTATAAATGCTATAAATGCTACATACATTTTTAATACCGAACATGCCATGGTAAACTTTTATAACGTATATCAATTACAAGGTAATCCGAGTATATTTTCTTGAGCATAAAGTCTATAAATGCTACAAACATTTTCAATACCGAACATGCCATGATAAACTACAATAACATATATCAATTACAAGATAATCCGAGTATATTTACGTGAGCATAAATGCTATGAATGCTAGATACATTTTTAATACCGAACATGCCATGGTAAACTTTTATAACGTATATCAATTACAAGGTAATCCGAGTATATTTTCTTGAGCATAAAGTCTATAAATGCTACGAACATTTTCAATACCGAACATGCCATGGTAAACTACAATAACATATATCAATTACAAGATAATCCGAGTATATTTACGTGAGCATAAATGCTATGAATGCTACATACATTTTTAATACCGAGCATGCCATGGTAAACTTTTATAACGTATATCAATTACAAGGTAATCCGAGTATATTTTCTTGAGCATAAAGTCTATAAATGCTACGAACATTTTCAATACCGAACATGCCATGGTAAACTACAATAACATATATCAATTACAAGATAATCCGAGTATATTTACTTGAGCATAAATGCTATAAATGCTACAAACATTTTCAATACCGAATATGCCATGGTAAACTTCAATAACATATATAAATTACGAGGTAATCGGAATATATTTACGTCAGCATAAATGCTGTAAATGCTACAAACATTTTCAATACCGAACATGCCATGGTAAACTACAATAACATATATCAATTACAAGATAATCCGAGTATATTTACGTGAGCATAAATGCCATGAATGCTACATACATTTTTAATACCGAACATGCCATGGTAAACTTTTATAACGTATATCAATTACAAGGCAATCCGAGTATATTTACTTGAGCATAAATGCTATAAATGCTACAAACATTTTCAATACCGAACATGCCATGGTAAACTACAATAACATATATCAATTACAAGGTAATCCAAGTATTACTTGAGCATAAATGCTAGAAATGCTACATACATTTTCAATACTGAACATGCCATAGTAAATTTTAATAACATATATAAATTACAAGGTAATCCAAGTATATTTACTTGAGCATAAATGCTATAAATGCAAATGCATTTTCAATACCGAACATGGCATGGTAAATTTCAATAACATATATCAATTACAAGGTAATCCGAGTATATTTACGCGAGGTTATAGCACGGACAGATAGACAAACCGAATTCGCAAACACTTTTCAACTATGTTGCAAAGTGTTAAAAAGGGAAAGAATGCAAGAATAAAAAATAAATAAAGTTTTATGTATGTTTTACGAATATAATTGTGAATCTGTAATAATAAAGAGAATTGTTTGAATTTTTGTTTCTGTAGAGACCGCTACACACAGATCCATGTTATAGTGATCACTGTTATACTGATTGTCATATTAACAGTTTATAGGGGCAAAACAACATGACCCCCTAATACTTTTTAGGGTTTCGTTCATCTCACGAAACCCTATTCGTCCCGCTTCTGTGTCTGTCCGTCACAGAGCCGGTTCTCAGGAACTATATAACTTACAGACTTGAAATTTTTTGTATTTACAGCTAAATAGCTATTGCCACGCTGAAATTCATAAAATTTTGAAAAAATCGTATTAATTTAATATAGAGAGCTAAAAAACAAAAAATCTAACTGCCTTTTCTTATAAAATTTAAACATTTTTCGTTATAGCAGTTGCCAACAATTAAAAATCCAAAATAAAATTATTTCTACAATAATTAATTTTCTATTGAAAGATTTCCACATGAAAAATGAAAATGAAATAAAAAGTTTCAACAATTGAAAAAAAAAATTAATATGACGTCATATTGGTAATAAAACGGAAATTTTCAAACGTTTCTCAATAATACAAGGATTATGAATATGTGTAAGTACATAAAGCAGGTTAATACGAAATCATTAGAGAATTAAAAAGAAAATTAATCTGACGTCCTATTGGAAGTTTAACGGACTTTTTCAAATGTTTGAGAATAATACAAAGAGAGTATCAATATGAGTAATCGAGAAAGCAAGTAGATAGGACGTCAGCAAGTGATTATAACGTCATATGAGTTTGAGGAACGTATTGAATCATGATAAAAACCCGATTATGGAAATATTGGCATATTTTAACATTTCGAAGGTCTCTATACAACATGTTTAACTTTGAAATTTATTATTATTATTTTTTTAAATATCGCATTTAGTCCACATGACAGATATTACTATGACAGAGTATAATAGCGAGCTTCGTCCGCTATCGGGCCGGTTCAGATATTCGAAAAAACGAGAAAAATAGACTGGTAAGTTTTTAATTTATAAAAAAACATGAGTTTTTTTTGGGGGGGGAGGGGGGGTGAAATTTATTTGGATTTATTAAAGAAAAGATAAAGTGTTTTGAAAGGAATATAAAACGAAACCCTTTGTGAGATCTTCGATCACACTTACCCACTTGTTTCTAGTGATCGGCGTATTAACGGTATATGGACACAAATACGGACGAATGTCGGATCTACTCTGCGGAAGACAGTAGTCCGTAGTCCCCACCACTAAAAGGATCGTTTGTAAAAATCGTCCATCGATAACGGGCTAAGCAACGCTGGTAAAACGATATTTTTGCGATTTCATGTCCATTAAAACATTCATAAGAAAGATGGTTATGAAACATATCTATAGTTATGTTTATAATACAAACCTACTTTTATATATAAAAGTAGGTCTTGACCATTAAATGATACCTGCCACAATAAATATTAAATTCAAATAATTCAGACGTACTTTTATATATAAAAGTAGGTCTTGACCATTACATAATACTTGCCTTAAAAAATATTAAATTGACATAATTCAGACATACTGTTATATATAAAAGTAGGTCTTGACCATTAAATAATACCTGACATAAAAAATATTAAATTGACATAATTCAGACACATTTTCATTATATAAAAGTAGGTCATACCAGTTAAAAATGCTCGACCTCTATTAGAAAGTATGTTATCAAAACTTAAAAAACAAAACACAAAATTATATATACTCAAGTTTTAAGTCAATTAAGTTTATACTCAAGTCAATAACTGAACATCATCATTATATAGAATATTTCTTTATTTAAAAAAAATAATTTTTTTAAACAAAAAGAAAAATGATAAATGATATGTTTTATCGATAAATGAATGGAATAAATTTCTTGTGTTATCTTAAAAAAATATAAATCCTGCAGTTTTTTTTTTTCTCAAGTTTATGTCGTAGAAATATTTTAATGTTTTATGTTAGATGTTATCTGAATATTTTCAGATTAAAATATAAGTAAATGGGACGCGAAGCTTTCTTTAAAGAATAATGGCGATTTTCTTTTTTAAGATTAACCCACTAATATACATTTGAAAATAGAAAGTTAAAGACGTGTTTTAAACATTATTTGAAGGACTTATAACTTCAAAAACTGTTAGGAGGTCTGCCATGTCTTTCAAAGTTAAATAACATGATACACAAGACAAGAAACAATCTGGTCCATAACTATATCAGTTATAAGTGCTTTCTTGGGACGGCATAAAATAGACAATGAAGCAGTTAAAGTCGTTTCGTGCTATATAATCTATTTTTTCATCAGATTAGCAGTAAAATAGGTAAAATAAATAAATTAAAATAAACATACAGACCGGCGCGTGGCGTGTGCGAAACGCACTGTGCACATCTCAGAGTAAAGGGGTATAAACCCCTCTTTTCTTTTTAAAAATATATCTTGTAACTCAAAGGTGCACTTGACCAACACATTGGGCCAAGGGATGCCTCTGATTTTTTTTATAAAGCTCAACACGTTTTGATAAACTAAAAAAAAAAAAAAAAAAAAAAAAAAAAAATCATATTATTTGAGGAAATGTTTAACTTTAAGCTATAATATTTAATATCTTTGGTTTCCGCTGGGGATATCCAAGAATACTCTAAAATGGTTATGATATTTTATTTAAATCCTTCCATGTGGGATGCTGTCGTTAGCGATTAGCTTAGGCAGCCAATTAATTAATTCGTGATTGTAGATTCCAGCCGCAATTAATAGAGTAAACAAACTAAAACTCCTCTAAACTAAATAATTTTTAGTATTAAATTACGCGTTGTGTGATTTTAACAAAATTTCCGCTTATGAATAGCTAGTTGGCGATTTACCTAATTAAATCACGTCAACACAAAACTGCTCTAAACTTAAACTAAATAAGATATATGCCTTCAAAACTGTAATGCATAAATAAAATTCAACACAGAATTAAAATCAATAAAAAAAACTTTCTTTAAGCAGAAAATTAAGAAAACATTTAAAATTATTTAGCTACCACGTAGCAAAATTAAAGATCATGAGATCAAAACATTTTCTAACATTATTAAATTCCCCACACGAATGGGATGGAGCACGCAATACTTGTGGGAAATTACCCGCATTTGATTGGCTCTTCTCGAACGCTTGTGTGGAAAATAGGGACGCTGATTAGCTGTATAAATGAAATACGTCATCGTGACGTTTGATGACGTCAGAAACTCTTGGGGTCCATTGGAATTATTTGCATTCACTGCATTTCTAATTTAATATCAATAAGTGACATAATAGCAATGGTTTGTTGCATTAGGCTTATATTCTACTTAATAAAATATGAGATTTTAATTCTTTACTTCACTTAATTATATTAACATTCCGTGCCTCACACTTGGTACATTCTCACACTATACATTCAGTAACTCATGAACTAAATAAAAAATATTACAGATACCTGGGGGCCATCTTACAGGAACATATCGCTGTAGAATGCATAGCTGAGTTTTCCTCAAACAGAGATTGTGGAACTTTAGGATGTCGAAGGCACAAATATAAAATAGCTATTTAAATACGGACCCGGAGGTCAAACTTTCATACTCTCATCATCGAAAGCGGACACCCTCTCTAATTTTATTAGAGAATAAAATTCATGAATATCAGCATAATCACTGCTTGTAAAATAACTCCTTTAAATACAAGAGAGAAGCATCTCCGTGTCGTAATGACGGGATGCTAATCATATGTAGGCCGACATCAAAAACTAGAATGCCTGCTAATGTTCAAGACCAGAGCAAAGTCAAGTGATATCTTAACATCAAGTAGTGCAGTCCAATAATGTCAAGTAACAATTGCGGAATCGTAATGACAGATCTAAGTCATAATCTAAAGGGAAACATAAGACAAGATGCCAAGAGAAGTAAAGTCGAGTGTCCCTCAAGTAAGTAGTGTTTGATCTCAAAACTTTGAGACACGATATTATAGCCAGATTTAATACAATATTAGCCATAATTACAACAGACCCCTCATCCAGAGGACTACATTGGCTGCCCCCAGAGCTCCTTATAGTCAATTCGTTGAAAACCATGTTGTTATTGGTACTAGATGAGGCTTCAAAATTTCAGGCATCTCCTCATCCCCTGAGCCCTTGTCTGCAGCTATTTGACCCTATTGTAAATTAGCAGACCGTTAAACCTACAAACCATTCTTCTTATAAGATTAACTGCTGACTATGGAGAGCCATGACCGAAATAACTAGTAAATCTACAGATCAGGAGCCTCAACTTCAGCTCTGCAAGTCATTTTTTTTTTAAATCTCATTTTTGATATCATTTAACATCGTACAATCCGCAGTTATTATTTTTTTCAATTGCATGCATATTTATAAGCATATAAAATTCTTCGAATGTTTCAGAAATTAGAATCATTAAATTAAACACGGTGTTATACAATGATATTCTGAAATTCTGATGAACTGCTTATTCTTTTAATTTTTAAAAAATAAATATGTATTCACCCCCCCCCCCTATAGTCTCATTAAATTTACATTCGTTTTGATTTAAAAAAAAAAAGATATTTCACCAAAATAGTGTGAGTTCCTTGAATTTTATTATTCTATACTCTTTGAAATAAGGTAATATTGCTAAACGACGAATAAATTAAAATGGAAAGTAAAAATAAACGCTTTAAAAATTGTAAAAAATATGAAAATAAAATGTTTATATTTCCCGAACAGATGCAAAAACATTTTCAAACATTTTAAGCAATTAATTTCTAAATTCTATTAAATTTATCGGCAAAAATATAAAATTATTGGAAATCCATATCGAAAATTTAGCATTAATAATTTTGCGTCTAAATCCATTATGCAAATATTCCATTTTCGTTTCAGATAAAAATGAAATTTCAAAAATCGTCTGCATCCCCATAGGAAAGCATTATGACCTAAAAAAATGTTCTATATTTTCCGAACGAATGAACCAAATTTAACCAAAAACTATACAGCTAATTCCGGATACCTCGCCAACATACCTACAAAAAATCAACTTAATCGGAGCATTTTTACGGCAGTTATCGCGGAGCAGACAGGCAAACAGACAGACAGAAACTAAAAACTTTTCGCGTCTCCACTGACGTTTCGGCAATTATTTGTATTTATTTTTATTTAAATTGCGTTCCTATGGTGAACACATAAAAGAAAATACAAAAAAAATATTTATTATCAACAAAAATATTCAAAAATTAAATATAATGTATAATTAATCATCTACATTAATATGACATGAATTTTATGTCTGTACATAGTCCCATTCTTGAAAAAAAAAAAAAAAAAAAAAAAAAAAAAAAAAAAAAAAAAAAAAAACAGTGTTTAAACATCGCATTTCGCGAACTTTACGCTAAAGCGAAAAAGATGTTGCGCAGGGAAATTACAAAGTAGCTTTCATATGCCAGCAATACCAAATGCAATAATCATCGGAACAATTAATTTGTTCACATAAGTGTTGAAAATGGCCTCCTCTGTTCTTCTCTCGTAAAAATTTAAATACATTTATTTAATTTCTATTTAAATAAATTGGATTGTAAAACTGTTTGTAGCGAAGATTTTGACTTAGCAAAGAAATAAACTATTTACAGGGTATGTATGAAGGGTTTGGAATAGAAAAAATCTAAATACCAAATATTTTCCCTGTCATTCGACACGGCGCCCGGTGCATGTAAAATCCGTCATGGGTGTAAGGTCCTCCAAGTTACCTGTGAATTACACCTCTGGGGGTGCCTAGTCAGGTGAAGGTCTCGTCACCAGATCAAGGTTCTAAATTACGAGACCAACTCGAGTAGCAATGGCATGACGTAATGGATGAGCGATGCAGCGAGGAATTAGTAAATATCCTAGCATCTCACATCCGCCCGACATGACTTCACTACACTGGGCAGGGCTGAACCGTCTCATCCAAAATCAATTAAGCAACCGGCCAACTCAGAAAAAGCAATTAAAGCAACAAGACGCGCTGAAGCCACGTCGGCCTATAGATTTATCAAACACATCTTCGCCAAGGGAGCAGATCGCCCCGTTGTCAGGTATCAACCCGTTAAGCTGGGCAAAAGCCTGGCAGATAGGGGCCTGGTCAGCGGTCTAAAAAAAAAATGTTAATCACTAAAACAATTTGTAAATAAATGTCTGTCAATTTAAAAAAATGGACGCACATTTTCTTTTTTTTTAATAAAGTCACTTTAAGTAATAAAATGAAAAAAAAAAAATTGGAGAAAATATTTTGGAAATTGGGATACATGGAAAATTTTATTTTAAAAACATCAATTAATAGCTTTAAATTTTTTAATAAATTTAATTTTCTATTTCAAATAATTGTAGATTTATTGGAACAGAACATTTCTTTGAAGAATTTCATATTGGAATAACATAAATACAATGAAAAATTATTTTCACCTATTATTCTGTGCAGCTTGCAATATGTTATGTAACCCGGAAATCCGGGATTGGATCTTCTAGTTTATTTAAATTTGTAAATAAATGTCCTTCGGATTAAAAATTTTAGTTTTATTTTCTGTTTCAAATAATTATAGATTTATTGGAACAGAACATTTCTTTGAAGAATTTTCCATTGGAATAACATAAATAGAAAGGAAAATGATTTTCAAGTGTTATTATGTGCACGTACACTGGGCACTGGGCAGTATGTTGTACAACCCAGAAATCCGAGGTTGGATTCTCTAGTTTATTTAATTTTTTTAATAAATGTTTGTCAGATAAAAAAAAATATATGCACATTTTTTTTTCAATAAAATCATTTTAAGCAATAAAATTTAATATATATATATATATATATATATAATTATAATATCTATGAATTTCAAAAAACATATCAAGTTCTATTATCATTCTACTTAAATCTCCAAAGAGATAATTAATGATATTGTGTATACAGAATACCACATAGCTAATAATTAACATGTGCAAACATAATATTACCATAGCTTGTGCTTCAATGGTAATTGGCCAAATTTTACTCATACCTAAAGAATATTGAAAAAAGAAAAAAGAAATAGAGAGAAAGGGGTAAAAATATATATATATATATATAAATTGGAGTTGCAATTAAGTAAATACAAATGGATTAATAAATTAAATATGAACCATATACAATGGAAAATTGGACCACATGAGAATTAAATATGAATTGGATATGAAAAAACACATGCACATGTACTCATCAGCCTGGATGCACCCACATGTGTTTTAAATAATAATTCAGTGTTTCATAATTCTACTGGCATAATGCTAAGATCAGTAGAATCATCCAGGTACACTGAATTATTACCAGACAACAATTGGAAATATTAAAATTTGGAAATATTTAAATAGGAAATAAAAAACCATTAAGAATATACAATATATTTCACTCACATCGATTATCCCAAAAACTGTATTTAACACCTCACGAAATTACCACGAGATAACAGTTTTGAAATAATAAAATTGGAAATATGAACGCGTAAAGTGTAGATAAAATATTTTACTCACAATAATTATACAGAATCCTTAAAATGTCACAACTTCTGCATAATATTCACATCCACATGGCAATGCATCATACATGTTGACTAAGTCGAGTTGAGAGAAATGATTTGAAAGACAAGTTGAGAGCACACTTTTTTTTAAAAAACAAAACCCCATCGATGACACCCAAACACAAAATGATTAAAAAACACACAAAATAATTCTGGTTTTAATACACTTATAACAAAATTATATCCGTGAATATATATTACTCCTTCCAATTTTAATTCCTGAAAGTAAAATTAATATACAATCAATAGCTCCCTCTATAGTTAAATTAAATATAATATTATCAATATTATCAACGACTACCTGAAAGGTAAAGTGTCGCCATCTATTGGTATTATAATAATTCCTAATTAATATTTAGTTAGATATCCACTTTATTAGTTACATACTCGCTTCATTAGATTTAATTATATAAACTTTAAAAAACAATACTAACTTGTAGTTTTACTTTAAATTCAAATAAAATATAATACTACTATATGAATAAATCTAGACAGAATTAATTCAACTTGCACAGCATTTCAGATATTCTTATCAAGAATATATTATGTAAAAGAGATATTATTTTAATTCAAATTGTTTTTGCTTATATATATATATATATATATATATATATATATAACTTTAAGTAAAATTTAACCATTGAAACATAAATATATATATATATATATATATATATATATATATATATATATATATATATATATAATTATAATATCTATGAATTTCAAAAACATATCAAGTTCTAATATCATTCTACTAAAATCTTCAAAGAGATAATTAATGATATTGTGTAATCAGAATACCACATAGCTAATAATTAACTTGTGCAATCATAAAATTACCTTATATATATATATATTGGAGAAAATATTTTAGAAATTGGATTGCATGGATAATTTTAGTTTTAAAACATCAATTAATAGCTTTAAATTTTTTAGTAAATTTAATTTTCTGTTTCAAACAATTATAGATTTATTGGAACAGAACATTTCTTTGAAGAATTTCCCATTGGGATAACATAAGTACAAAGGAAAATGATTTTCAAGTGTTCTTCTGTACACTGGGCCGTATGTTCTATAACCCAGAGATCCCAGGTTGGGTCCCCTAATTTATTTAAATTTTTAAATAAATGTTTGTCAGAATAAAAAAAAAAATACGCACTTTTTTTTCCCAATAAAGTCATTTTAAATAATACAATGAAAAAAAAATTGGAAAAATATTTTGAAAATTGGAATGCATGGATAATTTTGTCTGTCGAATTAAAAAATGGACCACATTTTTTTTAAAGTCATTTTAAGGAATAAATTGGATTTTTTTTAAAGTCATTTTAAGGAATAAATTGGAAAAAAATATTTTGGAAATTGGAATGCATGTATAATTTTAGTTTTAAAACATTAATTCACAGCTTTAAAATTTTTACTAAATTTAATTTTTTGTTTCAAATAATTATAGATTTATTGGAACAGAATATTTCTTTGAAGAATTTCCTATTGGAATAATATAAATACAGTGGGAAAATAGTTTATTTATGTTTTTAAATAAATGTCTGTCAAATTAAAAAAAAAAATAGACGCAAAGTTTTTTTTTATTTTAAATAAAGTCATTTTAAGTAATAAAATTCAAAAATATGAAAAAATATCTTTGAAATTGGAATGTACAGATCATTTTAGTTTTAAAACATTAATTAATAGCTTTGAAAGTTTTATTAATTTTTTTTTCAAATAATTACGGAATTATTAGAATAGATTTTTTTTTCTTTTTTAAAGTTCTATTTGAGTAACATAAATACAGTAAAAAATAATTTGTAAGGTCCATCGTCCCCTATAGATCCGCTTTTGATTATCTCTGTAAGATTACTGTAAAAAAAATTCATTATGAGATTTATAACCCGGATTTCTACGGATTTTAATGAATCAGAGCATACACATTTTTGTGGTCTAACGAAAAATGATAAGAAATTTACTACTACGATGAAAAAACATTTCGAACGATAAAAATATATGTCTTCCAAGAAAAAGAAACAACTCTTTTCTTTGAAAAGCAGAAAAGAACCCAACGGAACTTTAAAATATCCGGATGATATTTACTCACGAGTATTTTAAGAATATTGAGGTTTTTAATTGCGTTTATTGCAGTCGTGTTCTGTGGACGAGATTAAGAATTAATAGTTGTGCCACCTCATAAATCTTATCTTTTTTTGTTCCAGCAGAAAAAAAAAATTGCACCTAAAACTACGTCAGAATTTAAAATTTTTTTTTTTTTTTACTTTCGTGTTACTTGTTTTATTATAAATTTATTTTAGGAATTATTTCTTCAATTATTGTATTTAGTCAAGCAATATTCTGTGAATTGGATTACTTGACCTTAAACCATTTTTGTATGCGTTGATTTATTGCTTTGCCGAAATCCATGCCAAATATGGCGATAATTTATGTTATGGAAATATATAAATATTAAGATGATTTTTGGTAGATTGTTTTTCAGTTCTTCATCCGTTCGCTTTGCAGTGTGGATAAGTAAAATCCATGTTAATTTTGTGATAATTTTAATTTTTAATTACGCATTTGAAATAAATGTTTAAATCAAATATTTAAATCATATTTAAATTATAAATCATCAATCCATTTGTACAAAAATGATCGACATCATTCAAGTAAGTCATATTAATAATTTTGTAAAGTATTGCTATATTTTATCGTGCTATGTTGATGTAATGTAATTTCTCTCTTCGTTTATCTGCAGAAGTTATACATTTTTATTGATTTTAAATTGATTGTGAATGATTAATTTCGCTTCGCAGTATGCATAAGTTAAATTCGCGTTAATTTCGTGATAATTTTAATTCATAATTACTTATTTGAAATAAATGTTTAAATCAAAATATATTTAAATCATATTTAAATTATAATCATAAATCCATTTGTACTAAAATGATTGACATCATTCAAGTAAATCCATATTATTAATTTTGTAAAGTAATGATATACTTTATCGTGCTATGTTGATGTAATGTATTTCTCTCTTCTTTTATCTGCAGAAGTTATACATTTTTATTGATTTTTTTATGGATTGTGAACGATTAATTTTGATTCTTATCGTGCTTCTATCACATTTTCGATATGCATTTTTCATAAGTTTCAACGTCATCTGTTGCAATTTTTCTTTACTTTATAAACAAAACCTTGCCATTGATGCAAATCTTTTCATTGTTTTTCTATTGATTGTGAACGATTAAATTCGGTTCTTATCGTACTTCTAGTAGATTTATGATACATATTTTTCATAAGTTTTCAGCATTTTATTTTGATTTTAAGGTATCTAAATACGTTAAAATGGTCAATTAAAAAAAATTTTAATTAATTAATTAATTTATGGAACAGAATATTTATTTAGCTTTACAAAACAATATGGCTTTTGTAATTGACGTAAATAATATATGTCAGTTTGAAGTAATTTAAAAGCTGCAAAGTAATTCCTTTCTCTTTATTTTATGAAAGAAACCTTGCCATTGATGCAAACTTTTCCACTGTTTATCTATTGAATGTGAACGATTGAATTCGGTTCTTATCGTACTCTAGCAGATTTATGATACATATTTTTTCTAACGTTTTCAGAATTTTATTTTGATTTTAAACTATCTGAACTGTTAAAATTGTCATTTTCGCAAAAAATGCCTTTTTCAATTTTTAGATTTATTTAATAGAATATTTATTTAACTTTACAAAACAAATTTTGATTGTGTAATTAATGTAAATAACATACGTCAATTATAATACAAAGTAATTTCTTTCTTTTCTTTATAAACAAAACCTTGCCATTGTTGCAAATCTTTCCATTGTTTTTCTATTGATTGTGATTAAATCCGGTTCTTATCGTACTTCTAGTAGATTTATGATACATACTTTTTCTAACGTTTTCAGAATTTTATTTTGATTTTAAGCTATCTGAATGCGTTAAAATTGTCATTTTCGCAAAAAAAAATGCATTTTTCAATTTTTAGATTTACTGAATAGAATATTTATTTAGTTTTACAAAACAATATTGATTTTGTAATTGATGTAAATAATATACGTCAATTTGAAGTAATTTAAAAGCTGCAAAGTAATTCCTTTCTCTTTATTTTATGAAAGAAACCGTGCCATTGATGCAAACTTTTCCACTGTTTTTCTATTGCTTGTGAACGATTAAATTCGGTTCGTATCGTACTTCCAGTAGATTTATGATACATATTTTTCATAAGTTTTCAGCATTTTATTTTGATTTTAAGGTATTTAAATACGTTAAAATGGTCAATTTTCGAAAAAAAAAAATGCATTTTCAAATTTTTAGGATTTTAAGGATTATATCTAATTTAGGGGACCCCTAATCGGGGAGAAATGTACAAACAAATGTCCAGTTTTCTCCATTAAGGTAATATGGCCCCTCATTGTGTTTTTAAAAAATGAATTCAAATGCAAACTGAGCCAAAAATACTCAGATCTGAGTATGTCGCATAGTCAAAATGGCCTTGAATCAAAATGACTCAAATTTGGAACATGATACTCATTTCTGAAAGCATGCACACACTTAAGAATAAAACATCATGTGCTTCTATTTGAGTAGGTCCATGTTTCAAAAATGAGTATAAACTGACTTCTACGTTCTCATTTTTGAGTATTTCCATGTTTAAAAAATGAGTTTGAACTGATCCTAATCATTTTTGAATATGTCCATGTTTCAAAAATGAGTATGAACTGACCTCTATGTGCTCTTTTTTGAGTATGTCTATGTTTCAACATTTCTGAGTATTTCTGGTATTTCAGAGTTGAAAGCACTGGGTCGTCCTATTTGAAAGAAAAAGTTTCATAACAAAATGAAAACATCGATTTACTCAGATTTAAAAGTGTCATTTTTCTCAGTGTAATAGCTTAGAAGCAGAAGGTAAAAAAAATTGCCGAAATTGGAGCTTACTTATAGCTATTAGCTGGGTTAGCACGAAACAATACTGTGTCTGGGCTAGCCTCAAAGTGCCAGTTTTGACAGATTGAGACAATTATTAAATATTATTAAAAAGACTTCTTTTTTCTATAGTCATCATAGTTACTTCACTGTAATGATCTATTTCTACGTGTCATTTTCTTCTTTTTATTTTTTTACTTTTCATTGAAATACTTCAAGTAATGGGCTGTCAAAATTAAGAAGTTTGATATTTCCGATAGTGTGCTTCCTTATTAGAATTCTATATTGTTTTCGAAATCCTTGGAACGCACAATAGAGGTTGATCGTTAGCAGGTAGCATTGGACCCAATATAAAACAGAAATTCAGCCCCGTACGTTATGGAAATGCAAGTAGGTACTCAGTACTTAAATAATTATACTTTATTTTATTATTTTATTTGTATTTATAGCGTTGAATAACATATTCTTAAAATGTCTTGAATTTCAAATAAATTAATTAATGTTTTAAATAAATAAGAACACATATCCAGGTTTGTGTGGGTGCTTGCTTTGGTATACCAGTATTTCCTAAAAATAAATTTTGCTTTATTTAACTGCAAGATTCTGCGATCAAAGAAAAATGTTCTTTATGGAAATAGTGACATCCAAAAGTAAGCACCCGTATATGATTTTTAAGTGTTATAAATAAAACAAAATTTTCCAGTCTTTTTTCCAGAGACAAAGGAGCGCACTAATATTTCTTTCTCCAGGGCGCTGAATATGTAGATACGTCATTGGATATATATATCATAAGTTACAGATTTTCTTAATCCTCTAATTTCCATGGTAAAATATACTCTAGAAATTCCATAATTCAGAAAATCTGAATTCACACCCGAAAATTTCAATAATAAATTTAGCCTTATTTATTAACAAAATGTTTGTCATTAAATGAAGAAAATATTACTATTTTAAATTTTTGGAATGAATATGGAATATCTAAATTAAAAAATCTACTTAATTGGAAACAAGGATGGTAGCATATATGCAACCATGGGTATCAGGGGGTTAAAGTAAAAAGCAGTACTGTGACTTTAGCGCCCCATAATTTTGCAGCTGCATTGCTTTAATCCCTTGGGGACGAGCGACACGTATACGTGACGCATAAGATGCTCAGAATAATCGATTATTCCTACCAGTTATTTTTTATTCTAAGCTTTGCCATATGTAATCCTAGCATTTCTGCGATTCAATTAAGCGAAAATTTCTGTTTTGAAAAACCGGTGGTAAAAGATTAAAAATCCTTTAAAAAGGACTCTCGTCGCGAAGGGGTTAATAACTCTTTGAAATACGGCAACGTTGACTATAAAACAGTTAATCAACTTACTGTGTCGCCCTACAAAATATCAGAGGAAAAATAATTTTTGTCTTTTCGTAAATGAAAGGAAACCAAAATAAATGATCAACACCAACTTAACTATCTATTTTCGGTCAGGGTTTCCCTCCACTTCATCGGCTTTCACAATAAGTGGGTCAAATATTTCCTCATTTTCAAAGCTGCAACATCCCCAAGTATATGCTAATGAAAGTACGTAAATCAATGATGTATTGTGGATGTTATTTTTATAATTTTTATCGTTTTAACACTTTCCAACATAGTTGAAATAAAAAGGTTTTATGAATTCGGTTTGTTTGGCCGTCAGTCTCTCCGTGTTCTAACTCGCGTAAATATATTCGAACTGTCATGTAATTGATATATGTCATTGAGGTTTATCATTGCATGTTTTGTATCGAGAATGAAGTGTATAGCAATTATATGGTTCGTATATAGGGGCACTCAAAAGAATTCTGTTGCATTACTGTTTATAGGGAAAATAGTTTGCGGTGTATTTTAATAAATTTCAAGCAATTTCAAACATATTGAAATATATACCACTGAGGTGCACAACAAGATGTTTATTGTAAACTATGGTGTACATGTGTGATTTATCGTTCACTTACAGGGACACGCAAGAGAATTTGGTTACAGTACTGTCAATGAACGATAATTACTGGAAGTGCGTTTTCAGTTGTGGTATGCTTTTCTAAATGTAATTAATTTTTTGCATACTACTTGGTGATTCTAGAGATCATATACAGGACTGCACAAAAGAATTCATTTCCGTTTATTAACGGAAATTTCTGAAGGGGAATTTTCTACTGTGCTACACGTTTCCTAACTGAACGAAATTTTAGTATACTATGTATAGTATATATATACAGATCTATGCGTATATATACAGGGCTTCACAAAAGAATTTGAATACTTTTCCAACTATGGCAATTGCTGAAATTGGGTTTTCAAATGTGTTATATAAGTACCTAGAAAGATTTATATATAGCGGACAGATTTATAAAAGTCGGATATTTGCTTAAAACTTATAGTGCTTATAAACTTACATTATATTCGTACGTATATGCTTAATGATCGTCAGTCTAGAAAATATCTTGGAAATATGGGTAGGTGAAGATAATCAGATCGACCATCTTTAGATATTTGAAGGCTTTCCATCATAAAGTTTTAGCTGTTAATTTCGAACTGCTAAAAATGGTTACAATTTTCATATTAAAGAGCCAAATTATGAATGTGGATTATAAAAAGACCACCAATAGACCAAGTACTTGGAATTTTCATTTGAAATTACATGGAATCTGAGTAAACTTCAACTTCAAGGCAAAATTTTATAATACTATTTTATTATTTGATAATATTAGCGTTTTAAAATAGAATTTATTACTTTGATAAAACAATTTTGAAAAAGAAATTGTATTTCATTTTAAATGTTGTCAAGCATTATTACAAAAATCATCGGGGTGGAAATTTTTAGAATATACTAAAAATATTAAAAAATGAATTCAAAATAAGATTTTTGAATTTCGAAAAATATGAAAATTAGTTTAATCTATATATTTCACCTTTAATGATTGACGTTCAAAATTAATCTTCATAATTGATTACGGCGGTTAATTAAAATTCAGTACGATTCCATTTAGAACTAAAATATATGGATATGGGAGTTTCCAAATTTTTGTAATGTTTCTTCAATCGTCTGATTTTTTAAAGTATAGTGTACAATAAGGCATATTTTAGCTAAGTTCGGTAGCGCAATTTTATACATCTTTGTATAGCTGCCAACCTTTTGTTATTTTTCAAGTTAAATGCACATAATTTGAACCACAAAAATGTATTTAAGAAATATAGTCAAATAAGTAGCACTCATATACAAGACACATTTTATTAAATAACTTCTCTGATTCAAAATATTATTTTTCTAGTTAAATGCACATAATTTGAACCACAAAAATGTATTTAAGAAATGTAGTCAAATAAATAGCACTGATATACAAGACACATTTTATTAAATAACTTCTCTGATTCAAAATATTATTTTTCAAGTTAAATGCACATAATTTGAACTACAAAAATGTATTTAAGAAATGTAGTCGAATAAGTAGCGCTCATATACAAGACACATTTTATTAAATAACTTCTCTGATTCAAAATATTATTTTTCAAGTTAAATGCACGTAATTTGAAACACAAAAATGTATTTAAGAAATGTAGTCAAATAAGTAGCGCTCATATACAAGACACATTTTATTAAATAACTTCTCTGATTCAAAATATTATTTTTCTAGTTAAATGCACATAATTTGAACCACAAAAATGTATTTAAGAAATGTAGTCAAATAAATAGCACTCATATACAAGACACATTTTATTAAATAACTTCTCTGATTCAAAATATTATTTTTCTAGTTAAATGCACATGATTTGAACCACAAAAATGTATTTAAGAAATGTAGTCAAATAAGTAGCGCTCATATACAAGACACATTTTATTAAATAACTTCTCTGATTCAAAATATTATTTTTCTAGTTAAATGCACATAATTTGAACCACAAAAATGTATTTAAGAAATGTAGTCAAATAAATAGCACTCATATACAAGACACATTTTATTAAATAACTTCTCTGATTCCAAATATTATTTTTCTAGTTAAATGCACATGATTTGAACCACAAAAATGTATTTAAGAAATGTAGTCAAATAAGTAGCGCTCATATACAAGACACATTTTATTAAATAACTTCTCTGATTCAAAATATTATTTTTCTAGTTAAATGCACATAATTTGAACCACAAAAATGTATTTAAGAAATGTAGTCAAATAAGTAGCACTCATATACAAGACACATTTTATTAAATAACTTCTCTGATTCAAAATATGTTTATTTTTATTTTTCTTCAAGAAAACACGGAAGATAGACAGCTATATGCCTCTGCTAGATCAATATATTAACAGACCAGCGTGTACAATCAATTTTTTAAATAAATACAATTTAGAAAATTCATTTAAATTTTATAGATTTGGTTAATTAAAAGTAATTAAAAGTATTAAAATAAATAAATAAATAAAATATGTATAAAAATAACTTTGGAACTTTGAATGAATGTGTCTTTAACATAGCTGTGTTTTGTATGAACACATTTTATTCTATGCAATGATATTAATATTATCTACTTTTTTACTTACCCATCATACGCAGTATAGGGTAAGTCTTGTAATCGTTTTAAAAATCGAAGAATTTTTTTTTGACGGATTTACACGTTTCAGACACTATAGATTCCGAAAAACATATTTTTAGAAAAAAAAAAAAAAATGCCGTCCGTCTGTGTGTGTGTGTGTCTGTATGTCTGTATGTCTGTATAGAATAATATTTTTTACTTACCCATCATACGTATAGGTAGTAGTATAGGGTAAGTCTTGTAATCGTTTTGAAAATCGAAAAAAAAAATTTGACGGATTTACACGTTTCAGACACTGGAAATTCCGAAAAACATATTTTTAGAAAAAAAAAATTGCCGTCCGTCTGTGTGTCTGTAAACGCTCTATCTCCCGAACAAATTGAGATAGAGAATTGAAATTTGGTATGTACATAGTATGTAATAATGGGAAGAAGCTTATTGAATTTCAGTAACCTCGATTATCGGGAACTATGTTTTTCGGATTATCTAAATATTCGTTCTGATAAAAGGTATATAAAGGTAAAGGTATATATAAAAATTTTCGAAATTGTTTATTTTAAGGAATGAATATAAAATACAATAAAAAAACATACATTTTGCATAAAGAATGAAGGCGATCGGATAATGAGTTGCCGATATATTTGTAATTCTATTTTCCACACTCTTCGATTTTTCCTGACCCTGTATTTCAATTCAAAGATATATTTTAATTGGAAATGAGATACTTAATCCGACGCAATAAACCATTAGTTAATATAATTATAATTTTTGAAGTTGTAAGGATGTTTCTTTTTCGCAATTCAGTAAATAGAGCATTTAAAGTTTATGACGTCATCAAGCCACGTTTTTATTCGAATTGCAATGCATCTTATAAGTAGTTTACGTATGTTTTATTTTCATATTTTATATTATGCATATCCATGATGGGTAAGTATTACGGTGACCTCCAACGACTAGTTTTATGTGGCCCGCGTTTTTGTATATAATAATTTGGCCCGCGGCGGTAAACGAGTTTGACATGCCTGGTGTACACCGTTCGAACATTCAAGGAAAATAAGAAGAATTGGCGAAATTAGTAATTTAAATTTTAATATTAGTAATTTAAAAGGTAAAATGCGGTGTTAAATTATGTATGTAATGATAAAAACTTTGTTAAAATATTCTAAAAGAATTGATTTAGGGAATAAATTTCATCTATGATCATAATTACTCTCTATTTTATTTATTTTTTGTAATTAATACAACTTAAAAATTGTCATACATTATGAAGATTTTTCTGCGCGTTACAACAATTAACTTGTACAACTTTTTAAATAGCTAGGTTTCAGTTATAAGAGTGGTTCATTTCTTGAAAGAGATTTTAGTCATAATAAAATTTGCAGAATAAAAATATCTTGATTTAAATTTGAATTTTGATATTTTGTGTAAGTGTTATTCTTTTGCTATTTGTATACATATTTTGAGGGGAAAAAAAACAAAATATTTAAAAATATAAAAGTATTTTATACATTGTTTAAAGTTTTTAGTCATATCTTGTATTTGATAAATCTAAAACACGCGATTGTCCTAAACGGGGCTAACCGCTTCGCATTCTATATGCTAGTCGGCCATTTTTTCTCAAAATTATTTTTTCGAATAAAACTGCATAAAAGTAATATTTTTAGAAAGGTTGTTTTAAAAAAAACTTTCAATGGATGAGCTACCTTCTAAAATGTTTATATTTGGAATTATCGGCATTTAAAATTTCATCCTTAACATAAACAAAGCGCTTGAAAAAGGATTGAATTGACTGTGATTTTTATTGTCCTGGGTGAACAATACTCACTTTGTTCGGATGCAGAGAACAAAATCTGAAAATACCTTTGATGTCATTTGCTGATGAACCAATGAAGCCCGGGTTTTAGAAGTGATATTTTAGACCAGGGCTGCCCAACCTGGCGCCCGCTATTCACCAGAAAATTCTTACAGAAATATTTGCCTTATTTAATCGGAGCCCTGTTTTAGGCAACTCAACTCGATTTTTTGCGTATGGATTTTATGAAGTAAGAAAACAGAGAATTAGTCGCAAAATGGCTGTTACTGGCTTGCTGGAAATTATCACAGCGGCAGAAATGATTTTGAAAGTTTTTTGCTTTGTTGATAATATTGACAGCTAAGGCAGTTAATTTGATTAGACATGTGTTCTTAATGAAAATGAACAGCTTTGTAATTAATGCATTCAATGTTAAAATATTTTTTTTTTTCTACACGATTATTGGATAGACTTTACTTAGGTAAGTCATTTTTTTGTAATGCTTGCGAGTTCTGTATGTAAAATGGAAAAACAATTTTTCATTTAAAACATTTCACGATTTTACTTTTTAACTACTAATTGATTAAAATTTGTTTAAAGCATAGCTTTCGTGTTATGAAAATGTATTGTTTGTGGTAACTCAATTTAGCTTAGTTTCTCTTTACATGACATTATAAGATTTCGTATTAAGATTCGCCAAATTAAGTATTATATACAAAAACGCGGGCCACATAAAATTGGTCGTTGGGGGCCACCGTAATGCTTACCCATCATGGATATGCTTAATATAAAATATGAAAATCAAACATGTGTAAACTATTTATAAAATGCATTGCAATTCGAATAAAATCGTGGCTTGATGACGTCCTAAACTTTAAAGGCTCTATTACTGAATTGCGTAAAAGAAACATCCTTATAACTCCAAAATTGATAATCCTATTAACTAACGGTTTACTGCGTCGGACTAAGCGTCTCATTTGCAATTAAAATAAATCTTTGAATTGAAATTTGAATGAAATACGGTGTCACGAAAACTCGAAGAGTGTGGAAAATAGGATTACAAATATCTCGGAAACTCATTATCCGATCGACTTCATTCTCTATGCAAAATTTATGTTTTTTTACTGTCTTTTATATTCACTCCTTAAAATAAACAATTTCGAAAATTTTTATGTACCTTTTATCAGAACGAATATTTCGAGAGTCCGAAAAAAAATAGTTCCGGATAATCGAGGTTATTGAAATTCAATAAGCTTCTTCCCATTATTACATACTGAGTACATACCAAATTTCAGGTCTCTAATATCTCAATTTGTTCGAGAGATAGAGAGTTTACAGACACACAGACACAGACGGACGGACGGCAAATTTTTTTTTCTAAAAATATGCTTTTCGGAATCTCCAGTGTCTGAAACGCGTAAACCCGTCATTTTTTTTTTCAATTTTCAAAACGATTACAAGACTTACCTTATACTACGTATGATGGGTAAGTAAAATACTTTTCTTTCTACACGATTATTGGATAAACTCTACTTAGGTAAGTCTTTTTTTTTAATGCTTGAGAGTTCTGTTTGTAAAACAAAAAAAAACATTTTTCATTTAAAGCATTTCACGACTTTACTTTTTAACTAAGTGATTAAAATTTGTTTAAAGCATAACTTTCGTGTTATGAAAATGTATTGTTTGTGGTAACTTAATTTAACTTAGTTTCTCTTCACATGACGTTATAAGATTTCGCCTTTACTTTTTGATAATGATACGATGAAATATCGAATTTGTATTGTGGTCGGCCTTTAGGTAGCAACACAAACGAGATCAACTGTCAACTGCATTTATAATTTTTCTCAAAGCCTTACAAACGAAAATGGGCTAGTACTATATAATAAAATGCACATTAGAAATCAATTTTTAAAGTATTTAAAAAAATCATCTTCGAAGATAAAATAGATACCTTAAACAGTTAGATGACAGCAAAGCTGTTTTCTCTTTTATGTACTTTTTATTGACTTTGAATACAATGAAATTCAATAAAGGGCACAGAATCTTGGCTAATAAAATGGACCATTAGGTCGAAATGAATTGTGCATGCCGTGCATTGAAATGAACATAAATTAAAAAAATGGGTCATTAAATGCTGTTAAAGGAGCTATCGCAAATATATATATATATATATATATATATATATATATATTTCTATCATTATAACTTGATGCAGTGAGAAATAAGATGCATGAAATGACATCTGAACAAAACCTCATATATTATTTTGAGGGCTTGGATGTCTGAAGATATGTTCTTTTTATTTCTCGTCAATGCCTATGCTTGTTTTATATTATTTGAGGTGATAAGTTCATAACGCATTGTCTACGATGCAGAAACGGAATATTCATGCATTTAAATACCAATTTATATTCATTTTATGAACACAAAAAGTTGTTAAAAGGATATTGTCCGGCAGCGTCAGACTTGACATAGTCATTTTACTGTTACTCATATTCCATGAAGATGCCCTGTAGCAAATAAACAAGCAGAAAAATCATGCATACATTTTAAAACACGTTCCAACATTTTTTATTTTTTTAAACCATTGGGAAAATGGTTGTTGTTTTCTGTCGAGAATGGACCTCTTGGCGTCGTCACTTTATTTTTTTAAGCGTTTTTAACGAAATTCTTTATATTTTTTAAAGCGTTTTTAACGAAATTCTGTAACTTTAGAAGAATTTTTCTTTCAATAGGCAATAGAAATGCATAAAATCGTTACAGAAATGTTAAAGTTACAAAAAGGATAGATGCAAACTATCAGATATGAAAAAAAAAAGTCCTTCCGGCCTGTACCGGGAGGAAAAAGTAGCTTTCCTACATCTTCGTTTTAAAATTTCAGCTAATGTTACACGAAAACAGCAAGTTAAAATGCAAAGAAACGTTTACAAAAGATTCGTTAATACTGAATTTGAATAAGAAATTCGCCAAATTATTGAGCAATAGCCAAATTGGCTTCATTTATGAAGACTTATTTTGGTCGCCAAATTTGGCGATATTTCGCCAAATGTCGCCAATTTTGGCACTAACAGATATGAATATATAGTTTTATGCGTATGATTGGGAAAAATATTACAAAAATGAAAGAAAATAATATGCGAGTAATCGCGTTAATGTGCTGTTTTGTTTCAAAATGTCAGCCACCCTAGAATTTCAAACTGCTCTATCTCAGCCATTTTTTAAGATAGAGGTAAACCAAAAAAAGCTCTGGAATCCTTGTATCAAGGCCTAACACGTAATTAAAAAATAAATTTAAATTTTTAATTTTTTTGTATATTTATTTTAGTTTTAAATTTTTAAATGGCCGCCATCTTGAATCAAAATGGCGGACCAAGCTGGCCAACGAACTCGGTCGAGACATTGGTGACCTTAATACACACAATTAGTTTCATTAAAATCGATTTATAAATACGAGCGTTATCGTATGACATAGGTCAGATATATATATATATATAAATATATATGGATATATCTATATATATAAATCAACATTTGAGCGGAGGGTGGTTTTGGGGTCTGGGGGTCATGATCGGTGAAAATATATCGAAATTTTCCGGAACTGCTTTCCTCCGAACGGCTGCAATAGGTAGCTTTATACTTTTTAGTATTGAAAGCTACCTAAAAGCCGAATTCAAAAATGGACGTCGGATGAGAAATCGTCTGATAAAGCAAAAAAAGCAGTCTTCAACTTTAATTTCCTCAAAATACCTTTAGCTCACACATCAATCTAAACAAGAGTTAAAGTTATTGTAGGAAGGACCCGACAAAATATTAAGGTATATATTAAGGATAAGGTATAGTAATGGAAAATGCTTTTCAACAACCGAATATTTTTGCGAGGACAGAGAATGCCAGGATCTTTTCAACTGTAGTAATGGAAAATGCGTATATTTGTAGGTTCCCATGAATGTTTTTGAATAATTAATATTTTTAATTAATTAATTATTATTATTATTTTAAAGCTTTCGGAACATTTTCTCAATGGTTGTTGTAATTTGTTAAATTATAATTTATTTTTTTATTTTTTTGTCAAAAATTTGACAAAACCAAAATAAAAGTTTTTTTTTAAATTCTATATTTTACAACTTATACCAGTAGCTGTGTGGAAAAAAAAGAAGGAATTTCTGTTGAAAACTTCAAAATTTTCACAAAAATAAATTTATAGGCAGTATTTCAAGACAAGAAGATGCGTAATAGAAACAGGAAATAGGAAGAAAAATTTTAAATAAAGTCATATTCAAATAATCTATGCATATTATAATAAAAGTCTTACACAAATAATTATTGTGTGCAAACAGATTTATTCTATAATTTTATAGAATTAACTTTTTAGAATATTTAGGATTTCGGATTTTTGATTTTATGTACTGTACAAAATACATACATTGTAAAATGCAAAATACGATTGTGTTGGTTAAATTTACAAGTTTTATTATTCTATCGTGCATCGTTTCATAATTTTTAACTGAAACTGGAAGTTGTTCTTTTGTGAATGTTTAAAAAGTATATGTATTATGTAAAAGTAATTTGTATTACACTACAGCAAAATAACAAACATAACACTTGTTAACACGATGCGAAAACGAAATAATGTAAAAAGAGATGTTTTTCTTTTATTTTTTTGTATTGTAGAAAATGTATACATCGTAAAAGGCAATGAATCATTATGTAATTTAAGTTTATAATTTTTGTTATTCAATTTGTACGGTTTTGTAACTTTTGACTGAAAGTTTTTCTTTTGTGAATGTTTTAAAAAGAGATGTATCAGACTAGTGCAAAATAATAAATATGACAGTTGTTAACACGATTAGAAAACGAGAGAACGTAAAAAGAGATTTTTTTTTCTTTTTGTTTCGTACTATGCAAAATGTATACATCATAAAATGTAAATGAATCATTGTGTAATTTAAGTATACAATTTTTGCTATTCTATCTTGTACAGTTTTTTAACTTTTGACTGAAAGCTATTATTTTGTGAATGTTTAAAAATATGTGTGTTAGACTACACCAAAATAATAAATATGACACTTGTTACCATGATGCGTAAACAAGAAAACGTAAAAAGAATTTTGTTTTCCTTTTTGTTTTGTTCTGTACAAAAGTTATACTTCGTCAAAAAAAAAAAAAAAAAAAAAAAATCGTAACGTTATGTAATTTTAATTTATAATTTTTGCTATTCTATCTTGTATACAGTTTTATAACTTTTGATTGAAAGTTATTCTTTTGTGAATGTTTAAAAAGGTGCGTCAAAATAATAAATATGACACTTGTTACCACGATGCGAAAACAAGAGAACGTAAAAATATATTTTTTTTGTTCTTTTTGTTTTGTACTGTACAAAATGCATACATCGTAAAATGTAATGAACCATAGTGTAATATAAGTTTACAGTTTTTATGATTCTATCTCGCACGGTTTTGTACCTTTTGACTGAAAGTTGTTCATTTGAGAATGTTTAAAAATATAAGTATTACACTACAGCAAAATAATAAATATAGCACTTATTAACACAATGAGAAAAGGAGGGAGCGTAAAAATAGCCTTTTTTCCCTTTTGTTTCATAATGTACCAAAATGTATACACCATAAAATGTAATGAATCATTCTGTTATTTAAGTTTACAATTTTTATGATTCTAACTCGCACGGTTTTGTAACTTTTGACTGAAAGTTGTTCTTGACTGAAACTGAAAGTTGTTCGTTTGAGAATGTTTAAAAAGATAAGTATTACACTATAGCAAAATAATAAATATCGCATTTATTAACAAAATGAGAAAACGAGAGAACGTAAAAAGAGCCTTTTTCCCTTTTGTTTCATACTGTACAAAATGTATACAGTGTCTCACAAAAGTGATGGGACACTTGTGCTTTATAAAAAGAAACTGCAATAAAATAAATAAACAAACATGTGCAAAAATTTTTTGGGTGTGTTTCATATTTAAAGTTAGTAACAATTATTACATAACATACATTTTGTCAAAATATTAAAATATTAATTTAGTAAAAATACAATTGTTCAGAACGGAGCAAAAAATGGCTCACATAAGTGATGGGACACTTACTTTTCCATCAAATATTTATCCACAAATTTTACTTTTTAAAAGGTTTTAATATTTTGTTGGATTTCCTTTTACTTTTAAAACATGATTTAATCTTTTTGGGATGGATTCGACTATTTTTTTTGTGATTTCTGGAGTGATTTTACCCCATTCTTCTTGAAGCACCGATTTTAGTTGTTGTTTTGAAGAAATGGTGTGTTTGCGAATTCTTGATTCCAATTCTTGCCAAATATTCTCTATGGGATTTAAGTCTGGAGATTGTGGTGGTGTTTTTATTATTTCAGGACAGTTATATAGCAGCCAGAGTCTAACGTTCAGAGCAGTGTGCTTGGGGTCATTGTCCTGGTAGAATTTAAAATCGTTATGAAGGTTCAATTTTCGTGCTGAAGATTTCAAATTTTGCTTTAAAATATCAATATACTTGTACTGATCCATTATACTGTCAATAAAAACAAAATTACCAACTCCAGCGGACGACATACACCCCCATACCATAACTCCTCCTCCACCATGTTTTACTGTTGGTACCAAGTTCTGTTTGCGAAGTTCTTCCCTGGGTTTTCTCCACACCAAGATTCTACCGTCAGAACCAAATATATTAAATTTACTCTCATCAGCAAATATAACTTTATTCCAGTAATCAGAATTCTTATTTATGTTGGATTTTGCGAAAGCTAGTCTGAGTTTTCTATTCTTTTCACTTACGAAGAATTTTTTCCTGGCTACTCTACCGTGATATCCAGCAGATCGAATTACCCTTCTAATAGTTTCAGGATTAACAATTATTCCATATAATGCTTGTAAATCAGCAGCAACTTTTGAAGCACTAATTCTTGGATTTTTTTTAATATTTCGAACGATAATTCGCTTTATTCCATTGGATAGCTTTGATGGTCAGCCAGGTCTTCTTTTATCCTGAATCATATGATTCTTTTTATATCGTTTAATGATATTGAAAACTGTTGAACGACTCAAGTTAACTGTTTCAGCAGTTTTTCTAATAGATTTTCCACGTTCAATATGCAAATTAATAACTAATTTTCGAATTTCAGGCGAAGTTTCTTTTCGTTTAGCATTCATGACTACACAGAGCTAAAAAACACAAAAATTCCAAAACAAACTGGAGAGAAATACTGCAGACGATTTTATAAATTATTGCCAATTGCTTTTAAGTAAAAATAAAACCCCAAAAAATATTTTTATTGCTTATTTCAGGCGATTTTTGTTGCATATATAATGGTGTCCCATCACTTATGTGAGCTATTTTTTGCTCCGTTCTAAACATTTGTATTTTTATTAAATTAATATTTTAATATTTTGACAAAATGTATGTTATGTAATAATCTTTACTAAATTTAAGTATGAAACACACCCACAAAAAAAATGTGTACATGTTTTTTTAATTTATTTGATTAGTTTCCTTTTGTAAAGCACAAGTGTCCCATCACTTATGTGAGACACTGTACATCGTAGAAGGTAATGAATCATTGTGTTATTTAAGTTTACAATTTTTGTTATTCTATTATGTACGGTTTTGTAACTTTTGACTGAAAGTTGTTATTTTGAGAATGTTTAAAAGAAACGTGCACGTAGCAAAATAATGAATATGTCACATATTAACACAATGCGAACACTAGAGAATGAAATAAGAAAAAAAAATAAAAAATAAAATATTCCGAGAGGATGGAGATCTTGACGTCACCTCTTCCTGCCAATCAGGGCGAACGAATTCTATCGTCTGCTAGTAGATAACTCTCTCAGCTTCATCTGTTGTTATCAAATGATGTGACAAAAATGATTCTGTCACGTTGTTGAAGAGTTTAGAAAACAGACATCTGTTTGTCAAAATACCGGCATTTGAGTATTTAGAAAAATAAAGAAAAATGGAGCTATAGTTTTGAAGTCATATTTCATATTTGTTTTTCGTGCACAATACGAAGTAAGAATTTTTAATAAAGAAATTTTTTATGTATTTTTTTCAGTGATTTTTTAACTTTTTTGCTATCATTAAATCCTAAAACTAAGGTGAATGATTCTCCAAGAGTTTTTATTTGTTTTATTTTATTAATTAACATATCTGTTTCATATAACATATTTTTTTTTATCATTAGTTGTTTCTATTTTGTGATCTGCAATGCTTTTTATCCCATGCTGCTTAAAACTTTGTTCCGTCATACTTTTTAAAAATATAGAATTATATTCAAATTATGTAATTTTATTTTGACCTCCTCAAATCATATTGCATTTTTTCGATATTTTGAACTTATTTGAGAAAATTTCTAGTCCGAAAAAATTAAGTGTAACTTTTGTTTTTATTTAAATACAATATTGTTATTTTGCATTTCTTAACAAAGGTGCTATCATACTGTATTCGTAAGATAAAAAAGTATTTTATGCTAATAATATTTAAAAATATATGTATAAATAAATATAAAAAATCATGAATTTTTTTACAACATAATTTTTAGGTTTATTTTTTAAGGATATTAAAATAACTTTTATGCCACGTATTTTCCCATCTACGTGATTCATTTAATTCATATTTATTATTAATTAAAAAATTAAATAAGAGAAAATATTTTAACTAAAGCATAAAGCCAGTTTCACAAAAGATAGAAAGAGCCATAATAATTGTATTTAATTTTGTAGCAGCTAGTACAATGCTTAGATTTAAAAAGTTTCTAAACTTTATGCTTCATTGAGAAAATTTTTATAATGTGATTTAGGAGTTAAATTTAAAAATAAATAATCATACAAAAGACTTTATAAAAATCATGCAAGTTCGTTTACAATTTTCTAAGTAGTTAAGTATACTAATTAATTTTTCAGCAGAGCTGAAATTACGCTATAAATTAATGAAATACAAAGAATGTGAATAATACAAAGAATGTGAACTTTACTAAACAGCGTACAGCCGACAGAGTGAAAAAAATGTCCAGAGCGGTGATCGATCCCGGATCCCATGGTATAGCGCACCAAGTGCTTTACCATTTAAACCATCCGGACGATATCGGGTTGTAGCCTTGCCATATAAGAGTGAGATAATGCTAGACTGAATATCGTCCGGATGGCTTAAATGGTAAAGCACTTGGTGCGCTATACCAAGGGATCCGGGATCGATCTCCGGTCTGGAAATTTTTTCACTCTAATCGGCTGTACGCTGTTTAGTAAAGTGATTATTCACATCCTTTGTGTTTCATTATTTTAAAGTATTTAATTTTCTATATCAGTAAGATCATTGTTGTAATGTGATTCCATGATAAAGATTAGATAAACGAAAAACATGATATATAAAAAACGCAGAAATCCGTACACTAAATATTTGTATGATTTTCTATTTCATAAAGTCATGTTAAACTACAACAAATAAATCACATTACTTGTGAAAACTTCTTAGAAAAATAAAGGTATCAGGTGAAAAACATTAAAGGATATTGTCAAATCCAAATTGGCAACTTTCTGACACATATTTTAATTCGTTTTTTTATTTACAAACGCATAAAATTGGCAGACGCTCTATAACTTTATCATTTAAATAACCTTTTAAAAAGTTTTTTTTTTATTTTATTTATTTATTTATTTTTTTTTTTAAATAAAATAAGTTGTTTTGATTTATGCCAAAATAATCTGTATGATCTTTGCTACTTATGGTTAAAAAAAATATACTGAAATATTTATTAGGAAGTTTAAAATAAGGGTATAAAAATGCAGTACATTTCCTTGTTTTTGAACTGTCGAAAAGAACAAAGTACCCTCAAACTCTAAAATAATAATAATCAATGAAAAATATCTTGCTCAAAATTTTATTATTATATTAAACACAATTAATTTTTTGATAGAAATTATTTCTTATTTCAGAATAATAATAAATTATATGGTTGCAAAATATACAAAAATATTTAAAAGTTTTAATTTCATCCGTAATAATAAGGGGAAAAAAAATGTGTGTGTGTGTGTGCTATGTTCTGGTGAGACCGCTACACGCAGAGCTTCAAATGAAGTAAGCTACCTGAAGTAATGCAACTCGAAGCTCGATTTTGAATTTTTTTAATTTGATTTTTTTATGCAATTTTTTTTTTTTTTTTTTTTTTTTTTTTGTCACGTTTTGAGGTAATTATCGCACATTTAAAAAAAGACTCCGGTTAAATTCTTTTAACCCAAAATAGTAAATTGTTTCCTATTTTTAATAAAGTGTATTCGGAATTCGTACAGCGATTTTTGAGTTTTCAAAAATTCGTTTAATGCGTTTTTTAGAGTTTTTTCGCATTTCGCGGTGATATTTTGACATTGGTAAAAGGAGTTCGGTTTTAAACTTTTAGTCTAATATAGTAAATTTTATCCTCTTTTGAATTTTAGCAATTTTTAATGTGCTTTTTAATGCTACTTTTAGACATTTTTTGTGTTTTGCGGCATTTTTTTTTATATTCATGAAAGAATTCCGGTTACAATGTTTTAGTCCACTATAGTAAATTTTGTCCTATGCGATTTTTTAATATTTAGCGATTTTTAATGCGATTTTCAGCGATCTTCGCGTTCTTGCTGCGATTTTTTGACATTTGTAAAATAAATTATGTTTCAAACTTTTAGCCTAATATAGTAAATTTTGTCCTCCGCAATTTTTGAATTTTTATCGATTTTTGGTGCGATTTTCAATGTATTTTTTAGCGTTTTTTCGCATTTCGTGGCGATTTTTTGAATTTCATAAAATTAATTAATTCCGTTTCAAACTTTTAGCCTAATATAGTAAATTTTGCCCTCCTCGATTTATGAATTTTTAACGATTTTTAGCGTTTTTTTTTGCGTTTTACGGAGATTTTTTCACATTTATAAAAATAATTCGATTTTTAAATTTTGTCCTCCGTGATTTTTGAAGTTTTGCTATTTTTAATGAAAAATTTGGCGTTTTTTCGCGCTCCGCAGCGATGTTTTTGACATTCGTAAAAAGAATTCAGTTTCAAACTTTTAGCCTAATATAGTAAATTTTGCCCTCCTCGATTTATGAATTTTTAACGATTTTTAGCGTTTTTTTGCGTTTTACGGAGATTTTTTCACATTTGTAAAAATAATTCGATTTTTAAATTTTGTCCTCCGCAATTTTTGAAGTTTTGCTACTTGTAATGAAAAATTTGGCGTTTTTTCGCGCTCCGCAGCGATGTTTTTGACATTCGTAAAAAGAATTCAGTTTCAAACTTTTAGCCTAATATAGTAAATTTTGCCCTCCTCGATTTATGAATTTTTAACGATTTTTAGCGTTTTTTCGCGTTTTACGGAGATTTTTTCACATTTGTAAAAATAATTCGATTTTTAAATTTTGTCCTCCGCAATTTTTGAAGTTTTGCTACTTTTAATGAAAAATTTGGCGTTTTTTCGCGCTCCGCAGCGATGTTTTTGACATTCGTAAAAAGAATTCAGTTTCAAACTTTTAGCATAATATAGGAAATTTTGTCCTTCGTAATTTTTTATTTTTTAGCAATTTTTAATGCGATTTTTAGCGTTTTTTCGCGTTCCGCTGTTTTTTTTGACATTCGAAAAAATAATTCAGTTTCAAATTTTTAGCATAAGTAAACGTTGCCTTCCGCAATTTTTGATGTTTTAGCTATTTATACGATTTGTTAGCATTCCGTGGCGATTTTTTGACATTCGTCAAAGAAATTCGGTTTCCAATATTTAGCCTAATATTGTTCATTTTGTCATCCGCGAAAGTTTTTTCGCGTTTCACGTCAATTTTTTGACATTCGTGAACCAATTCTGGATACAATTTTTTAGCCCACTGTGATAAATTCTGCCCTATGCGATTTTTCTTTCTTTTCTCTCTCTCTCTCTTTTTTCGATTTTTTTGCGATACTTTTTTTTTCGATTTTTTATGCGATGCTTTTTTTTTTCCAATTCGCGGCAGTTTTCCCATATTACTAAAAGGAATCCGGTTTTAATCTTTTAACCCAATATAGTAAATTTTGTTCTCTTTCCAATAAAGTTTATTCGGAATTCGTGCAGCGATTTTTTATTGTGCTATAAGAATTTTTTCGCGTTTTATGCTATTTTATGACGATTCCGGGAAACGCCGGATGGGTCAATAGTTTAACATATAAACAGAAATAAATTATTCCACATAGTCAAACGTGATTTAGATAAAGATTAAAGAGCATCCAGTACAACAGTGGAATGCCTGTTATGCATTTCTTTTATGTATTATTCATATTCTCCATTATTCATTTATATTTTTATTTATTTTAGATTGCCAATTAATTTCTGTATGCATTTTATAATGAGGAAATGCTTCGACATTATCATTTTCCTCCGCGTGAATGACATACAATTTTCCTCCAAAAACTTTCGTTTCCGAAATTTATTAATGAATGTGAAATTTCGTTCTCAATCAGATTATGGATGTGCTTTTCTTTTCCTTTGTTTATCTGAGTGTGGCTATTTTTTTATATCTCTATCTTGAAGAATAGATTATGAAGTCTTGCGAAAAAGAATAGATAAAAATCTTTATGATGAATTGATTGATATAAAACCAGGGCTCGTAAATATCATAATACTAGCAAAACCCACGAATTGCCCTGTAATTGTTGAAATATATCAAGCAGTATCAGGGCCCGCTTAAGACTTAGAAATATGGGAAACCCGACGTCACGCAGGGGGCTCTTTTACTCTGCCAATTATGCTTCAACAATTTGAAATTTTACTATCAAAATTACGAATAAACAATACTTTTAATATTAAACTAAAACTAACTACCTATATACATATAAAAATATTTTATTATATACATAATTATACATAACAAATACATCAAAATTTCGAGTAAACAACACTTTTAATATTAAACTAAAACTAACTACCTATATACATATTAAAATATTTTATTACATACATAATTATACATAACAAATTAGTTTTGTAAATGAATTTACAAATATGGAACAGGTGCGAATATTTGAACTTCAAAATATATTTTATGCTTTACAGATTGCAGGAATTGCCGATGCTAAGAACAATGCAGGGACAGCAAATATTTGACGTAATTTATGCTTGGTTGCAACACAATTTTACTTCTATTTTATAAACAGAAATTTGATATCACTGAATGCTAATTACTTTCCCCTTTATTTAAATAACTTGTTCTCCATATTTTATATAATTTCTCCACTCTTAATGAATATAAACAATATATAGTTATACAGATTAAATTTTCTGTTATTTTTAGCATGTTTGAAATTAAAATGTAAAAAAAAAAAAAATAAATAAATAAATAAATAAATTGTATTTAATCACTGTTTTTATGCCATTTATTATATCAACAGGACAAAAAAATAGAGTATAAATGTATCAGTAATAGTCTAAGAAAAATTTGATAGCTATAAAAAAGAATTTTTTTTTTTTAACCCTGACTAAAATTTTATTTCCTAAAAATTAGTTTTGAAAGTTAAATTTGGGGGCCCTTTTGTATTTCAGTGGGTAAGTTCGGGCTTCATGGGTCTATTCGGTAAACAGGCCCTGAGTAGTATTTGTGTTCCTATTTTTATTACAGGAAATTAGACTGATACGGATAATTCAAAAATTACTAATTAACCCATTTTCGGCCAAAGGTGCGTAAACGCACCACTTCAATAAATATATTTTTATTAACACTGTGACGTATATTTTTCACAAATTTTATTTTTCTGCTATTTTTAAAGGTTCTGGAGACATCTATAAAATATTAGTAATTCAATTGAAATAATCACTTTCTGTTGAGAAATTTTCAAAATACGCTGGTTTTTTACTTGAAACTGTTATTGACAAATTCGACTTTTTGAAAATGTATAATTATTCCACTTGAGATTAATCATATGCTATATAAAATGAAGAAAAGTTGCAAGTTCTGTAAATAAAATAAAAATAAAACAAATGCCATAAGAAAACTTAAAATTTTTTATTTAAATTTAATGGCAAATTATTAATGATAAATTAATAATGATAACGTCAAATTAAAAAAAATATTATTTTTCATGCACGAAACTTTTTTGGTGTCTTAATGAATGTAATTTAAGCAAATTTCAATGCAAATAATACCACATTTTATAAAATTTCTATGCTTGGCCTAAAATGGGTTAAGCTACATTTTGAATAGACTTCATTCTTATACAGTATTAGGCGAACATGAGACTTAAATGAATAAGAACTAAAATTAATTCCAAATAAATGGAAATTTAGAATGGATTTTGAAAGTTTTTCGTTCATTTCATTTTTCATTTGAATTTTCGAATTTTTTAGAAACCGTTTAAGATCGAAGCATTTACATCTTAAAAGTAACCACAGCATTAAATTCCAAGATTATATACGAATTGTATCACAAATATTGCAATTTTAGAACGTTGTTTGCTTTTGCACCCTTTTAAATTTCGAATTTTTAGAAAACTATTCTAGGCGATCATTTAACTTTTAAAAATAGCAGGCATGTCAATTTTCAAGTTTCTATCCTTAACAATTCCACAGAAATCTTAATTTAGAACGCTTTTCGCGCTTTCAATCTTTTCAATATCGATTTTTTTTTTTCCTTTTCTTGTTTAACTGTTCTGTGCGATCATTTACTTCTTAAAAGTAGCAGCCATGTCAAATTTGAAGTTTCTGTCTTTAACAATTCCTTGGAAATCGTAATTTAGAACGTTTTTAAAACGCTTTCCGCTCATTTCACCCTTTTTAATTTCGAATTTTTTTAGAAACCATTCTTAGAGAGCATCTGTATCTTAAAAGTAACCGCCATGCCAAATTTCTAGTTTCCAGTCCCTTTAATATCACAAAAATCGTAATTTAAAACTTTTATTTCTTCTGAACCCTTTAAAATCTCGAATTTGAAAAAAAAGAAAAAGAAAGGAAAAGAAAAAAGAAAAAGAAAAGAAAAAAGATTTTTTTTCTGTGCGTGCACTTGCGTCTTACAACTAGTAGCTATGCGAAATTTCAAGTTTCCATCTTTAACAAATTCCATAGTAATCGTAATTTAAAACGTTTTTAGAATGCTTTGCGGGCATTTCGACCTTTTAATTTTCCAATTTTTTAGAAATCGTATTTACATCTTATAAGTAACTACTATGCCAAATTTCAAGTTTCTACGTAGCTCCTTCAGTATACCACAAAAATCGCAATTTTAGAACGTGTTTCGCTCCTCCATCAATTTGTCACCATTACTTTTGAAATCGGTATAATTTCAGATATTACCCCCAGCAAATAAACAAAAAAACAAACGTTACTTCTTTATAATATTAGTATAGATTTTCGAAAATATAAAAAATATCCTCACGGACGCGTTTTTGAATATTCGAACTGTAAATATTTTTTGTGCAATTTAAATCCGAAATTTTTTGTCAAAATCGACAACTTGAAAATTTGAACGACTACCAGTTTCTTCAGGATCGAAAAATTGATAAACCCATCTGAGAAGGACTACAAAATATCGTAAATTTTAAGGTATTATTATTATTATTATTATTATTATTATTATTATTATTAGTATTATTAATATTATTGGTCTTTGTATTTTGCTATAGATAAGCAAATTTCACGATTCACCTGGTACCGCGAGACGCTTCAATTTTTTCACACCCCTGTATCAAAGGCGCCCAGAGGACCATTTTTCAACCAATTTCCAAATAAAATATTGTTTTCAAAACTTGATGCAAATGAAAGATATGCTCTTTCATTTGCAAAAAACTACACTATTATTACTAGTATATAATTGCGCTAAAAAAATCGCAAAAAAAATGGAGAAATTTTTTAAGTTTTTTTTTTTTTTTTTAAGTTATAACATTCCTTAAATCTATATCAGTCAAAATCAGATTTTTTCGAGATTTTTGTGACTTGTATCGCCTTTCGATTAAATTTTGATTTTATTAAATTTAATCAACGCCTTTTTTTAAAAAAAAGCTTTTTATTAAAAAAAATACCAATTTATCAAGCAATAATTTGATAATCTAAAAAAAAAATAATAAAAAATAAAGAATAAATTTAAAATCAACTGTCTAATAATTCTTATTCTGGTTATAACCTATTTAAAATGGTGTTCATTAATCATTTTTGTGACTAAAATTCCGACTTGTACCGAAAATTCGGCTTTTTTCATAGAAACTCATATTTTTAGCCGAAACCTGAAGAAAAAAAAAAAAAAACATTCGGTCAGCTACTAACGTAAATCAAGTTAATAAAAGCCATGAATGCCGTCAATTACGTTTCAGAAAAATGTCATAAAATTGCATACCACGCAAGGTAGAACAATACGAATCTAAAAGACAACGAACGATAAAATATTATTAAGTCATCCTATATTTTTATTTGTGATAAAAATGCATTCAAAAGGTAAATGTCACATATTTTATCGTTCGAAAATTACGCAATACAGATATACAGAATCATTAAGTTCATTATCGATTGATAAAAAAATTCCAGATTAAATTGCTAAATTCCCCTTCTAAAAATAGAAGATAAAATTTATCTAAAGTATGAATTATTCAAAAAACCCTTTTTCGATAATTTTTTTTCTTCATTTTTTTTCCTTTATTTTATTTTTTATTTAGTTACTTTCGACCAACGTGTCTGGATGAACTTCGAAAATGAGACTATCGAATTCCAAATATTGAATTTTCGCCGCGTATTTTATCAATGTGCTCAGCAATTTTTGTCAATAATCGGCAGATTTACGTTTCCCATAGCTGATCAGAAGCAACAGGTATTACGGAAGTTCACAGTGCAAGGCCAGGTGAAGTGGAATCACTTGATTATCTGTACTTCAAATTGTCATGATATCATCGATGACACAATCTTATTTTATCAAAATATCGATTTGTATAAAAAAAGGGAAAAAAAATTAGACATATATAGGAATAATTTCGAGGTTTAAAAGGGGAGAAAATCTTTTAAGCGGGGGAGGGGGGGGGGGGGGAGGAAACAACAATTGCGAAATCTTACGCTGATATTGATGATCTTTTCCTTGGGAGAAACTGTAGTGATTTCAATATATATATTATATATATATGTGTGTGTGTGTGTGTGTGTGTGTGTGTGTGTGTATTCAGTGCCTAATTTACGGCAGGGCATTCGGGGCACGGGCCCAATCACCCCCCCCCCCCCCCCCAAATGCTACTGAAGATTTTGTCAATTATTGTCCAAAATCTGATTAAGTTTTAACTATTAAAAAACAAAATTAATATGGATTTTTTTTTTCATTTAAAAATAACTACTTCACTCACATGAAAACACCCGCTCGCTAACATTAATTCGATGGGAATTTTTTTTCTAATATCTCGTTTGCATTTCAACATTTTTAAAAGATTTTTTTTTTCATTGGATAGTTGAAGTCAATCTCTATAAAGACCGTTTATTTATTTATTTTTTTTTAAATTTGGTTTACAGGTTTTTTTTTTATTAGGATACTTTCACTTTCGGAACCGATTTCGAAAAATCGTTAGTGAGATTATGAGGATGTTATAAAAACTTTTACTGCTAAAAAATTGAGAAGAAAATTTATATAAAAAAAAATCATTAAATATCACAAAATTATTAAAGTTAGTAGTGGTTGTCTTAATATTTACCGCTTTCAATGATGATTTTTTTTTACTCAAGACCGTTGTAAGCATCGGTGTAAGCCCCCCCCCCCCCCCATAAGCATTTGTGTCCAAGGCCCCCAAATTTGAAAATAGGTCTCTGTGTATATATATATAATTAAACTGAGATCACGTGTTCAAAAATCAAAGGAAAAAACAATACAAAAATAAAACACAGTACATGGAAGATGCAAATATGAGAAACTATGAATATCTTACGGATTCTTCAGAGGAGCTTCATAAGAATAATTCCTATTAAAACTATGTTATTTTCTCAAATATTGTCAGCATTAAGCCTAAAAATCGGTCAAGTACGAGTATAAATCGCGCTACATTAAATTTATTAATTACTATTTAGAAATTAATATACTCCTACTACCCCTAATTTTTTCATAATTTTAGTGTCAGTAGATTCTGAAATAGGAGGGGGGTTGGGGGGGGGTGACATATTTTTCCAATATACTTTCGACGATATCTCTGAAAATATAATACCTAAAAGTAAAACAAATATATTTTTGAGTTTGATGTTACGAGAACTTTCGAATGATACCCCGTACGATATATAGAAAGAAAGGTTTTTTACAAGTAACTTAATTAATATCTCGGCTAATTACTATAGGTGCAGATTCCCAAAATCTGGAAGGAGCCAGAGTGGCTCCTAAACCCAAAAAATCCAGTGGCCACATTGTGAAACAAACGCATAAAAACAACAGCGTTTATATGGGAAAAGAAACTCGAAAAGCGACCAATTGACAAAATTTGCATTTTTAGGTGCGTTCGTAATTATATAAATACGTAGCACCTATTGTCGTCGTCTGGTCCGTCCGTCTGTCTGTCCGTCCGTCCGCATATAACAACGCAAAAACTACCCAACCGAATGGTTTGAAATTTAAGATACATTATCTTTGAAGAATTTTGTCGAGACATCTTAAATTTTATGAAAATCGAATCAAAAGTTTAGAAGATATTAATAAAAATATTTATTAAGAAATTTGAATTTTTTTTTTTTTTTTTAATGGGTGCTTTCTTGTTACACGAGCTTCCGATGTTTAACCGTCAAGCGACCGAGATACTTATTTTATGACAGGAATTAATCTGCGGACGATATATAATTCATTTCACAGAATTAAAAATCGTCAAGATCTGAATATTTATAGAACTAGCTATAGTACGAATGCACCTCATTTGTCACCTTTGACGTACAATTTCCAACTTGTTTTTTCTTGAGGGGGGGGGGGGGGAGCTGATTGGGAAATTTCGCGGTTCTAATTCGCGATCGATTGACGAAATTTGCAGTTTTATTTCGTGAGCGATTGCTGAAATTGGTGGTTTTATTTGGCGATCGATCGACGAAATTTTCGGGATTTTTCAGTGACCGTTTTCACGAAGTTCACGGCCGATTGAGGAAATTCCCGATTTATTTTCATTACTGATTAACGAATTGATTTTACGGAAATCTGCTAAAAAAATAAAATAATAATTCGAGGAATTCCACTAATTCATGGAAGAATCACATGCCGATATCTAGTGTCTACCTGTAAGAACATATCTGAATAATCTACAAAATTATTATTTTCTCGGTACAAATTTTTTTGCGTCGCAGGCTAATTGCAATATGCCGCCTCCGCCGCTGAGGTTTTTTTTTTTTTTTTTTTTTTTTTACAAAGAAAACGGGCAATTTTCGAATCCGCGGAAATGTGGCATCCATGTTTAATCATATTTTTTAATTATGGACAGTAGAAAAAAGAAGAAAAGCGGTAAATATCGCGGAATTATGAAGGAGAGTCCGATTTTATAAAATAAAAAAATAATAAAAATAAATAAAAATAAATAAAAACTTTACTGAAATCTGTCGTTCGGCGAAAAATGACATCCCTGTAAAACACATGGCGACTTAGACATCAAAAGTTATTGGCCAAAGCAAAACATTTAGTCGCCCACGTGGAAACTGGCGACCATGAATCTGCACCTATATAACAGTTGAAAAAATTCAATTCAGCATTTTTTGCCGATGTACCCGTTACCTTTTGTATATGATCTACAAAAACAACTTTTCAAAAGTAAAAAAAAAAAAAAAAAGTCGTGGCTAAAAAATGGTGTGATATCAAATTTCCAAGCAATTATATTACTTATTTAACTTTTTTCCATTAAATAAGTTATCATATATATAAGTCGAGTGCCTACGTACATGTTAATAGAAATCGTTTTCTCCTGTACTAAATACATCCTAACGAGTTTCTGAAAATTCAATTTTTTTTTCAAATTTTGCATGATGGGCTTGGTGGCCATCTTTGCATATTATTCACAAAATTCTAACCACCCAAATCCGTAGTTAAAATCCGAAGTTAAAAATTGTTATTTAAACAAATATTTTAAGCGTTTCATTTATAGACTTGTATGCTCTGAAAATTATGTCTTAAGAAAATGATGATTTATCTTAAAGATTCATCTTATGATTTATTTTTTAGAGTAATTAATAATTTCAAACTAGTAAAAATCAATTTCTCAAAATATCAGTCTTATCTAATTTATCTGTCCGTAGTTAAAATCTGAAGTTCGAAATTGTTATAAACATATTACATTGCAAACATATTACGCTTTTACTTTAGAAATTTGGGTGCTTAGAAATATGGAAAGATGGCCGCCAAGCCCATCATGCATAATTTGAAAAAAATTGAATTTTCAGAAACTCGTTAGGATGTATTTAGTACAGGAGAAAACGATTTCTATTAGCATATACGTAGGCACACGACTTATATATATGATAACTTATTTAATGGGAAAAAGTTAAATAAGTAATATAATAGCTTGGAAATTTGATATCACACCATTTTTTAGCCTCGACTTTTTTTACTTTTGAAAAATTTTTTTTGTAGATATAATTTCTTTTTTTAAAAATAGATTAAACATAATTTAAATAATCTAAACATGAGAAATAATTTAAAATTACATTTTACTTTCAGTCATTGTCTAAAGGGTTAGCTAGAAATACCAGTAGATTTTTCAATTAAACTAATTACACTCTTAAAAACAACATACTAAATGTGGATTGTTATAATACTTGTTATCCTCCGTTAAGAAATATCACTGACTTATCCATGAAATGAATAAAAATGGAATACGTACATAGCGAGTCAGCGCTGCATTTGAAATCAAACGTGATATCACGCTCTTTTATTGTTAGCACTAGCTGGCTTCGCCCGCTAGCGGGCCCCTAATTTACATCGGGGCCTCGAATCTTGTAAAACCTCGAATAAGATAAACCTCGAACCGAACGAACCTCCGACCTGGTTCCCCGCTGCCTTCGGCACCGGATAATCCCTTAATTTGCACATCGAATAGTATAAACCTCTAACCAAACGGTTAGAGGTTCCGACCCGACCCTCCCTACGACCCGACCCTCCGACACGGGTCCCCGCTGCCTTCGGTACCGTATAGCAGTCGTGCTGCGCACGCTCAAGTTCCATCTTCCACCACCAGGTATTCAATCTACTCTATATGAACCTCGGGCACTAAAATCGTTATGGCTATAGATGTCGAGTCGAATGAGCTATACCCCGTCGTGATCCAGCCCATAGAACCAGAGATAGGAAAGTGCCCCCTGGTGGTGAAAAAACGAACTAAAATGGGAAAGCTCTATCGATGTCGAGTCGAATGAGTCATACCCGTCGTGATCCGACCCATAGAAACAGAGATAGAAAAGCTCCCCCTGGTGTTGAAAGCTAATCGCGTTTGGGGGGGCTAAGTGGGGGATGAACACCGGAGATGCAAAATAGGATTAAGCGGTCACAGACCTTTTCAGCGATGTATCACATTAGGGGTATGTGCAAAATTTAGAAAATACCCCCCCCCCCCTCCTGCATAATATGATTAAGCGTTCACAGACCTTTCCAACGATATATCACATGAGAGGTGTCGGCAAAATTTAGAAAAGTGCCCCCTTTGGGGGGGAGTGAAAGTGGGAGGATGGACCCCGAAGACACATAATATGAATAAGCGGTCACAGGCCTTTCGAACAATATATCACATCAGTAGTGTCGGGGGGGCGCAAAATGTGGGGTGACATCTGTGGTGCATAACATGAATAAGTGGTCACAGCCCTTTGTAACGATATGTGACATGACGGATATCGTTAAAATTTAGAAAAGTTCCCCACCCCTTGTGTAGGCAAAACGCGCTCCGCTCCTCCCTATAATTTTTGACGCGGCTTTATTTTTAAAATTTATGTTATGTGTTATAAAATATCGTAAAGTTTCAAACAGATAGCCCTATTATACTTCCTAATTTTGTTCACGCCCCTGCCCATCCCGTCCCCGAAATGTGACGTGCCATTCTTTTTTATAAATTTTTTATCATGTCTTATAAATTACCTTAAAGTTTAAAACAGATCGCATTGGAATTTAATATATTTGCTGAAATTACTATTATATATAGAATAATATAAAAATAAACCCTCTTTTAGCTTGTAATTAAGATATATGAACAATTTTTAGATTTTCTGAAAGCTGATTTTTATTTATTTATTTATTTATTTATTTATTTATTGTTTATTTATTTATTTTTTGCGTAGCCCTGTGCATGTTTGGAATTTCTTAGCAATTTCTTAGATTTACGTTATTTTATACAATTAAACATTGTACTGTTACAATAAATTTAAATGGAAACTTCACTTCTAAAACAAAAATAATTTAACAACTGGATTTCATTAATTTATAGGAAAATGACGTGAAAGGTATTCCTGCGAACGAAATGCCTGTCCTTTACCGTTTTTTTTTTTTTTTTTTTTAGAAATAAATGAATCACATTTAATTCATTTCAAAAATTTTGTTTACGTTTGGGAAGAAATTTTAAATGCCGATAACTCTTAATGTATACATTTTAGAAGGTACATCTTCCCTCCAAAACTAATTTATTTTTAAAGATCTTTCTAAAAACGTAAATTATATATTTAAAATATTTTTAAAAGTATAAACACTACGTCTGATTACTTTATTTTACAATATTATAAAAACACGCATTTTATCAAACAATTAAATACACTAAACAAACAGGAGGGAAAAATTGAACTGGGCCAGGACTCGAACATGGGACTTCATGCGTACCTTGCTGACGCTCTGCGACTGAGCCACCCAGATCGTTATCCTTGACCCGCAATTTCTCATACTTATTCATATTGCAAACAGTCATCTGCCACAGTTTGCAGTCATATTTAATTGTCTGCTAAAATGTGTGTTCTTATAATTATGAAGTTTTATTTAAAAAAAATATCTTCAGAAGAAAATGGCTGACTTGCAGATGACATTTGATGTGGTTATAACCTGTAATTGATTTGTGCTATTATAATACAGATGGTACATGGTCGTTGGCGGGTTTTATCTCTGTTTTGGCATAATTTTTTAATCGCCAAGTTAATAAACAGTTTTTTGCTAATTAAGGATTTTTTTTTTTTTTTTTTTTTTTTTTTTTACATTGGATTTTATAAAAGCACATAGATTACGTAATTACTTGTCCAAAAATGCAATTCTTTTTTTATTCTGCCCAGTATTAAGGTCTCTAGGTTGTTTGAAAAAAAAAGTTTGACGAAGAAAAAAGTTATCATTTTACGTAACTCGACGTTTTAAAAAAAAATCCATATCTCTGTTTATAAATCACTTATGAAGATGAGTTTGGTATTAAATTGAAGAAATTCTTCATTAGATTCTTCTAGTTTTCGTTTTTTTTTTTCCTGCGACGCTTGCTTTATTTGATATCTGATATTTTAATCTGGCATGTTTTGTCGATTTAACATTGCGAAGTTGCTTTCTGTAAGTAAGCAGTAGCGGTCTAGTCCAGTTCTTGGCGTTGTTTGTGTGGCGTTTTTTTTTTTTTTTTTTTTTTTTTTTTTTTTTTTTTTTTTTAAAGCTTGGCTTGGCAGAGCGACCGCCCTGCTTGATCTATAAAATTTATACACAGCAAGTAATAATACAAAAAATTAGTAACATTTAAAAACGCAAACCCCACTTCCACAATTTAACGCTTTTCCATAAATTATCACTCATAGTCGGTACTTTAACCGAATTATTTGGTGTGTCACTGTAAATCAACGATAAATGCTATGAATACCCTATTCTATTACAGTAAGCATTTTGTAGTGCATTTTAGTGAGTTATTTCAATTTCAGTATGTTTGAAATAGTCTTACATCATTAGTATTTATTGCAAACGATTTTGTACCCATAGACCATAATGTATCGGAATTCTTTTGAGTGTCTCTGTAAACGAACAATAAATGCTGCACGCTTCATTTTCAATACCGAACATGCCATAATTAATCTAAATAACATATACCAGTTACATGGCAATCCGAGTTTATTTACGCGAGTTAGAGCGCGGACAGACAGAGGTCCAGACAAAACAAATTCATAAACACTTTTCAATATGTTGTAAAGTGTTAAAAAAAAAACAATTATTAAAGCCAAGTTATGTGAATGAAGTTTTTTTTCCCTTGCGTGTGTATGTGTAAATGTAACTTTACTCTTAATAAAATTATCTTTTTCAAATTGAAATATCTTTTTAACACTTTCCAACATAGTTGAAAAGTGTTTATGAATTCGGTTTGTCTGGACCTCTGTCTTTCTTTCCGTGCTCTAACTCGCGTAAATATATACGGATTGTCATGCAATTCATATATGTTATTGAGGTTCTCTATGGCATATTCGGTATTGAAAACGAAGTGTGTAGTACTTATAGTTTTTTTTTTTTTTTTTACAGGGACATTCAAAAGAATTCCTTTACATTACGGTCTATGGGAATAAATCATTTGCGGTTTATTTTAATGATGTTACACAATTTCAAACATATTGAATGTGATATATATCACTGAGGTGCACTGCAAGAGGCTTATTATAGAATAAGGTGTGCATAGCACTTACAGTTCCTTTACATGGTTACTCAAAACAATTCTTTTACATACGGGCTATTGAGAAAAATCGTTTGCGGTTTATTTTAATAATGTTTCACTATTTTAAACATATTGAAATTGATATATATATCACTGAGGTGCCCTACAAGAGGCTTACTATGGAAGATGGTGTGCAGAGCACTTATAGTTCCTTTACAGAGACACTTAAAAGAATTCTCTTACATTACGGTCTGTGGTAAAAAATTGTTTGCTGTTTATTTTAATAATATTTCACTATTTCAAACGCATTGAAATTGACATATATCACTAAGGTGCATTACAAGAGGTTTATTATAGAATACTGTGTGCATAGCATTTATCGTTCATTTACCGGGACAGATCACATATAGGGCAGCCCAAAATAATTTGGATATTTTTCCGAATATTGTTGGTAATGTCTTAATTTGTGCGTTTTACGTTATGCCTTTCACCTTCTTAAACACTAAAGATTTGTAAAATTATTCTGGAAGTATTAGAAAGTGTTACGTAATCTATGCTTGACGCATGATTTTTCGTTCTTGTTTTAATAAATGTCATCATTTTCCTATCTTCGCTATAAAAATTACATTTTTTTTAAACATAAAGTTAAAGAAAACCATCAAATGATTCACACCATTTACATATTAAAAAATAAGAATAATAATCACGGTAATAATAATTTCGTTTAAAACTCTTTTTGCTCTCATCTACCTCGAAATGTCTGTAGTATAAAAATACAAAACAAAAATAGAGATTTTACGAAAGTGATAAAAGTAATAACTACTCTGATATGAAAAGGAGAAATCCAACCACATATAATTACTTTCAATCCATATTTTTCTAAGACACATGACGTATGACGGGAAAAATTAAATTAGATGGTAAAATCATATTTCCCATTAATAATAACGATGTTTTCGTAAGAACAGTTTAAAAAAAGAAAAGAAAAATAAACTAAATAACTTGTATGTGAGGAAGGGAAGGGGGGAGGGAGTTACTAGAAAAAAGTTTCATCTACATTATATCCGTGTTCATGATTTTCTTCAATAGAGAAAGCTCTCACAGTGTTATGAGAATCCATTATCACTGCTTCATGGAATTAGCTTTGCAGGTAATTATATTTTACAGGTAATGTAGTTACTTCGTGTCAAAGGTCTGCACGGTCCCGGCCGCCTGAACTGGACTTAACTTTTTTCGGGCTGTGTTTCAACGTTTTAATAGATAAATATTAGGGATATTGTATTTTTTTTTTTTTTTTTTAAGACCGCTGACCAGGCCCCTACCGCCCAGGCTTTTGCCTAGCTTAACGAGTTGATACCTGGCAACGGGGCGAGAATTCGCCTGCTCTTCGCTTAGCGAAGATGTGTTTGTTAAATCTATAGGCCGACATGGCTTCAGCGCGTCTTGTTGCTTTAATTGCTTTTTCTTAGCTGGCCGGTTGCTAATTGATTTTTGATGAGGCGGTTCAGCACTGCGCAGTGTAGCGAAGTCATGCCGGACGGATGTGAGATGCTGGGATATTTACTATTTCCTCGTTGCATCGCTCATCCATACGTCATGCCATCTCTACTCGAGTTGGTCTCGTAATTTAGAACCTTGATCTGGTGACGAGACCTTCACCAGACTAGGCACCCCCAGTAATTCACAGGTAACTTGGAGGACTTTACACCCACGACGAATTTTACATGCCCCGGGCGCCATTAGCGTACATGATTGTATACACTGAAAAAAAAAAAAAAAAAAAAAAAAAAAGAAAGAAAAAAGGAAAAAAAAAAAAAAAAAAAAAAAAGTGTTGATTTTACAGTATAATACTAGCATCCCAGCTGCTAGTATTATACCGTAAAATTAACAGTAATAAACAGTAAAATAAGCAGTAATACGCTACCGTGCATAGTATTATACTATAATCAACAACTTTTTTTTTTCAGTGTATATTTTAGTGTGCATTTTAGTATGCATTTTTAGTATGCAGTACATTTTTAGTGTGCATTTTAGTATGCAGTAGTATTCTTAATATTTTATGTTTTATTTATTTGGTTCTATTTATTTTGATTTAAATAACTTAACTATATTGAATTCACGTTTTTAAACGTTCCTTAAACACGTTTCCGGAAAAAAAAATGGTAATAATAGTAATAAATAAATTGCTGGGAGAAGAACCAAAAGGTGAAATCTCAACCATCTAATGGTTAACAGAATTTTTAGAAATTTTAAGATCTTTATTTTGGTATAAAGAATTAAAGAGAAATATTCTTAAAACCAACATTTTTCTCCATAGACCTTTAAATTTGCGATTTTTTGAACCGTATTTTTCTTCTAGTCTAAACTGCATTTTTCTTTTTTTTTTTTTTTTTTTTTATGAATCTTCATTTGAATGTAATAATTGTCTAAGAAATTGTCAATGTTGTTATTCTATATCCCATGGCTTGCTTAGATATAACCTGAAAAATGATGTGCTTTAAAAATTTTCCACATATATATATACAACAACTTACATTAAAAAAACATTGACCTTGGCTTTTATTCCTTAGATATTGATCATAGATATATATTATAAACTAGCTGAAGTACCCAGCGTTGTCCGAGATTGTAAGAATGTTTGTGTAGACAAATCAATTTCAAAATTAAACATGTTATACAAAGAATTTCAAAATGTTAAAATATGCCAATATTTCTCTAATCGGGTTTTTATCCTGATTCAATACGTTCCTCAGACTCAGATGATGTTATATTCACCTGCTGATGTCACATCTACTTGCTATTTCTCTATTACTCATATGGATACTCTCTTTGTATGATTCTCAAACATTTGAAAAAGTCCGTTAAACTTCCAATATGACGTCGTATTAATTTTCTTTTTAATTCTCTAATGACGTCATATTAACCTGCTTCTGCACTTACACATACTCATACTCCTTGTATTATTGAGAATTGTTTGAAAATTTCCGTTACATTATCAATATGACGATACATTAATCTTTTTTTTTTTTGCAATTGGTGAAACTGTTTATTTCATTTTCATTTTTCACATGGAAATCTTTCAATAGAAAATGAATTATTGTAGTAATAATTTAATTGTGGATTTTTAATTGTTGGCAACTGCTATAACGAAAAATGTTTAAATTTGATAAGAAAAAGCTGTTAGATTTGTGGATTTTTTTATTAATTAAAAATTATCTATACATTATTTCGATTCCGGATTACTTTAGTTGGCTCGGCCGTGTTTTAATACACCTACACGTGACATTTCCCAATTCTGGCTTTCAAACTGTTGATCTGTATAAAAGTGCAGACAGACAGACAAATTTTCATTTTTATATATTAGATTACAAAGTTACGTAAAAAAAGTTACATAATTTTATGAAATCGATTAAAATTTTCAGGGGATTAAATTTGAAGAAATAATAAAAAATTTTATACGAGCCCCCACGTAAAAAAAGTTTCCCCCAATGAGTAAAATGTGCCCCATACACTAATAAGGTCATTTATAAAATTTCAGCATTTTATCATAAAAAGTCGCAGAGATATGAAAATACATAAATGCTGACTTAAACCACTTTTCGACGCCTGGATATGATCTGCAGTCGTACACTGTCAGAAAAAACGGCAAAAATTTCAGCATAATTTGCTGTAAATTTATGCATCTAAATTGTCAGCATTTTTTGCTGTAACATTTAGTATGATTAGAGTCATATTTGCAGTAAAATTAGCATGTTTGAAGGACATCTCACTGTAAAATTCCAAACATAATATTATTTAAAACCTATTTTGCTGTCAATTTACAGTAAAATATGCTGGCGATTTGGATACATAAATTTGCAGCAAATTTTGCTGTAATTTTGGCGTTTTTTCTTAGAGTGTACACAAATTACGAAAGAAACAATGATTGCATAAATAAATAATTTTTATTTGTACAAAAGTTATAAAGTCTAAACTGTGTAGAAATAATAACTTTACGCAAACATTATAAAACTTGCTCAAAATGCTTTCTAACAGAGACAGATATTTGCATATGCAAACATTTCTAAACTGTTTTAATGTTCATTGACTGTGTCATTTCCAAGTTTTAATCTGTAATTCATCCTGTAAAAATTTAAGGTATTTTTCAGGAAGCATAGTTTTGTAAATCTGTAAATAAAACTAAAGATAAGAGCCATATTTTATTTGCTTATGATGCATTTCTGCGTCGCGTTATCTGTACTCTGGCTGTAAACATTTGCATTTTATAATATTAATTATTATTATTTGCATTACTCATTTACTTTTATTTTCAAACACATTAATGAGCAGTGTACATGTCTATAAAAAACCCCTTTAAAATTACACAAAACTAGTCAATCTGTCAAAAATTGTAAAAATATTTTCACCTGTTGTTCTGAGGCATCCTCAGTTACTTATGTTATGTTTTCTGCTTCATCAGTCAATCCGTTGAAAACCTTTATTTTGCTTTTTTCTAGTAACATATGGCGCCATCTGTTTTCGATTTTTGCGTGGATCATATCATTGCATATTTCTGAGTTTGATGTAAATATTTCTATGGCTTACAGAATGCGTAGTTTAAATTATAATAATTGGCTAATTTTTCAACATTATTGAAGTCTATTTCAATTGGAGATTTGTTGTTTAATCTGGCTATTTCAGTGGTTGATTTATTTAAGTTTTATCTCTTTCCTGTTCTTTCATTCTGTCTTAAATTTTCCTTTTTGCCATACCTATATATGAAATAGCTTTTCCTTCGTTATGCTTGAAATTAATTTTGTATATATCTGATGTCTGCTGATAATTAATTTTCTCTGCGTCTGATCTGATTAATTTGAAAATCGATGGATTTGGGATGATGGGAGTATTTATTCCAAGTTTTTTTAATTCTCTTTTTAATTTTAGGGAAATGCCTTTTATAAACGGAATTGAATTTGTAAATTTTACCTTTTCTTTTTGAGCTGGTTGTATCCTGTCATATCTTGACGTCACTTTTCGATTAATTTCTGTATTGTTTTTGTGGCGTATCCTGCATCCTTAGCTATTGCTTTAATTTAAAAAAAAAAAAATTCAATTAAAAAAAATTGTATTTTAATTTATGATTAACCTCTCACCAACTTTGTTTAAAGAAAGCACGAAGTAGCGAATTTATTAAATCAAATTTTAATTTTGCTCGGTTTCTTTTTTATGATATGGCAACAGTAAGGGGGGAAAAAAGCATTATTTAAACTATCATTTCAGAATTTTTAAATTGTTTTCTCAATGTATAATCACAATCTAATTAATATTAAACTATTATAGTTGATAAAAGTGTGTAGTTAAAAAATATTTGCACTCTTTCTTTTTTATTTATATTTTCTACTTTTCAATGTTTAAAATATTTCTTTGATGCACTTTCACAGCCAGTTGGCTTGTTTTGGCAAGATTGGTTTGGCGCTTCATTAAATCCATTGTTATTGTAACTCGTAAACAATTACCTATAACCATAACGAATATTTGACGATTTATTATACCTGCGGCCGGCTAACGTAAGATTCTCTTAAAATTAATTTATCAATTTATTGTTAAGTCCTAAAAATATTAAAATATTGTATTGCCATCGGAAACACACCTGTGTACACATAATTTTTATAATTCTTGCCAATTAGGAAATGATTGAAAAATCAAGAACAAATTTACATACAAAAACAAAGTTATGCTAGTTTATTGTTAAGTTCTAAAAATATTGAAATGTTGTATTGCCATCGGAAACACACCTGTGTACACATAATTTTTTATAATTCTAGCCAATTAGGAATTGATTGAAAAATCAAAAAAAAATTTACAATTTTACATACAAAAACCAAGTTATATTTATTTATAGTTAAGTTCTTAAAATATTGAAATGTTGTATTGCCATCGGAAACACACCTGTGTACACATATTTTTTATAATTCTAGCTAATTAGGAAGTGATTGAAAAATCAAGAACAAATTTACAATTTTACATACAAAAACCAAGTTACGTTAATTTATTGTTAAGTTCTAAAAATATTGAAATGTTGTATTGCCTTCGGAAACGCACCTGTGTACACATATTTTTTTATAATTCTAGCTAATTAGGACGTGATTGAAAAATAAAGAACAAATTTACAATTTTACATACAAAAACCAAGCTACGTTAATTTATTGTTAAGTTCTAAAAATATTGAAATGTTGTATTGCCATCGGAAACACACCTGTGTACACATAATTTTTATAATTCTAGCTAATTAGGACGTGATTGAAAAATAAAGAACAAATTTACAATTTTACATACAAAAACCAAGCTACGTTAATTTATTGTTAAGTTCTAAAAATATTGAAATGTTGTATTGCCATCGGAAACACACCTGTGTACACATAATTTTTATAATTCTAGCTAATTAGGACGTGATTGAAAAATAAAGAACAAATTTACAATTTTACTTACAAAAACTAAGTTATATTTATTTATAGTTAAGTTCTGAAAATATTGAAATGTTGTACTGTCATCGGAAACACACCTGTGTATGTGTACACATAATTTTTTACAATTCTTGCCAATTAGGAAATGGTAAAAAATCCAGAACAAATTTACAATTTTACATACAAAAAACAAGTTATGTTAAATAAAAAAGTGTAAAAACGATTTGTTTGCGAAAGGCATTTTCCGCTTGCCTTAAATGAATTTAAACAGAAAACAAACAAGGATGTATTAATCACAAGTTTGAACGATTTCCTGCTTCTCTTATCAATAAGAAAAAAAATATATATGAATAAAAAATAAAAACGGATCATTTAACCTTCTGACATATAAAACATGTAACTCTTATCTAACCACAGATATAATACCTTGAAATTTAAATCATACGTTAAAAAAGCAACCAAACATAATCTGAGCTAAAAAAAATTGAGACTATTTGTTCTTTGTCAATATCACTTTATCTTTGTTGCTAAATATTTCTTTGCTGTTTTTCTTAGAAAACTCTCGTTTTCTCGCGCGTACTTTGGTAAAAGCGATTTTGTGAATCATGTCTAAGTTCACGCTCCTTTTTGATAAGCATATATACGGCATATGTTGTCTTTTTTTAACACTTTCCAACATAATTGAAAATTGCTTATGAATGCGGTTTGTTTGTCCGTTTGTCTGAGTCATAACTCTCGTAAACATACTCGGATTCGGATTGTCATGTAATTGATATTTATATATTTAAAGCGAAAAGCGCATTCTGTCAAATTCACACTCTCTTTTCCACACGAAAATCGTCTCTTTATGCATGCTTCAACTTTTTTTTTTTTTTTTTTTTTTTTTTTAAAGGCTTCTACCCTCAGAAACTGGAAACATGTTTAGCCCTCCACCTATTTAGTCTAGAACTGTTTAGCCTAGGTGGATTGAAAAGGGTTGATAGAAAAAGGATGGCATAATATGGCCATTGCGTTGAAAGCTCTTTAAAAGAAAAAAATATTTTTTCACGAAATTTTTACACGGGCTGTAAAACCGGTTTTTTTTTATAACCAATAAAGATTTCAAAGAGTTCGGATAAAATGAGTGCTTTTATCGCTTAACATCAATATTTTTTTGCGAATTTTTCATTTTAAAATATAATTTCATACAAAGTTGGGTTAAAGTTATAGAATAACAAAAACTTGATTTAAAAAAATATATATATATTATCACGGGCCCGGGCAATGCCTGGCGGGTCAGCTAGTATATTATTGAAGTACTATGGCATGTTTGGTATTGAAAATGAAGTGGTGTAACATTTATCTGGAGGCACGGCAGTGCCTCCGCCAAGTCCAGAAAGCACGGCCGTAAGCATACTTTTCTGGAAGCAACTCAGGGCACTTTTGACCCCCCCATATCTCCGCGCTGGAGAATTCCAAATATTTGAAACTTTGTTTTACTTACCCATCATACGTAGTATAGGGTAAGTCTTGTAATCGTTTTGAAAATCGAAAAAAATTTTTTGACGGATTTACACGTTTCAGACACTGGAGATTCCGAAAAACATATTTTTAGAAAAAAAATTTTGCCGTCCGTCTGTGTGTCTGTGTGTGTGTCTGTAAACGCTCTATCTCCCGGACAAATTGAGATAGAGACTTGCAATTTGGTATGTACTTAGTATGTAATAATGGGAAGAAGCCTATTTCATTTCAATAACCTCGATTAACCGGAACATTTTTTTTTCGGACTCTCGAAATATTCGTTCTGATGAAAGGTATATAAAAATTTTCGAAATTATTTATTTTAAGGAGTAAATATAAAAGACAATAAAAAAACATAAATTTTGCATAAAACATGAAGTCGATCGGATAATGAGTTGCCGAGATATTTGTAATCCAATTTTCCACACTCTTCGATTTTTCATGACCCTGTATTTCATCCAAATTTCACTTCAAATATATATTTTAATTGGAAATTTGACGCTTAATCAGATGCAATAATTTGCTAGTTAATAGGATTATTATTTTTGGAGTTATAAGGAAAAACCTCTTTCAAGCAATTCAGTAATCGAGCCTTTAAAGTCTGTGACGTCATCAAGCCACGATTTTATTTGAATTGCAATGCATTTGATAAGTAGTTTACACATTTTTATTTTAATATTTTACATTATGCATATACATGATGGGTAAGTACAGTGGCGCAGCCAGAATTCGGTTCTAGGGGGGGTTTTGAATTTATAATAAAGATTTTCGCCGGTTATATGAATCATCGGTTAATGGAATCAGTCTTTTAAATGAATGAAATCATAATGCTTTTCTCCGCAATTACGTTGGTTATGATTCATTTAAACAGCATTTACAATATTAGAGTTACAAACTATAAAATGCACCAATGAAATAACACAAAACTAGGTTAGATTTATAAAGTGTTTAAAAATGATGAGGGGTAAACTTAAAGATGGAAGAGCACAGTACAGCAAATAATTTTTACGTAGAAAATAACAGAGTTGGAATCCATTTGTTCAATCAACAAGAACGAAAAATCAGGCGCAAGGGGGGGGGGGGGGGGTATGAAGACGGTTATAAAATTTATAAAATTCAACTATGTCCATCATAATAACAAGAACGAAAATTCCTGCGTCAAGCATAGATTATGTAACACTTTCCAACGCTTCGAAAATAATTTTACAAATCATTACCATTTAATAAGCTGAAACATAACATCTAAGTAAACAATTTGGAAAACGCATAACATATTTAAAAACGTAATTTCAGGAATTTCCAACATATATTTCCAACATATACAATATTCGGAAAATTTTCCGAATACTTTTATTCAGCCCTGTATATGATCTATAGATTTGTATATGTTACTATACATAGGATGTTAAATTTTAGTTAGGAAACGCGTAACACAGTTTAAAATTCTCCATCTGGAGTTTCTGTCAATAAACGGAAATGTGTTCCGAACTTTTGTGCTGCCCTATATATGATCTACAGAATTTATACACACCAAGTAATAGACAAAAAGTGAGTGATTATTCATCTTAGTATTTAAATTCCAATGTGTTTAAAATAGTGAAACATTATTTAATTAAACCGCAAACGATTTTTCTCCATAGACGTAATGTAACGGAATTCTTTTGACTGTCCCTGTAAAGTAACTATAAGTGCTATGCACATCCTATTCCATATTAAGCTTCTTGTAATGCACCTTAGTGATATATATCAATTACAATGTGTTTGAAATTGTGTAACATCATTAAAATAAACCGCAAATGATTTTTCCCTATAGACCGTAATGTAACGGAATTCTTTTGAGTGTTCCTGTAAAAAAACCATAAGTGCTACACACTTCAGTTGAAATAGCGAACATGCTATAGATAAGGACAATAACATATAACAATTACAGGGCAATCCGAGCCTATTTACGGGAGTTAGAGCACGGCCAGACGGCCATACGACCAGACAAACCGAAGTCATAAACTTTTCAACTAGGTTGGAAAGTGTTAAAAATACACAAGGTTTCATTGCAAAGAATCACGAATTCTTATTCCTAACTTTAATAATAATGAAGCAATTTTAACAAAATTTTCAATAGACTTACTTACCTTGCTTTTTGCCAAATGTAACAAGTCATTTAGAACTTTTAGAGCTAGAGTCTTGAAATTTTATATGGATATTACTTAAAAGACTAAATTCTCCCCAGAATTTATTTTTTCATTACGAAATTTAAAAGAATGCAAGAGTAAGAATCATTCTAAAATTGCGATTTATGTGACACAATTGGTATGAAAACATGGAATTTGGCATGATGATTACTTTTATGTAGTAATTGCTTATAACATTTTTAAAAACATTTAAAAATTTAAAAGGACGAAATGAGCTGAAAACTTTCTAAAAGCGTTCTAAATTATGATTTAGTTGAAACTGTTAGTGTTAGAAACTTGAAATTTAGTATAGAGATTACTTTTAAGATGGAAATGCTTATTGGCATAAAGATTTTATTATAAATGGGAAATTTAAAGGTGTGAAACAGCTGAAAGCATTCTAAATTACGATTTATTTAGAACCTCACGTCATATCGGGCCTTTCGAAGACAATCTTTTTTCTATTCTAAAAGTAACTAAACGTCTGTATTTCGACTAAATCCATTAAAAGCATCTTGGAAGATCAAAATTACTGCGCCTACAAAAATTTGGAAACGCTCTGATGAATAAAAGTATTTAAAAAAATCTCAGAATTTTTCGATGACAATGCAAGAAAAAGAAATTTGGGTATTTTGGCGTGGGTTTGCTCAGCGTCGGCTCATGTTTTCAGTATTAAATGTGACTAAGTCTGTGACTTAGTCTTTTTTGACGTAACTCTGTGTTTCTGTGACTCTGTTCTCTTCGACTTTAGTCAAAGACAGACTTTTTTCATGGAATTTTAAAGAGGGGTGGGATACAGTTATATTGACAATCGAATAAAATTTCACAGTTCGGACAATAACTTTTTTGTGTTGTTATTTTAAAGGACACGTCGCAAAAAAAAACAAAAAAAAAAAAAAAAAAGAAGAAAAAAAAAAAGACGCGAGAAGAAAGCATTTCTTTTACAGCTAGATATCAATATTTTTCCACGGTCTCTAAAACCATTATATTTATAACCATGGCTTTACAAATTTGATAAAATCTGGTAGCCAGTAAAAAATTCTAGTTACCAGTAAAAAAATATAAACGGCTCCCCTCCGAAGTCACTAATTTTCAAAAGCACAAAAGTTTTTTATCAATTAATTGAGAAAAATAATAAGCCTATTGTCGGATTATTAGTTACATAGTTTAGAATAGTTACATCATTTAAAAAGATGGTATAAACAAAGTTTTCTAATGAAATTTATCAAAATTATTTATCTATGAAAAAAAAATGTAAAGGCTGCATTAACCGGTATGTTCTCGGAAATGCTGATTGCCGAAGGTTTCAAATGTCTGGATAAGTGAGTGCTGCAAAATCTATATCTGATGAGGGGGGCATGGATGAAACAGTGAAACAGGAAAACAATTTCTGCCTGTTTTCGTGTCGAAGTCAGTCAAATAATTATTTTTTATTAATTTAAAATTTGCATTTGTTAAACTTATTTTTACCTAATTAAAAATGCCGAAAATGAGAAAAAATGCCATTTATGGTAATTTCTTAGGTCAATTTTTGTACAAAAAATTATAATAAAAAAAAAAAAATCAGGTTAAATAACTTGGAGGCTAGATAGAAAAACTAGGTCGCCAGTGGCAACTTGGCGACTGCATTTGTCAAGACCTGTTTATAACTGATGAAAAATTTATAGAATTCAGACAACTGGGGTTATTTTTTTTTTTAAACTATGAAACGAGAGACCCTTACGAGGAAAAGAAACAAACAAAACACCCAACCAAACAAGAAGGTGTGTTTAAAAAATGCTTTTCTGTCTAATAATCAATATTTTTTTGTGAAAATTTCATTTAAAAATATAAAATTGATATAAGATAGATAATCATACAAATTTGAGGTAATTATCATGAGCCCAGGCACCGCCGGACGGGTCAGCTAGTATAATTTTAATGACATGCAGATAGCATTCGTTAAAATACAATAAGTGTAAATCAATGCATAACTAATTTATTGCTGATCAATTTAAATTAATGCATGGTTAGCGTAAAATTGTGTGTAATTATAGATAGTATTTTTCTAAAAAAATGCATTTAGCGCACATTTAACGCCTTTTTTTTTTCAAAATCCATATTCACAGGCAGGGCTTAAATTCTAGGAAAAAAGAGTACCGGGGCTCTAATTTTCAGCAGTAACAACAACCAACAACCCAAACCCCCTTTCATTAGAAGGAGGTATGCATTATGCTTGTTATCCCACCCGCATATTTATATTTCATACATTATTTGTAAAATTTAAAGCAATGTTGTCTTTTGTAAAAAAAATAATAATACATTTTGACTTTTAATAATGAAATTTAATAAATGAGTAGAGCAGAAAATAAGCAAAAAAAAAAAAAAAGTGCCCAGAAATAGAGAAAAAAAAATAATGACAGAAGAAAATTTGTTAGGGAGAAACACATTCTATTTTTTTTTTTTTTTAACGCAAACCACGAAACCACATTACCATATCAGCATCTTTATAACAACAGAAAACTAACTGTCCGAACTTAACATCTGCAGGAATTTTAGCATGTCGATGTATTGAGAAATAGACATTGCATTTTATCTTTCTTTATTTATTCTGTGATCCAAAACGTATGCATTAGGAAGCACGCAGGTGCCAAACTGAAAATGATTTCATTTCTCGTATTAAAACCGCAAGCACATACGAAAGAAATTTAGACATGTACATTAATTGAAAATAATCACTTCAAGCTGCGATAAAAGATTCTGTCTGCCAAGGCGTAAAGTCCAAAAAACTTAATTTTAACTTTAGCAGTGTTGATTCATATAAGCGGCAATTATAGTAATTTTTTTAGCTCTGGGGGGGGTTTTAACCCCCAAACCCCCCCCCCTTGGCTGCGCCACTGGGTAAGTATTACGGTGGCCCCCAACGACTAGTTTCTAGAGTATTTGGCACACATGACCAAAATTTAAAATTACAACTTTCTGTCTTTTCTAGTTCAGACGATATATGGACTCAAACATTCGATTTTTTGTCGCTCACTCACTCGTTCACGCGTCATCAAAAAAATTAGGTAGATCCCGTAGCCCTAGAAACTTGACATTTGGAAAAAGGTAGTGTTTAGGATAGAAAGAAAGGAAAAATTATAAAATTCGGAAAATTCGAAAAAAAAAAAAAAAACATTCGAAAATTCAACAAATTCCATCAAAATTGAAAATTGAAAATAATACGATCTTGTAGTCTTAGAAACTTAAGATTTGGTGCGAAGGTAGTGTTTAGCATCTAGAAAAAGAAAACATCAAAAACACCAAAAAAATCGAAAGCAAAATTGAAAAAATCGAAAAAATTCAAATAATCCGATTTTGTTGCGCTAGAAACTTGGAATTCGGAATAAAGGTAGTATTTAGGATGCAAAATAAGGAAAAATTAAAAAATCCGGAAAATTCGAAAAAAAATTCAAAAATTCGAAAAAATCGAAAAAAATTGAAAAAATTAAAATAATTTGATCTTTTAGCCTTAGAAACTTAAAATTCGCGGTAAAGATAGTGTTTAGGATTCAGAATAAGTTAAAATAAAAAACGCAATAAAATTCAAAAATAAAATAAAAAAATCGGAAAAAATCGGAAAAATCGAAAAATAAGGAAAATTTGAAAATACAGTAAACTCTGTCTAAGGCGGAATCAAACGGGACCGAGAAAATTTTCCGCCGTAGACAATATTCCGCCTTATGCAAAACAGCCAAAATAAATAAATAAAATATATATGCGCAAGTCCTATTTTTACGTTCGTAATCTTCAGTACAGTTTTTTAAATGAAATTATACGTCTTATTAAATTTATTATTAATCTCAAAAACATTATATGAATAATAAAATAAATAGTAGTATCAATGATAAATTTCTTCCATTTTAAAAGTTAATGTAAATCATTTACCTTAACAACTACTTCATACTTCACATAGTGGCATAGTAGTTTTTAAACAGTCGAAAAATAATCTTTTATCGATGCTTGTTTTGTATTTCTTTTTACCAAGCATTTTTCAGTAGCACATTGCAAATCCGTTATTATGGGTATCAATTCTTCATTTTTTTGAGCAAGAAAATTTTTTTCGAGATACCTAATGCTTCTCAAGGCGTCTTGATACGTTTGGATTCCTCCATTGTCTTTATGGTTTTCATAATCGTGCTCATCTTCATTTTCACTAGCACTTTCCAAATCTTGATATCGCTGAATCAAAATGTCCACAGAAGTGTTAGCTTCAGTAGTACACACTATATTGTCAGCTGATATGTATTCTTCTTCATTAATTTTTTCATTGCTGTGAACACATTTTAAGTCATCTATTAGATTTTGTAACTCATTTTCTTCCAACTGGTCAACTGATTCATAGCCATTTTCTGAAACAAAACCAGCTTTTCTAAAACAATGAACAATTTTTTCAGGCGACATTTCTGAACAGGATTTGGCAATCCATTTGACAGCATCTAAAACACTTATATTTTTTGCCATTTCGGTGGCAGAAGAGCAATTATCTAAAGACGCAATAATGGACCGCAAGAGATATTTTTTGTAATGGGTTTTCATCATTTTTATAACTCCTTGATCCATAGGTTGTGTTACTGCAGTAGTATTTGCGGGAAGAAATTGTAATTTTATATTCGATAGTTCGAAATTGGCGTGACAAGGTGCATTGTCGAGAAATAACAAAATTTTTCGATTTTCTTTGATCATACGGTTATTGAATTCAGTCAGCCATCCCTCCATTATGGCAGTCGACATCCAAGATTTTTTTTGAGATCTCCAAATCACAGGCAGTTTATCAATGTTCACATTCTTAAAACATCGCGGCTTTTGCGATTTTCCTATCACTAAGGGATTTTCTAAACTGCCTTCCATATTCGCGCAAAGCAAAACAGTGACACGCTCTTTGGAGTTTTTACCACCGTGGCATTCACTTCCTCTTTTTGCAAGGGACTTAGTGGGCAACGCACGATAAAATAGTCCCGTTTCGTCGCAATTGTATATATCCTTCCATTCCTGAATTTCTTGGTCTGGGACGTCTTTCGACTCTCCGCAAACTTGCTTCATGGCAATATTGTGTCGATTAAGGAAACTCATTAACCATCCAGTAGAAGCCTTGAAATCCGCTTTACCTAATTTTTCGGCTATCTCTTTCGCCTTTTCACGCAACAGTGTTCCAGGTATGGGCAAATTTTTAGCTCTAGCGTTAGAAAACCATTCAAGTGTTAATGCATCAATGTCTTCATTTTTCACAGCACCTTTTCGCTTTCTGTTGGATGATTTGCTTTCCAATTCCTTTTCCAACTCTGTTCTTCTTTTTATAGCATCATAAATTTGTGTTTTACCGCATTTAAATTTAATACAAAGATCTTTTACAGAATAATTTTTTTCTTTTAATTTAATAACTTCTATTTTATCCCGCAGAGATAGCGTATTGAGTTTAGATTTTGAAGCCATTTTTTACTATCACTTAGTAATATCAGTAGACAATATAAAATGAGAAGAACAAATAACACGTGCAACGACCTCGTTTTCTGACCATGTGATTTATTGAAATAAAACATACGTCACTTCGAATTCATCTTCCATACCCTCCCCCCTCTGAAACCACACCTCATACAGAATGTAAATGATTGTAGATTCCCCCTCCCCGCCCTCTCCCTCTCACATTAGACAAAGAGTTATGGCGACCAAATGACTGATTGCACAATGATCAGAACTCAAAATCCGTAGCAAGCAAAAAAAAGTGATATTCTTTCGTTAATACAATGAAAAAGAGAGAAATGTTAATGTATAGGGATTTTATTTTATCAATTTCTTTTTTTGAATAATTAATTGAGATAAATGTAAAAAATGTACTTGGTATGATGCTTTTTCTTTCTTTTTTTTAAGAGGAAAAACATTTTGCTTATATATGAGAAATAATGGAATAAAAAATTATTCCTTAAATATTTAAACATTTTCCGTTCTGATGAATCAACTTTATTAATCTATTACGAATGTTGAGCATTTGATGTATGTATATCAGTTTTGAAGTTTCATAAACCAAATGCCTTTCATTTTTTAACCTTTTTTCCGTCTTATTCAAAATTTTGATTTCGATGGGACTTTAAAAACCCTTCCGTTTCCGCGTTAGGCAAATTCCGGCTTATGGAGCATGAAATAATGTTATTCCTTATGTGTTTGCCGGGACTTGAAAAATTTTCCGCGTTAGACAAAATTCCGGCTTACACAGAGTCCGCCTTAGACAGAATTCACTGTAATTAGATTTCATAGCGCTAAAAACTTGAAATTTGGAATAAAAGTAATATTTAAGATACTAAATAAGGAAAAATTAAAAAATATGGATAGTTCGAAAAATACCCATAAATTAATGCAGACGATATATGAACTCAAAGTTTCGATTTTTTGTCACTCACACACTCACTCACTCTCGCGTCATCAAACAGATTGGGTAGATCCCGCAGCCATAGAAACTTAAAATTTGGAATAAAGCTAGTGTTTCGGATACAAAGAAAGGAAAAATTATAAAATCCGGAAAATTCCAAAAAAACATTCGAAAATTCAACAAATTCGAACAAAATTGAAAATTGAAAATAACACGATCTTGTAGTCTTAAAAACTTAAAATTTGGTGTGAAAGTAGTGTTTAGAATTCAGAAAAAGAAAACATCAAAAACAACAAAAGAAATCGAAAATAAAATCGAAAAATTGAAAAAATAGAAAAAAATAGAAAATTTTCAAATAATTCGATTTTGTTGCACTAGAAACTTGGAATTCGGAATAAAGGTAGTATTTAGGATGCAAAATAAGGAAAAATTAAAAAATCCGGAAAATTCGAAAAAAAATCAAAAATTTGAAAAATTCGAAAAAAATTATAAAAATTAAATTAATTTGATCTTTTAGCCTTAGAAACTTAAAATTCTCGGCAAAGATAGTGTTTAGGATTCAGAATAAGTTAAAATAAAAACGCAATAAAATTCGAAAAGAAAATCAAAAAATCGAAAAAATCGAAAAATAAGGAAAATTTGAAAATAATTCGATTTCATAGCGCTAGAAATTTGAAATTTGGAATAAAGGTAATATTTAAGGTACTAAATAAGGTAACATTAAAAAAAATATGGATAATTCGAAAAAAAAATCGAAAATTTCAAAAAAAAAAAAAAAAAAAGAAAGAAAAAGAAAAAGAAAAAGTGAGAAATTGAAAATAATATGATCTCGTAGTCTTAGAAACTGAAAATTTGGTATAAAGGTAGTGTTTAGGATTCAGAAAAAGAAAAAATTAAAAACACAACAAAAATCGAAAATAAAATTTAAAAAAATCGGGAAAAAAAACGAAAATTTGAAAATAATTCGATTTTGTTGAGCTAGAAACTTAAAATTTGGAATAAAGGTAGTAATTAGGGTACAAAAAAAAGAAAAAAATAAACAATCTGTAAAAAAAAAAAAAAAAAAAAAAAAAAAAAAAAGCGAAAAATTCAAAAAAATTCGATTTTGTAGCTTTAGAACTTAAAAATCGGCGTAAACTTATTGTTCAGGATACAGAAAAAGGAAAAATTAAAACACAATAAATTCGAAAATAGAATAAAAAAACTCGAAAAAGATCGGAAATTTCAAAATAATTCGATTTTGTAGCGCTAGAAACTTGAAAAGCTTGACATTTGGCAGAAAGGTAGGGTTTAGTATACAAAGTAAGAAAAAATTAAAAAATTCGTAAAAAAAAAAAAAAAAAAAAAAAAAAAAACCATCGAAAAAATGAATATAGTTTTATTTATTGAAAATTTCCGGAAATTTTAATTTTGGCTTTCTTTTTATACTAAAAAGTTCTTTTATGCTAAATATCAAGTTTCTAGGGCTGCGAGTAATATCTCAGATGGATAGCACCTATCCTGGAAGCAATTGAGAGTACTTTTGACACTCCCCCTCCCATAACTTAGTGCTTGCCTTAGGAACGTGAAATCTCTTTTTATTTACAGTATTTTGCAAACGAAACTAAAACTTCAAATTTTTGATACCTGTAAATAATAGAGACAGAGTGTGGACTTAGCGAAAATCAGTGGATGATCTTCAAAAAGAACCCAAAATCAAGAAAAGGAAGGTTACTTACAAAAAGAAATGAAATCTCATCAAAAAGTCACCTGTAAAAAATGCAGCCAAGTCTCGTGACTCTTTTTCCGTAAAAAGTTCTGAGATCGTGTAAAGCCAAGTTTAGCTATCTTATTAACTCTGAAATTTTCATTCACAAATCACCCCTAGTCTCTACATCTTTAGTTAATTATTATTTTGTGACTTGACAATTACGTAGCACGAGAATGTGATGTATATAATTAGTCTTAATCAAATAATACTATAACACATTAAAGTGTAATAACTTCCCTGTGCGTATATAATTTGCCTTAATTAAATTATTCCATCAACATAGTAAGGTGTAATAACTTCCCTGTGCTGCGTAATTGCCAAGTCACAAAATAATATTTAACTAAAGATGTATAGGAGTGATTTGTGAATGAAAATTTCAGAGTTAATAAGATAGCTAAACTTGGCTTTACACGATCTCAGAACTTTTTACGGAAAAAGAGTCACGAGACTTGGCTGCATTTTTTACAGGAGACTTTTTGATGAGATAGTTCGTTTACAGGGATATTCAACTTAAATATAATATTCTAAAATGGAATGAATTTTGAGACGGGAAAGAAAAGTTACGAGACGAAAAATCCACTGAAATTGGTGAAAGGGAAAGGGGGAAAATGTATTTTAAGGTGAAAAGTAGTAAATTAAATGGGGAAAAAATTACAATATTAAAATATGTTATAGTATATATACTCAGTTAAATTCAAAATTATAGTTTTCCATCTGAAACAACATTGTGGACTTTCTTTTAAAAAACGTGTTACAAACTGTACCTGCTAAGAGTAAAAATCCAATCCAAAATCTACTCGAACCGAACATGAAATAATTAGAAACAATCCGACTCGAACCACAACGAAAACAATTAGTGTCCGACTCTACCGGAATCACGAGTTGGGTCGCATTCGTATAACTTAACTATTGTTCACGGCAGATTTTGAAGTTAGATAAAGTGAGTATTTATAGATTAAAAGAATTGAAATATTTCAAAACTCACACATTCACCTTTATTTATTTATTTTTTTTTAAATATAAACACACTGACACAGACAAGAAGAAAAAAAAAAGAAGAAAAAAACAGGTGGGCGTCACATTTTTTTACAGCTGGTTTTTACGCTAGATTTCCTCTGAAAAGATGTTTGTTGAAATTTAACCTTTTCTATCAAAAGCCAAAGAATCGAGCTCTTGAAAAAGCACGCACAGAAGCGGAAATGAGACAATTTCCTATAGATCAATTTTGGTGCTACCAGATATCTGGATTCATTTCAGTTAATTACTGAATACAAAATTGGATATTTGCAATAAGGGGGCGATAGATCTTCGAACAAGGGAAATTATCGACAAAAAATACGAATTTTTGTTTTTGTGTTAAAATTTCTTTTCAGAATTAAAAAAAATATGTATCAAAATATTATCATATACTTGGCAGAAAATGTGTTTTCGCACTTTTTAAGGGTAAGTATAAAAAATAACGTATCATAACATATTGCAATGCAAATTCATTTCTTCCAAACAAAAATTTCGCATTCTGTGTAGTAGAGATGAGAAGGGCTCAACTCGATCCCTTGAATTCAAGCCCGAGCCCGGATCGGAAGCGGTCTCCGGCTCGATTTATTTATACCAATCTTCGGGCGAGGGCTCAAAATAAAAATTTTATTTATTCACAAATTGGAAAAAGAAAAAAAAAAGAAAAAAGAAAAAATTCTGTTTCAAAAACAAGAATATTGACGAAGTTTCTTAAAGTTATTTTACAATTATTTAAAAATCATTTGTAAATTAATTGAATTGTTATTGATAGGATATAAGGAGAAATATTTTATCTGATTCTGAAGCCTTTGCAAGGTCAGTGTTAGTAACATAAAGAAGCCGCGGGATATCCCTTGTCTATCCTCACTTTCTGTTCGAAGTTTTTACCAGAATTCTTGGAAAATAAAACTTATGTCTTTCTGCCATAGTTTTACAATAATATTTTTAAAACAGTAAAAATTCGGTTTAAAAAAAAAAAAAAAAAAAAAAGGATTATGACTTTTGCAGATTTCCGCCAGTGGTTATGTATAAATGACAAATTTGCTATTTGAAACAGATTTTCAGACTTTTTTCCCCATATTTTTATTGGATTTGTTGTACATAACGCTTATTTGAAGAATTTATTGTCGCAATAATATTAGTATTGAAAAATAATTTTTAATGTCAACCTTTCTTTTAAAAGAAACCAAGGTTGTACAATTAGAGAATGATAAAAGTATTTAAAAGTGTTAATCTTCCATATAGCATACCACATCCTCTTAAAAGTTTTCTATGAAAAACATACATAAGAATAGCAATAAACAAATATTTATTTAAAATATATAGAATTCATCAGAACAAGTTATGCATTCATACAAACATTGAATAATAGAGATTTTTTTTTTTTAAAGCAAAATGTACAAAATGGAAAACCGTTCTATTTTAAATTTTCACACTGATACTTTTTTCTAAAATCGGTATACTAACGCCTGCCTTCATCTCAGATTTCGACCCCGATGACTTCCAGTTCGGAGAAGAAGCTGAAAGCGATGGCTGATGCCCTGGCTTCTCAAAGCGTCACTAACTACCAGTCCACAAGTATCAAGTCACAAATTTCAGAAGAACAGGAACCACCTGACAGGTAAGTACATTTTTTAGATGATTTTTGTATGTAAACATTAGGGTAATGATGTTGTGTGCGATCTACTGCTGTTTAGTTAGTTACTTGTTACTTTATTTAGATATTTACAAGAAGAAAGTATTGGATTCATGAAAATTTTCGACTTCCGGTTTTCGACGGATTTATACGTTTTAGAAGGTCCTGAACACGAATTGACCATTTTTAGAAAATGCCTGTCTGTGACTCTGTCTGTCTGTCTGTATGTGACAAAAATTTTGTGGGCGCTCTATCTCAAGAACTAACGCACGAAAATTAATAAAACTTTATATTCAGTTAGTCTCTGATATAAATTAGTGCTGATTAGTTTTTGGCGAAAATCGCCCAACAGGTGGCGCTGCTATGTTCTATTTTTCGCGATTTCCGCAATAGCTCTATCTCAAGAGTTAATGCGCTTATTTTCATCAAACTTCAGGTTCAATTAGACCTTGACATAAATAGACGCTGATTAAAGTTTGGTGTAGATATCCCAACAGGTGGCGCTGCTATATCACATTTTCTCGATTTTTACGATAGCTATATCTCAAGGACTAATGCACGGAATTTCATCCAACTTCAGATTCTGTTAGACCTTGACACAAATAGATTCTGCTTACGTGTTTGTGTAAATTGCCCAACAGGTGGCGCTGCTATGCTACTTTTTTTCATTATCGCGATAACTATAGCTCAAGAAATAATGCACGGATTTTCATCAAACTTCAGATTCAGTTAGACGTTGACATAAGTTGTTGTTGATTAGGTTTTGGTCTAAATCTCCCAACAGGTGGCGCTGCTATGCTGCATTCTGCAGGATTTACACGATTTTTGCAATAGTGCTATCTCAAGAACTAATGCACGGAATTGAATAAAACTTTAGATTCAGTTAGACCTTGATATAAATTGGTGCTGCTTGTTTTTAGTGTATGCGAAATCTGTTTGAGATAGAAGAAAGTTTTGGGATTGGCACATCCGACTAGTTTTTTAGATGGCGATGTTATTAGAACCCGAAACGGACCAATGATATTGTTTTTTTTTTATCGTGTCGCACAGACAGAAAAGCACTATTTTTAAATATGAAAAAACACGAACTTTTATTTGTATATTGAAAGTAAAAAGAGTATTGTTCTAATCCTGATAAACGGTTTTGTGATCGTTAGCACACTTTGACGTCGAAGCAAAAGGTACATCATCGTTAGACGTCGCCATGGATATATGTGTAAAGCCTCCGAAAATAGATGTCCGAGGGTAATACAGAACTTAACGGAATCTCGTAGACCAATTTATTATCGCTATTACAGTTTTCCACAGGGTTTTACGAACGACGTGATTAAGTTAAATGTTTGATATTAGATGCTATCCAGACACAAAATTTAGGAGCGTCTCTTTTATTGTTCTCTTTGCTGCCGGTATATGTGATGCGATATGATGCGGCAGCTGTTGATAAATTTATTCATGGATGCAAACAAAATTTTATTTAGAAAGTTGGAAATTGTACGTTAAACGTGACAAACGAGGTGCGTTCGTACTATAGCTAGTTATATAAATATCCAGATCTTGATGATTTTTAATTCTGTGAAATGAATTATATCGTCTGCAGATTAATTTCTGTCATGAAATAAGTATCTCGATCGCTTGACGATTAAACCTCGGAAGCTCCTATAACAAGAAAAAGCACCGATTTTTAAAAATATATACATCAAATTTCTTAATAAATGTTTTTATTAATATTTTCTAAAGTTTTGATTCTATTTTCATAAAATTTGAAATGTCTAGACAAAATTCTGCAAAGATAATATATCTTAAATTTCAAACTATTCGGTTGGGTAGTTTTTGCGTTGTTATATGCGGACGGACGGACAGACAGACAGACGGACCAGACGACGACAGGTGCTACGTATTTATATAATTACGAACGCACCTAAAAAATGGAAAAAAAAGTAGATTAAAATTGTCAAACAGTTTTATTTTTGGCTAAGTATTACTTTTTAGTGTCCGACTGTTTGAAAAAGCATTTGGAGTTGATTGAGATACACTACATGGTGCGGAAGGTACAGAGGGCAAACATATCATCATATGTTATTTTATTTACATTCCACAATAGGCTGGAGTTAATAAATAACGTTAAAAAAATTTTAAAGATATATTTCACCTTATACAATAAAAATCAACATATAAGGCAGTCTTTTAATGTTTCAGATGAGAACGTTGTGACTTTTCTAAAAATTTTCATCATATAAATTGGGTGCAAAATATTCCTTTTAAGAGCCTACATCAGTCATGCGAAAAAACGCTCAAGCTAATGTTAAGTCTATGGGAAGGTTCTTCGCAGATTTCTCGCTGGCAGTTTAATATTTTTAAATGATGTTTTTTGCATAGGATAGAGAAAATGATTACAACAATGAAAGAAAATAATTTGAGAGAAATCGCGTTCACTAAAACTCATAAATTAATCGTTGGTTTTTTGTAATGTGATGTCTTGTTTCAAAATGTCAGCCACCCTAGAATTTCAAACTGCTCTATCTCAGCCATTTTTTAAGATAGAGATAAAACAAAAAATGCTCTAGAATCCTTGTATCAAGGCTTAACACTTAATTAAAAAATAAATTGGAATTTTTAACTTTTTTGCATATTTATTTTAGTTTTAAAATTTTCAATGGCCGCCATCTTGAAACAAGATGGCGGATCAATCTGGCCTACGAACTCGGTCAAGGCATTGGTGAGCTTAATACACACAATTAGTTTCATCCAAATTAATTTATAAATACGAGCGTTATCGTATGACATAGATCAGATATATACATATATATGTATATGGATATATCTATATATATAAATCAGCATTTGAACGGAGGGTGGTTTTGAGGTTTGGGGGTCATGATCAATGAAAATATACCGAAATTTTCCGGATTTGCTTTCCTCCGAACGGCTGCAATAGGTAGCTTTATACTTTTTTGTATTGAAAACTACCTAAAATTGTTTTTTAAAAAAAACACTCTTTTATAAGCATTCAATGTTTATCTTGAAAATCAAGCCTAATATCGCGACTGCATTTCACGATTTTTCAAAAAAAAAAAAAAGAAAAGAAAAAAGAAAAAAAAAAAAGAAAGAAAGAAAAAGAAAAAAAATATCTGTTACAATGCATTAATTTGGCATGAGCACCGAACCCGATAATGAAAAATTCGTAATTTTTTTAACGTCTGATAGAAAGCGCGAACTAGTAAATTCATTTTTAAAATATGGCAACAGGAAATCAGAAAAAAAAATAAGTTAAACTACCTATTTGTAATTTGTAAAATGTTTTCTCAACGTATAATTATAATTTAGTTGTTAATATTAAACTGTTAATTGATGTTAAATATGTGAGTTTTTTTTTTAATACACTCTTTATTTTTATCTTTATTGAATTACCTACTTTTTAGTTTAAAATATTGCATTGTTGAGAACTTCATAGCCAGGTGGCCTTTTTTGGCGCATTATCCAATGTCGTTGTAATTCGTATACAATTCCAGACATAAAGAATATTTGGCGATTTATCCCCCGAGGCGGGCTAACGGGAAAAATGTCTTAAAATTAATGTATTAATTTATAATTAAGTTCTGAAAATATTAAAATGTTATTATTGTCATCGGAAACACACCTTTGTACATTTTTTTAAAAAATAATTCTAGTTTATAAGGAAGTGAGATAAAAATTTATTACAAAATTTCCTCTTTACATTCAAATACCAAGTTGAGTTAAATAAAAGTGTGTAAAATACATCATCGTTAAACGTCGTCATGGATATGTGTGTACAGTCTCCGAAAGAACATTTACGAGGCTATTGTAGAATTCAGCAGAATCTCGTACACCAATTTATTATCACTGTTAAAGGATTCGATGAATTTTTTATGAGAAACGTGATCAAACTAAACTAATAGACGTCGCGCTGACACCAGACACATTGTATCCAGACGCAAAATTTAGGAGGGTCTTGATTATTGTAGTCTTTTCTGTCTTCAAAGGAATGAAACGGGAAGAGGTTTTCATTGTCAGTGAATTTCTATGTGGGCGTAGAATAGGAATTTATTTAAATCAAGGACAAAAAATTATATTAAAATTCTCATACATTTTCTTTCTTATATATATATATATATATATATATATGCATATAACAGGTATTATTCGATTGTTACAAAAAAGACTAGAGCTGTTTGACATAAATTACATACACAATCGGTAAAACAAAAAAAAAAAAAGTTCACACGTTCTAGTGTTCTGGCTGGACAACTCGACGTCTGATAGAAAAAATTTGTTTGGTCACGTTTCTCATTTAATAATAATAATAATAATAATAATAATAATAAATCACGCCTAAAAAAATAAAATTCTCAAACCTAATTTAATAAAAAAATATAATAAAAAATTCAAAATCCATAAAATTTATTCATATTTTTGGTTATAACTTTTTAGATGGCAATATCTCAGGAAATCTAGGATAAAACATGGTAGTGCGGTAGTAAAGTAAACAAGCTGGAAATTGTACGTCAAACGTGACAAACGAGGTGTGTTCGTACTATAGCTAGTTATATAAATATTCAGATCTTGATGATTTTTAATTCTGTGAAATGAATGATATCGCCTGCAGATTAATTTCTGTAATAGAATAAGTATCTCGGTCGCTTGACGATTAAACTTCGGAAGCTCCTATAACAAGAAAGCACCGGTTTAAAAAAAAAAAATCAAATTTCTTAATAAATGTTTTTATTAATATTTTCTAATGTTTTGATTCGATTTTTATAAAATTTGAAATGTCTCGATAAAATTTTGCAAAGATAATATATCTTAAATTTCAAACCATTCGGGTGGGTAGTTTTTGCGTTGTTACATGCGGACGGACGGACAGACAGACGGACAGACAGACGGACGGACCAGACGACGACAATAGGTGCTACGTATTTATATAATTACGAACGCACCTAAAAACATGGATATCTAAGCCTACAAAAAAAGAAAGAGAAGAAATTCCATATCAAATTTCGATTTCAGTTTCCTCGCGAAACGTAAAAAAGTTCCTCAATCAGCAATGTGAGTTTTCCAGGAATTAGCAGAATTTCTCAAATATATTGTTTGTATTTCGTGTAATTCCGCAAAACATTTCTTTTTTTTTGTAAATTCCGAAAAGTCAGTATTTTGGAATTAATAGATGAAAAGAAAAAAAAGTCCTTCCGGCCTGTACCAGGAGGAAAAGGTAGCTTTCCTATATCTTCGTTTTAAAATTTTAGCTAATGTTACACGAAAACAGCAAGTTAAAATGCAAAGAAACGTTTACAAAAGATTCGTTAATACTGAATTTGAATAAGAAATTCGCCAAATTATTGAGCAATAGCCAAATTGGCTTCATTTATGAAGACCTATTTTGGTCGCCAAATTTGGCGATATTTCGCCAAATGTCGCCAAGTTTGCCGAGAATTTGGCGCTAACGGATATGAATATATATTTTTATGTGTATGATTGGGAAAATGATTACAACAATGAAAGAAAATAATTTGCGAGTAATCGCGTTAATGTGCTGTTTTGTTTCAAAATGTCAGCCACCCTAGAATTTCAAACTGCTCTATCTCAGCCACTTTTTAAGATAGAGGTAAACCAAAAAATGCTCTGGAATCCTTGTATCAAGGCCTAACACGTAATTAAATTATTTTAGTTTTAATTTTTTAAATGGCCGCCATCTTGAAACAAAATGGCGGACCAAGTTGGCCAACGAACTCGGTCGAGACATTGGTTAGCTTAATACACACAATTAGTTTCATCAAAATTGATTTATAAATACGAGCGTTATCGTATGACATAGGTCAGATATATATATATATATATATATATATGGATATATCTATATATATAAATCAACATTTGAACGGAGGGTGATTTTGGGGTCTGGGGGTCATGATCGGTGAAAATATATCGAAATTTTCCGGAACTGCTTTCCTCCGAACGGCTGCAATAGGTAGCTTTATACTTTTTTGTATTGAAAGCTACCTAATATACTAGCCAAAAAATAGATTTGAAGCAATTTTTGCCTTTCTCAAAAACGATCATAAAACAATCTTATAAATTTAGTCAAATCGTTCGCGGTAAAAAACACAATATTCGACAATCGGTTGCGGAAAGTATTTGCGAATTTCCTCAATCGTTTGCGGAAAAAAATTACGAATTTCGTCCATCACTCACGTGAAAACATCACGAATTTAATCAATTGGTCACGGAAAAAAATCGTAAATTTCGCTTGTTTGTCATGGAAAAAATTTCTACATTGTAAACTTCGTCAATCGGTTGCGAAAAAGAATCGACACTGTTTTGAAACACATTGTATTTTAAAGTACATTTTGTTCCCTAATCGACGGTGTAAAAATTGAAATTGGGTGATGTTTTTCTCTATTTTAAAACCTTTTCACCGTTTGAAGATTTTCCAATATTTCTATAAATATGCTTGTAAATCCCAGAATATATATATTTTTTAATCGCTGTTTGATGCTATAATATCTTTTATATCTCCTCATTCTATATAAGGTTAAAAAAAGTATGATGTTAAAAATATTTTTGTCTATAGCCTTTTAACATGACTACATGAAACGGAAAAACACGGGCCTAACGTTTAAAGGGTTAAAAAAGGCAATTAACGCTATCACCGCCGTAAATAATTTTTTTGTGACCGGAAGTCATTCTCGGCTAATATCAAGAAACCTATTGCAAATCAAAATATGCAAATTGGTAATATTATAGAGAAATGTTCGATGAACACTCTAAAGCAGACAGTTTTTAAATCTAAGAATTAGTTTAAGAGCTATTTAATGTTGAAGTCGGCCAAAATAGTTCCGTTAAAAAAAAGTTTTATACAGGAACAAAAACTGTGCGTAGTAATTTAACCATATTTTGCAGGGACGTGCTTTTGACAAGGTTGCAGTGTGGAATGTGCAATTATTTTTGCAATTTAACTATTTTTTGAGTTTTTTTTTTTTCAAATTTTTATTTAAATTTCCATTATTTGTATAGAGATTTATTTCATATTTAGAAAGAGACAATTTTTTTAATTATTGCCAATTTGTAAAATAGCTTACGTAATGACATTATCTTTCAATTAAAAAATATATTTTTATGTGCCTATTAAAAACAGAAATAACACTTTAAAATAATAATTAAATGATCACGTGTTAAAAGCAGTAAATGAGGAAAATTACGCCATAAAAAATTTATACTGACACATGATTATTAAAAAGATAAATTAAACTTTAAAATAATAATTAAATTAATTCGTGTTAAATGTAGGAAATGGGGGAATATTACGCCATATTTTAAATGCTCAAATAATAATATTTCCAAACAGTTTCGATTTAAAAATATATTTACACGAGAGATTTATTTATTTCGAAAAAATCTTTTTACCTATTTTGCAAATTTTAAAACAGCGCAAATAATAATATATACTTTCAATTAAAAACTATATATTAAAAAACACTTTTTTATAAGTACTGAATGTTACATTAAAAAGAGGAGTAAAACTTTTGTGAAAATTACGTATGGTGAAAATTAATATTGAAAACAATACATTTAAAACATTTTAATTAAAACAATTTTCTTATGGCGTCCTGATCAAATTCCGTGGAGCAGCGACATTGTTTACTCAGCCATTATATACAAGCAGATTTTCAATTGTTTAATTGCTCTTATTTAATCAATCACGAAAACAGCCGTTAGCTGTCCCGACACCAGTTGATTCGGCCTTAAAATCTTCCGGTCAAAGGAAAATGAATGGCAACCCCGTTATAGAAGATCGCCACTGGTCATTTTTCTGTAATTCAATCTTACGTAATATTTTTAAAATAGGGCAAAGTAGCATGTTTTTAGAGCCCATGGTGTCTGAAGGGGGATAGGCGAGCGTAGCTCGTAGGAGGCAGAGCCCCCTAGTAAAAGCTAAAAAAATTTGCATTAAAAGCGAAATTAATTGCTCAGATGTTGCCATAGTCAATATGTTACGTCTGCGTTACTCATGGACATGTTTTTTGCTTTATAATATAGATTAGCTCTAGTTTGAATTTCGTCTGATTTGGATCAGTAGAACGCACTACAGTTAACTTATTTTTCTTTAACCCTGTAAAAGCTGTTCATATGTAAATGGTTGAGAAAATATTCATTTTTAATAATATCTAACCTTGAAAATCTGACTGTACTTTTACATATAAAAAACAAAGTATTTTGCATGAAAAAATATACTTGTATTAAATACATTTTATAGCAAATTTTCTTTAATGAGATTTTAAAGTTCCGTCAGTACATAAAAGAGTTAATGAATGCTTAATTTATAAATGTCTATAAAAAACAAAGTATTTTGCATGAAAAAATATACTTGTATTAAATACATCTTATAGAAAGTTTTCTTTATAAAAGTATTAATGAATGCTTAATTTATGAATGTCTATAAAAAACAAAGTATTTTGCAGAAAAAATGTACTTGTATTAAATACATTTTATAGCAAGATTTCTTTAATGGGGCCTTAAAGTTCCGTCAGTACATAAAAGGGTTAATGGATGCTTAATTTATGAATGTCTATAAGAAACAAAGTATTTTGCAGGAAAATATATACTTGTATTAAATACATTTTATAACAATTTTTCTTTAATGGGATTTAAAGTTCCGTCAGTACATAAAAGGGTTAATGAATGCTTAATTTATGAATGTCTATAAAAAACAAAGTATTTTGCAGGAAAAAATATACCTGTATTAAATACATTTTATAGCAATTTTTCTTTAATAGGGTTTCAAAGTTCCGTCAGTACATAAAAGGGTTAATGGATGCTTAATTTATGAATGTATATAAAAAACAAAGTATTTTGCAGGAAAAAATATACTTGTATTAAATACATTTTATAGCAAGTTTTCTTTAATGGAACTTTAAAGTTCCCCCAGTACATAAAAGGGTTAATGAATACTTAATTTATGAATGTCTATAAGAAACAAAGTATTTTGCAGGAAAATATATACTTGTATTAAATACATTTTATAACAATTTTTCTTTAATGGGATTTAAAGTTCCGTCAGTACATAAAAGGGTTAATGAATGCTTAATTTACGAATGTCTATAAAAAAAAGTATTTTGCATGAAAAAATATACTTGTATTAAATACATTTTATAGCAAGTTTTCTTTAATGGGGCTTTAAAGTTCCGTCAGTACATAAAAGGGTTAATGAATGCTTAATTTATGAATGTCTATAAAAAACAAAGTATTTTGCAGGAAAAAATATACCTGTATTAAATACATTTTATAGCAATTTTTCTTTAATAGGGTTTCAAAGTTCCGTCAGTACATAAAAGGGTTAATGGATGCTTAATTTATGAATGTATATAAAAAACAAAGTATTTTGCAGGAAAAAATATACTTGTATTAAATACATTTTATAGCAAGTTTTCTTTAATGGAACTTTAAAGTTCCCCCAGTACATAAAAGGGTTAATGAATACTTAATTTATGAATGTCTATAAGAAACAAAGTATTTTGCAGGAAAATATATACTTGTATTAAATACATTTTATAACAATTTTTCTTTAATGGGATTTAAAGTTCCGTCAGTACATAAAAGGGTTAATGAATGCTTAATTTACGAATGTCTATAAAAAAAAGTATTTTGCATGAAAAAATATACTTGTATTAAATACATTTTATAGCAAGTTTTCTTTAATGGGGCTTTAAAGCTCCGTCAGTACATAAAAAGGTTAACGAATGCTTAATTTATGAATGTCTATAACAAAGTATTTGCAGGAAAAAATATACTTGTATTAAATAGCAAGTTTTCTTTAATGGGGCTTTAAAGTTTCGTCAGTACATAAAAGGTTAATGAATGCTTAATTAAAAGTATTTAGCAGGAAAAATATACTTGTATTAAATACATTTTATAGCAAGTTTTCTTTAATGGGGCTTTAAAGTTCCGTCAGTACATAAAAGGATTAATGAATGCTTAATTTATGAATATCTATTCTTATATCATAATTGAAAAGAGTAGTATTTTAATATTAATAACTAGCTTTATGATCACGATCTGACGGTGAAGAAAAAATACATCATCGTTAGACGTCGCCATGGATATATGTATACAGCCTCCGAAAATAGATGTACGAAGCTAATGTGGAACGCAACAGAATCTCGTAGACCAATTTATTATCCCCATTAAAGGATTCGATTGGGTTTTACGAGCGACGTGATCAAACTAAATGTCTTTTTATTAGACGTCGTCCAGACACAAAATTTAGAGGAGAGGGTGTCTTTATTACTGTGCTATTTTCTGTTTTCAAAGAAATTAAATGGGATGCGACAATAATGATGAGTTTTTCATTATTGAATGAATTCCTTAGTGGGCGTAGACATTTCTATCTATCTACTTCTATACATAAAATGCAAATGGGAATTTCGTTCCGGCCACTTATAAATCGAGTTCTTCTGAATGGATTTTGATGAGACTTGGACTGTTAGTTAGATAATTAGTCGGGAAAGTTTTAGTATATTGCATATCGCCCTAAGTAGCGTAATTATAGAACTATGGGGAAAAGTTCTATAACTAGGTGAACCCGATTATGAAAGATTAGCCTTTTAAAAAGTTCTACAGAACGGATTTTGATGAAACTTGCTTTATTAGTTAGATAATTTTCCGGGGAAAGTTTTAGTATATTGCATATCGTCCTAAATAGCGTAATTATAGAATTATGGGGAAAAGTTCTATAACTAGGCGAACCCGATTATGAAAGATTAGCCTTTTAAAAAGTTCTACGGATTTTGATGAAACTTGCTTTGCTAGTTAGATTATTTTCCAGGAATTGGCTTTAGTATATTGTATATCGCTCTATTTTGCTTAATTATAGAATTATGGAGGAAAATTCTTTAGTCAGATGACCTGAACCCGATTATGAAAGATTAGCCTTTTAAAAAGTACTGCTGAACGGATTTTGATTAAACTTGCATTGTTTGTTAGAAAATGTTTCAGAGATTGGCTTTTGTATACTGTACATCGCTTTACTTTGCTTAATTATAGAATTATGGAGGAAAGTTATGTAATCAGATGACCCGATTATGAAAAATTAGCCTTTTTAAAAGTTCTACTGGACGGATTTTGATGAAACTTGCTTTGTTAGTTAGAAAATTTTTAAGGGATTGGCTTATAATGTATATCGCTTTACTTTGCTTAATTAGAGAATTATGGAGGAAAGTTCTATAATCAGATGAGCCGATTATGAAAGATTATATTTTTAAAAAGTTCTATTGGGCGGATTTTGATAAAACTTGAATTGTTAGTTAGAAAATGTTACAGGGATTGGCTTTAGTATATTGCTTATAATTATATCGTCCTTTACCAAATCCTACTGTATATGATCAACTAAAAGAGCTGGTCCTTAACAGAGCAAATTTTACCCGACACATTATAAAACATAATAGCACAATGGTGTTCGTATCGTTTCAGCAATGCGGATGGGCATTCTAGGTAAAGGTCTATATTGCTTTAAAACACAAGATCAAATTTATCGATTTATTTCGTTTGATTCATGATTCGTTTGGAGAAAACGATCAGCGTAGCGGGCGAAGCCTTCTAGTATATGTATAAAATGCAATTGAAAATTTCGTTCCGGCCGCTTATAACTTGAGTTCTACTCACTGGATTTTGATGGGACTTTCACTGTTAGTTAGATAATTTTTCAGGGAAGGTTTTAGTATACAACATATCGTTCTACGTTACTCAGTTATAGTATTATGGGGGAAAGTTCTATAATCAGGTGAATCCGATTATGAAAGATTAACTTTTTAAAAAAAGATTCTGCTACATGGATTTCGATATAACTTGCACTGTTAGATCTTCCACTGTCCGATCCTTCTTGTCTCTTCTCTTCGCATTTTATCAAAAGGAGGTCTCTACAGACCACTGTTTTGTTTTTGTAAGGTATGTCCTGAGGTCAACAGCACTTTGATTGGTCTTTCAATTCCCCCTCTTTTTCAGAGATGGTGACCTTGCTGGGTCAAGAGTTTTTCATATACTAGTCGCTACTTGGAAGTCCACCAGGATAGGTTCGCTTCCAATCTTTATCATTCCTTCTGTCGTAGATGTTTCCGAAAAGATCATGGATATTTGATCTTTCCAGCGTGGGAACGGGACATAGAAATTTTCTGACTCGATAATCGTTATACATGGGGCTCTATGGAGCTTCTGCATAGCTGTAAATTTAGCAGGGATGAGAAAAGTTTTATTAGTAAACAAAATAGTAAATTTTGAACTTATTAAAAAATAATCTAACATCAGTAATTAAAAAAATTATCTATATTTAATCCTTAAACTTCTGTAACAAATAACTTGAAATTTGTTATCTAAATTACAGTCGGGTATTCTGGATATGGTTGGGTAAGCCTACCTGACACGTGGTTCAGTTAGGGTTGAGTGAGTGATATTTGTTATCGTTGTACGGGCCAAGTTTACTTTAATTGTTTCAGGTTCGGATCGGGTGCAAACTGAGTTTCGACCCTTACGCGTCGGGCTTCTGATTGACAAAAATTGTTTTTTCAGGTTTAGGTCAAGTTTCGGGTTTACTTAAAGTAGAATTTTCGAGTTCCGATGATCCTCCAATGATACTCCAATGAGAATTTAAAATTTAACCTAAAATTGAGATATTACGTCAAATTTGGAACTGCTTTTAAGAATTTTAAAATCTGTTTCTATTTCAATATGGAGGTGGACCCTTAAGATTATTTTAATCATGCATATGGATAGTCACAGACAGGGCTTGACAAATACGGTCGCCAGGTCGCCACTGGAGACCAAATAAATTTATCTGGCGATCAAGTTATTTAATCTAACGGGGTTTTTGTTGTTGTTTCTTTTTTGTACAAAAATTGATCTAAGCTTTCTTGAAATGAGCACAAATGCCCCCCCCCCCCCCTTTCCCAATATTAAAAAATAAACTTTGAAACTATATTCACACAAAAAATATTTTTAACTTTTGTTTTTAATTTGGCAAAAATAAGTTCATCAAATGTAAATTTTAAAATAATCAAATCAGAATTATTTGAGATTTCGGTAGAAAAGTAGGCGAAAACTTGTTTTCCTGCTTCACTAATTCGTCGATGCGCTCTTCAGCAGATGTAGATTTTGTAGCATTCAACTATCCGGACATTTGAAGCATTCGGCAATCGGCATTTTCCGAACATGCCGGCTAATTCACTCTTTACAATTTTTTTATTTTTTTATTTTTTATTTTTGAAAGATATAAGCTTTTGATAAGTTTCATTAGAAAACTTAGTTTATATTATCTTTCTAAACTATGTAACTAATGATTCTAAACAATGCCTGTCATTATTTTTCCTCAATTAATTCATAAAAACTTTTGTGCTTTTTACAAATTAATGACGAGGAAGAGGGTGGTAAATAAATAATTTTTACTGGCTACTAGAATTAATTTTCTGGCTACCCGATTTTATCAAATTTGTAAAGCCCTGGTCACAGAAGACACAATTCCCAGTCGGATAATACTTTTTGTGTGTCTCTATAATAATTTGGTAGTTAAATGTAAACTACTTATGGAGAAAATAGTGAAAAAATAATTTTGACTGTAAATTATGAGCGGGACAAGAGCTCTATTTTCGCTACGCTAGCGATGTCCATGAATTTCTTTAGACGAAATCAACATAAATTCATTATCTATGAATTCATTGGTTTGATATTTAATCAAATTAAGTCAAATTGAAGAGCTACACAATTTAGAAGCTCAAAAATTTATAACATATGCAAGAAAGGATTAATACGCCATAATGATATGGATCTAATCAAGATGTACCTAATACAGAATTGATTTTCTGGAGTTATTAGTATATTTTAGAATTTAGTACTAATATTGTAAATAACATTGCATTTTGAGGAGAAATATTTCCGATTTTATTAAAATATTTTAACAATACTGACATTTAAAAAAAAAATATTTCTATGTGATTCCAATATATTTTACACATATTGTATATATATTACAACTTAATATTGGCTATATATATATATATATATATATATATATATATTGACCATCATACTAAAAAATCGTCCCGATATTGTGTCAACATTGGATTTCAAATAGAGTCACCAGCTGATGTTTGTTTGAGAAAATATCATACTAGTTCATTATATATTCATTACTAGTTCATTATATATACCATACTAGTTCATAATATTTTAACAATTTTGACATTTTTTAAAAAACACATTCCAATGTTATTCCAATATATTTTACTCATATCGTATATACATTACAACTTAATATTGACTATAGGTATTGACCATCATACTAAAAAATCATCCCGATATTGTGTCAACATTGTATTTAAAATAGAGTCACCAGTTGATGTTTGTTTGAAAAAATATCATACAAGTTGAAAATTTTGGCAACAGCGTCATTTCATCGCATGTAAAATTGGCGTACTTCATGACATCAACATTGATTTCAGAGAATTTTCCTTTCTTACAATAGATTTTGATTTGAAGTTAAATTTATCATTATTTGTTTATTTACTGATTGTTAATTTATTATTTTTAGGTACTATATAGTAAAGATAACTATGTACCTATTTGGTGTAACCTCACTTCTCCCGTGGAATTTCTTCATCCAAGCAAACGATGTAAGTTCCTGTTTGTTTGTTTTTTGTTGTTGTTGTTATTGTTGCTGTTTTTTTTAACGCTTTTGAACATACTCGAAGAGTGTTTATGAATTTGATTTGTCTGTCTGTCTGCCATCTGTACGTGCTCTAACTGGCGTAAAAATAGTTGGGTTGCCATGAAATTGATGTTGCCCCAGCTAATTGGGGTTTACTATGAGATGTTTAGTATTGAAAATGAAATTGGTCCGTTTACAGGGACACTCAGAAGAATTCCTTTACATTACGGTCTATGGGAGAAAATCGTTTGCAATGTATTTTAGTGATGTTACACTATTTTAAACATATTCAAATTGATAAATATCACTGAGGGGAACTACAAGCCGCTTACAGAATAGGGTGTGCATAGAGTGTATCGTTCCTTTACAGCAGGCATGTCAAACTCGATTACCACCGCGGGCCAAATTAACCATTGTATACAAATCCGCGGGCCACAATACAAAAAATAAAAATAAAATAAATAAAACCAAATTTATTATACTACCATCGAACAGAATGAATTTTGTAAATACAAAATACAACCTTGTAAGAAAAAAAAATGCAAAATTCCATAGTTACCTCCCGAAAAATTTAATAATCACCGGAAATTTTAAAATGAATATTTATTAAGAAAAAGAGATCAATAAATTATCATTCTGTAAAATTAAAAATAGCAAGGATGTCATACAAAAGTGTATTGACAAACATGAGTAAAACTACATTCAGATAAAAATATGTTTAAACACATATCTGACATTTAAAAATTTAAATCGCAATCAAAATTGAAAAATTATATCTGTATATATTAAGTGTAATACTGTGATATTTGCATTTTCTATTAATTTTGAAATTGCCCTTCTTAATAAAACCAATCGTTGCAGGAGTACTATCATTTGCAATATAAACTTATTTTTTAAACGACGAATTTTATTAAGTCAAAATTTTCATAACTGAGTCAAAAATATCAGCTATGATACTTGCTTGTATAGAGGAATAATTTCCAGGAGCTCCTCACTTATTTTTAAGTACACATCATGTGTGCGAATAAAAACTGGCAACTGAGTGGAATTTTGTGCATCTTTATTTTCATCAGTTCACAATGTAATAGAGGCAACAAATATTGAAATTTTAGATTTCGTTTGATTATTGAAATATCTGGCTATGTTATGAATTTTTCTAGCAATGAATTGTGTGTAGTTACACAATTCATTAGGCGCCGACTTTAACGGGGGCAAATCAGGCAAACTTTCACCACTAATTTTAAAATGTTATTTTCGCCTAATTAATCACAATGATTAAAAGAGAATTTTATTTAATTAGTGGTAGAAGTATGCCTGATTGCCTATCTCGCCAACGTGAAGTCAACGACTATCCTAATAGTTTAACTTATATTATTTTGAAATATCAATTTTAAGTGATCTGGAGATCATCACTTGTACTTTGTAGTGAATGATTAGACTTGCGTGCAGTAGAATGTAATTTTTTTAAGCAGATGCATTATCTTTTTTAATAGTCTTCACGAATACAGTTTGTAATGTGATGTAAATTGAAAGAAGTAGTAAAATAAACCATTACTTACAACATGAAACACATAACACTTTATTAAAAAAAAAATGCATATATTTTTTAATTTTTAGATTTAAGATCTGTTCTTTGTAGCTTTCCAATTGGTCATTTTTTCTTCCGCAATTTCTTGGAGCTGAAATTTTAAAATGAGTTAGGTCTGTATACTTTTTTATGCTTGCTATCTGTAATACCGTGGCAATGTTGTCAAATTGTGATTTTTTTAAAGTCAAAATATAGCTACCAATTTTTCTTCTAGTAATCTTTTCTTTATTTTAATTACGGAATGCCTGCCATTAAATAAAACGGAGATTAATATTTTGAAATAGTGGTAGATATTTTGAATAAAAGAAATCTGCGACTTGGCAACACTGCATCCATGGTTAGTACAAGCATGTTTGTGCAAAGTGCATATTCTGCATGAAACATGAACTGAATCAAATATACGGAAAATGCCAAAGGCTTGTCGGGCCACGTGTTTGACATGCCTGCTTTACAGGGACACTCAAAAGAATTTGGTTGCATTACTGTCTATGAACAAGAATTGCTGGTAGCTCGTTTTCAGTTGTGGTACACGTTTTTAAATGTTTGCATATTAATCGGTGTATATAAATTCTAAAGATCATATACAGAGCTGCTCAAAATATCTCATGTACATTTCCATTTATTTACGGAAATTGTTGAAGAGGAATTTTTAATTGTACTATGTATTTCCTAACTGAAGTAAATTTTAACATACTGTGTAGTATACATATAGCAGCTAGGGTGCCAGTATTACACTGTAAAATCAACAATTTTTTTTTGCAGTGAAGTAATTGCTGAAACCGGATTTTCAAATGTATTATGCGTTTTCTAAATTGTTTACTTAATAAACTGTGAAGTTCTGTTACAGTTTTCTGAATGTGTTGGAAAGTGTTGCATAATCTACGCTTGATGCATGATTTTTCATTGTTGTTGTCCCTTTGACCATTAACAAGTCGACAATTATTAGATTTAAATTTATATGTATATGCATATTTATCCAGAAATAATTTTTATCAATAAGTAGATAGTGCAAATTACAAATAGAATTTCCTAGTACTGTAATATCAAAAAATCCCTGACGGCGCGGCCTACAGGCACTGGTAGATTTCGAAGACGCAGATCGTTGGTTGTCTGTTTATTGGGAATTGCAGAAGAAATGACATTTTTGCCATGATGAGGCAGCTGGGACCGCCCACTTCAAAGCCTACAACCTGTGTATGTAGGCGGAGCCGGCAGAGATTTTTTTTAATTAATTAATTAATTTTTTTTTTTTTTTATGCTTGTAAGAGTTGGTCCTATAAAAAACTTGCCAATATAAAAGTTGTAGATAATATTAAGAAAATTTATATTAAATTTAAGCGGATTTGATATCTTGTGAATTGACGAAGTTATGAATTTTTTTTTCTTCTAAAAACCCTATTACCCCCCCCCCCTCCCCCTTTAAAATCGACGAGTCGGTTTAATGGGGTTTTTTTTTCTAACATTACTTATTTCTTTTTTCCTTTTTCAGTACTGGATGTATAAATTTCGAAACACAAGTCTCCCGTTCGACCCGGCGTCGGAGGACAAAACGAGTCTGCAGACCATTTTCAGCAGCTATCTGGCCATAGCTAGCAAAGTACCCTACGTTTGTTTCCTTTTAGTCAACGCATACGTCAGCACCAGGTAAATATCGGACTTTAATCATTTTAGATTTGCATTTTTCCTCCAAAAAACAAACTCTTTCGTCGAGTTGAGGCACGGCCAAACTCGATCTTTCTCCCTCCCCTCATACGGCCTTCACAATCACCCCTTAGTTTCGGAATCGTTAAAGGGCTACTTTCGCCGGTAGGTGGCGCGCTATACTTACCATAAATAATGCTTACTAAAGGTTACTTCTATACATAAAAATACAAAAATCTTTGCAATATATTCATTATAAAAGGTATGTATAACATATGTATCTTTTGTTTCGGCGTTTTCTTTACTACAAACAGGAAAAACTAAAAGATTTAGAGATAAAATAAATAAATACAATGCTTTTAGCAATTAAAAATAGTTTAAATAACTCGCTACTATAAAGTACAAAACAAACATTATAAGTAAATTTTATATATTTATATACATTTAAATTCTTGATTACTTGAAACATTGATAATTCTAAGCGTAAAATACACAGTAAAAAATTTAAAAAATAATTACTAGTTTCATAATAGTAGTAAGAAAATTAAGCAAGTTTGCCAATATCCGGCAATGAACTCATATCGTTTTTTTTTTTTTCTCAAAACATGGATTATTTTTACACTATTCTTAATTATTTAAAATATGTATATATATGTATATTAAAAACAATTTTCAATAAATTTAATCATTATAGGTACTGATCTGAAATATATAAGCATTATATATACATAGTTGCCAACCTCCCGATTTTTTGAATACCAGTAAAATCATACAAAAATTTTCGCTTTATTAAATAGCAGAAATTGCACGATTAGCTAAAACAAATATTTTTTCATAAAAATACTGGTGTGAAAAAAATCGGGAGGTTGGCAACTATGTATATAACATATCTATCTTTTGCTTCGGCGTTTTCTTTGCTACAAACAGGAAAAACTAAAAGATTTAGAGATAAAATAAATAAATGCAATGCTTTAAGCAATTAAAAATAGTTTAAATAACACCCTACTATAAAATGTAAAACAAACATTATAAATAATTTTTCATATTTATATACATTTCAATTCTGGATTACTTGAAACATTAATAATTCTGAGCGTAAAATACACTGTAAATTTTTTAAAAAGATTTACTAGTTTCACAATATTAAGAAAATTAAGCAACTTCGCCAATATCCGGCAATGAACTCATACCGATTTTTTTTTTTTTTTTCTCAAAACATGGATTATTTTTACACAATTCTTAATTATTTAAAATATAGGTATATATGTGTACATTCAAAACAATTTTCAATAAATTTAACCATTATAGGTGCTGATCAGAAATATATAAGCATATAGAAATATGATAGAATTACATATCAAATTAAATATTATATTCTAATTCTGGAAAGTCATGGTATAAAAGTATGTATATGATAAAAATAAAAATATACTTTCATGTTTCATAATATCAACAGAATAAGACAACCTATTTCGCCAATATCCGGCAATCACCTCATATCGCTTTTTTTTTTTTCTCAAAACATGGATTATTTAACAAATTCATAATAATTTTTAATTTAATATATAAAATTTAATATAATAGTTTCGACGATTCCATTTGAATTTAGGATTGGTACAGTCCTAAAATTCTAGTAAAATTCAGTCTAAAATTGTGGAAATTAGACTGATGAATTGTAGTTTAGGATAAGACAATCCACCTCTATCCTGATTGGCAATTAACTGAGGTATGGTTGCATCACATTGATCTGTTTCTATGCTTGATAAGCAGGATTCTCATTCAAAATTTTCTTGAATTACTCTTACAAGATTACTTATCCGCTAGCAATGGCAATACTTGCAAACTTCAGATTAACTCTTGGTGGTGCTAACAATTAAAAAGAAATTAATTAAGTGGTTTATAATTTCGATCCTTAAAATTCAGTTTAAATCTACAAATAAATTGAGAGCCGCAGCAATTTTATAAGGCACATATTTCGAAAATTTTGCTCTGTACTTCTACTGATTGCTGGTGTATCGGTAATAAAAGCGCCTATTCATGAAATGAAATTCCAGGTAATTTTTTCTCTGAATTCGAAGCACAATGTGGAACACAGCAATGAACCATTTTCAACAAAAGAAAAATAAGAACACGCAATTTCATTTACGTTATATCTAAGAAAATACAAGAGTGAAAGGCGAGAATAAGGAAATTCTCCATTAACCATGGTAAGTAATAGCGCCCCCTACTTTCTCCGGGGAGAAAATGTTATTCCTCTTGAACAAAGGGAAAATGACTTTTTGTTACGGCCGTATAAGAGGAAGGAGAACGATCGAGTTAGGCCGTGGTTGAGGGAAGTAAAAAACGTGTAAGGAACACTAAAGCAGCAGCACTATCCATCGCGGCACCCATTGAATGACATCTTGTCTTCTTTCTTGTTTCCTGCTGTCCTCTTTAATAAAAAGCTACGCGTTGCTGACGACTGGCTTTTTCGCAAATCGTTGCCACAGATTAATCTCGGAAAATGAAACATTTGAAGTTGCTGAAAAAAATTAAGAGTTTAAAAAGTATTTGTCAGAAAATTGTTAGACAAACTGAGTTAGAAAGGTAAAAAATTGTATTTTTCTTGATATAAATTTCAAACCTAATGATTATGCCGTTTTTCAAACATTGAATTTAAAAAATTACCAAATTTCTTAATGGAGTACCATAGTGAAATCCTCACGCATAAAAAGATAATGATAATTGATAACAGCCATGTGTCCTGACGTGTATAATGGCTACAGCACGGGTCACAAATTATAGTAGCCTTATTATTCCGCTAAAATATAAAAGTGAATTGTGATGTTTCGGGTGCATGATTTTTATTTTATTCTCGACAAATACTAGATGCGCCATTTCTTTTTAGTATATATATATTAAATGTAAAAAATCTGTTAGACTTTTAAATAAAAAATAATACTTTTCAGCGATGTTCTGTAACCCGAGAAGCCCGGGTTCGATTCTCTAGTTTTTAAATAATCGGTCAAGTGCTAGTTTTACTTATGCACAAAGTGTTCCGTACAATAAATTAATTAATTACTAACTGCAATATTGCAAAAAATAGTTGCTAAAAGAATAATTAAACTTTGCAAAAAAAAACATACAACATAAGGTTTTATCTATAACATAATTTTATCTTCAACATAAGGTTATAGCTATATATACTAGCAAAGTATAGACAGATATACATGAACGTTCAGAGAGACATGAAACCTCGTCTTACCTAAAACAAAAACCTTATGCAAAGTTTAAACATGGCACTGTGCCAAGTGTACTTCGAAAGCAGGTCGCAAAGTTTCCACTCCGCCTTGGTTTGACCAGCGTTTTTCTAGATAGATTTGAATTAACATCTCAGATAATTACCGATATTTTTTTTTTCTAAAATCATCAACAATCATTGGAAGATTCCGTGTCGATAGGTACGGCGAGCGCCTCGCAACTCTCCTGCTAAGTGCCCGGAAAGTAGAGTTTGTGTGTAGCGGTAAAATGCTATCTCATCAAAAACGTCACCTGTAAAAAATGCAGCCAAGTCTCGTGACTCATTTACCGTAAAAAGTACCGAGATCGTATAAAGCCAAGTTTAGCTATCTTATTAACTCTGAAATTTTCATTCACAAATCACTCCTAGTCTCTACATCTTTCGTTAATTATTATTTTGTGACTTGGCAATTACGCAGCACAGGGAAGTTATTACACCTTACTATGTTATATGGGATGGGATGGAATAATTTAATTAAGGCAAATTGTATTCGCACAGGAAAGTTATTACACTTTAATGTGTTATAGTATTATTTGATTAAGACTAATTATATACATCACATTCTCGTGCTACGTAATTGCCAAGTCACAAAATAATCATTAACTAAAGATGTACAGACTCTAGGAGTGATTTGTGAATGAAAATTTCAGAGTTAATAAGATATAGCTAAACTTGGCTCTATACGATCTCAGTACTTTTTACGGTAAATGAGTAACGAGACTTGGCTGCATTTTTTACAGGTGACGTTTTTGATGAGATTTCACTTCTTTTTGTAAGTAATGCTCCTTTTCTTGGTTTTGGGCTCTTTTTTTTGGAGATCATCCACTGATTTTCGCTATGCCCGCACTCTGCTTCCAAGATGATCTTTTAGTGTACTAAACAGATGAAAATCGCTTGGGGCTAAATCGAAGCTGTATAGTGGATGAAGAAGTTGCAAGATGATGTTCACAGGTGATGTTCAGGTTCAACTTGAAGTCCTAATGTGGCTGAGACAGCAACCCAAAGAATGTTATGTAGCTGGCGTTGGGGCACTGATAAAACGGTGATATAAGTGCATAAATAGAGAAGTTGCAATCAGCTGGTCAACCATTGTACTTCACTTGGAGGTCAGGGTACTTCCACCAATCAGAACTGCCTATTTCTAGTGTATGACTTCCAACCTGACGTCAATTGCAACTGCCCTATACTGGTGGAGAATATGTTGAGAAATAAAAATAGTTTTGAAGTGCATATCATTGTAAGTTATTATTTAATTATATTTTGTGACTTACGTAATGACTTTCCCTCGCAATTGCAATTTTATTTTAATCAATATTACCCCTAAATTAGTAGTTGCCAAAAAGGGGATGGGGTGTATCGTTCAAGCGTGACAGCCTGTGACATAGCTTAAGCGAGGACTAAAAAAAAAAAAAAAAAAAAAAAAAAAAAAAAAAAAAAAAAAAAAAACCACGAAATGTGCCTGGCGTAATTAGTAAATGAGCCCTTTAATAATGGGGTAGGTGTGGCTATAGTGTCGACAGGTATCCTGATTTACGCGGGATATCCCGATTTTCAGGAGCTCCAGAAGATCTGTTTCACGTAACCACTGCATGGGACGGAAAAAGTACCGATTTTGCACGAATTCTTTTTAATTTCCTTTCGTAACATACTATTCGTTAGTCTGCATCGAGCGGAATTTAATACGTTAAAACCTATGCAGACAGAACATATTTGTATGCAGACTCTGTTCCACATAGCCTTGCCAGCAGGGCTTAATTTGCGCCGGAGCCCACAGGAGCCCAGCTCCGGTGCTTCTCTGTTTTTAGTAAAAATTTAAATATTGGCCAGAATTCACCGGAGCTCATAAATACTGCGTTCCGGAGCCCAGAACTAAAACGCTTCCTAAAAACGAATCCTAAATTACCCTTTCCTTTCCCTCTCATCTTCGATCTTTTGACTTCTTTTGTATCAAAACACTTCTAAGTGACGTAATGTATCGCTCACGTAAGAGATGGAGGTGAAACAGGCTCGATTTTTATACCACTCTTCGGGTTCGGGCAAGCTCGAGCTCAATATGTCTTAAATTCAAAAGTTTATTTTCATTTCAAATCATTTTAATGCTATTTTGATCATCAGAATAAAGAGTAAACAGAAATAGTCTTTTTCTATTCTGCATAGCTGCGAACTATTCATTTTTTGTGTTAACACTCTTTCCGAAGCATAATCCTGAGCTTATTTAATCGCAGAATTCTGAGATTAATTCACACTAAGATTAGGCAAAGGTTTCTATTTGGAAGTAGTAATAACTAAAAAGTGGAATAGGTGACAGCTAAGTGTACGCAGATACATTAGATGTATTTAAAATTTTTAATTTGCTAAATAAAAAATAATGCTTTAAATTTTGAAAATAATGTAGGAAATATAAATATGCAGATTGGAGTGACGGCGGAGGGGGGGAGGGGTACTCTGCGGGTGTTAGTACTGCAGAATATTAGAGCTCCGGTATTTTTTTTTCTTAGAAATTAAGCTCTTCTTGCCAGGTCCACAGTCACAAAAAGTGGACAAAGACTTCTAAATCGGGACATAAAAATGCAATAAATCCTACGAAAACGGAACCTGCCTATAACGAAATCTTGTCTTAAAGGTAACAAATTCATGGTACCTATACGGAAGGAAGACCATACTATTATACCTGCTAAGACGTTAACCTGTCTAAAACAGATTCTTTCACCTGGTAGAATTGCGTCGTAGTAGGTTTTACAGTACTAAATAAACACAATAAGTAATCTTATATACAGTAAAATTTATGAAAGCTTAATCGCCAAGAACCGAAACAAATTCCGTTTCCGAGAGGTTTTTGATTGTACAGTTATATTTATATAATATTCCTTCCGCAGGTACTATACAATTTTTACATTTAAGACAGCATTCCATTATAAATAAGATCCGTTTTCGAAGGTTTTGCTAAGCTAAAATACAATAAAACCTGTAAAAACGAAATCGTAAGGACCAAGAAAATATTTTGTTTTAGACAGGTTTGGGTCTTAGCAGGTAGATTTTTACGGTATTCCTTTTGATTGAATCATAAAAAAAATTCCATCCGTTTTTACAGATTTTACTGTATTTAGTTCCCCTGTATGCAGATTAACAATGGAGCGAAAAGAAATTTAAAAGAATTTATGCAAAAATCGGGACTTTTGGCGTTGAAAATCCCTGAAAGGCTCCTGTAAATCGGAACACCTAGTAGCACTAGTTCCGCCCGAAGAAAAGAACATTTATTAATTGCTTTCGAAACTGTTACGTTATTTACGCTTTTATGGATTCGAAAGAAATGTTTGAAAGAACGTTTGGTGTAACAAATGTACATTTACTTTGTAAAAGTTCACAGCTTGATTTCTGACATTTACGGTGGAAATGTGGAGGAGAATTATTGCCGTTACTCGATTCTTTCTCTCAGTTTAAAACTGTTTATAATTTTCTTTGTGCACAAGCGAGGATGCTTTACGCAACTATTGTTCAAACGTCAGGTTACGAAAAAAATCCCGACGTTTATTGTTCAAGTGTATATTATCTTCGTCGTTATTAACGTCAACAAAGCTTCAACAAATAGGCTCATAAAGAGAAAATAATGAGAAGAAAAAGCTATTTTTCTTGAACAATGTCTGATGAATGCAGTGGAATTCATCAAAAACCGCCTCAAGCGTGATTTCATTTCATTTCAAGCGTGAATTCCACACTGCAAAAAATAATTGTTGATTTTGCAGTATAAAACTGGCACCCAGCTGCCAGTTTTATACTGCAACAGCATGCGCGGCAACAGCAACCGCGCATGCGCGGTAGCGTATTACTGCTTGCACGGCAGCGTATTACTGCTTATTTTACTGTTTAATACTGTTAATTTTACGGTATAATACTGGCAGCTGGGTGCCAGTTTTATACTGTAAAATCAACAATTATTTTTTGCAGTGCAAGAGTTGCGGTTTTTTTTTGTTTACTCTCGTGAAAACAGAACACGGTAAAAACAGCTAAGATGACATCGATAAGGAATTTAAACTAATTTACACAGGTTTCCGTTTTTGGAGGTAAAATGCATGCACTGGAAAAAAAAAAAAAATGTTGATTTTATGGCATAATGCTGGCAGCAGGGGTGCTAGTATTATACTGTAAAATCAACATTTTTTTTTGGCACTGTGCGTATTGGGAGGTATTATCCTTACTACCATAATCTTGAAGCGTTTCCGTTTAAGACAATATTCCGTTATAGACAGGTTCCGTTTTCATGAGTTTTACTGTATCCCTCTGCAATGTAAAGTTACGTTTCAATGATAGATGTCGAGCTTATAATTTTAAAAAAATCTTCGGATAAACGCAACTAAACTTTGTTATGAATGTTATTGTAATTTCGAGGTATAATATATGGTATTCTTATCTCCGTGATCATGAACCGTTTTCGTTATAGACGAGTTCCGTCTTCATAAGTTTTACTGTATCTCTCGGCCATGTAACAGACTGGTATAGCTATAATTCAATCAGACATGTCGGGAATGCAATTGAAAAAGTTTTGTTCAAATAAACGCAACTAGACTTTCTTATGAATACACTAAAACCTCAGAAAACGGAACCTGTCAATAACGGAACCTTGTCTTAAACGAAAAATTCTCACAGTCCCGAGTGAAGGAATACTATTTAGCTATGCCCGCTAAGATGAAAATGTTTCTAAAATGGAATTTTTCCGACTTATAGATTTAATAGCGTATATAGCCATTTGCGTTTCTTATTGTCAATAGGTATGGTATGGCTGCATTTTTCTTTCTCTGATTCTTCACTTGATAAATTATTACATACTAGCTGATCCGCCCGGCGTTGCCCGGTCCCGTCAAAAAATAATACGAACTGCAAATAAATCACTTTATAAGTCGCTACACGAAACCGTTCCTCTGGTAACTCTTTGTCTTTCGGAAATTAAACAGAGATGGACCCCGAAGCGGAAGTAAATTCAATACCACCCCCTCAAATGTCTGGATCATTTGATTAAAAAAAGGTCAGTTTTTGGTCAATTTTTTAAAAAAAATTACAGTCGGATTTTCGCAAAATTTGTATTTTTGGAATCAAAAAAATAAACGAAGTACAGACTGTGAGTTTCGAATCAATACCTCAAATACGTTTCTTAATTCTCGAGGATGAGTGAAAAATGAGAATATTTCGTTGCCTGGGATTATCAAATCGGTAACTTTCTTTTGCGGTTTCAATAAAAAAAATCATTTTCGGCGCACGCGCAGGTAAATCTTTTAATTCCACCGCCAGGGGGTGCATTCTATCTAACCAAAATTGAAAAATTATAAAATAACAATGTTGCAGATCGACCTCAGCTATCCTATGCAAATAAATAAAAAAAAATAAAATGCGAGCGAGAAATTTGAAAATAATTTTCCCTTAGACTTAACATTAGCTTGTGCGTTTCTTCGCATGACTAGTGTAGGCTCTTAAAATTAAGAAAAACTTTAAGACTACTACAGAAACATTTTGATGTTTTATTGCACGAATATTCAGTTTGAAACATAATTATAAGACTCGATTTTGTAGCCGCTATATAATAAAAGAGTTGCAACTGAATAAATTTTGTTTGAATAAATGCGACTTAGTTATAGATGCAGAAAAACTGTAATATAGTAAATACAGTGAAAGTAACTTAAAAAAAGTTTTTTGTCAAAACATATAACAAGTTGCCAGAACACTGATTGAAAGGGATTTTGCTGTAATTTGAAGAAATTTCAATCTTTTGATTGGAGAATTTGAGGAAATTTTGAGCTTAGGTTAACAAATTTCGTGAGGGAAAAAGGGCATATATTCCGTCTCGAATACGAAATAGTACTAATCGACATAGTTCCCTGAAAACTCCTTTGATTTGAATTTGACGACAGTGCAACTTTAGATTGGCGGGTTTCGGGTATTTTTTACGTTAGATTGATGAATTTTCTGTATTTTGGGGCAAAATGATTAAACCAAAGCGAAAAGTTTCGTGTTTTACACCCTGTAATTAACGACGTTACGATAGTTACGAAATAGCAACGAAATAATCAGTGAAAAAGTTCTTTCAATTTCCTTTTTTTTTTTTGAGAGAGTGTATAGCACACTTTATTTGCATGGATTTTTTTTTTTTTTTTTTTTTTTTTTTTTTTTTTTTATGTATGTCCACGCATAATTCTTGAAAGCATGTTCCTGTTTCGATAATTCAATTTTCTGATAGTTCTATTTGATTATCATCCTTGGTCTTTCTGTCTCTTCTCTTGTGTTTTTATTTTTATTTATTTTTTACTTTATAGGTTATAATTTTTGTAAAAAGCATTAGCATATCGCCGTAAAATTGAAATTTTAAGTGCACAGTACTACTGAATGTTTTTAAATAGTTATATTTAATAGTTATGCTCAATGGTATATACATATATATTACATTACATCGAAAATTGTAATGTTATGAAGCCTCTAAATTTTTGTCAAAATGAGCGGTATTTTCAATAATGAGATTTCTAATTGAATGGATATAACAATAAAAACTTGCTACAAAACACTGTTGTGCCAAACAATGCTTACTATCCCTTGAAGGCCACTGACGTCCTAGAGATATTCAGGGGATGTCATTTTCAGGATAATCAATATCTTGTAGATTGTTAAAATTGTCCTGTAGACAGTCACGGGATATCTTCTGGATGTTAAAATGTCATATTTATAAGCATCCTCCGGAATAATTTGTACATTTTCTCAACAATTATAGGATAAAATAACACGGTAAGAACCAATGTAGAAGTCTAATGAGAATGTGCATGCGATAAGAAAATCCACAAGCATTTTTATGTAAAATGTAATTTGATAATTTTATCTCCATATCATCTGGATATGTAGTGGATAGTTCTCTTAGGATATGACAACTACAGGATCCGAAGGATCAAATTAGGACATCTGGAACACGATTGTGGTTGTATGAGGTAATATGCCAACTAGTGTGCAGCAAGTAAATATCAGTGTGAAGACAATGAACAATCCGTTAAAGTTAGCGATATTTTTTCTAAAAAATTACGCGTTAGTAAAATAGAGGAATTTAGAATTGCATAAAATAGCTTTCTTTTCTTATTTACTATTTCTATCTTTTGTATAATATTTTTCTTGGATTACTCTTTTATATAGGTTTCCTCCTTCAAAAAGGATACAGTGGCCGCTGATGACTATGGCTATCCTTTTTCTACTAACAACAGTCATAGTCTTTATAAATACAGACAGCAGTAAGTTTCTTTTTTTCTCACCTATCAATCGTAAATCAGTTAAATATAGTTTTATACAGAGGAAAATATAAAGCACATTTCTGATATCGATTGGTGGACAATTCTACAAAAAATGGCCGATTTGGCATTTGGGTAAGAGGAATAATTTCTACGAGTACATCTGAAACTTATGGTTGTTGTGGATATTAAAATATGTCTATTTTGGGGGATCAGCCCTTGTAAGATACTTTAAGAACATATGAGAAGGATATAAGGAGTTTTACACAGCTTGGTCAGTACATTTTGTAAAGACCACACTGAAAAAAATGGGTTCTCAAAATTGAATAAAAAGTACTCAATTTTGAATACGTCACATACTCAAAATAGCTCCGATCCAAATGTACTCAAAATTGAGAAACACATGTACTCATTTTTTGATCCCATGGATGTATTCAAATATCAACTGCTATGTACTCATTTTTGATCCCATGGATGTATTCAAATTTTAAAAAATTTATGTCGTTAAAATAAAATTTATAGGATTAAAAAAAAAAGTTACTTCGCGAGGACAACCTTATAAGGGATACATACATTTCTGCTCATTTTTTTTTTTCATTCCTGCGTGAGTTTATAGTAATTAACCAACCCTTGCCCATGAGAGGAATCGAACCCGTGATGTCCTGTGTACTAACCTGACGACTCAGACCAACGCACCATGAGTGGACACGCCTCCTTCTTAAATGTTGTTAGTTGTTTTGCAAAATTTACAAAAACTTGAGGTTTCATCTGTAGATGGATTTTTTCAGTTCCAATATTTTTAATATTTTCTTTTCATAATTTTCAATATTTTGCTGTATGATTTGGTGCCTTATAACAGATAAATTTCAATTTATTATGTATTATATGCGTAAAACATTGCATTAAGAATACTGATTGCTTCTTTTTGCAACAGTACCAACAATTTCTTTATTCGAACATATACTTTTTTTTTAATTATTTGCCTGATTATCTATTTATCAATTCTAATAAAAATAACAATAATCTTAATCAGACGTGTTTATTACATGGCTGTTAAAATATATTTTTTTAATGTCTTATTTTTAAAAAATTGTGTAAATAAAAATTTTTTTAATAAATTAAATTATTATATTTCAACTATGCTGAGAGTTTTTGCGTACGTTTCAGTTAAACTAAATAGTTTTAAAAAAATTATTTTTAGAGACAAATTTGAAATTAATGACCTTGGGATAGGTAGGTTTAAATCTGGACTTACTGATTTTATTTAAATTAAATTAGTTTATAAAAATATAAGCTAAAGAAATAAATTAAAAACGTTATAAAGTTAAAAACTTAATTTTTATAAAAGTAAAGAAAAAATATTAACTAATTTTATAAATTTAAGGAAAAAATTATAAACTTTGTAAAATCATAATTTATAAAATAATAAATTTTAGCGTAATTCATATATTTGTAGGCCAAATCAGGTTAGTTTAATACCAATTTGCATAGCTATAATTTGCAAAGATATTATGTTATGAAACTTTTAAATAACACAATATTGCCTCACGTTAAAAAAGTTAAAATAAATTTTTAAAAAATTAGTGGGAAAAAAATCCTAATTTTGAAGTACTATCAAGAAAAAAAGAAAGCAGATGTGTAAAATGTGAGGAGAAAAAAAAAAAAAAAAAAAAAAAAAAAAAAGAGTAAATGTGTTGTAGTGGATCCACTTTGATGAAAATCCCGAACAACCAGATCCACTTTTCATTTCTCTTATTCTTCGTTTTTCCTTCAAATAATAGCTTTTTAGGCTCCAAAATTTCGTCATTACACATTCTGAAATATACAAGTATGTTGGGTTTGATCATATGTTCATTTTTGATCCAAAAATACTCATTTCGAAATGAGTACATGAACTTACTCATTTTTGAGAATACATATGTTCATTTTTGATCCAAAAATACTCATTTCGATATGAGTACATGAACTTACTCATTTTTGAGAATGCACATGTTTATTTTTGATCCAAAAATACTCATTTCGATATGAGTACATGGACTTACTCATTTTTGAGAATGCACATGTTCATTTTTGATCCAAAAATATTCATTTCGAAATGAGTACATGGACTTACTCATTTTCGAGTACTTCATTTTTTTCAGTGCATCAAGTGCATTATCACGGTAGAACAATTTCTCGAACATATAATTTTACGTTTATTTTAACCCTTAACCTTCAGGGACTATCAGCTTGTTGACAAAGCAAAGATTCATACGTTCGCATAATTTCTTGCTCAATGGAAATCAGTTTTTAGAGGAAGTTACTATGAAATTCCTTCTGACACCTTTATGGTTTTGCCCAACAATCAAGCACACTGGTGGTTACAGCCACATTTTTTTTTTTTTCAAAGAACCAAAATCTTTCTGTAATAAAAAGCCTTATGACATGGAATCTTGATTATATGCCATTGATCCTTATGTCATGGAATCTTGATTTTATTGACCACTAACCAATTTGAAAAATGACCTTCCTGTGACGGTTTTCACATTTTCTGTTATGCACTGTTAAAAATTTACAGCGATCTGTGCAGTCATTTGACCGTTTTTATAGAAAACGGTTACATAACCGCAACTTAACTCTGTTCAGACCATAATATGGGCAATAATATTATCAGAATAGAGTTAAATTACAGTTATCTAACTGTTTCTAAAAAACGGTCAAATGATTGGACAGTTTGCTGCAAATTTTTAACAGTGTGGTCGTTTCATTCCCTGTGACAGTCTTTATTTTTCAAGTGTTTTGTTTTAACCAAAGACTGGTACCTACCTCCGTTTCGGGAAGAGGTATTTATCAGTTATTGATCTCACCATGGTTTAATAAAGTTCAATAATCCAAGATATTAACCAAAAGTGTTTTAAATTAAAGCCTAATAATGCTTAAAATGATAAAAAACATAACACGGAATATTTAAAATACCTTTATAATGTAGATTACATATGTTTCGTTCACACTATCGGTGACATCTTCGGATCTAAATGATAAATACAATATTCTCGCATATTTTTGAAAATGGTAAACACAAACCACGAGATCGCATGTCCAAGGCTAGCAGGTGCTTAAATTGGCCAAACTGGGAAACGTGAAAATTATTATTTGTTTTTATTTTTATTGCTTTTTCAATCTATCAATCATCGAGTGCCAAATTTTAGCTAATTCAAAAGAAGCGGCTTCGTTGCAAATGCAATCTTTTCGCAAATATATTTCTATAGATTCACGGATAATGGATGGGAAATAAGCTCTTGATTGAAAAATTATTTTACTATTCTTGAAATCAATCTGCAACTGCAAAAGTGTTTTATAAAAAATTGAAATGTGACAGTCACAAAAGTAACTGAATATGGCGACTAAAAAACGCCCATCCACTCCAGATCCCGCCTATAGGTTCTAATGCTGTTTCAACCATCTAAGTAAAAAGTAAGTAACTTGAACAGATCAGTTTGAATTGTTTATCTTATATTAACTAGCGTGACGGTTTGTAGAAAAAATATCTCAATATTTACGATTTACTTGAAAGAAAAACCAATAAAAGTAAATCTTCGCCCAGCAGGGCGACGGGACATGGCTTAAACTCGTTCGTATTACATTGCAGACTGAGCCAGTGTCACTGAACTCCACATTCTCTAGGCTGGAGCACTCACTCTGTTGGTGGTTGCAATAACTAAAAATGTTCTCTGTAACCGTCCACACAAAGACTGTTCACATGGCTTTGATCAGCTACTGCTATAGACCTTCTAATATACTAGACACCAAATTGGTAACCTTTTCTGGGCTCCAAGATCACCTACGTATGCCCTAGACGTGCTTCCCACCTGATTTAGTGCGCCAAAGTAAAATGAGTTGAATTTTTAAAAACATGGACTATGAAAGCTACCTTTTCCTCCCGGTAAAGGTCGGAAGGACTTTTTTTTTTTTTTTTTTTTTTAGAGTGAAAGCACATATTTATTCAGTTACCTAAGTCATACTCACCATTGTGTTAAATCATATTTCCTTCTTGTTCTGTTGTTGGCCAGTGGAATATATCTTGGTATTATTAGTTACTAATATGCTGTTATGTAATTTTCGTTTGCACATGTGAGCCTACCCTATACTTTCAAGGACATGTGTGCTACAAAAATTTCGAAAATTTACTTTGTAAGTACTATAAAAGTGAAAATAACTTAAAAAAAAAAAACGCGTTTTTATAAGCATTTAACGTTTATTTTAAAATATACGCCTAATTTCATGACTGCAATTGATGCTGTTTAAAAAAAAATTCCATTACAAGACGTTGATTAAACGTGGACCCCGATTATTAAAAAAATCACCACTTTGATTTACACCTGATAGAAAGCGCAAACGAGTGCATTTATTACAAAAAAATATAAATTTTTGCCCTGTTTCTTCTTTCAAGGTATGGAAACAGAGAAGAAAAAAGAAAGCATTATTTAAATTATTTATTCAGGATTTTTAAATTATTTTTTAAATTTATAATCATAATTTAATGAAAAAACTACTAGAGTATTTTATTTTTAAGTATTACACACTTTATTTTTTATTTATATTTTCTACTTTTTGGTATTTAAAATATTGCGTTGTTGCAGTTTTACAGCCAGTTGGCTTATTTTGGTGAGAGTGATTTGGCGCGTAACCATAAAGAATACTTGGTGATTTATCAACCGCAGCTAGCTAGCAAAAAAATACCTTAAAATTAACTTATTAATTTATAATTAAGTTCTAAAAAAATTAAAATGCTGTATTGTCATTGGAAACATACCTCTGTATATAATTTTTATAACTCTAGCGTATCAGGGAGAAAGGCAAACATCGATTACAAAATTCCATTTTACTTACAAAAACCAGTTTGAGTTAAATAAAAAAGTGTAAAAACTGGAGTGTAGTTTTGAAATGACCACTTATATATTTATCGTACATTCCTGTCTCCTAACATAAATATTTTTTTTTCTATTTTCAGATCAGACGGCGTTTTTCGCCGGCACGATTTCAATAGTGGTTGCCATTAATTGTAAGTGAATGTTATTAATTTTTTTTATTGGCTCACTTTCATTTAAATGAATTATCATAGTTAATGAGACTCGTTTTTAGGTGCGTTCATAATTATATAAATATGTAACACCTATAGTCGTGGTCTGGTCCGTCCGTCCGTCCGTCTGTCTGTCCACATATAATAGCGCAAAAACTACCCAACCGAATGGTTTGAAATTTAATATATATTATCGTTGTAGAATTTTGTCGAGTCATTTCAATTGTTATGAAAATCGGATAAAAACTTAAAAATATATTAATAAAAGTTTTCTTTATTCTATTAATTCCTATCGTACGTAATCTATATAATAAAAGGGCAAGAAATGTGACTAAGGAAAACATATACGGGCAAACCACTTCTTTTTTCATATGCCAGGCGGCCATTTTATTCAACATTATTTTTTCGAATATAATTGCATAAAAGTTACATTTTTAGAAAGATCGTTCAAAAAAATTGTTTGCTTGAGAGATGAGTTACATTAAAAAATGTATAGATTCTGAGATAACTGCAGTGGAAATTACGTTAAAAGCCGAATATCTCAATACATTAGAGTCAATAAACACAGGAGATTCTTTCATTATGAGTCATAAAAATATTAAACCATGGACATAATCATTCGCAAAGCAAGATCTCCATGATCAATTTTACAATGCTGTCTGGTGTAGAAAAAAAAAATTCGCATTTGTAAACGTGGCATACGTAATAAGTTAAAGGAAAAGGCATATTCATTTCGCACATAGCAGACGATATAATTCATTTCACTGAAATAATAAGGATGATTTTTTTACAATGTAAAATTAGTTATAAAACGAACGCACCTCCTATGTCACGTTTAACGTACAATTTCCAACTTGTTTAGTTTATAATGCAGTAGAAATGCTCCTTTTTTTCCCCTTTTTTTACAGCATTTCTGTTATTGTTTCATTATTTCTTCGATATGTCACTTATGATGAAAATATCCGCTTTGATAGAGCAAGTTTACTTTTCAATTTGTTGTACTTTTTGTGTTTCATAAAGAAGTGATAAAATGGAAAAATAATGTAATTTTTTTTGTATTTTTCCCCCGTACAGCTATGTGCGGCTTTGTACAAGGTGGAGGGACAGGCATAGCTGGAAGCCTACCGAAAAGATTTATGGAATATAATGTCAACGGAATGGTGAGTTTTTTCCATATTCTTATAACACGTAGCATGAGTTGTCACAATACGCAAAATATGTATTGTTAACTGCAGTGTTTGTTTAGAATAAAACATAGATGGCAGCACCAAAAATCCAGGTAGAATATTTTACTAAAATTCCTGCACGACCTGTTCCAAGAACTTCTTACTTTACAGATGTAAAATAGTTATAATATAGCAAGTTTTTATTTATGTGAAGTTGTGTTCGTCTTTACAATAAATATTTGTATGTTACTTACCAAAGTGCATTATTTGGTGAAGTTGTGTTATCTTTAATTTACTAAGTTACAAAGACATATAATATTAATGCAACAGTAATGTAACATAATCTAACAGATTTTAGTTCATAGGACTTGCGTACAAAGAATCTTCATTGTACAAATTCATATATAAAATTTAGCTCTGATTGTTATGGCATATATTATCTAAAAAACAAATCTTGTACTTTTAAATATGTTATTTTAAAGTACCTTTTCTTTTTTTACAGCACTATTTGCAAGGTTTGTTAGGATGCAGTTAAACAATTGTTCAAAGGAAAAAAAATATATATATAATATAATATATAATATATATATATATATAAAATAATATAAAATATATATATATAATATAAAATATATATATATATATATATATATATAATTATATCTATGAATTTCAAAAAACATATCAAGTTCTATTCTACTTAAATCTCCAAAGAGATAATCAATGATACTGTGTATACAGAATACCACATAGCTAATAATTAACATGTGCAAACATAATATTACCATAGCTGATGCTTCAATGGTAATTGGCCAAATTTTACTCATACCAAAAGAATATTGAAAAAAGAAATAGAGAGAAAGAGGGAAAAAAAAAAAAAATTTATAAATTGGAGTTGCAATTAAGTAAACACAAATGGATTAACAAATTAAATATGAACCATACACAATGGAAAATTGGACCACATGAGAATTAAATATGAATTGGACATGGAAAAACACATGCACATGTACTCATCAGCCTGGATGCACCCACATGTGTTTTAAATAATAATTCAGTGTTTCGTAATTCTACTGGCATAATGCTAAGATCAGTAGAATCATCCAGGTACACTGAATTATTACCAGACAACAATTGGAAATATTAAAATTTGGAAATATTTAAATAGGAAATAAAAAACCATTAAGAAAATACAATATATTTCACTCACATCGATTATCCAAAAAACTGTAATTAACACCTCACTAAATTACCACGAGATAACAGTTTTGAAATAATAAAATTTGAAATATGAACGCGTAAAGTGTAGATAAAATATTTTACTCACAATAATTATACAGAATCCTTAAAATGTCACAACGTCTACATAATATTCACATCCACATGGCAATGCATCATACATGTTAACTAAGTCGAGTTGAGAGAAATGATTTGTAAGACAAGTTGAGAGCACACTTTTTTTAAAACACAACCCCATAAATGACACCCAATCACAAAATGATTCAAAAACACTCAAAATAATTCTGTTTTTAATACACTTATAACAAATTTATATCCGTGAATATATATTACTCCATCCAATTTTAATTCCTGAAAGTAAAATTAATATACAATCAATAGCTCCCTCTATAGTTAAATTAAATATAATATTAACAATATTATCTACAACTACCTGAAAGGTAAAGTGTCGCCATCTATTGGTATTATAATAGTTCATAATTAATATTTATTAAATATCCACTTTATTAATTACATACTCACTTCATTAGATTTATTTATATAAATAATCTTTAAAAAACAATATTAACTTGTAGTTTTACTTAAAATTCAAATAAAATATAATACTACTATATGAATAAATCTACACAGAATTAATTCAACTTGCACAGCATTTCAGATATTCTTAACAGGAATATATTATGTAAAAGAGATATTATTTTAATTCAAATTATTTTTGCTGCCAGCTGTGTTAATCCACTGATATTATAGACATTTATTAAATAATTAATGTTTTATTTTTACTACTACTTAAATATATATTAGACTTGTTTTTAAATAATTAATGTTTAATTTATACTACATTGTAAATATATTTTATATTTATAGATTAATTTAAATATCTAATTAAATAATTCATAAACAATTCAAAATATCTCAAAATTTATAATGTTGATAATTAATAGTATTACTACTGTTTTTCAATCAAATTAATGCAATGCAGTAATTAAAATACTTGTTAATTTTAATTATTCATAGACAAAAATAAAAACTATATATATTTATTTTTATATATATTGCAAATAGATATATATATATGAGTTATAATCACCAATGTTATCATTGTATAATTTAATTTGTTATTGTATAAGTTAATTTATAAATGTATGAAAACTGCACATCAATAATACCTTAAACAGAGGTGATCGGCAACGCACAATCACAACTATACAAAGTATAAATAATGTTCAATCAAATATTAAATTTCCTAATATGTTATAATTGTAATTATGTATGTTATATTTGTAATTTTCTACATAAAGTGTATATAATGTTCAAACAAATATTAAATATTAAATTTCCTAATATGTTATAATTGTAATAATGTATGTTATAATTATTATTTTCTATATCTTTTGTTATGTGTTATCGCACACTAAAACAATAATTTATTACATACCATGTTTATATTTAAATTATATATTAAATGTTATTTAAAAGAGTTGATGATTGAATTTATCATAAAAATTGGATATCCATATATTTTTGCTTGATCTCGAATATATCTAATATTTTTGTTTTTATTTATATCTGAGCATAAGTATTTTATACGATGTAGATAATTGATAATTATATTTTTATAAACAGATTTATGTAAACATGAAGCATAATTGGTAAAAATATTTACTTTAAATGGGAAATCAAATCTCTTATCATAAATATCAAAAATTATATATATATATATACAGGGCGTCCCAAAAGTCATTGACACATGTGAAAATTAAATAAAACATTAAGTAATTGGCGTACGATAGTGTGGTTTGGACGAAAATGCTTCTTATAATCGAAAATTTTCTTTAAAAGAATAATAATTAAACAAAAAATTTCAAAAATTTCTCGTAGATGGCGTTAATTCTGTAAAGCTACCGAAGTGGTAGAATGCCTTTATACATAACAGTAACGAAAGACGCACAGTGCGTCTCCACAGTTTTTGTACAATCCACATTCCAGAACTTAAAAATACTTGCCTTCATGAATTCGATTAAACGAGTGAGACAAGTCAACAAACATTGGTTTTGCGATAATAGGAAACTCGACTGGACAAAAACTGTGCATACGCACGGTGTGTCTTTCGCCACTGTTATGTATAAAGACATTCTACCTCTTCGGTAGCTTTGCAGAAGTAACGCCATCTATGAGATATTTTTGAAAGTAATTTTTTTTTTAAAGAAAATTTTCGATTATAAGAAACATTTTCGTCCAAACCGCACTCTCGTATGCCAATTGCTTTTTTTTATTTTTTATTATTGAATTTGAAAATGTGTCAGGGACTTTTGGGACACTCTCTATATAAAAATCACTCACAATTTAATTTATTTCTTTTAAAAAATGTATTTATTTCAACTAATTGTCCTTCATCATATTTTTCCTTTTACTTACCTATCGTACGTAGTATAGGGTAAGTCTTGTAATCGTTTTAAAAATCGAAACAAAAAAAATTGACGGATTTACACGTTTTAGACACTGGAGATTCCGAAACATATATTTTTAGAAAAGAAAAAATCCGTCTGTCTATGTGTGTGTCTGTAAACACTCTATCTCCCGAACAAATTGAGATAGAGACTTGAAATTTCGTGTGTACTTAGTATGTAAAATGAGAAGAAGCCTGTTGAATTTCAGTAACCTCGATTATCCGGAACTATTTTTTTCGGATTATCGAAATGGTCGTTCTGATAAAAGGTATATATACATTTTCGAAATTGTTTATTTTAAGGAGTCAATATAAAATACAATAGAAAAAAACATAAACTTTGCATAAAGCATGAAGTCGATCGGATCATGAGTTGCCGAGATATTTGTAATTATATTTTCCACACTTTTCGATTTTTCATGACTTTGTACTTCTTTCAAATTTCAATTCAAAGATATATTTTAATTGGAAATGAGACGCTTTATCCGACGCAGTAAACTGTTAGTTAATAGGATTATCATTTTTGGAGTTATAGGGATGTTTCTCTTACGCAATTCAGTAATCGAGCATTTAAAGTTTATGACGCCATCAAGCCACGATTTTATTGGAATTGCAATGCCTTTTATAACTAGTTTACACGTTTTATTTTCATATTTTATATTATGCATATCCATGAGGGGTAAGTATTACGGTTGCCCCCAACGACTAGTTTAGTATTACATTGCAATAAAAGCTTGTGTTTAATTTTTTTTACTTATAATTTACTTTTTATTTCCTAGTACATAATAGTGCACTGATATTTAAATTTTCCGAGTGTTTTAGTTATATTTTGCTCAATTGTTCCCTCAGGCTGTAGGTGGTCTTCTGGCGTCTGCAGCCCAGATCCTCTCCCTGCTCGCCATCCCGGACCCTGCCGGGAGCGCCTTCTTCTACTTCGCCACTGCCACCATCTTTCTCCTCATCACCTTCTGCATGTTCAGGCTGACACTCAAGAGCGTGAGTTTTTACACTACTTACCGCATCTTCCAATGTATCAGTTGATTTTTTTTAAACCATTAAGGCAGTTCTCAAATTCCCTGCTCAACAACGCGAAATTTTCTGACACATTTTCAGATTCGTTTTGAAACGTAAACTCTTAGTTCATCATTTACAGTAGAAATTGGTAAAGAACGATATGCAATATGCTAAAACCATCCCTGAAAAACTGTCTAGCTAATAATGCAAGATAAACTAACTAGTCGGATGTGTCAATCCCAAAACTTTCTTCTATCTCACACAGGTTTCGCATACACTAAAAACGAAACAGCACCCATTTATATATCAAGGTCTAACTGAATCTAAAGTTTTATTAAATTCCGTGCATTAGTTCTTGAGATAGGACTATCGCTAAAATCGTGTAAATCTTGCAAAATGCTGCGTAGCAGCGCCACCTGCTGGGCGATTTTTACCAAAAACTAATCAGCACCAATTTATATCAGAGACTCACTGAATATAAAGTTTTATTAAATTCCGAGCATTAGTTCTTGCGATATAGTTATCGTGTTAATAATGAAAAAAGTAGCATAGCAGCGCCACCTATTGGTCTATTTACACCAAAACGTAAGCAGCATCTATTTATGTCATGGTTTAACATGCAGAATCTGAAGTTTGATGAAATTCCGTGCATTAGTTCTTGAGATACAGCTTTCGTAAAAATCATGAGAAAAGTGGTTTAGCAGCGCCAGCTGTTGGGATATCTACACCAAAACATAATCAGCATCTATTTATGTCAAGGTCTAACTGAATCTGAAGTTTGATGAAAATGAGTGCATTAGTTCTTGAGATATAGCTATTGCGGAAATTCCGAAAAATGCAGCATAGCAGCGCCATCTGTTGAGCGATTTTCACCAAAAATTAATCAGCACCAACTTATATCAGGGACTAACTGAATATAAAGTTTTATTAAAATTCGTGCATTAGTTCTTGAGATAGAGAACCTACAAAATTTGTGTCACATGCAGACAGACAGACTCACAGACAGACATTTTCTAAAAACAGTCAAATCGTCTTCAGGCTCTTCTAAAACGTATAAATCCGTCGAAAGCCGGAAGTCGAAAATTTTCATGAATCCAATACTTTTTTCTTGTAAAGATAGAAGAAAGTAAAAATTGGAAAGATACACAACTTTTTCCATACTAAAATATTTGTTTTATATAATCGAAAAATGTCTGTCAAATAATAAAGCGAAGATTGCAATTCAAAAATTAGTGGTGCTTCGCTTTATTATTTGGCAGACATTTTTCGATTATATAAAACAAATATTTTAGTATGGTAAAGTGGTGTATCGTTCCTATTTTTAGTTTATGATGTTGCCCAAAATCGTGAATTCAAATTAGTTCAAATCGTTAGTCGTTAATTCAATAGTTAAGGGGTTAAAATGGCTACTCTTTCATAATTGGGTTCACCTGAGACCTGATTATAGAACTTTACCCTCATAATTCGAGAACTCAACAATGTATAACGATATTCTATATATTAAAATCGTACCTGAAAAATTATCTAACTAGCAGTGCAAGTCCCATCAAAATCCTCTCAGTAGAACTCGAGTTATAAACGGCAGGAACGAAATTCGCCTTTGCTTTTTATATCTACAGTAGTAGATAGATTAGGCGGTATATATATATATATATAAAAGTCCTAATCGGCTATGTATTTCGTTGGTCACGATAGGACCCTAGAAGTGGTTTAGAGTAGAATGTACTTAGAAAATACTGAACAGCTTGCGTGACATCATTATAGGTCATTCTCACAAAAAGTTGAAAATAGCAAAAAATAAATAAATAAATAAATAAATAATATATATATATATATATATATTCATATCCAATTCTTGTTTGTTCTCTCGTGGTCCAGTTTCCCATTGTATAATGTTCATATTTGATTTATTAATCCATTTGTGTCTACTTAATAGCAACTCCAATCTATAATTTTTTTTTTCCCTTTCTCTCTCTTTCTTTTTTAAATATTATTCAGGTATGAGTAAATTTGGCCAATTACCACTGAAGCACATGCTATGGTAAAATTATGATTGCACATGTTAATTATTAGATATGTGGTATTCTGTTTACACAATATCATTATTTATCTCTTTGTAGATTAAAGTAGAATGATATTAGAACTTGATATGTATTTTGAAATTCATAGATATTATAATTATTTAACATTCTATAAAATTATGCTGCATTGCGCAAATTGGTATGGAATGGTTTCTACATATTCTTTTCAATATTCTTTTCAATTATAGCTGGTTGAAAGTATTGATTTTTATGATACCATAATTTAGCCTAGTTGGCACATAAATCACTTTGATTAACTTCTGTTTAAAATACATAGTTATTATAGCTGCATTGCGCTTTTAATGGTGTATTTACTAATAATTTAATAATAATAATTTTAGAATATTACTATTATTTCTTGGTATCATTTGTTTATCTAATGAAATTTCAAATGCATCTTTATAAAATCTTATTCGGGTTCTTTTGAATTTTTTTTTTTTTTTTTTTTTTTTTTTTTTTTTTTTACCAACATTAATTTTGTATTGACTTAGGAATGCTAGGGGATTCTATATTGTTGTCTTTTGATGTTAGTTTGCTTAATGGGACTTTATGTATATATGTAAATAGTTTTATTATTTAGCTTTATTATATTTAATCAAGTATTAAACAGTCAATCTTATTATTTTTTTTATTATTTTTATTTTTATTTTTATTTTATTATTTTTTTTTATGGATATTCAAGTACTTAATTATAATAAGGTTGATTCAAAACATTTTTATATTTAAACATTTATTATATGTATCTCTTGCAATTTTTATTGCTTTCAAACAATTATGGCAGTTATTAGTAAAATGTTAGATACTGGCAATTTAGGCCTTGGTGGATCCAGGACTAATGCTCGGTACAGGAAGATTATTAGGGATCTTCCTGGATCGTTATCAGATAACCTATTCTATTGTCCCAAGCCTGTACTATGTTTTCGAGAGTGTGAATCAAAGCGTTGCCTTACATGTCCATTAGCTGATAAGTCACAGATTTCAAATAATAACAATCTTAATTTGGTAAAATTTTGCAAAGCATACAATGTAATCTATTCATTGAAATGCAATTCGTGTAATATGGAATATATAGGACAGTCTTGTCAAAAATTACATAAGCGGCTAAATTTACATTGTTCTCATATTGATAAATATAAAAAATCTAAATTTCAAACAACTCATAATATTGAATATACTCATTTCAAAAATCATGATTTTAAAAATATTACTATTAAAATACTTAAAATACAAAAAAATTTTACTGAACGACTTTTTCTAGAATCTAAATATATAAGACATTTTAATACTACATATCCTTATGGATTAAATCAATTAGTATACAAAAAATCAAATCCTGTATTTTCAGATTTAACTAAATATGAAAATTATAAAAATCTTTATTCAGGATTAAATTTTTCAAACATAAAAAAAACTTCAAGATCTGGTAGAGGTAAACATAATAACAAAAAATACACCGATGATATTGTGATTCAACAGGAGCTTGATGATCTTGAGGCACAATTTTGTAATGATTATTGTTGGCTTGATATAAGGAAACATGTTTTTAGTATAAAAAAGAAATATTTGAACCAATATTTCAAGGTATTTAAAAACAATCAATATTCTCCACATTTTTGTGATATCTTTTATGATATTCTACATTATAGAGCAAACATATTAAATACAAGTCTTTCTAATAAACTAAATATAAAACTAATAATACACAATTAATTATAAATTTTTCCAATCATGCATTTAATAATATCAATTTACACAATATAATAAACAACATTACTAACAATTTTCCAATAAAAAATTTTACCATTCACAAGACATACAAATATAATCGCACACTTGGACGTAAAATTTTTAATTACAATTCTTTTGCAAAACAATTGGTCTCTTCAAATAATTACCCATGTTATTGTAATGACCCAAAATATCAAAAGTACATAAATACAACACATGGTCATATCATTACTGGTGATCTTAATATTGTAGAACAACCTATTTTACAAAACTTAATGCATAATGGAACAAAATTTCGCCTTCCATATAAGTGTAATATCAAATCCATAATATTGCAGTTTATTCAAGATATTGATTTATTTATATATAAAATTGCTATTGATTACAATAAACCAATCGAGTATTTTAGTGAATGGAGATTTTCTGTTATAGATAAAATGAAAAATGAAATTATAAAAAATTATCATCATATTACACATGCAGCTTTTAAAAATATAAATAAACATATATCAGAATTACAAAACAAATTTATAATTACTTATGTAGATAAATCTCCAAATAATTATGCTATCATTTGTAAAGAATACTATAAAGGGTTAATTCACAATGCAATCAACACTAGTAATATTTTTAATAAAACTAAATTAAATATTGAAATAAATAATAGAAAATTATTAAATTATCACAAATTACTAAAAATCAAATGTAATAATTTAAATTATCCTTATCTTGTTATAATTCCAAAATTTCATAAAAATCCTATTAAATTTCGCACTGTTACCATCGGGTGTAACACATATAATAATAATAATGCAAGTAATTTACTACTTAATATTTTAAAGCAGATATATGATATAACGTTAAAACATAATAACCAACATTGGATAAAAAACAGTTTTCAACTCATTAATAAAATACATAATATCAATCCGGTAAAATTCATAAAAACATTGGATTTTAATGATTTATTTAATAACATAGATATAAAAGACTTACATAAAACAATGTGTATATTATTTAAAGAATTTAAATCTCAATTAAAATTAAAAGAACATATTTCAGTAAATTTTTTTAAAACTTTACTAAATTTTACATTGCATAATAATTACATCATATATGACAATATTATTTATAAACAATGCCAGGGAATTCCGCAGGGCGGAACCGCATCTAGTATTCTCTCTGACATTTACTTATATTATTATGAAAGAAATATTAGTCCGAACAATGATTATGTATTTTATCGCTATATAGATGACATTATCATATTTTATTTCAATGATAAAAATTGCACATCACCACTCAATTTTTATCTTACTCAGCTTAAATTAAGCGAAAATGATTTAATTAATAATAATATAAACTTTCTTGACTTAAAAATCAATATTAATAATAATTATAAATTAATTTTTGATATTTATGATAAGAGATTTGATTTTCCATTTAAAGTAAATATTTTTACCAATTTTGCTTCATGTTTACATAAATCTGTTTATAAAAATATAATTATCAATTATCTACATCGAATAAAATACTTATGCTCAGATATAAATAAAAACAAAAATATTAGATTTATTCGAGATCAAGCAAAAATATATCGTTATCCAATTTTTATGATAAATTCAATCATCAACTCTTTTAAATAACATTTATTATATCATTTAAATATAAACACGGTATGTAATAAATTTTTGTTTTAATGTGCGATAACATATAACAATATATAATATTACAATTATAACATACATTAATACAATTATAACATATTAGGAAATTTAATATTTGATTGAACATTATATACACTTTGTATAGTATGTGCTTGTGCGTTGCCGATCACACATGTTTAGGGTGTTATTAATGTGCAGTTTTCATACATTTATAATTTAACTTATACAATAACACATAAAATTATACATGGATAACATTGGTAATTATAACTCACAAACATATCTATTTGCAATATATACAAATATATATATAGTTTTTTATTTTTTATCTATGAAATATCACATTTAACATGTATTTTAATTACTGCATTGCATTAATTTGATTGTAACACAGTAGTAATACATATAATTATCAATTTTATAAATTTTGAGATAATTTGAATTGTTTATGAATTATTTAATTTGATATTAAAATTAATCTATGAAATCTAAAATATAATTAAGTATTAGTATAAATAATACATTAATTATTTAATAACAAGTCTAAAATATATTTAAGTAGTAGTAACAATAACATTAATTATTTAATTATAAGTCTATAATAATATCAGTATAATAATTATATTATACTACTTATATTATATATAATATTATAATAATATATATCAGTAGATTAATACAGCTGGCAGCAAAACACTTTTTTTTTTTTAAATAATATCTATTTTACATAATATACTCTTATTAAGTATATCTGAAATGCTGTGCAGGATGAATAAATTCTGTGTAGATTTATTCATATTGTAAGATTTTATTCGAATTTAATGTAAAACTATTAGGTAGTATTGATTATTTAAAAATTTATTAATATAATTAAATCTAATGAAATGTATATGTAACTAATAAAGTGGGTATGCAAATAGATATTAATTATGAATAATTATAATACCAACAGATGGCGACCTTTACGTGTCAGGTAGATATGATAATATTATTAATATTATTTTTAATTTAACTATAGAGGGAGCTATTGCTTGTATATTAATTTTACCTTGAGGAATTAAAATTAGATGGAGTAATTATATATTCACGGATATAATTTTGTTATAAGTGTATTATCACCAGAATAATTTTGTGTGTTTATGAATCATTTTGTGTTGGTGTATCATCGATGGAGTTGTGTTTTAAAAAAATGTGCTCTCAACTTGTATTTCAAATCATTTCTCTAAACTCGATTGTCAAAATTATGTGCGTGCCATGTGGACGTGGATATTATGCAGAAGTTTCTATATTTTGTGCATTCAGGATAATTATTGTGAGTAAAAATATTTTATCTACAATTTAAAGGTTCTAATTTCCAATATTATTTCAAAAATGATATCTAGTGGTAATTTAGTGAGGTGATTTATAATGTTTTTGGGATAATCGATGTAAGTGAATTATATTATATATTCTTAATGGTTTTTTATTTCCAATTTAAATATTTCCAATCTTATTTTTTCCAATTGTTATCTGGTAATAATTCAGTATACTTGGTTGATTCTACTGTTCTTAGCATCATGCCAGTAGAATTATGAAATACTGAATTATTTTTAAAACACATGTGGGTGCAACCGAGCTGACGAGTACATCTACATGTGTTTTTTCATATCCAATTCTTGTTTGTTCTCTCGTGGTCCAGTTTTCCATTGTATAATGTTCATATTTGATTTATTAATCCATTTGTGTTTACTTAATCGCAACTCCAATCTATAATTTTTTTTCCCCTTTCTCTCTCTTTCTTTTTTAAATATTATTCAGGTATGAGTAAATTTGGCCAATTACCATTGAAGCACATGCTATGGTAAAATTATGATTGCACGTGTTAATTATTAGATATGTGGTATTCTGTTTATACAATATCATTATTTATCTCTTTGTAGATTAAAGTAGAATGATATTAGAACTTGATATGTATTTTGAAATTCATAGATATTATAATTATATATATATATATATATATTATAATATAGTATGCAGAAGAAAAAAAATCAAAAATTGTATGGATGTTTTCATTTATGCTTAATAAATAACTTCAGATTAGTGGTCAAGTTTTCTATTTTATTTTTCACAAGTTTTTGATTTTTAAAGGCCACGGAGGTCAAGGGAAGATATATTTACATTACAAAAATTTAAATGAAGACACAATTAAGTAATTATTGGACGTAGTTGGTACATATTTTTTATATAATTAAACTGTTAAGGGTCATTCTCACAGAAAAGGCAAAATTGGCTAAAAAAATTGTTTTAAACTTTTGAATTTATAAAATGTATAATTTTCTGAAAAATAATGCACATCACGATTTTATTACTTTTCAAACTTTTTTTGTATCTGATACCTGCTTATACTGCACATATATATGACGGATAAACTAGACAATATCAGTAAAATTGGATATGCCAAAGTCGCAAAAAAAAAAAAAAAAAAAGTTTTCAATTTTTACCTAATTTGGTTTTTAGTTTTGTAAGAAGTCGAAACAAATTTTGATTACAATACTTTCTCCTATTATAGATAGAAGAAAGTACTAATAATGCTTGTGAAATAGGGCAACAGATCTTAAAATATATTTTTATTTTCGAATATCTAGTTCGAAATATAGCATTTGACAAATCTGTTTCTGTTCTGTATCAGAGAAGATTTTCTAAAAGAATTTCTGCCCTTGGATCTAAACAATTTCGTTTTCTTTCTACTTTGTGACAATGCATTCAAACTTCAAATTATCACCAAAAACTATTTAAAAGATTATTATTAGTAATTTGTTGTTGCTTGTAAACCCCAATATAAGATTTATTTTGTAATTTTGTAAGATGTTTTAAAAATTAACATTATTTGTTTTCAATAATCCCTTTTAAACATATTTTAAGTATAAAACACTTTTTTCATCCATTTAAAAACCAATCATAAGAGAGTTAAATATCGATATAATAAATAGAAAAATACCTAATATATTTTTGTAATATACGAGGTGTTCACTAAAGTCCTGTCCAACCCCCATTAACCCGAGAAAGGCGACAGCTATAGTATGAGTGTGGTGTCTAAGCAAATAGTAAAGTGGCAATGCGCTATACGCGATCAGATCACTTGCAGCGTCATTTTGCGATAAACCACCGCCCCCTAAATACTAGGCCTGCGCGCTGATAAAAATGGCGGCTGTCGCAGGCGGATTTTTTTTCAGCGTTTGAACCGTCCCTTGAACTTCAACACCAATAATTTCTAAAAGTTTTCTTCACCTTGTTTTTCTGAGATCAAGTAAGTCAAAGATAACTTTTAGATATTATTGGTGTTGAAGTTCGAGGGACCGTTTAAACGCTGAAAATAAAAAAAAATCCGCCTGCCACAGCCGCCATTTCTGTCAGCGCGCAGGCCTAGTATTCAGAGAGCGGTGGATAAACTCCGGAATTAGCGTTCTTATCTCTAAAACGGTAAGAGATACGAGAAAAGGTCAATTACAAAGTTGTAGAGCGTCCTCGATTTAGTATGAAATGATGTCTTGCATGTACAAATAACTTTATTATAAGCCCTGAAATGTATTTTTTTAATACCCTGTCATCAGCTTAAATATACACAAATTGCATATTTAAGTTTAGAAATATGACATTATAAGACAGACGTACATTTGCTAATAAAACTAATACATGTAAGTAGGGTACATTTTATTTTAAAAAGAAAATCAAGTCTAAATGTGCTCAATGTACCCATCATGTGAACACATGCACAGAATGCATGGTACATTGCTGCCGATGGATGCGGTTATAACAAAGCTATTTTTACATGTAAGACACCAATTTATACTAAATAGAGGACACTCAACAACTTTATAGTTGATTATTTTCTACCATCTCTTACCGTTTTTGAAATAGGAACGTTGACTCTACAGTTTGCCGCAAGGTGGCGCTGTAAGTAGTCTCATAGCATAGCGCATTACAACTTTACTATGCCTAGACTCCACGTTCATGACTGTAGCAGTCGCTCGCCGTTCTAAAGTTAATGAGTGTGGGAACACCCTGTATATTTTTTTCATACAGTTTTAATTTTAATTAACCAATAACAAAGTTCGATTTGTTTATTTACAGGCGCTGTACAATTACTACATGTCAAAACAAACATGTGAGTATAGTATTTTTATTTATCTATTTTTATGTATAAAATTACCAGTCAAGCTTTCAAGAGCGCAGTGTATTCTGTAACCTGGGAAGCCCGGGTTAGAACCCATAGTTGATAACGTTTAACGTAATCGTCTCACAAAATCATCCAGTTCAAAAGTTACCTTTTTCAATGAGATAAAGCGAATAGATCTTAACATAATCTAGATCTAAAAATTTTTTTAACTCAAAAATATATTAATTAATCAATATTAAAAAAAAAAAAAAAATTGTGAATTTTGAACTGCATTAATTTTTACATAAAAAAAATCAGCGTAGTCCAAAGAAAAAAAAAAAAAAGAATATGTGAATTTACAGCTCTTAAATATGATTAGTTTCCGAGATAATAGAGAAATTTTACTTTTCGACGGATTAAAGGAGTCGCCATAGCTGTAATTGTTTGCATCCAAAGAAAAGAAAATCTTCAAAATTAACCGGGAAATTTTTGCGAAGTTTTCTTTTATCAAAAATTTTGTCTATTTTTTTTTTTAGATTTCATATATATTTTTTTCGGTTATTCATTTAATTACCCAAACACTTTTCCATGTAAGATCTTAATTGTATTTTTCAGAATTTATGGATAAATTCTGAGACATTTTCTTTTATAGGTCTATGAAGACTGAAAAAAAAAATGATATATACTTTTCCGGGATGTTTTTTTCCCCCTTGGTATTCAAATAAAATACCAAAAGTGGGTGTTACCATTTAAAAAATTATAGCCCCTTATGACAAAATAAACCACATACAAATATTACGAATTAAATCAGTATACTTTTATTTTATTTTTGTATTAATTAGAACTGAAAGTATCGCCAGCGTTCGGATATGTATATATATTTTTTTTCGTACTGTATTTCATAAAATATTCCAATTTAATCTAATCTCTGCTTTAACCTATTGGGTTGTTCGGAAAGTTTTTTCCGTTTGGGAAAGTTGGTTCGTACCAGAAAATTCTATCATTTAATTACTAGACATTATTTCTGATATCTAATGTCTAATAATTGACTTGCAGAATTTTCCGGTACGAAGTGGTTTTCCCAAACGGAAGGAACTTTCCGAACAACCCAATAATTACAAAAATGTTTATCTTTAAACGAATGTTGTACGTAAACTGAACGTAATTTAACTGTGCGAATATATATATATATATATTTCTTTTTTTCAGCTATGATCAAGTGTAAAAACAGATCGAAAGAAGAGAATACTAATCGAAGTAGTCGAATATCTAATTTAGAAATTTTCAAACAGGTAGGATTTGTTTATTTTGTTTACAACTTTGTTTTCACGTCCAAAGTATACATGCATGATTTTACGAAAGAATTAAAGGGTTTCGAACCTTTATAGAAATTACAGTGCAAAAGGATTAAACCAATATTTTACTTGTGCTTTTCAAGATATATTTCTCTTTTTTTTTACATGTTTTTATTTAATTTAACTTGTTAACCAGGGAATAAACTTTTGTTCAACTGGTATGCCTGATTACCAACAGGACACACTTCCACAGGTAAAAAAAAAAAAAAAAATAGAATTTTTTTCCTTATTCATGGCAGTAATTTGATGCATGAATAGGGCGTTTTAATAAGACGAAAATTTCTGTTAAAATTTTACTGGTGGCAGTAATGCGTTCATAATATTACGGTAGTAGTTCATGTATGACGAACTATTTCGTCATACCCAGTTAACAGGTTAAGGTGGGTTCTCAAATGACCTGCTCAACAACGCTAAACTTTCTGACTCATCTTTAAACGCAATTGGCAGGCCTGGCTTAGTGAAGTGATTTGGAATCAACTATAGTGTTTTCCATTTTTCGATAAATAAATTACTTATAGAGTTATAAGCGATTCGTGTCACGTGACGACACGTTTATCTGCTTTCTCGTGCTGGCCCCACCAGTGGCTGAGAGGTTCTGCTCTCAAAGCTAGTAGACGGGAGGTGTTGTGTTCAAACCACTGTCGCGCTCGTCGACCTAACCGTTCGAGTTTTCCATGGTTTTCTTCGGACCTTGCCGTAAATACGGGTTAGGATCCCTTAGAAAGACGCCCACGGAGGACACTCACAGTCGGCCGTAAATCAACCAACCAACCAACCTTTCTCATGCTGCAGCGTCGGAAATTCGGTTCAAAACACCGACTTTGAGAATATTTTCTGAAACATCTTCTGCCTTTTCCAAAAAAAGGGAAAACGTCTTTCGATCACAAAATTTCTGAATAAGAACATTTGCCAGCGTTTCCGAACAAAAATGAATTTAAAAAATATGTTATAAAGTAGCAAGTTTGTAGTTGAGAACAGCCTTAACTTGTATTTTAAAGATGTAATTTTGTTATCTTTTTTTACTCATTTCCTGATTGGCTAGAATGATTAAAAATAAAAAAGTGTACACAGGTGTGTTTTTCATAACAATACAACATTTTACTATTTTTAGATCTTAATTATAAATTAATAAATTAAATTTAAGGCATTTTCCCGTTCGTCGGCAGTAGGTGACAAATGACAAAATATTCTTTATGGGTACCAATGTATATGAGTATTAACAACATTGGAGTTAATTATGAAGTAAACCACTCCCACCAAAATACGCCAATTGGTTGTGAAACTGCAACAACGAAATATTTTAAACACTAAAAAGGTAGAAAATATAAATACAAAATAAACAGCGTGACATATATCTTTAAAAAAAATGCTCTTTTGTCATTTAACAGCTTAATCTTAATTGAATTATAATTATAACACATGGGCTGATAAGTTCCCGGTCGAATGAAGAAAACACAACTTTTTAACATAACTTTATAACTTTAATAAATAACATAACTTTAATAATAATAACTTAATAATAATTTAATAATAGTAATTTAATAAATAAATAATAATAATAATTTAATAATACTAATTTAATAATAATAATTTAATAAATACATAATAATAATAACTTATTAATAAATAACATAATTTTATAACGAAAAAGGTCCAAACAGTGCTCAGAATCATCGACTCGTTGTTGTTTTTGGTCAAAAGTCAACACTTGCGGCACCCACTTTGACAACAGCTTTTTCATAGACAAATGTTCATTCAAAATAAAACCTACAGTTCCTTCAGGGTCTGAGCTATCTCCAGCAACTTGACTTTGCGGTTCCCCAAAACGATTTTGTGGACTTTTTTATGTTTTCCGGAGTAACCACCTCTTTTGCGTGGTGCATCACTGGTGTCTGTACGACCACGTCTAAATTCAGCAAACCAGTCAATAATGATTGATTTACCTGGTGCAGTGTCCGGATAACGCTTATCAAGCCAAGCTTTTGTTTGAACGGTGTTTTTTCCCATCAAATAACAATTCTTGAAATTCTTGTTTATCCATTTTTTTGTTTATCAACAAAGTCGTTCAACTAAAACCACTGTAACGTTTTATCCACACGGCGAATCGTCATGATATTTTTTCTGCCACCTTTTAAAGGTTAGTATTTCCTAAAAAAAGCATCGGCTCGGCGATTGCAACGCCATCTGTGTGCCAGACCGGGAACTTATCAGCCGATGTGTTACCGTGAGAGAAAAATTTAGAAATCCTGAATAGATAGTTTAAATAATGCTTTTTTTTTCTTTCCTGTTTTGGTATATCTTAAGAAAGAAACAGAGCAAAAATTATATATTTTGTAATAAATCCCTTAGTTTGCGTTGTCTATCAAGCGGAGATCAAAGGTGGTGAATTTTCAATAATCGAGGCCCTAGCCAAATTAATGTATTGTAAGGGATTTTTTGGAAACACTAAGTGAATTGCAGTTACGAAATTATGCGTGATTTTTAAGATAAACATTGAATGCTTATAAAATAGTGTTTTTTAAAATATACTTTTACTTTTATTTAAAGATACAGATTTTACTAAATAACAGCTATAGCGTTTAAGTATATGCGTAATTTCTATAAAATTAGTGTTATCATGAAAAAAAAAAATCAATTTTTAAATTAAAACACAGTCTTTTTAAATTGCATTTGGAGAAAAAAACTTAAAAATACTGTAACAGAAGTTGCATTTAAAGAAGTAAAATATTTTAACATCCGCAACAGCATCGTTTTATTAAATAATCTTTTAATTTATGAAAATGTAAATCTTATATAAAATCACTGGATTAATTTTAACACAATTATTCAAATTGGTAAAGAAATCATACGAGATGCAATTTTCCAACTGGACGAAAAATGTCCGGGCCAGGATTCGAACCTGGGATCTCTTGGCTGAAGCTGCCACCCTCTACCTACTGAGCTATCCCGGTCGAATCTGGAGGGCATAATTCATCCAGTAAACCTTATTGATCATAGCATCTGGTCTGATATTTTAATCAGCTCAACAGAATAGATCGCAAGTAAAGGAATTCCAGTAAACGCTGGATACGTGATTATGGATGAACGTTACTGGATGAATTATGCCCTCCAGATTCGACCGGGATAGCTCAGTAGGTAGAGCGTGGAAGCTTCAGCCAAGAGATCCCAGGTTCGAATCCTGGCCCGGACATTTTTCGTCCAGTTGGAAAATTACATCTCTTATATAAAATGTCGAGATAGTTCGGGATCTTTTTTTCGAAACCCGAGCCCGAAAATTTTTGTGTCACTGAGCCCGATACCGAAAGTATGTTAATAACATTTTAAAATTGTTTCAAGATTAATTTTCTCATTTAAAAATATCTTCTTACATAGAAATAAGTATGAATTCTTAACAATCCCTCATATGGCGTTTACTGATTTTCATGTCCTTAAAAATCTGTTTAAAATAGAATTTTTTTTTTTTTTTTTTTAAACTTATACGCAACCACTGGCTGAAATCTGCAAAAGTCACAATCCTTATCCTTTTAAAATATCGCTAGCGGAGTTTCGCCCGCTACGCTGGTCAGTTTATTTAGTAAGAACATTTCATTTAGAATCTGCAGAAACTGCATCAATGTATTTTTAAAAACTGTGATTGTTGATTTATTTTTTTCACTGGTGAAACTCAGAACTAAAATCGGTAAGTTCTATCGATATCGAGTCGAATGAGCCAAACCGCGTCGTGATCGGACCCATACAACCCGAGATAATTTGAAATGAAATAGCAAAATCCTTAGCGTTTTATTTCTTTTTCTGTATAAAAATCGGGATTTTGCTAAAATAAAAAATGATGGGCCGAATTCGAAAATTTTCTGAAACTTTGAAATCCCAGCCCACTTTAAGCAAGGAAGCATACTTTTCAAATTCAAAAATCTGATATTTTAAAAATTTTTATAGGTCCCCGAAATTCGGCAGTATAATAATTTTCAATCTTTTGGCGAGTAGTCTCAATGTCTCGAATGAAACTCGAGCCTTTCGGCTATGAAATGATGCGTTAACAAAGCGAATCAATTAATTTAATAATTGATAATTTCGCTTCTAATTATCCCACCGTTATGAAAATTAGATATTTGGATTCGTTGCTAAAAATATATATATAGATGCATAATTTTCAAATCCATAAATGCAATATTTCAAAAAAAATAATAATAATAGGGCAGTAATTCTTCTAGTATAAAGAAATGCGATTTCCTTCCTCCTTTCCGATTGAACATCAACGAATGTGGTTTTCATTGTAAACCCCGCTGTCAAACAATGTACGTGGAAGAAGGCTCATCGATCACGATCAAGGCGCTCCGTGATAGAGTAGAAAAAGTAGAAGTTGTAGAAGGAGCGAAAGGGTTGCGAGCAGTAAGTCAATAGGCGAGCTATTCTTTCCCCAACCCTCTTGATTCTTGTTAATTCTATTACCTCCTTTATTCAACGTTCAAAAATGTTGAAGCATGCACAGAAAGAGCGATTTTGTGTTGAAAATTTCGGCATGCTGTTTAATTTATAAAGATTGTAGAACTATGGCAGAAAGACACGAGCTCTGCAGTCATTCTGGTAAAGGACTTGAAGCAGAAAGCGAGAATAGACAAAGGTAAAAGAACTTTTTCAGTGTTAGTAACAAAAATAAACACACGGTATCTTTATGTTACTAACAATGACCGGGAAAAGGCTTCAGAATAAGATGGACTATTTCTACTTATATCCCATCAATAACAATTCCCCTTCAAATGGATTTTTAAAGGATTGTAAGGAAAACATTTTAAGACAACATTCTTGTTACTCAAATAGCAATTTTTTTTTCAATTTATGAATAGATTAAATTTTACTTTGAGCCCGATGTCGAAGACCGGTATAAAAATCCTGATGGGGTAGGCTCGGGCTAAACAAGTCTCATCTCGAAAATGTACCCTAATAATCTCTCATTATGACAATTCGTCGTAATGAAATTAAAATAAATAGTTGATGGTGCAATAAAATACAAAGTGTCCAAAAAAAAAAAAAAAAAAAAAAAAAAACTAGTCGGATGTGCCAATCCCAAAACTTTCTTCTATCTCACACAGATTTCGCATACACTAAATAGAATCAGCACCCATTTATATCAAGGTCTAACTGAACCTAAAAGTTTTATTAAATTCCGTGCATTAGTTCTTGAGATATGACTATTGCTAAAGTCGTGTAAATCCTGCAAAATGCAGCATAGCAGAGGCACCTGTTGGGAGATTTAGACCAAAACATAATCAACACAACTTATGTCAACGTCTAACTGAATCTGAAGTTTGATGAAAATCCGTGCAATAGTTCTTGAGATATAGTTATCGTAAAAATTGAGAAAAAAGTGGTATAGCAGCGCCACCTGTTGGGATATCTACACCAAAACGTAATCAGCATCTATTTATGTCAAGGTCTAACTGAACCTGAAGTTTGGTGAAAATTCTTGCATTAGTTCTTGAGATAGAGCTATTGCGGAAATCACAAAAAAAAAGACAGCGCCATCTGTCGGGCGATTTTCTCCAAAAACTAATCAGCACCCATTTTTATCAGGGACTAACTAAATATAAAGTTTTATTAAATTTCGTGCATTAGTTCTTGAGATAGAGCGCCCACAAAATTTTTGTCACAGACATAACATACAGACAGAGTCACAGACAAACATTTCCTAAAAACAGTCAAATCGTGTTCAGGACCTTCTAAAACGTATAAATCCGTACACAACCGGAAGTCGAAAATTTTCATGAATCCAATATTTTCTTCTTTTAAAGCTAGAAGAAAGAAAAATGTATACACAGTTTGAATGATTACAACTCCAGTTTTTATTCACATACCATAATTAATATTTAAATTGCAAAAGAATCTACATAAAATGTATAATTTTTCATCCTACTGCAGATGTTCAAAATTATTGCTGTTCTTGTCAATACACTACTGATAACGGTGGGCTATTGATCCACAAACTTCAACAAAGATTTCATTTGGTGTTTTGGCGCATTCTTGCTCAATTGCGGTTCCGGAACGTTGTTTAGGAACTAGAGGTCTGCCCAGGCCGGAGTTTCCATACCCGGGGCCGACCCGACACGTTCAAAAATCAGTTAAAACATAGGCTTAGCCCGGTACGTACAAAAATCAATGAAATCAGGCTCGGCTCAATCCGACTCAATTTTTAGAAAAAATTACGATTTTTCTTAACATACAATTCAGATTCTTTTAATGAATTCTGCATACATATTTATGGTAAAATTTCACAGTATATTTTAGATTTCTATATATTCGTTAGCCATACAATATAGAATAGCAACATTAATCACTTATATTACTCTTAGATTCAAATGTAGACATTAAAAAATTAATGCTGTTTAGAATATTAGAAAAAAGTGGTTAAAACATTATAATTTTAGTTGCTGTATGTATAGTAAAAAAAAAAAAAAAAAAAAAAAAAAAAGTCGAATATGCCAATCCCAAAACTTTCTTCTATCTCGTACATGTTAATGCTTCAAAATTCGCTATCACACAGCCAAAAAAAATCAATAATTTTCGTCATTCTGTTGTAGTCAGCTACTTGCGAATCTTCGGGTTACCTGGATACGAGCAGCCGATGTATTATACTAAACTACGAAAAGTCCTTCACTCCTGTACCGGCAGGAAAAGATAACCTCCCTATTGCTCGGTTTTGAGATTTTAGCTAATTCTACTGAAAATACACGAAGCTAAAATGCGCGGAACCCGATTACAGAAGAGTCAGTCCCAGTTCTGGTCAATATTGAATTTGAATGAGAATATCGCAAAATTAGACAGACATAGCCAAATTGGCTTCATACGTCGCAACGTATTTTTGTCGCCCAATTTGGCGATATTTTACCAATTGTCGCCAAGCTTGGCGAGAATTTGACATTGGCGAATATAAATATATAGTGTAAGTGTTGAAACGATGGTTACAACAATGAAAGAAAGTTTGGAGAAACCATGTTCACTAAAACTCATAAATTAAACCCATTTATGGAGGAATCCTGCTGTATTGTTTCAAAATGTCAGCCATCCTATAATTTCAAACTGCTATATCTCCGCCATTTTTTAAGATAGAGGCAAAACAAAAAATGCTCTGGAATCCTTGGATCAAGGCCGAACATTTAACGCAAAACGTTTTAGGATTTCTAATTTTTTTTGTACAATTTTTTGAAATTGAAATCTTTAAATGGCTATCACAGCGCCCCCTCTAGCCGCAATATCCCCAAATTCAACTGCGACCTGCAGGCGTCAATAACATATACAAAAAGTTTTGTTCAATGATCTGCATAACTTCATGCACTTTTCGATGATACAATAGTGAAAATGGAACAAAAATCGCGATCTCAGTGCCCCCGTTCGTCGAAATATCCCCAAATTCAAGTGGGACCTGCTGGCCACAGCCAAAAACATAGAAAAAAAAAATATTTCAAATTGAAGTATAACTTCATACACTTTTCGATCATACAATGAGGATAGAAGGACAGACATACATTTTGTAAAAACATGTTTTTCGGAATCTCTGACCCCTAAAACGTGTAAATCCGTCGAAAACCGGAAGTCGAAAAAAAAATTTCGATTACAATACTTTCTTCTATTATAGATAGAAGAAAGTAAAAATTACATTTTTGAAAATGTTTCTCTCTGAAAGTATATTTCCAAAGATTCCGTGAACAGAAGTTCATTATCGCTACTGCTATTTTAAAAAAACAAATTGCTTGCTCGACACATCCTGGGAACAATTAAGTCCAGTTCCGGCCCGGCCCGAGTATGTAGAATAAAATGTAATGTAAAATAAAATGTAAACCTGATCCCGGCCATTCCGAGTCTATTGAAAAAATTAAGCCCGGACTCAGACACGATATAACTGTCCGATGCCGATTTCTACACTGGACATGCAATATTTCTATATTGATGTTGTCAAGCTAGCATCGGCTTGTTCAGAACATTCATGTGTTTTCTCGTCCCAGTCACGTTTATTGAAAATTGTTCATATTTTATTAGCTTAGTTTGATCCTTTTAAATTAGTTATATCGAGCCGGTCGGCCCGCTACAATTTTTTATCGGCCTGGCTGGCCAGTTTTTTTTTTTTTTTTTTTTTTTATTGGCCTGGCTGGTCCGTTTATTATTTTTTTATCGGCTCGGCTCGCCCAGCCCGTTAAAAAAAAACTGCTTTTATTCTGCCGGTCCGGCCCGTTTGAAAATTTGCCTTCATTTTGCCGGGACTGGTAGGGGCCTCGGGCCCATGCAGACCTCTACTAGAAACATCCATTCGTTCAAACTTATCTTTAATCCGATGAATTGTAAGTCGTGTAGGTGAATCTGCTTGAAACTCCCTGCGATATTGTCTTTGTACTTCTGCTACATTTTCATACTTGCAATAACATTTTAAAATAAATTTTCTTTTTTCAAAAGTTAATTTTGCTCCACTCATTATTTCCAATTAATTACACCCTGAAAAGAAGAAAAATCAGAAAGTTATGACCCGCTGAACAGTGTGTATGTTTTTTTTTTTTCCTTATGTAGTGATTTTATGTTTATATTTCTATGTCTTTTTAACACTTTCCAACCTAGTTGAAAAGTGTTTATGACTTCGGTTTGTCTGGCCGTCTGTCCGTGCTCTAACTCCCGTAAATAGGCTCGGATTGCCCTGCAATTTTTATATGTTAGTGTCGTTATCTATAGCATGTTCCCTATTTCAACTGAAGTGTGTAGCACTTATAGTTTTTCTACAGGGACACTCAAAAGAATTCCGTTACATTACGGTCTATGGGGAAAAGTCATTTGCGGTTTATTTTAATGATGTTACACAATTGCAAACACATTGTAATTGATATATATCACGAAGGTGCATTACAAGAAGCTTAATATGGAATAGGGTGGGCATAGCACTTATAGTTACTTTACAGGGACAGTCAAAAGAATTCCGTTACATTACGTCTATGGAGAAAAATCGTTTGCGGTTTAATTAAATAATGTTTCACTTTTAAACGCATTGAAATTTATATATATCGCTAAGGTGCATTACAAGAGGCTTACTACAGAATAGTGTGTGTATAGCAGTCATCGTTCATTGACAGGGACACACAAAAGAATTCTCTCTTGTTTGTTAACAATAATTCCTGGAAGTGCGTTTTAAGTTGCTGAACGCGATTTTAAATTTAACTCACTTTTTGTCTATTACTGGATGTGTATAAATTCTGTAGATCATATACAGGGCAGCACAAAAGTTCGCAAACACATTTCCGTTTATTGACAGAAACTCCAGAAGGAGAATTTTAAACTGTGCTACGTGTTTCCTAACTAAACTAAAATTTAGCATCCAATGTAGTATATATACAAATTTAGAGATCCTATACAGGGCTGAATAAAAGTATTCGGATATTTTTGCGAATATTGTATATGTTGGAAATTCCTGAAATTACGTTTTTAAATATGTTATGCGTTTTCCAAATTGTTTACTTAGATGTTATCTTTCGGCTTATTAAACGGTAATGTTTTGTAAAATTATTTTGGAAGCGTTGGAAAGTGTTACATAATCTATGCTTGACGCATAATTTTTCGTTCTTGTTTTTTTTTTTAATTATTCATATCTATATCTATCTATCTATGTATATATATAAACATTAACAAAAACTTATTTGTTCTGTTTTATCTCTATTTAGATCTGGGTGTATGCTCTGTCCATTGTTTGTGTGTTTTGGGTCACTCTAGCCGTTCTGCCGGCTATCGTCGTGCTGGTAACGTCCACTTCAACGGAGCACACTATATGGACAGGTAATCAGGTCAATTTTAAAGAGGCCAACAAAGCATAATTCAAGAGCAAGTTGGCAGAATGAGCTGTAATTTTGGATTCGCATATTTGAAGCTTCTAGAAATTGTTTTCTGTTAAAAAATTTATAAGATACAATTCATATTTATTTCCAAAAATATATTTTTTCGAAAAACTATGAAATATAATTATAAAGTATAATCTATGTCTTTTTAAAAAACTGAAATCGATTTCTAGAAGCCTCAAATATGCAAACCCAAAATTACAGCTCATTCAGCCAAATAGTTTTTGTGTTATACTTAAAAAAATTACCTGCATTGTAATATGTTTTCTAACAATTGCAAATGAATTTAACAGTTGGAGTTCCGAACTTTAAACCTTCATAATTCCTAAACTAATTGACTGAATTAGGTTTCCCACTTGGTATTCAAAGGTAAAATTTACCAAAAAAAAAGCCAAATATGATGTCATTAAAAATTTCAGAGTTTGGTACAATTTCAGTATGAATACAACCCCCTAAGTTTTTTTTTAAACATAACTTGAAAAAAAGATATAAATTTCAGTCGAATGGCTATTTTAGTTTTTTTCTAGGACAGTTGGGTGGTTAAAATGCATAGGGCTCTTTTTAACACTTTCCAACATAGTTGAAAAGTGTTTATGAATTTGGTTTGTTTGTGTGCCCATGTTCTAACTAGCGTAAATATAGTCGGATTGCTATGTAATTGATATACGCTATTAAGTTTTACCATGGGATGTTCAGTATTGAAAATGATGTATGTAGTATTTATAGTTCATTTACAGGGGCACTCAAAAAATGCCGTTACATTATGGTCTATAGGGAAAATTGTTTGCAATGTATTTTAATAATATTAAACTATTTCAAACATAATTGAAAATGATATATATCAAGGAAGTGCACTACAAGATGCTTACTATAGAATAGAGGGTGCATAGCATCTATCGTTCATTTACTGGGACACACAAAAAAATTCAGTTGCAGTACCCTCTATGAGCAACACATTGTTATGTTAAGTTGGTTGGTTTGGTATTTGGCGTTGGTTAAATTGGTATTGTATGTGTTAAATTATCAAAGTTTATTTTTCAATAAATTGTTCAAAGAAATAAGACGACTGTTTCGTAAAAAAATATGTTGACTCAAAAATATATTTGACTCAACAATTAACCAAACAATTCAGAGGATTTCGTATTGATCGCGCTTGACATTCTGAATTGGGCCTTCATGGTAAAGATTAAGCATGCACTGCGCATACGTGTTTAGAAGTTGTAGGAGGGTATTTTGAACATCTATTGTAGCTTAGAACAAATAAATAATTTTTTGTACTTTTTTTTTCAAATTTTCACTAGATATTTTTTTTTACCTTGTATTTTTATTGAACAACAATATGTAACCTTTAATAATTTAACTAAGATTGTGCATATCTGTAATATTTTCAGGTCGACTATTCCTACCACTAGCGTGTTTCCTCCTTTTCAACGCAGCTGATCTGGTCAGCCGACTCGTAGCACAAGTGATAGCCATCGTAAGTATTATTTCTACACTTTGACTTTTTTGTCAAATAGTGTATGAGCAACGTCTTAAGGGAACTCTTCAGTCATGCGAAGATGCTCGCTAGCTAATGTTAAACCTATGAGCAGGTTCTTCTTGAATTTTATAAACTTCTAGACAACAGATGGCAGCACTAAAATTTGCCTAATTAAATAAAAAATTAAAGAGCACCCGCTACTGTATTTTATGTTGAACTTAAATTACACATTATTTTTCATTAGGGAGATTGGGGGTTATATAGTTTCAAAATCCACATCATCTTCGTAACATATCGTGAAAACTCAAAAAGTTACTGGCAATACAGTGAGCTAATTGATAAATTGAGGAGGAAATCCCATATATGACTATCAGATCATGACAAAAAATATTTGCTGTAGTTTATGCATGTGCAGTTAAAATTAATTTCATACAAATACCCATATCTCATCAAATATTCAATATATTAATATTTTAATTACAGTATACTATTTCTACAATTTTTTGGAAAGCAGTATTAAAATCGGTTGAAAACTTTGCATGCTATAAAAAAAACTTTTGAATTTTTTACAGAAATGTTAACATCTTCACGAATATGCATGCTATGCTTACACAAATGTTGAACAGGACCTGTATAGTCATTTGCTACAGTGACAGACCATTTTTAGCATTTTCTGTTACTTGAGTGATCGAAAATATTTTATTATTATTAAAATTATTATTGCCCTCCTCCCTAATTGTCCTTGCGACAAAATCTTCATTGAAAAACATGAAGTCAAACATGTTCTTTACATCTTAAAAGTTCAAGGGCATTGATGTACATGACATTTCATGATGTATATTGCCCAGTTATAGTCAAATATGACACATATATGATGTGTATATATATATATATATATATGGCATATAACACGTAAATAATATGCATATAAGGACGTATATGGCATTAGAAGTATATATATGTCATGTGTATATATGAGGCTTATATAAGCTTTACTATGATCTTGGTGAAATCGTAATTGCAATCTTGGCATAATCATAATTGTGGGTACCGCTATAACACAAAAGTACTGAATTTTTTGCTGGCTACCAGATTTTATCAAATTTGTAAAGTACTGGTTATGAAACAGTTATTTTTAATCAAATTTTATTTGTACATTTTTATAAATAATTTTATCTTATTGTACAAAAGTTTTTACCATTTTATATCTATTTTAACATGCGTTAATCATTAAATTTCAAATCCAGGTGTATGAGCTATAAAATCTTTTATTTCATAAGTTCTTATTACTTTTCCACAGCCGGATCGTTGCAAATACATCACTTTCATATTGACCATCCTACGTTTTGTGTTTGTACCTTTAATGATGCTGTGCAATGCCCATCCACGACATCATCTACCTATTGTGTTCCACAGTGACGTTGATTTCATTATCATCACCGTCTTCTTCGCCTTCACAGGAGGTTATCTCTGTACCATTGTTCTCACTCAGGGGCCAAAGTATGTATTTTTTATTTGACATAATATGAATTGAGACTGTTCTGTGTTCTAAATTCAAAATCTTTTGCCACAAGCACAAAATCCATTTAGTCTCTCCTTGCTATGCATGAAAGTGTGAAACAGGGAAAAAGGTAGAAATTTTTTTCAATCTATACAATGGTGCAAAACTGCTATAATTTAGACACATTTTAGAAGTTATATATACAATAAAATGAAATATAACTGTAAATATGATTGTTATTTTCTTTTCGTAACTTAAAAAGTATTAAAAAAAAATACAAATTTAAACTAACAATAAATGTATAGGTTCAATAAATCAAAAAAGAAAATTAAAGACAGTTTGCTAAAAGTGTAAATCCAAATATATCTGATGAACTTTCGTGAAGTAAAATGATTGATTTTTCAAAACAAATATTATTCTGGATGGTTTGGCTGTTTAAGATTTTTCTCCTTCTTTCAAAATAAGAAAAATTCTTCATGATAAATATATGCTTGTCAAATTAATTTTTGGTCTAGAAATACATCTCCAAAAATGCATAACTGGATTTACCTAAAAGTATTGTATAAATAGGACACAATATTCTATTACAAAAGAACCTTATGGAAACTTCTTTTCCCTTTTAAAGTAAAAAAGCAAAAAAAAAAATCCTTCTGGAAAGACACTTTAAACAACTTTATTTACATGACTTTTAGACGCTTAAAATATAAGCTCATTTTTGATTTGATGGCTTTTTTGCACAATAATTTAGTAACAAACTCCAAGGATATGAGCAAACAAACTATTCGATTATTAAATTTCCTAACCCCCCCCCCCCCCTCTCCAGGGGCGTAAACCACCCAAGTCGCGTAGGGGGGTGTAGACTCATAAATTTCCGACTCCAAAAAGGAAAATTTCCGAGTACTATGAAAAACAAAATGCCGACTAATATATATATATATATGTGTGTGTGTGTGTGTGTATGTATGTATGTATGTATATATATGTTAAGTTTTAGCTGTATGGATTACAAATTCACGAGAAACTGGCAGCTTGTTAAAGATGGTGAATAATTGCAGTCGATAAATTGATAATCATGGCGAGAAGTGTAGGCAATGAATGTACCCATTGGGTAATTTCTCCATAAAAACTAAGCCAGTTTTCCAAATAAAGTGTTTATTCAGGAACAGGAGACATGATGAAACAATTCCCACAGGACGAAGATCTTTTCTAAAGCCCTCGGGCTTGACTATAAATCATTACATCATTTAGTTGATCTTAAATGGCTGGTTTAGAAACTCCGAATCATAAGAACGCCAGATAACCGTTTATTCAGCACTTGAAAACAAGACGAAATTATGAGCTCCGAAGTCTTGCAATTGCTTTTTGCTAGATGCGCGGATAGCTACACAATCGACGTAAAACGTACACGAACCAATCAGTGAGAGGCGAAATTTAAGAATTGATTGGCTAAGGGAATGACGCGAGAGGGAGAGGTTTTAATAAGAAAGAATCCCAGATCTAGTGACGCATTATTTTTGAAGTAAAAAAAATCTAGCGTGCGAAGCCAGCCCGTGGAATAAAAATAATAAAATAGCTTTTAAAAACATTCGAAATGTAAACTACCTTCTCTCAGAATATTATAGATTGGATAGTTGATAAAAGTTACGAATTGACTTAAAGTTTTAGATTAAGATTTTGAATAAGATAACTATTAATATACGCGTTTTTAATTTTAAAAGGAAATTAAATAGGAACTAGATGGTACCCGTCAAAACTTGACGGAAAAATTACAATAACAATATTAGTAAAATAAGCTTCTTTATTACATAAGTAAGGGTGCTTATGAAACAATCTTTCATATATTTTATTTAAAAAAAATATCCCCCAGTGAATTACGTTATTATTTCCGATGCAAACTCCAAACAAACAATCCGTAAACAAAATGGAAATCAGTTTGACATTACCGCCCTATTCCTCACGGCAAGAAATAAAATTTCCTGAACCTATGAAGTATCATACAAATAGCATATCCCTACGTTCATCTCATATTCAGTCAATAAAAGAACATATTAAATAAGGCACACATTCCCCCCCCCCCTCTGTGATAATGCAACCGAATGAGCTCCTATGCGCATGTGCATTGCATCTCTCCAAACGCACCGTCGAAATTCGACGTTAAAAAAAAGTTTAAAAATGTTTTGATCAAAATTTTTAAAATGTCTTCTTTAATCATTGTTCGTTTCAAATCCATATCTTCCGAAACGCATACATTGTTTTAAGCTAATCCATTTTTATGTAAAGATGAAGAATTTTTTTACAATAATAAATCAATCTACAGATAAAGGAGATTTTTAATGTTTTCAAGTGTAATTTATTTGTATGGTTTCTTCATTCCTTTACATAATCAGGATGATTATTCCTTTTCCATAATTAAGAGAAATAATGTAAATAAATAAATATCCAAGATTATTTTTGATTCTGTTTTCACTAATATATTGTAAATTTTATTGTTAAAAGTTACTGATAAATGATACTTTAGTAAATGGGGCTTTTCTTAATTATTTATTATTATTTCTTTTAATTATTTTTTTTTAGATTTAATGGCAACATTCTTCCGTTTGTTTATTGGGCGCTACAGTTTGGCGAATTATTTGAGGTACTTTTCGGTTAGCAGGGCGCCAATGAAGTATATATATATACATATATACACATATATATATATATAGTATATACATACATATATACAAATATATATAATGTACATAGTTTTGTTTTTCTAGTATTAAATTTATGTGGTTTATAGATTTTGGTTGGCTTTTGTGATAATGATTCTGCAAGTAATTTTCCATTGGAGTTTATTATTATGTGTATATATATATATATATATATATATATATATATATATATATATATATATATATATATATATATATATATATATATTACTGGCGCCGGCTATCCGAAAAGTACCTAATTTACATATAGTTTTTTTTTTTAATGGGACGACGGGATAATGCACGGAATTTCGACGGGATAATGAATATTTTTGATGGTACCAGTATATTTTCCTGTATTTTATAGTTATATTAAGAAATACATATTTTTATGATTTGCTGAATCACTTATTTGTTTACTTTTTCATGCATTATATTATTGAAGGTTGTTAGTTCTCTTATTCGTTTAAATATACCCTCCTTATATAAAAATAGCGTGTGTTTTCTGTGGTGTTTCGCATAAACGTTGTAAAATTCAGGTTATTAGATTTTATCCAACTTTACTGTCATAACAGCTGATGAAGCAGCCCTCTTCGGCGATTTTTTTATTACCTATAAAATGTTTGTTTTTGGTATAGCCCGAACTAAGAAAAAATTGAGTACTTTTCCATTATACGGACACCATTGTCGCCAAGCATATATTTACATGTATGGCATGGTGTCGGTATAACGGAAAAGAACCAAAATTTGCGATCGATCAAATAATTGAATTTCGTTAAACATTAAATTTTCTGGTACTTTTCTATTATCCGGTCGACCACTTTTCATAACAAAAAACTATCGCCAAACTGTAAAATTAAACGCCAAAAATGCAGTCCGATTTACTTGATGTCAGAAGCAATATACGTGTTCGTTACGTCATCAAGAGGTTTTTAATTCGAGATTTGCGTCTATTTTCCTTATGTTTTACTGAATTATTAGTTATTTCATTAATTAAAATAACAATTGTGTCCTTAAATTCATGTATTTTATTTATTTTGATATTTCAATGGTAACGTTCTCCCGTTTATTTGGCGTTACAGTTTGGCGATAGTTGTTTGTTATGAAAAGTGGTCGACGGGATAATAGAGAAGTACCAATTTTCTTATTTTTAATCTGAGAAAGAAACAATAATCATGGATTAATTAATTTTGCAATATGCGGTGCAACCAAAATAATTTTGATTAAATCAGTACACATACCGCAGACGCACCTGGGTTATTTTTTGGCGCCTAAATGACGATTTTTGCTTTGTATGGCAACCTGGTGTTTTATAATAAAATTGAATATGTGTGTAAATAAATCAAATAAAATAGGTACTTTTATGTTAGCTGGGCGTCAGGAATAACTCTCCAAATCTTGCTTCAATTGGTCATTTAAATTGCAACATTTTATGTGAGATTTGTTAATCATATTGATATGTTTACGTTTAGATATTTTATTATGATTATATTCTAGCTAATTAAGTTTTTTTTTAAGATTTTATACTACAATGTTAAAATATTACCTAGTTGATATTAGCTAATGTCAAAAGATTGGCGAACCACAGAGTTCAGGGAATAAACTCTATGCCCTCAAAAGTGGGAGTTGCCGTCTTTATGACGTCATAAGCATAAGTAAATGTTTAATTGAAAATTACAGCTAATTAATTAAATTTTCGAACAAACGAATGCACGATAACAAATCTGTGTCCAAATATATTTCATTTAAAAAAAGAATGGTGTAATTTGATGCAGTAGTTTGTTCTGACGGATTGTCAAAAGAAATCGCTTAGCGTTTTAAATATATAGATAAATATTATTAAGAAATAGGGAAATAATGAATATGCCAGAATTTTTAGAATAATCCAAAGGAACACTGCGAAATGAGATTTTTATATAACATATATATATATATATACTCAAGTCCAAAAGTTTAGCATATATGATAAAAACGAAGAAAGGAAATCGTAAATATCTTACGAAATTATTAAACTTTATAGATGAAATTCACAAGATAATTATGACTTAGCGTATCGAGATAGTCAAATAAGTTTTAAAGAGTTGATTCCTTTTGAATTATTAATATATGTCTCTAAAAATCAGTGGCGAAGTACTATGTGTAGAAAATTGCGGTTTGGAACTCCAAACTCCTTTGTTTGATAGCGATATATCTTGTTTCTAAATGTATAAAATTTGATGAAACTGGATTGAAGAGCTGCAGATTCGTTGCCCGTTTTTTACCAATAAAGGTTTTAATGCATTTTACTTTTTACTTTCTTCTATCTTTACAAGAAGAAAGTATTGGATTCATGAAAATTTTCGACTTCCGGTTTTCGACGGATTTATACGTTTTAGAAGGTCCTGAACACGATTTGATCATTTTTAGAAAATGTCTGTCTGTCTGTCTGTATGTGACAAAAATTTTGTGGGCGCTCTATCTCAAGAACTAATCCACGAAATTTAATAAAACCTTATATTCAGTTAGTCCCTGATATAAATTGGTGCTGATTAGTTTTTGGTGAAAATCGCCCGACAGGTGGCGCTGCTATGCTGCATTTTTTGCGATTTCAGCAATAGCTCTATCTCAAGAACTAATGCACTTATTTTCATAAAACTTCAGGTTCAGTTAAACCTTGACATAAATAGACGCTGCTTACGTTTTGGCGTAGATATCCCAACAGGGGCGCTGCTATACCACTTTTTTCTCAATATTTACGATAGCTATATCTAAAGAACTAATGCACGGAATTTCATCAAACTTCAGGTTCAGTTAGACCTTGACATAAATAGACGCTGATTACGTTTTGGTGTAGCTATCCCAACAGGTGGCGCTGCTATACCACTTTTTCTCGATATTTACGATAGCTGTATCTCAAGAACTAACGCACGGAATTTCATCAAACTTCAGATTCTGTTATACCTTGGCATAAAAAGGTGCTGCCTTATGTTTTGGTATAAATTGCCCAACAGGTGGCGCTGCTATGTTACTTTTTTCATTATTATCACGATAACTATACTCAAGAACTAATGCACAGATTTTCACCAAACTTCAGACTCAGTTAGAGGTTGACATAATTTGTTGTTGATTAGGTTTTGGACTAAATCTCCCAACAGGTGGCGCTGCTATGCTGCATTTTGCTGGATTTACACGATTTTAGCAATAGTCATATCTCAAGAACTAATGCACGGAATTTAATAAAACTTTAGATTCAGTTAGACCATGATATAAATTGGTGCTGATTCTTTTTAGTGTAGGCGAAATATTTGTGAGATAGAAGAAAGTTTTGGGATTGGCACATCCGACTAGTTTTTTTGTGTATGGCGTACTTATTCACATAGATTCCACTCTAGATAGAAATTCATAAAGTTCTGAGTTAAGCATAAGGACTCCTGCTACCCGTGTACGTCTACAACATTAAAAAAAGGCCAAAATTTAAAAGATTGAAATTTTTCGAATGAGCAAAACTCATATCCATTTCTTAGTCAATAAAATGTAATCAAATTTTGTATGTTTAGAAACAAGATCGCGATGCAACAAAGCAGTTTGGAGTTCCAATCCGTATTTTTCTATACATATTAATCATAGACCTTCACCCCTAATTTTTAGATAAATTTATTAATATTTCAAAAGGAATCAACATCAGAGCTTTAAAACTTATTTGACTATCTCAATACACGAAGTCATAATTATCTTGTGAATTTCATCTATAAAATTTAATAATTTCGTAAGATATTTAAGATAGCCTTTCTTCGTTTTATCATATATTCTAAAATTTTGGACATGAGTGTATATATATACTAGGGGGCCTACCCCCTGCGAGCTACGCTCGCCAACCCCCGCTCAGACTTCGAAGCCTCTAAAAACATGACAGCGTGATTTGTTTTAAAAATATTGGTAAATCTGTAATTGGGTTGCCATGCTTTTAACGTTTTAATGGGGCATTTTTTTATTACCATGGCCTCATACACAGCTGTTGCGACAACTGACGACTGTTTTCGGGATTGATAAGTAAAATCAATTACAACTTGAAAGCCAGCTTGTATAAAATGGTTAGGTTTAAATTGTGGCTACCTCTCGGACTTTTATAACAACGATCTGTGTTCTATTCTTTCTTTGCGTTTAAGGATGAGAAAAATTCCATCTGCTTGTGAATAACATTAAGAACCACGGTATTGAAAAGTACTGTTATAGACATTTTCAGTAACAGGTTTTAATTTTCTCTCTATTTTAGTGCGCCATCATGCATATTTTCATGTTATTTTAAATATGTAAATTATTTATTTTAATTAATATGTATATACGAATTTCTAATAATTATTTATCATACAAAATTAATTAAACATTTTGTGCATGCATGCCTGCATTTATTCGGCATCAATTGATGACATATTTAAACAAATTTGCTATCCGCGATAATTTTACACCTTGTTATGTCACTTGAATATTGTCCATAAGAAAATCGGGTACTTTTCCAGTATAGGATCCTTTGCTTTTAGGTTTGGCGTAATTCGAGCTTCGAAAAGGGATAGATTCGTTAATATACATAGATTTGTTGCCAAAAGTTATGAAAACAAACCCAATGAGCTTTTGGTGCCTTTCTATTATAGGGGTCTTGCAATTCGGGCATCAGAAAGTGAGATTTGGTGCCAAATGACATTAACAGCCATGGAAACAAATTCAACGATTTTTTTGTTTATATGCGTATTTTAATTATTCGTATATTATTATTGTTTTTTCTATACAAATTACTTCTGATTATATATAAAATAGGATAAATGACATTTTACGCTAAACAAATTGTATAAATATTTTTTGCTCCTTTCTTTTGCGTTTACATAAATGACGTCATTTGGACGAATTTATTCAAAACATTTTCAGTTTATAAATTAAATTAAATGCTGACAGACGATTGAATCCTTACAACGATAGAAATGTGATTTTTTTTTTTCAAATTTTCCTGAAAAACATAATTTAATCACAATCTTGTCTTCATTATCGATTGAAATAAAAGATAAATTCAATTTCAATTTGAAAATGACGAATAAAAAGAAATCAATAATCCCTATCGGGATCCTTTTCAATTTTTTTCCCTTTTTTGTCACAAAAAAACTGAGTAATTAGTTGCCATCATTACAGAAATGTCATTAAAATTAGAAAAAAAATTAATATCTCGAAAACTAATTCCAATTTCAAAATTCTATTACCAGTTTTGACATCCGTGGATTTTTATGGACAATTGATATTAATTTCACCATCAAGCGTTTAATATTTTATTAAAAATAGCCCTGAAACATAATCAGTCGTTTAATCAGTCGTTTCATAAAATCGTTTCATAAATTCGTTTCATAAAATCGTTTCACAAATTTGTTTCATTAGGATTTTATATATATAGGGTAGACATATGTGTCTTGTTTCTAATTGGAGAAACTTACTTTACAAATATACCAATACATGTGTAACATGAATCAGAAATGAAAACTTGTTTATAAGTAATTTCAATGTATCCTTTAAAACATTGTGATCATCAGGAAAAGCTTGGAAGAGAAAACAATGTTCTACCTCTCTATTTTTTAGCAATCAATTAAAATCTTTTTAGCGTTTCATTCTGAGTTAAATTGAAATATGTTTGCTTGGGGAATATTTTAAAGACAAAAATTTGTCAAAAATAAGGGATTTCTTATTTAAGTTTATAATTCATTCTAACGGCATACTTTAATGCAGCGTAGAAATTTGGTGTCAACTCTGCTTTTTCCAACTAAAAAAAATGTAAATAATAACAATATATATATAAAAAAATCGAATACGGTTAAGGAAAAAGAAAACGAACTTATTATTTCTGATAGAAGTAAACTCGTATAGATTGTAAAATATCCAGATTATTTCAAGATAAAAATTCAAAGTATTTGGGTGTTTTCAATTTTCATCCTGTATCATATAAATTTCTCGAAACACATTTGAAAAAATAAAACCATAATTATTTTCAATTAAAGATAAAATTCGTGTAGTGTGGTTAATATCCAGATTTTGATATGGAAAATTACTAAATATTTGCAATTCAATTTTGAATTTTCATCGAATATCACCTATTATATACCTTTATATTCCGTGATACACAGCTCTAACTAAATTTAAAGTTAGATAAAAAAAGTGAAGTTTCTTCACTTCATTTAGTATATCTTAAAATTTCCAGACTAAACTAATAACTTTCCGATTATAAATAAGCCCCACCAGTGGCTGAGAGGTTCTGCTCTCGAAGCTGGTAGATGGGAGGTGCTGGGTTCGATCCCAATCGCGCCCGTCGGCTTAATCGTTCGGAGTTTTCATGGTTTTCTTCGAGCCGTGGATTTATCCATGCGTAAATACGGGTTAGGTTCCCTTAGAAAGACCCCCCACGAAGGGCACTCCCCCCGCGCCTATATCCCAAGTGTAGATAATTGGCCGTCAATAATCAACCCAGCCCAACCCGATTATAAATAAATACATCTGGAGCTCGATATCTCGAAGCTAAAGGGCACAGAAAAAAATTCGGAATATCAAAGTTTTCGATCAAAATATCAAGGTTTTAAATAATATTAACATTGATGGAATATGTATATAAATGTTTTTTTCGTCACATCGAAGTTTTCGAGTTCACAATATTCGACAAATCAAAGTTTTTCTGTATAGTTTTATCAGAAAAAGAAAATCCGTAATATTTCCGACTAAGAATAAATTTATATAAGGAAAGGGCATATTTACAAACAAACAGTTCCATCAACCAATCTACCACTGCAATTTTGTCGCAGCTATCATTGCAGGAATCGTCATGGTGACGTAGGCCAATCATATCACAGACCAGTTTAACGTAGACCAATCAAATTGCTCCATCTGATGTGTACGGTAGGAGTCGTAAAGAACAAACCAGTTTTTCTCCCAAACCAACAGTAATTTAACCAACAGTGACATCAATTGCCCTTTCCTTATAGGTTTTCTTCGTTCTAAATTGCTTTTTCTTATTTTTCTAATTAAAAACTACAAAAAAATAATAAATAATCCGACTAAGAATAAAAATCTATAAGTTTTCTTCGATCTAACTTGTTTTTTTTATTTATTTAAAAACTACAAAAACATTTCACCAATTCATAAGTTTTTATAGGTTAATACCATCTTTTTTTAACACTAAATGTACTTTTTTCCAATCGAATGGGAATTTTTCCGACTGATTTTTTCGTTTTTCCAATTAATAAGTTTTTATAGGTTAATACCTATTTTTCCCGACTAAACGTACTTTTTCGGATCGAATAGAAATTTTTCCGACTGATTTTTTCGTTTTTCCAATTTATAAGTTTTTATAGGTTAATACCTATTTTTTCCGACTAAACGTACTTTTTTCCGATCGAACAGGAAATTTTCCGACTGACTTTTTCGTGGGGGGGTGTTGCACCCCCCGTACCCCCCCAGGATTTACGCCCCTGCCTCTCTCTATATGCTTCCAACATTTGCTTTACATTTTTGCATCAATTCAGCGAATGTCAAAAATTTTTCTATGGAAAAAAAAAAAGAAGCAAGGATAAAGATAAAGATAATTATAAATGTCTTTATCCTAATCAAAAACAATTTTTCAAAAAATCCACTCTGTCAAAAACTCTTTTTGGAGGAACTCTTTCATGTATAAATTTTTTAAATAAGGTAGATGTCCCTGATATGGCCATGCTAAAGTTTAATAAATTTCCCTGCTGTCACTTTTTAAAAATCAAGACAGTTTTATTTTTTTAACGCTCTTAGGTTAATGGATTTTTATAAAAAAATATTGCATTCCTCATGTAAATAGTTTTACTAGTTAAAAAAAAAAAAAACAGAATTCCAAAAGTCTACCAAGTGGCTATATCAGGAATATGTGCACATGATATGACCACCATTGTTCCATGTTCCACAAATCGTGATTTTCTTACATTTTATTCTGCTAAATTAAATAATTTTGGTGTAAAATAAATAAACATGATTCCCAATAATTATTTTTGTTACTCCAAAATGGATTTGAAACAGGATTTTTCATCAAAAATGAAGTTGTTTACAAAATTGACATTAAAATTGAAGTTTTTCTTTAGAAAAAATATGAAATCCTTTTAGAGTTAAAAAAAATTGTTAAAACAAATTACTTATCACAATTGGAACAAATAAACATGTCTTTATCCTAGGCTTGGTGCATTTGATATAACCACCCGGATGGCCATATCAAGAGCAGGTCAGCTTTCATGAAAATTGTTTGATTTTGAGCAACTCGTAAAATATAAACCATCAATGACAGCACCAAATGATAGAGAATTAAAACTGAACAGAGTATGATGATATTCATAAAAAAATTCTTTTAAAAACATGCATAAAAAACGAGACTTACTAGATAAATACAAGAAGAGATTACACCAAAAACAAACAAGAACGAAAAATCATGCGTCAAGCATAGATTATGTAACACTTTCCAACGCTTCCAAAATAATTTTACAAATCATTACCATTTAATAAGCTGAAAGATAACATCTAAGTAAACAATTTGGAAAACGCATAACATATTTAAAAACGTAATTTTAGGAATTTCCAACATATACAATATTCGGAAAAATATCTGAATACTTTTATTCAGCCCTGTATAGGATCTATAGATTTGTATATATACTACATAGGATGCTACATTTTAGTTTAGTGAGAAAACGCATAGCACAGTTTAAAATTATCCTTCTGGAGTGTCTGTCAATAAACGGAAATGTGTTCGCGAACTTTTGTGCTGCCCTGTATATAACATACAGAATTTTTATACACTAGATAATAGACAAAAAGGGAGTTAAATTTAAAATCGCGTTTAGCAACTTAAAATGCACTTTCAGGAATTATTGTTAACAGACAGTAGAGAATTCTTTTGTGTGTCCCTGTCAATGAACGATGACTGCTATACACACACTATTCTGTAGTAAGCCTCTTGTCATGCACCTTAGTGATATATATAAATTTCAATGCGTTTAAAATAGTGAAACATTATTTAAATAAACCGCAGATGATTTTTCTCCATAGATGTAATGTAACGGAATTCTTTTGACTGTCACTGTAAAGTAACTATAAGTGCTATGCACACCCTATTCCATATTAAGCTTCTTGTAATGCACCTTCGGGATATATATAAATTGTAATATGTTTGAAATTGTGCAACATCATTAAAATAAACAGCAAATGATTGTTCTCCATAGACCGTAATGTAATAGAATTCTTTTGAGTGTCCCTGTAAAAAACTATAAGTGCTACACACTTTGGTTGAAATAGGGAACATGCTATAGATAACGACAATAACATATAAAAATTGCAGGGTAATAAGAGCATACTTATGAGAGTTAGAGCATGGACAGACTGCCATACGGCAGACAAACTGAAGTCATAAACACTTTTCAACTAGGTTGTAAAGTGTTAAAAATAGGAAATAGGCATCAAATTTCATAACCTTGATGAATGACAAGTGATCACATGATACACTAAGAGGCTCCTTCACGGTAAGCTCATGTCATTTAGTGAATTTTTGGGTTAGCTGACGTATAATAGGAAGATGGCCATATCATGAACATGGACATAACAGAGCACCTACCTTATTCTTATTAACCCTCCAGTTCCCACACAGGAACTACTAAAGCAATTTTAATTTTCTTAATTGTTTTTACTTATTTAGCATCTAAATAAATCTGATGTTATTCTTTGCTCTCCCAAACATTTTCCCATTACCACAGACTTCATATTTCTTCCCTATAAAAAATATTAAGCACTTTACCCAAATTTCAAGCACCTTCCCAGAAATTTTAGCAACGGAAATTTTAATACTACTTTTCTTTAAAAGTTTTAACCCGTGTCTAAAAAATATTGCATATTGCTAAAAAAATGTTCAATTGCAGTGCTAAAGCCTCCACAGATAACTGTTGTTACATTATTTAAGAATGAAGATTGAATAATTGCTCATAGGAACAATCAAAGTTTTAATAAGTCTTATTACTTTTATTTAACAAGAACATAATTTATACAATCAGATATCATTTGTCAGTCATAGAAAAACAAAAATCTGGTTACGTAATTGATTTCCCTAGTGGCATTTAAAGCGGTTTTTAAATTCGAAATGGCTGTTTTGTGACATATTCATGGAATAATTTTTATCCATAAATACAGGTGCTCTTATTAAGAAACTACGTTACATTTCGATCTTTCATTAAAAGCAAAAGATCTTCCCAAAAACGTCATCGAAGTTGCTGTTTTGAGCCAAACTTCTGGACACAACAGTTTTAATAAAGATTGTCATGAGACCGCAATCACTTATAACTCAAGATGTGACACATTTATCAAAAAATTAGAAATGGAATTTAATACAAAATCTCTTTAAGAGTCATGTCTGCCAGTTTTGTGCTTTTATATTAAAAAAATCCCTGACGGCTCGGCCTACAGGCACAGGTAGATTTCGAAGACGCAGACCGTGGGGCGCCTGTTTGTCGGAAATTGCGGAAGAAATTCCCTTTTTGCAATGATGCGGCAGTTGGAACCACCTACTTCGAAACCTAACTTGTTTGCAGGCAGAGCCAGCAAGGATTTTTTTAATTTTTTTTTTTGCTATAAGAGTTGGTCCTATAAAAAACTTGTCAATATAAAAGTTTTAGATAATATTAAGAGGATTTATAATAAATTTAAGTGGATTTGAAATCTTGGGAATTGACGAAGTTATGAATTTTTTTCTTCTAAAACCCCCCTTCCCCCCTCCTTAAGGCAATTTTTAATTATATCAAAAATCTGTCATACATACATTTTCGCCCTTCTCCTAGAAGTAATAATAACTTCAAACGGATTCGATACGTATCCTAATTAAGAAATTATGGATTTTTTTCTGTTTTCACAAAAAGCCCCCACATCTCCCCCCCCCCCGGTTCGATTTTGCCCATTAACGAACTTGACCGAGATTTTATGCCCCTTGATTTTATGTATCAGTTTCGAAAAGATGCGGAAGTTGGAACCGCCTGCTTCGAAAAATAACTTGTTTCCAGGCGGAGCCGGCAAAGATTTTTTTGTTTTTATTTATTTTATTTTTTTTTGCTATAACGGTTGGTCCTATAAAAAACTAGTCAATGTAAAAGTTTTAGATTTAGAGGATTTATAATACATTTAAGCGGATTTGAAATTTTGGGGATTGATGAAGTAATGAATTTTTTTCTTCTAAAACCCCCCTTCCCCACCCCCTTAAGGCAATTTTTAATTATATCAAAAATCTGTCATACATAAATTTTTGGCCCTTCTCCTAGAAGTAATAATAACTTCAAACGGATTCGATAAACATCATAATTAAGAAATTATGTTTTTTTTTTCTGTTTTCACAAAAAGCCCCCCCATCCCCCCTCCCCTTGGTTCGATTTTGCCCATTAACGAATTTGACCAAGATTTTATGTATCAATTTCGAAAAGATGCGGGAGTTGGAACAACCTACTTCGAAAAATAACTTGTTTGCAGGCAGAGCCGGCAGGGATTTTTTGGTTTTTAATTTTTTTTTGCTATAACGGTTGGTCCTATAAAAAACTTGTCAATATAAAAGTTTTAGATAATATTAAGAGGATTAATAATAAATTTACACAGATTTGATATTTTGTGAATTGGCGAAGCTATGATTTTTTTCTTCTAAAACCCCCCTTTCCCCCCCCCCCTGGGGCCATTTTTAATTATATCAAAAATCTGTCATACATAAATTTTCGGCCCTTCTCCTAGAAGTAATAATAATTTCAAACGGATTTGATACGTATAATAATTAAGAAATTATGGGGGGTTTTCTGTTTTCACAAAAAGCCCCCCCCCCCCATGGTTCGATTTTGCCCATTAACGAACTTAACAGAGATTTTATGCCCCTTGATTTTATGTATCAGTTTGGAAGAGATTTATGCAGAATTTTTCCAGTTATCATGGTCATAAAAAAGTGACATAGATAGGTAGATAGATAGATAGATATATAAAGTTTTGAACTGGGGGTGTTTTTGGGTTCTGGGAGTCATGATCGGCGCAGATCTGCAAAAATTTTTCAAAATTTCCAACTTAGGTGAGAATGTAATAGGTAGTATTTCTTACGAAATCTACCTAAAATAAACCTGTGAATGTGTCAGAAAGTGTTGCATTATTCAGTGAGAAAAAACATTTTTTAAAAACTCACCTTAAGAGACAGACACACACAAAAAAAAGAAAATAATATAAAAAACAATAGAATATAAAAAATGTATCAGAAATCAAGAGGAATTATGTCAAAATCCAACAAGAGAGGAAAATCATGCATCAAGCATAGATTATGAAACACTTTCTAACACACTCAGAAGCAATAAAAGTTCACCGTTTAATAAGGTGAAAGATGATGGCTAAGCAAACAAGGTCAAGGTCAAACTGGGCGGGGAGGCCTACCTTTTAGCTTACGCTCAACTAGCCCTGCCCAGTGGCTAAGCAAACAATTTGGAAAAACACATAACACATTTGAAAACCCAATTTCAGGAATTCCCATCTACAGTCTAAAAAATATCTGAATTCTTTTGTGCAGCCCTGTACATAATCTATAGATTTGTATGTATACTACATAGTATGCAAAATTTGTTTTAGTTAGAAAATGCAGTACACAGTTGAAAATTCCCCTTCAGCAATTTCTGTCAATAAGCGGAAATGTACTCTAATTCTTTTGTGCGAACCTGCTTATGATCTATACAAATTTTACACACCATGTAATATACAAAAAGTTAGTTAAATTAAAAAACACATAACACAATTCAAAGCCCACCCCCAACAATTATTGCTCACAGACTGTACTGGAACCTAATTCTTTTGCGTCCCCCTTGTAAATGAATGATAAATGATATGCACACCACATGCTATAATAATAATCTTGTAGTGCACCTCAGTGATGTATATCAATTTAAATGTTTTTGAAATAGTGTAACATGATTAAAAATATAATGCAAACGATTTTTTCCCATAGACCATAATGTAACGGGAATTCTTTTGAGTGCCCCTGTAAATGAACTATAAATGCAACACACTTCATTTTCAATACCAAACATGCCTCTATAACATACATCAATTACATGATAATTCAAGTATATTTACATGAGTTAGAGTATGGATAGACAAACCGAATTCCTAAACACTTTTCAACTATGTTGAAAAGTGCTACAAATGTGGGAAAACAAGTGAAAATCAGAAACTTTAATAAGTCTGTATGAATCAAAACACATAGGGCGAAATGCAAATTTTCACCTTACTTTATTCATAAAATATTAAAATGAGATTCGATAGATACCACTGTTAGTTAACAGGTGACATTTAAAAGGCACAAATAGATGTTAAAAGATGTTTAAAAACTGTCTCAGTACTTTCAGCTGGCAACCACGACCTACTCAGGGAGTGAAAATCCTTTCTTCCTTTTCCTCTCAGGGAGAGAAAGGATTTTCGCTCCCTGAGGATGGTCTCAGTTGCCGGCCGAAAGTACTTGGATGGTTTTTAAACCTCTTTTAAATGTCACCTGTTAAGTAACAGTGGGATCTATCGAATCTCATATGGATATTTTATGTCTGTATGAATCTTAACATATCACAATAAACTCTTTCAAAATTAAAGAAAAACTCAACATATTTATTTTCATACAAATAATAAGTTTTTATAATAATATTCTTATTTATTTACAATGTTGCTTTCTTCCAGGCAAGTGAAAGAGGAACATTATGAACAAGCAGGATCCCAGCTGGCTTTCTTCTTGGGAGTTGGACTGATGCTTGGATCTGTAACATCATATGGCTTAGTCAAACTTCTTTAATTTATTACCTCATTTAACAATATAAAGAATTCATGCAGATTTGCATGTTATGTATGATAAGGGAGCATGATGAATTTAAGGCACCATCAGCAATGAAGAACAAATGTGTAAATATGTGGAAGCTGAAAGACAATTGTGTATATTATATTGAAATTTATGTGAATAAAGCTTTTTTATATATAGTAAAATATATAAATGAATGAATACGCATTTAACAAAGCAGTACAAAATTTCTTAGAAACATCAATACAAAATAGAGAAAGCAACACATATATTATGACAAAATACATGGAATTATTACAAGAATAGAAGTAGGATCGCTTTCTCTAATTTGATGGTGCTTTTGAGAAGTTTTGTACTTATTTTATTAATATAAAATGCACCTATTTAATGTAACAATATTATAAATACCTATTTAATTAAAAAAAAAAATGTACATGCCTATTTATCATAACAAAAATCTTTAAATGTTTTTAATTGTAAAAAAATATATATATAATAAAGTTAGTTTAATTATCACAAATAATTGAAGCTTATCCAAGTATCATACATTTTAATGTGATATTTGTTCCTGCTTGTTATAAATAAATTCATGGATTTTTGGTTTCAACAACACTACTGTAAGCTGGAGAGCTGTTTTTATCTCAAACCAAGACCAGTACTGAATGCTAATTGCTACGGCAGATAAAAATGTCTTGAATGAGAATGAATAAAACTTTCCACTGCTTTTTCACTGAACAATAAATTTTCAAAACATAAGAATTTCTTAAATATTATTTTTGTTTTATTATTAATAAAACATAAAAAAAATGCAAGTAAGTCTAGATTTTTCTGCAGATCACCAAAATTCTCTTGTGTAGCACTGGCTGGCTACTGCTATTTCATAGGATGTCAAGTCAATTTCAGTTATTACTATGGGTGCAGGCAGAAAGGAATCTAGCGAGGGGCAATATTTTGGAACAGATGCATCTGTAGTCTGCCCTTTGAAACACCCACTTTCTCCTCTTTAAAAAGAAATGTGAACACTAGGAGCACACATTGAAGTTCATTAAATTAACTGTCTTTCATGAATTACAGAATTACTACAGTTACCATTTCCAGAAAGCTACATATGTCTAAATATGGTAGTTTTGATACAATATATATAAAATACTTCATGCTAACATCGAAGAAAATTTGGTATTTTTGATTCCTCAATATCTAAAACATGTTACTCATACAATTTGCAATTGAACCATTTACTTCAGAAACCCATAACTGACAAAATGTTCAAAAATGAATTAACATAATTTTTCTGATGTTAACTGATAAACACTATTAAACACAGAAAATTAATGCAAAAATCCACATTGCAGAAATCCCACAAAAAAACATTAATCAGGTATTAAACATTAATTAGCAGCTTAAATTCGTATTTTAGAAGTTTTTAAATTTATATTTTAAAGAATGCTTCACTTAATCATAACTTTTTTTACTGAGCTAATTTATTACATAGTGAAAAGTGCTTCATTTCCCTTTCTGCAATTTACCAGGCATATCTGAAGTTAAGAAGTAATCTGATTTTTTTTTTTTTTTTTTTTTTTTTTACATTTGAATTTATTTTAAACTTTTGTAACTGGCCAAAATAAAGTTCAAGCTTACTATAAAAGCTCAGATTTATTAGATTTTACAACTCAATTCCATAATATAAAAATAGTAAAACAGGTGGAAATACAGATGTGGAATGGACTTTATTGCAGAAACCCCATAACTGCTAAGGAGAAAATATGTTTTTCATCCCTTTCCAAGAGCCTTAATGAATAAATTACTTTACTATTTCATGTAAAAACTATACTTTACATTCTAGAATTCTTTCATTTAAAAAAAAAAAAAAAAAATTATTTTTAGCTTGGTTTGAAAGGTTTTGTTAAATATTTCAAAACTTGAAATTCTGCACCTACAGGATTTCTGAAATAGACATTTCAGTTTACAGATGCCTAACGAAGGACAAGAAAAGGAAAGCTTACCACCAGACTTGTATAAAACCAAAAACTTTCTGCACACATAAATATTGAGTCAAAAACTTTCTGCAAATTAATCAGGGATGATTGTGGGTTCCTGAGAAAATACCTGAAATTTTTGCGAGAAAACATTTCTGTATGGAGAAAAGGGAGAGGAAACATTTAATTTATTACAAGGAGGTGAAATTATGAAAGATATAAATTTTAATTATGTTTAACAATCATATGAAATTGATATTTTAGTCTTATTTTATGAATTTAACAATAAAAAAAACTGGAATTTCTGTATTGAAAATGAAAAAAATACCTGAATTCAGGTATATAACCTGAACACAATCACCCCTGATTAATTCAATGTTTAACAAATTACATGTTATGTATGTTTATTTTGGCAACATAAATTAAAAACAGTAGTTTAAAATAATTAACATTTAAAATTAATTAATATTAATTAAAGAATAATTATTTTGGTTAAAAATAATAATAAAGCTAAACATCTATGATAGGAAGAGCTGAATTCTTATCAATTATTTTGTCAATGCATTTAGAAACAACCCAATCCTTAATATTTTGACCTTTTCACAAGCATCTGTAATGTCACGACAATGTTTTGCATCTTTAAATTTTGAATTGTGCGCAATCAGTAAATAAATCGTACATAAAATTAGGGAATATTTTTAATTTTTTTGGTATTTAAAATTAAAATTTTATTTTATTTTATTTATTTATTATTATTATTTTTTTTTTTTTTTTGCAAAGTTCCGAATTTTGCAGAAATTTTTCCACGTTTGGCGTGCGTCTATATTATACAACTCTGCTTACCACCAATTTCAAAAGTCAAGCTTTTTCCCAAGACCACTGCAACCAAACTGTTCTTGTTGCTCAGGTGTAGGATCACCCAGCTCAGGTGGGAGATGCAAGCGCTAAATGAAAAACAATAAACACATTTAAAAAGAAGAACAAAAAATTGTGTATCAAGCATATATTATAAAACCCTTTATAATACAAACTGAATATTGTTAAAAACTTTCATTTTTTTTACACAAATAAATGAGGTATCTAAACAAACAATTAGAAAAACACATGGAAAAATACATTTTCAGTAATTGCTCCTACTCTTTGTAGCCGGTAATATGTGCAAATTGTTTCATGAAAACCTGTAATGTGATCTATAGATTTTATACATACCACATAATCAGGGCTTGACAAATGCGGTCGCCAGGTCGCCACATGTGACCAAGTTTTTTAATCTAGCGACTAAGTTTTATGGCTTTGTACAAAACTGAACTAAGAAATGAGCACAAATGGCATTTTTCTCTCTCTTCGCAATTCTTATAAGATGTCTCATTACAGATGTTGAAAAATTACAAAATATTAAGAAACAAACTTAGAAATCATATTCAAACAAAACGTATTTTTAAGTTTTTCTACTAATTTTGCAAAAACCAGTTCATCAAATGCAAATTTAAAGTAAAAAATCTGAATTATTTGACGGACTTCGACAGGAAAATAGGCAAAAAATTTTTTTTACTGCTTCACTATTTTATCGGTACCCCCATCATCAGCTATAGATTTTGTAGCACTTAACTATCTGTACATTTGAAGCATTTAGCAATCAGCATTTCCCGAACATGCCAGTTAATTCAGCTTTTACAGTATATTTTTTTCAGAGATATACAATTTTGATAAGTTTCATTAGAAAACTTAGTTTATATTATCTTTCTAAATTATGTGCTATTGTAAACTATGTAATTAATATTTCTAAGCTATGCTTCTTATTATTTTTTCTCAATTAATTCATTCTTAAAAAAAATGTGGTTTTTGAAAATTATTGATGGTGGACAGGATGTAAATGTTTACTATTGGCAACTATAATTTTTTGCTGGCTACCAGATTTTATCAAATTTGTAAAGCCTTGCACATAATACACTAAACATAAAAAAAATAGACTTCTAACAATTATTGTGAATAATCGGTTCTGTAACCAAATTTTTTTGTGTGTGTGTCTGCAAATGAATGGTAAATGCTATGCATGCCATAACCTATAGAAAACATGCTGTAGTACACTTCTATGATTTATATTAATTTCATTATTTTGAAGTATCGCAATGCACTGCAAATGATTTCCCCCCCCCCAATAGATCATAATGTAATGCAATTGTTTTGTGCATCCCTGTAAAAAAACTACAAATGCTTCTGCACTCTAGAGAAAGTATGTTGCAGTCCACTTCAGTCATGCATATTAATTACACTATAATCGAAGCATTGTATCATCATTAAAATGCACCACAAACAATTTTCCTCCATTAGATCATAATATAACAGAAATCTTTTGTGTGTCCTTGTAAACGAACTATAAATGATATACCCTTTATTTTCAATAGCAATCAGAATATATTTACGACTGTTAGAGAATGGCTAGACAAACAAATGGCAGACAAACTGAAGTCAAACACTTTTTTAACTATGTTGAAAAGTGTCAAGAAAAGAAAACCAGTATATATGCTTCTGATTATTAATATTTAAAAAGAAAAATTGCACAGATCATAGAAACAGTCACAGAAAGTGAGAGATGTATCTCACTAAGCTTTTTATTTATTTATTGTTTTCACCTAGTTTGCAGAGGTTTTCACCTAGCCTTACAGGATTTATAAGATGACTAACAATTTCTTTTTATTGTGCATGTGTGGTGTGTGTGCAAAGTCATTTTACATAAAAACTAAAAATTTCCAAAAGAGCATCTACACAGATTTTCAGATTTTGGTTCTAAACAGAAAAAAAACTATTATAACCAATTCTTTACAATAAACCTAATTTTTTAAAATTCCTGCATTTGAGAAGACAAAAAAAAACATAGATGTTGGAATTTCTACACATTTATTATCTTCAATATTTCTTTAATACAGTTTAAAGTCCAATCAAAATTCAATATTATAAGGAAAATTAATATTTCATATTTTAAACAAGTTGGAAATAGTACGTCAAACGTGACAAACGAGGTGCGTTTGTACTATAGCTAGTTATATAAATAGTCAGATCTTGATGATTTTTTATTCTGCGAAATGAATTATATCGTCTGCAGATTAATTTCTGTCCTAAAATGAGTATCTCGGTCACTTGACGATAAAATCTCTCAAGCTCCTATAACAAGAAAGCACCGATTTAAAAAAAAAAAATTCAGATTTCTTAATAAATGCTTTTATTAATATCTCGTAAAGTTTTGATTCAATTTTTATAAAATTTGAAATGTTTCGACAAAATTTTGCAAAGATAATATATCTTAAATTTCAAACCATTCGGTTGGGTAGTTTTTGCGTTGTTATATGCGGACGGACGGCCCAAGCGACGACAATAGGTGCTACGTATTTATATAATTACGAACACACCTAAAAAGTAAAAAAAAAAAGGGGGGAGGAGACTTGCATTTATACAAAATAATATAAATGCATTGTTGTCTCTATAAATAACAAAATTTATACATTGCAGTAAAGACACGAATTTGTAGTTCTTAAAACTATATTTTATGCATTTCAAAAGCTCTTGATGATGTATTTTACCAAATTACTAATTACGAGACCAACTTGCAAAAGCAAGGTAGATGGGAGTAACCCTGAGAGTGAGACATTACGAAGGAACATCGACACCCAAAAAGGAAGGCAGGGGAGAGCAACTACCCCTCCCTTAATTTTCAAATTTAGGCTGGGATTGCGGTGCCTCGCTTAAGGTCAATCTTGAGCGTAACTCTGACTTAAGATATAAACAAAGCGTAATCGGTTTTGCAGTGCCTCGCGTTCTTACGCTAACCCAAAAGCTATCTTACGACGAAGCACAAGTGTATGCGTGCGCAACCACAACAAATCTAACTACGGCCTCTGATTGGCTGACTGCAGGAGGACTTATGCAAGATTAATTTTAACACAATTATTCAAATTGGTAAAGAAATCATAAGGGTTGTAATTTTCCAACTGGACGAAAAATGTCCGGGCCAGGATTCGAACCTAGGATCTCTTCGCTGAAGCTGCCATGCTCTACCAACTGAGCTATCCCGGTCGAATCTGGAGGGCATAATTCATCCACTGGATGAATGGACCCATATGATTTCTTTACCAATTTGAATAATTGTGTTAAAATTAATCTTGTGTAATCACGTATCCAGCGTTTACTGGAGTTTTCGTTACCTGCGATCTATTCTGTTGAGCTGATTCGAATATCAGACCAGATGCTATGATCAATAAGGTTACTGGATGAATTATGCCCTCCAGATTCGACCGGGATAGCTCAGTTGGTAGAGCATGGCAGCTTCAGCCAAGAGATCCTAGGTTCGAATCCTGGCCCAGACATTTTTCGTCCAGTTGGAAAATTACAACCCATAGGAGGACTTATGCTTAAGCAGGAGGATTTACGATGAGGCACCGCAATACGAAGTTAAGATAGATCGCAGGAACACCCATCCTAAGTTCGAACGTAAGATTTAAGAAAGCGAGGCACCGCAATCCCAGCCTTAATCATTAACTAAGTTTCTTTCTCTGGTTTTTCCAAGTTTATTTCTTTTTTGCCAAAGATTTCGGAAATATATATATATTCTTAAATGACTGGAAATAATTAAACACTAACAGAAAAAGCAACTAAGTTTTTTTTTTTTTTTTTTTTTTTGTTCAGATAGGGGGAGGGAGGTGGGACTTTCCACAAAAGACAAATATTTAGCTTTGTTTTTCTATTTACATTCATGTACTTAAAAATGATTTTAAACAGGGGTGAAAAAGATAATAAACTGCTTCAATTCTTCATTTTAAAAAAGTATCTAGAAGCTTATTTTTGGGGTTTTAATACTTCCTATTTCTTACATGTCTATATTCTTTTATGTTGACATGTTTAAAAATTGTTGTCAGCCGGGTGTTCCAACAATTTTTTTTTAGTTTAGCTTATTTCATGTTTATATTATCTGTTTTTTCAAAATACAGCCTTGGCAGTAGACTACAGGCACATCTGTTCTAAAATCTTGCCCCTAACCTGTTTTTAATTCCATGGAAGCCCATGTAAAGGGCCAATTATCAATTATTGGGGATTGTAATTTCTCTGCAAGCTCTTTTTTTCTTTGTGTGTAATTCTACAGTTTTAGAAAGAACATTTTTTACTGGTTTTGAATAAAAAATAAAAATAATAAAAAACATTCTTATTTGAAATATTATGCATCACAAGATGCAAAAGACATAGAATATGAATACAAATGTAACACTAATAAAATAATAAAAACAGTAATAAACCGAAAGACACTGCATAAGTACCAATGTCACATTAAGATCTGTGTAATACTTGCTATGCATAAACACATTTAAAACTATAATTTTTTTGTTGTTTTACAAGGACTATTTTTTCATTACTATCCACTGTTGAAATCTGGTATATGAATTCATTAAAGTTTAGATACAACTTTTTTGAAGAAATAATTTGCTGATGGGAAGAACTACCTGGCATGAAGGTCTTTTCAAGGATATACATACATAATATATACACATTATGCATATAAATACATAAATTCAAATTACATTATCTCAGAAGGAACTAAAACATAAAAACTCCAAACATACATAATGATTTGATATAGAGTACTTTAATGTTTTGCATCAATAAAACTGAATGCTGATGAAATCAATTACAAAACTTCTATACACCTAACTCCTAACTTTTGAAACCGAAAAATCCTAAATATCACTAAAGATTTAAACAAATGGATCAATCAATTATTCTGAGCATCAAAGATGAGCCAAAATTTTTAAAAAATATATAAATAATTAATTCAAAATTTTATTTGTCATGTTTACATTAAAATGAAGTTTTAGACATGCTACCCATGGGCACATTGACACGCAGTGAAAATTTTTTTTTCGAAAACCGTTTTCACTTCATTCATTTACATTAACATCTATATTTGTCTCTTCTATTATCAAGATCAGAAATATTTCTTAGACCATATGAAACAAGAAAAAAAAATCATGAGTCAAGCCTAGATTATGAAATACTTTTCAACATGTAAACAATTTGGAAAACACGTAACACGTTGGAAAACCCAGTTTCAGGAATTACTATCAATAATCAGGAAAATATCTGAATTCTTTTGTGAGGCCCTGTGTATGATCTATAGATTTATCTGTATATTACATAGTATGCTAAAATTTAGTTCAGTTAGGAAACACATAGCAAAATTGTAAATTCCCCTTCAGCAATTTCTGTCCATAAGTGAAAAAGTACTCAAGAGTATATCATGTGAAAAAACGCACAAGCTAATGTTAAGTCTATGGGAAGGTTCTTGGCAGATTTCCGGCTCGCATTTTAATATTTTTAATTGATTATTTTTGCATTGTATAGCTGAGGTCGATCTCTAACGTTGTTATTTTTTACTTTTTCGATTTTGGTTCCAGTTTTTTTTATATAAGGGTACTTTCACTTTCAGAACCGGTTCCAAAATTGAAAATGTCCACTTATAAAAAAACTGCAACCAAAATCAAACAAGAATGAAAAATCATGCATCCAGCATAGATTATGAAACACTTTCCAACACATCCAGAAAACTGTAATGAAAATTCACCATTAAATAAGGAAAAAGAAGATATGTAAGTAAACAGTTTAGAAAACATATACCACATTGAAAAATACAGTTTTTGAAATTACCTTCCATTGCAAAAAATGTAGTTGAATTATTTTGTGCAGCTCTATATATGATCTGTAGATTTGGATATATAATACATAGCATGATAAAATTTAGTTCAGTTTGAAAACTCACATTTAGGAATTTTCGCCAATTGATGGAAATGTACTCGAAATCTTTTGTACAGCCCTGTATATTATCTGAAGACTTTGTACACACCACATATTAAGCTAAAAGGAAACTTAAAACTCACTCGCAGCAATTACCAACCGTAACAAACAAGGTATCTTTTTCTTTCCGTAGCCAATATGAATTTATTTATATTCCACAAACTTATATTAGTCTACTAAATATAGTTTAGCAAGAAAATGCTTAATACAATTAAAAACTACCCTTAACCAATTCACTCCCATAGTGCGTAATATTTATGAATTTCCTTGTGTAGCCATGTATATGATCAACTGAATTTATACACAACACGTAATATGAAAAAAATTAGTTAAACTTAAAAACGCAAACCAAAGTTGAAAACACACTTATCACACAGACTGTAAATATCGCACATATACTGTAACCAAATTCTTTTGTGTGTCCCTGTAAATGAACGATAAATGCAATGCACAGCATACTTTTAAGCGAGCAATTTATAGTGCACCTCAGTAATATGTATAATTTTAATGTATAATGTATAATTTTGTATATATTTATGTATATATTTTGTATATATTTATGTATAATTTTTTTCATTAAATTACACTGCAGACGATTTCCCCCCATTGAACAATGTGTAACATTGTAGAATTCTTTTGTTTGACCCTGTAAATGAATAATAAATGTTTTGTACTCCATATTCTACAAAAAGCATGTTTTAAAGCACTTCATAAATATAGATAAATTCCATCATGTTTCAAATGGCGTAGCTTCATCAAAATGAATTTGAAGCAATTATTTCCCATTGACTGCAATGTAACGGAATACTTTTGACTGTCCCTGAATAAAAACTATAAGTGCCACACCCCTTCATTTGAAATAGGGAACATGCTGTGTAGACGACAATAACATAAAAAAAATTTCAGGGAAATTGAAGCATAATTTACTTGAGTTAGAGCACGGACAGACGGCAGACAAACCGAAGTCATAAACACTTTTCAACTAGGTTGGAAAGTGTTAAAAAGTAAAAACTAACAACGTTAGAGATTAACCTCAGCTATCCTATGGGAAAAAAAAATTCATTTAAAAATATTAAAATGCAAGCAAGAAATTTGCCAAGAACCTTCCCATAGACTTAACATTGCATGAGCGTTTCTTTGCGTGACTAGCGCAGGCTCTTAAAATAAGATAATATAACATAATTATGCATTATTTAACATAATTATTCATTTAAAATAATTATAATAGAAAAGAACATTACCTCTATTAAAAGGCCTCTTTTCTTTAACTTGAAAGCCAAATCTTCTGTCAAATCAGGATACATGAAAGTGTTCAGAACAGGTAATTTTCTTATATGCAGCAAACCTATAAATATAATTTGCAGGTAAAAGTAATATTACTCTTAAAGTGGAATAAACACTTTTCTATGTGCTTAATTATGCGATAAAAAAATTAATTACTGTAAAACCTGTGAAAATAGAATTACTGAGGATCGGAATTTTTGTTTTAGACAGAGTTTCATCTTAGTAGGTATAATTGTATGGTAGGGGAAGTGTGTCTAATATCGCACCCATTTTGAAATTTTTATATAATTCGACTTGACTGCACAACAAATTGAAACTGATTGATTGTATGGGTTCATAAAACATTTTTCACTTATAATGGTTTCCAATAAAAGAAACATTTTTTTTTGCAAATGAATATGCAAAACTCTTTAACGCTAATATCACACTCCCAATAAAATTCACTCTTTTCAAAATTTTTTGTAAGATATATGAGTTGTAACGTTACTAACCAAGAACCTTTTTGTCCAGCCAAGATATTAATTGTCTATAGGAATTTATATTTAATTAATTATACAAAAACAAGTTGTAAAAAACTTGATTTAATTAGATATTTTTTTACTTGATTTTAGAAAATAAAAATAAAAAATAGGCACTGAATAAATTGCTTAAAATAATAATCTAAAATCCACCTACCCTTCTAAACAAAATTCACAGATAAAAGTTTTGAAATTAATTAATTAAATTTGGAATAGTTAGTGAGTGCAGTATTAGGAACATATAAACAAGAATATAATTGGCAACCTTTGGACAACTTCAAGGAAAAAATAAGTCAATAAAATTGAATCAATAACAAAATTTCCATAATAATTCAAAACTTTTATTACTTACCTTTATATATTCAAAATTTTCTGAAGATAACGTTAAAAAATATTTTTAAATTATAACAAGAACGAAAAATCATGCATCAAGCATAGATTATGTAACACTTTCCAACGCTTCCAAAATAATTTTACAAATCATACCGTTTAATAAGCTAAAAGATAACATCTGAGTAATCCGAATACTTTTATTCAGCTCTGTATAGGATCTATAGATTTGTATATATACTACATAGGATGCTAAATTTTAGTTCAGTTAGGAAACGCGTAGCACAGTTTAAAATTCTCCGTCTCGAGTTAAATAATACGGAAATGTGTTCGCGAACTTTTGTGCTTCCCTGTATAGGATCTACAGAATTTATACACACCACATAATAGACAAAAAAGCAAGTTAAAATTAAAATCGCGTTCAGTAACTTAAAACGCACTTCCAGAAATTATTGTTAACATACAGTAGAGAATTCTTTTGTGTGTCCCTGTAAATGAACGATGACTGCTATACACACAATATTATTCTGTAGTAAGCCTCTTGTAATGCACCTTAGTTATATATATAAATTTCAATGCGTTTAAAATAGGGAAACATTATTTAAATAAACCGCAGACGATTTTTCTCCATAGACGTAATGTAACAGAATTCTTTTGACTGTCCCTGTAAAGCAACTATAAGTGCTAAGCACACCCTATTCCATATTAAGCTTCTTCTAATGAACCTTAGTGATATATATAAATTTCAATGCGTTTAAAATAGTGAAACATTATTTTAAAAAACCGCAAATGATTTTCCCCATAGACCGCAATGTAACGGAATTCTTTTGAGTGTCCCTGTAAAAAAACTATAAGTGCTACACACTTCCGTTGAAATAGGGAACATGCTATAGATAACGACTATAACATATAAAAATTGCAGAGCAATCCGAGCAGAGCAAACCGAAGTCATAAACACTTTTCAACTAGGTTGGAAAGTGTTAAAAACAATACAATTTTCACTACTTGAAACAACAGATATGATACTAGACTAAAATTACTAATAGAGGATCAAGTTTAGACAATGACCATCAGAATGCAGCAGGTATTTCACTTAGAAATCATGGGTTGTGATCAGGGTTGTTTAGGTTTAAACCACGCTGGTTTAAACCATGGTTTAAACCTTGGTTTAAACCAAATGGTTTTTTTAAAAAAACCAAATGGTTTTTTTAAAAAAAACTAGACTTGGTTTTAAAAAAAAAAAACAGACTTGGTTTTTTTGAAATACCAAAACTTAAAAAAAAACAAAAAAAAAACATTTATTTTTCATCACATACTGGCTCATCACATACTGGAAATTATTTAGCAAATTTGGTCTTGAGTTCAGTGAAGACGGCAGAAGAAAAGTTCAAATGTAAAATATCAAGTTTTGTCACAGACAATACTGCAAATATGGTTTCTGCATGAAGAGCTTGGTTTTTCGGGACTTACATATGGGTGCAGTGCCCACATTTTAAATCTGTTAGCCAAAGATTTGGTTAAAAGTGATGTAACAAAACATGTTACAAGTATTTTAAAATATTTTCGCAACCATCATCTCCCGAAAGCATGGTATCATGCAGAAGGTGGAAGTGCATTGGTACTTCCTCTAGAGGTACGATGGAATACTTATTGTAATTCACTTGAATCTTATGTTAAAAATTAGTCAATTTTTACAAAAGTTTGTGAGGATCACAGATCTGAGATTGATAGTGACATCTCCAGTAAAATCTTAAACATCGGTTTAAAAAGAAATGTCGAAGACATGATTGCGATTTTGAAACCAATTGCTGAAACTATTGATTTTGTACAGAGGAATAGCTGTTCTCTCGCTGAATGTGTATTAGCATGGAAAAAGCTAGAATTGAAGCTAAAAGAAGCATCAACATCAAACAATAAAAAGGCGATATCATCAGCGTATAAATACAGATATAAACAATCATTAGTACATGCACATTTTGTTGCATTTATTTTAAGCCCATTGGTATTAATTTCTAACCTAGGAATTGATGTCACAAAAGAAGAGAAAAACAAGGGTCTTGAATTTATCAAACAAAAATGTGGCTCTGATTTCTTAGCACTTACATTAAAATTTTTGGAGAAGTTGGAACCGTTTCATAATCATGATCAAAATGTTTTTTTTTTTACCCCAAAGTTGTTGATACAATGTCTGACTTTGAATGATGGAATAGTTTTTATAATGTTTCAGGTAAATCTTTGATTACGGAGAATGATTTGGAATTTGTGAACATGCTAACTACAGCCAAAGCATCGACTGCCTGTGTTGAAAGGATTTTTTTCGACATTTGGTGTAGTTCATTCAAAATTGCGAAACATATTAGGCATAGAGAAGGTATCAAAATTAGTGTTCGTAATGAAACAAATGAACAATGATTGAGGGTAAAATTTATTATTCATTCCTATTATTAAATACTGCTGTAAGATATCTATTCAAGAAATGTCAAGTTTTTTCTTCTTTCTTCAATAAAATGTTTAGCTATATTTCATTAGTTTGTGATTCTTTACCTTCAGTTTGCAAATATTTATCCAATAGTTGTTATTTGTGTCAGTTAAAATTTCTTAGTTTAAATTTCTTTAAAAGAAAATGTAGATTAAAGACTAGTGTGTTAGTAGTAGTGATTGATTTATATATATACATATATAAGTGATACACTTTTTATTGTTTATTGTATATTAAAATATTATAATAATAAAAAAAATATTATAATGGTTAAATTAAAATAGTAAAAATTGTATTATATAATTTCAACAAAATAACTTAAAATAATTTTTGTTTAATGCTTGACTTCAAATATTTGAAAATATTAATATTCTTCGTTTTTCTAAAATATAAAATCATTTAAACCAAAAAAACCTGGTTTAAACCAAAAAAACCAGGTTTAAACCAAAAAAACCTGGTTTTTGGGTTTTTTTGAAAAAAACCTGGTTTTTTTACAACCCTGGTTGTGATATTAGGCACACTTCCCTTATTCCTTCTATTGGAACCATGAAAAATTTTCCATTTAAGAAAATAATATAAATGACTCTATTAAAGACATGATCCATTTTCACGGGTTTTACTGTACAGGGTGTCCGAAAAAGATTGGATAACAGATTTGAAAGAATTTTAACTTTAAAAGTAATTGAGAAAACACAATTATTTTCTTTTCAAAGTACTCACAATTATTTTCTTTCCAAAATAAAGTTGGAATAGTTAGTGAGTGCAGTATTAGGAACATATAAACGAAAATATAAATGGCAGCCATTTGACAACTTCAAGGAAATAATAAGTCAATGAAATTGAATCAATAACAAAATTTCCATAATAATTCAAAACTTTTATTACTTACCTTTATATATTCAAAATTTTCTGAAGATAACGTTAAAAAATATTTTTAAATTATAAAAACAATACAATAAAAATTTTCCATTTAAGAAAATAATATAAATGATTCTATTAAAGACATGATCCATTTTCACGAGTTTTACTGTACAGGGTGTCCGAAAAAGATTGGACGACAGATTTAAAAGAATCATAACTCTAAAAGTAATTGAGAAAACACAATTATTTTCTTTCCAAAGTACTCGGCAAATATCCAAGATTTGTTAGACGTAGTTGTTTTAAAGTCATGACATTCAAACGATGCGCAGAATCGATGATCGGAAAATGCAAATTGCACCACACATTCGCAATTTTAACTTTTTGCTTAACTTAGTGGATCTTTTCCTACTAAATTGAAGATGCTGAAGAACTTTCTGATTCACATTTTCCCCATAACTCCAATAGTTTTAGACTTATATGCTTTCCACTCCAGAATCACCGAAGAAATTGTGAATATGTGGTGCGATTTGCCTTTTTAAATCATCGATTCTGCACATAGTCTGAATGTCACGACTTTAAAACAGCTTTTTCTAACAAATCTTGGATATTTGCCGAGTACTTTGGAAAGAAAATAATTTCATTGACTCAATTACTTTTAGAGTTATGATTCTTTCAAATCGGTCCAATCTGTTTTGGACACTCTGTATATTATTATGAAGAAATAAATACTAAAAAATTAAAGTTTTGTGCATTAAGGAATATATGAACATTTGAAATTTTAATGGTTTAATGGTCAAGCAACTTGTCACAAAATCGAATAATGCCAGAAAATTAGGATTGAATCTCAAATAAAAATCCAATGTTTAATCTACATGGTTGTTCAAATAAAAATCAAACAAATTTTGATTTGCAAAGTATCAATACAGTGGGTTCCCAAAAAATAGATTAGAATGATTTTAACACATTAGGTTTTATCCATAAATTGTAAAAATAATGACTATATTTTACACATATATCAGCATTAGCCTAAAAGTATTATTTCAGGGAGTAATTTCATTCCCTTTCAAAGATTATAAGTTATATCGTAATTTAGAACGTTTTTAGAACGCTTAAGATTATAAGTTATATATTTTTAATTTTGTGTTCTAAAAAGGAGGGAGGCTTAGATTTTTTCTTTTTTTTAATGAAAATCTGCTGATATGTGAAAGATTATCATCCTACAATATAATATGAAATAATATTTAAAAAATGCTACAAAACCTCATCCATGATAAATCAGTAATCTACTTAAAAACATAAATTAATACTGAGATAACAACATTTAATAAAAAAAAATAATAATAATCTTTTATAATGATCAACAGAAAAAAAAAAAGAAAAAAACAAACAAACTACAAACCATCAAAATCTTTGAAAAGTGGATTGGACATCTTATCGGAACCCACAAACGATTCTAGGGCAATTACAGTATCACAAGTTTGTCTAATGCGACTCATTAAAACTTTATTCTGAAAAAAGTATGAATTTAAACAATATTAAAAACAATGAAAAGCAATATAAAATAATTTTGCAACATTAGCTCAATTAGTTCAAATAAATAATTCTTTTATGATTTTTACACATAACAATTGTACAACCAGCAGCAATTTTTATTTGATGGAACAGATAGAGTTCTTCTTTTATAATTTTATTTTGCCCTGTATGCAGGGAACATTCTAGAACATAAAAAAGGGCAGGACGCACATTATATAATAAGGGCAATTTTATTGAAAAGGGCACATCATTTCATAAAAAGGGCATTTCTGTAATAAGTGCATATACCAATATACTAATGGGGAGGGAAGTCTGGCAATAGCTTAAAGTACTCTTTAATTTAAAAAATACAATAACATTTCTAATTTGCATAACTTCACTGTTTGAAAAGTATTAAAAATAGCAGAATGAAACTTATGTTCTCGATTTTTATTGTAAAATTGTTTATTATATTCACAGTCATTTCCCCCTTTTCCTACGATATTCAAAAACTTCTCTCTCTAAAACTTTTATTCATCAGATGACTCTTTCCCAGTTTTATCAAAACTGGTTTTGAAAAAGCTACAAAATAAAAATTCTAAAGCTACTTCTCAAATTTTTTATAGAACTTATGTAAGTTATCATGTCATCAAAGGCCAGAATGCCTGATCTAATGCTACATTTCAATAGAGAAGGTGAAATTAATCAATGAGCCTTAGTTACCCTTTATGTCTTGTTCAATGGAAAAAATGATAAATGGAAAAAATGAATCACTCAAAGTCAAAGATTAGACATACCAGGGCATTTCAAAGAGAAATAAAGAGGGAAAGAGGAGTACTCCTGTTGTACGATACTAGCATTTTAAAACTAAAAGATAGGTAAAGAATTTCTGAAAATACAATGCAAACAAGGCAGGATTCTACCCAGGGGTAAAAGGAGGGTAGAATTCTACCTAGAAAAAAGGCAAGGAGAGTAGAATTCTACCTGGAAAAAGGGCAAGGAGGGTAGAATTCTACCTGGAAAAAGGGCAAGGAGGGTAGAATTCTACCTGGAAAAAGGGCAAGGAGGGTAGAATTCTACCTAGAAAAAGGGCAAGGAGGGTAGAATTCTACCTAGAAAAAGGGCAAGGAGGGTAGAATTCTACCTGGAAAAAGGGCAAGGAGGATGGGATTTTATCTAAAAAGGGCATGAGGGCAGGCTGCCCCTCTGAAACTCTCTAGAGTGATCCCTGCTGTATGAGTCATGTATTGGGTAGAATCACCCGATTTTGCATTGCTCAGTTCTTGTCCGACCTGCTGAAACTAATTTTTTTTCATTGCAGGTCAGGTTGACTTTAAATGTCTCTGGTTCAGATTAATTTTGGGTTAGGTTTTGACTCTTTTGCGTCAGTTCGATTTTCCAAAACAAAGTCCTGAATATTTTTCATATGAATAAACTATATATTTGAATTTTAATGAATCAAAGATTAGTATGTGTAGATTTTTATACAAAAAAGACAAAAACGATATTAGAGACATAAATAATTGTAGACTATTTTTCCATAATTGTATTAAAATATGGATTGATTTTCTTTTACTCTGGGGGTTCTGGTTGAAGTGTATCGGGTTAACTTTAAGCAGAAATTTTGGGTTTGGGTAGGTACAACCCAATCTATGCACATGAGAGGGGTAGTACTAGCCCTAGATGATATTTCAGAACATACTTTTTTCAATATTTCAGGACACATTTGCTTGGCATTATACTAACAGAAAAAACCCTTACCTCCCTCTTCAATACATTTTATTATCATAAATAGTACACTATATACAGAATTTTTTTGTTTTAAAAGTAAAGGTACATTTAAAAGAAAAGTAATTTTACCAGACCCCTTTTGACCAAGCTGCTAAAAAATTGCAATTTTTGCATTACTGTAAAACAAAAATAATTTTTTCTTCACTGATCAATGAAAATGGCAAAATATTTTCTTTTTTATAACTGATTGATAAAAATTGCGATTTTTTTGTTACTGACAGGCGAAAATAGCAAGCTTTTTTTAATGACTAATCAATAAAAATTTGTGTTTTTTGATAACTGATCATCACTAAAAAAAAATTTTTTCTGCGCAAATCGACGGAAATTAGTATTTTTAACAATGAATTTAAGAAAATTGCGAATTTTGTGATCATTTTGCATCAGTAAAAAGGTACACCTACCCCCTATTTGATGATATCAAATGCTGATATAGCGTAAAATTTCAGGACAGACTACCATATTTTAGGACATTTCAGGACGTTTTTATTTTTTTCAAGAACATCAGGACAAGTACTACCCCTGACATGATGAGGTATGGCTTATAGTCCTGCATCAGGTTGGGTCACCTGATTTTGTCCGAAAGCAACCTGACCCCCACTGTTCAGGTTGGGTTCGGTTTACATTAATTGGTTTTTGTTGCAAGTTGAGTTGACTTAAAATGTTTCTGTTTCATGTAAGTTTTGACTCTTTTGGGAGTACTAGATTATTCAAAAGAAAGTACTGAATATTTTTCAAATGAAAAAAACTATATATTTGAATATTAATGAGTCAAAGTGTCAATATGTGTTTATTTTTATACAGAAAAGGCAAAATTGATATTAGAGGAGAAATTGTAGACCATTTTTCCATAATTGTACTAAAATATGGACTCGTTTTCTTTTACTTTGGGTTCTTGTTGAAGTGTATCGGGCTTGGGTCAGGTTTCAGATTGATGAAGGTTTTTTTTTGTCATGTTCATGTTGGGTTGACTTTAAGTAGAAATTTAGGCTTGGGTCGGGTACAACCTAATGCTTAGGACTCAGTTACAATCAGTTAACCCAGAAGACTCTAGTTATAGCCCAAAAAATACTTGAATCTTGTATTGTCACTGTCGTCAGCCGCGTCGAAAATATCATAAATTTTCTTTTAAAGTAACATTCTAATGCTATAAAAGAAAAATAAGATTCTTGTTTCCCCTTCTATTCATTCTGATCAAAATAACATTAAAATTATGTGAAATAGAATATGTAATTTTTTAGGGGGAAAAGTTATTTTTATTTTTTCTATATGAGAATAAATAAAATTGTCAGTTTCAGAAAGAATGAGCCCGAGCCCGAAGGCTGGTATAAAAATCGAGCCCGAGCCCGTCTCATCTCTATAAGCAATCAAAAAATGCAAAGATAAATTTTTCAATATTTTGAAAAAATTCCAAACTGGTGTCCTCCCCCTAAATTCTTTTGTCTACACTCTGTATTAAAGGACAATTTATTACTTAATTGTTGGTGTGTCCAGGAAACTGCCATGATACTTTTCATGGAAGAGGGTAGCCAGAGCTTCTAAAGAAGTTGGATGTCTAAATAGGCCCCATAATTGTGTGCAACATTTGACCGAGACAAACAGACAAAAAACAAATTTAAATAAAAGTGTGTAAAAATGTAAAATTACAACCACTTACCGAAAATAAAAATGATGGAATTGTAATAACAGCTACAGCAAAAGAAGTCCTAAGCAGAGCTTTTAAAACGTAGAAAAATCTTATAAGATGGAGGTCATCTATTTCATTATTACTACTTTTCCATAACGGAGATCCAATGGAATTAATTCCAATCCGCAAAATAGTTTGAACATTCTTTGATGAAGTTTTAAGTCCTTGGAATTCTATTTCTTTTTTAATATTGTCATACAAATCACAATAAGGCATTTTTAAATAAGTGGTACACTGTTCGTCACAGTTACAATCAGTTGGATTCCATGTAGATATGGGACAATTTTCAAGCTGTTCATCTGGCATTGTTTTCGTGAGGTCAAAACTCATGTTATGAGATTCAGCTCTTACAGTCTGCAAAAGAATAAAATAAAATAAAATGCTGAGAAATCACAAGGGCAAAGAGTGATAATAGTGTATAAAAAAAACTTTTCGACACTATAAGTACTTATAAACTACTATTCAACTACAATAAGTTGACTTATAAGTTATGCAACATTCAAAGGTAAAATCACAACTTTGCAAAAAAAAAAATAAATAAATAAATAAAAAAAATAATAATAATAAATCTCTCCCTCATTTCAAATCCAGATGTTCCCCTCTTTTTTTAAAGGGGGGACAAAGGGCAAGAAGATAAAAATTTCTGAGAAAATGCAGGTAAGTATTTTGAACTTTATGTGTAGAAGAAGGGGAAAACAAAAATCTGAAAGGGGTGGGAGGAATTCAGATGAAATTTTAAAAGACGTGTAATTTGCCAAAATACGTATAATTCTCACTCCTGGACTTTAGACAAATTTATTCATTGATTATGGTAATAACCAGAAAAATGAACTAACAGAACCTAATGTTTCATTAAGAAAGACATTCTCTTCACCACTTATGTAATTTTTGCTACTTTCCCTTCATAGAAAACTCTTCAAGGTCACAAGCCAACTGATCGTAGTCAAAGTATAAAACAAACTCATTCACAAAAATAAATACATAAATTGAAATGAAAAGATTCAGAAATCTCTGAACAGATACCCAACAAATTTAATTGCAAAATTTAGGCAAATAATCTCTAAAATCTAGCCACCGAATCACCACATCAACATACACCCTAATAATTCAGGGGATGAAGACAAATTTTTCAATTAGACTCTGTCATGTTATTGCCTGTAAAGATTCTCATATGGAATTGAATATATTATATATCTTTATAATATATTTGAATGGTGTAAACTATACTTTCATTTGCATTAAGGATATCAATTAATTATATCATGCAAATTTTGTTGTTTTTGTAATTCTACCTTCTCCTATCTCATAGGTTGCCATACTCATGTGATATCCATTCTCCTGTTATGACATCACATTTTTGCAGGTAAATTATACTTACAGCTAATTTTGATTAAAATGACATTTCATTTATTACTTTTTTTATGAAATAAAAAGCACAAAATCATTAAGATCGTGTGTGTTTTTACTTCAAATTATTGTAATTCAAAGACAAAATGTACCTACTAGACTTTATGAGTGAAAGCCCATTTTTTATGAGCTTAATTTATGCTGCTTGCAAGCAACTGTTTACCTTACTCTTATGCTTTATACATTTTAGATGTGATTTCACAACCTATAAGCCCAACCTGCCTTGGTCACACTTTGTGGATTTCTCCCCCCCCCCTTTTTTGAAGTGTGATATAATTAATGGATGACCCCATATATGGCTCTTTCTTTTGCTTAAGGGGAGACACCTGTTTGAACGTCGAAAAAAAGGTCATAATTTAGGAATTTTTTGCTGGTTTCAGTAACAAAATATACTCTTGGTGTTTTCTGCAATATAGTAAATTATGTTTTGGGAGTGTTTTATAATTTTTTTTTCATATTTTGTCCTTGACATCCATGTGTCAAGGCAGTGTCAGCTGGCCACTTGCACCAAGCATTCTTGAAATATCAAAATACAAAAACTATTCAATGCATCTAATTATTATCATATTGGCTATGGATTTTTTCATAATTCAAATATTTGTAAAAGTGGCAGCACTTCCAAAATAATAATGATAATCTACTATATATATAAAACACAAACATAAATTTCGTTCCGTTCCTTTATAACTCGAGTTCTGCCGAATGGATTTTGATGGAACTTACACTGTTCGAGAGATAATTTTTCAGGGAAGGTTTTAGTATATAACACAACGTTCTATGTATATTAGTTGTATAATTATGATAGAAAGTTCTGTTATTTTGGCCGAAAAGGTTACCATTGCTAATTTTTTGGCGATCATTACTGTTGCAGAAAGAAATGAAACGGCTATACATATCGAAAAATAAAAGAAAAACTGTTACTAAATTTATTAAAAAGAAAAAGGAAGAAAAAAGAAAGAAAGAAAAAAGAAAAAAAAAAAAAGAGTTTTGATGAGAGAATATTATAAAATGAAAATATTTAATTTAAACATGATTGGGATTGTTCGTAATGCTTAAAAAATTATTCAAGGGGCAAGATTTCTATATTGAAACAATATTTGGAGATGTATCTTTTGTTTTTGGCAATTTTGATTTTACTTTTGACCTCAAACAATTTGATTTTAAGCCAAAAAGTGTCTTTTTTTGTTGCAGAAAGAATTGAAATGGCTATACATCTGGAAAACTAAAAGAAAAGAAAAACAGTTTTGATGAGAGATTTTAAGCCAAAAGGAGTTTTTTTTTTTTTAAATGTACGACTGCATTTTTGTAGTTTTTTTTTTGGTACTTTTTGGTTAGCCGGGCGCCAGTGATATATATATATAAATGTATATATATACACACAAATACATGTATATACATACATATATCTACACAAATACATGTATTAACATACATATATATACACTTATATGTATGAATGTATACATATATCACTTACGCCCGGCTAACCGAACAGTACCTTTTTTTTTATTCAAATGCAAACTATATTAATGGCAATATACTTCTATTTACTTCTACATACATGAAATTTCGTTCTGGCTGCTTATAACTCGAGTTCTGCTGAATGGATTTTCGTAGAGCTTAAACTGTAAGAAAATTTTTCAGGGAAGGTTTTATTGTATAACATATCGTTCTATGTAGCTTAGTTATAGAATTATTCTGGGAAGTTCTATAATCAGATCAATCCGATTATGAAATATTAGACTTTTTAAAAGATTTTGCCGAATGGATTTCGATGGAACCTAACACTGTTAGATAATTTTCTAGGGAAAGTTTTATTATATAACATATCATTCTACGTTGCTCAGTTCTAGAATTATACGGGGAAATTCGAAAATCGGGTGACCATTTTTTTATCAAATATTAGCCTTTTCAATATTTGATTCCGATTATGAATGATTAGCCTTCTGAAAAAGTTCTACTGGACGGATTTTGATGAGAATTGTATTGTTAGTTAGATGCTATATCAGGAATGGTTCTAATGTACTACATATTGTTCTACGTTGCTTAGTCAAACAGTTATGTGTGAAGGTTATATAGTCAGGTGAACCCGAATCCGAAAAATTACTCTTTGTGAAAGTTTTTACTGGGCGTATTTTTTGCGACTTGCATTGTTAAGTTGATAATTTATAAGGATGTTTTTAGTATATTTTATATCGTTCTGTTAGTTTTAGAATTATGTGAAAAAGTTCTATAATCAGATGAACCCGATTATCAAATATTAGCCTTTATAAAAAAACTTCTACTGAATGGATTTTGTTAGTTAATTTGTTTGCATTGTTAGTTCGACAATTTTGAGTGATGGTTTTAGTATATTGCATATAGTTTTATCATTCTTTAGCAAACCCTAACTGTAAATGACCAAATAAAAGAGTTGGTCCTTACCAGCTGAAATTTTGACTGCACATTAGAAAATATAATATAGCACAATGACGTCATTTTTCAGTAATATGGAAGGATATTCCTGGTAAATATACAGATTGCTTTCAAATACAAGGTCAAATTAAACGATATATTTCGTTTGATTCAAGGTTCATTTGTAGAAACTGACCAGCGCAGCGGGCGTAGCTTGCTAGTAACTAAATAAAATATCAATTTAGCCTCATAAAAATTACCTTGAAATGCTTGCGAAAAATTGTAAAAGAAAAAAAAAATTCTACATAGTGGCATAGAGAACTCAATTTTGAAGGCTTGAATTAAAATTTAAAGAAAATGGGTTAAACGGCTCTTAGTGAGGAGCCTGGCAAAAAAAATTTCATTTTGAGAAAAATGTGTTTAAGTTTGGTTTAGTGTTAATTAGTTATAGCGGCATATCTGTCACTGTAATTGTTGTAATAATCTGAATTTCGAAAAGTCATTTGTAGTTTATATTCTAGACACTATAAGCTATCAAACTAGTTGTTGGGGGCCACCGTAATACTTACCCATCATGGATATGCATAATGTAAAATATTAAAATAAAAAATGTGTAAACTACTTATAAAGTGCATTGCAATTCAAATAAAATCGTGGCTTGATGACGTCACAAACTTTAAAGGCTCGATTACTGAATTGCTTGAAAGAAACCTCCTCATAACTCCAAAAATAATAATCCTATTAACTAGCGGTTTGTTGCATCTGATTAAGCGTCAAATTTCCAATTAAAATATGTCTTTGAAGTGAAATTTGGATGAAATTCAGGGTCATGAAAAATCGAAGAGTGTGGGAAATAGGATTCCAAATATCTCGGAAACTCATTATCCGATCGACTTCATGCTGTATGCAAAATTTATGTTTTTTTTATTGTCTTTTATATTCATTTCTTAAAATAACCAATTTCGAAAATTTTTATATACCTTTTATCAGAACGAATATTTCGAGAGTCCGAAAAAAATAGTTCCGGTTAATCGAGGTTATTGAAATGAAATAGGCTTCTTCCCATTATTAAATACTAAGTACATACCAAATTGTAAGTCTCTATCTCAATTTTTTCGGGAGATAGAGCGTTTACAGACACACAGACAGACGGACGGCAATTTTTTTTTTTTTTTTTTTTTTTTTTTTTTTTTTTAATATGTTTTTCGGAATCTCCAGTGTCTGAAACGTGGGAACAGATGTGTTACTATCACGCTAAAATGTAAACAAAAGATTGGCGACTGTTTGTTTGGCGCGATTTCCAAGACTGCGCCAAACGAATAACTTAATACAATGGCTAGGTTGCCATTAAAGAAAAAAATCCCCTAAATTTGGCGACTTTTTTCTTTTTTTTAACCGATAATTTTTTTTTTTTTTTTTTTTTAGCGTGAGTGTAAAGCATCTAAGCCGAAACGTGTAAATCCGTCAAAAAAAAAAAAAATTTCGATTTTCAAAACGATTACAAGACTTACCCTATAACTACGTATGATGGGTAAGTAAACTAGTCGTTGGGGGCCACCGTAATACTTACCCATCATGGATATGCATAATGTAAAATATTAAAATAAAAATGTGTAAACTACTTATAAAATGCATTGCAATTCAAATAAAATCGTGGCTTGATGACGTCACAAACTTTAAAGGCTCGATTACTGAATTGCTTGAAAGAAACAGCCTTATAACTCCAAAAATAATAATCCTATTAACTAGCGGTTTGTTGCATCTGATTAAGCGTCAAATTTCCAATTAAAATATGTCTTTGAAGTGAAATTTGGATGAAATACAGGGTCATGAAAAATCGAAGAGTGTGGGAAATAGGATTCCAAATATCTCGGCAACTCATTATCCGATCGACTTCATGCTGTATGCAAAATTTATGTTTTTTTATTGTCTTTTATATTTATTTCTTAAAATAACCAATTTCGAAAATTTTTATATACCTTTTATGTTTTATCAGAACGAATATTTCGAAAGTCCGAAAAAAATAGTTCCGGTTAATCGAGGTTATTGAAATGAAATAGGCTTCTTCCCATTATTAAATACTAAGTACATACCAAATTGTAAGTCTCTATCTCAATTTTTTCGGGAGATAGAGCGTTTACAGACACACAGACAGACGGACGGCATTTTTTTTTTTTTCTAAAAATATGTTTTTCGGAATCTCCAGTGTCTGAAACGTGTAAATCCGTCAAAATTTTTTTTTCGATTTTCAAAACGATTACAAGACTTACCCTATACTACGTATGATAGGTAAGTAACAAGTGGGTAAGTGTAATCCAAGATCGCACAAAGGGTTTCGTTTAATATTCCTTTCAAAACACTTTATCCTTTCTTTAATAAATCCAAATAAATTTCATTTTCAAAAAAGTCATGTTTTTTGTAAAGTAAAAGTTTACCCGTCTATTTTTCTCGTTTTTTCGAATATCTGAACCGGCCCGATTTCGGGATAATATCTGTATGTAGACTAAATGCGATATTTAGAAAAAAAAAATCAATTTCATAACTAAACATGTTGTATAGAGACCTTCAAAACGTTAAAATATGCCAATATTTCCACAATCGGGTTTTTATCAAAATTCAATACGTTCCTCAAACTCCTCTATTATTCATATTGATACTCTATTTGTATTTTTCTCAAACATTTGAAAAAGTCCACGTTAAACTTCCAATATAGGACGTCAGATTAAGTTTATTTTTAATTCTCTAATGACGTCCTATTAACCTGCTTTCTGTATTTACTCATACTCTTTGTATTACTGAGAAATGTTTGAAAAATTCCGTTTTATTAACAATAGGACGTCCTATTAATCTTTTTTTCAATGGGTGAAACTTTTTATTTCATTTTCATTTGTCACGTGGAAACCTTTCAATAGAAAATTAATTACTGTAGAAAGATTTTTAGTGGTTGGCAACTGCTATAACGAAAAATGTTTAATTTTAATAGGAAAAGGCTGTTAGATTTTTGGTTTATATCTCTGTATATTAAAATAATACGATTTTTTCAAATTTTATGATTTTGTGCTTCTTAATAGATATTCGGCTATTCCAGAAATTTTTTGTATACAGTACACAAAATTTCATGCTTGTAAGTTATATAGTTTCTGAGAACCGGCTCTGTGACGGACAGACAACAAAGCGGGAGTAATAAGGTTTCGTAAAATGAACAAAACCCTTAAAAAAAAAAAAAAAAAAAAAAAAAAAAAATCATACATTTTTACCTATGTAACAGTTATTGCTGATTTTTTTTTTTTTTTTTTTTTTTTTTTTTTTTTTTTTTTTTAAACTATATTATGTGTTTTTCAAATTGTTTATTTAGAAATTTCCTTTCGTGAACAAACCGAAGTTTTCCTATGTTATTCTGCTAGTATACTGCAAAATGCCGGAAAAATCCCATAACTTGTGCCGGTAGATTGGACGAGATTTTTGGCCTATTTTAGGTAGCTTTCATTACAAAAAGTTACTACCTGTTGCAGCCGTTCGGAGGAAAGCAATTCCGGAAACTTTTGGTATATTTTCACGGATCATGAAACCCAGACACCAAAAACACCTTTCGTTCAAATGTTGATTTATATATATATATATACCAAAAACACCCTTCGTTCAAATGTTGATTTATATATATATATCATCATCATCATCATCATCAACCGTTTTCAATCCACTGCTGGATGTAGGTCTCCCCCAGATTTTTCCATTGTTGCCTGTCTAGTGCTTTAGTCATCCAATTAACACCGGCCACTTTTCTGATTTCGTCACTCCATCTTACTTGAGGTCGTCTTCTTGGTCGTTTTACATCTCTGGGATACCACTGTAGGGTGTTTGTGCTCCATCTATTGTCTTGTCTTCTTGCAATGTGCCCAGCCCATTTCCATTTTAGCCATTTAATTCTCTCGATAATGTCAAAAACTTTCGTCTGACTTCTTATCCACGTTATTCTCTTTCGGTCTCTTCTGGTTATGCCTAGCATACATCTTTCCATACTTCGCTGTGTTGTTTGTAATCTTTGTACCATCCGTTTTGTTAGTGTCCAAGTTTCTGCTCCATAAGTTAGTGCAGGCAAAACACATTGGTTAAACACCTTTCTTTTCAAACAAAGAGGCATGTTACTTTTCAGAATAATATTGTTCTTCCCAAAAGCACTCCATCCATTTCTTATTCTTCTATTGATTTCATTCATGATACTGTTGTCTGAAGATATTTCTTGTCCAAGGTACACATAACTTTCAACATCTTTAATCTCAGTGTTGTTGTAGACGATTTTCTTTTTTGATGCAAATGAATTGAACATCACCTTAGTCTTTTCCAAATTTATTTTTAATCCCACATTAATGCTAGCTTCTGCCAAATCTTTTAGCATATTTTGCAATTCTTCAGGGCTATTACTGAAAATTAAAATGTCATCAGCAAACCGGAGATGGCTTAAATATTCCCCATTTATTCTAATCCCTTTGTTTTCCCAATCCAGCTTCTTGAAAATACTCTCTAAGACAGCAGTAAAAAGCTTAGGCGAAATGGTGTCTCCTTGTCTTACTCCTCTTTCAAGCTTGATCTTCGCTTTTCCTTTGTCCAAACGGATGGTGGCTGTTGCCTTCTTGTAGATCTTCTTTATGATATTGATATAAGGTTTGTCTATACCAATGTTCTCCAGAGAAGTAATTACTGCAGATGTGTAGACCGAATCAAATGCTTTTTCATAATCAATAAAGGCAAGACAGAGAGGTAAATTATATTCTTTATGTTTTCCTATAACTTCCCTTACTGTTTGAATATGATCCATTGTGCTAAATCCACTTCGAAATCCTGCTTGTTCTCTAGGTTGAGCTGAGTCCAGAGCTGATTCAAGTCTTGTCGTTAAAACTTTGGTGAAAATTTTATAAATCACTGACAGTAAGCTGATTGGACGGTAGTTTTTAATGTTTTCCTTTTCTCCTTTCTTATAAAGTAACACCATCACAGCATTATTCCAATCTTCTGGTACATCTGATTTCTCGAGACATTTGGAAAACAGTAAGGCTAGCATTTTTGCAAATTCTTCTCCTGCTTCTTTGATAAGATCAATTGTAATTCCATCTTCGCCAGGGCATTTACCTTTTTTCATGCCTCTAATGGCTTGTACAACTTCATCTGTCATCACTGGGATTATCTCTTCAGTTTCTGTTATGTTTACTAGTGGATCACGTAGGTTGATTTCCCTTTGATCTTCACATTTATATAGATCGTTATAGAATTTTTCGACAATGTGTACTATTTCATTATTGATTTTGGTGATTGTTCCATCTGCTGTCTTCAGTGCAAAAATACCTTTTCTTCCAACACACAGTTTGCGCTTAGCTGATTTTAAACTTTTGTTATCTTCTAGAACTTTTTTGACAAGATCACAGTTAAATTTTCTGATATCTTCTGTAACACATTTTCTTACCGTTTTACATAATTCTGCATATTCAACTCTTGATTTAGGATAGTTTTTCTTCATTTTAAATTCTCTGCGTTTCTTCATCAGTCTTCTTGTTTCTTCTGTTATTTTCTTTGTTTGCTTTACTTGTGCTTCACCAGCTATCGTCCTTGCAATTTCTTGTAGAGTATTTGTTATTTTCTTGTTCACTACTGTAACATCTTGTTCTTCTTCTAAGATTGATTGAAGTACTTGAAAACGATTTTTAAGTTCTAAATTAAATTCTTCTTTATGTTTCTGGAGATTTATAATATCGACTGATTTCTTTGAGCATTGCAAAAGCTTCATTCTTTCCACTTTAGTATTTAAAAGCAGTTTGCATCTAACTAACCTGTGATCGCTTCCTGTATTGAAGTTATTGAGAAATATATATATATATATCTGACATTTGTCATGCTGTAACTCTCTTATTTATGAACCTATTTGGATGTGACTGAGTAGTGTATAGGACCTAGCAAAGTCTCGAATAAGTTCGTTGGCCAGCTTCATCCGCCATTTTGTTTCAAAATGGCGGCCAATTAAAAATTAAAAATTTTATAAATATTCAAAAAGATGTACAAAAAAATTATAAATTGAAAAATTGTTTCCGTTAAGTATTATATCGTGATACAAGGATTCTGGAACATGCATATTGGCTATATCTTAAAACTAGTCGTTGGGGGCCACCGTAATACTTACCCATCATGGATATGCATAATGTAAAATATTAAAATAAAAATGTGTAAACTACTTATAAAATGCATTGCAATTCAAATAAAATCGTGGCTTGAACACGTCACAAACTTTAAAGGCTCGATTACTGAATTGCTTGAAAGAGGTTTTTCCTTATAACTCCAAAAATAATAATCCTATTAACTAGCGGTTTATTGCATCTGATTAACAGTCAAATTTCCAATTAAAATATATCTTTGAAGTGAAATTTGGATGAAATACAGGGTCATGAAAAATCGAAGAGTGTGGAAAATAGGATTCCAAATATCTCAGCAACTAATTATCCGATCGACTTCATGCTTTATTCAAAATTTATGTTTTTTTATTGTCTTTTATATTCATTTCTTAAAATATACAATTTCGAAAATTTTTATATACCTTTCATCAGAACGAATATTTCGAGAGTCCGAAAAAAATTGTTCCAGTTAATCGAGGTTATTGAAATGAAATAGGCTTCTTCCCATTATTACATACTAAGTACATACCAAATTGCAAGTCTCTATCTCAATTTTTTCGGGAGATAGAGCGTTTACAGACACACACAGACACACAGACGGACGGCAAAATTTTTTTTCTAAAAATATGTTTTTCGGAATCTCCAGTGTCTGAAACGTGTAAATCCGTCAAAATTTTTTTTTCGATTTTCAAAACGATTACTAGACTTACCCTATACTACGTATGATGGGTAAGTAAAATGGCTGAGATATTGTATTTTGAATTTCTAGGGTGGCTGATAATTTGAAACAAACTGATATTTGTTATGCTGTATTTATGAACCGATACGAATGTGACTGATCATGTGTACACAACATATCAAGGTCTTATCCGAGTTCGTTGTCCCGCTTCATCCGCCATCTTGTTTCAAAATGGCGTCCAGTTAATTTTTTTTTTTTAAATTCAAAAAGGTGTATAAAAATTATAAATTGAAAATGTGGTTTTCGTTAAGTGTTAGACCGTGATACAAGGATTCCGGAACATTTTTTGTTTTGGTTTTATCTTAAAAAATGGCTGAGATAGGGCAGTTTGAAATTACAGGGTGGCTGAGATTTTGAAACAATCTAACTTTTGTTATGCTGAAATTCGCATTCAAATTCAGTATTAACGAAAACCGGAATACAATCGGGTTCCAAGCATTTTAGCTTCGGGCGTTTGAGAAAAATGAGTTGAAATTTTAAAAACATAGACTATGAAAGCTACCTTTTCCTCCCTGTACAGGCCGGGAGGACTTTTTTTTTCTTTCTTTTTTGCGATAATATTTCAATGTTTTTTTTTTCTCTTTTTCGAAAAAAATTATAACTTAAAATCACATTTTTAAACGATATTTTTCTATTTTGCACATATATATACATTTAATTGTAATGTCAGCTGTGAATCAGATTTTTACCTTTTTATCTTCGAAAATACTAAATAACAAAAATTTAGATAATTTGTATATATATATTTTTTTTTTTTTTCATTTTGGACATAATTTTCTTTTTTACGATTTAAAGTGCCTTTTATAAATAGCAGGGGCCTTATTATCCTTAGATTCCCACATTTATTCGTTCTGAGAGTCCCACATCTCATTTTCGGTAAGTTTGATTTTTTTTTTCGTTTATTGTGTACAATTATTTTAAAAAGATGGAGGGCGAGCGAAGCCCCCCAGATAATAACAATTATTCATTACAAAGAAGCCACTAGTGTTTGTTAAATATGTTTACGTATTTTCAAAGTTGTTAAACTATCTAAAATGTTGTTTCAGCATCGTACGTAACTTTTTAACACGAAATTTTCTTACTTTTATAAATATTTAAAAACATTGTTTTTAAATTACGTTTATAAATATATAAAATGATGAGTTACGTTTATAAATATTTAAAAACAATGTTCTTCTTGAAAAATTTAGTAAAATACTACTAAAACAGCTTTTCGGCGCAATTTTTTTTTTTTTTTTTTTTTGCGCGAACAGGTTACGAAACTCTCCACCAGAGGGCTTCGTAATACATGCAGAATGTATGATTGTCCCCGCTCGTCTGTTCAGTGCAACGTTTGCTTCATTGCGTGAAGGTTGTGTCTAACGTGATTTGTTGCTAAGATGAATTCGGAGGTGAAGGCATTTCTTCTCGGCTGGGGCTACACAGATGTTGCGGCGCTAGGCCGTGGTGGGTTCGGAGATGTGGTGTCTGCCACGAAACCAGACAAAACAGAGGTGGCAATAAAGGTGATATCGAAGGAGGATTCTTGGGAGATGGAAGATTTGGTCTGGCCTTTGCTTGAACATCCAAACATCTTGCCTCTATTGCACACTATGGACGCGATAGATCTGGATTGCAAGCTGTACGTCATGCCCAAACATCCGGGAACGCTCAACAATCGGATCCGTGAGCCTGCTTTCAAGAAAGACAGGAATGCACTGGTCAGATTGAAGAGGTGGTTCCTGGACATCCTCAAGGGACTCCGTTACATGCACCAGTTAGATTATTGCCACTTGGATCTGAAGAGTGACAACATCCTCATCTCTGTCCACGACACGGCAGTCATCTGTGATTTTTCCGGAATCAACTTCACCAACATCGCCCTTAAAAGGTTAGTAGCACCCTTAAAATCTCGCGCTCCGGAATGCTATAGTGAATTTGAGTTGGAACGAGTGGAAGGAGCTTCTTACGACATGTGGTCGTTCGGTTTAATGGCACTGAATTGCATGACGGATTTTTACCCTCCTCGTCAGATGAGTCCAGTAGGCGCTCACTGGAAATGGGAAGACAAGGTAAAGCCAGTGATTGTGTTGTCATTGCAGAGGAAATTCTTCAATGAGCTTTTACACAGGGCTTTTCCTGGTATTCACATTTCCAGAAGAGATAGAAGTGATGCTCGAGATTTCATCGAGAATCTGCTGAACACAGAAGCCGAGATGAGGCCATCTGCATTAGTTGCCATGAATCACCGCTTTTTGGAAGAAGCTCACTCCATTCGCCTCTCAAGAAAAAGAAAACGATAGTCATTCTTTGGAGACGAGGTTAATTTCATAATTATATTCATTTCATTATGTTCATTTCATTATTATATGTATTTAATTATGTTCATTTCATTATTATATTTCATTTCATTATTATATGTATTTAATTATGTTCATTTCATTATTATATTTCATTTCATTATTATATGTATTTAATTATGTTCATTTCATTATTATATTTCATTTCATTATTATATGTATTAATTATGTTCCTTTCATTATTATATTTCAGTTTATTCATTTCATTATATTAATTTCATTATTATATGTATTTCATTATGTTCATTTCATTATTATATTCATATTCCATTCATTTTCATCATTATTGCAATCATCATCATCCTATAGTCTCAATTTTTTGAAAAATAACAATATTTAGTAATCTCTAATTTTTTTTACCTTTAAAAATATTTCATTCTTTTATTTTTATCCGTCTCACTCTAAAATATCGAAATTAAAATGGACTGCTTGCAGCTAAAGATTCATAATATGTATATTTTTTAATTACTTGAATTGAATTTAACATTTTCATACATTAATTATTAAACAATGGATATTTTACGGTTCTTAGAGGAAGGTTTTTCTTTCTTTCTATTTTCTTGTCTCTTCTTTTTTACGGAAAATAATCACATATTTTTCTTAGTATACATATAAATATATTCTTGATAATGATCATGCAAAAGTTGTGGATCACTTCAATTAATTTAATCAATAATTACATGCAATCTTTAATTTAAATATTTTAAATTTATATTATACTTTCAATACAATTTTTAATTTGAAAAAATTTTTGAGTGACTGTACTTAATTGAAAAGCATTCAAAGGAGAAAAAAAAAAATCCAAATCATATAAGTTCTTTTCTTGAAAATTTGATGGTAATTGAAAGGAATTCTAGCCAAAAGTATTGCAGAAATCATTCTGTCAGAAGCGGGATTCAAACTCACATTGTATGCAGAGAGCCAGAGCTTAAACTAATGCCTTAGACAACTAACTAATATATGCTCACCGCATTTGAGTGTACCGTAAAACTGAACAGGTATTAGACTTAAGAGGCTACTTCACTCAGACGAAAACACCCGCTCGCTCATGTTAATCCTATGGAGAAAATAGTTTGAGATATCTCGTTCGCTTTTCAATATTTTTAAATGATTTTTTTTTTTTGCATTGGATAGCTGAGGTCCATCTCTAGGCAAACTCCTTTGTACTTTTTTGATTTTTGTGGCAGTTTTTTTTATTGGGGATATTTTCACTTTCAAAACCGGTTCTGAAAGTGAAAGTATCTTAATAAAAAAAACTTTTAATCAAAATTGAAAAAGTACAAAGGAGCGTGCCTACAGATGGACCTCAGCTATCCCATGCAAAAAAAAAAAAAAATCCTTTAAAAATATTGAAATGCAAACGAGATATCTTAAACTATTTCCTCCATAGGATTAACATGAGCGAGCGGGTGTTTTCGTCTGAGTGAAGTAGCCTCATAATCTCACACATGTGCAAATAGGTCAAATTTAAATCGTTGTATTCTGTTCTTATATATTTCTTTGTATTGCTTATTTATTGTATTATGTTTATTATATTGTATTTTTTTTAATTGTAAAGATTGTGTTTTATTTAATTGTACATAATGTGTATTTATTGAAATGTATTGTTTATGTCAAGATATAGAATTCCAAAGGAACAATGCCTGTAGTTAGGGCAGGCAAATTTTTTTAAAACGCCTACAGGAAAGGCTTTTGGTTTATGGCTAAAACATAAAATAATTCTTGGCTTCTAAACGCAATTGCCTTTCTTTTAGCCAGTCCTAAGCCTGGATAAAAGCGTGAAGGAAAAAATAAAGCCATTTGGATCATCTCATTTTAAAAATTCTGACAAAAATTCCAGGTTTGCTTACAGTAGCACATGGGAGTGTGCATGGCATTACCAAGTGTATGCTGTCTATGGCAGTGGGGCCCCCAACATTAGTAATAAAAAATCATTCAACACTGATTTCAGGTACATTTAAGGTTGCTGGCACGGGCAACACCGAGCAGGTAAGCTTGTGTTATATACTTTGATTTTGAGCGTTTGATCTGATTTTCAAATTGATGTATAGTATCTCAGAAGTTTTTAAATGTACTCTCTTGCCCCAACCCCCGCAATTATTACGTTGTGTTATTTAATAGAAAAATATATGTGCAAAAGTTTCATCCTTTGTCCCATTGCACAATTGATTTATTTATTATTTTAGTTCTTAATTTCCATTTAATTTTTAAGTTACTCTTTAAAATTACGACGTTGGAAAGATGTTGTTTAACTCCTAAGATTGAATGATGTTTTCACTACTATTTTGATTAGTTGAGAAATTGTTGTAATATATATGTACTGTATGTAATGAGAGTTGGTTGGATGTCTGAAACACATCCATATACAGTAGAGGATCATTTCCTCGAGACCAGAAGTTGTACAGATTAATACATTTTTGCATATAACATACATCACTTCACACGTTTCTAGAGTTTACGCTATTTAGAAAACTTATTTCATTCATATTTATGGCAAAAAATGAAATTATTCACTTTGCACTAATTTCATGTTCGAGAAATACCGTCTCACACTAGAAGTTGAGAGCAAAAAGTATAAATAACAGCAGGGGAGTTATAGCCCTTTTATATATATAATTAAACATATAGGCTTTCAATAGTGTATAGCCCTTTTATATATATAATTATAATTAAACATATAGGCTTTCAATAGTGTATAGCCCTTTTATATATATAATTAAACATATAGGCTTTCAATAGTGTATAGCCCTTTTATATATATAATTAAACATATAGGCTTTCAATAGTGTGTGTCAATCTGGTGAGTCAATGGCTCAGTTTAACAGCACATGATTCAAAGGGACTCGTGCCATTGTCGCGAGTCAGTGAGCTACAGGACAGCTTCGGAAGCAGTTTCTTTATATTCTAATTTGTTATTTAAGCATGTGTGTCTTAATACTCTCATTTTTCGTTAATTTTGTGCCTGATTGAAGTTGGCAGTTAGGGCGTTCGATTTTTCAGTTTAAACCCCACCTCTCTCTGAACCATAAATAGAACAATAATAAAAATAATAATTTAAATTTCATTTATCGCATTTTTGCAAAAATAGCAAGTTAACGTTTAAAAACCTCAATCTAAAGTTTCGAAATAACACGTTTTGTATCTACGAATTAAAAATATACACCAATAATGAATAAATTCTGCAAAATTTTAAATTTCATGCCCAATGTGGTCCCAAGATTTGCAGATAAGAGAGAGTGGGCTGTACATAAAAGAAATAAGCCACCTGGTATGAATAACGTTGTGTTTACTGCAATATTGTGTATTAAATATGTTTAAAACTGTTCTTAAAATAATAATATCATTAATATCAAAGTGCTGCTCTAGAATCGAATAGCGTTTTTCCTTTTTTTAAGTATAGGCGACAGTGACATAAAAAACAGACATGCATAAAAGATGCTTTACTGTGTATATATATATAACCTTTATTGATATTCTATCTGGCTTGAAGAATTTTTTATTTCACTGTTTCTTCCCCCCCTTTTTTTTCGCATAATGACTAATAGCTTCAGTGATAAACTAATGTGACTTTCAACTTCACTTAAGTCTCGCCACATTTGAGATTTGACGGAGATTGCTTATTAGCCCTATAAGCTACAAGACTTTTTATCTCGAATGATCCATGTTTTTTATTCGCAGAAATACATTCATGATATTTTGTAACCAAAGACGAAATCCGGTTACTCCATTTTTAAGGAAAAGTATCATTAAATTCTTGTTTAATGGCAAAAGTAAGATTATACCTTTAAAAAAAAAAAAAAAAATGAAAACTGAAACAGCTTTCTATTTGTAATCATCGCCGAAGATAGGAATGCTCGAATATGTTACAATGCTAAATTACTTGCTCCTTCCACTGTCCGAACCTGTGAGTAAATGTGAACTGTTCCACCGTGCAAGGATCTGACCCGCCAACTCCTTGTGGTCGAATATTAAAGAAGAGAGAGTAAACAACAATGGTTGGAAGGTTGCTCAGATGAAAGATAGTTCGACAACCCTTCTAGGAGTAGAGTAACTTTACAAAGTGAATCGCATCTACTCTATATGTATAAAATCCTAACGAAACGACAGACTACAAGAATATATGGGAACTGCGGGATTTGTAGAGCGCTGTTACGAGTGACCCATCGCATGTTTTCCAAGAAGAGAGTGCCTTTATAGTTATTTTACAGGGCCTCACAAAATAATGCGAACATACGAAACGATTACATATTGAATGCGGGATTTATAAAAAACTCGGTACGATGAAATTTTAGTATGTTTCACCGGTCGCCTACCGAATGTTTTTTCTCAAAGAAAGTGTATATAGCATTTATAGTGATTTTAAAGGACAACGGAAAAGAATACGAATATATGCGGAATGCTACAGGAATATATTTTCCCGCAGAAGTCATGTATAGCATTTATAATTATTTTACAGGGCCGCACAAACGAATGCAAATATATGAAATGAATGTACGTTAACATGTGGTTTGTTGAATGATGGCAGTAATGTACTTTAGTATAGCCTGACTTTTCTATAGAAAAAAAATAAAACGCATATTTCATTTTGAAGTATCTTGGGTTCTCCGGGTCCGATCGTGACGGTGTTTGGCCCGTTACAATAGATATCGAAAGAACATACAGATTTGAGTTGAAAGTTTCACCAGCAGGGAGCAGTTTCCTATTTCGGGTTCTATGGCTCTGATTGCGACGTGGTTCGGCTCGTTCGACTCGATATCGAAAGAACACACAGATTCGAGTTGAAAGGTCCACCACCAGATTGCACTTTCCTATTTCGGGTTCTATGGCTCCCATCGCGATGCGGTTCGACTCGACGTTGACAGAACTTAAAGATTCGAGTTGAAAGTTTCACCACCAGGGGGCGCTTTCCTATTTTGTGTTCTATGGGTCCGATCGCAATGGGGTTTGGCTCGTTACACTCGACATCGAAAGGACACACAGATTCGAGCTGAAAGTTTCACCACCAGGGGGCACTTTCCTAATTCCTGTTCTATGGGTCTGATCAAGACGGGGTTTGGCTCGTTAGACTTGACATCGAAAGGACACACAGATTCCAGCTGAAAGTTTCATCACCAGGAGGCGCTTTCCTATTTCGTGTTCTACGGGTGCGATTGCGACAGAGTTTGGCTTGTTAGACTCGATATGGACAGGACACACAGATTCAAGTTGAAAGTTAACCACCAGCACGCGCTTTCCTAATTCGTGTTCTATGGGTCCGATTGCGACGGAGTTTTGCTCGTTAGACTCAACATCGAAAGGACACACAGATTAGAGTTGAAAGTTTCACCACCAGGGGGCGCTTTTCTATTTCGTGTTATAGGGGTCCGATTGCAACAGGGTTTGGCTCGTTAGACTCGACATCGAAAGGACACACAGATTCGAGTTGAAAGTTTCACCACCAGGGGGTGCTTTCCTAATTCCTGTTCTATGGGTCCGATCGAGACGGGGTTTGGCTCGTTAGACGTGACATTGAAAGGACACCCAGATTCGAGTTGAAAGTTTCACCACCAGGGGGCGCTTTCCTAATTCATGTTTTATGGATCCGATTGCGACGGAGTTTTGCTCGTTAGACTCGATATCGAAAGGACACCCAGATTCGAGTTGAAAGTTTTACCACCAGGGGGCGCTTTCCTAATTCGTGTTTTGTGGGTCCGATCGCGACGGGATTTGGCTCGTTAGACTCGACATCGAAAGGAGACATAGATTCGAGTTGAAAGTTTCACTACCAGGGAGCGCTTTTCTATTTCGTGTTCTATGGGTCCGATCGCGACAGGATTTGGCTCGTTAGAATCGACATCGAAAGGGTTGGGTTCAGTTGATTATTGACGGCCAATTATCTACTGTTGGGAAATAGGCCCGGGGGGAGTGCCCTTCGTGGGGGTCTTTCTAAGGGAACCTAACCCGTATTTACGCATGGATAAATCCACGGCTCGAAGAAAACCACGAAAACTCCAAACGATTACGCCGACGGGCGCGATTGGGATCGAACCCAGCACCTCCGGTCTACCAGCTTCGAGAGCAGAACCTCTCAGCCACTGGTGGGGCCGACATCGAAAGGACACACAGATTCGAGTTGAAAGTTTCACCACCAGGAGGCGCTTTCTTAATTCCTGTTCTATGGGTCCGATCGCGACGGGGTTTGGCTCGTTAGAATCGACATTGAAAGGACACACAGATTCAAGTTGAAAGTATCACCAGCAGGGGGCGCTTCATAATTCGTGTTCTATGGGTCCGATTACGGCGGGGTTTAGCTCGTTAGACTCCACATCGAAAGAACACACAGATTCGAGCTGACAGTTTCACCACCAGGGGGTGCTTTCCTAATTCCTGTTCTATGGTTCTGATCGAGACGGGGATTTGGCTCGTTAGACTCGACATTGAAAGGACACCCAGATTAGAGTTGAAAGTTTCACCACCAGGGGGCGCTTTCCTAATTCCTGTTCTATGGGTCTGATCGCGACGTTGTTTGGCTCGTTAGAATCGACATCGAAAGGACACACAGATTCGAGTTGAAAGTTTCATCACTAGGGGGCGCTTTTCTAATTCCTGTTCTATGGGTCCGATCGCGACGGGGTTTGGCTCGTTAGAATCGACATTGAAAGGACACACAGATTCAAGTTGAAAGTATCACCAGCAGGGGGCGCTTCATAATTCGTGTTCTATGGGTCCGATTACGGCGGGGTTTAGCTCGTTAGACTCCACATCGAAAGAACACACAGATTCGAGCTGACAGTTTCACCACCAGGGGGTGCTTTCCTAATTCCTGTTCTATGGTTCTGATCGAGACGGGGATTTGGCTCGTTAGACTCGACATTGAAAGGACACCCAGATTAGAGTTGAAAGTTTCACCACCAGGGGGCGCTTTCCTAATTCCTGTTCTATGGGTCTGATCGCGACGTTGTTTGGCTCGTTAGAATCGACATCGAAAGGACACACAGATTCGAGTTGAAAGTTTCATCACTAGGGGGCGCTTTTCTAATTCCTGTTCTATGGGTCCGATCGCGACGGGGTTTGGCTCATTAGAATCGACATCGAAAGGACACACAGATTTGAGTTGAAAGTTTCACCACCAGGGGCGCTTTCCTAATTCCTGTTCTATGGGTCCGATTGCGACGGGGTTTGGCTCGTTAGACTCGACATCGAAAGGACACACAGATTCAAGTTGAAAGTATCATCAGCAGGGGGTGCTTCATAATTCGTGTTCTATGGGTCCGATTACGGCGGAGTTTTGCTCGTTAGACTCGACATCGAAAGAACACACAGATTCGAGCTGACAGTTTCACCACCAGGGGGCACTTTCCTATTTTGTGTTCTATGGGTCCGATCAGGATGGGGTTTGGCTCGTTGCACTCAACATCGAAAGAACACCCAGATTCGAGCTGAAAGTTTCAACACCAGGGGGTGCTTTCATATTTCGTGTTCTATGGGTCCGATTGCGACGGAGTTTGACTCGTTAGACTCGAAATCGAAAGGACACACAGATTCGAGTTGAAAGTTTCACCACCAGGGGGTGCTTTCCTAATTCCTGTTCTATGGGTCCGATCGCGATGGGGTTTGGCTCGTTAGACTCGACATCGAAAGGACACACAGATTCGAGTTGAAAGTTTCACCACCAGGGGGCGCTTTTCTATTTCGTGTTATATGGGTCTGATCGCGACGGGGTTTGGCTCGTTAGAATCGACATCGAAAGGACACACAGATTCGAGTTGAAAGTTTCACTACCAGGAGGCGCTTTCCTAATTCCTGTTCTATGGGTCCGATCGAGACGGGGTTTGGCTCGTTAGACTCGACATTGAAAGGACACACAGATTCGAGTTGAAAGTTTCACCACCATATTGTTTCTCTTTTTGGTTGAGTGGCCATATTGGTTTTCTGTTTTGGTTGAGCGGCCATGTTGGTTCTTTTATAAGTTGAGCGGGCATATTGTTTCTCTTTTTGGTTGTCCGGCCATATTGGTTTTCTCTTTTGGTAGAGCGGCCATATTGGTTCTTTTTGTTAGGTTTAAAAACCTCCCAAGTTTAGTTATTTTCTAAACACTTCTTAAATTACATTTAATATAAACTTAATTTAAAATATATTTATTCTTGTTAACTTACCCATTCCTATTGTACTTTATTTTCATGAAGCATTTCTTAATTTAACAGTTTAAACTTTAAATTACACATGTTTATCTTTTGCCCTGAGCTCTGTTAAAACCACACTTCACTCAATGTTTTGACAACTGTCTGTTTTGGCCTGCTGGCTTGTATGATGACATCATACACTCACACACTCATGTAAGCACAGGAAGTTCATACACTCATTAAACATTCATATTTTGATCAGCTGTTTGAGGAGAGGGTGTTACTTCCTGCTTCTAGTCATTTTTTTCAGCCCTTTAAATACAGTGAGTTGTTTTGCTGATGTTGCTCTTTACTTTTTCAATCTTGTGGTTTTGCTGGCTGGGATGTAAAGCTTATGGCAGATGTTTTCCATTTAAGCAGTGAATTTAATATGTAGTTTATGTTTTCTTTCAACATGAGAATTAGATATGAGATACATTTTTTCCCCTCAGCTGATATGGTATAGTAAGGTTTATTAAATATGTTTCTGAAATTAATTGTGTGTTGAGTCAGGAGATTGTTTACAAAAGTAAAAGTGAATTGTTTTTAAGAAGTAATCCTTTTTCTATTGAAATGAAGAAACAGTTTGATTTATTTAATCTGATAAAGGCATGTTTATTTATTTTTGAGAACTTGTTATTTTGTTTGAAGAAATAAAAATGTTTGTTTGTTTTTTAAACATTTCTCTCTGTCAAGTTATTTTTACACAGCTCAGAAGTAATTTAATGAAACTACAATTAAATGATTGATTGGGGAAACAGAGTTTATTTAAAGATGACATACTTATTTAATGAAATTATTGAATTTTAAATCATGCTTCATATGGGCTTCTTGCTGCATTTAAGATATAATGAAATGGCTGTGCTACATTTTAAGACAGTTTGTTTTTACAAACTGATATTGGTTATGGGCAAAACCCATCAACCATAAGAAGTGTGAATTTAAAGCAAGTAATTTATAATGTGTAATATCCTATCCCATATTTTTTTTTTTTTTTTGGAAGATGGAAGTGTTTTATATCCTAGCTGATAAACTTAGTTTGAATATACTGCCTCCAATAAGTGTTAAGATATGTTAGATAATGAGATGGGGGGGGGGGGGGGCAGTAAATAGTTAAAAGTGAAAAATATGAAAATTTTTTGAATGAAAAAGTGAATGAGCTGGTTTTTATGAATTTTTTTTAGATGTGTGGCTCTTATAGGAAATTTTAAATGTGGTGTATTTTAATGAAGAAGATGGTTGGTATTTTTATAATGATGGAATTGATGTTTATGAAAAAATTTTTTTTGAAGTGAATGTGCATATGAAGAAGAAGGGGGAAGATTGTTCTGAGAAATTTTATGCTTTATTTTGATTTGAATTTTGATTTTTCAAGAGCTTTAATTTCAAGAAACTTGATTTTATTTTAAAGAAACAACTTTATTTTCAAGAAACTTAATTTTAATTTTTTAAGAACTTTACTTTATTTTCCAAGAACTTTTACTTTTCAAGAATTTGATTATATTTTTCAAGAACTTTATTTTCTTTTTAAAGAACTTTATTTTTTTTTTTAAATGGCCCAGTCAAACAATTTCATAGATAAGTTGAATGCAAATAATTACCAGAGTTGGTCTGCTGATATGAAGTATTTGTTAATAAATCAGGGTTTATGGGATATCATTATTGGTGAGGAAACAATACCAGAAGTTAGTACAACTGTTACGGCCACAGATGTTAAGAAGATCAAACACAGATTTGATGTTGCTTTGTCCTTTATATTTCTAAATGTTGAAAGGGATTTTCGAAAATTAATAGAGAATACTAAATGTCCAGTTGAGGCTATTATAACTTGAAAACTTATGTTTATTTAAGACTTAGAAGAAAATGATAGATGCGGCACATGGCGCGTAGATGACTTTTCAAAATATAAATTACACAGTTAAAAATAAGCTGGGGCGGTTACAGGTAAGCTAATAGAAACGATTACGATTATACACAATTATACTTACATACATAACATCTCCCTTTTTTTTTAAATACATAAAATGACAATATAAATAGGGATTAAACTTGATTAAAAATATGCACTTTAAAAAAAAACAATAAAAGTTATAGGTATGTCCACATCAGTCAGTAAAACGTTTTGGTGGTCTAACCACACGACCAAGACGTGTGACACGGGTATCACTAGTCTGGGATGATGGATGCAATGGCATAGATGTGTCAGTAGAATGAGAAGTCTGAAATACACCTGGTTGAGTCGGTGACACTGGATCAACTGAACTCGAAAATAAATCTTCAGCTGATGGTCTTGGTATAGATGTTTGTGAAGTTTTAAAGGGCTTTATGTGGAAGCGATTTCTACGGTATTGTCTACCATTCTCTGACACAATAGTATAAGACCTTGGTTGAGGTCCCACTATAGCTATCTTTCCTTTCTGCCATTTGTTTTGATTCCAAAATAGGATCTCTTGTCCCTGATGCAATGGCTTAAGTGGACGAGAATGTAAATCGTATTTATGTTGATTTTGCTGTCTGCGCTCTAAATTTTCTTTAATTGTTCTGCAGTCATAGTGAGGTACAAGACTTTTAGGGAGAGTGGGAATTAAAGTTCGAATACGTCGACCCATCAAGATTTCAGCTGGAGAAGGCAAACCATCCATTGGAGCATTCCTATATTCCATCAGAACAAGGTGTACATCCCTGTGATCTTGTGCTGCTTTGGTCAGGTTAGATTTGATGGTTTGTACACATCTCTCGACCTGCCCATTCGAACGAGGGAAACCAGGACTTGAGGGATTAAAAAAAATGTCCCAACACTTACAGAAATTGGAAAATTCTTTGGAATCAAGAGGTGGACCGTTATCAGCGACAATTTCTTCAGGGATTCCAAAGCGTGCAAAACAAGTTTTTAATGCATTTATGACTACAGGTGCTGTTGTATGATGCAAATGTTGCAATTCGATGTACTTTGAAAAATAATCAATTATTAGAAGGTATGTTACAGAATTCAAATGAAAAAAATCGATAGCAACTTTCTGCCACGGTCGATCAGGTAGTTTCCTATCAAGGAGAGGCTCTTTGATGTTCTGTCTTTGATTTTGTAAACAGATAGTGCAATTTGATATCAGTTGTTCAATCTCAGTAGTTAACCCTGGCCAGAAGAGAGACTGTCTGGCAAGATTTTTGCATGTGACTATGCCTCTATGACCTACATGCAGACGCTGTAAAATATCTTTGCGACAGGACTTGGGAATTACTAATCTCTGTCCACGACAAATGAAACCATCTTCAATATGCAATTCCGACTGACAGTTCCAATATGACTTGGCTAAAACATTAACATCATGTTTTCTCTGTGGCCAGCCATTCAAAATGTAATATTTGACAGATTGTAATTCTAAGTCGTCTAGTGTAGCTGTTTTAATTTCATCCAGCTTAGATTGTGAAGCATTGACAATTACCGAGACCATTAGATGTACATTATCAATGTCAGTAGTAACAACAGGATTAATAGGCAGAGGAGCTCTAGATAATGCATCAGCTACACATAGCTGTTTGCCTGGAACATGGGTAAGAGTGAAGCTGTATCTTTGTAAGCGAAGCAGTAATCTCTGGAGTCTGGGTGATATTCCATCAAAGGGCTTTTGCACTAAACCTAACAAGGGTTTATGATCAGTTTCAATAACAATATGTTGTCCATAGACATAATAATGGAAATGCTCACAAGCATGGACCACAGCCAGGAGTTCCTTTTCAATTTGGGAATACCTGGACTGAGCATCGGTTAATGTTGCAGATGTATAGGCTACAGGCTTGCTTTCCTGCAGCAGTACACCACCGAGTCCAAAGGAGCTAGCATCGACAGAGAGCACAATTGATTTATGCTTATCAAAAAATTGCAGGATAGGTGCCGACTGAAATAGCTGTTTAATTTTGAAGAATGCTGACTCATGATGAGAGTCCCAAACCCAACATGTATCCTTCTTTAAGAGGTCTCTTAAGCTGGCAGTTTCTTGGGAAAATTGATTCACAAATTTCATTAGGTATGTTGCCATGCCTAGAAATCTCATGAGATCTTGTTTATTAGCAGGTGTGGGAAAATCTACAATTGCTTGGACCTTCTTGGGATCTGGTGAAAGCCCATCTGATGACACAATATTTTAGTTGAGGAACAGCAATTTGGATTTTGTCTCGGTTAAATTTTAACCCATTATTTCTTGCAACCTCAAGCACTGTTTTTAATTTTTGGCAATGTTCATCAATAGTTTCACTGTGTACTATAATGTCATCAAAATATGGATGAATATCACAATAACTTTCAAATAAATTATCCATGGCCATTTGGAACACTTCTGGTGCGCAGCTTAAGCCGAATGGCATGACAAGGAAGCGGTACCTTCCAAATGGAGTTATAAATGTGCATAAGTCTGCACTTTCATCATCTAGTTGTACGTGATAGAATGCATTTTTTGCATCCATCAGTGAGAACAATTTTGAGCCATTCAATTTGGCTAATAGCTGCTCTTGCGATGGGATTTGATAATGCTGCCTTTTAATATATTTATTTAGATGACGGGGATCAAGGCAAATTCGGATGGAGTCATTCTTCTTAGGGACAATGACTATTGGGTTCACCCAGTCAGTTGGCTTAGTTACCCTCTCTATAATTCCATCTTTCTCCATTCGCAAGAGTTCATTCTTCACTTTGCTCTCTAGAGCCAAAGGAACTTTTCGACAGGAAGCTACTAGTGGTGTAGCTCCTTCATTCAGAAGAATTTTATGTTTGCCAGGAAGGCGACCAACTCCCTCAAACACATCACTATATTCATCAAGAATTTGGATTAATTTAGATGAATTATCATGCACACTGTTGACAGAGAGCTCTATACTTTCATCAGGTTGCTTAACTCTCTGAACTAGGTTTAAATTGATGCAAGATGTAGCACTTAGAACTGGTTGAACATCTAAATTTACTATAATAAATTTTAAAAGCTGCGATTGGTTATTGACAACACAGTTAAGAGAACATTCACCAACAACTGGCAAAACATCACCAGTGTATGTACAAACAGTTAAGGATGTTGATCCAGGTGTTGGGCGATTAGAAATATTTTCAAATATTGTAAGAGGCAAAACATTTACCTGGGCACCAGTATCCAGTTTGAAGGTAACAGGATAGTCATTCAGAAAGACTTTTTGCAGCCAATCACTGCTGCTAGCTGTTGAAAGTGCACCTATGTAAACAATTTCGGGATCACCAACGTCAATTGTTGATATTTGACGATGTTGTGATGTGTGCTTCTGCCTAGGTTGTCGACAGACACTTGAGAAATGGTTGAGCATGTGACAGTTATTGCAAGATTTACCATAAGCTGGACAATGTCGAGGTTGGTGGTGTGATCCACAGCGTGAACAAGGTCTTTTATTCTGTTGATTTTTATTGATTTTCTGGCTATGATGCTGCTTAGAGTGATTATTATGAAACTTATTTACCTTGTTTTTATTGACGGCATCAACTTGAGCAGGAACAGACGTTGAAGTCTGTGACATTGCAAGAGAATGCACTCTGGAAAGTTCTGCTGATTTGCACAGTTCTAGAGTTTTTTTTAGCGTGAGCTCAGGTTCACGAAGTAAGCGTTCACGCAGCACATCGTCACGAAGACCTTGGATAATCCGATCCTTAACATTACGGTCGTATGCAGCGCCGAACTCGCACTGATCAGCCTGTAGTTTTATTTCAGTAATAAATGAATCGAAATTCTGGCCATCTTTTTGTACAAGTTTGTTGAAAACAAATGTTGCTAGCGTCACGTTGCGGTAAGGCTTATAATGTTCGTCGAACTTATCCAACACATCTTTCACTGTTCTTGATGTTCCTCCTGAGACAGGCGGAAATGTAAAAGTCAGATAATCTTTGTATGATGACTTGCCAATTACACTGAGCAACAAAGCTAGTCTTGTCTCGTGATCCTCTTTATTATACTTCACCGCTGTTTCAAAAAGTTCATAGCTGCGTCGCCAATCCGACCATGCCTCTGCTGGGTTGTCGCCGGGAGTAAACGGTTCGATGCGTAGAAAATTATGCGCCATTGCTGTAATTCGATAGATGATAAGCGATGGTGAAGTGTAAAAAGAGCTGTTTTAGGCGTGCCGATTTATTCTGACACCATATTATAACTTGAAAACTTATGTTTATTTAAGACTTAGAAGAAAATGATAGATGCGGCACATGGCGCGTAGATGACTTTTCAAAATATAAATTACACAGTTAAAAATAAGCTGGGGCGGTTACAGGTAAGCTAATAGAAACGATTACGATTATACACAATTATACTTACATACATAACAGAGGCCTGGAATAGTTTAAAGGAAAGTTATGTGTCAGATACAAGGTCTCAGCATATGGAAATATTTTCCGAAATGATTGAGTCACGTAAAGGAAAAGATGAGAGAATGAGTCTGTTTGCTTCAAGGCTTCAGCGGCTGACAGTGCAACTTAAAGAGTTTAATGAAAATTTTGATGAAATATATGCATGTTTTCAGTTGTTACGCTATTTACCCCCAATATATGACCAAGTTGTTCATAATATATTAAGATGGGATAAGAGCAATTTTGTCTTTTCAAAGATTGTTCAGGAATTAAACGCTGAGGAAACACAACTTAGACTTCGGAAAGCAGACTCCGAGAGGGAATTGTTTGAAGTACAGAATAACCAAATCCAGAAAACTAGTAGAAAAATAAAGTGTTGGACATGTGGAAAGTTAGGTCATACACAATCTAAATGTTTCAGTAAGATAAAAACTGATTGTCATTTTTATAGAAGTTTTTCCAGATCACCGTCAAGAGGTAAAGATTTGCAGAGTAGAGGCCGTACCCGAGAAAGACAGACATACACTGGAGGGAACTTTCGAATTGATGAGCGACAATCACGCACTGGAAAGAACTTTCAAGCCAATGAACAGGGTTCTCGAAACAACTTTAGACTGCAGAGAAGCAACTCACATAAGTGTAATTTCTTTATACAGTCAAATCTTGGAGAGGTCAGTCACGAAGGTGTCTGGATCTGGGATTCGGGTGCTTCTCATCATTTTTGCATATCTAGAGAACTTTTCGCTGATTACAAGCCCCTTCAGAATCAACATTTGTCAGTTGCAGTAAAGGACCTTACTTTTCCAGTAGAGGGGACCGGAACAGTACAGTTGAACTTTGGTAGAAATACTATAACTTTAAATGATGTTTTACATTCTTCAAAATTAAGGAAAAATTTAATATCTGGTCCACACTTGGATAAGATGGGAGCAAGGTTCATTGGCAGTGGAGGCAAAGTTAAAGTTTATAAACATGATATGTTTCGTTTTCAGGCAGTTTTACGTAATGGCATGTATTATGTCTATCCTAAAAATTTTTATAAGGGTAAAAGAGTAAGTTTTGAAAATTTAAATGTGACAAAAGCTCGGGAAAATTTTGAGGCATTGCACAGACGTTTAGGCCATATATAAGTAAATCAATCATTGAGCATACATATAGAAATAATTGTGTCAAGGGCCTGCCTAACATTAAATGTAGCGATTTTACATGCAAAATTTGTAAACTTAATAAATTTAGAAAGGTTTCATTTAAACCAATAAAGGATAAGGGAACACAAAAACCACTTGAGCTCATTTTTGCCGACACGTGGGGTCCATGTAAAATCCGTGGTAGAAATGGTGAAAGGTGCTTTCTAACAATTACGGATGATTACTCAAATAAAGTTGCTCTATACCCATTAAGGGATAAATCTGAGGTTTTTGCCATCACTAAAAGACACATTGAGCGAGCCGAAAATTTCTTAAATTTAAAAGTAAAATCATTCAGATCAGATAATGGCAAGGAATTTGTAAATACAGATTTTGATAACTACTTTTCAGATAAAGGTATAGAGCACGAATTGACGAATGTGTACACGCCACGACAAAACGGCAAAATCAAGTGTTATAATCAAACAGTTGCTGATGGAGCCCATACGTTGTTACAGGATAGTGGTTTAGACACTAAATTTTGGCCCGATGCAATGACTCATTTTACCTATGTTTGGAATCGTTTATGCCCAAAGGGTCAGACTAAAACTCCTATTGAAATGTACAGTGGTAATAAACCCTCCCTAAAACACCTTAAAGTGTTTGGTTCAGTTGCATATGTTGGTGTTCCCGCCCAGAAACATCATAAGCTTGAGCCAAAGGCTAAACAAGGTATACTTATTGGCTACGCTTTTAAGACTAAAGGCTATCGCATATGGCTTCCTGACCAAGATAGGGTGACTGAAACAATAAATGTCTCATTTGATGAAAGGGCAAATTTTAAGTGTTTGGGGGATGGAGCAGTGCTGGGCCCCAACCAACTCAATAATTGTAATGATCTTTTTCATACCAGACCTATCCACACATCCTATCGGTTGTATTTCTGATACTGAGGGGGAAGACTCATATTTCATCAAATGATGAGAATGATGGAAATAGTTTAACAGTTCCCAATTGGATCAGGAGGGTCACACCGCGACCTACTGGTAAAAGAACCGACATATATTACTTTCAGGAGGGCTGTACACAAAGGATTAGATCTTCAAATGAGGCTAAAGATTATTGTCAATCAAAAAATATTGATTTTAATGAGAAAATTTTTGATTTTTCAGGTAAAAATAATTTTTTAGGTAAAGTCCAAGGAAAACCATTGACAACACCAAGTTCTAACAGTACACAAGCATGACTAGACCCGGTAACAATTCCCAAAACATATAATCAGGCAATTAAATCTCCAGAAAAAGAATTTTGGCTACAGGCCATGGAAACAGAAATTGAGATAATGCAAAAGAGGGTAAAGGTGTAAATAAGGAATTTTGCTTAGTAGCCACTGGCCGGTAGATTGATTTTTTTAGTAGCCAGTTCTGGCTAATGAGAATAATTTCTTTAGTAGCCAGTAAGTACACTTATGTCACTGAATATTTAATTTTTTTTAAATACAATGACTTTACAGTAAAAAAGTAATTTATGTACAAAATAAAAATATTTTAATTTATATTGTTTTGAATAAACTTGAGATATTAATTTCCAATCTATTTTAAATTTTAAAATAACTTAACATTCAAGCTCTACACAACATGCTTATGTAGCTAACTACATAAGTCACACTAAGCTTAGGTGCTTGTGTAGCTAACTACATAAGTACCTTTTAAAAAAAAGTTATTTGTCTAGAATTAAGGTCTGACAATAATAAAATAGGTATGTTTATGCACTAAATAATAATCCACAACACAATACGCATTACACATGCACAACCTGTAGCCAGCAGGCTAAAATCTTCACAAATTTAGGAATTGTATGTATTTCGGCAATTAGTTTAGGAAAAAATTACAAATTTCGTCGATAGTGCATGTAAAATCATGAATTTCGTCGATCGAGCACGAAAAAATCATGAATTTTGTCGATCGTGCACGTAAAAATAATAAATTTCGTCGATCAGGCACGGAAAATCACGAATATCGTCGATCGGGTGCAAAAAAATCATTAATTTTGTTGATCGGCTATGTAAAAATAATCGATTTCGTCATTCAGGAGTGCAAAAATCATAAATTTCATCGATCGAATGCGTAAAAATCATGAATTTTTTCAATTGGCTATGTAAAAATAATCAATTTCGTCATTCAGGGGTGCAAAAATCATAAATTTCATCGATCGAATGCGTAAAAATCATGAATTTTTTCGATCGGGTGCATAAAAATCATGAATTTTATCGACCGAGCGCGTAAAAATTATGAATTTCATCGAACATGTGCGTAAAAATCATGAATTCCGACAATCGGACGCGTAAAAATCACGAATTCTATCGATTGGACGCGTAAAAATCATGAATTTTATCGATCGGGCAAAAAATCATGAATTTTATCGATCGTGCGAAAAAAAATCATGAATTTTATCGACCGAGCACATAAGAATAATTAATTTCGTCAATCGGGTGCGGAAAAATATCACGAATTTCGTCGATCGGGTGCAAAAAAATCATTAATTTTATCGATTGGCTACGTAAAAATCATGAATTTCTCGATTGAATGCGTAAAACTGATGAATTTCGTCGATCAGGCGCGTAAAAATCATGAGTTTGATTGACCGAGCGCGTAAAAATCATGAATTTCGTCGAACAAGTGCGTAAAAACCATGAATTCCGTCGATCAGCTACGTACAAATCTTGAATTTCGTCTTTCGGGAGTGTAAAAATCACAAAGTTTGTCGATTGAACGCATAAAAATCATGAATTTCGTCTATCGAAAGGCAAAAAAATCATGAATATCACACAGCGTGTAAAAAATATGAATTTCGTCGATTATGTGCGTAAAAATCATGAATTTTATCGATCGGGCGGAAAAATTCATGAATTTCATCAACAGAGAGCGTAAAAATCATGAATTTCATTGAACGGGCGTGGAAAAATCACGAATTTTGTTGATCGGCGCGTAAAAATCACGAATTTTGTCTATTATGTATGGAAAATCATAAATTTCTTCGAACAGGCGCGTAAAAATTACGAATTTCGTCGAACGGACGTGGAAAAATAGAGAAATTTAGGGAAAAATGGTAATCGGGAAATCCTGCATTTGGCTGGCTCTTTCCATATTTTAATCGCCAGTTTTAAAAGTTTAATTGACGAGTGGCGACTGCTTATTTTCACCTTTAAAAGAGGGGTGTTTGGCATTTGTCTAAACTGCCAACCAGTGTCACACCTGTCGGCTGTAGGTGGGTGTTCACCTTAAAGCGCGATGAGGGGGAAAATATTGCTAAATTTAAGGCCCGTCTGGTTGCACAGGTGTTTAAGCAGGAGAAAGGAATTTCTTATGATGAAACATTTAGTTCCGTTGTGAATTTCAGCGTGGTATGTTTCTTTTCTCCCCTACTTATTGTGTTGAAGGGGTGGGTCCACTTGCAGTGTGACGTTACAAGTGCGTATCTCTACGCACCTCTTAAAGAGAATATTTTCATGAGTCAGCCAAAAGCTTTTGAGATCCCGGGGAGTGAAAACTTATACTGTAAATTAGATAAAGCTATCTATGGCTTGTGTCAAAGCGGACGCGAGTGGTTTTTTGAGATCCATAGGGTGTTGACTGATCTTGGTTTTGTAAAATTGGACAGCTGTAATTGTGTTTATACTTTTTCAACAAATGTTCTTCTCATTTTGTATGTAGATGATATGGTTATTTTTGGGGTTTCTGATGGAGTAGTTAAAACAGTTTTAGATTTAATAAAGAGGCATTTTGAAATTAAAATTTTGGGCAGAACAAGAAAACTTCTCGGTGTAGAATTTGAGGAATCCAAAGGAGTAGTTGAAATACATTGAAGAGGTGTGTAAGAAATTTGAGAAATACAGGATTCCAATCTCTTCTCTTCCAATTTCAAAAGGTTCTGTCTATTCAAAAATCAATTGTCCCGTTACAGAAAATGAAAAATCACAGATGTCTCAATATCCATATCGGAATGTACTTGGCAGTCTTTCTTATATTGCTAATAAAACCAGACCAGATATAAGTTTTGCGGTAAATATTTTTTCACAATTTCAGGTAAATCCAGGAATGTTACACTGGTGTGGACTTCTTCATCTTTTGGGCTATGTAAATCATACTAAACATTATAAACTTAAACTTGATTGTCAAAATCTTGATGTAATAACATATTCAGATGCTGATTTCGCCGCCAACAGAGATGATCGGACATCCATGGGGGGACAATTAGTGTTATTGGATGCTGCTCCAATAGATTGGAGAACTTTTAAGGAGAAAAGTGTCACACTGTCCACCATGGAGTCGGAGTTTGTGGCCATGACGGAAGCTGCAAAGAGTCTCGTATGGTTTGATCGCATCCTTAGTGAATGTTCAGAGAAGGGTTTTATAGAAAATAGCAGGTTAAAACCAGTTTTGAGAGTAGACAATCAAGCTGCAATAGATTTTGTAAAATCACCTATTGAGCGCTCAAAGCATATTGATATAAAATTATTTTTTATTCGGGAATTGGTTTACTATGATAAGTTTAGTTTAGTTTTTGTAAGAAGCAAGGCTAATTTAGCTGATATATTTACAAAGCCCCTCACCAAGAATTACCTGCTCCGGTTCATTGAAGGTATTTGTGATATAAAATGTTGAATATAATCTTCATTGTTATGTTGAATCCATATGTTTATACATTGTTTGAAGTTTTTATAAATGTCTTGCATAAATTTTGTTAAAGAGAATTGTGTTTTAAATTTTTAAAGTACCTGTAAATGTGTTTAGTAATTTTTGCTAGTATAATATACATATATATATTTTTAAATAAGAGTTAAACATTATTGTATCTGAAATTTATTTGAGATTTTTGAATTAATGAAATTTAAAGTAATTAAATGGATTCTCTAAAAGTTAAAAGTTTATAAACTTGATTACTATAATTAAATTTTTTTATTGGTAATACTGCTATATGTTAAATTTATCAAATGGTATAGAATTGTTTGAATTCTTTATTGCTTAATGTAGTTTTTCATAATTACAGGAACCTGATGTTCATTAAATGTTGAATGTGACCTGGCCAGGCAATTTGAATGCATGAACTTGCTGAATGGAGATAAGGAGTGAATCTGCAGTTTGTGATGATTTTATATCAGGTTCTTGTTAAAAATTCATCTACAATTTGTCTTCAAGGATTGTATATTTGCCTTTGCTGCTTTGGCTGAGTTGTTACAGTTTGAGATGTTGCAGTTTTAAATTGCTTTGCACCTGCTCTGCGAGTGAATTTGTACTTGAAATTAATTGGAAGTTGGACAGAAGCATTACAAAATAATGGATTTTCGAGGAAATGTGTACAAATATTTTTTTCACTCATGAACAAGGAATTTGTTTTTCTTTATTGAAAATATAGATATCTTGAAGTATGGTACCTGGTGTTGCATTTTTTTAAATTGTTGATTGGCCAAATTTTTTTTTGTATATTGTACAATTATGCATACTTAATCTTTATTCACAATTAAGACACTAACAAGATAATTTTTTAGTATTGAATTTTATTGATTAATGTTAAATGGTTTTTTTTTTTTTTTTTTTTTTTAGAATTTGTGTTTCAGTTGATGAAAGTGTTCGAACTGCTGAACTGAATATTATGTGATAGGGTTAGTTACGTGTTGTGTGTAATCCTGGCTCAACACTTTGTTTTATCGTGCATCATTTTGGAATTTTTTTTTCAAAATTTGTTTTGGTGAAGTGGTATAGTTTGGGTGAAGTTTTGCGAAGTGTCGAGAGGGGGGGACAGTTGTTAGGTTTAAAAACCTCCCAAGTTTAGTTATGTTCTCAACACTTCTTAAATTACATTTAATATAAACTTAATTTAAAATACATTTATTCTTGTTAGCTTACCCATTCCTATTGTACTTTATTTTCATGAAGCATTTCTTAATTTAACAGTTTAAACTTTAAATTACACATGTTTATCTTTTGCCCTGAGCTCTGTTAAAACCACACTTCACTCAATGTTTTGACAACTGTCTGTTTTGGCCTGCTGGCTTGTATGATGATATCATACACTCACACACTCAGGTAAGCACAGGAAGTTCATACACTCATTAAACATTCATATTTTGATCAGCTGTTTGAGGAGAGGGAGTTACTTCCTGCTTCTAGTCATTTCTTTCAGCCCTTTAAATACAGTGAGTTGTTTTGCTGATGTTGCTCTTTACTTTTTCAATCTTGTGGTTTTGCTGGCTGGGATGTAAAGCTTATGGCAGATGTTTTCCATTTAAGCAGTGAAGTTAATATGTAGTTTATGTTTTCTTTCAACATGAGAATTAGATATGAGATACATTTTTTCCTCTCAGCTGATATGGTATAGTAAGGTTTATTAAATATGTTTCTGAAATTAATTGTGTGTTGAGTCAGGAGATTGTTTACAAAAGTAAAAGTGAATTGTTTTTAAGAAGTAATCCTTTTTCTATTGAAATGAAGAAACAGTTTGATTTATTTAATCTGATAAAGGCATGTTTATTTATTTTTGAGAACTTGTTATTTTGTTTGAAGAAATAAAAATGTTTGTTTGTTTTTTAAACATTTCTCTCTGTCAAGTTATTTTTACACAGCTCAGAAGTAATTTAATGAAACTACAATTAAATGATTGATTGGGGAAACAGAGTTTATTTAAAGATGACATACTTATTTAATGAAATTATTGAATTTTAAATCATGCTTCATATGGGCTTCTTGCTGCATTTAAGATATAATGAAATGGCTGTGCTACATTTTAAGACAGTTTGTTTTTACAAACTGATATTGGTTATGGGCAAAACCCATCAACCATAAGAAGTGTGAATTTAAAGCAAGTAATTTATAATGTGTAATATCCTATCCCATATTTTTTTTTTTTTTTTTTTTTTGGAAGATGGAAGTGTTTTATATCCTAGCTGATAAACTTAGTTTGAATATACTGCCTCCAATAAGTGTTAAGATATGTTAGATAATGAGATGGGGGGGGGGGGGCAGTAAATAGTTAAAAGTGAAAAATATGAAAATTTTTTGAATGAAAAAGTGAATGAGCTGGTTTTTATGAATTTTTTTTAGATGTGTGGCTCTTATAGGAAATTTTAAATGTGGTGTATTTTAATGAAGAAGATGGTTGGTATTTTTATAATGATGGAATTGATGTTTATGAAAAAATTTTTTTTGAAGTGAATGTGCATATGAAGAAGAAGGGGGAAGATTGTTCTGAGAAATTTTATGCTTTATTTTGATTTGAATTTTGATTTTTCAAGAGCTTTAATTTCAAGAAACTTGATTTTATTTTAAAGAAACAACTTTATTTTCAAGAAACTTAATTTTAATTTTTTAAGAACTTTACTTTATTTTCCAAGAACTTTTACTTTTCAAGAATTTGATTATATTTTTCAAGAACTTTATTTTCTTTTTAAAGAACTTTATTTTTTTTTTTAAATGGCCCAGTCAAACAATTTCATAGATAAGTTGAATGCAAATAATTACCAGAGTTGGTCTGCTGATATGAAGTATTTGTTAATAAATCAGGGTTTATGGGATATCATTATTGGTGAGGAAACAATACCAGAAGTTAGTACAACTGTTACGGCCACAGATGTTAAGAAGATCAAACACAGATTTGATGTTGCTTTGTCCTTTATATTTCTAAATGTTGAAAGGGATTTTCGAAAATTAATAGAGAATACTAAATGTCCAGTTGAGGCTATTATAACTTGAAAACTTATGTTTATTTAAGACTTAGAAGAAAATGATAGATGCGGCACATGGCGCGTAGATGACTTTTCAAAATATAAATTACACAGTTAAAAATAAGCTGGGGCGGTTACAGGTAAGCTAATAGAAACGATTACGATTATACACAATTATACTTACATACATAACATCTCCCTTTTTTTTTAAATACATAAAATGACAATATAAATAGGGATTAAACTTGATTAAAAATATGCACTTTAAAAAAAAACAATAAAAGTTATAGGTATGTCCACATCAGTCAGTAAAACGTTTTGGTGGTCTAACCACACGACCAAGACGTGTGACACGGGTATCACTAGTCTGGGATGATGGATGCAATGGCATAGATGTGTCAGTAGAATGAGAAGTCTGAAATACACCTGGTTGAGTCGGTGACACTGGATCAACTGAACTCGAAAATAAATCTTCAGCTGATGGTCTTGGTATAGATGTTTGTGAAGTTTTAAAGGGCTTTATGTGGAAGCGATTTCTACGGTATTGTCTACCATTCTCTGACACAATAGTATAAGACCTTGGTTGAGGTCCCACTATAGCTATCTTTCCTTTCTGCCATTTGTTTTGATTCCAAAATAGGATCTCTTGTCCCTGATGCAATGGCTTAAGTGGACGAGAATGTAAATCGTATTTATGTTGATTTTGCTGTCTGCGCTCTAAATTTTCTTTAATTGTTCTGCAGTCATAGTGAGGTACAAGACTTTTAGGGAGAGTGGGAATTAAAGTTCGAATACGTCGACCCATCAAGATTTCAGCTGGAGAAGGCAAACCATCCATTGGAGCATTCCTATATTCCATCAGAACAAGGTGTACATCCCTGTGATCTTGTGCTGCTTTGGTCAGGTTAGATTTGATGGTTTGTACACATCTCTCGACCTGCCCATTCGAACGAGGGAAACCAGGACTTGAGGGATTAAAAAAAATGTCCCAACACTTACAGAAATTGGAAAATTCTTTGGAATCAAGAGGTGGACCGTTATCAGCGACAATTTCTTCAGGGATTCCAAAGCGTGCAAAACAAGTTTTTAATGCATTTATGACTACAGGTGCTGTTGTATGATGCAAATGTTGCAATTCGATGTACTTTGAAAAATAATCAATTATTAGAAGGTATGTTACAGAATTCAAATGAAAAAAATCGATAGCAACTTTCTGCCACGGTCGATCAGGTAGTTTCCTATCAAGGAGAGGCTCTTTGATGTTCTGTCTTTGATTTTGTAAACAGATAGTGCAATTTGATATCAGTTGTTCAATCTCAGTAGTTAACCCTGGCCAGAAGAGAGACTGTCTGGCAAGATTTTTGCATGTGACTATGCCTCTATGACCTACATGCAGACGCTGTAAAATATCTTTGCGACAGGACTTGGGAATTACTAATCTCTGTCCACGACAAATGAAACCATCTTCAATATGCAATTCCGACTGACAGTTCCAATATGACTTGGCTAAAACATTAACATCATGTTTTCTCTGTGGCCAGCCATTCAAAATGTAATATTTGACAGATTGTAATTCTAAGTCGTCTAGTGTAGCTGTTTTAATTTCATCCAGCTTAGATTGTGAAGCATTGACAATTACCGAGACCATTAGATGTACATTATCAATGTCAGTAGTAACAACAGGATTAATAGGCAGAGGAGCTCTAGATAATGCATCAGCTACACATAGCTGTTTGCCTGGAACATGGGTAAGAGTGAAGCTGTATCTTTGTAAGCGAAGCAGTAATCTCTGGAGTCTGGGTGATATTCCATCAAAGGGCTTTTGCACTAAACCTAACAAGGGTTTATGATCAGTTTCAATAACAATATGTTGTCCATAGACATAATAATGGAAATGCTCACAAGCATGGACCACAGCCAGGAGTTCCTTTTCAATTTGGGAATACCTGGACTGAGCATCGGTTAATGTTGCAGATGTATAGGCTACAGGCTTGCTTTCCTGCAGCAGTACACCACCGAGTCCAAAGGAGCTAGCATCGACAGAGAGCACAATTGATTTATGCTTATCAAAAAATTGCAGGATAGGTGCCGACTGAAATAGCTGTTTAATTTTGAAGAATGCTGACTCATGATGAGAGTCCCAAACCCAACATGTATCCTTCTTTAAGAGGTCTCTTAAGCTGGCAGTTTCTTGGGAAAATTGATTCACAAATTTCATTAGGTATGTTGCCATGCCTAGAAATCTCATGAGATCTTGTTTATTAGCAGGTGTGGGAAAATCTACAATTGCTTGGACCTTCTTGGGATCTGGTGAAAGCCCATCTGATGACACAATATTTTAGTTGAGGAACAGCAATTTGGATTTTGTCTCGGTTAAATTTTAACCCATTATTTCTTGCAACCTCAAGCACTGTTTTTAATTTTTGGCAATGTTCATCAATAGTTTCACTGTGTACTATAATGTCATCAAAATATGGATGAATATCACAATAACTTTCAAATAAATTATCCATGGCCATTTGGAACACTTCTGGTGCGCAGCTTAAGCCGAATGGCATGACAAGGAAGCGGTACCTTCCAAATGGAGTTATAAATGTGCATAAGTCTGCACTTTCATCATCTAGTTGTACGTGATAGAATGCATTTTTTGCATCCATCAGTGAGAACAATTTTGAGCCATTCAATTTGGCTAATAGCTGCTCTTGCGATGGGATTTGATAATGCTGCCTTTTAATATATTTATTTAGATGACGGGGATCAAGGCAAATTCGGATGGAGTCATTCTTCTTAGGGACAATGACTATTGGGTTCACCCAGTCAGTTGGCTTAGTTACCCTCTCTATAATTCCATCTTTCTCCATTCGCAAGAGTTCATTCTTCACTTTGCTCTCTAGAGCCAAAGGAACTTTTCGACAGGAAGCTACTAGTGGTGTAGCTCCTTCATTCAGAAGAATTTTATGTTTGCCAGGAAGGCGACCAACTCCCTCAAACACATCACTATATTCATCAAGAATTTGGATTAATTTAGATGAATTATCATGCACACTGTTGACAGAGAGCTCTATACTTTCATCAGGTTGCTTAACTCTCTGAACTAGGTTTAAATTGATGCAAGATGTAGCACTTAGAACTGGTTGAACATCTAAATTTACTATAATAAATTTTAAAAGCTGCGATTGGTTATTGACAACACAGTTAAGAGAACATTCACCAACAACTGGCAAAACATCACCAGTGTATGTACAAACAGTTAAGGATGTTGATCCAGGTGTTGGGCGATTAGAAATATTTTCAAATATTGTAAGAGGCAAAACATTTACCTGGGCACCAGTATCCAGTTTGAAGGTAACAGGATAGTCATTCAGAAAGACTTTTTGCAGCCAATCACTGCTGCTAGCTGTTGAAAGTGCACCTATGTAAACAATTTCGGGATCACCAACGTCAATTGTTGATATTTGACGATGTTGTGATGTGTGCTTCTGCCTAGGTTGTCGACAGACACTTGAGAAATGGTTGAGCATGTGACAGTTATTGCAAGATTTACCATAAGCTGGACAATGTCGAGGTTGGTGGTGTGATCCACAGCGTGAACAAGGTCTTTTATTCTGTTGATTTTTATTGATTTTCTGGCTATGATGCTGCTTAGAGTGATTATTATGAAACTTATTTACCTTGTTTTTATTGACGGCATCAACTTGAGCAGGAACAGACGTTGAAGTCTGTGACATTGCAAGAGAATGCACTCTGGAAAGTTCTGCTGATTTGCACAGTTCTAGAGTTTTTTTTAGCGTGAGCTCAGGTTCACGAAGTAAGCGTTCGCGCAGCACATCGTCACGAAGACCTTGGATAATCCGATCCTTAACATTACGGTCGTATGCAGCGCCGAACTCGCACTGATCAGCCTGTAGTTTTATTTCAGTAATAAATGAATCGAAATTCTGGCCATCTTTTTGTACAAGTTTGTTGAAAACAAATGTTGCTAGCGTCACGTTGCGGTAAGGCTTATAATGTTCGTCGAACTTATCCAACACATCTTTCACTGTTCTTGATGTTCCTCCTGAGACAGGCGGAAATGTAAAAGTCAGATAATCTTTGTATGATGACTTGCCAATTACACTGAGCAACAAAGCTAGTCTTGTCTCGTGATCCTCTTTATTATACTTCACCGCTGTTTCAAAAAGTTCATAGCTGCATCGCCAATCCGACCATGCCTCTGCTGGGTTGTCGCCGGGAGTAAACGGTTCGATGCGTAGAAAATTATGCGCCATTGCTGTAATTCGATAGATGATAAGCGATGGTGAAGTGTAAAAAGAGCTGTTTTAGGCGTGCCGATTTATTCTGACACCATATTATAACTTGAAAACTTATGTTTATTTAAGACTTAGAAGAAAATGATAGATGCGGCACATGGCGCGTAGATGACTTTTCAAAATATAAATTACACAGTTAAAAATAAGCTGGGGCGGTTACAGGTAAGCTAATAGAAACGATTACGATTATACACAATTATACTTACATACATAACAGAGGCCTGGAATAGTTTAAAGGAAAGTTATGTGTCAGATACAAGGTCTCAGCATATGGAAATATTTTCCGAAATGATTGAGTCACGTAAAGGAAAAGATGAGAGAATGAGTCTGTTTGCTTCAAGGCTTCAGCGGCTGACAGTGCAACTTAAAGAGTTTAATGAAAATTTTGATGAAATATATGCATGTTTTCAGTTGTTACGCTATTTACCCCCAATATATGACCAAGTTGTTCATAATATATTAAGATGGGATAAGAGCAATTTTGTCTTTTCAAAGATTGTTCAGGAATTAAACGCTGAGGAAACACAACTTAGACTTCGGAAAGCAGACTCCGAGAGGGAATTGTTTGAAGTACAGAATAACCAAATCCAGAAAACTAGTAGAAAAATAAAGTGTTGGACATGTGGAAAGTTAGGTCATACACAATCTAAATGTTTCAGTAAGATAAAAACTGATTGTCATTTTTATAGAAGTTTTTCCAGATCACCGTCAAGAGGTAAAGATTTGCAGAGTAGAGGCCGTACCCGAGAAAGACAGACATACACTGGAGGGAACTTTCGAATTGATGAGCGACAATCACGCACTGGAAAGAACTTTCAAGCCAATGAACAGGGTTCTCGAAACAACTTTAGACTGCAGAGAAGCAACTCACATAAGTGTAATTTCTTTATACAGTCAAATCTTGGAGAGGTCAGTCACGAAGGTGCCTGGATCTGGGATTCGGGTGCTTCTCATCATTTTTGCATATCTAGAGAACTTTTCGCTGATTACAAGCCCCTTCAGAATCAACATTTGTCAGTTGCAGTAAAGGACCTTACTTTTCCAGTAGAGGGGACCGGAACAGTACAGTTGAACTTTGGTAGAAATACTATAACTTTAAATGATGTTTTACATTCTTCAAAATTAAGGAAAAATTTAATATCTGGTCCACACTTGGATAAGATGGGAGCAAGGTTCATTGGCGGTGGAGGCAAAGTTAAAGTTTATAAACATGATATGTTTCGTTTTCAGGCAGTTTTACGTAATGGCATGTATTATGTCTATCCTAAAAATTTTTATAAGGGTAAAAGAGTAAGTTTTGAAAATTTAAATGTGACAAAAGCTCGGGAAAATTTTGAGGCATTGCACAGACGTTTAGGCCATATATAAGTAAATCAATCATTGAGCATACATATAGAAATAATTGTGTCAAGGGCCTGCCTAACATTAAATGTAGCGATTTTACATGCAAAATTTGTAAACTTAATAAATTTAGAAAGGTTTCATTTAAACCAATAAAGGATAAGGGAACACAAAAACCACTTGAGCTCATTTTTGCCGACACGTGGGGTCCATGTAAAATCCGTGGTAGAAATGGTGAAAGGTGCTTTCTAACAATTACGGATGATTACTCAAATAAAGTTGCTCTATACCCATTAAGGGATAAATCTGAGGTTTTTGCCATCACTAAAAGACACATTGAGCGAGCCGAAAATTTCTTAAATTTAAAAGTAAAATCATTCAGATCAGATAATGGCAAGGAATTTGTAAATACAGATTTTGATAACTATTTTTCAGATAAAGGTATAGAGCACGAATTGACGAATGTGTACACGCCACGACAAAACGGCAAAATCAAGTGTTATAATCAAACAGTTGCTGATGGAGCCCGTACGTTGTTACAGGATAGTGGTTTAGACACTAAATTTTGGCCCGATGCAATGACTCATTTTACCTATGTTTGGAATCGTTTATGCCCAAAGGGTCAGACTAAAACTCCTATTGAAATGTACAGTGGTAATAAACCCTCCCTAAAACACCTTAAAGTGTTTGGTTCAGTTGCATATGTTGGTGTTCCCGCCCAGAAACATCATAAGCTTGAGCCAAAGGCTAAACAAGGTATACTTATTGGCTACGCTTTTAAGACTAAAGGCTATCGCATATGGCTTCCTGACCAAGATAGGGTGACTGAAACAATAAATGTCTCATTTGATGAAAGGGCAAATTTTAAGTGTTTGGGGGATGGAGCAGTGCTGGGCCCCAACCAACTCAATAATTGTAATGATCTTTTTCATACCAGACCTATCCACACATCCTATCGGTTGTATTTCTGATACTGAGGGGGAAGACTCATATTTCATCAGATGATGAGAATGATGGAAATAGTTTAACAGTTCCCAATTGGATCAGGAGGGTCACACCGCGACCTACTGGTAAAAGAACCGACATATATTACTTTCAGGAGGGCTGTACACAAAGGATTAGATCTTCAAATGAGGCTAAAGATTATTGTCAATCAAAAAATATTGATTTTAATGAGAAAATTTTTGATTTTTCAGGTAAAAATAATTTTTTAGGTAAAGTCCAAGGAAAACCATTGACAACACCAAGTTCTAACAGTACACAAGCATGACTAGACCCGGTAACAATTCCCAAAACATATAATCAGGCAATTAAATCTCCAGAAAAAGAATTTTGGCTACAGGCCATGGAAACAGAAATTGAGATAATGCAAAAGAGGGTAAAGGTGTAAATAAGGAATTTTGCTTAGTAGCCACTGGCCGGTAGATTGATTTTTTTAGTAGCCAGTTCTGGCTAATGAGAATAATTTCTTTAGTAGCCAGTAAGTACACTTATGTCACTGAATATTTAATTTTTTTTAAATACAATGACTTTACAGTAAAAAAGTAATTTATGTACAAAATAAAAATATTTTAATTTATATTGTTTTGAATAAACTTGAGATATTAATTTCCAATCTATTTTAAATTTTAAAATAACTTAACATTCAAGCTCTACACAACATGCTTATGTAGCTAACTACATAAGTCACACTAAGCTTAGGTGCTTGTGTAGCTAACTACATAAGTACCTTTTAAAAAAAAGTTATTTGTCTAGAATTAAGGTCTGACAATAATAAAATAGGTATGTTTATGCACTAAATAATAATCCACAACACAATACGCATTACACATGCACAACCTGTAGCCAGCAGGCTAAAATCTTCACAAATTTAGGAATTGTATGTATTTCGGCAATTAGTTTAGGAAAAAATAACAAATTTCGTCGATAGTGCATGTAAAATCATGAATTTCGTCGATCGAGCACGAAAAAATCATGAATTTTGTCGATCGTGCACGTAAAAATAATAAATTTCGTCGATCAGGCACGGAAAATCACGAATATCGTCGATCGGGTGCAAAAAAATCATTAATTTTGTTGATCGGCTATGTAAAAATAATCGATTTCGTCATTCAGGAGTGCAAAAATCATAAATTTCATCGATCGAATGCGTAAAAATCATGAATTTTTTCAATTGGCTATGTAAAAATAATCAATTTCGTCATTCAGGAGTGCAAAAATCATAAATTTCATCGATCGAATGCGTAAAAATCATGAATTTTTTCGATCGGGTGCGTAAAAATCATGAATTTTATCGACCGAGCGCGTAAAAATTATGAATTTCGTCGAACATGTGCGTAAAAATCATGAATTCCGACAATCGGACGCGTAAAAATCACGAATTCTATCGATTGGACGCGTAAAAATCATGAATTTTATCGATCGGGCAAAAAATCATGAATTTTATCGATCGTGCGAAAAAAAATCATGAATTTTATCGACCGAGCACATAAGAATAATTAATTTCGTCAATCGGGTGCGGAAAAATATCACGAATTTTGTCGATCGGGTGCAAAAAAATCATTAATTTAATCGATTGGCTACGTAAAAATCATGAATTTCTCGATTGAATGCGTAAAACTGATGAATTTCGTCGATCAGGCGCGTAAAAATCATGAGTTTGATTGACCGAGCGCGTAAAAATCATGAATTTCGTCGAACAAGTGCGTAAAAACCATGAATTCCGTCGATCAGCTACGTACAAATCTTGAATTTCGTCTTTCGGGAGTGTAAAAATCACAAAGTTTGTCGATTGAACGCATAAAAATCATGAATTTCGTCTATCGAAAGGCAAAAAAATCATGAATATCACACAGCGTGTAAAAAATATGAATTTCGTCGATTATGTGCGTAAAAATCATGAATTTTATCGATCGGGCGGAAAAATTCATGAATTTCATCAACAGAGAGCGGAAAAATCATGAATTTCATTGAACGGGCGTGGAAAAATCACGAATTTTGTTGATCGGCGCGTAAAAATCATGAATTTTGTCTATTATGTATGGAAAATCATAAATTTCTTCGAACAGGCGCGTAAAAATTACGAATTTCGTCGAACGGACGTGGAAAAATAGAGAAATTTAGGGAAAAATGGTAATCGGGAAATCCTGCATTTGGCTGGCTCTTTCCATATTTTAATCGCCAGTTTTAAAAGTTTAATTGACGAGTGGCGACTGCTTATTTTCACCTTTAAAAGAGGGGTGTTTGGCATTTGTCTAAACTGCCAACCAGTGTCACACCTGTCGGCTGTAGGTGGGTGTTCACCTTAAAGCGCGATGAGGGGGAAAATATTGCTAAATTTAAGGCCCGTCTGGTTGCACAGGTGTTTAAGCAGGAGAAAGGAATTTCTTATGATGAAACATTTAGTTCCGTTGTGAATTTCAGCGTGGTATGTTTCTTTTCTCCCCTACTTATTGTGTTGAAAGGGTGGGTCCACTTGCAGTGTGACGTTACAAGTGCGTATCTCTACGCACCTCTTAAAGAGAATATTTTCATGAGTCAGCCAAAAGGTTTTGAGATCCCGGGGAGTGAAAACTTATACTGTAAATTAGATAAAGCTATCTATGGCTTGTGTCAAAGCGGACGCGAGTGGTTTTTTGAGATCCATAGGGTGTTGACTGATCTTGGTTTTGTAAAATTGGACAGCTGTAATTGTGTTTATACTTTTTCAACAAATGTTCTTCTCATTTTGTATGTAGATGATATGGTTATTTTTGGGGTTTCTGATGGAGTAGTTAAAACAGTTTTAGATTTAATAAAGAGGCATTTTGAAATTAAAATTTTGGGCAGAACAAGAAAACTTCTCGGTGTAGAATTTGAGGAATCCAAAGGAGTAGTTGAAATACATTGAGGAGGTGTGTAAGAAATTTGAGAAATACAGGATTCCAATCTCTTCTCTTCCAATTTCAAAAGGTTCTGTCTATTCAAAAATCAATTGTCCCGTTACAGAAAATGAAAAATCACAGATGTCTCAATATCCATATCGGAATGTACTTGGCAGTCTTTCTTATATTGCTAATAAAACCAGACCAGATATAAGTTTTGCGGTAAATATTTTTTCACAATTTCAGGTAAATCCAGGAATGTTACACTGGTGTGGACTTCTTCATCTTTTGGGCTATGTAAATCATACTAAACATTATAAACTTAAACTTGATTGTCAAAATCTTGATGTAATAACATATTCAGATGCTGATTTCGCCGCCAACAGAGATGATCGGACATCCATGGGGGGACAATTAGTGTTATTGGATGCTGCTCCAATAGATTGGAGAACTTTTAAGGAGAAAAGTGTCACACTGTCCACCATGGAGTCGGAGTTTGTGGCCATGACGGAAGCTGCAAAGAGTCTCGTATGGTTTGATCGCATCCTTAGTGAATGTTCAGAGAAGGGTTTTATAGAAAATAGCAGGTTAAAACCAGTTTTGAGAGTAGACAATCAAGCTGCAATAGATTTTGTAAAATCACCTATTGAGCGCTCAAAGCATATTGATATAAAATTATTTTTTATTCGGGAATTGGTTTACTATGATAAGTTTAGTTTAGTTTTTGTAAGAAGCAAGGCTAATTTAGCTGATATATTTACAAAGCCCCTCACCAAGAATTACCTGCTCCGGTTCATTGAAGGTATTTGTGATATAAAATGTTGAATATAATCTTCATTGTTATGTTGAATCCATATGTTTATACATTGTTTGAAGTTTTTATAAATGTCTTGCATAAATTTTGTTAAAGAGAATTGTGTTTTAAATTTTTAAAGTACCTGTAAATGTGTTTAGTAATTTTTGCTAGTATAATATACATATATATATTTTTAAATAAGAGTTAAACATTATTGTATCTGAAATTTATTTGAGATTTTTGAATTAATGAAATTTAAAGTAATTAAATGGATTCTCTAAAAGTTAAAAGTTTATAAACTTGATTACTATAATTAAATTTTTTTATTGGTAATACTGCTATATGTTAAATTTATCAAATGGTATAGAATTGTTTGAATTCTTTATTGCTTAATGTAGTTTTTCATAATTACAGGAACCTGATGTTCATTAAATGTTGAATGTGTATAAAAGACCTGGCCAGGAAATTTGAATGCATGAACTTGCTGAATGGAGATAAGGAGTGAATCTGCAGTTTGTGATGATTTTATATCAGGTTCTTGTTAAAAATTCATCTACAATTTGTCTTCAAGGATTGTATATTTGCCTTTGCTGCTTTGGCTGAGTTGTTACAGTTTGAGATGTTGCAGTTTTAAATTGCTTTGCACCTGCTCTGCGAGTGAATTTGTACTTGAAATTAATTGGAAGTTGGACAGAAGCATTACAAAATAATGGATTTTCGAGGAAATGTGTACAAATATTTTTTTCACTCATGAACAAGGAATTTGTTTTTCTTTATTGAAAATATAGATATCTTGAAGTATGGTACCTGGTGTTGCATTTTTTTAAATTGTTGATTGGCCAAATTTTTTTTTGTATATTGTACAATTATGCATACTTAATCTTTATTAACAATTAAGACACTAACAAGATAATTTTTTAGTATTGAATTTTATTGATGAATGTTAAATGTTTTTTTTTTTTTTTTTTTTTTTTTAGAATTTGTGTTTCAGTTGATGAAAGTGTTCGAACTGCTGAACTGAATATTATGTGATAGGGTTAGTTACGTGTTGTGTGTAATCCTGGCTCAACACTTTGTTTTATCGTGCATCATTTTGGAATTTTTTTTTCAAAATTTGTTTTGGTGAAGTGGTATAGTTTGGGTGAAGTTTTGCGAAGTGTCGAGAGGGGGGGACAGTTGTTAGGTTTAAAAACCTCCCAAGTTTAGTTATGTTCTCAACACTTCTTAAATTACATTTAATATAAACTTAATTTAAAATACATTTATTCTTGTTAGCTTACCCATTCCTATTGTACTTTATTTTCATGAAGCATTTCTTAATTTAACAGTTTAAACTTTAAATTACACATGTTTATCTTTTGCCCTGAGCTCTGTTAAAACCACACTTCACTCAATGTTTTGACAACTGTCTGTTTTGGCCTGCTGGCTTGTATGATGATATCATACACTCACACACTCAGGTAAGCACAGGAAGTTCATACACTCATTAAACATTCATATTTTGATCAGCTGTTTGAGGAGAGGGAGTTACTTCCTGCTTCTAGTCATTTCTTTCAGCCCTTTAAATACAGTGAGTTGTTTTGCTGATGTTGCTCTTTACTTTTTCAATCTTGTGGTTTTGCTGGCTAGGATGTAAAGCTTATGGCAGATGTTTTCCATTTAAGCAGTGAAGTTAATATGTAGTTTATGTTTTCTTTCAACATGAGAATTAGATATGAGATACATTTTTTCCTCTCAGCTGATATGGTATAGTAAGGTTTATTAAATATGTTTCTGAAATTAATTGTGTGTTGAGTCAGGAGATTGTTTACAAAAGTAAAAGTGAATTGTTTTTAAGAAGTAATCCTTTTTCTATTGAAATGAAGAAACAGATTGATTTATTTAATCTGATAAAGGCATGTTTATTTATTTTTGAGAACTTGTTATTTTGTTTGAAGAAATAAAAATGTTTGTTTGTTTTTTAAACATTTCTCTCTGTCAAGTTATTTTTACACAGCTCAGAAGTAATTTAATGAAACTACAATTAAATGATTGATTGGGGAAACAGAGTTTATTTAAAGATGACATACTTATTTAATGAAATTATTGAATTTTAAATCATGCTTCATATGGGCTTCTTGCTGCATTTAAGATATAATGAAATGGCTCTGCTACATTTTAAGACAGTTTGTTTTTACAAACTGATACTTTTTTAGGAGACTTTTTTAAGCGGCCATGTTCGTTTCTCTTTTGGTTGAGTGGCCATATTGATTTTCTGTTTTGGTAGAGCGGTCATTTTGTTTCTCTTTAGGTTGAGCGGCCATATTGATTCTCTGTTTTGGTTGAGCGGCCATATTGGTTTTCTGTTTTGGTTGAGCAGCCATGTTGTTTCTTTTTTAAGTTGAGCGGGCATATTGTTTCTCTTTTTGGTTGTCCGGCCATATTGGTTTTCTGTTTTGGTAGAGCGGCCATATTGGTTCTTTTTTAGTTAGGCGGCCATGTTCGTTTTTTTAGTTAAGCGGCCATTTTGTTTCTCTTTTGGTTGAGCGGCCATATTGATTTTCTGTTTTGGTAGAGCAGCCATTTTGTTTCTCTTTTGGTTGAGCAGCCATTTTGTTTCACTTTAGGTTGAGTGGCCGTATTGGTTCTCTGTTTTGGTTGAGTGGCCATATTGGTTTTCTGTTTTGGTAGAGCAACCAGGTTGTTTCTTTTTTAGTTAAGTGGTCATTTTGTTTCTCTTTTGGTTGAGCGGCCATATTGATTTTCTGTTTTGGTAGAGCGGCCATTTTGTTTCTCTTTTGGTTGAGCAGCCATTTTGTTTCTCTTTAGGTAGAGCGGCCGTATTGGTTCTCTGTTTTGGTTGAGCGGCCATATTGGTTTTCTGTTTTGGTAGAGCGGCCAGGTTGTTTCTTTTTTAAGTTGAGCGGGCATATTGTTTCTCTTTTTGGTTGTCCGGCCATATTGGTTTTCTGTTTTGGTAGAGCGGCCATATTGGTTCTTTTTTAGTTAAGCGGCCATGTTCGTTTTTTTAGTTAAGCGGCCATGTTCGTTTCTCTTTTGGTTGAGTGGCCATATTGATTTTCTGTTTTGGTAGAGCGGTCATTTTGTTTCTCTTTAGGTTGAGCGGCCATATTGATTCTCTGTTTTGGTTGAGCAGCCATATTGATTTTCTGTTTTGGTAGAGCGGCCATTTTGTTTCTCTTTTGGTTGAGCAGCCATTTTGTTTCTCTTTAGGTAGAGCGGCCGTATTGGTTCTCTGTTTTGGTTGAGCGGCCATATTGGTTTTCTGTTTTGGTAGAGCGGCCAGGTTGTTTCTTTTTTAAGTTGAGCGGGCATATTGTTTCTCTTTTTGGTTGTCCGGCCATATTGGTTTTCTGTTTTGGTAGAGCGGCCATATTGGTTCTTTTTTAGTTAAGCGGCCATGTTCGTTTTTTTAGTTAAGCGGCCATGTTCGTTTCTCTTTTGGTTGAGTGGCCATATTGATTTTCTGTTTTGGTAGAGCGGTCATTTTGTTTCTCTTTAGGTTGAGCGGCCATATTGATTCTCTGTTTTGGTTGAGTGGCCATATTGGTTTTCTGTTTTGGTTGAGCAGCCATGTTGTTTCTTTTTTAAGTTGAGCGGGCATATTGTTTCTCTTTTTGGTTGTCCGGCCATATTGGTTTTCTGTTTTGGTAGAGCGGCCATATTGGTTCTTTTTTAGTTAGGCGGCCATGTTCGTTTTTTTTAGTTAAGCGGCCATTTTGTTTCTCTTTTGGTTGAGCAGCCATATTGATTTTCTGTTTTGGTAGAGCAGACATTTTGTTTCTCTTTTGGTTGAGTGGCCGTATTGGTTCTCTGTTTTGGTTGAGCGGCCATATTGGTTTTCTGTTTTGGTAGAGCGGCCAGGTTGTTTCTTTTTTAAGTTGAGCGGGCATATTGTTTCTCTTTTTGGTTTTCCGGCCATATTGGTTTTCTGTTTTGGTAGAGCGGCCATATTGGTTCTTTTTTAGTTAAGCGGCCATGTTCGTTTTTTTAGTTAAGCGGCCATTTTGTTTCTCTTTTGGTTGAGCGGCCATATTGATTTTCTGTTTTGGTAGAGCGGCCATTTTGTTTCTCTTTTGGTTGAGCAGCCATTTTGTTTCTCTTTAGGTTGAGTGGCCGTATTGGTTCTCTGTTTTGGTTGAGTGGCCATATTGGTTTTCTGTTTTGGTAGAGCGACCAGGTTGTTTCTTTTTTAGTTAAGCGGTCATTTTGTTTCTCTTTTGGTTGAGCGGCCATATTGATTTTCTGTTTTGGTAGAGCGGCCATTTTGTTTCTCTTTTGGTTGAGCAGCCATTTTGTTTCTCTTTAGGTAGAGCGGCCGTATTGGTTCTCTGTTTTGGTTGAGCGACCATATTAGTTTTCTGTTTTGGTAGAGCGGCCAGGTTATTTCTTTTTTAGTTAAGCGGTCATTTTGTTTCTCTTTTGGTTGAGTGTCCATAATGGTTCTCTCTTTGGTTGAGAAGCGATATTGGTTTTCTTCTTTGGTAGATTGGCCATATTGTTTAATGTACTTGCAGAGGTTCGAATGACATCTTTGATATAGATATGAATGATCTTTAAAGAAAGGTTCCTTTTAAGGCGGTATTAAAAAAAAAAATATTTTTCCACACTCAGCTACTCAAAATTTTGAGACACATTTTCACTCATTTTTAAAAGTAAAAACATGAAACTTGGCAACGGGATTTATGAAGAGATTTATAAGTAACTTGTGTTTTTATTTTTCATTCAATTCATTAGAAATTGATTTAGAAACAATTATTTTCACAGTACGATTATTTTCTTTTGTTTCCAGCGCTATCGCTTCGGGAAATTCGGTTCAAAATGTCCACTTAGACAGCAATTTTTGAAACATATTCTGCCTTTATCAAAAAATTGCCCCATACGGACATTATAAAGTTTCTGAATAAGAGAACCTGCCCATTGGATGCATTTTAGAGCAAAAGTGAATTTAAAAATAAGTCACAAAATAAGCAGTTTGGATTTGAATGCACCTTAAGACGAAATTTTATTTTTTATAAAGGCTAGTAAAGAGTAAACATTGAAAAGGTCATCGTGTTGCACAGCCCTGGTGTAGAGTGTGTCTGAAGGACACTCCAGCTATCCTGGGTTCCAATGTGTATTGTGTACCTGTACAGGAAGAAGAAGGCTCGGCGTTCCTATTTTAAACAAACAAGCAAATGCAAACATTCTTCTAATACACCTTGCGCTTGGTGCGATGGAAATGAATGGGATGCCATTTAGGAAGGAGAGTTCGGAACACTACAAAGATCGCATACAATAAGTTTATTGGAAAAGTGACAGAGAAAAAGTTCTTACTTGAATTGAGAATACACTAAATTAAAGACGCTGAAATGAAGAGAACCATTTCAAAACTAAAAAATATTTATTTTGAAATCAGAAGAATATAGGTTCCCCTTAACCTACCCATTTTTTATTTATTTATTTTATTTTATTTTTTTCGTAGAAAAAACGGTACTTACGTATTATCCGTGCCAGGAGATGGATCGCCAAAAATGGCTGCCAAGTACCAATCTTATTTATCGTTGCCAATCATGTTTTCAAATGCAGTAATTTAACATTATCAAATAACATTGTTAAAAATTGTAATTAATATAAAATAAATAAAATGTAATATATATTTATTAAATTTATAACATTGTTAAAAATAGTAAATAACATTATTTTAGTAAAATTAATAAATGGTAAATAGCATAGTAAATAAGAAAGAATAATATTATAGATTATTCCCAGGCATGTACCATGCAGCAAGAAAACAAAATAGAAGCGTTACTATCAGGGTTGTTAAAAATCATGATTTTTTAAAAAAAAATCAAAAAAATCGGATTTTTTTGATTTAAATCAGATTTTTTTTATTTAAATCGGATTTTTTTGATTTTTTTAAATATTTATTTAGTATAATATTATTTGTGCACTCTGCACATATTTATTTATATTTCCTGTATAGATTTACATATTTCTATTAATTTCATTACAATTTCTAGATAAGAATTAAAAATAACTTAAATTTAAAATTGTTGCAAACAAATTTAGATGATTCATTTAAAATTTAAAACATTCTAATATTAAATTGTTATACATATAAATATGTGTGTTATATAAATTTCTATTTAATTTTAAAGTTATTAAAATTTTCTTTCGTGTATTACTCCAAATAACACAGATTTTATATAACAACGTATAATAAATACAACAAAGAATGCTAAATGCATATGGGTATATATTTATTATGCATCATGCAAGAACAATTCTATAATTTTTAAGTTATGACAAAATATTAAATAGAAACAGTTTAACATTGGTGAATATCTATAAACAGATAATTGTTTAAATTATTAATATAAAATTATAGTTTAATATTAGATTACAATTCAATCTTTTACAAAATCTGGTTTTTATTTTGTAATTATTTACATATATGCAATTATATTAATATTTTTAACTATTTATGCATTTAAGGTTTTGTATAAGAACACCAATTTGGCTGCTTTATCATTTCCTAATTTATTTCTAAGTTTAGATTGAACTAAACCATATGTTGAAAAAATCCGTTCCACGGAGGAAGAAGTAGCTGTTGCTGTAAACAGTTGCTCTATGGCTTTCTTTACACTCCCCTCACCATCTGATACACAAATTTCTGAATCAAAGTGTGTTTTCCACCAGTCTAAGGGAGAAATCTTTGTTACGATGTCTTCATCAAATAAAAATTTAGAAAAAGGATCAGATTTTCCTTGAAATTTCATTATCACATATATAAAATGTGAACTGCATTTGTCTTTAGCAAAAAATAAAGCTTTCTTTTTTTCATCATTAGTCAAATTCACACTATACTATTCTAAAGGCACCAAATGCAAGGTAATCCTATAACTAGAAGTGTGAAGCTATCAATTATCAGTGTTATCCCTCCCCTTACTCAGCCATGGTCAATTTTAGAAAACAATCTTGCTTACTTGACAATACGAATGACTGCTTAGTGCTTAGCTTAGTACAATAACATTTCTTATTTTTTTTTCCATTGCAATAAGCAATGAATTCTAGGAAAAGAAAGAGGAAAGGGATCAGTTACAGGGATTAAAGTATTTTCAATTATAGAAGAAACATGAAACTGGAATTAATTCTATGTTAGACAAACAGTCCAAATATTTATGTTATAATTAGTTCATGTATTGATCACATTATATGATCAATTACATAAACATCAACATATGGGATATTGTAATTTGCAGGTAAATGTAAAAAAAAACTTGTGAATTATGTATAATTTGCTTTAGAGACAGTGACTCTCCACTGAAAATACTATTATATTAAATAGCTTTAGCTTCAGCATCTTGCTTTCAAAAAATGGAAGTGACTAAGAAAAAAAACTTTAAAAATTAGTAAGTATTTATCAGTAGTTTTGGAGAATGTACTATGGATAGATAATATTTTTAATGCAGTGTTGCATTTACTTTCATAATATAATCGTGTTTTTAATCTAAAAAAGTTTTATTTAATGTTATTAAAAGGTAATTTTTAATCTGAAATGAATGATTTTAACTTTTATTTTAACATGAATGAGGAATTTGATCCTTATTCAGCCAGTAAATATGAATGTTAAAAAAACTGATTTAAATCAAAGATTTTTTTGAAAAAATCATTTGATTTAAATCATGATTTAAATCACGATTTAAATCAAACAACCCTGGTTACTATAATTAGTAATATTGGCTCCATGCCTGGCACAGTTGGCTTAAAACTGGCATGGATAATACGTAAGTACCAAAAAAATTTAGAAATCATCTCATCAGACTGATAATGAAACTTCAGTGAAAATCTTCGTTTCAATTTTAAAAACAGCATTTTTTTTTTTTTTTTTTTTTTTTTTTTAAATCAGGCTACGACACCACCTTATAAGCTAACCCATCAGACTTAAATTTTAATGTTTCGAACTAAAATATGAAATAAACGAGGCATCCGAATGGTCTTCCAACCCGGAAGATTTCGGAGTTTATGCTTATTATAAGTGGAAGTTCCTCCCCGGAACAACAGAAACCCCTCCCTTAGAAAAATGTCTGAATGAACACTGGGGGCAAACCAAGGAGGAATTGGAAAAATACGATTGAAGGGAATACGATTACAAATGAATGACGGTATTGCACTCAGGACATTTTTAGCATTCTGTTTAAAAGCTGAAAATTATCTCCATCTAGAAAATAATCGTTTGAACCGGTAGGATATGCGTGCTGGAAAATATCTAACAAATGTCGATGGGTTAACAATTAATTTAAAGCATAATGAATACGGACCCGTGTCGATTTCAAGGGGTCGTAAAAGGTGAGAGATTCCGCCGCCCCCCCCCTTTTTTTGGAACTCAGAAATATTTTGACTTTTATGCGTATTAATGGTCAACATTATTCCCCGAAGCTTCAGCAGAAAAATCATCCGAATTCAACACTGAAACAGAAGATTCTGAGGTCCTTTCATTTTACAAGTTTTTTATCTTGCTGTAGCTAAACAGAGATCCTTCTGGAGCTAAATGTTTAGTGCTGCCATCTATCCCATATTCTCAAAACCAAAAGAGAAATCTTTCATGCTATTTATTTTTTTTCTAAAGCACAGCAGTTTAGAAATTCGGAGAATGGACCGCACAATAGGCGAAATACGGTATTCTCGTACGAGAATACCGAATTCAAAAGAAAATATGGTACTTTTCGGTTAGCCGGGCGCCAGTGATATATATACATGTATATATATACATATATATATGTTATATAAAAAAATTATTTATTCCGTATCCTTCCATTTTATTCGCATTAATCTTTTAAATTAATCTAACTTCTGACATAGTCAGTATTTCCTTAATTTTTAATAATATTTATTCCTATTTAAAGTCCTTTTAAAAGTAAATATCCGTATATTAATAATTATCTTATTCCAGCCAGAATTTGGTTCTAGGGGGGGTTTTGAGTTTCTGATAAAGGTGGTCGCCGGTTATATGAATCACTGGTTAATGGAATCAGTCTTTTAAATGAATGAAATCATAATGCTTTTCTCCGCAATTAAGTATGTTATGATTCATTTAAACAACATTAGAGTTACAAACTATAAAATGCACCAATGAAATAATACAAAACTAGATTAGATTTATAAAGTGTTTAAAAATGATGAGGGGCAAACTTTAAGATGGAAGAGTACAGCACAGCAAATAATTTTATATACAGTACAGTCGCTGAGTTTCACACGAAAAGTTACTTGTCAATCATATTTGACGTAATAGTAGACAATTTTAAAGCATTAAAATAAAGTATTCTGAACAACGCGAAACTTTCCGATTCATTTTCTAAAATGAAAACATATGCAGGCATGATAATTCAAGTGATTTGTTATCGAAGAGTTTTTCATTATAAATGAATTACATATTGAATTATAAGCTATTGTTGTCTCAAAATTACTGACTCTTAATGTCTTGGAATTATTCTACGAATTATTTTTCAATGTTTGCCTTCAATAATTGAATTCAGTTGGAAATGAAAAATGTTGACTCTCACTCTGATTCGTCTTACCTAAAGCAAAGATCTTACACAAAGTTTAATCTTAGCATTGTGCCAAGCGCACTTCAAAAGGAGGTCACAAAGTAGCAACACTGTTTTGATCCATGCCGTTGTTTTCTAGATGGGTTTTTAATTAATATCTCAGATAATTACAGACACATTGAAAATTATTACCAACAATCCTTAGATGATTCTGCGTCGATAACCCTCAACTCCCCGCTGAGCACCAGAAAAATAAGACACATGAGTGATCTTATAATAGTTCAGTTTTTACTTTTTAAGTATGGAACCTTAATAATGGTGTCGAAATTCTGGTAACCATCTCCTCTCTAACATTGGCTATATTTTATACAACAATTTCCAAACAATTTTTTGGTACAACAATTTCCAAAGGGGTGTAAGAACAAAAAACATTCTAAAATTGCGGTTTCTACGATATTGTTGATTCTAGCAATTTGAAATTTAATCTCACGGTTACTTTAAAAAGATGTAAATGCTCACTAAAAATGGGTCTCTAAAAAGTTCGAAATTTAAAAAGGGGAAAGGAGCAGTAAACGTTCTAAATTACCATTTATTTGTGCAGTTAGAGCTGTATGGAGAATTTCGCTGTCAAAATCGGAGATGAAAGTGATCGTAATTTTTGGGGTATTTACGTTCATCGAAATATAGGAAACAGTCCACAGCAAACAAAAAACCAGTACAATCAAAGACGCATAATCATGTGAAAACTTTTCTTTATTTTCGGACACATCGACACATCTGGAAAGGGCGAGGGTCCTCTTTACGCCTCTAAATAATCGACCTTCTTGTTCAACAGTTAGAGAAGATCTGATCTAATTTTTCAGATACATTTTCACCAACACATAAATGAAAATATGCCAAACACTACATTTTCTCACCAGGCATTCGTGGTTTTTTTTTTTTTTTGAGAAAGCCAGACATGTGTTAGCAGCGAACACAAAAATGTTGATATTGCATATCTCATGCAGGAATCAATTTATGAAAACGGCGCCTGCATTTAACACAAGATACGAAGAAAGACAAAACAGCATATGTTAAAGTCATCTGCAGTACATTAAAATAACGAATTGAAACCACAGAGAAGAAACGTACTTTTACTGTTACAATGAAAAATCTGGGAAAATTTTTAGCTATGAAGAAATGATTACTTTCGAGATTAAAGAATAAAAAGATTTTGCATGCAGACATTAATTCACATAGAGAAACTTTAAGATAGAAAAATTAAATTTTAGAATAAAACATAAAATATATATGATTCTATATCATAGGCTGGAAACATGAAATTTGGCATAGTTGTTACTTTAGAGACTTAAATGCTAGCCCAGAACAGTTAGCAGCAGCAAAAAAATGTTCTAAAATTGCGATACAGTTGGTATAGAAGCTTGGAATTTGGCATGGTGGTATCTTTTGGGATGTAAATGCTCTCTAAGAACGATTTCTAAAGAAATTCTAAATTTAAAAGGATGAAATGGGCGGAAAACGATCTGAAAATGATCTAAAAGCAATTAATTAGGAATTGTTTGTGCTAGATATGTGAAATTTGGCACGGCTGTTACTCTAGAAATATAAATGATCATCCGGAACAGTTTTCTAAAATTTAGAAATGTAAAAGGTTGCAAGAACAAAAAAGTTCTAAAATTGCGATTTGTGTGATACAGTTGGTATAAATGCTTGGTGTTTGACATAGTGGTTACTTTTAAGATATAAACACTCGTTCAAAACGGTTTTTAAAAAATTCAAAATTTTAAAAAGTGAAATGAGCAAAAAACGTTCTAAAAATGTTCTAAATCATAATATATTTAGAACTTTTAGGGCTAGACTCTTGAAATTTTATATGATGGTACTTAAGAAACGTAAATGCTCGCCCAGAATTTATTTTATTCGAAATTTAAATGAATGCAAGAGTAAGAAGCATTCTAAAATTGTGATTGATGTGATACAATTGGTGTGGAAACTTGGAATTTGGCATGATGATTACTTTTATGTAGTAAATGCTTCCTTAGAACATTTTTTTTAAAATTCAAAATTTAAAAAGGATGAAATATGCGCTTTCACAGTTTTAAGTAGAATTCTCGCCGTTTAATTGAATCGCATTGTTGGATAGAGTTTGATTTAACAAAGCGGCGGATTCCGCTAAGGCGGAATTTTGATTCATATAAGCGGTAATTATAGTAATTTTTTTAGCTCTGGGGGGTGTTTTAACCCCCAAACCCCCCCTTTGGCTGCGCCACTGTCTTATTCTAAATCTTAATCTAAAATTTTAAGTTTATTCGTAGCTTTTATCAGCTCCCCAATCTATAAAATTTCGAGACGCGTTCTCATTTCGAATGTTTTTTAAAAGCCATTTTCTTTTTATTATTATTATTATTATTATTATTGCTCTGATTTTTTCGCACGCTTGGGATTTTAACTTCAAAATTGATCCGCGCCCAAGTAAGGAATTCTTTACTGTCTTAGCTCCTCCCTCTAGCCTCATTTGCTGGTCCGTAGGTCGCCTCTCACTCATTGGGTTGTGTGCTCGTGACGTAAATTTCTGTATGTCTCCGCAGAGAGAACAAAACTCGCCCGCATCGGTCGGAGAATGAGATTTTCGACGTATCTGAAAGTGTAAACAAATATGTATCTGGTGTTTTATTATCGTAGAATATTCATTTCGGCCATTAAACACCTTTAAATCAATGGAGTACCAACGTGAAGCCCGAGGGCTATATGTTTTAACCTGTGGGAATTATCGTTGCATCGCTCGTATTCTAAATAAACTATTTGTCTGAAATTTGGCGAGCATTTACTGGAGAAGCTCTTGTGGACTCATTTCATTACCTCACTACTTCGCCATGATCGTGAATATCAACTGCAATATGTTAGTTCTTTAATAGACTACCCTTTTCTCATGGAATAATATTTCTCGTAATGTCTCCTCTTCGTCAAAATGCCACATATATACATACATATATGTATACGTAGATATGTGTATATGTGCATGTATATATATCACTGGTGCCTGGCTAACCGAAAAGTACCGAAAATATTAATAAATACTACATTTTTTAAAATTTCGTTGCAAAATTATTTATCTCATTGCGAATACGCTCACATACACTGCGGTAATACTTAAGTTCGACTACGGACCAGACATTTTTTGAAGTAAAATTTGGTACGCTTATTCGTCGCTCTCGGGCTTGTTTGTTTAAAATAGGAACCCCGAGCCTTCTTGTCCCTGTACAGGTACAGAACACAGACTGGGACCCAGGATAACTGGAATGTCCTTCAGACACACTCTACACCAGGGCTGTGCAACACGATGACCTTTTCAATGTTTCCTCTTTACTAGCCTTTATAAAAAAAAAAATTCATCTTAAAAGGAACCTTTCTTTAAAATCATTCATATTTATATCAGAGACGTTATTCAAACCTCTGCAAGTGCATTTAAAACCAAAAACATTCTTTAAAATTGAATCTTGCGTATTTTGACAGTATGATATCATTATTTCTTATATAGTGTCATTTTCTTTTTTTTTATGTTAAGAAGAAAAATTCAGAAAAATAAGCGTTTCTCTACCTCTCTCCTCCATGCATAAAAGTCCAGCTTTTTATTTTCTTTCTTTCTTTTTTTTTTTTTTTCTTTTTTTTTTTCTTTGTTACACTTGGCCGTTCCGATGCTTCTATACACTGCAGCAATGCCTGGCTCCATTGCAGAAGTTATTACACATGAATTTTACATTAGAAACTGGATATTTAATGACTTGAATTTAAAAAAACGATCCACATTATGACCTCCGTCTTACTAAAATCTATGTGATAAGACATATAATGGGTCGATCCACTGCCGAGAAATCGTGTCTATTTTATGGTCGGATTGGAGTGGATACACAGGAAGCTTTGCCCACTACGCTTCAATAGTGTGGGTGGAGCCATTTCCGAGAAATCGTGTTCATTCAGAGGAGAGCTGAAGGGCCTATCGTTATCTAGATACACCGCGGCAATGCCTAGCCCGATTTCAGAAGTTTTGTCACACTTAGGGTTTGCACTAGAACTTTGACCTTTAACACACATAAACCCATAAAAAAACTTCCACGGCCCACTAAAATTAGGAGGGTGATAAAACAATGCAAAAAGAATACATGTTATTTCTTGTATTATTGACTAACACAAACAAAATGTTGAAAACTGAAAAAACTCTCAGAGCCAAAATAATTTACCCTTATTTGTATATAAAAAGAATTTTAAAATTTTTATAAACTTATTTTACACTTCAAAGAATGATACAAATCCTTATATACATTAACTTTTAAAGAACCCATTTTCTTCGTAAAATACAATGTGATACATTATAGTCTATGGCAGAAAATTGTTTGAAGAATATTCTCATGGTGCCGTACTATTTAAAACATTACGGAATGGATCTGCAATGTTGATACAATACGCAGAGTTTCCCCCAGGTTAAAAAATGGGCAGGGCACTACTGTTGAAAAAAAGGGCACTTTTTTAATTCTTAACGGCAGTTTTGTATTCTTAAGGGCACTTTTTGGATTCTTGAGGGTACTTTTCGGATTCTTGAGGACACTTTTTTTAATTGTTAAAGTATTCTTTTGTTTTTTAAAGCCCCTTTTGATATTTAAAAGTCAGGGCTCTCTTTTTAAGACAACATTGAGTCACTTTTTACTATGAAAGCAAATTTTTTAATGCAAAAAGGAGAAAGAGCACTTTTTTTACTGAGGAGCAAGAAGGGTGTTAATTATTTTACTAGAAGGGGCAAGAAGGGTGCTAATTATTTTTATGAGGGGCGAGAAGGGTGCTATTTTGTAAACCAAAGGGCAGGCAGGGTGCAGTACCCTTCTGAAACTGTCTGGGGGAAACTCTGCGATACGCACTACAAAATAGTTTGCGTAGCAATTATTGTTTATTGACAGGAACACACAAATGATTAGATTGCCACGCGAAAACATCCGCTCGCTCATGTTAATCCTATGGGGCAGTTATTTTACAATATCTCGTTTGCATTTCAATATTTTTCAACGATTTTTTTTTTAAATTTTTTTTTACGTATTTAAATTTTTTATTTTGTTAAATAATAACTAAAAAAACAATGCTTTAAATTTTGAAAATAATGTATGAAATATAAATATGCAGATTGAAGTGACGGCGGAGGGATACGCTAGAATATTAGAGCTCCTTGAAGGGCTATTTCGTATTTAGCATATACATATATAGGGCTCTCAGGGGCCTGTAAACACAATCTATAGAGGACCGTCCGATATCTCCGGACATCACAATTTCTGTGCACATTCCTGATTCTACCATTTCCATATTAGTCCATGTCATTTACCAGGTCAGGTACTTGTATGTCCGCTTAAAAAAAACTTTAGATTACACCAATTTCAAAGTAGAATTCGTTTTGAATTGTTTTCGCATTTTTATTTATTAAATTAACCAAATGTGTTTAGTAATGACCAAAAAAAAAAAAAAAAAAAAAAAAGATTTTTATCAAGCTTTTGAATTTTCCATTTTCCAACAATTAATTTATCATCAATATTTCATTAATCAGCATTACTTAGGGGAGGGGGGGTGTGGACACCAGTTTGAACGTCAGAATAAAGGTAATTCCAATAACAACATAAACTATTGTGGGTTTTTGAAATGTAATAAGTTATGTTTGGAGAATGTTTCGTAATTTTTCTGTAGAATATTAGAGCTCCGGTACTTTTTCCCCTTAGAAATAAAGCCCTACCCACAGGTTCTGTAACACTTAATGTTCTTTTACCTCATTAGGGCCTCATTTAAAAAAAAAAAAACAGAGAGAGAGATGCAAATAATTAAAATATGAACATTTTAATTTACATAATGCGTTTTTAACCTCAACTAGATCTTAGTATTTTATACAGTGTACATAAATTTCATAGAAAATATACACCGAACAGAACTGGAATAAATTAGCACGTATGGCTGGTACTCGCTGCAAACGCGATTCCAAGTAGGTTACTACTTTTTTAATCGAATTGCATTTTACTAAACGTATATATTTTACTATGATATTTATATGTACGATTCCTACACAGGTTAACAAAAAAAAAAAAGTCTATTCTATGAAGAATAATTGCCAGAAAAACGTTCTTAGTAGTTTTATTCAATTTCCAACTAATATTAAATTTTATTTTAATCTTTTAAAAATATATGCACCCTATCTAACTGAAACTTTTCAAATCTCATTTGTTTAAATCTAATGTATATTAAAACTAGTCGTTGGGGGCCACCGTAATACTTACCCATCATGGATATGCATAATGTAAAATATTAAAATAAAAATGTGTAAACTACTTATAAAATGCATTGCAATTCAAATAAAATCGTGGCTTGATGACGTCACAAACTTTAAAGGCTCGATTACTGAATTGCTTGAAAGAAACATCCTTATAACTCCAAAAATAATAATCCTATTAACTAGCGGTTTGTTGCATCTGATTAAGCGTCAAATTTCCAATTAAAATATGTCTTTGAAGTGAAATTTGGATGAAATACAGGGTCATGAAAAATCGAAGAGTGTGGGAAATAGGATTCCAAATATCTCGGCAACTAATTATCCGATCGACTTCATGCTGTATGCAAAATTTATGTTTTTCATTGTCTTTTATATTCACTCCTTACAATAACCAATTTCAAAAATTTTTATATACCTTTTATCAGAACGAATATTTCGAGAGTCCGAAAAAAATAGTTCCGGTTAATCGAGGTTATTGAAATGAAATAGGCTTCTTCCCATTATTAAATACTAAGTACATACCAAATTGTAAGTCTCTATCTCAATTTTTTTTGGGAGATAGAGCGTTTACAGACACACAGACAGACGGACGGCAAATTTTTTTTTCTAAAAATATGTTTTTCGGAATCTCCAGTGTCTGAAACGTGTAAATCCGTCAAAAAAAAATTTCTGATTTTCAAAACGATTACAAGACTTACCCTATACTACGTATGATGGGTAAGTAAAAATGAGAAATAAATTTTTTAATATTTTGAAAATTCCAAACTGGTGTCCTCCCTTTAAATTCTTTTGTTTACACCCTGCATTAAAGGACAATTTATTACTTAATTGTTGTTGTGTCCAGGAAACTGCCATGATACTTTTCATGGAAGAGAGTAGCCAGAGCCTCTAAAGAAATTGGATGTCTAAATAGGCCCCATAATTTGGATACTGAGCCAGATGACGGGGCATTTGTCTAGTTGGGTACACCAGACACTGGCAATTCTCATCCCCAAAAAAACTTTGCATCTGTAACAAATTTAGTGTGCACTAACAATGTTTGAAATTAGCAGTTATTAGCTGTCAAATGCAACTAAATTATTGCATTTGATGACTACAAAATTACTCTTGGTCGTTACATTTGACATTTAGCTTTTTTTTTTAAACATTTATCAACTATTATTTTAAGGGTTAATGTACAAAAAAATTAGTGCACCTTTTGATATAATTTTAACGAGATTCATATGTAGATGCATTATATGTTTATTATTATTATTATGGTACTTTTATGTCAGCTGAGCCCCAGTGATAACTCGCCAAATGTTGTTTCAATTGGCAGCATTTGAATTGCAACCTTTCAAGTGAGATTTTGTTATTTGTATTGATTAATTGCATTTAAGTATTTTATCATGATTATATTTTAGCTATTTTTAAGTAAGTTTTTGAAGATATTATATTGCAGTGTTAAAATATTGGCTATTTGTTATTAACTAATGTTAAAAGACTGGCGAGATTAAAAAAAATTTGACAATCAGTGCCACCCAGCTAACATAAAAGTACCATTATTATTATTATTATCAACATCAGAAATTTTTTTATTTTACATGATTAAGTGCATTTTTCTATTTCTAAATATAGTAATAATTACAAATGCTTTAAGTCAGTTTTACAGTTGCTTCAATTACTTGGAGATTAAGAGCTTCAATAATCTATACTATTAAAAACCGTTCGCGTATCTATCTATGTAACCTCAAAAACTCGAAAACCGCAGGGCGCAGGGATACGAAATTTTGCACACGGGTAGCTGATAGGACGGTCATGAACAATTGGGGCAAAAAATTTGAAAATTTTAAATTGATTTTTGATAAATTAAATATTAATTAAAATCTATCCACAAAGAGATCTCATCAAAAATATGCTTTTTCACAGACTAATCTTCGGTTGGTTGGTTGTATAAAATCTCTTCAGAAATCATTAAATAAATCAAGGTAGGGATCATTGCAATTGCCAGTCGAGTGTTTAAAATCGATGGATCAGAGATTATATGACATGTAGGCAATCAACTTAATTATTGACCGTTTCCAAATGCTAAAAACTTAATTTTAAAAGATTTTATCGACTTAATGAATGATAATTAGCTGGGTTTAAGGTTTTTTTTTACATGACATATATTAGTATGATAGAGATTATTAATACAGAAAACTTTATTTAACAGATTATTTGTTAAATTTGCGGGGATGGGGAGGGGTGGTAAACGACTTTTTATTAAATATCACATATCTTTTACTTGACCGCGCGCCACCTGGCGGTGGTTTTTCATTAATTGACCCTCCGTATTAATAAATCCAAATCTACTGCTCTAATTTCAACAGAACTAATTACATTTAAGAAATTTAACATTTTTTGCTTCACCCTTAACGTTTAAACGCTGTTTTATATAGATGATACTGCTATTTTAGAATAACAGTTTTTGTAAAAAATTAAATTTATGTTCCTAATAAAAGTACAGAGCCCGTATTCAGTTGATGCATACCAACAATCAAAGTTAGTGATTTGTTGTTGAGCACTTGACCGCGCGCCTCCTCCCTCAAGGTTTTTTTTCTCTAACTGTGCTTTATTTCCAAAACTCAGAGAATTATGTTCCAAACTTCTCCAAACCAGTTCCATTTTGCTAAATTACCATAAAAATCAGCATTCATAGCTTCAGGGTGTACTTCTAGAAAACAGTTACCAGTATTTCCGAATAATGGTCTAAGCCAAATATCAAATTAAGTTCCAAGCTTAACCAAATGAATCAATCTTTAAAGATGCATACAGTGGCTCTTTTAATTTATCATTTGCTGAAAGGCACTTGAACATCCGGTCCTCCCCCAACCTGTCCCTCAAGGCTTTTTGTCTAATTCTACCCTGTTTCCATATCTCAGCAACAAATATTCTGATTTCAGCGCTACTGATTCCAAACATCATATTTAACTTAATAATCAACGTCTATATAATTAAAATAAATTTGTGACCACTATTTCTGAATAACAGTCAAAGACAAATTTCTAATTAAGTTCCTAGCTTAACCAAACGAACGAATTTTTAAAGATGCACACTGGTCCTCCTAATTAGTAATTTACTGAAATGAACATCCGCTCCTCCCTGGCACCTCCTTCAAGGTTTTTTCTCTAACTATGCCCCGCTTCCATAACTCAGCAACTATCTTTCCGATTTCAACGCAACTGATTACAAACATTATAATTAACTTAATAGTCACCCTCTATAACATTAAAGTAAATTTATGAGTAGTAGTTAACTATTTCCGAATTATAGTTTAAGCGAAATTTGTAATTAAGTTCATAGCTTAACCAAACGAACACATTTTTAAAGATGCATAGTGGTCCTCCTAATTAGTCATTTTCTGAAGGACACTTGAACATCCCCTCCTTCTGGCGCCCTCCTCAAGGTTATTTTTGTTAGGAAAATCAGAACATGTCCAAGAAATAGTCCCTCATTTCTTAACATTTGGTCTCATCATTCTACACATCCTTCATAAACTTATAGTTTAATATTTATTTAAAGTTTAATAGTTTCTGAAGTTATTATCTGTTGAGTATATTTAAATTATATTTTCATTCTTTTTATATTAAATAAAACAGTATTTTATTCAGGAAAACCTTCATAAAATATGTCTTTGTTTCAGTAATTAAACCTTACTTTGTATTCAAAGTTTGTTAAAACAAATATCATTTTATTCAGGCTTTCATATAAATACACTTAAAGACTAAGGAATAAACTTACTTGTTAAATTAATCTGGTCATATTGTTTCTGTCTTAAATGGAAATATTAATTTAATCTTTACTTTAAATTAATCTTTAGTTTTTCGTTTTGCTGTTTACAATACGTGACTTCGTAGTTCCCGGTAACTTCCCTTGATTGCATCACCCGATACGATACATCGATTCCGATCTACATCATCATAGTTAGCTTGAATACCAAGAGATGGCGTTGTTATGACGTAATCACGGTAAGTGTCAGGAGGCTAACGCTGGAGTGATGTTTTGCATAATGCAACAGTAAAGACGTTCTAGAGATTTCCGGAAGATCGTAATGAGCATGCATAGAGGAGTGACTCGGGAAAGTAGTGGGATATATATGGTTACGTTTGCAGTGAGCGATATCTTCTTCTTCTTTTCGCTCTTTCATTCATCAGTTGTCGTTCGTCTCTCTGTTTTGTTACCTTCATTCATCATGAATGTAATCAGTGATAGTATTAATGCTTTTTGTGCTTCGTGGAGATGAAGGTTTTTAACAAGTGTTAGTCATGATTTATCTCAGTGAAAGTAAATGTTAAGTTTTAGTGAAAGTCAGCAGTTATATTTAAGTAAAAGAAGTAGTGAAAGGTGATGATGATTTACCGTGAAGGCAAATGAATACATTTCTTTATGAACTTGGTGTAAACAGTAAAGTTGAATGCTTTTGGATTTCATCTTTTTGTCAAGTGAACTATTTGCAAAATGAATTGATATTCTATAGTGTTTTTGCTGCTATATATGACCTTGAAGTTAAAGTTCCAGATAGGCAAAAATGTTTTTATCATTTTTGTCACGTCATGTTGTCCTTAAGTAAATTGAATTTGATTTAAGTAATTGTTAAATGTGTGTCATAAGTTTAAGTTCAATTTAAGTTGTAATTGTTTTGTAATTGAGTGTTTAAAAATAAATCCTTGGTTATTTAATATGTTATCTTTATTGTTTGAAACCACTACATATATTTATTTAACTTAGTTGAGTTCATCTTTATTTTATTTATCTGGGGTAATAAAATTCAGCCTTTACATTTCCACTAAATGCGTGTTAACTTTGCTATTTTTCTTTAAACCCCATAGCTATTATTTTCATAATAGTTTATCAATAGGTTATGGGCTGGGAAATTAAATTTTTAATATATTTTAGGATATTTATTTTTTATAAAATCTTATCGTATATTTTTACTTAAATCCTGATAGAATTAATGTAGTGGTTATTTAAAGGTCCCTTACCGATCTTTGAAAGAGGGGGGGCCGTTTTTTTGTAACATTTAAAGTTTAAGTTTAAAGTATAGTTTAAATGCAAGTTTAATATAGTAAAAAAAAAATATATATATAAAAGTTTATTTGATTTCAAGTTTTTATTAAATTTTGTTTTGGATACTATTATAATGGATGTTTAGTTTTCTTAAAGACAGTAATAAAATTTTTTTTTGGACACATGGCGTGATATGTATGGAAAGACTTGTGATCTGGCAGCTAAAGTACATCGCATGTTTAGGGGAAGCAAACTTTTACATAATTTTTTTGAAGAGACTCATTCTGGTTGCCGATTCATTGACGAAGGAGGAAAGTCATCGATATTATGGATATGGATCCAGTCGAAAGCAGAGAAACATGTTTCTAGATGGCTACGTAGATGTAGTTGTTTCTTTTTGTTTGGGGATGAAACGGACTTTGATCTATCATCATCGTTTTCTGTGACTCCGTGTGATTGTGCTGATTTTTCACCATCCGGATTTTTGGAATGAATGCTCTTGGAGTAGTGATTTTTTTTTTCCAAGCTCATCGTGTTTCTTTCTCTGGCATGTCTCTAGCCAGTGGAGCATGCTGGAGCCCTGTGGTTGTGAAAAATAGCTGAAATCGTTTGATTTTTTTGCCGATGAACTTTGAATTCCTGATCTAATAGATGAAGTTCAAGGACTTTTTGGTGTTTTTGGTGTTCTCTTCCGGGATTAAACTGCTGAATTAGGACATTGATATTTTAAATTTTTTTGCTGAGATGTGTGAAAAAAAAAAAAAAATTGTGTTAGATGACGAAGGCCCACCGTCTGTAAAAGTATACCCTATGCTTTATTTTTTTTATTGTGTTTTTGAATAAATAAAAGTTTGTGATGGATCCTCAAATCTTCTAATGTGGATACAAGCTTAAAGTTAGAAAAGTAAGTTGAAAATTAATTGAAGTTGTAAGATATCGTCGGGTCCAATATAAATTGTTTGGAATTTTTGATTAGTTAATTTAAGTTTGAATAGTTTAAATTTGTGAAAGTTTATTTTCATTTGTAAAAATTTGATATATGATCCTGTTATGTAGAATTTTTTTATTGGTTTTAATTTTTAATAGGTTTTCTTTTCAGTTACTTGATGAAATTTTTTTTTTGAAGTTAATGGAATTTTTTTTATAATTGCAGTTTCTTAAAATGTTAGTTTTATTTAGTTTTTTTTTAAGGCACTTAAACTGAAAGATGTAATAAATAGCTTTGAAATAGTTTAAAGTAGGACAATAGTAATCTTAGAGTTAAAAATTTTAAAAGCATATTTTTTATTGTTAAAATTTGTCTATCTACAGTTTTCTCTTAAATTTTTTTTTAAATTAAATTAAAAAATATAATGAAAAGTAAATTTTGATCTAAAGTTTAAATTGTTAATCTTGACTTCAATTGGATATAATTCCATATGTTTTAGGAGAATGGATTCCTGTATATTGGGTCGGGATTATTGCTTTTAATTGCAATGGTATTTGAACTTGAGATTTACAAGCATTTGTATATGAATATTTTTGTGCCTTCTATAAAGTTTAAATTTAATAAAGAAATTCTTATGTTTTATGAATACTATGTTTTATGAATATTAATTTATTAATAGGGGTCATATGAGAATTTTCTAATATGTATTGTGTTTAGCTTTAAGTATAAATTTTTGGGTTGGATTAGATTGATTTCGACCATAAGGTTGATATGTTAGAGATTTGAAACCTTTTTACAAATCTTATATCAAGGGGGTTGATTTTTTTTAGGACAACCAGTTTTGGTTGAGATCTTTATGTGTCTAACCCAGGTTTAATTATTTGTTTAGCTGACTCAGATGTTATGAATAGTTTTGATTTTTAATTGTTTAATTATATTATATTTTTTTTGTCAGATGTGAGTTATATTTTTTTTACATAATGGACCTGATGATGAAGGACTTTTGATGATTTTTAAGGAAGTTTTTGAACTTATGAAGAAAATTTTAGTGAAGATTTCTTGTTGCAGTAATGAAAAATTGTAATAGATGTGTTAGATTTCTTTATATATATGGTCTCTACCAGGAATTTAGAAGTAATGTTTTTTTTTTTTTTACTAATTTTTATTTGAAAGTTATATTTTAAGTAATATTTTAAAGTTACGTTTTATCTCTCACCTTTTTTTTAGGGCATCTACCAGGAATCGTGTTAGAATTTTTAAAGTTATCTTTAAAATTTTCTTAGAGTATATTTAAGCTTTTTAATTTTTGCTATGTAAGATATGCTCTGTTGGTTAGTCATGTAATTTGGACTTAACCTGTTTAAGAGTCCTGGGAATGATGCTGAGGAGGGGGGAGAATTTATTGTATTTATGTTAATTTAAAGAAATTTTTACATTACGTTAACTCATTAATTGGTTATTTTTGATTAAAATTTTTTTTGGAAATATTTTTGAAGGATCATTCTAGGTGAAGTGCTTTCAAGCTGGCCCACTGAAACCAGTTTGGTCCTAATAATTAGTATATTTTAATTTAGAAGTTTTTTTATATATTTTTAGTTTTGCATAACTTAAGAGTTTCTTTTGGTGGAGAGTTAATAAATTTTTGAATTTTTAAGAAAGTTTAAATGAAAAATTGATAAATTTGGAAATTTATATTTTTAGAGTAATATCTATTTAAATAAGTGAGAGGATATGGATATTGAAGTATAAGGAATATCTTATTTGGAAAGGGGGATCTGTTAATTATATAGATTTTAAATTGTGTAAGTTAAGATAAAATATATATTTAAATTTTTGGTATTAGATAAATTTTTAAGAGTTTAATGAAAAAAAAAAAGGATCTCCTTGATAAGGGTTTTAGGTAATTTTGAAGGATTGTGACTTAATGAGTTTTTCGGATTCTGGTTCTTGAAAGTTTAAGGATTTGGCAACTGTTAAAGATCTGGATAGCTGCAGGCGGCTATTTGATATTCATTTTTTAAGGATCTTTTAGTTTAGCTCTGTATGCTATGATCTAGTTGTTTTATTTCATGAACTTGGAGTGGAAATAGACTCAGTCAATCTGTCTTTTCAGAATATTTTAGGAACTGTTTTTAAGGGCAATTGTCATCAGGGGTAGATTGTCATCAACATCATTTCATGATAAAAGGTCTTCAATTCTAAGATAGTCAGGTATTGAAATTTTAAGATTTTATAATTAATATGAAATTTAAAGGTTAAAAATTGACATATATTTTTATCTTTCTTTTGAAGGGTTTACATATTTTTTTTGCAGACTTTTTGCAACTTTTCGCTGTCTCCTGTTCGGCATGCAATTTAATTTCCGTCAGGGTGTGGAGATGGTGCACTTCGCCATTCCTCTTCGGGGAGTTCGAACAGCCCTCGGTTCCGTCTCGGGAGGGTGACCCTTGACCGGTAAATGTCAGAGAACTCTTTCGGGGGGAGTTGTTGGGGGGTTACCGCCATATCAGGGCCTTACCGTGGGCATCGTTATTTTTAATTTTGTGAGTCCAGCTTTTTGTAATGGGAATGCCACTAGGACCCGTGTGTTGTGCAAGAGTGGTAAAATAAAAGTGGAATGTATGTAGAGAAGTTGGTAATTTTTAGTTGGCTGTTAAATAGTTAACTGTTGTAGTTAAATGGTTTTTGGCATTTTTTCCTGGGGGGTCCACTTAAATCATTCGAACCAGGCGGGAATGTTAACTTCCATTTGATTTTTTTTTGTAAAGTAAATTTGTTTGGTTAATTTCATGAAATAATTGAATCCTGGTGTAAGTTTGTTTTTACTGGACATCATTGAGATTTCTATCAAATGTTTTAGGATATTTAAGGAGTGTTGGATATACACTGAGAATTTTGGATATCTTCTGCAATTGGTGAAAATTCTTGAACATAATGCTAAATTTCTCGTGTGGAACTTAGGGTTTCATTTTTATGGAGTATTGTCTATGTATCCACCCTATATCTACGTTGTCTTAATGTGAGAAAATGGTGTGGAATCTTTAGGCCTAAAGTAATGATGATTGAGAAAATGCGTGCTTAGACATTAGTGCTGAAAGGGAATATTGAGATTCTTTGAATTTCAGTATGGTGAAAGTTGAAAGAGTGTTATGTACATATTCAATAAATGTTATAATTTTGATCTCTATTTAGAGATATTACATTTTATTTCTGTGCTGTCCTGTGTGTCAGGGTCCTTAGAGGTAGGTGTGGAGATAGATAATCATAGATTCGAATTAAGAGAGGCAATTATGGTTATAAATAGGATTCTTGGTTCAGGCCGGCATGAATTGAGATATCTTTACTTTTTCTCACCTTAAGTTGCAGAAGTGGATATCATGTTAAAAGGAATTGGTGTTTTCAGTGTATTGTTGTGACATTGCCTGAGAGGGATAGTTTAGAAAAATTATCTGGGAGAAATTGTTTATAGTAAAGGTTAAATTTTTCTGTAATTTGAAATTTTTGAAAATGTTAAATTATGTATTATGGAAATTGAGATTTAGATCAATGGTTAGAGAAAATTGTGTGTTAGATTAATAGTTCGAATTAAATGTTAGAAAATTATGTGATAGGTTGAAAATAAAGTTTAAGTGTTAAGAATTTTTTGGGTAATTTTTTTTAGGCAGATGCGTAAATTTTTAAATGATTTTTTTTTTTTGAGAATCATATTTTGAGTATATATAGAAAGGGTTTTCTATTTTTTTTATATAAGGGTTATTGGTGTCAGGTGGAGCTTATTTGTCAAATTTTCATATTTTTGTATATTTTAGAGAGATGATATATAATTGTATTAAAAACGTGTTGGTAAACTGAATGAAGATGTATTGAGTGAAATGAAGTTTTTAATATATTATAAATTTTTAGACAAGTATTAAAATATTGGTATGTATATGTATAAAATTGAATTGTGTTGGTGTATATGCGTCTATATATTTTTTTTGAAGATTGAGAAATGGACTGAACAGAAGGACTAAGGAGAAGTTTTAATATATATATATGGGAATTTTAATGTGAATATATATTATATTGTATTTTAAGTGTATATTGTATGTGATTTGAATGTACTTTTTAATGAATTGGTGGTCTGGAACCGGTTTTTAATTCTTTTAGTGCAGCTTTTTTGTAATTGAGGCTATATTTCAGAATTCAGTTTTAATTAATTTTTTTTTTTTTTTTTTTTAGTATGGGATGTTAATGTAGAAGTGATGAGAGGGGGGGAACATGTTAGGAAAATGAGAACATGTCAACGAAATAGTCCCTCATTTCTTAACATTTGGTCTCATCATTCTACACACCCTTCATAAACTTATAGTTTAATATTTATTTAAAGTTTAATAGTTTCTGAAGTTATTATCTGTTGAGTATATTTAAATTATATTTTCATTCTTTTTATATTAAATAAAACGGTATTTTATTCAGGAAAACCTTCATAAAATATGTCTTTGTTTCAGTAATTAAACCTTACTTTGTATTCAAAGTTTGTTAAAACAAATATCATTTTGTTCAGGCTTTCATATAAATACACTTAAAGACTAAGGAATAAACTTACTTGTTAAATTAATCTGGTCATATTGTTTCTGTCTTAAATGGAAATATTAATTTAATCTTTACTTTAAATTAATCTTTAGTTTTTCGTTTTGCTGTTTACAATACGTGACTTCGTAGCTCCCGGTAACTTCCCTTGATTGCATCACCAGATACGATACATCGATTCCGATCTACATCATCATAGTTAGCTTGAATACCAAGAGATGGCGTTGTTATGACGTAAGCACGGTAAGTGTCAGGAGGCTAACGCTAGAGTGATGTTTTGCCTAATGCAACAGTAAAGACGTTCTAGAGATTTCCGGAAGATCATAATGAGCATGCGTAGAGGAGTGACTCGGGAAAGTAGTGGGATATATATGGTTACGTTTGCAGTGAGCGATATCATCTTCTTCTTCTTTTCGCTCTTTCATTCATGAGTTGTCGTTCGTCTCTCTGTTTTGTTACCTTCATTCATCATGAATGTAATCAGTGATAGTATTAATGCTTTTTGTGCTTCGTGGAGATGAAGGTTTTTAACAAGTGTTAGTCATGATTTATCTCAGTGAAAGTAAATGTTAAGTTTTAGTGAAAGTCAGCAGTTATATTTAAGTAAAAGAAGTAGTGAAAGGTGATGATGATTTAACGTGAAGGCAATGAATACATTTCTTTATGAACTTGGTGCGAACAGTAAAGTTGAATGCTTTTGGATTTCATCTTTTTGTCAAGTGAAATATTTATAAAATGAATTAACATACTATAGTGTTTTTGCTGCCATATATGACTTTGAAGTTAAAGTTCCAGATAGCCAAAAATGTTTTTATCATTTTTGTCACGTCATGTTGTCCTTAGTAAGTTGAATTTGATTTAAGTAATTGTTAAATGTGTGTCATAAGTTTAAATTCAATTTAAGTTGTAATTGTTTTGTAATTGAGTGTTTAAAAATAAATCCTTGGTTATTTAATATGTTATCTTTATTGTTTGAAACCACTACATATATTTATTTAACTTAGTTGAGTTCATCTTTATTTTATTTATCTGGGGTAATAAAAATCAGCCTTTATGTTTCCACTAAACGCGTGTTAACTTTGCTATTTTTCTTTAAACCCCATAGCTATTATTTTCATAATAGTTTATCAATTTTCTCTAACTGGGCCTAATTTCAATAACTCGGCTAATAATGTTCCCATTTTCTCCAAACCGCTTTTGTAGACCGTCTACTATTACGATGCCTTAAGCAACGGGAACCTGTGTCAGATGTTCGTCCGTAAAGAGGTTTGTTTAGAACAGAATGCTCCCCTGGTGGTGGAAGGTGGAAATAAGATTTTCCGGAGCTTATGAGTATGCCCGGTACACGGTGCCAAAGCCATCGGAGATCCGGGACAGAGTTTCGTTTTTTAAGAGATTTAAGTTTTTTACATTGGTCCGGGCAACGCCGGGCGGGTCAGCTAGAATAATATACCTTATTAAAATCCGTGCGTGTATCTATCTATGTAACCTCAAAAACTCGGAAACCGCAGGGCGCGGGGCTACGAAATTTGGCAAACGTGTTGTTGGTAGGAAGCCCATGAACGATTGGGGCAAAAACATCGAAATTTTTAAATAGTTTTTAATGTTTTTGACGAAGTTTTGCCTTTTTTTATGTCAACCCGTAATCGTGTGAGTTCTAAACAGTTCTAAATGTTTACTGCAATGTGAGATATACATATTACGGATGCCACGCTGCAATAGTAAGAAGCTGTAGCGGGTATTACGATAATTTTTTTACCTCGCATGCAAATAATTAGAGATTATTTAATTGCGCTTCATTATTTCATTTTTTTAAATAAAGAAAAACATTTTATTACAAACATCAACAAAATTTTTATTCTATTTATTCCCTTATTCCAAATATATTGTTTTATCGTCTGCTGCCATAGCAACATAAATTAAGTTTCATTAAAAAAATGCACAGTAGTAAATTTTTTTTTTCTATATTGTATAGTTATTGAACAATTCAACACTTTAACAGGGGAATTAAATTCATTTTATTCACTTTTTAGAATCAAATTCATGAACTCCCGTGCGTAGAACGGGTTAAACAGTTAGTTTTAAATAAAAACAAAATATTCGTGCTTTTTTCAAAAGTAGCATACAATATTGCAGTTATGTTAAAAATCAATTTTAGAAATTGCAACTAAAATTTTTAATTTGATGCCTAAGATATTTACAGCAGGCATCATTTGATGCTTACCTTTCATTTCCCAATTTCTATCACTGTGCACCAAATGCCATTAGCATATAAAGTGATATGTGGTTGCTGTTGAGCCTTTGAACCCACAATCATCCAATCACAAATACAACACCCTTCCAACTAGGCTATAGCAAGCCATAATTACTTAATTATACATTAGATTTAAAAATACATATATAACTTACATCTTCTAAACATTTAGATTTGTAGCGCCACGCTATTTTTAATTCATCCGACTCATCATCAGAAGGTCTTGCCTCCAAACAGCATTCAGTAGAAGCAGATGTTGCCTATCAAAGAGATTTAAAAACTTATAATGTGAATATAAACAGAATTCATACACCATATGCAAAACTTTCTAGGTACTTTTTCATAAAACTCAGAACCATGTTTCAATGTTCTTAAACATATAAAAATGCCATGATTTTTATCAAATGAATATATAAAAAATATGATGTTTTCTATTCATATAAAAATATCACTATCATTATTCAAATAAACAGAAAATATTTTAAGCTAAGGAATTCTGGTATTTCCAGCATTGGCACTTTTTAAATGACACTGGCATAGTTCAAGCTTAAGAAAGTGAGATTTGATGCCAAATGATATAAAAAGAAATGAAAACAAAACTGATGAACTATTATGCTTGTATATGTATACATTAAAAAAATTGCTTCTGATTACACATATTAGACAAATTAAATACTGTTTGTATAAAATAATAGATGGCTTTTGTGTGTAAATGTATATATTACATATATTGTGAAAATTTTCGACAAACTGCTTGCATATATGAAACAGCGAATAGGTTTCCAGAAAGTTAAATGTGAATTTTTTTTTTTCTCTTGCCAATGCCATTTTCTCAATCTCACATCTATACATGGGAAGTATCAGAATTTTTAAAACTAGCTAGACAGATCTAGAGTTCAGGGATGAAAGTGCACAAAAGTCATTTTGTAGCAACCCGTGCTCTAGAGATAAGTTCAGGCTCTTTCTGGAACCCAAGCAGTAGAAATTATAATTAAGCTTTAACAATTTTTTTCATGATTATTTTCTCATTTAAAAATCTCTTCTTACATAGAAATAAATTCTCCCTCATGACAACATTTCGTGATTTTCATGTCCTTAAAAATAAATTTAAAATAGCAAATTTGTTATTTATACCCAACCACTGGCAGAAATCTGCAAAAGTCGTAATTCTTACTACTTTCAAATATCATTGAAAAACTATGGCAGAAAGACAGTAGTTTTGTTTTCCTGTAATTCTGAAAAATGACTTCAAATAGAAAGGGATTTCCCACAGCTTATTTATGTTATAAACACTGATTGTGCCAAGACTTCAGAATCAGAAAGAATATTTATTTATATATCTCAATAATCACAATTCATTTCCTTTTCAAACTGATTTTTAAAGGATTGTAAAACACTTTAAGAAATTGGGAATACATTTTTAGCACTTTCCAACCTAGTTGAAAAGGGCTTATGACTTCGGTTTGTCTGGCCGTCTGTCCGTGCTCTAACTCCCGTAAATATGCTCGGATTGCTCTGCAATTTTTATATGTTATTGTCGTTATCTATGGCACGTTCCCTATTTCAACTGAAGTGTGTAGCACTTATAGTTTTCTTACAGGGACACTCAAAAGAATTCCGTTACATTGCGGTCTATGGGGAAAAATCATTTGCGGTTTATTTTAAAAATGTTTCACTATTGTAAACGCATTGAAATTTATATAGATCACTAAGATGCATTAGAAGAAGCTTAATATGGAATAGTAGGTGTATAGCACTTAGAGTTACTTTACAGGGACAGTCAAAATAATTCCGTTACATTACATCTATGGAGAAAAATCGTCTGCGGCTTATTTAAATAATGTTCCACTATTTTAAACGCATTGAAGTTTATATATATTACTAAGGTGCATTACAAGAGGCTTACTACAGAATAGTGTGTGTATAGCAGTCATCGTTCATTTACAGGGACACACAAAATAATTCTCTACTGTGTGTTAACAATAATTCCTGGAAGTGCGTTTTAAGTTACTAAACGCGATTTTAATCTTAACTAGCTTTTTGTCTATTACGTGGTGTGTATAAATTCTGTAGATCCTATACAGGGCAGCACAAAGTTCGCGAACACATTTCCGTTTATTGACAGAAACTCCAGAAGGAGAATTTAAACGGTGCTACGCGTTTCCTAACTAAACTAAAATTTAGCATCCTATGTATACATACAAATCTATAGATCCTATACAGGGCTACATAAAAGTATTCGGATATTTTTCCGAATATTGTATATATTGAAAATTCCTGAAATTACGTTTTTAAATATGTTATGCGTTTTCCAAATTGTTTACTTAGATGTCATCTTTCAGCTTATTAAACGGTAATGATTTGTAAAATTATTTTAGAAGCGTTGGAAAGTGCTACATAATCTATGCTTGATGCATGATTTTTCGTTCTTGTTATTTTTGAAATAGCAACTTTTTATTCTGTTTTCAATTTGTGAATAAATAAAACTTTCACTATGAAATGGTATAAAAATTGAGCTTGAGTCTATCTCATCTATACTGTGCTCAATTTCAACTACACTAATTTTTTGTATAGCACTACTCACTCACTACATTACATTTTTTGTAGTGTGTTACATTACAAACTACTTGAAAAGTAATGACTACCGTAGTTTTGCTATTTGTAACACATTACTTACGACCACTGGATAAAGCATCATATAAATATATTCACAGACACTTCTATGTTTCAAATAAAACTTAAGTTTTCCCAACCTTTTGAAGATTTTTATCTTCTGGGATATTTCAAACTTTTTCATTCTTTCTATGTCTATGTCAACGCTAAAGACACTTAGCAGCAAATAACATAACTTTTAGCTAATTTTGTCATTTAGGACCTTGTTATTCTGAGGCCACAATATGCAATTTACTTAGAATATAAACACATTAGACCTGGAAAAACAAAGTATAATAACATACATTTCCTGAACCTTGAGTTGAGTAACACATTGCTGTCTTCATTGGGTCATGTGCTCCATCAGAAATAGGTTTGGTCTCTGTTTTTGAACCGAATTCAACATTTTTTGCGATGGGCAATTCCTATGGAAGAAGTTGAAAATTTTATTATAAATATTATAAGCTATTAAAAGTAATTGAGATAATCAAATCAACATATTTCACAATAATAAAATTAAAAAATAAAGAATGGAAAGTATATCATTAAAACTATAGCATTAATTTAGCCTTTTTGTATGCTTTAGCTATTTCTTCAGCATAAGAATTCAAAGTGCAAAAAAATGTGTGTTTATTAGATGAATAAAAATTTAAACTATTCATGTATCCAGGGTGATTCAATACCAGTGTGACAAACTTTTAAGAGATAACAGAGAACATTGCATCAATTTTTTTTAAAGGACAGTTGGGTCGCAGTCCCAAATTCAGTTATAAATAAAGGCCCAGAAGCAGAAAATTCTCCAAGTGTCTGTGACGGATATTTCAGCGGCAGAAAATAATCTGCAGGTAAACTATGTTACAATTCAGGATTGGCAGGTCTTTGACATGTGTCCGTTTTTGAGAGCTTAAACTGCTATGTCCAAAACCATCTTATCCAAAACCTCAAATACTACATTGATATGTAAAATTTTACATTAACTAGTACTTATATTATATGAAACAGTACAACATTATATGTAATGTTTAAAGTCTTTTACTGTATATCAATAATTAATATCTAGTAAAGTATTACTGTTACATGCAATTTTTAAACTTGATTTCTCGATATTTACCAGCAACCTATTGGCGAATTGAGCGTTTTTTTCCCCACGATATATTGACGAATTTCACGTTTATTTTCTGTAACCAACCAACGAATATCACTATTGTTTTCCTGCGACCGATTGAAGAAATTTGTGATATTTTCCTGCTACTAATTGACTAATTTTGCTCCTTTTTTTTTAGCAACCGATAAGCGAATTTCCGAATTTTTTTCCCGCGTCTTACAGGTGAAACTCGCATGTTTCTTTTTTTTAAACACGTAATTGTGGAAAATTTCGCAATTGTTTTCACGACCAATCGGCGAATTTGGCTATTTACCTGCAATAGCTTGACAAAATTTACTTTTTCTCGTGACTGACTGACGAATTTTGCAATATTTTCCCGCAATCTATAGACGAATTTTGCGATGCTCTTCTGCAGCAGATGGCAGAATTTTGGGGTTTTTTTTCTGCGACCGACTGAAGAGATTAACGATTTTTTCCCGTAACCAACAGATGAATTTCTAGATAGTTTTCCCATGATCAATTGACGAAACTCGTGATATTTTCCTATGTGTTGCTGGCAAAACTCGCAGGTTTTTTTTTCACACGTTTGTAGGCTAATTTTGCTACTTCCCCCCCCCCCCCTGCGATCGACTGGTGAATTTCGCAATTTTTCCCCCAACCGACTGACAAATTTTGCGATTTTTTCTTCACACGATCAATTAACAAATTTCACAATATTTTCATGTGACCATTTAATGAACTTTGCAAAAATTTTCTGTGCCCGATTGACAAATTTTCGTGTTTTTTCTGCGACCTATTGGTAAAATTCGCAGGTTTAAATATGCAGACGAAATTTTTTTTGCAAATCCGAAATGCTATGCTAATATTAAAAAAATAATAAAAATGGACAGAGCGCATTTGAATGGACAAGTGCATAAAAGAAAAGACAGGGCCTGCTTTTCACTGATTTCTTCAACAGCTGTTCACAGATTTTCACTTTTGAACTTTCTGGCGAGATGCACGCACAGTATATGAGGAAACACTGTTGGTCCATTGAGCAGGGATGTCGAAGAAAAAAAGATATTTAGCTTGCAATGAATGAGGAGATGCGTACTAAGGGTGCACAGAAGATCATAGCGCTCCAGATGCGAAGGGAAAGTGTGACTGCAGCACCGCACCCACTGACGAAGTAAAAAAATCTGCAGAAGGAGGAAAAAAATCTGTGAGCTGAAGAAAATTCCATGGAAAAAAATTCTGCGAGTCTCGAACTTTCTGCTACCGGGAATACAGGGTATCTCACTCCAAGTCAAACATGGATTTCTGTTCATAATTTTAACAATAATGAAAATATTTTATCCAAGGTGTCAACGATTAAAATCAAATGATTAAAATCAATGATTTCAATCATGATTTAAATCAATTGATTATTTTTTTAAAAATCATTGATTTAAATCATTTTTTTATTTAATCTCTAGAAATCCTCATGAAATTTTAAATCTCACTAATGCTGCCTTTTCTTACTCAGTACTATATTCCTCCTCTATTTTTGTCCCTAGTCTTTCCTCACTTGACCATTCTTATCTATTCAAAGTCTCTTTTAGGGTGTTCCTTAATTCTGCACCTGCACCCTTTAGGTTAGGGATGCACAACCTGTGGTCGGCGGATCAATTTCGCCGATCGGACGTGAAAAATTCGCGAATTTTGCCGATCGGGTGCGTAGAAATCGCGAATTTTTCCAAATTTCGCCAATCGAACGTGTAAGAATTGCAAATTTCGCCCATCGGGTGCGTAAAAATCGTAAATTTCGCCTGACGCCTGCGTAAAAATTGTGAATTTTGCCGATCTAGCCCGTAAATATTGCAAATTTTGCCGATAGGGTGCGTATAAATCACGAATTTTGCCAATCAGGTGCATATAAATCGTAAAATTCGCCGATCGGGTGGGTAAAAATCGCGAGTTTTGCCAATCGGGCACGTAAAAATTGCGAATTTTGCCGATCGGGCCCATAAAAATCGCGAGTTTTGCCAATCGGGCGCGTAAAAATTAAGAATTTTGCCGATCGGGATCATAAAAATCGCGAATTTTGACGATCGGGTGCGTATAAATCGTGAATTTTGCCGAATGGGTGCATATAAATCGTAAATTTCGCCGATCGCCTGTGTAAAAATTGTGAATTTTGCCGATCTGGCCCATAAAAATCGCGAATTTTGCCGATAGGGTGTGTATAAATCACAAATTTTGCCAATCAGGTGCATATAAATCGTAAATTTCGCTGATCGGGCAGGTAAAAATCGCGAGTTTTGCCAATCAGGCGCGTAAAATTTGCAAATTTTGCCGATTGGGCCCGTAAAAATCGCGAATTTTGCCGATCGGGTGCATATAAATCGCGAATTTTGCCGATCGGGTGCATATAAATCGCGAATTTTGCCGATCGAGTGGGTGTAAATTGTAAATTTTGCCGATCGTCTGCGTAAAAATTGCGAATTTTGCTGATCAGGCGCGTAAAATTTACGAATTTTGCCGATTGGGCCCGTAAAAATCATTGTTGAAATATTGTTGAATTGTTCTGCGTAAAAATTGTTTTTGTTCAACATCTAATTAGAACGTTGAAGTAATGATGCTGAACATTTTAAGAACTTAATACAGCAGATATATGCACTGGAAACATGAGCTGGATGTGTAAGACTTTAGTGATTAAGTAATTTGAGGAAGCAGGTTTTCACTTTAAATAGTTTATTCAAATAAAAGTCAGATATAAGAAGAGTCACTGTAACACATATTGGATCAATAATAAAAATGGAAAACAAACTTTCAAGATGAAGTAACTGAACCAAAAATAAACACAAGTATAACTCACTAAACGATGTTTCACAGCATGATGGCAATCTATTAAAATAAATACCAATTACAAAAACAAAACTATTTCCTTATAATGAGGAAGCCTAAGCTTCACTCACGTTCGAGAATCATTCGCCTACAACTAGAAAAACTGATTAAACATTAACAATACAGCCTTTTTATAGTAGCGAGATCTAATTAAACATTCAAAACAAACTTTCCAGAACGTACGGCGAAACGTCATCGCGATATCGATTAAAGCGTAATCGAACGCTGAATCGAATCGCACGCAAGTAGATGCGATCTGCAAAAGCTCTACTTGCGAAAGAAAAATAGGTGAATCGATTAACGATCGCAGATGAGCAGAGTGCCGATGTTAGATACGATATTGTTTATGATAGTGAGTGCCGATATGCCGGTGAAAAAGAAAGTTTTAGCTTTAAGTTAAAGTAAATAAATGAAAGATAAAAGGAATTTCTAAATTAAACAAAGGCCAAAAGCAAAAGAAAAACGTAAGTAAACGATATTTAAATAATATTTAAATGTTAAAAACATATGTAAAAATGAAATTAAGAAAACGTAATTTAAACTTAGTACTGATTCTGTATGGATAACTTAATGTCTTTGAGACAAGGAGAAGCTTAACATATTTAATTCCTAACAAAAATCGCAAATTTTGCTGATCAGGCGCGTAAAAATCGCAAATTTTGCCGATTAGGCGCGTAAAAATCACGAATTTTGCCAATCGAGCGCATAAAAATCATGAATTTTACCGTTCCGGCACATAAAAATGCTGAATTTTGCCGATAGGGTGCGTATAAATCGCGAATTTTGCCGATCAGGTGCATATAAATTGTTATGTTGCATTTTAAAGTTAATATACGGTAATTTAAATATATCTGAATAAAATGTTGTTATGTTGCATTTTAAAGGTAATATACGGTAATTTAAATATATCTGATTAAAGAAATACATTTCTGTTAAAGTAAAACGTTGCAGATGTTTTGGCAGGGTGGTCGATTTGGAGGGTAGGATTTTACGGTAGGTTAGAGGACCCTGGGAATAGAGTCAGAGATAATCCTTTTGAGATTCAGTTTCATAACACCTTTCCCCTTTGAAGCAATAAAATAGGGTTGTTGTGGACTGAGATAAACCAGGCAAGATTTGGTTTCATCATAAATATGTCGAGAGTTTAGTGGGATGGTCTGGGGGATGTAAACCACAGCTGGTGATGCAAACGACAGGTCACCAGGGGTTAGCATTACTTTAATATGCAAGGCGGGTCTAAAAAGGATATAATCGGTACAATTTTAGCCAGTTAGAAGCGTAGGGTCTCTCTGGTTGGAGAATGGGCATGGGGCCTTTAGCGGACCTGTTGCACCCCCCCTTTTTTTTGGAGGGTTCTTAAGAGAAAACAGAATGAGAATGAAGAAGATGATCACTCTGATACTTTTACGTCATATACAGAGAGAAAATAGTATGACAATAAGAAACACTCATGCAAGAAGAGTTGATATGGCGATTCTCTCGGGCCATTTGTTGCTGAATAGAACATGGTAGAAGTATTCCCCGTTTTGGGGCTTCGGAATGCTGGGGCATCCTCTGAATGAGCAGCTTCTGTGATTACCTGCCGGATGAATCCGAGGGACGGAGCTTTCCCCTAATTGAAGAGTACTTTCTGTGTTTGAATACGACGATGTTCTTCGAAGAGAACGAGTTTCCTGTCATCCGCATCCCCAGCATAACTCTCTAGATTCATGAATTGTTATGGAGCGAGTTGCCTGTCGTCCGCATCCTCAGCATATCTCTCTATATTCGTGAATTTTCATGGAGCGAGTTTCCTGTCGTCCGCATTCTCAGCATATGTCCCTAAATTCGTGAATTGTCATGGATCGAGTTGCCGGTCATCCGTACCCTAATCATGTTTATCGATGTTATCAGTTGTGAAGCGAGTTAACGGTCGTCCTCAATCTACTAAGAATGAGTAACGATTGAAGAATCAGTGTATTGGCGCTTTAGAGACTAATATAGAACTTAACAAAATAAAATGAACAAGAACTGATAATAATATATGTGGATCATTAAATTAGTAATGCTGCAGCTGCTCGTGCTCATCTCGGGTAAGTTACCTTTTAGTGTGTAATAACATCATGAACTGAGAATATTTAATATTAGTTGACTTGGAATTATGTAATACTTGTTGAGATGTAATGTACACTGCTCAAAACAATTAAAGGATATTTGAAGTTTTATATAAAATAAAGATATAAACGAAATTTTTTTTGCCGAAAATAGAAGAGAATCACAAATGCAAATTTTTCTGGTTTTCAAACTGTGGAGTATGCAAATTTTGAGTTTGACGTCAAAAACGTCGCTTCAGCGGCAGCAAATGAAATTTGACTTTCAACTGGATAAAAGAGAATGAAGACAAGGATGATCGGCATTCAGTGATTGCTTTGTTTCGATGAGTACGATGTCTCAGCGAAGTCATTTGGCAGATTCAGAAGCTTGGAGAATTGTTGGTAGGTTAGAAGGGGGCCAAACTCAATCCGAAGTAGCGCAAGCCATTGGAGTGTCACAAAGTGTCATTTCCAGGATCTGGAACCGTTTTTTGGAGAGTGGATGTGCAGGCCGAAGACCAGGGCAAGGTCGTAGACGGGCAACAACGCCCAATGAAGATCGGTATTTAGCGTTAACAGCTCGGAGACACTGAAACATGAACGCTACTCTTCTCCAACAACACCTTCGCTCGGCTACAGGCACCACGATTTCAACTCAGACTGTCCGAAACCGGCTCCATGCTGTAGGTCTGTATGCTCGCCAACCGATGGTATGTGTTAGATTAACATCAAGGCATCGTCGCGACCGCAGGGAGTGGGCAACCGAGCATGTCAACTGGAGGAGAAATGAATGGAGCAATATTCTGTTTTCTGACGAGTCCCGTTTTTCTGTGCATCCGGATAATAGGCATATTTTCATCTGGAGGGACCGTGGCAGTAGGAATAATCCTGCGTTCGTGCACGAAAGTGTCAGATTTGGCGGTGGAGGAGTGTTGGTGTATGGTGGCATCTACATTGATGGGCGCACTGACCTCTACATCATTCGAGATGGAGCTCTGACTGGTCTCCGATATAGGGATGAGATCCTCAGACCTATTGTAGTCCCTTACGCTGCAGCAATCGGAGATAACTTCATTTTAATGGACGATAACTGCAGGCCACATCGTGCAAACCTGGTGGAGGATTTCCTTTTCGAGGAAGGAATCGTTCGAATGGAATGGCCAGCGTGTTCTCCAGACATGAATCCACTCGAGCACGTTTGGGACGCTCTAGGAAGACAAGTTTCTGGCCGCCAACAACCCCCACAAACTCTCCAAGAACTGGAAAGAGTTCTTCTGGAAGAGTGGGGCAGAATACCCCAACTCGTCATTAATAGCCTCATTGAGTCCATGCCTCAAAGGTGTTCAACGTTGCTGGCCGCCCGTGGAAACCATACCCCTTACTGAAAATGATTTTCTTTGAAGAAAACACCTTTTCTTATTCTTTTTTTCTCATATGCACAAATTGTGTTTTTTTCCTTTTGTACACAAATGCGCAATAAAATGCATTTTTTTCTGCCAAACATGTGTAATTTATTCTCATATAACCTACTATGTCTGTCGACCGTGTATCAATCAGCTAAAAAGTTTCCCAGATACAAAATCCACCTAAAACAGCAATATCCTTTAATTGTTTTGAGCAGTATATTTATGTTAATGATTCAACTATTGAAAATTTGGGGTTATATGAATAATATGTGTTATTCTAAAGGTAATTTAATAACTATGCAAAGTATCTCTAATGTGTAACCTTTTATGAAAATAAATATATGTTAGCATTATAATTTGGTATTTAATGAGTTATAAGATGTTGTAGTGGTAAAGTTTAATTTTACTTACAGTCATAATTTAGAAATATGAAGATCATTAAATACCTTGGAAATCTACAGAGAAATATTTAATACTTAGTAAGTAATGATTATTTAAGTTGACTGAATTTTAAGCAAGGTGGACACAACGCAAATGTAACGAGAAGTTTATCATTATACGTCAGTTTAACATTGTTTTTAAGTTTAAAGTATAAAGATAACTTAATACTCATTTAAATGTTATATAACTATTTAAGCAGTTGGTTAGGAATTAACTCATATACTGTGTAGTCTTTAGGCTCTTAATTTCAAGTTGCTTACTGAGTTAATTATAGTAATTAGCAATATTGATTTAAATGAAGTAGGAGTAATTTAAATAAAAGAAAAGAAAATTTAACAATAAGAAAAGTTATGAAGAAGAAAGAATAAAATAACAAAATCGTAAATTATGCCGACCGGGCGGGTAAAAATTGTGAATTTTGCCGATCGGGCCCGTAAAAATCGCGACTTTTGCCGATCAAGTGCGTGTAAATTGTAAATTTCGCCGATCGGCTGCATAAAAATCACAAATTTTGCCGATCGGGCACATAAAAATCACTAATTTCGCCGATCGGGCGCATATAAATAAAAAATTTTACCGTTCCAGCACGTAAAAATTGCGAATTTTGCCGATCAGGTGCATATAAATCGTAAATTTCGTCGATCAGATGGGTAAAAATTGCGACTTTTGCTGATCGGGCCCTAAAAATCGTGACTTTTGCCGATCGGGTATGTGTAAATTGTAAATTTCGCCAATCGGCTGCGTAAAAATCGCTAATTTTGCCGATCGGGCGCGCAAAAATCGCTAATTTTGCAGATTAGGCGCGTAAAAATCACGAATTTCGCCAGTCAGGCACGTAAAAATTGCGAATTTTGCCAATCGGTTGCGAAAAAAATCGCAAATTTCGCTGACCAGGTGCGAAAAAATCAAATTTCGTCGATCGGGTGTGTAAAAATTCGCAAATTTTGCCGATCGGGCCTGTAAAAATCTCGAATTTTGCCGATCGGATGCGTATAAATCGTTAATTTTGCCGATCGGGTGCGTATAAATCATAAATTTCGCTGATCGCCTGTGTAAAAATTGTGAATTTTGCCGATCGGGTGCGTGTAAATTGTAAATTTTGCCGTTCGGCTGCGTAAAAATCGCGAATTTTGCCGATCGGACCCGTAAAAATCGCGAATTTTGCCGATCCGGTGCGTGTAAATTGTAAATTTCGCCGATTGGCTGCGTAAAAATCGCAAATTTTACCGATCGGGCACGTAAAAATCACAAATTTCACTGATTAGGCGTGTAAAAATCGTAAATTTTACCGATTAGGCATGTAAAAATCACGAATTTCGCCGATCGGGCGCAGGCGCATAAAAATCACAAATTTTACCGTTCGGGCATGTAAAAATTGCGAATTTTCCCGATCGGTTGCGAAAAAATCGCGAATTTTGCCAATCGGGCCCGTAAAAATCACGAATTTTGCTGATCGGGTGCGTATAAATCGCAATTTTGCCGATAGGGTGCATATAAATCGCGAATTTTGTCGATCAGGTGCATATAAATGGTAAATTTCGCCGATCGGGCGGGTAAAAATCGTGAATTTTGCCGATTGGGCCCCTAAAAGTCGCGACTTTTGTCAATTGGGTGCGTGTAAATTGTAAATTTTGCCGATCGGCTGCATAAAAATCGCAAATTTTGCCGATTAGGCGTGTAAAAATAACGAATTTCGCCGATCGAGCATATAAAAATCACGAATTTTACCGTTCCGGCACGTAAAAATTGCGAATTTTGCCTATAGGGTACGTATAAATCGCGAATTTTGCCGATCAGGTGCATATTAATAGTAAATTTCGCCGATTGGGCGGGTAAAAATCACGAATTTTGCCATTCGGACCCGTAAAAATCACGAATTTCGCCGTTCGGGCACGTAAAATTTGCGAATTTTGCCTTATAGGGTGCGTATAAATCGCGAATTTTGCCAATCAGGTGCATATTAATAGCAAATTTCGCCGATCGGGCGGGTAAAAGTCACGAATTTTGCCATTCGGACCTGTAAAAATCACGAATTTCGCTGTTCGGGCACGTAAAATTTGCAAATTTTGCCGATCAGTTGCGAAAAAGTCAAACTTCGCCGATCGGGTGCGTAAAAATCGCAAATTTTGCCGATCGTCTGTGTCAAAATCGCGAATTTTGCCGATCGGGTGTGTTTAAATCGCAAATTTTGCCGAACAAGCGTGTAAAAATCGTGAATTTCGTCAATCACTAGGAAAAAAACTATGAATATTGTCAATCTTGCAAGTTTTTTTCATCCTGGCCAATTTAATTGGGTTATGTTGACTAAGGAAGTGGTTGAGTATAGGAAGCTAACCCTCCTTTCAAAATTAGCATTTTTATGAACTTTTCTGAGCCGATCCTCCCCCCTCCTTCCCCGAAACAAAATTTTGTCCACCGTACGGATGTTGGATCTCTCGACAGTCCAGTCATTTTTGTGACTGGCCCTCCTCTTATAAAGGTTGTGCACCCCTACTTGATATCCACATTTTATGACTGAATATGTTAAGAAGTACAATTTAGAATAATATATGTTTCTCCTCCTCCCCACCTTCATTCATGAAAGCAGAATTTTTTTTCAGCACTGGCAATCTTTAAAGCTAAATTTACTCCTTCAAATAAAGTCAAGGAGTATTTTCACTCTTTGAAAATACTTTTAGCTATATCTCTTGTATAAATACAAATGTAAACTGTTGATATATCCTTGCCAACAGAACTGAATACGTTGACTGGGAAGAAAGGAACCTAGGGGGCTAAAACTATCTTTCCAAAATTTATATTTTTTTATCTGATTGTAGACTTAGATTCTCCCCGTCACACCTTCTCAAAACAAAATTCTACTGATGGTGGCCCTCGACAACCCAGTTACTTTAGGTGATAAGAGGTTTAGATTCTTTATCTGAAAACCTGTTTTCCAGTTTACTATGTGCACAAAGAGTGGACATTTTCAATTTCTACTGCAATCACAATTTCTTTCTTACTGTAGCACATGGTAATCTCTTGAACATTGTTACACTTGTTGCTTTAGATCGAGTACAGAGAGACAACTGTAGCATTGCTGAAGCTCTTGATGTATGGAAAAAAATTGAACAAGATCTAAAGGAAAACAAAGTGCTGAGGGATTGCAAGAAATCTGCTGTAAATACATCTTTCAAATAAGATACAATCAAGCTTTGACACCAGCACATTTCTTAGCAAATCTGTTGTCTCCAACATTTCAGCCAGAAAACTTATCTGCAATAGAAAAAAACAAAGCAATCGAATTTGTGAAGGAAAATTACAAAGCTACGTCTTTGATGGCTATTCTTTTAAAATTTATTGCTCATGTAGAGCCATTTAATTGGCCCTTATTTGACGAAAAGGTAGTGAAAGAAGTTAACACTTTACATTGGTGGAAGTCTTTGACAATTGTAAAAGACTATTCCATCCAAGGAACTATTAATAATAGAGCAAATTATGACTGCAAAGGCTACATCTGCAGGTGTTGAAAGAATGTTTTCAACCTTAGGATTTGTACATAGCAAATTACGAAACCAATTAGGAGTGGAAAAAACTGCCAAACTGGCTTTTCTATTCAAATCTCTTAATACATAAATAATATTGTTGTTATTGTCTATTGTGTGTGATTAACTTCCTGTATTTTATTTCTAAAATCTTTGTTTTAAAATTTGTAAAGTAAATCATTATATGGTCTGACAATTCAGTTATGTTTCAGAAGCTTGGACAACAGTTTAAGTTTATTGCATGCCTAACAAAGAAATACTTTATTTACAAATTTATGCTACCAAAAATAGGTATTTAAAAGCTCTCTCTATATAGAGCAGTTAAATTTATAAAAAACATGGATTTACTTCGTTTTAAAAGAAAAATCCAATTTAAATAAAAAAAAAAATTGATTTAAATAAAAAAAAAAAATCAGATTTTTTTGATTTAAAAAAAAAATCATGATTTTTTTACACCCTGATATTCTCCACAGACTTACTTTGCTAATGAAATGTCATAACTTCCTGAGAATATTTGGAAATGGCTATGATCTGCATACAAACACACTGACTAAAACGCTCCGTAATTTGGAATGTAGCTCACAGCACGTGTAGGTCATTAATCTAGTTACAGTGCACTTCTCGTAATATTTAACCATTTCAGACAAAAAAGAGTAACTCAGTTGAAAAAATCAATAAAATATCTTCATTACTGTTAAAGTTATAAAAAAATCCGGGTTGGACTGGAAATGAGACACCCTGTATTTATGACTATATAAGTGGGTTGCGACCTAGCTTTCCTATACAATTTTTTCTCCTTTTAATTTGCTCTATCACTTCTTAAAGTTTGTCGCACTGGCAGTGAATCATCCTGCATGTAATAATCGAAGAAATAATTTTTTACCTTTAAAAACATTTTTGGGTCTTTATCTCCACTAGCAAGAAACAGGGAATGGTGTCTAATCACTCCTTCAGCAAGGAAATATTTCATTAACAAACTTGCATAAGAATTATACCGATCCTCCTCTACAACAAATTAAAAAAAATGAGTATAAATATATATGTATATAGATATAAATATATATGTATATAGATATAAATATATATGTATATAGAAATAAAGACTGGTTGAATCTTTTTATTTTTCTACCTGTAGGGTTAAAAATAAAAATACAGTGATACATCAGCTGACAAATGTCTTTGCCAATGTATGTTTTAACTAAAAAAGATGTTTTTCGCTGTTTCTCTAACTTGGCTAAAAATGTAGATTCAGCTAACAAATATTTGATTGAATCTGCCAACTAACATAATGAAGCTGTGTTGAATTTTGACTTTGACATGGGGCTTATTTTGAAAGAGCCCTTTTCAAAAGGTTATTTGGACGGGAAATAGCATGTGTGGTACAACAAATGTAGTTTTGAACAAATTATCTTTATTAGCCAAAGTATTACTGTATGTGAGTTAATATTAAAAAGTTTTTTTTAAATGAATTTTTCTTAATTTAACAGACATATAAAGTTCTAAAGCTAATTTTCATTTAGAAAATTGTAAAATTTTGTCAAACACAGTGATGCTGCTAGACTTTTGAAATCCTGGGTCCCAGACACTTCCAAAAAACTGCGTCTTTTTTTAGTAATAAAACAGATTCAATGTATTTTATACAACATATGCCTCTTTTGCGATGTTTCAACAGAAAAGTTATGCATCCTGAAAGACACATAAGATTATATTTATGCATTCCTTCTCCAGTTTTTTGTTTAAACTATGCATTACTGGAACTAATATCAACATAAATCTAGCTATCAATTAACATTAATTTTTAATCAGTTGATCTGAAACAAAACATATTAGGTACTTTTCCACTATATGGCCTATGGCCCTTTTTCATAAAGCTTGGCCCAAATAGGGCTTCAGAAAGTGATATTTGTTACTAAGTGATATAAACAGTCTATGAAAACAAACCTAATGAAGTTTTATCTGTTTGTACATAAAAATAGATAAATGGCTTCCTTATATTAAATTGTATAAATATTGAACAAAATTGCTTGTGTAGGGGAGACCGGTACACACTGAACCTATGGGCACAGTGGACCACTAAAGGTGAAAATAAGGAATTTTGCTTAGTAGCCACTGGCCGGTAGGTTGGTTTTATTTAGTAGCCAGTTACTAGCTAGTGAGAATAACTTATTTAGTAGCCAATAGGTACATTTATACCATTGAATATTTAATATTTTTAAAAATATATAAATGATTTTACAGTAAACAAGTAATTTATGTACTAAATAAAAATATTTTAATTTATATTGTTTCGAATAAACTTGAGATACTAATTTCCAATCTATTTTAAATTTTAAAATAAGTTAACAGCAAAGTTATACACAACATGCTTATGTAGCTAACTACATAAGTCCCACTAAGCTTAGGTACTTGTGTAGATAACTACATAAGTACCTTTTCTTTTAAAATTATTTGTCTAGAATTAAGATCTGACAATAAAATAGCTATTTGTATACACTAAATAGTAACCGCAACATGATATACATTACATATGCAGAACCTACGGTCCGCAGGTCAAAAGTGGCCAACATGTCGAGAAATTCAGGAATTGTGTATTTCGCTAATTAGTTTCGGAAAAAAGAATTGCAAATTTCGTCATTTGGGAGCGTAAAACTCATGAATTTTTCGATCAGGTGTGTAAAAATCATAAATTTCTTCGATCGGGCGCGTAAGAATTAGGGATGTAACGAATAGTGATTTGGCCGAATAGCCGAATACCGAATATTCGGCGGCCGAATACTGACTTAAAAAAAATATTTTAATTGTTTATTAGCCACACACAGGGTGGCTTATTCTTTCAATCTCTATCATTTTTCATGTTTATGAAAAGTCACAGCAATCCATCGTTGCCACAGATTAATCTCGGAAAATGAAACATTTGAAGTTACTTAAAAAATTAATAACTCGAAAAGTATTTGTCACAAAATTGTTTTACAAACTGCGTTAGAATGGTAAAAAATTGTATTTTTCTTGATATAAATTTCAAATCTAATAATTATGTCGTTTTTCATGTATTAGATTTCAAAAATTACAAAACTTCACAATGGAGTACCGTAGCGAAACTTTTACGCGTAAAAAGATAATGATAAAGGCATTGTGGCTCGACGTGTATCGTGTATACTGGCCATAGCATGAGTAACGAATTATAGTAAACTTATTATTCTGTTAAAATATAAAAGTGAATTATGTATATACATTTTTAAAAAATAAAGAAAAACATTTTATCACAAACATCAACAAATTTTTTTCTTCTATTTATTCCCTTATTCCAAAGATATTGTTTTATCGTCTGCTGCCATAGCAACATGAATTAAATTTCATTAAGAAAAATTGCTCAGTGGTAGAAAAATATTTTTCTAAATCGAATGGTTATTCAACAACTCAACACTTTAACAGGGGAATTTTTATTTGTTATTTAGATATTTTAAAATTGTTATTTGTCATTGCGTTTTTATTCTGAGTTACAGCTAGTTTATTTATTTTTTAAATAAAAGCCGTGTGTGGCAATCTATATTCTGCCTTATAGCAGAATTTTCCCCTCTTGTTTATTTTTTCTTTTCAATTTTAAAATCAAAAATTAAATTAAGGACTAATTCAAATATTTTTTTTGTTTGAGTGTTCAAAAGTCATACCAGCTGAATGTATTTTTTGTAATATTTGAAATACTTTGATGCCAATAAGGTAACACTTGACTTTCAAAAATGTAAATAATAATTTAATATTAATTCCTATATATTTTTTAATCCATAGATAGTTCTAGTAATTTATATTTTTTTTACCTAAAATAGAAACTCATTACCTCTGTAAAAATGAAACTTTTTTTTTATTTTAGTAAAATCATTTAACCTCCAAAAATAAGAATTTGCATGTGTCCTCTGTCTTTTTATATCCTTTCTCATGCAACTCAAACTTAGTAAATTTACATTCCGTATGTCAAGAAAAGGGTTATTTTCTTAAAATATAATTTCATTTTCATTTTGGGATTGCTTTTCAGAAATAAAAAAAAAAAGAAGTCATCACTGCCAAATTTGTCAAATGAAGTTAATAATAACACAGCAGATAAATTAAGAGAGGTAGATTGCTATTTTGATAAACATTTAATAGCTAGGACAGAGTGTCCATTTAACTGGTGGAAAACAAATGCAGAAAACTTTCCAAGGCTTTCAAATTTAGCAAGAAATTATCTTTCAGCTCCTGCAAGCACAGTATATATAGTGAACGTTTGTTTTTTGAAGCTGGTAATATATATGAAACCAAACGAAACAGACTTCTTGAAAATGCTGAAAAGTTATTATTTTTGCATCACAATTTCAGGCTTTATACAGTGATAAATTATTTTGTTACCCTGTATGTTATTTTGAAGTAACTCATTAAATGCTTTTTCAGTATAGGTAATAGTTTTTTCTTTTCAATGTATCAAACTCATTAGTTTGTTTAATCAACATCTAATGTTTAATTTTTAATTAGTAAAGTAATGATATAGTCCTATATTAATTCAAATTTTTTTATTTAAAAGTAAAACTAAAAACTAGAAAAATGATTTAATTTGTGAAAGATTAAACATTTTTACAAGACAGTAAAATATTTATTTTTAATATTTATGAATTTTATTGTTTAAGAAACTGTTATCATTATATAAATCAGATTAAAAAAATAGATATAAAGTTAATATTTTTAAATTCACTGAAGAGGTTTAAACTTTAAATGCAGTATATATTTTGCATTTTAATCTAAAAGAAATTAATGTTGCAATATTTACTTAAATTCACATGATGCCTAAATATGTAGCAAGAAAAATATTTTTATTTATGTAATATCATTATATACAGTTATTTATAAGTTGTCATGAAGCTTTAAAATTGCATAAGTATGAGGATTTCTTTTTCTTATAATAATTAATGTATTTAGATATAATTTTTTAATATTGCTTGCTGAAAATATTTAAAATCACATTTTGTTTTGATTTTCTGGAACTTATTTAACCAAATATCTTAGAATATTCGGCCAAATATGCAACTATTCGGCAAAATATCAAATTATATTCGGCCGAATATTTGGTTCAATATTTGGCCATGCCGAATAGGCCGAATACCGAATAGTGGCCGAATCTTCGTTACATCCCTAGTAAGAATCATTAATATCATTGATTTGGTGCGTAAAAATCATTCATATCGTCAGTCAGGTGCGTAAAAATCATCAATTTCGTCGAATAGGTGCATTAAAATCATGAATAGCGGCGATCCGGTGCGGAAAAATCATGAATATCGTCGATCAGGTGCGGAAAAATCATGAATTTCGTGAAACGGGCGCAGAAAAATCATCAATATCGTCAGTCAGGTGCATAAATATCATAAATTTTCTCGATTGGGTGCATAAAAATCATTAATATTGGCGGACGTGTGTGTGAAAATCACGAATTTCGTCGAACAGGCGAGTAAAAATTATGAATTTTGTCGAACGGATGTGTAAAAATTATGAATTTTGTCGAACGGATGTGTAAAAATTATGAATTTTGTCGAACGGATGTGTAAAAATCATCAATATCGTCAAACGGGTGCGGAAAAATCATGAATTTTGTCGAACGGGCACGGAAAACTTGCGAATTTTAGGGGAAAAAGGAAATCGGAAAAACCTGCATTTGACCGGTTCTTTCTATATTTTTAATCGCCAGATTTTCAAGTTTAATCGACGAGTGGCGACTGGCGAGTGCTTATTTTCACCTTTATGGACCACCCGCTAATATTTTATTTATTTAAATTTTTTTAAAGCTTCTCTTCTATCCTAATAGACAACAGCACTGCAATGATTATTTATAGCCTTCAGAAAATATGTTTAGCTCAGATTGAACTATTTTATCCTGATTGGTTGTTTTGAGCTTCTAAAAGTAAAATTTTTCATCATTATATTTTTATTTTTTTAGTAATTAAAGGTTGTAGATAAATAAGATAAAACAGCTTTTTTGCAAAGCTAAGACACTTGTAATTCTTTCATTGTAAAGTTAATATGTTTAAAAGAAAGCTATAAACAATATTAGTATGATTATTTATTGAACTTCAACATGGGGCACAGTGGACCACCCACTGCTGCTCCTGTAATGCAGAATGTTGAAAATATTTAATAATTGCTTATTTTCTATAAAGAAATATTGTTTTAAAGTAGTTATTTAACTGTAAAATAAAGTAAACAAAGAAATTTATTTCACATAGTAAGAAATATTTTGTTTTGTATTTACTGCCTTTGATAAATATAACTATAGTCTAATTGGTGATGATTCTATTCAAGTAAGATTCATGAGACACATATTGAATGTAGATCAGTTTATTTTTCCCGAAACTGTAGATGAATCTGTTGTTGATTTCATAATGTTGCTCCCAGATCCAAAAGTATTTCAGGAAAATTCTAGGCGCAATCTTACTCATAAGTATTTTGGAATTTCATTTGCAAATTTTAATGTGCGCTGATTTTTTTGTACTGAAGTAACAACTTCAACTAACTTGCAATTGTTCCTGTATTAATCTGTTATTACTTTCAAAATATAATTAAATATTTTTTATTTTGTTTTTGTTTCAAAATGTTACTTGTAAATTTATATTACTATGTTATTTTATGGGTAAAGGGGAAATAAAAAAGAATTAGATTAATGAAAAATACATTTATATTGTATTTCAGATTACATTTATATTGTATTTCCCTTACCTTTTCCCTAATATCGGTCCAGTGTGCCCCACTTCTGGGGCACACTGGACCACTTTACGGGTGCATATAAAAGATTTTTTTTTTGAAAAATATATTGAAAACTGTATTCTGAGAAAATTATAATGAATGTATAAAGGTTTAAGGAATATTCAAAAATATTTTCTGGCAGATCGGTTTGTCCGTTAAAGAGAAAAAAAAAATTAACTGAAAAAGTGTTCAACTGTGTACCAGTCTCCCCTATATGAAACAGCAAATATTTTTTCCAGATTTCCTTCTTTCACAATGGACCCTATATACTGGAAAAGTACCACATTTAAAATACTTGAAAACTAACAAAATCTAACACCTGTCAAACACCCAAAAAGCAGAAAAATACAGATTTATAAAATATTTTAAACATTTAAAAAAGGCATCTATATATATTTTTAGGAAACATATGAACTGATACATTGTATTAAAAGCAAAAACTAATGAAAACAAATAAATGTATTAATCTGTACAGAAATAAAAGCCTTCATTATAATCAGAATGTTGTTTGATTTTTTTCCCCTTATGCCAAATGGTTAAAATAAAGATTTTAGAATTTTGGTTTATGCAAAAATTATTTTTTGTCTTGAAGCAAAAACAATGATTTAAACAGAACAGTATTTATACGCATACATATCAACATATCCACACTAACATAACATCACTTTATACGATTCTGGAAATGATTAAAAGACTTTTATCTTAAAAACGCTAATAAGTAATCATGAATATAATATACAACTTTTACAATAATCATTTGGCTTAGATGCTTTACACTCACGCTAAAAAAAAAATTTAAAAAACTTAATCGGTTAAAAAAAAGAAAAAAGTTGCCAAACTTTGGGGACTGTTTTTTCTTTTATGGCAACCCGGCTATTAAGCTTGTATTTAGTTACTGGTGTTGAAATTTGTTATTGTAATCCGTATTGCGTCAGGGCTGGCAAGTTTCTGCCGGGGTGGTTAAAACCAGTGGTTATAACCGGTTAAAACCGGCATGGCAGAAACTAGTTTCTGCCAGTAAGTGGCAAAAACTGGCAGAAACTAAGAAATAATAATAAGAAGAACTTTAACTGCAATGATTCATAATTCACACATGTATTTGATATGTAAACAATTAAATTAAAACTACAGATTATGAATGTTATTCAAAATTCAAAATAGCAAAAAGCTTCAAATTGCTCATATAAATATACTTTGTTTATATAATACTATTTTTTTTTTTTTTTTTACTTGAAAAACAGAAATTTTCATAATGGTAATCTGATGCTATACATGTTTAACTATTAATATTATTATTTCAGTTAAATTTCTATTTAAAAGTTTATATATAAAATTACACAACCATATTGTAACAAAAATTTTATATGTTACATTACTCATTTTTTCTAATTCAAATTCATTTATTTTAAATTAAAACTATCCACAGTATTTTATTTGTTATTTATCCTGAATAAAATATACTTAAGGAATTTAATACTACTAAAAAGTCTCAGATTATGTCACGAAATGTGTTTATGCCAGTTGTTGCCAGTTTCTGCCGGTTAAAACCACTTTCTGCCACTGGCACGGCAGAAACAGACCAGTTTCTGCCGGCAAAAACCCAGCCCTGATTTGCGTGGATGTTAAGGGAAATGTTTGCGCATGTCTGTATTACGTCATTGATGATGAAAATTAGAGAAACCACGTGATTGGTTGTAGAAGGGCATTCTATTGCACGTTATTGGTTGCAGAGTCGCGTATTATAGAACCATATATGGACTTCAAAACTGAAATAACGCGATCATTTTGTCTAATAGTTTGTGTTAAATTAGAATTTGAATTACAGATTGATTACCCTGATATAGTAGTGCTCTTTAAAAGATTGACATGACGTGATTTTATCTAAAGGTTTGTGCGAAATTACAAAATCAGTTATCGAATGATTATTCTGATATAGTAGTGCTCTTTAAAAGATTGAAATGACGTAATTTTATCTAAAGGTTTGTGCGAAATTACAAAATCAGTTATCGAATGATTGTTCTGATTGTAGCAGTCCACTTTAGAAGAATGACGTAGGTAATGTATTTTCTATTAAATTTATGTTAAAAAAATTTATTTTCCGTTTATTTTTATATTTACTTTCTAGTTTTACTAATACGTCATTATTTATAAATGTTGTGTTCGTCATGAAATTATAAACTAAATAATCGAATGTTTACACTGATATAGTAGGGCACTTTAAAAGATTGAAATGAGGTAATGATTTTAACTAAAAGTTTGTGTGAAATTAAAATTAGCATCAGCGAAGGATTACTGTAATATAGTAGTGCACTTTAAAAGATTGAAATGACGTAATTAACATTTTCCATTAAATTTATGTTGTAAAAAATGTATTTTTGGTTTATTTTAATTGTTGTGTAGAAATACGATTTTCTGTGTTTTTGAATACGTTATTTATAAATGTTCTCTTTTTTATGTTTCCAAAATGGCAACGGAAAATAGTAGCTTGGCGCAGTCTTGGAAATCGCGCCAACCAAACAGTCGCCAATCTTTTGTTTACATTTTAGCGTGAGTGTAACACATCTGTTCCCATCATTTTATGAGACAGAAATATAATGAATTTTACCTATTGCACATACTGTACCAATCGCCAAACCTCCACCTAAAATGCAAAAAAGAGGAAGACAACACTTTTTCAAAAATATTCATATTATATAAGGAATAAATATAAATACAACGATAAAAGAGAAACATGAATTACCAAGGAAAAAATCTAAAGTAGACGATCCCGTGGAAGTTAGTAACTGCGCGTTTGTAAAGGAAACATTTGTGCCCGGAATGTTAACATTACTCGCTTTACTTCGAAAATTCGACACAGAAGAACTTTTCATAACTAACCAAGAAAATAAAATAATATTCCACTACAATAGAACAGATCGTTCAATGATAAGATAGGTCCTTTGTTTGACGGTTGGAAACTCGGTACAACAGCAAAACGCCAAAACGGCTTCACATGTGGGTTTTGTAAATAAACAAATAGGTAGTTGGTTGGTTGGTTATTTGAAAAGTGAGACGTGCGAAAGAATTCATAAAATAAATCTTTTGAATCATTTCATAGAGCAGTATTTTGTAATTTAAAAGCATGTAAAAACTTAAAACAATCAATTTTAGAATCAAAAGCTAGCTAATCGTACTATTTTCTGTTCAACGGTTTCAATTTGTATAGCAAACCAAGCAACCAACCCGCCTGTGTTTTTGTTTACTTTTGTCGCATTCACATACATTATTAAGGAGGTAGAGTACACTACTTTCTATCTTCATGTATACATGAAGATGGAAAGTAGATTCTCTACAGATAGAAGGATCTATCCTCTACCTTCATGGCTGTGTACCTCACATGATGATCTTTCTTGGACGGTCAAGGCAGCTAAATAAGAGATAATGAAACACTTTCGGTTGTAAAACAAAATTGTATGCAAATGCAAACGTAACACATCGCTTGCAAATACCTTTGCAAAGGCGCTCGTTGAGCGCAGCTTATACCGAGCATCAGCTCAGCCTCAGCTAGTCAAACAATCAAATGTGATCTGAACAAACAGCGTTGAGCTCTAGCGGTTATTATATGAACATAGAGTAGAGGTAAGACATAGGCAAATAGTCGAAGTGAAACTTTACATAATACATCTTATATTTCAATAAAAAGATCCATTTTAGTTTACGCCTGTTAATTTTGTAAAACAAATATGAACATTCAAAAACATACCTTAATATTTTTTGTGTGTTTTATTGCGTCAGTAAGTAACTATGTTTTGTCAATTATCTATATAAAATGTGTTACTAATAAATCCAGGGATACCTTCAGCAATTTAAATAAAGTGATTCATAGTCGTCACTGTGTTTAATTTTTGCAGTGATTATATTCAACTTTATACATATTTTACTTTATATAGGGGAGACCGGTACACACTGGACCTATGGACACAGTGGACCACCCCCTAATATTTTATTTATTAAAAAAAATTTTAAGCTTCTCTTCTATCCTAATAGAGAACAGCACTGCAATGATTATTTATAGCCTTCAGAAAATATGTTTAGCTCAGATTGAACTATTTTATCCTGCTTTGTTGTTTTGAGCTTCTAAAAGTAAAATTTTTCATCATCATATTTTTATTTTTTTAGTAATTAAAGGTTGTAGATAAATAAAATAAAACAGCTTTTCTGCAAAGCTAAGATACTTGTTTGTATTTTACTTTAAAGTTAATATGTTTAAAAGAAAGCTATAAACAATATTAATATCATTATTTATTGAACTTCAACATGGGGTACAGTGGACCACCCACTCCTGGGGGCACAGTGGTCCACAATCCACTCTTCTCCTCTAATGCAGAATGTTCAAAATATTTAATAATTGCTTATTTTCTATAAAGAAAGATTGTTTTAAAGTAGATTTAACTGTAAAATAAAGTAAACAAATAAAAATAACAATTTATTTAACATAGTAAGAAATATTTTGTTTTGTATTTACTGCCTTTGATAAATATAACTTAGTCTAATTGTTGATGATTCTTTTCAAGTAAGATTCATGAGACGCAAATTGAATGGAAATCAGTTTATTTCTCCCGAAACTGTAGATGAATCTGCTGTTGATGTCAATGATTTCATAATGTTGCTCTCAGACCCAAAATTATTTCTTGAAAATTCCAGGCTCAATCTTACTCATAAGTACTTTGGAATTTCATAAGCAAATTTTAATGTAAGCTGATTTTTTTGTACTTAAGTAATAACTTCAATTGCAATTGTTCCTGTATTAATCTGTTATTATTTTCAAAAGAATAATAAATTTTTTGTTTTTGTTTCAAAATTTATATTACTATGTTATTTTGCGGGTGAAGGGGCAACAAAAAAGAATTAGATTAATGAAAAATAGATTTATATTGTATTTTAGATAATACCTAATAGTGGTCCACTGTACCCCGGTGGGTGGACCAGTGTACCCCGCTTCCAGGGTACACTGGTCCACTTTACAAGTGTATATAATTTTTTTTTTTTTTTTTTAAATGTATTGAAAACTATGTTGTGAGAAAATTATGATGGATGTAAGAAGGTTTAAGGAATATTCAAAAATATTTTCATACAGATCGGTCAGTCTGTTAAAGAGAAAAAAAAAATTTTAACTGAAAAAGTGGTCCACTGTGTACCGGTCTCCCCTATATATTTTTAAATTTCTCCGTATTTTCTAAATTTATTTACCAAGTGGCGCACATATAGATACTTCCTTTTTATAGGGGATCTCTAAGATCCTTCCCCCATGGCTACAACCCTACCTCATCTGCTTGTTATAATTTATCAATGCATCAAATGTACAACTAAGCAATTTCTTTAATATTTATGCCGTTTAATACGCGTATTGGAAAGCAATTTAATAAATATATAATAATACACATTTTCAACTGGGTGAAAAAGTGTCCAGGCCAGGATTCGAACCAGGGATATTGTGGCTGAAGTTGCCAACTGAGCTATCCTGGACTAATCTGGCAGACAAATACTATTCATCCAGAAGCCTTATTGATTATGACATCTGAGCAACTGTTATGCAACCATTTCTGAGCTTATTCTGAACAGACAGAGAGCCAAGAAAATTGTTATTTTTGACTATATGCCATCTAAATAGTCGAATTAACTCTAAGTACTAGATGTTTTTCTGAAAATCACAGACAGACATTCCAATTATATATACAGTGAAACCTCTCTTTAAGGGCCACCTGCCGTTCCATTGAAAATTGGCCCTTACGAGGGGTGGCCCTTGAATAGAGGGTTACAAAAAAAAACTAAAATAAGGAAATCAAAACCTGTAAAAGGTGAAAAACTGTTTATTAACATTTTTAAACTCTATAAATGATTGAAAACATTTTCTATTGAAGTTTGTTTACTTTTCATAATTTTTTCGCAGACAATTTTAGTTTCTAATAATTATTTTACTTTATGGAACAAATTACTTAGATTTGCATCATTTATTAATGCCTTAGAAGGAGATATTAGTTATGAGATATTTCTGTTAGTGTTTTCTGACAGGATATATTCACAGCTGCAGACTCATTATCATTATCCAAATCAGATTGAACTCCAGAAATAAAAAAATATTTTTTTAAGTTAAAAAAATAACACTTTTTTAAAGTTTAAACAATAATTTTTTATGTTTTACCTGTATCTATTTCATCTATAATTCTTTTCTCCAAAATCTTCTGATAAATCATCATAGCATTCCACCACATTTTCATATTTATCTGAATCTGGATCAAATTCAATTTCAGCAGCTTTCGAAAGTTGTATCTGTTTAGGATTTTAGGCATATGTGAAAAAAAAAATGGCCTTTATGAGGGGTATGTGCGGCCCCTAATAAGAGTAAAATTAACATTATGTCTATGGGAAAAATTTTTGTTCCTAAAAATATTGGCCCTTAATATAGGTGGCCCTTGAATAGGGGTGGCCTTTAAAAGAAGTTTCACTTTATATAGATTATTTGTGTTAGCTAAAATCGATATTTATAATAATTGCTTATTTCTATATCTTTCTTCCCTAAATTTATTATAACGGTTAACTGAACAACTTTTTATTAATTCTTTCTATTTTAAGGTCTATTCAAGATCCTTTACAGTGGATTATAAGCATGACTGCTTCTTAAAAGATGGGAAACCCTTTCGTTATGTTTCTGGATCCATTCATTACTTTAGGATGCCTCATGAGCTATGGCATGACCGAATTTATAAAATGAAAATGGCTGGTTTAAATGCTATTCAGACGTAAGTGATTGGCATTTCCTTTCTGTTTGGAGGGTTAACTTTTCTCCCGAGCTTTCAGCAGAGTTATGACAATGGTTGGTTGGTTTTGTATAATGTACACACTAATGTACAGAGTACACTGTCGAAGGCAGTGGAAGCCTCCAACTCCAGGTTCATTTGGGAAGATTTTCATTTAAAAATATAAAATCAAAACAGACAGGAGTGTGCATAACACTCCTGGTGTACACAGGACATATCTTACCAAAAGCAGTAGGGCTACCAACATTAGGTTTCTTTGAAAAGATTTTTGTTTAAAAATATAAAATGACAAAAAAAAAAAAAAAAAAAAAACTTAGCGTGCACAGTACACCCGGCATACACTTCCGAAGGCAGTGGGGGCTTCATTCTTCATATGACTTCGCTTACCTTAAATTCTAAAATGATTATATTGTTTAAACTATTTGAAATACAGAAAAACTAAAAGTATCAGTAAATTTTCAATTAATTGTTCAGGAGTGAAATTCGCCCGAAAACTACTGAGTAACAAACCAGTGGAATTTTTCATTGTTAAACTGAGTGTTAAGCCAACAGAGTGAAAAATGTCCCAAGCTAGGAATTGAACCTGGGACCTCAGAATAGTTCTCTGAGGCTCTACCCCAGAGCTACGAGGAATGATATCCCAGCTCGGCATCTCTCACTCTTATATATGTTGGACAGGCTGCAACTGCAGCACAAGATGGAAACTGTCATCCAGAGCACACTGCTGAAGTTTACAAATGAAAAATTCTACTTGTTTGTTACTGACTAAAAGTACCATGTACTATTAATTTTCTAATGATGAAATAAGTTGAAAAAATACCAATATTAAACCTTTCAAAAAAATTATTTTCGAAATGCTATTTCAAGGTTTCCTTTTTTTCTTTATTTTTCCTGCAATATTAAAAAACGGAAATGAAAATACATTACACTAACTTTTTAGCTGTTGTTCAAGTAAAATTTTGGTTTAGAAATAATGACTTATGGGTAAAATAATCAATTTGAAAATTCAAAAAAATTCCATGAGATTTTGATGTGGAAAAAAAAAAGTGAGAAGAAAAACACAGCTTTTTACAGCTAAGGAAAATTAAACACAGGCTTCAGAAACGTTATATTTATAACTCATAAAAATTCCAAAGAATTCAGACAGTAAGAAATATTTTTAAAATGTATATTAACTCGATGGTAAAGAAAATAAAAGTGAGAAGAAAAGTGCACTTATAAGCCCTTATGTCACAATATGACTATTTTAACACCAATTTTTTACATAATAATTAGATAATGAATTTTTACATGATTAGATAATGATTTTTTACATAATGATTAGATAACGATTTTTTACATAAGATTTAGATTTTAACACTGATTTTAGGTATATTTAAGATTATTGTCATGGGCCTTGGCTATGCCGGTTTCATTTAAAAATATAAAATCAAAACTGACCAGAGCCAGCATGCATACATGCCTGGTGTAAGCTGTTGAAGGCAATTGAGCCCCAATTCTAAGTTTGTTGCAATAGATTTCCATTAAAAAATATAAAATCATACACACTTGAGAGAGTACCACTGCCAAAGGTAGTAGGGTCCCAAGCAGTGGGGGCCCCCAACTCTAGGTTCGTTTCGAAAGATTTTCATTTAAAAATATAAAATCAAAACAGACCGGAGTGTGCATTCCTGGTGTATGCAGGGCATATGCTACCGAAAGCAGTGAAGCTTCCAACATTAGGTTTATTTGAAATGATTTATACATATTTATACATATAGCATTGTGTTTAAAAATATAAAAAAACCTTAGTGTGCACAGCACGCATGGTGTACACTTCCAAAGGCAGTGGGAGGGCCCCAACTCTCTAGGTTCAGTTGGACAAATTTTTGTTAAAAAATATAACGTCATTCAACACTGATTTATTGACTGATTTTAGGTATATTTAAGGTTATTATCACAGGCCTGCACAACGCTGGGCTGGTCAGTTAGTAATTAACCAAAATACCTGTTTCATAATAATAACGATTGTTAAGTGATTCCAATCATCGACACACTGATACATGGATTCTCAATATTTAAATTTAGGTATGTTGAATGGAGCCTACATGAACCAGAACCTGGGATCTACACCTTTGAAGGAATTAATAATTTGCCGAAATTTTTGCAGACAGCTCAAGATTTGGATATGCTTGTTATTTTGCGTCCTGGCCCTTTTATTGATGCAGAGAGAGATATGGTAGGAATTGATTACATCGTTCTGTTTTTTTTTCCCTTCCTTTGATTTTATTCAAGATCAATTATAAAACTTGTGTAATTTTGTTTTAATTTTTTAGCACTTTCCAACCTAGTTGAAAAGGGCTTATGACTTCGGTTTGTCTGGCCATATGGCCGTCTGTCCGTGCTCTAACTCCCGTAAATATGCTCGGATTGCTCTGCAATATTTATATGTTATTGTCGTTAGCTATAGCATGTTCCCTATTTCAACGGAAGTGTGTAGCACTTATAGTTTTTTTACAGGGACACTCGAAAGAATTCCGTTACATTGCGGTCTATGGGGAAAAATTATTTGCGGTTTATTTAAATAATGTTTCACTATTTTAAACGCATTGAAATTTATATATATCACTAAGGTGCATTAGAAGAAGCTTAATATGGAATAGGGTGTGCATACCACTTATAGTTACTATACAGGGACAGTCAAAAGAATTCCGTTACATTACGTCTATGGAGAAAAATCGTCTGCGGTTTATTTAAATAATGTTTCACTATTTTAAACGCATTGAAATTTATATATATTACTAAGGTGCATTACAAGAGGCTTACTACAGAATAGTGTGTGTATAGCCGTCATCGTTCATTTACAGGTACATACAAAAGAATTCTCTACTGTCTGTTAACAATAATTCCTGGCGTTTTAAGTTGCTGAACGCGATTTTCAATTGAACTCACTTTTTGTCTATTACTGGGTGTGTATAAATTCTGTATTTCATATACAGGGTAGCACAAAAGTTCGAGAACACATTTCCGTTTATTGACAGAAACTCCAGAAGGAGAATTTTAAACTGTGCTACGCGTTTCCTAACTAAACTAAAATTTATCATCCTATATAGTATATATACAAATCTATAGATCATATACAGGGTTGAATAAAAGTACTCGGATACTTTTCCGAATATTGTATCTGTTCGAAATTCCTGAAATTATGTTTTTTAATATGTTATGCGTTTTCCAAATTGCAGGGCTAGCATTCCCCCTAAAATTCCTAAATTTCCTAAATATTATTTTATCCCCTAAAATTCCTAAAATTCTCCTAAAATTTTCTTCTTGTTCCTAAAAATTCGAAATCGACAAAATTTCACCGAAAAATATCGCGAATTTCGACAAATGGTCACCGAAAAAGACACTTATTTTGTCAAAAGATTGCTAAAATAACGCAAATTTTGTCAAAAGATCGCTAAAATAACGCAAATTTTGTCAAAAGATTGCGGGAAAAAGCAAATTTCGAAAAAGAATAGGGGAAACAACTTAAATTTCATCCAAGGATATCGTGGGAGAATAAAAGCTAATTTCGACAAACAATCCTGAAAAAAAACTCAAAGTTCATCTAAGGATCGCGACAAACACTAATTTCTTCAAAAGATCGTAAATTTCTTAAAAACATCTCGGGGGAAAAAAAACTAGAATTTCTTAAAAAGATCGTGGAATAAACGTGAATTTCGATTTTAAAAAAAATAATGAAAAACACCTCCAATTTCATCAAAAATCAAGGAAAAAAGATAATTTCGTCTAAGAATCGCGGAAAAAACGTGAATTTCATCAAAAAATTGTGGTAAAAAACGCCAATTTGTTGAAGGATCATGAAATTTTGTCAATCAATCGTGAATATAATGCGAATTTCGTCGCACAAAAATACAAATTTCATCAAAAGATTGCGGGAAAATCGCAAAATTTGTCAAAAGATTGCAAAAAAACGTGAATTTTGTCAAAGGATCACGAAAAAAAGCAAATTCCGTCAAAAGGTCGCGAAAAAAGCAAATTCCGTCAAAAGGTTGCGAAAGAAACACGAATTCCGACAAAAGTTATAAAAAAAACGTAAATTCCATCAAAAGATCACGAAAAAAACACTAATTTCGTCAAAAGATCACGAAAAAACGTGCAAGTTTGTCAATACATCGTGCAAATAAGGCAAATTTCATGAAAGAATCGCGAAAAAATGCATGTTTCGTCAAAAAAAACACGGAAAAAATGCAAATTTCGACAAAGAAGTGTGAAAAAAACCTTTCAGAAGTTTTTCTGTTAGTTTTAGAATTTTTTTTTCTCATAATCACCACTGCTTCCTGCCTCTTGTTCTCTAGGTTCACCGAGAACATCCTAAAGAGAGAGAAAGGGAGCATTCATTCTGGTTAGGTTCAATGATACAGGAATTAAAAATTCTAATTAATATAATTGCAGTAAGCATAAGTTGTCAAAACGGTTTGTAATATCAAGCCGGTTATTGTGCAAATTTAAATGCCCTCATTCGCAACAAACAACACAAGCTCATGGAACAAGGGCTGAATTCATTGGAATGATGGGAATATTCTTTGGCAGTGTACCACATGTGCCGGTCTAGCACGAAAATACTGTTATTACATACTTGTAATGTTAAAAATATCGCAAATGCCCCTAAAATTTTCCTAAAATTTGGAAAAAAATTCCTAAAATTCCTCCCTAAAATTTTGAAAAATCCTAGTGCTAGCCCTGAAATTGTTTACTTAGATGTTATCTTTTAGCTTATTAAACGGTATGTTTTGTAAAATTATTTTGGAAGCGTTGGAAAGTGCTACATAATCTATGCTTGGCGCATGATTTTTCGTTCTTGTCTTCTTTTTGAGATCATAGTACAAACATGTTCATTCTGATTTTTTTTTTTTTTTTTTTTTTGAACGAAGAAGGTTGTGCATTTTTTGTTGTATATATATAATATATATATTATATATGTGCATGCATGACTTTTGAATGAGTGTTCCAGTTTTGATAATACTTTTTCATTGGTTTTGATAGTGGTCTCATATAAATTTCATCACGATCCAAAAATTGAATGTTATCCATTTCAAAACCACTTGCAAATAAATTATCCAAATCTACCCATAAACATTCTTCCTATAATTTTCCAAAATTAAAATATAAACTGCTTTATGAAAATTTCAGCCTCAAATGTTTAAGGAATTTTTCAAAATTTTAAGAAATTTCTTTTTAAATTCTAATGGTAATTTTTAGGTAAGCGACTTCCAGGTCCTGGTCATAACAAATCAAAAACTGAATATATAATTTTTTTTTTAAATGTTTAAAAATTTCTAACCTTTGTTTCAATTTTCAGGGAGGACTCCCTTATTGGTTACTTAGAATAGATCCCAATATGAAATTGAGATCATATGACCCAAGTGAGTAATTTATTATTTTAAGGGGAGATTCTCCTTCTTTGAGCCTTTTTTTTTTTCATCCTTCAAGTGTGTGTAAATCGTTGCTCTAAAGCAGTTTTGCAATATTCCAATTCCTTACAAACTATTTTGCTTGTCGAACATAACACTATGATAAAACTTTATACTTGTTTTTCCCAAAACCATGTTTTTCAAACAGGGTGACCATTTTTCTCGAAAAGTATTTGCACAATTTCCTTGACTTTTTCTTAAAGAAAGATAATCATTTTGGCTGGAGCTTATACCATCAAAAAATATAATTTTCATTGATTAAATATTTTTTTGAGCTCGTAAAAAACAAAAAAAAAAGTGAAAAAAATGGCCTTTTTTCATTTAAGTAACCATCATTTTGTCAAAATTCAGCTTTTAAAACTAAATGTTGGTGTAAGCTCCAGAGAATTTAATGTTTTTTCATAATTTGGAAACCAAATGTTTTTCTGATGCTTATCCTGGAAAAAATCGGTCACTTGATTGAAAGTTCACAGTGACACTTGCAGGTAGTCCCCGTTGCACAAGGCATATTAATCATTTGTTTATGCATAAAAATTTAAATATGTAAGTGAAATGTCAATAAATTTAATGCATAAAGTTCAAATATGATATATATTTCCTTGGTAACTCAAAACAAATCATAAAAGTCACTTTAATATTAGGCCAAAGAAGTAAAACATCCCCTTAATGTGCTAAAAGTGGTGTTGCTTTATTATTATTTCTTCTTTCTCCCTTTTCTACTTTCTCATGATTTCATCCTTGTTTCTAACATTGGAAGATTTTCTACTTGATCAGAAAATGCGTAAATTTATGCTTAAATATCATATAATATGAACTGAATTTTTCAAACTGAGTTAAAAAATGGCCAGGCCTGGAGTCGAACCCAAGACCTTTTGACTTAAATTCCCAATGATCTACCTATAGAGAGCTACCTGGGCCCACAACTGGCAGACACATTTCCCTCAGATAAACTTGTAGTGATTTAACCTTAACCGGAACCTACTGTAAAACTGTGTCAACTTTAATATTACTCAGAACTTAAACTAAAATTTTAACTATAACCTTCGAAAACTTGGATTGTTACAACAACTCAACTCTGTGTTTTTGAAACACATATATATATCTGTAACCGTACCCTTCTTGAGCAGTTCAATCTCGGCTGTTATGCGTGTTGCATGTAGTGCATAACTCTTCTATTTTTAATGTTAATATAATGTTTTGTTACTAAAAGGTAGTCGAATTATTTTATTAATTACCTTTACTGAGACATGCTCTACCTTGCTCACAAATTAAATTAATATCATTTGTGGCTGGCTGAAAACAATGAACCACCATAACCTTATTGCCAGTAGCATCTGGTCTGTCATATAGACAGCTCAACAGAATAAACCTCAGGTAATGGAACTCCAATAAACAATGGATATGTAGATGCACTTAATTATTTTTAACTTAAGCATACTGATTGGTAAAAATATCATACGGATTTGATTTGATAAAGATAAACCTAAGAGGGATTGCTCAGATAAGGAAATCAAGTCTGCAGAGCATAATGTCCCTCCTGGATTGTGATGAATTGAGGACATATTGAAAATATTGTCATTTAACTTTCAACTATTGCTGATGAATGCAGTAGCCGCAGCGCCATCTGTCGGTAAGAATTTTAACTAACATAATAAAGTACTCTAAACAAAATTCCATACTTCACACAACCGTTTCCTGCAAGAATTTATTCAATAACTCTATTCGTTTGTTTCTTATTCATTTTTAAAAATAGGTACTCCTTTTTGGGACACCCTGTGTATATATATATATATATATATATATATATATATTTCATTTAACAGTTGCCTAGCAACTCTTATTTCATAGCATATTAGAAAAAGAAACTTCAATAAAATTTCACCATTCTGACACAAACTAAATAAAAATTTTTTTATTAACAACAAGCTTATTTTCAAGTGATTTTGGTATGCATTTTCTATCGTAAATAAATTCAGATTTATTTAGGTAAGAGCTGTATTTTAAGTACTGTAGATTAATCACCAATTTCTTTTTTTTCTGAAAACAAAAATTATAAACATGTTGGGCTTCTAAATTGTGTATGTTTCATTACAAGAATTTGCACTTGAATAAATATCTTTGCTACACAAGATTTTATGAAATTTCTGCAAAAGATGCAGATGTTTCTTTATCAAAAGGTAAGTCGGTAAGTGTTGTTAATTCAACAGGACAAAATCTTCACTACAATGAGATGCATAAGTTAATAAATTTATAGTGCCAAATACACTCATAGATATACTAAAATCCTTAAATAGATTATTTCTTTTAAATTACAATTTAAAATTAATGATATAGTAAACAATTCTGGGGTGCTCCCCTCCTGGAGAAACATACTTTCTATTCCACAAAAATTACAAGAAAAACAGTTACAGAACATCATTGATTGAAGATGAGGTTAATTCAACAGTTCTTAAAAATTTGATTTCTTGAATCTTTAAGAAATCTTGTTTGCTTAACGTTTAAAAAATATATATATAATGTAAAAAAAAAAGTAAACAGATTGCAAATTTAATATGTAACATATATCATGTAAAGTAAGATAAAAGAAACACAATGACCTGCTGAGCTGATGTTGAGGACCGATCTACTGATTTACTTGTTTGTATGAGCATATGTATATATTAATTATTTGCATCAATCCTAACACATATACAAACATAAAGTGACATTTCACTTATACTCAATTGAAATGGCTGGTTAGAAAACATACATAGCTAAAAAGTATGCACAAACTAGAGGTTTGTGACTTTTAATTCTTTTACATACTATAAGAGAAAAAATTTCCCTTTTTAGAGTACAAATATGCCAAGGGCGGATCTAGAAAATCTCCAAGGAGAGGGCAATACCACAAACTTAGAGATTTTATGTAAATAATAAAGACAAATATATCCATTTTAAACACTTAAAACTGGTTTTGGTATGTTGATTTGGAGACCATTCATCGTAGCTGAAGTGAGGTGCTATCACCATGCCACACCTCTTTGGAGTTGAACTCACTAAATACAAGCACAGCAAAAACGAGAACAAGGTTAAAATGAGCAATTTTCACATTAAGAATGGTTCATTATTTAAACTATTTTAATATTTTCATGCTTTTTACGCACTACAAAAACAGTATCATGGATCATACATCAAGCATCTGCTACCTTCAAGCAAAACGTCTGTTAGCTTCAATGAGATTTTTGGCAAAAAGTTGGGTAGAATTAGAAAAGAAATCCCTTTCTTATCAAATACTGTTTTCTCTCGGTGATAATATACCTAAATTACAACTGTCTGTCAAAATGTAGTAATTTATCAGTTTCACTAGACAGAATTTCAACCTTCAAAAAGATCTCCCCAACCCAAGAAAATGCATAGGAATGTCCTGAGATCTTGAAAGAATGAAAGAAAGGAGGGAGCAATAAAGACATTTCAGGTACTGCTCCTTTGAAGAATTTACAAATGAGTAATTAAAAGAAAGGATCATAGAAAAAACCCTTTATTGGTTTATTTTTCTAAATCCGGAATTTGGGCCGTATTAACTAGCCTTTTCATGTCTTTTATTGTTAGTTAAAATGAAAGGGGTATGTGAAATCAATAGCTCTTGAAAATTGCTTTGTTTATTGCAATAATTAGCTGAGTTTTTCTGGGAAAAAGTAAAGTAATTAGTTGCATTGCTCTACATTGTTCATGTCCATTGGAACTGCTAGTTCTTTAGAATCTTTGACTTTGATGCTATTATTTGTCTAAAGAAAAGACCCATTTAAAGAAAATAAACATCCACAAAGGTAAGATTGAATATTTTATGTTGACTTTATCATATTAAGTTTATTTTAGCGTTGCAATAATTAAATAATTAATAGTAGTAATTCATTTAATTATGTGTGTGTTCACTTATATTTGTGTAATTATGCAGGATGTCTTGAAAAGATTGAAACACACTTTAATTTATTACCTGTTAGAGATACGTAGGCAATGTAAATTGCAAAATTGTTCAAAATAAGGTAGGAATTAAGATTATGTTGATGAAATAGTCCTGACATTGACTTTCAAAAGTTAAACTTTCTTCATTTTTATTTGTTCTCTGGTTCCTGTAAGTTATATTGGAAAATATTTTCCATTCTCTGACAAGTAACACAGTAAAAATTCCATTATTCTACAGCCAAAACTCACAGTTATGATACTTTGAATTTTATTATATTTCTGAGCTTTCTAGTACTAAAAATGGACAGATGATCTATCATTTAGTGCCAGTAAGTTCATTTCTCTTTGATGGCAAATTGTGAATTGACTAATGCATAAGAGAAAAAAAATACTTTTGATGAAACTGTAAAATTTAAATTTTAAAAGATGTTTTTTTTTCTTTTTTAATTTCTCAAAAGTGGAATTATTTGCTTGCTGCGAACCCGTCAATTGTATAGCAAATTTATTAAGTGAAGTAAAATAATTTCAATTTGTAGAGTTTTGTTGTAAGATATAAGATTATTTATTTATTTCAGATTACATTAAATATATCAACAAGTGGTACAGTGTTTTACTTCCTGTAATTGAACCCTATTTGTATAATAATGGTGGTCCCATAATAACTATTCAGGTAATTTTTAAACTGTTCTTTTATAAAATATTATAAGTGTTTTATTCAATTCCTACTATTAGCTCACACTCTCTATATATTTATATATCTTGTTCAAATTTTCAATCGTTAATAAAATATTTTCTATTCATCCTATCAAGTTCAAATACATTTTTTTAAACTTGTACTGGATGACAATTGATGTTAATGCAGTTTTTTCAAATATTAATTCATTAATTAAATTTAATTAATTAATTTTAATTTTATATTTCATTTCTGTTCAAAAGTATAGACTCGCTCCATATTTATAGTCTCACCTTCACACGTAAAAAGATAATGCGGCTGTTCACGGACGAAGATCAGGCAGCTCGCGGGCGAAGGAGACTATAAATGTGGAGTGAGTCTATACTTTTGAACAGAAATGAAGTATAAAACTAAAATTAAATAATAAAATTAAATTAATTAATTAATATTTGAAAAAAACTGTATTATCGTTAACTGTAACATCGCTATGGCACTTTATTGTGAAGTTTGGTAATTTTTTTAATTCAATATTTGAAAAACGGCATAATCATTAGATTTTAAATTTATATCAAGAAAAATACAATTTTTTAAACTTTCTAATGCAGTTTGTCTAACAATTTTGTGAGAAATACTTTTCGAGCTATTAATTTTTGGTATTTTAGCTATTTATTTTTTATTTAATTTTTAATACATTTCAAAAATTTCTCTTATGTAAGATATTTAGCAGGATATAAATTTAGGAATAAATACTGTCAGTGCGAAGCGTGTAGATCGCTGGAAAAAAATTTCTATTTGACCTAAGTAGGAATTGACTTTTTAAAAAAAAGTTTTTATATTACTTGTTTTTTAAATGTATTAGAATTTTAAAAATAAGTAAAATTTTGTATCAATCCTTCATTCACTCTCTTAAACCAATGTTAATTTGAGTGTGTAATTTCTTCTAAAAAATTAGTATATTAAGAAATAGAATGGTTTTTATTTTGCTTCCATAAAAATACTTTTATTAGGTTCAAAGTTAGGACTTTTAGTTTGAAATGAAGGATGTCTTAAATTGAAATTTAATTAGGGCTGACTATTAACATCTTCCATTAATTCCATTAAATAAGGTCTCTAATGAAGATGACCAATGCATCACATGGCACTTAGTCTGTTGCTATTCAGTTGCAGTTCCTTTTTTTTTTCTTAATAAATATTCTGTGACATTGTTTTGTATGTTTCCAGGAGAATACCCCAAATATAGTTTTACTACAATAAATTATTCATTTAAAAATTTTCTAAGATAATTTATTTTCTATTAATTAAGAATTCATAGTTTCATCTAAATCTAATAAGGCTCATTTTTTTATATAGTGTGATAAACAAAAACAAAACTTTTATAAGCAAATGAAAATTAAAGTTAATTAAAAATATACACAAAGCAGCTACCCTCAGCACGATTGAATTTTAAAAAAATTGTTAATGTGATTTTTCAGCATTTCTGAAGGAAAACAGAGTCTTTAAAAAATTATTTGCTGCAAAAACACACAAATAACTGTCTAAAGGTTTAATCATATATGTATATGAATTATATAAATTATTGTCAAATTAGGAAAAAAAAAAAAAATCTGGATTTGTAAACTTTTTGAAGAAATATATTTAAAAGCATAAATTACTTGAATGGTATTCACATGGTCACCAGCAGAACAAATTTCAAGGAGGGGCAAGATTTTGAAACAAATGTGCCTATAATCCACTGTCAATGCTACTTTGTTTGTTTATTTATTTTAATGGGGAATGTAAACATGAAATTGACTAAACAAAGAACTTTTTGTCAGAACCTTACATGTCAGATAATTTTTAAACATATCAATATAAAACACCACAGAAATGTGACAAATAAGACATTAAAAATTTATAAATAAGTTTCTACTATTCTTTTTTATTTGTTGGTTTCTGCCAACCCTGAACCCGTTTAAGATAATTTTTATCACAGGAATATAAAAAGAAAACAGAAGTAAAAACTGTCTGAGGAGGCCAGAGCCCTCATAAAAAGAAATCCTTAGTTCTTTTTTCTCTTAGTGTTTAAATATTTTAAGTCTTTGAAAATAATAAATTTACTACTTCACATTTTCCAAAATTATGAGAGGGAAAGTAAATTTAAGTAGTTTAATTTTTAAGTTTAAAAATCCAGAGAGTGGCAATTACCCTCCTCCAGCATTGCAGGTGCCCATAGTTATTCTTATTGCTTTTTATTTTACTTAATATGTGTTATCAACTTTGAGAAGTGCTATTATTGATTTTTAATTTTATTATTTGTCTAATCAAAATAAAATATTTATTCTTTGACTTTTATTTTCTAGATAGAAAATGAATACGGAAGCACTGGCATTTGTGATACTCAGTACAAATCTCACTTGCGGGACTTTTTCCTGAAACAACTGAAACATAATGTGGTGTTATTCACCACTGATGGATCCAGTAACAAAGCTCTTTCTTGTGGAAAAACAGATGAAGTTTTGTCTACGTTTGACTTTGATGCAGGTAACATTTTTATAAATTTAATGTTTACATTTACCTTTTTTAAACACAAAAAAGCCATACAGAAAAGTCATAAATAAGAGGTATTAAAAATCCAAACTAACTTCTACTTTTTTTTGTATCAGGAAGGTGGGGTGAGGGGAGGCTCTGATCCCCCCTTAACCACCCGTTTCAGATGAATTTAAATGGTCTTAAAAGAAATTAAATTAAATTAAACAGATGAAATCAGCAGAAAAAGTTCTAAAATCATGATTACTTTTAAACTACCAAACAAATTTCAAAAATTCTTTCAGCATTTTAATGTTGATTATCCCTAAGAGAATTTTTTTTTTTAAATGTTTCTGCATCCAAGAGGTATAAGAATAAAAAATGTTCCAAAATCATGATTTCTTTGGAACTGTTCAGGCTAGAAACTTGAAGTTTGAAATAGTGGTTATGTTTAAGATGTAAATGCTCACTAAGAAGAGTTTTTGAAAATTCAAATTTTAAAAGAGTGAAATGAGCAAAAATCATTCTAAAATCAGGATTACTCTGAAATTACTGCCCCCCCTGACTTTAAAAATGTTTTCACTATCTGATAGGTGGTGAATCGAATTCTCAAATATATAACCTTTGATATGTTTTTCACAAGGAGAAAACTGCAAATTCATTGAAATGGAGATTTTATCTTTTAATGAGTAGTATTTTTATTAGAAATTGTTATATAAAGTATTTCCATTTGTACGTATTTCCATGTGCACAAAATGCGGTAGTCGTGGCCTGTCAGGTGAAATAGGTGATGTACCTCTTCCCTTAATATTTTATTAAAACTATTTTGCTTAAATATTAATGTTCTCTTTCTTTTTTTTTATTTACTTATTTCGTATTTGCACCGAAATTTAAATAAATAACACTCACAAAACAATCGGCACAATAAATGCAAATGCTTTCTGTGGAATTAATCTGATGAGTGAAGACTTAAGCGAAGATGCCTCAAAACTACACAGTTTCATCCACTTGCCATAGCGCCCCACCAGTGGCTGAGATGTTCTGCTCTCGAAGCTGGTAGATGCGAGGTGCTGGGTTCAAACCCCTGTTGCGCTTGTCGACCTAACCGTTCGGAGTTTTCTGTGGTTTTCTTCGAACCTTGTTATAAATACGGGTTAGGATCCCTTATAGAGACCCCCATGGAGGGCACTCCCCCCAGGGCCTATATCCCTTGTGTTGATAATTGGCCATCATAAAATCAACCAACCAACCAACCACTTGCCATGGCAATGTGATGTCAGCAGCTCGACTCCATTAAAAGCTCTGGGGAGTGAATCGAAGAGCTAGCCAGGTCAGAGTTAAATGCTATACTAGAGCTGTCATGACTTGAAAAAAAAGTGAGTTGATATACTCAAATATGACATTTTCCCCATTTTCATTTGTAAATTCAATTTTTATTTCTTTTTCTGTAAACTGTAAATATGTTATTGCCGTATGTATTTTATAAATTAGAAATTTTAGTATGCATTCTATTAATAGCATTGTGTTTAATTTAATAGAAACATTATTTAACTGCTGTAAAGATGAATATAAACAGAAATGCACTTTGTCATAAAAGAATGGAATCATTAACATTGGTAATAAATAAAAAGAAAAAAGAGAAGAAGAGCAATAAATCATATAATGTTAATTTTAAAATTGTGATGTTAATTGTTTTCTATAATGTTAATTTGAGAAATATATCACATCAACTACTTATGTGAGAGATTCATGGAAATGGATATATATATATATAGAGAGAGAGAGAGAGAGAGAGAGAGTTGTTTACAAATTGGTTTCGATCATTTTAATACTTTCATCAAATGTGTCCATGCTAAGAAATTTATCTTGTCTTAAAAAAATGATAAACATTTTGCAGAAATACAATATCACATGAAAAACTTTCTTTATAAAATATTTTAGTCATGAACAATGTTTTATTGGTGCTGATAAAAAAAAAAAAAAAAAAAAAAAATATTTTATGATGGCATAAGCCACATTTTTGTGCATTTATAAGATGGAAGAAATGATAACTTTAGATTTCATATTAATTTATTAAAGATATTTTTATATACATGTATTTTTATTATATTGTTTTCTAACAGCTTATACATCTGTAAAGATTTATTTATTGTATTTTGATTATATATTTTTAAATATAATTTCTGTAACATAAGTATTAAACATAGAAATACCTCACATGTGAACTAGGCTATTATTTACAGACACCTTTTAATTCTTAAGACCATGGCTCAATAAATGTGATCACCTCTGGCAACCAAAATATTTTAACTGTCAACAGTTAAAATATTTACAGTTACTCTTTAAAACTAATTCATTCAATGAGTTATGAAGACTTGGCAATCATAATATAGCATTAGTAGATACTTGTAATATGCTTCCTCAATCAATTTATAAAAACCTTATGTTTTTTTAGAAAATCTATGTTTATTATGTTTATATAATATGTGTGTGGGAAATATGGAGGAGGGGGAGGGAGGAGCATCAATGTTTTTTACTGGTAACTGTATTTTTTCATACTTATAGAGTACTAATGTTGCTATTCACCGGCTTTTGCAAGTGTGGACCACTATTGAGCCACAGACTAAAAGCGATCATTTCAATACTTATTACAATATTTTAATACTATAATAATAATCTTTCGATCATTTTAATACTTTCATCAAGTGTGTCCATGCTAAGAAATTATAAATATTTTGCAGAAATACAATATCACATGAAAAACTTTCTTTATAAAACATTTTAGTCATGAACAATGCTTTATTGGTTTTCTTTGAATTCATGTTTTGGGTTGAAGTGTTTTGGATTCGGGCCGATGAAATTTTTTTTTAAAGTTCAAGTTGTTTTTCACATTGATTTCTAATCAAAATATTAATCTCGAAGAGGCAACCAAAAGATTTTAAATATTGAAAAGCACTAATAGAGCTGAATAATTTCACATTAATAACTAAAGTTTCAAAGTATATATATACAGTAAAACCTGTGTAAGTTGACCACTTGCGGTGCCGCACTTCAGTGGTCAACTTATAAAGGGTGATAGTAAATTTACTTTTTTTTACTTAATATTCATACCGTAACATTTTTTCCCACAAAAGTTTTATTTATGGACAGGGCTTTAAAGTAATATTGTATTACCATGCATATTTCTAACACCTTATAAAAGAAAAAATTAATTACAAGAATGAATTAATAGTTTTGTATCAATTTTTAAATCAATTAGTATCATCATCATCAACCGTTTTCAATCCACTGCTGGATGTAGGTCTCCCCCAGATTTTTCCATTGTTGCCTGTCTAGTGCTTTAGTCATCCAATTAACACCGGCCACTTTTCTGATTTCATCACTCCATCTTACTTGAGGTCGTCTTCTTGGTCGTTTTACATCTCTGGGATACCACTGTAGGGTGTTTGTGCTCCATCTATTGTCTTGTCTTCTTGCAATGTGCCCAGCCCATTTCCATTTTAGCTGTTTAATTCTCTCGATGATGTCAAAAACTTTCGTCTGACTTCTTATCCACATTATTCTCTTTCGGTCTCTTCTGGCCTAGCATACATCTTTCCATACTTCGCTGTGTTGTTTGTAATCTTTGTACCATCCGTTTTGTTAGTGTCCAAGTTTCTGCTCCATAAGTTAGTGCAGGCAAAACACATTGGTTAAACACCTTTCTTTTCAAACAAAGAGGCATGTTACTCTTCAGAATAATATTGTTCTTCCCAAAAGCACTCCATCCATTTCTTATTCTTCTATTGATTTCATTCATTATACTGTTGTCTGATGATATTTCTTGTCCAAGGTACACATAACTTTCAACATCTTTAATCTCAGTGTTGTTGTAGACGATTTTCTTTTTTGATGCAAATGAATTGAACATCACCTTAGTCTTTTCCAAATTTATTTTTAATCCCACATTAATGCTAGCTTCTGCCAAATCTTTTAGCATATTTTGTAATTCTTCAGGGCTGTTACTGAAAATTAAAATGTCATCAGCAAACCGGAGATGGCTTAAATATTCCCCATTTATTTTAATCCCTTTGTTTTCCCAATCCAGTTTCTTGAAAATATTTTCTAAGACAGCAGTAAAAAGCTTAGGTGAAATGGTGTCTCCTTGTCTTACTCCTCTTCCAAGCTTGATCTTCGCTTTTCCTTTGTCCAAACAGATGGTGGCTGTTGCTTTCTTGTAGATCTTCTTTATGATATTGATATAAGGTTTGTCTATACCAATGTCCTCCAGAGAAGTAATTACTGCAGATGTGTAGACCGAATCAAATGCTTTTTCATAATCAATAAAGGCAAGGCAGAGAGGTAAATTATATTCTTTATGTTTTCCTATAACTTCCCTTACTGTTTGAATATGATCCATTGTGCTAAATCCACTTCGAAATCCTGCTTGTTCTCTAGGTTGAGCTGATTCAAGTCTTGTCGTTAAAACTTTGGTGAAAATTTTATAAATCACTGACAGTAAGCTGATTGGATGGTAGTTTTTAATGTTTTCCTTTTCTCCTTTCTTATAAAGTAACACCATCACAGCATTATTCCAATCTTCTGGTACATCTGATTTCTCGAGACATTTGGAAAACAGTAAGGCTAGCATTTTTGCAAATTCTTCTCCTGCTTCTTTGATAAGGTCAATTGTAATTCCATCTTCGCCAGGGCATTTACCTTTTTTCATGCCTCTAATGGCTTGTACAACTTCATCTGTCATCACTGGGATTATCTCTTCAGTTTCTGTTATGTTTATTAGTGGGTCACGTAGGTTGATTTCCCTTTGATCTTCACATTTATATAGATCGTTATAGAATTTTTCGACAATGTCTACTATTTCATTATTGATTTTGGTGATTGTTCCATCTGCTCTCTTCAGTGCAAAAATACCTTTTCTTCCAACACACAATTTGCGCTTAGCTGATTTTAAACTTTTGTTATCTTCTAGAACTTTTTTGACAAGATCACAGTTAAATTTTCTGATATCTTCTGTAACACATTTTCTGACCATTTTACATAATTCTGCATATTCAACTCTTGATTTAAGATAGTTTTTCTTAATTTTAAATTCTCTGCGTTTCTTCATCAATCTTCTTGTTTCTTCTGTTATTTTCTTTGTTTGCTTTACTTGTGCTTCACCAGCTATCGTCCTTGCAACTTCTTGTAGAGTATTTGTTATTTTCTTGTTCACTACTGTAACATCTTGTTCTTCTTTTAAGATTGATTGAAGTACTTGAAAACGATTTTTAAGTTCTAAATTAAATTTTTCTTTATGTTTCTGGAGATTTATAATATCGACTGATTTCTTTGAGCATTGCAAAAGCTTCATTCTTTCCACTTTAGTATTTAAAAGCAGTTTGCATCTAACTAACCTGTGATCGCTTCCTGTATTGAAGTTATTGAGAATGCTGCAATCCTGAATAAGATGCTTTTTGTTTGTCAAGATGTAGTCGATTTCACTTGTTGAGCCATTTGCACTACGCCATGTCCATTTCCTTTGTGGCTTTTTCTTGAAAAATGAATTCATGATATACATCTGTTCACATTCTGCAAATTCAATCAATCTGTTTCCTCTTTCATTACGCATCCCATATCCATGATTTCCTACTGAGAACTCACCTTTCTTTTCTCCCCCAATTCTAGCATTCCAGTCTCCCATTATTAATTTTATGTAGCATTTTCCTTTTTGATGCATTGAAGCTACTTCTTCATAGAAATCCTCAATTTCTTCATCAGTATAGCTAATTGTTGGTGCATAAACTTGGGTAATTTGCAGCTTGTATCTTTTTGACACTTGTATAACTAACCTTGCAACTCTATCTGATGCACTATCATATTCTACGATGTGATTCTTCCACCTTTTATGAATCAGAAATCCTACACCACTTGTTTTTCCATCTTCTGTACCTCTGTAGTACAATACATGTCCACTGGAAAGATCAATCTTATCTTCACCTTTTCTTCTTACTTCGCATAATCCTAGGATGTCCCAGTTGATTCTTTCTAATTCTTCTTCAAGTTCCTGTAAACGACTTTCAGAAGATAAGGATCGTCCATTATACGTAGCCAAGGTCATCAACTTATGGCAGCCAAGCCGAGCCCGGTGATTCTTAGCACCCTCTGTCTTCATGTCTTTCTGATCGCTGCCGTAATCAGGAACATGCAGACTGCCGGGAATTGAGGGCCGTGATTTGTTTTGTGAATTCATGGTAAAATAAGGAGGGAGGTGGCCAAATTCCTCCACGCTGGCCAAGCGGGTTGAAGGAAGCCCATCCGCGTTCGTTCCCCATGCACTAGGCAAGGGCTGCACCGATGGAAGGTGCGGATTGGACATTAAGTCTCTGCTCCCAGTCAATTCCTTTAAGTCCTCCTCTGAGGCATTTAAAGGGTCTTCTCCTAGTTAACAAGTACTACTATTTATTAAAAAAAAAAAAAAAAAGCATTTAGTCTCTCTTTCGGCATTTTGCCTCCAAAACCTTTTTTATTTTTTGATACAAGTGATTTTGTTGGCAATTGACGGCAAAACAGTCCTGTTTCATTTGCATTGAATTAGTTTTCAGGCGGATAATCTTTCACAATTTCAGTTAATTTAGCTTTCCACGTCTTCTGCAGCATTACAGTCTACTGAAGCAGATTCACCCCAAAGACTACGGAAATTTATGTTGTTTCTTGATCTGAAGGATTCTAGCCATCCATTACTTGCATTAAATTCAGAAATTCCCAATTCATTTGGAATATCTTTAGCTTTAGCTTGGAGCATAGATCCTGAAATTGGAATATTTTTGGAACGGCATAGAACAGAAACTTCCAAACTGCCAGATTAATTTCTTCATTTGATGTTTTTCTTAATTTTATTTTTCTATCACCAGTACAGATCTCTAACAACAATTTAGTTATTTCTTCCCCATTCTTTGATATGTTAGACACTGTAATTTTTTGAAATTCCATATCTATCAGCTAATTTTCTCTGGCTTTCTCCTTTTCTAATTAAATTTTATATTTCATATTTTTTCCTCATTTGAAAGTTGAACTAATTTTCTTTTTGGAGCCATTTTAAGTTAACAAAATCTTCCTTGTTAAAAAGCAATTACAAAATATAAATGTCTTGTACTAACTCTACACCAAGTTTACTGGATGAAAATAATAATCTTTCTGTACTACAACACAGTTCTAGTGTAACTCATCATTATAACAAGTAATTTCCTTAACTGTATTGTTAGAATTGCCACAAACTATTGCAAATGGTGGAAATATTTCTGCTTACCAACTAGCACCTGGGGTTATTGAAAGAAGGGAATGAATGATAAGAGAATGGGAAATAGAAGAAAGAAATCTAGAATCAAAGAATGGTGGGGAAGGGTTGAAAAGCCAAATCCACAAGAGCAACAATGTAAGAATAGATAAGCCTTGAATTATTTACCTACACCCATCACTACTAAAAGCATTTCCCAGGTTAATACTATTTCGCCCTTTTAGAAATTCTAGTTAAAAAGAAAAAAATATATAAAATTTCCTGGAGTTACTTTTTTTAAATTCATGATTTGTTAGCTTTTTGGATGGTCAAGTTATAAAGGGTTTTGATGGGCATTTTATAATAGTTCTAGTCAAATTTGAATAATTTCAGTGGTCAAGATACAAGATAGACAGGTGATCAGGTTACAAAGGGTTTGTCTTATAGTTTTGTATAGGATAAATTTGGTTCCTGACAACAGAGGTCAACATAGACAGCTAGTCAACTTACAAGGGTGGTCAACTTTACAGGTTTCACTGTATATACTTTTTTTCAAAATTTGTTGGTCATTGTAAAACAATAAATTTACATTTAAAATAATATTAATAACATCTAAAATGTTTTTAAAACTAAACTTTTAAGTGGAAACATTTGAAATTAACATAAAATTCTAAATGTCCATTTATCTATTAGATTTAATATCTAAATATCCATTAAGTATAGAAGCTAAGAGTAAAGTAACTAGCTTATTTATAATTTCAACTTTTAAAGTATTACTGCATATATTTTTTACAGGATCAAATGTTTCAGCAATGTTCGAACTTTTCCGCTGGCATCAAGCATCAGGACCTATTGTTAACTCTGAATTTTATGGTGGTTGGTTAGACCATTGGGGCCAACCTCATGCTCAAGTAAAGACAGAAGCAATAGTGGAAACATTAACAGATATGTTGCAAGCTAATGCATCAGTAAACATGTGAGAAGTTTCATGATTCTGTAATTTTCAAAAGGGATACAGCAGGGTTGTCCAACATGCTGCCATGGTGCCCTTTGAAGTGTCCCTTCTAATGCATCATATTAGTAGCTTTTTTTAAAATCCAATTTGTCTTAAAAGATGTTTTCCTCTGAAATCCGTAATGTTTTCCTGCAATTTTATTATATGAAGCATTAAGGTTTTTAGCACCTTTCCCTACTAAAGTTTTTGAGATACATTTTAGATCTTTCATTTTCATATATGCCGTAGGGATTAGAAAAGTATTATTTCTTTTGTGAGTGAATGACCAGGTCGACTTATGTACAGAGTACACATAAATGCACACTAAATTCACCATTTTGGGGTTAAAACAAATAGGGTTGATGTATACATCATAAAATATGAAAGTTTAAATAAATTTTAAAAAGTGTGTTTCGTGCATTTAACACAATCATTTATCAATCTATATTTTACATAATGTCTCCTCATACACGGTTATATGTTTTCAACCCCTTAAATTATTACTTTTTTAATATTAATTTATTATTTACATATTCCTCTCTCTTTTTTTTTTCTATTTATATAATTTTAATTAATTTTTTATCTATTCAATTTTTAAGTTATTACCTACATTTATCTCTCCTAATTATTGTTTACTACAATTTATTCTCTTTTAATCTTCATATCTATTTATATCGTGATTTACATTAATAACTACACTGTCTATAATTTATCTTAAGCTTAATGCTCCTCTTTTTAGAGATAGATGGCAGCACCAGCATTTCCATTTTTTATTTAAAGCTAGATGGCAGCACTAGTTACTCTCTTTTTTAGTATTATTACTCTTCCCTATATACTGTGATTTAGCATTCCCTAGTGATGGGCTTTCGACTTGAACATGAATAATCTTTTTGCATCTTAATTAATCATTACCACACTTTTTTTTACTGATGAGTTGTGTCTATTATTATTTTATTTTTTATCTATTATAGTTGAATAATAATTTATTTTTTGGATCTCTTATTCTTTTCACATTTTGTAGGGGGGGGGGGGGGTTAATATGTTATAAGGAGCTTAATATTGTTATTTTTAGGCTTAATGCTGACAATATGTGACAAAATAACATATCTTTACTATAAATTATTCTTATGAAGTTCATCGGACGAATCTATAAGATATTCATAGTTTTTCATATTTGCATTTTCCTTTTATTGTGTTTAATTTTTACAATATATATATATATATATATATATATATATATATATGTAATAAACTTCAATGATAAAACACTTGCAAGACCAATATCACAAAAGCAAACTAAAAACATATATAAATATACATACATACATACACTGAGTGTCCTAAAGAGGACTTACATTTCTTAAAATTCAATAACACGTAATCAGTGATAGTTATTGAAGTTAATTTTCCAGGAAAGCATTGTGTAAAATCAGGAATATCATTACTATGCTTTCTTGTTTTACTTCCAAATATCACTGATAAATGATACTGTACTGTTTCAAACAGTAATAATACTCAAACTAACATTACAATTTTAAAATGCAAACCTTGTACTGTTTCAAACAGTATTGATACTCAAACTAACATTGCAATTTTAAAATGCAAACCCCCTTTTTTTTTTTTTTTTTTTTGGGGGGGGGGGGATCTTTCAAAAGTTAAATATAATGAAGTGTAAAAAGAAAATATTTTAACTGGTGACATTAAATAATGAAATAAGATGAAATCTGATCATCCCTTTAATGATTATAAAACAGAGGAAAAGATTAATGGGTGATACTTTGGTTACTTCGAATAAAAAATACCCAGACATACACAAGGACATATGCCAGTAGCTAAGAAGCAAAAATTAGAAAAATGCATATTTTAAAAAATTATGTCAGAAAAGGTGTTTTGAAAATTCTTATCTAAGGTAAAGCAACCTAAAGTTGATACTTTTAGGATACTGGTCAGTGATTTGCTTGAGAATTTTTTTTAAATAAAAAATGATGATTTTAGTAAAGAGCAATTATTTTTTTTATAATATTGCATACTTTATTCATCTAAACTTTGTAATGTATATTTCTTATTTTTTCTTTGGAATATATAATCTTGATTAGTTTGTCGAGAAAATAGGAATTTATATTAATCGTTCTAAATTTATTTATTAACTGAGTTGAGTAGTTAAAGAAATTCCAAAAATACTATTATTACTTGTGCCTATTCCTTATTGATCAAGTCATAAAAAACTTTTGTGCTTTTTGAAAAAAAAAAAAACATGATTAAATTTTAAATTGGGGAAAAAACTGACTGTGGAGTGTGAAGGAAATGGAGGGGCGGTAATATACTGTTTACTGGCGACTAGGAATTCTTACTGTCTACCAAATTTTTTTCAATTTCTAGAACCCTGATAGTAACAATACATACAAGTCTACACAATAAAAATACATCTCACAGTGGTATATTGAAGCCCCTTATGATGCAGAGGCATCATGCAAATATAAAGTGCAGAAAAAGGATAAATCATAGTAGATTTAACATTATATTTTTCTGAGAAAGGTTGGGGGGGGGGGGAGGAGGGCTTATCTCAAACCTTTTTTTCAGAGAACAGCATGAGCAAAAAACTTTAATGTTGCTTGGAATAAAAAAGCTTAAAAACATTAATGATTTTAAAAGCAAACATCTTTTATAATGGACTTTTAAAAAAAAAAGAAACTAGCATAAATCATTTAAATACATGCCAAAATAACCTGCAAAGGTGACCATGGTGGTGCATTGGGAAGCCCTGTATTATGTTATTGTTAGGCTTTATTTTACACAAGGTATTTCTCTATAAAATACTCTACTCATTTGATTTTTGATTTCAGATACATGTTTCATGGTGGAACATCCTTTGGCTTTACTGCTGGTAAGTTATCATCTCTGCATTAAAAATCATTTTGAAAAGAATAGATTTTTTTTTCCCTTTTCAATAACATTATTTAATTTTTACAAGGAATTGTATGTACTGAAAGTTTTAATGTGTTTTTAGGTTCTAATCTTCAAGGATCAAATTTCCTTGCATGCCCTACAAGCTATGATTATGATGCTCCTTTGAGTGAAGCAGGTGATCCCACACCAAAATATTATGCAATTAGAGAAGCTATAGCAAAGGTTTGTCTTTTTTTCTCATGCCAATTTTTGAATTTGCTTAAGTTTTATTTCATATTGTGACAGTGCCAGATTAATGCATTTTATTTTTAAATGGGAAACAGGCCCAGGGTACCCATACTTCTTAGGAAACACCAAATTTGCTGTTAAAATTTTTAAAAATTTCAATAAAAGTGCATTATTCACATAGTTTTATGTTATATTTTAGCAAGATTATTTATTTTTCCTTCAAAAATGATATCTTTTACAAATCATAAGTTGATTCAGACTTAACAAATTATTTTTACTTATATAAAAAGGTATATTATTGTTTACTGTTTGTAAAAGCTGTTAAAAATCATTAAAAAACTACTGTTAATTTTAGGTAAGTCTTAAACATTTTTGTGCTATTTTCATTTATTTTCTAATGTTGTTTCATAGGATTATTTTTAATAACTTTTATTATTTTAATTTGATGTATAAGTAGAGATATATTTTGACCAGAGTTCACCATTACTTACTTAGATGGAGTAGTTTACCCATTTAGAATAATTTTCATTGGAAAATGTCAAAATATTTTATTACATTAAAGCTGGAACCAGAACATCCCATAAAACATTTTTATGAATTGAAATTAAAGAATTGCTTATTAAATAAAAACTAGTGGACTCATACAAAGCATTCACACTGCAATCTTTGAGATTATTTGCTGATGCACTTTTTCATTACTTTTTAATCAAAAAGTGTGTTTTAACGAAATGTAAGTACACTGTGTGAAAAGCTTTTTCAAAAATCTTTTGTATGATAGATAATTCATAACACCATTGTGCATTTTGTATGTGCATGAAAAAAGGGATGTTGACATCAGAAATAATATACTGTATATTCCAGCATATAACATGCACTTTTGAAATATTTATTTTAAAAAATTGGTCACAATTTGCTGGTGTGTGTTATACAACAGGTATATAAAAAGAAAGCTTAAAAATTGAGCATAATAATTGAAATCGCTATATTATGAAAAAGAGAAGATGTAATTAATTGAATGAACAAGATTGCAATTCCATACTTTTTGTGGAGGTTCAAGCACGTATGCTTGGCAGTCGCATATGTACTTTTCTTGAACATAATTCCCTTTCAGAATTCTTCATCAACTGTTTAATTTTCTTCATTGAGTGATTCACATCTGTTTCCCCTACACTTAATAAGGTCTATAATCACTTCGCCTCATATTTATAATTCAAATTATGAAACATTTTCAAGATATATATTCTATTTTAAATCAAAGTAATAACACACCAGGAACCTGTTTAGCAGAATGTTGGGTCCATAAAAGGGCCCTTCACGAAAATTCTCATATTAAAACAGGACCCTTCACAAAATTCTTTGCCTTAAAAATAAACATTTCACAAAACTTTTTAAACTCCAAACTGAACCTTTTACAAATTTAATTATTTAAAAATAAAATCTGACCTGTCACAAACAATTGAACTCATCAAAAACATATTACTTAGCTTTTTACACATAAATAATTGATACATAGGAACCTGAATATAACAATAATTTTAAATTAAAAAAATTAAGACTAAAATTTTCACAAATATATATATATATATAATATTAAAAACAACTTCGCAATTTCGCGAAAACAGGACCATGTGACAAAAATCTGGATAGGATCTAATAAATCTAAAAAGTTTATTCTCTCTGATAATAACAGGGGGAAAAAACAGAAGTGTCTATTTTTGACAAAAAGATAACCTTTAATGCAGCTAATGAGCAGCTGGTTCATTTTGATTGAAAGCATAGATTAACCTGTTAACTGGGGAGTAAACTTTTGTTCAACTGATATGCCCAATTACCAATGGGGCACACTTCCACCAGTAAAAAATAATAGAAATTTTTTACTTATTCATGGCAGCAATTTTGCATGAATAGGGCGTTTTAATAAGACAAAAATTTCTATTAAAATTTTACTGGTGGAAGTAATGCATTCAAAATATTACGGTAGCAGTTTGTGTATGACGAAATATTTCATCATACCCAGTTAACAGGTTAATGAAAAAGATTTACATTAAATAATCAATTGTTTAATTTTGTATTAATGAAAGTATTTTATGGAATGTAATGCAGTGTAACATTTTTAAATTTGCAATAAATATTGATGAGTAATTTCATTTCAATTTCATCAATGAGAAAAATTATTCTAAATGGGTAAGATACTCTTCCAAGCAAATAATGGTGAACACTGACATAAATGGAAATAACATCTATTTTATTTATTTTTTACTTCATGTAATAATTACAATCCAAATGACTGTAGTTTTCTCCACTACATTGCTCTCATCTCATGTAGCAGATAATTATTACTAATGGTATTATTACTTTTTTCTGTATTTAGCTTTTATATACAGGATGTCCTAGGATAGAATGGCAATTTTTAAAATTCAATATGAAGTAAACAATGATAGGAACTTCTATACTATGCTTCTTTGTTTTAGTTTCAAATATTACCAATAGACGGTGCTATGTATTGTCTCAAATTGTTAGAACACTCAAACTAACATATCAAAATAGATCACAATTCACTCAGTTTTTAACTTTCATTCTATTTAGCTGTTGAAACAGCAAAAAGGCGGTTTGGATTTGGAAATTGCAAGATTATTTTGAACATTATTACAGGTTGAGACAGTGCAGTGTCATCTATCAGTAGTATTTGGAAAGAAAACAAAGAAGCACAGTAAAGAATTTGCCAACTTCATGTATTACTATAATGTAAGAATAACTTTGACAACTGTCGTATATGTTACTTATTGAATTTTAAAAACTGTCATTTCAATTTGTAACACCCTGCAGATATTACTCCAGTCTTTAAGAGAAGTGTGCCTAATATCGCACCCCATGATTTCTAAGTGAAGTACCTGCTGCATTCTGATGGTCATTGTCTAAACTTGATCCTCCAATAGTAATTTTAGTCCATTAGTAATTTAGAATATGATTAAAGCAATTCAGGCAGTACGGTCCAAGAAAATGGATTTGGGACAAGCTTCAAAACTTTATGAATTTCCAAAATCGACATTAATGGACAAAGTATAGACAATTATTTTCTTGGCTGGGCAAAAAGGTTCTACATTAGCAACGTTACAACTCATATTTCTTACAAAAAATTTTAAAAAGAGCAAATTTTATTGTGTTCCTAATATTGCACCTCCCCATGTGATATTAGGAACACTTTTTGAAAGTTGATACTAAGGCATTTTGCATATTTATTTGCAAAAAAAATATTTCTTTTATTAGAAGCCGTTATAAGCGAAAAATGTTTTATTAGAGTGTTTTATGAACCCATACTGTCAATCAGTTTCAATTTGTTGTGCAGTTAAGCCGAGTTAGATCAAAATTTCAAAATGGGTGCGATATTAGGCTTTATTATTAGTTATGCTGGTTCATTATTTTATCAAATTTTTGCTACTTTCTAGAAAAAAATGGTTTAATCATGCATCCCTAGCAAAAGTTCAAAACAGAAACCTCTGTGTTGTTTCTTCTGAACTAAAAAAAAATGGATAAAAGTTTAGAAAAATGATTGCAGAGAAAATTAATGCATCTATATAAACATTTTTAAATGATTGATAATTTAGAATGCCTTAATTAAAAAAAAAATAAATGATCACTTACTGATTCAAGATAATTCATTTCTTTAATCTGGAATGTAATACAAGTGTCACTCTGAAATTTTTGAGATATGGCTAAATGTTATATTTACCATCTCTTAGGAGTATTAAAAGAGTATCCTTCAAGATCAGTGCACTTTTATAGGTGAATTTTCCAACGGTTAAATGCCTCAAGCCATTCATTTCTTGGAATAGATGAAAAATATGCTTTTACAGCTTTATGAATCTCATCTTCGGACTGAAAACAACACCCACCTATTTTTATTTTTTTTTTATTAAAAAAATAGTTGAAAGTCACACATTGCAAGATCAGGTTATTTTCTTGATGTGTTGGAACATTAAAAAAAAAAAGATATATGTACGTCTCATCACCAGTTATGGTTTTAGAAATAATATGGTGTCCACCATCATTAAGTAACTTTAGGGTTTATTCAATGATTCTAGCAGACTTTGGTTTTTGGTGTTCTGTTAAATTATGGAGGATCCAGCCACAAACTAATATTTTCATATACAGTTCTTCATGAGTAATTTTATGTATAGCTGCAGATTGAATGTTAAGTTCCTTCTGTATCCATTTGCAATCATTGAGTGTAACTGCAATCGTCCTGGGATTGCACTTATACTCAAAAGCAAAAGCTGGGTTCCCGGGGTGGTCATCCTTGTCATCCCTATCCCTGTATTCATTTGGTAGGTATATTGATTATCATCAATTAACATTTTTCATATGACCTATTCATTTTCTGGGACAACAACTGGCACGAGATGGGATTCATTTCCGTATGATAATTGTAAACCTTGAATCATTCTCCTTGATTTAGCCCCCCACTTTAAAATCATAGCTCGAAAATGCTCTTGCATCAACGCCATTTTCTCTTCTTTCAAAAATTATTCTACAATAGATAAATTGCAATTGTTGTCCCAATTATCATCTGCGGACATAAAAGAATTGACATTTAAATATATAACCAATAATTTTTTTGTTGCATATTGTCTGCCCATGTCTCAAAAATTTCAGTTTTACCCTCATATGAGTTTGTGTTTTATTAAAAGTGTAATGTTTGTTATGAAAAATTAGCTTTTTGTTTAAAAAGAAAAACCTAGAAAATTAAATCATTTTAATGAGATTATCTAATTACAAATAACTGCATGAACGTTTTCATAGTGCATTCTTCTATTTTGTTTTTTTCCAAGTCAGATAAACATTTTAAACCTAAAATTTTATTTAATAAATGAAATAAATGAGTACCACTTAGGAATAAGATACATTTTATTAAATAATATTTTTGTTTTAAAATATGTTTGACTTGAAAAGAACACGGAAAATTGAAGCTACAAGTTTTTCATTTGCAATAATTTTCAAGCTTTTATTTTACTATTGCCTAGTTTTATTAAAGTTTTCTACAAAATTAAAAAAATCTTTTATATTTTATTAAATAATTAATAATTAATTTATAATTTTTCTTTTTCTAAAAAATTTCAGTTTCTTCCTCTTCCTTATGGATCTGTACCGATTCCTGCTCCCAAAATGGAGACTGGACCAATTACCTTGTTTAAGGTATGCTTTATAATTCTTAAAGTTGGTGTTTTCTATTGAAATTGGAGGATATAGCATTTATAGTTCATTTACAGTGACACACAGAAGAATTCTGTTACATTATAGTTTATTGGGCAAAAAATGTTTGCAGTGTATTTTAATGATGTTAGATTACTCCAAACATAAAGTAATTGCTTTGCATTACACTCCAAACATAAAGTAATTGCTTTGCATTACTAAGCACAAAATGCTTTCTATTAAATATGAAGTGTGTAGCATTAAACATTTATTTACAAGTACATGCTAAAATACAGTCGAACCTCGTTAACACAAACATGCTTAATGCTAATTACTTTTAACACGAACTATTCCAGTTGTCCCGTCAAGTTGTATAGGCATTTACTGTGATTTTAGTCTTTTTAACACAAGCACGCTTATTGCAAAATACTGCTTATCACGAATTGAAAAGGATCGGCCGTTGAAATGTTTCCTACTCAGTACAAATGAAGCAAGTTTTCCTAACTTTTCAGTGTAATTGTACTAAATTCTATTTTTTTTTAACTCCAAATTTTTGAAAGAATGTTAGTCTGGGAAGAGAGATGTATTTTGTTTTGATAGCTGCAGAACAGCAACTGTAAAATTGTCAGGTGATCCCTCTTTCTGACCATTTTAAAGATAAAATTCTATGGTAAGGATTTCATTGAGAGGTGAATAAAAGTTTGTGAAATACTGGGCAGGACGTTCCAGGGTCTGGTCTGTTCTGATCACTTATCTGTGTTTAGTGACATCCTGAGCAAGTCGTACTAACATGGGTATAAATCAAATATCTTCCGATTGTTGTCGAATCATTTTGTGGTCATCGACAAAAGAAAGGGGGTGTTTTCCAAGCTGTCAACAGATCCCGCTCTAGACCTCTGACCTTTAGAGATGCTAAGAAAGTCATAAAAGATGAAAGGAAGTGCTTCACCACATAAGACATTGCCACAGACTAGAATGTAGTATGTTTGATCCTTTACTCTAATAAAGTCTAATAGCAGTTAAGTCAGAAAGTCTCCTTGACCTATTTGGCACTTTAAAGCTGTCTCTTTTGGCGGTAATCACTTCCTTGACAAGTTTCTGATTTCATTTTCGCAAATTGTTGTTACATTTCATAATACTTTTCATCATAATGTTACATTTCATTTGTTCTTAATTTCATAAAATATAATTAATATCTATAATATGAAAATCTGCACATAAAATAAATTTTTTATTCATGCATTTTTGCATAAGAGTGCAACAGCTATTGCACCAAGACCTGAATATTTATAAAACTAGTTATAGTAAGAACGCACCTCATTTGTCACGTTTGACGTACAATTTCCAGCTTGTTTCAATTTGTGAATAAATAAAATTTTCACTTTGAGCCCTAGCTCGAAGACTGGTATAAAAATCAAAGCTGAGCCCATCTCTAATCTTGATAACTTGTTAAAATTAAAGAATGCATAACAGAAATCATAGTAACTTTACATGCTTAGCAATGGGATGATAGATGATTATCATCAGACAATGTTCAGTGATATTGAAAATTTCTAAAACTACACTGAAGTATGGATTAGGATGACTCCATTGTTGGTTTATACCAGAAGGATTTCTAAACTAAAAGTTTCTTTAAGAAATCGATTTAATATAAGTTCTAGATATTCCCTTAATTGACATTTAAAAAGAAAATTTCATTTGATTTCATTGAGACTTCTACAGAAACTATATGAATAGTTTTTTTTAAATTGATTTATATTTAAATTTATGAAAGCATGAAGCAATATGTTATGAATATTATGCAATTTTAGTAATAACTGTTAGATTTTAATTTAGTTTTTTTTTTTCATTTTTAAAAGCACGACCAATTTAACAGAATAAAATCTGTTGGAATGTTTTTTGCCTGTTTTCTATCCATCCCCCTGCCCCCCCCAAATAAGATATTTAAAAGTCAGAGTGTACGTGTTACATAAAGGTGTGATATATTTGAAAAAATATATATATGGCATTTAAAAAAAATTATTCTGTACATTAAGTTTTACATAACACTGTATTAAAGTTAAAAAAATAATTCATAATAAGAAATTCATATGAAATGTTAGTTTTCATCTCATGATATTGACTTGATTGGCCTCAAACAGTAGATTTATACATTATTCCATACTTGTGCTTTTCTATCAATTTTCTTTTTTTATTCATTCTGACACTTTGTTGAAAAATATTGTATTTTTTTCCCTTTAAAAAATTTTTTTTTTCTAAAACTGATTACAGTTCTTATTATGGGATTATATTTCTCTCACCAGTAAAGTCATAAAGTCTCCTTATCCTGTTTCATTTGAAGATATATATCAAGTAAGTTAACTTTAAAATTATTAATATTATTAAAACTTGCTCTCTTTTGTGTATGTGTTTATTGTTCACTAGAAGTGCGTTTTTTGTATTGCTGTTTATTCTCCATATTAGAGTTAAAAGTTAGCTGCATTTAATTTATTAGTATGTTTTTCAAAAATGTGTTCTTTTGATAATTTATTTAAATTTCATCTCAATTTTCTCAAAACCATACTCTTAGATTATGGCTGTACTTATAAAAACATAGATAACATAGAAAGTGTATAACTTAATTGTATTAATTCATTGTCATGCAATAGTTTTCAAAGTTTTTATCACAAAAAAAAAAAAAAAACTGGAAGAAATTATTATTTTTTAAAATGAAATAATTTAAATGAAATGAGCTTTAAATCCTTTATTTATTTATTTTAAAAGATTTAAATCTATTTTTCCATTAACCCCCTGACCGTCGAGAAGAAGGGCAAATTTGTAATGTTGTTTTCTCTGTAATTTATTTTAAATGCTAAAAAAGATGAATTTTCAACTTGATATAAAAAACTTAATTGCGTATTTGAGTATAATCCTTGAGAGTATTAATCATTACTCGATGTTTTAAAACTGCATTATAGTTGTCGAATTATATTAATTTAAGCAATGTTTGTATTGCAGTGAAACCTACAGCATAGTGAACAGATATATCAGTTCATAGCAGTGAGAAGAGTTTTAAAAAAACTTTTCTCATTAAGATTGCTGTTATGTTTAAATATAGTAGTCCATATTTTTCATTTAAATAACTGTATGCCTTTAAAAGTAAATTCTAACTTCTACTACACTTACTTGTTTTTTTAGCCCTACGGATTTGTACTGTATAGAGTTGTTGTTAATTTCATGACAACGGATCCTGCTGTGTTGACAGTTAAAGATCTCGCCGATAGAGGCTATGTTTATCTCAATAAGGTATGTATGGAGAGTATATATGAATTCATTGAAATGTAAATTACTAGTTTTCTGAATTACTAGTTTTCAAACCAATTTATTCTTAATTCACATATAACTCAAACTGTGGGAAAAAATGTAGACTTCATTTCAATTATAAATCAGAATTGATATCCAAGTTCTTCTTATAAAATTTAGTTATTATATTTGAGATTTGTGTTTCAAAACTGTGAGCCAAATAACACAAAGGATGATTGTTTCAGATTGAAATTACCCAGTCTTTTACAAAATTACTACCAGGTCAGGTTTACAAAATTCCTGATAGCAGATTGCATAATATTCTATGAAAAAGAATTTGTTTTAATTATAAAAAAAGGATTTTTGCTTTTTATTTTCCTTGCATCTTGTGCAATCTTGTGCTTTTTTGAACTTGGTGAAGAATTGGTTATCTTTAGTTTGAAATAATTATCATTACTTTATGTTCTATTTTACAGTGAATTATAACAAAAGTTTTTTTTACTTTGTTACAAAATCAGATCGATGAAAAATTTGATTTTTTCCCCATACATTAGATGCCATTAAGTAGTATTTAAATATATTTTTTTTCAAGGCCCTATAGATAATGCCAGTGATGTTTGATTAATATTTGTTTGGCTGTTGTTTATGTATCTATTTAATTCTTTTTTAAAATCATGTATACTATTTTTGATGTCAACATCCATTTTTCTATGCACATGCAAAGTGCACAACAATGAGTCAAGTATCATGACAAAAAGGTTTTTTAGACAGGCATAGTACACTCAAAGTTCGTTAAAACACATTATTTTATTAAAAATTACAGTTAATTAAAAAGTAATGAAGAAAATGTACATCACATCTCAAAATTGCAGTGTGAAAGCCACATTACCAGTAGTGCGCACAACACTACTGGTAATAGACATAAAACAAATAGGTATAATTTATATATATTACAATTGTATATGAATCATGAAAACATTTATTTATTCAAGAATAAAATCTATTATTTTGCTCTTTTTTTTTTTTTTAATGGGTTGATATTTATAATATCTATATATATAAAAGAAAGTCCTTTCTGGCTAGATGATCAACGCACAGCCAAAACTACTGAGCCTACAAAGACGAAACTTGCAGGAAAAATACTTCTTAGTATGTAGAGACGCACTAAGAAGGGATTTTCAAAAACTCCACCCCTAAGGGGGGTAAAAAGGGGAACAAACTTTTAAAAAATTCCTTAAAAATCGGGTATTATAGTTACATGACAAATGATAACATATTTTAATGTATTTTTGTATGCTGAATCGAATGGTATCTATTAAATACTCATAAGTCAAATAGTTCGTGAGATATTGCACATTTTTCTAATTCGGCGAAATCTTTGACGTCAAAATCTAACAATTCTAACGATACAAGAGAGAATTTCTATAAATACATCCGTTACTATAGCAATGGAAGAAATTCAAATTAAATCTTTTTGTTATTTAATTCTTTTCTTTATTTTTACAGATAGAAACATTAACTGTTCAATTGGGAATGGAATATTATTCTTACGGATATTTATGTAATTGTGTGTAATTATTAATTCTACAAACGCCACGATTTAAAATAAAACGTGATTGCTAAAATAAAGTTTCGAAGGTCTGTTTAGTATTATACAAGTACTATATTGCTTCTTTATTTGTTTTTACTCTTCATCCATGTTTTCCATTTTCTTTGGGTAGTTAGTTATTCATACGATTTCGGGCTAATTTTCCGCAATCAGATACCTCGCCAATTGAAGTTTTAGCTACCATGTTGGGTACTTCTCTGTTATCCCGTCGACCACTTTTCATAATAAAAAACTATCGCAAAACTGTAACGCCAAATAAACGGGAGAACGTTGCCATTGGAATGTCAAAATAAATAAATAAATAAAATATAAGAGTGTAAGGATACAATTGTTATTTTAATTAATGAAATAACTAATAAATCAGTAAAACATAATGAAAAATACACGCAAATGTCGAATTAAAACCACTTGATGACGTAACAAACACATATAGTTCTTCTGACATCAAGTAAATGGGACTGCATTTTTAGTGTTTAATCTTACAATTTGGCGATAGTTTTTTGTTATGAAAAGTGGTCGACGGGATAATAGAGGAGTATCCAATGAGGAAAAGCATCGTTTACGTTTGAAGCGAAACCTTCATGATGAATCCTATTACAGAAAATCATATCATCATCTACTATGAGTATAAACCTCATATTCATATTTTAATCAGATTATTCATGATATTTTCTTAGGTTTTACACTGTTAGTTAAGTAATGTTTTTTGAAAGGTTTTAGAGTATAGCTATTCTACGTTACTCTGTTATAGAGATACAGAGGAAAACTCTAAAATTAAGTGAACCCGATTATTAAAGATTACCTTTACAAAAAAATGCTACTGAACAAATTTTGATAGAAGTGACTTTTCATGTATGGCTAATGACCCTATTTTATATCATTCTATGTTGCTTAATGATAGAGCTAATGGGAAAGCGATTGGGAAAGATGAGTGCAATTATGAAAGATATATATACTATATATATAAAATGCAAATTCGTATTTCATTCCGACTGTTTATAATTTTAAAACTGCTGGACGGACTTTGGTGGGATTTACACAGTTAGTTACGCAATTTTGTGGAGATGGTTGGCAATTATCTGCAGAAAAGTTTTCCTCTGCGTTTCTTTTTCTGAAGCAAAAGCTTGACAACGAATCCGATTACAGAAATCATGTCATCATCATCTACTATATTTATAAAACGCAAATTCGTATTTCAATCAGATCGATTAAAACTCAAGTTCTACCGAACAGATTTTTATAGGATTTCACTATTAGTTAGGTAATTTGTTTTAGAAAGGTTTAAAAAGAAAGCACATTGTTCTACATTGCTTATTTATAGAGCTACGGGGGGAAGTTTTAGATAAAATTAGGTGAACCTGATTATGAAAGATTACCTTTTTTAAAGTTCTAGTGAACGGATTTTGATGGAAGTTTCACAGTTAGTTAGATAATATTTCAGGGATTAATTTTCTACACTATTTAGTTATGGAGCTATGGGAGAAAGTTGTCAGTGGTGTAGTCGTAAAAAAACTGTGCATATACCCTATAGACAGAGGGTGTATACTAGAGAGTATATGTTACAGCTACGGATGGTGTGCAGAGTTTCTTTTTGAAAATTCCAGTTCTATCATCAGGACAAGATTATTATGAAAGATACATTCACCTATCTACTGTACATATATAATGCAAAGGGGAATTTCGATCCGGCCACTTATAACTGGAACTTTGTTGAATGAATTATGATGGGACTGGCACTGTTAGTTAGCTAAATTTTGAAGCAAGGTTTTAGTGCATAACATATCATTCTACATTACTTAGTTATAGAATTAGGGGGAATTTCTATAATCAATTGAACCCGATTACGAAGCATTATCCTTTTTAAAAGATTCTGCTAAATGGATTTCGATGCAACTTGCATTGTTAATTTTTCAGCGATAGTTTTGGTGTAGTGCATTATCTGTATATATAAATGAAAGTCCTGACTGGGTAGATGATCAACGCGCAGCCCAAACTACTGAACCTACAAACACGAAACTTGGAGGAAAAATACTTCTTAGTATGTAGAGGTGCACTAAGACGGGATTTTCAAAAACTCCACCCCTAAGGGGAAGGGGTAAAAAAATGAACAAACTTTTAAAAAAATTCCTTAAAAATTGAGTATTACAGTTAAGTGAAAGACATATTTTAATGTATTTTTGTATGCTGAATCGAATGGTACAAAGTACATTCTCCTAAGTCCCATAGTTCGTGAGATATTGCATATTTTACAAATTTGGCGACGTTCTTGGCGCCAAAACCTCAAAATTCTAATATTACAAATGATAATTTCTAAACATACGCGCATTATTATAGCAATGGAAGAAATTCAAATTGTCGATAAAACGCGACGGACTTCTTTTCATTATTATAAGATAATGTGGCGAAATCTGTTCCCGCAAACTGTTATCTATATATATATAAATGAAAATCCTGACTGGGTAGATGATCAACGCGGAGCCTAAACTACTGAACCTACAAACACGAAACTTGGGGGGAAAATACTTCTTAGTATGTAGAGGCGCACTAAGACGGGATTTTCAAAAACTCCACCCATAAGGGAGGTAAAAAAATAAACTTTAAAAAAAAATTCCTTAAAAATCGAGTATTATAGTTAAGTGACAATTATAATATATTTTAATGTATTTTTGTATGCTGAATAGAATGGTATAAAGTACATTCTTCTAAGTCCTATCGTTCATGAAATAATGTATATTTTTGTAACGATTATCGTATAATAGTTCTACGTTGTCTAATTATAGAACTAGGGGTGAAATTTCTATAATCAGTTGAAGCCGTGAAACATTAGCCTTTTTAAAAAATACTGCAGAATGGATTTCGATTGAATTTGCATTAATAATTTTCCAGGGATAATTTTAGTATATTGCATATTGTTACATAGTTCTTTAGCAAATCATACTGTAAATGATTAAATAAAGAAGTTGGTCTTTAATAGCCAAATTTTGTGCAAAAAATAGAAAATATAACAGAGCAATGACGTCTATTTTGTTTTACAGCATTGCGAATGACAATCAAAGTAAAGGTGCATATTGCTTTAAAACACAAGATGACCAAATTCACGGGTATATTTCGTTTGGAGAAACCGACCAGCGTAGCGGGCAAAGCCTGCTAGTATATATATATATTGTAAGTATCCATTTTAACCAAAGCAATCATATTATTTCACCACTTACCCCTTTGGATGTTGATAACTTGAAGTTAGTGCTTGATATAGAAAAATATATATATATTTCTCACTTTTTAATTCTTCATGTTGTTTTTCACTATTTTTTTTTTCAATTAACTGTAGAAATTTTTAATTGAAGATAAATAAATGAATAACTGAAGTACTTAATATTTAAATCATTTAATTTCACATACTTTATTATGTATGTCTCCCTTCCCTCTCAAAATTTATTTTTTAAATGGGGGTATGCATGATATACAAGTGTTTAGAATTTGAATGACGTTTGTATATATGATCTGGCCATTGTATAAAATCATTGCACATGTTTTGTATTTAAATTTATGAAACTGTAAAGCAGTACATGAATACTGTGCAATTTTAGTAAACTGTTGGATTTCAATAGAATAAATCTGTCTGAAAGATATTTTTCCCAAAATGAGATATTAAAAACCCAGATGCATTTGTTACATGAGGCATGGGAAAAATGAATTCCAAGCTTTTTAACATGAAACTGGAATTTCCATGCCAATATTTTCCTCTTTTATCAAAGAAATTTTATATGATTTACAGAGATGTAGTGTTGAATTTAGAACCTTTCCCACTTCTTTTATGAAGGTTTTTCAAGGTATCCTCAGTCGAGAACAGGAGATTTACAGCATTCCTCTTCAAGCCATGGAAGGAGACATCATCGAGATACTTGTTGAGAATCAAGGACGAATCTGTGTTGGCAGTGGTATTGCTGATAGAAAAGTATGTTTATAACAAATAAAGTGAGATTTCCTATTGTTTAACTATATTATGCAAAACTGTGCAGTGTTAGATTTTTTTTTCTCTTTTTAGTATATATGTCTGGGATATAGATTTTGTTAATCTAAAAATTCCATTAAAAATATTCTGAAAATAATAAAAAAAATGACTTTAAAATTAGAAAAAAATACCCTCAAAATTTTTAAGAAAAAAAACTAAAATAATTTCTAATGCATGAAAATTTCATTTGAACGCTTGGATTTAATCATGCTTACCTCACTGAAATGTTTATATAAATTCCTAAATTTCTCACAAATGAGGTATAGCAAACATGTCTTACAGCATACTGCTACATAGTTTGAATTTAATTCTTTTTCTAAGGATTGGGGGAGGGGGGGGGGTATTCAGAAGGGAGAGAAGATTTTTTTTAACCCTGCATCATATTATGTAATCATAACTACTGAGTATCATTGAAGGAATTTATGTTAACAATTCAGAATAACAATACTAAAAGTTCTCATGTCATAATAATTTTCGACACTCCCTCTTTATTCATTCTTTTGAAATGCCCATACCGAATCAACCATTTTTTATCGATACGATTAATAATTTTTCTGTGTATTTTCATAATTTTTCGCACTTCTGTGCTTTTTATCACACCTCATATTTTTCATTTGTCTATATAGTTTTTTTTCCTCGTGTCTTCTGTAAACAAAAAGTTCTTAAACTGCAATTCTGACATAACTAAATATATATGTCAAATACTGTGCATGTAATTCTTTACGATAAATCTTATTAAGAAATTGTAATGCAAAACTGTGCAGTGTTAGATTTTTTTTTTTTTTTTTTTTTTGTTTTTTCAGTATGTCTGGAATACAAATTTTGTTAATCTAAAAATTCCATTAAAAATGTTCTGAAAATAATGAAAAGATGACTTTAAAAATAGAAAAAATATGCTCAAAATTTAAAAGGGGAAAAAAAAAACTCTAAAATAATTTCTAATGCATAAAAATTTTATTTGAATGCTTGAATTTAATCATGCTTGCCTCACTGAAATATTTATATAAATTCCTAAATTTCTCACAAATGAGATATAGCAAGCATGTCTTTTAGCATACTGCTACAAAGCTTGAATTTAATTCTTTTTCTAGGGATGGGGAGGGGGGAGAGAAGTTTTTTTTAACCTTGCATCATATTATATAATCATAACTACTGAGTATCATTAAAAGAATTTATTAACAATTCAGAATAACAATGCTAAAAGCTGTTCGCATTTCATAATAATTTTTGGCAATCCTTCTTTATTCATTCTTTAAAAATGCCCATACTATGTCTATCTTTTTCTTATATACAATTAAAAAAATTTCTGTGTATTTTCATAATTTTTTGCACTTTTGTGCCTTTTATCTCATCTCATATTTTTCATTTGTCTATATTGCTTTTTTACCTTGTGTCTTCTGTAAACAAAAAGTTCCTGAACTGCAATTCTGACATACTAATTATATATGTCAAATACTACTACTACTATATATGTGGAATACAATACATGTAATTCTCTATGATAAATCATACTAAGAATATTATAATGTATGTATAAACGAACATTTTCAAGACAACATTTGTTCGTTTTTTACTATCATCTTAATTTTTTAATGCCGTTGGTTCATACCTTTGGATATATTAAGCATTTTTCTTATCTTTTAACATGTGCTGTACAACGCGTTCTACTGTATATATATTGCAGAAACTTCAGTATAATGAGCAAAATTTATGAAAAGTCACAAAAAGTTTTTGGTCTAAGTAAAAATTTCTTTAAGCTGACTTAAACTAATAATTAAATTATAAGATGATTTTCTCGATTGTTTTTTTTTAACATTTCTACCTATTTAAAAAATCACAGTGTTTAAAATTATAAATATAGATATTATGAGTTGTAATTAACATTTTTGTTGCTGATTTAGAAACGTAAACTTATCCCATATGAAAATAAAAATTCAATCTACTTTCATTTGTTTTCTAATGTTACATAAAATGAAACACAGGTGTCAACTTTTGGTTTTCACTACAGGAGAGAGATTCATTGATGAGTATCGACTTAATGCTGTTCTGAAATCCAAAATCGATATTTTCTGATTTGTTCATGACGTTATTTTCATTTGTAAATATGTGGAATTTGCATAGGTATTTATTCGGATAACAACAAATCAAATAGCATTTTTCATTTTTCTATAAAAGTAAAGGATGTTTCAGAAAGTCAAAGATGGCATTTTATCGCAGGGAGCTTTAGCAGTCAAATGTAAAACCGTAGATTTTGAGTAAGTATTTCTAATTTTGAATTTTGTGAAATAAAGCTGCTAAAAGATATATAGGTCCCCATAACAACTGATCATGAGACAACACCAATGATATGAGATTTTAAACTTCAGTATTGCAAGATTGCAAATTCTGTAGTTTGATTGTTTTGGAACACTGTGTAACTGGTAAATTATTTATTCAAAAATAATTTTTAAATATATTAAGATTTTCTTGACTGAAATTTTATAAATTCTGCTATTTTATAGGGAATTTTCCAAAATGTAACTCTCGGGTCGCACATTCTATTGAACTGGGAAATTGTACCAATTACACTGGATAGGAATTCATTACGGAAATTGTGGACATTAAGATTTCTTAGTGATGATGACCCAGCAGTGCCTGCAATTTATTCTGGTGCCTTTGTCCTTCCCAATGACATTGTTTATGACACCTTTTTAAGAGTGGATGGATGGCATAAAGTAAGTATCAGTCCTATTCATTATTTTTACAGTAGTATGGTATTTTTTTTTTTTTTTTTTTTTTTTTTTAAATGGAAGGGGTTCGAGTCATTTGCAAATAAATTGTACAGTTAGGATTATCAATAATTAATAAGATATTTATGATACTAATTATTTGCTTAACTTATTATTAATGTCATTATAAAAAACAATAACTATTTTAATTGGCTTTGTTTTAGGATATAAAATGAATTTTAGAGTCACAATTATCAAATTAATGAGACATAGGAGAGGGAGGGGGTGTCAATGGCCAGAGTCCTCTTAAAATGAAAGTTATTTGATATAATAAAAAAATTCGCAGAAAAAAAAATAAATAAAAAGGTCTTGGTGCATGTAGTTGTATTTCATGTTGCAGTAAAAAAATCCTGTTTATTTGAATAGGGAGGACTTGAGTGCTCTCTTTCCTTCGCCTTTGTATCTTTAATATTGTTTTTTCCTGCTTTTGAGTACTTAGCTGAGCATTATACTTGGTATATTTTGCTCATTGCTAGGCATCAAAATCCTTGTAAAAAAAAAATATTGTTTCTGACAAATTTAATGATACAATGTTCAAAATCACAATCAAATTGCTCCATCATGTACTTTTTTTTTTCTTTTGGTGGGGGGTCGCCATTAAAATTGTTTTTCCTTGCTAAAATTTTAGTATTAAACACATGCTATTCTTTTATTTTCCTGTTCTCCTGTGCTTTGTTTTTTCTAACCTCTTTTGAAAGAAATTTCTACCCTCTTTTTAAAGTCACTAATCTGAATTTACATATATTCATTCTTAAATGGCACACCATAGAGACACTGAGAGGAAATTTGTGTCATTGCTGAGAGGAACACACAGAGTGTTTTGTTTAATTTAATAACTAATTGACTAACAAACCAACTAGCATTGCACTAGATTAATTTTAACACAATTATTCAAATTGGTAAAGAAAATCATATGAGTTATAATTTTCCAACTGGACGAAAAATGTCCAAGCCAGGGTGTTTACTAGAGTTCCATTACCTGCGATCTATTCTGTTGAGCTGATTCAAATATCAGACCAGATGCTATGATCAGTAAGGTTTACTGGATGAATTGTGCCCTCCAGATTCGACCGGGATAGCTCAGTTGGTAGAGCATGGCAGCTTCAGCCAAGTGAATCCAGGCTTGAATCCTGGCCCGGACATTTTTCGTCCAGTTGGAAAAATACAACTCAACTAGCATTGCTAACTGAGTTACAACAAGGTTTAACAAAATTCAATTGTTTTTTACATGAATAGGACACTTGAGCAAGAGATAAGAATGGCTGGTTGAAAACATGGCCAATGCGTGAAGAAAATGTTCCATGCACAAAAAATGTTGCATGCCACATATTAGTTGACAAGACAAAATTATATATATCTCCAGTTCATACAAATCTTGGACTTAAAAAAAAAAATGTTAAAGCAATGAATAAAGACAGTGAATGATTTTAATATATAGTACACACACTTCCACACATCAGCCAGACCGAAATAAAAGAAGATATTTTTGTTGAACCTCAAATATAACACATATTTCAAGATCCTACTTCAAAAAATAAACTGAATGCTGTCAAGAAAGTAGCATGGGATGCTTTTGAAAAAGTATGTAAGAAACAGAAAGTCTCAAAATTAAAAAGAAATTGTGGAAAATCTACTCTCCATATTTAGAGCATTGGGGTGCAATATGGCACTAAATCTCCACTTCCTACATTCTCAATCAGACTTTTTTCTGGATAATATAGGAGCTGTTTCTGATGTACACGGAGAAATGTTCGACAAGGATATAGATGAAATGAAAAAGAATTACAGCAGCAAATGGAATGAAAATATTTTGCCAATTAAAACTGGACAGTTACATGGGAGACACACACAAAAAATAATACAAGAGAAAAATGGCAACGAAATGACTTTATTCATATCTTAACTAAGGTAACGAAAATGAATTATTTTTCATGTTTTTATTATTTTGTAGCATGGTTAATGAATGTATTAATTTCTCATTTAATACCGTAATTTTTATTATTTTAAAACTGTCTCCAGGACCGTGCAAAGAGAAAACTGCACCCGGGGCAAAGTTTCAATTTGGCACCCCCTCCCCCCCCCCTTCTTTTTGTGACAGGTAACACAAAACTGATAAAGAACAGAAACAGAAATAAATTCTATTGAATAAATATTTCGAGTTTATTTTGGAACTTTAAAAGGTTTAATTTTAATTCAGAAATTGCAAACTAAATAGCATAAGAGAAGATTGCACTAATTTATTGGATAGTAAATGATATTTTGCGACAGAAAAAAAAAGAATGATGAAGAGAGAAAAAGAAATTCCCCAGAAAATGATTGATGACCAAAAAATGAAAAAGAGAAAAAAAATAAACCGTGATTGGTAGTATAAATTTGGCGCCCCCTCAATTTCCATGCCCGGGGCGAAGGCCCCCTTCGCACGGCCCTGACTGTCTCTCTCAGTAACGGTACATGATGGAGAAATTTCAATAGCATATTTAGAAGAAATGTCAAATTCACAAAGTTCACTACCCCCCCCCCCTTTTTTTTTTTTTCTTTTTTGCTGACCAGTGTTATCTGTGGCTGCAATTGTTTGGTAACTTTTTTGGTTGGGAAAATGAAATTGTCAGCGCCATTTCTAATTTAGTAAATTAATATTGTTATCAACCATCCACATGCATAGATAAAAATGCAAGGAGAAGCAGATTTTAATAGATAAATACATCAAAATCAGTTTACATTAGTCAGAAAAAAAAGTTCAATGAATTTGTAAATATTATATGTATTTACATTTTATTATATGATTTATTAGTTAAAACATTAGTTTATCCAAAATATTTAGATGAGAAAAAAAAAGAGTGAGAGAGATTGGCAAAAAAATACATGCCAGAATAAGATAGAATTTTAAAATAAATAATGTTTCTAGGTAAAAGAGAAAATATTTGTCAAAATGGAAAATGATGTGTATAAATAAATATAATCAGAATATAAAATATAAGAAGCTGGCAGAAACACAAACGGCTTTGAGAAAGTTGATTTTATTGCCAGGAAAACTTTACTAAAGATAATAAAAAAATGAATTGCACATTTAATCAAAAACTCACTGTACCTCTTTTATTTGATTTTCTTTTTCTGTACAGAAAATATTATGAAATTATGTGAAACCAGTTAATAATTTAATGTCATTAGCGTAGCAGTATACCTACTTTAAACACCAGATTTACAAGAAAGTCATTTGGATGGATACTTTAAAATATACATTTTCAGAATAACTTTAGTATGCATTTTATACAGATACACGAAATTGGAAGACTAGCAGAGAAAATGGGCTAAGGTATATATTTGAATTGTAATGCTTTAATATATTTTTATAAAAATAATAGTTAATATTTTTAAGCATAAAATTATAACTATATCAAATTGGTGGGTTCCATAAATCTTGTTTTAATATGATGACTATAGTGTCATGGTTATTATACTACTATAGATTACCTCAAATCTGCAACTCTGAAATCTTCATACTATTTCAGATGTGAACAGTGTAACTTATCAAGATTGTAGTGGAGGGTATACAGTGGTATGCGATGTATATCTTCTGGATTTTTTAAAAAGAAAGTCTGTATATGCTCTGTTTAACAAGTACAGCTGTAGCATGTACTATCTAGTATATATCCTGTTTTCTTTTTATACGACTACAGCACTGTAACTTATAATTAAATCTCGTAAAGATTTAAAAATTTTTACTTCTTATTTTGTAAAAGAAATCAGTGAATAATTTATGAGATGAAGTCATGAACTTAATGATTTTCAATGATATTAAATGGTTGATGTCAAATACACTTGTTTGCTTACAAATGAGCAAAATGGTTACTTTACATATGAGCAAAATGTTGTACTTTACAGTGTATTAAAATGTTGAGTACTGCATTTGGGTTACTGAATTTAAGTCATTGGTTAGGATCATCCATTAAACACAAATTTTCTTGTTCCCCCCCCCCCCTTCCTCTCTCTATGTTACAGGTTGTCATACTCAAGTGGTACTCTCCTCCCCACCCCCTCTTGTCACATTTTTTGCAACTATTAATTTTATGGGCTAACTTTAAGCAACAAAGATAGTTATATGGGATTAATCACCTACTAATATAAATACTATAAAATCATTAAGTCCAATCAAAATCAGCCCTTTTACTTTAAGCTTTTGCTATTCACAGAAAAAAATGTACCTAATAAATACTAACTGAATACGCCCCTCCCCCTTCACTTTGGGGATGCCCTATCACCATCTTAACCGTTTACCGCACAGTGGTCCCACTTCGGGCACACATAATTTTAATTCCAAACTTGCATTCGGCACCAAGAATATTTTAATAAAATTTTGTTTCTACAATGAAAGCTTAAAATAAGGAGTTCTTATTTTCTAAAAAAGTCGTTTGTAAATTCCGGTGTCAGTCAGTAATTTCGCATTTTACGAACAGAATTTGTCTGTGCCGGAAAGGGTTAATCTTGAAGTGTGACATAATTAAAATCACATAATTCTTTTCAAGAAATTTGAATTCTGCCAAAAAAGATTTTCAGTGATTGGTAAAGCTTAATCAGCGGAATTTCTAGAGTTCAACTAATATAAAATTTGTTCAGTTAGGTTTGATGTATATCCAATATCCAACCTACCTTCCCCTTATCTTATTGCATTGTCTTTTTTATGCTGGAAAGTAGTTTTTTATGTGCTTCATTGTTTTCAAGAGTGATTGGTGGCTTCTGCCTATTTTCTTCCAGAAAGGAATAGTAGATTTGCCATTTATTTGTCATTCTGATCAAAAGCATTTTTTTCCCATCCATTTTATGTGCATTGTATAACTTTTTTTTGTGGTAAAAAATAAAATTTTTAAAGAAAACTGAAAAAAAAAATCATTGAAATTATTATAAAGTAGACATGTTAGAAAAACAAATGAAGAAATCATTATACGGGATAGGTTTAAACATACAATTAGCCTGAAAAACATACAACTAATGAAGAAACTGTACAATCTTGCAATTCTAATATACAATTTAATTGTTTTTATTAAATTATATATAAATAATAATATATCTATATATTTAATTTTCTAGGGTGTTGCCATCTTGAATGATTTCAATTTAGGCCGATACTGGCCAGTAGTTGGTCCTCAGATTACTCTCTACATTCCAAAAGTTTTGTTCAACCCACCACCAGTTTTTAATAATATAATACTTCTAGAACTGGAGCATGCACCCTGTGATTCTATGGAAACGTGCACAGTGAAATTTGTGAAAGAACCTGTGATTAATGGTAGAACACCTGCTAGCATAGTTCGTCCTACCTAGCATAGTGTAAGAAATATAACCATCCTCAAAACCAAATATAAAGATTTATGTAAATTGTTATTAAGTATTTGTTGTGTAAATAAAAATTTCATGTTTTATATTTAAATTGTTCAATTTTGTAATGTTTTATGTAAATAAAATGAAATTTAAATAAAAACGTATATTTATTTTCTTTTGGACATTCTTCACTAGTAATTTTTCTATATATAAATATGTCTAATATAGACTTGCTAGGTTTTCAAAATATAAAAGTAGGAATCTTTTTTTTTTATCAACATATTAGGGTATCAACATTTTCATCCTTTCAGTTCTCATGTAGGATTCACCAGAGCGATTTTCCTTTTTTTAACTGTTTTTTTACTCTGAATAAGACAAACATATGCAGTTATAATTTTTTTGTTTTGTTTTTGATTGTTATAGTAACACATACCTGTAGTCTTTATTGTGCACTGGAGCCATAATTCATTGACAATTTTCATGTACAAGACTACTTTACAAGTCATGGAAATATTTCATTAACAAATTTACATAAGAAGTATACAGATCTTCCTCTATAACTGCTAAAAAACACAACATCATGAGTACAAAAATATTATTCATAAAATTTTTGAAGTAATAATTTATAGAAAATTAAAGTATAATTCTAACACTTCATTTTTACAAACATTCAACTCTAAAAGAAAACTGTCTAATCTGAGTTTATAACTAGTAAATCTGCAGATCAGAAGCCTCAATGTCAGCTCTGCAAGTCATTTTTATTTTATCTCATTTTTGATATTATTTTTTCAATTGCATGCATATTTATAAGCATATAAAATTCTTCGAATGTTCCAGAAATTAGAATCATTAAATTAAACACAGTGTTATACAATGATATTCTGAAATTCTGATGAACTGCTTATTCTTTTAATTTTTTTAAATAAATAGGTATTCATCCCCTCCCCCCCTCCCCCCCATAGTCTCATTAAATTTACATTCATTTTGATTAAAAAGATATTTCACTAAAATATTGCGAGCTCCTTGAATTTATTATTTTATACTCTTTGAAATACGGTTGCTAAGCAACGAATAAATTAAAGTGGTAAGTAAAAATAAAGACTTTTAAAAATTGTAAAAAATATGAAAATAAGATGTTTATATTTCCCGAACAGATGCAAAAACATTTTCAAATATTTTAAGCAATAAATTTCTAAATTCTGTTAAATTTATTGGCAAAATTTTAAAACTGTTGGAAATCCACATCGAAAATTTAGCATTCATAATTTTACATCTAAATCCATTATGCAAATATTCCAATTTCATTTCAGATAAAAATTAAATTTGAAAAATCTTCTGCATCCCCATAGGAAAGCATTATGACATAAAAGAAATGTTCTATATTTTCCGAACGAATGAACTAAATGTAACTAAAAACTATACAGCTAATTCCAGGTACCTCACCAACATACCCACCAAAAACCAACCTAATCGAACGTTTTTTACAGCAGTTATCGCGGAATAGACAGACAGACAGACAAACCAAAAACTTTTCGCATCTCCACAGTGAGCCTTCACTGACATTTTGGCAATTAATCAAATGTAGTATCAGCCCATGGGTGAAAGTTTTCCATTCTGTGACAGAATTCAGTCCTTTTTAACACTTTCCAACCTAGTTGAAAAGTGTTTATGACTTCGGTTTGTCTGGCCGTCTGCCATATGTCCGTGCTCTAACTCCCATAAATATGCTCAGATTGCCCTGCAATTTTTATATGTTATTGTCGTTATCTATAGCATGTTCCCTATTTCAATTGAAGTGTGTAGCACTTATAGTTTTTTTACATTGACACTCAAAAGAATTCCATTACATTACGGTCTATGGGGGAAAATCATTTGCGGTTTATTTTAATGATGTTATACAATTTCAAACACATTGTAATTGATATATATCACTAAGGTGCATTACAAGAAACTTAATATAGAATGTGGTGTGCAAAGCACTTATAGTTACTTTACAGGGACAGTCAAAAGAATTCCGTTATATTACATCTATGGAGAAAAATCATTTGCGGTTTAATTAAATAATGTTTCACTATTTTAAACACATTGAAATTTATATATATCACTAAGGTGCATTACAAGAGGCTTACTGCAGAATATTGTGTGTATAGCAGTTATTGTTCATTTACAGGGACACACAAAAGAATTCTCTACTGTCTGTTAACAATAATTCCTGGAAGTGTGTTTTAAATTGCTGAACGCGATTTTAAATTTAACTCACTTTTTGTCTATTACTTGGTGTGTATAAATTCTGTAGATCATATACAGGGCAGCACAAAAGTTCGCAAACACATTTCCGTTTATTGACAGAAACTCCAGAAGGAGAATTTTAAACTGTGCTACGCATTTTGTAACTAAACTAAAATTTAGCATGTAGTATATATACTACACATGTATATCCTCTGTAGTATATATACAAATCTATAGATCATATACAGGGCTGAATAAAAGTATTCGGATATTTTTCCAAATATTGTATAGGTTGGAAATTTCTGAAATTACGTTTTTAAATATGTTATACGTTTTCTAAATTGTTTACTTAGATGTTATCTTTCAGTTTATTAAATGATAATGATTTGTAAAATTATTTTGGAAGCGTTGGAAAGTGTTACATAGTCTATGCTTGATGCATTTTTTATCATTTTTGTTTTATATTTGTTTTGATGCAACTTGATGGAAAAAATTATTCATTTTTGGATGTACATAGTGATCTGTGCCATGAAGAAATTGCAGAAGTGATGAATTCTTATAGACAAAATAAAAATAAATATATTTACTTATAAATAATTCGATTGAGAAACTGAGTATAGTATTGACTCTAATGAGACTATAGACATGGATCCTAAGCACAGACCTATAAGATTAAAATTGTAGTTTGTTTACTTATATAGGGTCCGTTATATACGAGTTATGTATTTTATTCAAGTGTTATGGAAACATATTACCATATCTCCGTCCTGTGAAATTTTATTACTTTCTGCCATTGTATCAGCCAAAAAAATAGTTTCAGGTGATAATTTCATTTCCTTTGACTCTAATGAGACTATAGTATTGACCCTAAGCACAGACCTATAAAATTAAAATTGTAGTTTGTTTACTTATATAGGGTCCGTTATATACGAGTTATGTATTTTATTGGTCAGCCTTCCCCCCCCCCCCTCCCACAAAAAAAAAAAAACAAATAAATAAACTCTTAGTACTAGTCTATATGGTCATATTTATTATTATTTTTTTTTCATCATTAAATTTTGAGTTGAAGAGCCACTCACATGATGTAGTAGTAAAAAGGGATGTCAGCCTAATATAATAAACCTCCTACATTCTGAAGACATACAGTGGTGGCCAAAAGTTTAGACATTTTTTGAAAGTTTCATGTTTTTCAACTTTGTGTGCTTGTAGAATATATTAATTTTCACTTAAATACAAACGTTTATATATCAAATTGAAGGTAATTTAATGTAGAATTTAATAATAAAAACAGTATTACAATATCTTTATTACAAAAAAAGTTATGCTCATTTTAGTAGAACAAACAAACACAAATCGTTTTAAATAAGGACGTGTTTTGTAATAAAAGCGTACTAGCCAATCACAAACACTGTTCTGAGGACCAATCAAATGTCTGTAACTATAGTTTAGGTTATTTGGATGGTAAAAGAGTTATTGTTGTGGAAATATTTTGCAGAATGATGCATACTAGTACAATTAAATAGAGTATTGCTGTTTTTGAATATTTAAAGTCCTTTTTTTTTGAATTAAACTAATTTTAAACAATGTCATCAACAAGAAGAACTAATTGGACTTCTGCAAAAAGAAGCCGAATTGTCATATTGAGAGAAAATGGCCTCTCTTACGCTGAAAGACAAGTTGGTGGTTCAGTGACTTGTTCTGGTGTACGAAAGTTCTGTTTACATTATGAAAAAATGAAATCAGTGGAAAATAAGGCCAAATCAGGCCGAAAAAAATGCACAAGTGCTACTGCCGATAGAAAAATTAAATGGCTATGCCTTCAAGATAGAAAAATTTCATCAGATGCCATTAGATGTGAAATGAATGCAGCGGGTATTGCAGTAAGTTCAAGAACAACAATAAGAAGAAGGTTATCAGGATTTGGACTACAAGCTAGGATTCCAAGGAAAAAACCATATTTAAATCAAAAGCAATGCAAAAAACGAGTTAAGTGGGCAAAAGAACACATTAAATGGTCAGAAAATCAATGGAAGCAAGTAATCTGGAGCGATGAGAGTAAAATATCGCTCTGTGGTAGTGATGGTAGAAAATACGTGAGACGTAGAGCAGGAGAAGCACTTCATCCTGATTGCATTGAAGCAACTACAAAAAACCCAACAAATGTCATGATTTGAGCATGTATGTCTGCAGATGGTGTGGGCCGAATTCAAGTGATTGATGGCATCCTGAATGCCAAAAAATACATCGAAACTGTCCTGGAACCAAAATTGATACCTTCCATCAGGGATCTCTTCCCCAACAACGCACCATTTATTTTTCAGCAGGATTCAGCTCCATGCTACACAGCAAAAAAGTATGCAAAGCATGTTTTCAAAATAAAGGCATAGATATATTACCATGGCCAGGAAACAGCCCTGATCTCAATCCAATTGAAAATTTGAGGCGACGTTTGAAAATTCTTGTACGAAAAAAACGTCCATCCAATAAAAGACAACTTATTGAAGCTATAATTGATTCTTGGCACCATGTGATTACGAAAGATGAACTCCAAACACTCGTTCACTCGATGAAAAGACGCTGTGAAGCTGTCTTAAAAAATAAGGGTTATCCTACTAAGTATTGATTGTGTAAGTATCACTTTAAAAAAATGCAAATCTAAGATATTCTTACTATTAGTTGCATAACTTTTTTTGTAATACAGATATTGTAATACTGTTTTTATTATTAAATTCTACATTAAATTACCTTCAATTTGATATATAAACGTTTGTATTTAAGTGAAAATTAATATATTCTACAAGCACACAAAGTTAAAAAACATGAAACTTTCAAAAAATGTCCACACTTTGGGCCACCACTGTAAAAGATGCACTATTCTCAATTTGTTTACTCCTAGATACAAATTTGCAAAAGGCTGTCATTGACAAATATTTATATTTAAAAAGCAATTCCATAATTTTATATTCATGAAAGTATTTCAATTTTAACACAAGGAAACATTTTGAATTTTTCCTGGAATATTGAAAAGTAATTTCATTTCTTGACTTTTTTTCAATAAGGGAACATGATTCTAAATGAACAAAATACTCATCTATAAGAGTAATGGTGAATATTGATAAATTGTATAATGTAATTCCTTTTAGATAGTTTAGATCATCATTTTCCAACGAGGAAACATTTTGAATTTTTCCTGAAATATTGACAAGTAATTTCATTTCTTGACCTTTTTTCAATGAGTGAACCGGTTTCTAAATGAACAAAATACTCATTTATAAGAGTAATGTCAGGGTTAGAAATTAGCGGTCGTTAATCGCCAAATGCAACTAAATTATTGCATTTGACGACCACAAAATTAAAATTATACCTGGTCGTCAAATTTGATGCCTAGCTTTTTTTTTTTTTTTTTTCTACAGATGCTCTTATTCCTTAAAAAAAAAAGACGTGTCAGCAGAAAAAAGAAATAAATTATTGAGCTGCAAGTAAACAGAGAAATAAAAAAAAAGGAAAATAAAGGCCAAACCCTTAAAAAAAAAAAAAATCAATATCTCTGTTGTCAATTGAGTGATTTCCTTAAATTTTCACCAAGTTACAATAATAGTAAATTAGGCAGTGTAAAATTTTTTTATTAAAATGTAACAGCTTATTAGAAAATTAAAACCCCCACTAAATTTGGCCAGTACAGAGCAATTAGAAAGAAGTAGCAATGTGATTTTTTGTTTATTCAAACGCAGCGAAGTCTGAATTGGAACTGAAACATGAGGTCTACAGTGGGGCTGGCATTATCAAAACAAGATAATCAGCTTGGGATGTATATTTTGTTATGCAGAAAGAAACCATGCATAGATTTTTTTTTTTTCCTAATAGGATATTTTATATTTTACCATGCTTAACAAATCAATCTAAGTATTGGAAATAATAAACATGCTACAGTGAATAGTTTTGCTTCATTATAGCTTATATTATATTATAGTTTTGCTTCATTATCTATACATATTGTTATCATAATCGTATACGATTTATTTATATACAGTAAACTTCTTCTAATCTGGCATGCTGGCTAATCCGACATGACATTTTGAAAAAAAAAATCCTTGTCTAATATTAAAAGAGCCTGAAAATTAAATTGTATAAAAATTGCTTATATACCAGAATTTTTATTTAAAGCTTTGTAACATATTTACTTGATCATATGTTGTACTTTATATTATGAATATTTTTTTATTATTTTCAACCTATTCAAAGAATAAAAAACATGCTTTACTGTCATTTTTGTTTTAATTCTAACTTCTACTTTTCCTCCGACATTCATTCTGTAATCCGGCATGCTTAAAGTACCGAACGTGCTGGATTAAAGGAAGTTTGCTGTATAAAATATCCCTTATCTGATCATCAGGCAGTAGCCAGGTTCATTATTATTATTACAGAACATTCGGCCTGGAATGATATACTATCAAAAAGTAAAAATTTTCAATAAATAATAACGAATAGTACATTAAAAATATATTTATTATTGTTACATAAAAATTTTATTAAGAGGAATAAAAAATTAATTTTTTAATTTATATTGTTAGCATATCTTAATTTTATATTGTTTTGCAACATCTGTATGTAAATGAGTAAATAACTTAAAATTAATAAGAAAGAACTAAGTCATTTTATTTAAAATTTGCATTATTTTTACAGCAGATAAAAAATATTTAATAGGGAAGAAAAATATTTTTGACTTTTTAAAAAATGAGTAAATTTTATTTTGAGTTTGTATTAAAGTATTGTTATTTTTCCAGGTTTAAAACAGGTTTTTTCTACCACCCAAGATGGTGTGATGAGAGTTAAAGTCACCAACAGTGACGGATCTAAGGGGAGGGGGGGGGGGTAGCCGCAAGACTTGGAAGGGCGCAAAAAGGAGGAATCATAAAAGATTAAGAATAAAGGAAAATTAAAAATTCACATGAAAAGATATTAAATTTTATTTTGTTCAACTGCGGTTTACTTTTGTTGCATAAAGATCAGAAATAAAAAATAAATTACTTTGTATTACATTATATAAAATATCACATTGCCACCAGTATTTTTAAGAAATATTTATTTATTTAAAATTCAAAGATTTTGCGTCATCTTTTTTCCAACATCGTTCTATGTTGTTTTACAACGTGTGCTGTATTTTATTTAGATTATGTCTAAAAGACATTTGGGTGATTATTACGGAAAAAAGGCTAAAAAAAGAGAAGAGGAAACTTCACAGCTATCATCTAGTATGTCCTCATGGCCTAAGCCGAGCGATATTCATGAAGGTAAACAACCAGGTAGCTCTCTAAGAGGATCACATGAAAATCTTAATTTCTCAAATTCTAAATGCGAGAATTTCTTAAATACAATTGAGCTAGTATTACATTATCATGCACATCTTCGCGATCATATTAACCGTCATAAGAGAGGTCAAGTTAGTTACTTTTCACATGTCATTCAAAATGAATTTCTAGAGATTATTGCTGTGAAAATAAGAGAACATATTTTTAGTGATATCAAAGAAGCAAAATACTTCTCCATCATGTTCGATTCTTACTCCTGATGTAAGTCATTTAGATCAAATGTCACAGGTTATTAGATATGTAAAGATGAGTGAAAATGGTCCTGAAATAATCAAAAGTTTTATTGACTTCTTCATTCTGAGCCAGAAAACTAGAGAAGCCCTTACTGAACTCATTTTATAGAAATTAGAAAATGATGGTCTAGCTATAAATAACTGTAGGGGCCAATCCTACAACAATGGCTCCAATATGTCCGGAAAATATAAAGGAGTCCAAACCCGAATATTGCACGCAAATGATTTAACATTTTTTGTTCCTTGTTCTGCTCATACCCTCAATCTTGTTGGTGTAAATGCTGCCAAAACTTTACCAGAAGCTGAGACTTTTTTTGGTATCTTAAATTGCCTTTACAAATATTTTAGTGTCTCAACTAGTAGAGTCTAAAAAACATGTTCCTCTTTCACTAAAATTGCAAAGTACTACTCGGTGGTCATCAAAAGGTGAAGCTGTAACAGCAATTTATAAACATATTCGAAAGATCATAAATGTTCTAAAGGAATTACAAACTGACCCATTAGCAACTCCTGAAACAAAAACAGAAACTTCTTCACTACTCTTTAATATTACCAAATTTGAATTCACAGTGATGACATGCTTCTGGCATAAAGTGCTGACTCAACTCGATATAGTAAACAAACTTTTTCAAAGGGAAGACATGACGATTAACAGGTCTGTAAAACACTTAAATGGTCTCATTAAAATGTTAGATTCAGAAAGGGTAAGTATTTCAACTAATGCAATACAGGATGCAAATGATATTGCTACTGATATTAGTATTTAGGCAAAATTTAGGGAAACGAGGAAGACAAAAAAAGAAGATGTTTTTTGATGAGCTTTGTGAAGATGAAAGTAGTGCTATTTCTGATGAGGAGAAAATCACACTAAAGATCTTTGAAGTAGTGGACAGAATCCTAATTAAATTAAGAAACAGATTTGAAGCTATTCAAATTCTCAATGGCATGTTTAGTTTTCTTCATGGAAGGCATTTCCTAAAACTGTCAAAAGAAGAATTACAAGTGCAAGCTGAGCAGTTGGCAAATATGTATAAAAAATATATAGATAAAGAGGAACTTCTTTCGGAAGTCGAAACCTTGAAATATTATGCACTGGAGTTAGACCAAAAGATGAAGTCAAGTTCGGCTATTGAACTGCTAAGAATGATAAATTTATATGGACTTCAGGATGCTTATCCAAATCTAAGCACTTGTCTAAAAATATTCCTAACGCTTCCTGTATCCGTCGCTTCTAATGAAAGAAGTTTCAGTAAATTAAAATTCATTAAAAAATATCTAAGAAATTTAACAAAAGAACAACGATTAACAAATTTGTGTATAATAAATTTAGAAAATGAGATAACTTGCAAATTACCTTATGACGACATCATAAAAACTTTTGCATCAAAGAAAGCTCGCAAAGTAAATCTTTAAATAGGTATTGTAGATGTTAAAACAGGTATATTTTTTACGGTAATTTTTGTATTGTGTAATACTGTACTCTTTATATAGAAAAAATGCATAGTAAAAATACAAATTTTGAGTATTGGGTATTAATATTAGTTCCTTAAGCAATTGTTTACACAAATTTTATTCTGATATTCTTGGAAGCAGGAAGGGGGGGGGGCACAAATCTTCAAGCTTGCCCCGGCTAAAATTTAGTCTAGATCCGTCTATGGTCACTAATGATAAAGGAGAAGCGACAAAATCCCAAAATGTTATCGAGCTATTGCACTTCCAACTTGCCCAGAAGGGGAGTAATTGTTGATCTGCAGCCTGAAATTGTTGGGGAAGATAATTTCCATCCCCAACGCCTCGTTATATACAGAATTGTGAAAGAGTGGGTTGGGTTGATTTATGACGGCCAATTATCAACACGAGGGATATAGGCCCGGGGGGAGTGCCCTTCGTGGGGGTCTTTCTAAGGGAACCTAACCCGTATTTACGCATGGATAAATCCACGGCTCGAAGAAAACCACGAAAACTCCGAACGATTAGGCCGACGGGCGCGATTGGGATCAAACCCAGCACCTCCCGTCTACCAGCTTCGAGAGCAGAACCTCTCAGCCACTGGTGGGGCCGAATTGTGAAAGAATTTGGGTGGTTAATCCACCAGGCTCAGATGGTAAAGAAAAAATAAATTGACTCTGAATAAGAGGATTGCTTAAATGAACAAATAACATTTATTAAATATGTTTCAACATCATAAAACTATCTACAAATTGCCTTGCAAAACTGCAAAGACATAAAAATTAATAAACTAAAAACATCGTACCATATACGAGTTACATAAGCAAAGAGAGAGAGAGCGGATAAGCTCTGCAGTGGTATTTAAGCCAGTTCAAAACATGCGTACAGTCAATAGCCGCATGGTTTTTTATTTGTTTTTCTAGGTCCCCTTTTAACAGTTTCGGGTGAATCGTGTGAAAAGACCCCGAAATTGCTTCTTTGAATATCGTAATGACGTCAGTGCTACTGAGTGATGCAAAATTAACTAAATCCTCAGGAGGATACACGCTCTTGTAATAGTAGAAGTCAGTCGGTGGAACGACATTGGAGGTGGAAGATGACTGGTCAGCCATGACAGATGGATTTAGTAAAGTAGAATTTGTTGCATTATTTGACTCTTGTGACATAGAGTCCGTAAGCATAACGCAACAGCCGAAAACAACAAACCAAATTAAAAAAGTAGAAGTTCACTTAAAAAAACACTAGACAAACTACAATACCACCAGTTCGAATTTCCAAAACAACTCGGAAAAAGAACCGTCCCCCAAAACGCTTATAAGCTTCTAACGAAGCCTCATCTTGAAAACAGCAGAAGAAAACTTTTCACAATATCATACGCGTAATTAAACTACAGTTTAAAATGTAAATCTTTCACCAAATACTAAGAACAGCAACCAAAGCCACGCCTAAAAAGAAACCAGCGGCACGTTTTGGGACTTTTTAACTTGAACTTGAACTTGAAGGGGGGGGGGGGGGGGCATGAGACCTATAGCTACTTGGCTGTTGTCTCTAATTATCCAAAAACAAGAAACAACCAACACAGCGAACAAAACACCCACTTAAAAGCGATCAATACTATGGGAAAAGTTCAGAGTAGCTGCGCGAAACTCTTTCGAAGACCAGAAAACGTTAATAAAGCACACCATCGAACGAAAAGACCCACTATTCAAAGTATCACTATTCTCACAACAACTATGCTGGGACTGATATTTAGTACACAAGAAACAACCAACACAACGAACAAAACACCCACTTAAAAGCGATCAATACTATGGATAAAGTTCAGAGTAGCAGCGTGAAGCTCTTTCGAAGACCAGAAATCGTTAATAAAGCACACCATCGAACGAAAAGACCCACTATTCAAGGTATCACTATTCCAACAACAACTACGCTGGGACTGATATTTAGTACACCGAAACAAAATATGCTCCAAGGAGTCCGCTACTCCACATGTGTGGCAACTGCCGTCCGCTACCAGATTAAAACAAGCCAACATCGCGGGGGTTATCAGCATACCACACAGAAACCTTGAAATTAAAACATCCTCCTGTCTATTGCGAGACCAACGGAACGTCTGCTTAGCACTGGGAATATTCCCTTGCGAGTACTGATACTTGCAGGAGCTATAGGTGAGCCCAAACTGACTCTTAACCTTTTCCTTATGAGCGCAGATTAAATCTTCTGGAGAGATCCATTCGATCATGGTATTAAACTCAGATACACTCTTGGCCAGGTTGTCTGCTTTTTCATTTAAGGGGATCCCCCGGTGCCCCGGAACCCAGTACAAGAAGAGTTTCGGAATATGGGCTGAGACCCGAAGAATTTTATTATAGAGCCATATAACAACTTTAGGTGACTTCAAGTGTGTAGATTGGAGCGCTGATAAAACAGACAAGCTATCAGTGAGAATTACAACTGGAAGCGACACTGATACCAGCTCATCCAAAGCCATGCCCATCGCCAGAGCCTCCGCTGAAAAAATAGAGTTGACCTGTTGGATTCTATAGCCAAACTGACCTGTTCGTGAGCAGCCAGCGATCGACGTAATAGAGGGAGACTTCGATGCATCAGTGGCAATGATGTTCCAGGATCCCGCAAACTCTTGAATAAAATCTGCAAAAAGGGAAGCTATAATACTCGAATCCAGCTCTGTACTCTGAAAAGGTAGGCCCGAGGAAAAAAATTGTACTTTATCTGTATTCATAGGCAGAGGAACTTGGAAACGCAGCAGATGATCCAGCCTGCAGCCGAACTCATTCAAATTCTCAGAAACACATGGTAAACTATCTACAAAAGAGACCAAACCATCCGTGTGAAATTCAAAGAAAGATGACCAGCTGCCCAGAGAAACCTGTTTAATCCAGAACCGGAAAGCTAGATCCCTGATCCTGTCTACAATAGGAAGAGCATCAGCATGTTTACGCAAAAGCAAAATCGTGGTCCATCCCGGAAGTCCCAGTGCCACCCTTAATGCACAATTCTGCAGCACTTCCAACTTTAGAAAAATGGTCTTGCATGCTGAGACTAAGATGGCTGCCCCATATTCAAGGACGCTTCGAATTGCGGAGGAGGCTAGCGTCAGGAGGTGGGAAGATCTTGCTCCATAACTCCTCTGGGCCAGGGCCTTCAGAATGTTGATTCTTTTAAAACTTTTACCCGAAGGTACTCTGCATGTCTACGAAATCCACCCCAGCGAGCAAAGACGAAACCAAGAAACTTAATTTCCGAGCACCAGTCAATCAGACCGCCGTTAATAGTAAATTGAAACTCGCATTCCTCCAACCTCCTTGATAGATTTATGGCATGACATTTGTCTGATCTGATCGATAGCTTCCAGTAGGAGCACCATTGCACTATGAGCCTGAGTGCATCTTGGATTTTTTCTCTGCAGGACTCCAAAGAGGCAGCCGCGCAATATATAAAAATATCATCAGCATATATAAGAAACTTAATGTCGAGACCCTCCAACACTTCATAAAAATCCGCCAAATAAATTGTGAACAAAATCGGACTCAACACAGAGAGCCCTGGGGCACACCTTTACCGATACCACGGGCTGTCGAAAGAACACCTCTCCAGGAGACCTTGATCCTTCTAGCGGAAAGAAAGCGATGCAGCCATCGAAGAATCGAGCCCGTAATGCCCAATTGAGCACATTTAGACATAAGACCATCTATATAAACAGAGTCATACGCAGCCTGAATATCTAGGGATACACCCAAAATGAATTTCCTCTCCTTCTTTGCCAGTAAAAGATCCTGATGGAGAATGGCAAGGGCAGCATGGCAGTCACGGAATGGCTGGAAACCCAACTGTCTTCTGTGAATTAAGTTATTTTCAAGCAGGTAACGATTAATACGAGAGGAGATAATTCTCTCACAGATTTTGCACATAACAGAGGTCAAAGCAATCGGACGGTAGGAGGAAACATGGGATTTAAGTTTACCAGGCTTTAAGGTAGGAAGGATAACCGCAGAGGACCAAGCATCCGGGATATCACCTGAGATCCAGCTGTTGTTAAAAATCTGCAGCAGACATTGGAGAGAGTGGTCATTTAAGGTCTTAAAAAAGGCAGCGCTCACTTTATCCTCACCCGGAGTGGTAATTCTTGTCCGATTGATGGCGTCTTTCAATTCTTGCATAGTAAAAGGAGAGTTAAGCTGGCTGTTTACTTCATTACCATAGGTGAACGGGAGGGGTTGATGGTCACATTCCTGACTAAACTGGTTAGCAAAGGCTTCGGCTTGCGTCGCTGCATCAGAGTTCACGGAATTGGCAATATGGATACAAAAATGTGACTCTGGAGACGGGCTTGAGCGATTTCTGATTTTGCGGAAAATCTTGAATAAAATATGCGGGTCATTCGCTTTGCGGCACTCCGCATCCCAGAAACTACGCTTCGCCATTCTCACCACCTGACGGAGCTTTGCCGCAGTCCATTTGTACTTAACCCAGTATTCCGTAGACACCAGGCGACGGGCTCTTTTAAGGAGGAATTGCTTCTGCTTGCTCAGGTTGCTGCACCTTGCCGTCCACCAAGCTGGAAGGCACTTCACTGGCATGAACCTAGAGAAACTGTGTTTATTCATGGCCAGGAGAACTAACGTATGAAAGGACTGATAATCGATGTCAGTAATAGTCTGCAGATTTTCATTGACCTTTTTACCTATACGCGACCAGTTGAAAAGGGTGAAGCCCGGCTGAACTGGAGTGCAGAGATCCATAGCAATAGTAATTGGGAAGTGATCACTATCATATAATTCTTCTTCAACATGGATCGTAGAACGGGCGAGAAGATCCGAGGTGCACAGCGAGAGATCTATCAGTGAGCATGTTCCATTTGGAGCCACATGGGTAGGGGAAGTAGAGTTCATTAGGCAAAACGTACTTGCCGACATCCACTCAACAAAGCTATCACTAGCCCGCTAAGACACTGGGGAACCCCAAATACGGTGGTGAAGGTTGAAATCCCCAAGAATGAGAGATGAGCCAGCAAGCCTATCACAGAGCTTAGTGAGGTCGGCCACAATCAGGCCGGAGGAAGAGTAAACATTGATAATATTTAGGTGCACCGATCCGTAGTCAAGATGAATACCCATGATCTCATTAGCAAATCCAAAGTTGTTAAAATTAAGTTGGCGGGACGACCAAGCAGAATTAACGGCAATAGCCAGGCCACCACCTGGACGGTCAATCCTATCCAGACGATAGACAATTTTACCTGGGATGACCAAAGATTTTTCTGGCGTGAGAAACGTTTCCTGCAACACAAGAACATCCGCTATAGTAAACAGGGGGCACCTAAGCCAGGATTGTTTGTTTAATATGCTTCTACAGTTCCATTGCAGCACACTGAACCCCATTAAAAGTGAAGAAAAAGGTCCCAAAACAAATAGCGGAGCAAAGCTGGGTTAGTAAAATACTGGGAAACTGACACTTGCAGACACCCAAAAACAAATTTTTTTTAAGTGACTTCCGCCACCTTTATTCACTTGCTTACGCTCTGGAGAAGCCTCACTCAGCTTAGCTAAGCAGTTCATCAACATGACGCTGAGGGCATTAATCGCTTCGATGATTTTTTCCGAGTGTTTAGAAGAGAAATCTACCAATACTTTGAGCATATTGTTGGTCCTGGCCTCAATGAATTTTCGCATTTCTTCGAAATCCGATGTCTTAACACTGGCCACCTCAGCATACCTGCCTGGAGTAGCCTTTATGGAATATTTTCTGTGCGCGTCAACGAAAGATAGGAAATTGCTACATTTGAATTTTAAAAACTCAACTTCTGAGATCCGGGAAGGGCACTGATTAAAGTCCGACCGGTGTTCTCCCTCACAGTTTACACATTTTACAGGTGTAGAGCACTGGCCAGTATGTTGAAGACCACAGGTGGCGCAGAGCTGTGGTGATTTACATCTCCCCGAAGGGTGGTTGAATTTGTAACAGAGCGAGCATTGTCAAGGCCTGTCGAAGAATTGGCGTACTTTCTGTATCGTGAACCACATTTTTATCTCTGACGGAAAGGATGTGCCAATAACCGTCACAAGAACCGGAGACACTGAATTTTTCGAGTCCTTACGGAGAAACTGGCGGAGTTCCAAAATTTGAATGTTATTACTTTCAGCGATTTCGTGGCCAATCTCATTCAACGGAATATCCACCGGGATGTTGAAAAGCAGGAACCTGTTGGTTATGTTTTCCCAAACAACACGAATTTTAACTGCCACACCCAAAAACTCAGACAGGCTACAAACCTCCTTGGCACAAACCACTTGTCTAGTACTTATAATTATACAACCCGCCCTAGTATACCGTACAGTATCTATGTCCGCCGCATGAGTTACTTTGGCCTTAAGTTCAGCCTGCACGACACGAGGGTCACGAGTAGGTATAGCGCTAGAGTCCATACTTTGTAAAAAAATATTAAAAAACTTTCCATCATTCTCCGCAGCCATATCTAATAAAGAGGACACCGGTGCAGATGACCGAGCAACATTAGGGTAGTTAGAGTCGCTAATTAATACATAGTTATCCACATCCCCCATTTCTATGCTAATTGCCGGTACTTGTTCAGCAATATCATCATTAACAAACTTAAAAGCCGAGTTGGCCATACCCGACATGCAAACCACAAGTTACATAGTAAACACAAGAAAAATAAAACACTACTTACAGCTACAGCACAAAAATATAGACAAACACCCAGTAAATATGCGACCCAAACCGAGACAAAGCAGAAACGATACACTTACTATATTACAATAACCGCAAGCCAAAAGAATACACACGAGACAGCAGAGTACAACAGCCAGTCGCTACAAAACGGTCAACGCCCCCCAATACCTGCGGAGCGCTAATACAACCTTCACACTACACGACCAACCATCGACCCCACTTTTTAAGTTGATAACTTTGAAGGGAGGTGGGCTTTGAGACCTATAGCTACAAGGCTGTCGTCTCGAATGATCCACATACATTTATTTATTATTCACAGAAACATATACATGAATTCTACAATTACATACATCTTGACGAGATAGTACAAGGAAACATGACAACACAAGAGACACAACCTGGGGGTTCCACACAAAGTGTGTGTGCAATGGAACCAGTGGGAATTGAACCCACAACCTCCTACACTCGCAAGCGATTAGCGGCGTGGTGCCTTAACCACTCGGCCACGGAGGCCCCCCCACTTTTTAACTCCTTCACATGAATTTTGTAAATAAACAAACGGATGGTTGGTTAGTTGGTTGAAAAGTGAGACGTGATACCGTGCTACGACAAAAAAGTAAAATCATTTTTCGAACTTAATTTCAGAGTACGTAAAAACATAAAATAGTTATAATTATAATCAGTTATTATTATATTAATAAAATAATAATTGTAGATCCGAAAGTTAGCCATTCGTACTCTTTTTTGGCTGTAGCCGGTATAGCAAGAGTCATGAATTCTCAAGCCTAGCCAACCAACAAACCAACCAACTCTCACCGTATATGTTTATGTTTGTTTACTTTTTATCACCTTTATGATCGTGCCGTGTACTTCCTCTTTCTTTGATCTTGAACAAATTACGGTAGATAAATAACGGGGTAAACAGTTAAACCAATGAAGCACTTCCGCTTGCTAACGTAACATATCGCTTGCAACTTTCTTGCAAAGACCGGTCGACGAGCGCAGACAAAAAATCCTATATCGACCATCAGCTCCGTTAATCAATCAATCATGTTTGAACTCTTGCAGTTATCATGACATAGGTAAATCGTCAAAGTGAAACTTCAGATAACATATCTTACATCTCAATGAAGAGACCCATTTTAGTTTACGCCTGTTAATTTTGTAAGGAAAACATGGACAATCAGAAACATCTCTTAATATTTTTTGTGTGTTTTATTGCATCAGTAAGTAACTTTTCTTTTGTCATTTATCAACATAATATGTGTTACCAATAAATAGATATACATTCAGCAGTTTTAGAGTGATTAGATTTATAGTTTTTATTTTGTTTGTTTTTGAAGTGGTTATTTACTAGTAAATCTACAGATCAGGAGCCTCAACGTCAGCTTTGAAAGTCAATGTTTTTAATATCACTTTTCATAATATTTAACATCTTACAATCCGCAAATTAAATTTTTTAAATTACTACATCTATATTTGTAGGCATATAAAATAATTTGAAGGTTTCAGAAATTAGAAACGTTAAATTAAACACGGTTTATGCAATAATATTCTGACATTCTTGTGAACTTCTTATTCTATTTTTTAGATTAAAAAATACATTTCTTCAGGGGGGGGTTATCCCCCCTGAACCCCCCGTAATCTTAATAAATTTATATTCGTGATTTTCTATTGTTTGTGTGAATGACTCTAGTATATCTTGGATGTCGTTCTACACAGTGGTTTTATTAGAATAAGCAAAAATTTCAAAAATAATTTCATGTTATCCTAATACCGATTAGCAATATTTACTTACCTGCCAACCGCGAAACACTCGCATCTGATAGATAAGTTGAATAATATCTCGTGTACAAAAGCAACTTATGGAAATGTAAACTGAATCTACTATATTTCACTTATATCTATTTCAGAAATCTAGTGTTATTACAAATTTTGTTTCGGAAAAACAGTTTTGATTCTACAATATTTATTTTACCTAAGTTCATCCTGATCTAACTCTATGGCAATAGCATACTAAAATCCCTCCAAAAATAGGCTTATTTGGAAACTTTTAAACCTATTGGGTAATCATTCATAATCGTGCCCACTGCCAATTCACTAAATAGCAACCATGATTTGCCGCTATAAAGTATTTTTTGTGATAACATTTTATGATCTCAGTTTCCAGTAATTGTGCTATTTCTGGCTGTATGGATGCGTTATACTACGCTGATTTCTTTAGATTAACCATCTTGTTGTACGAGATATTATATTCTATTTTAAAAATAATACTAATTTTCAACAATGAAAAATCCATATCTCTTCCAGAAAATAAATAATATCTCATGTAAAAATGTTTCGGTTATCATTCTATAGTAGTTAAAAGACAACTTGTATCAAAATAAATTCTCACTTATTTCAATAAAATATTAAAATCACCCAAAAATATTTTATTTTGCAAATAAAATATTGTAGCAAAATAAAATATATAATCTGTAGCAAAATAGTCTGAGTTATTTTAATTTTATTATTTTGATATTCTTTGAAATATAGTTGCTAGGTTACGGTTAAATTAAAGAGGAAAATAAAAATAAATGCATTTAAAATTTGCAAAAATGATAAAATAAAATGTATTATATATTATTAGAACAAATGTATAAAATTGCTCCAAAAATTATACACCTAATTTAAAAAATCTGACAAATGTATTAACAAAAATTCAAATTAATTTGAATAATTTAAAACCTGACTTGATAAATTTTAACCTTCATAACTTACCGTTTAAATACATTAATCAAATGCGCCATTTAATTTTCAACAAATGAAAAATTTCAAAATCGTCTGAATTCCCATAGGAAAGCATTGTGACCTAAAAAGAAATGTTTTATATTTTCCGAACGAATGAACCAAACGTAACTAAAAACTATACAGTTAATTCCGGGTACCTCACCAACATACCTACCAAAAATCAAACTTTGTGGATCATTTTTGTGGTAGTTATCGCGGAACAGACAGACAGACAGACAGAAACTAAAAACTTCTCGGGTCTCCACAGTGAGCCTCAACTGACGTTTCAGCAATTATATTCAACTTTATAAGCATTTTACCTTACATGGGTCATTCCATGGTAACTTACGTTACATTTAGAATAATTGACTTCAGTAATTTTAGTAATATAACACTAAAAAATATTCAAAATGTAATGTTCATATGATTTGTTAATTAAACCTAACAAAGCTAAATTTGGATAAAAATTACTTAAATTTAGTACTATTTCTTGAACGCTAAAAATTATATTTACTATGGTAACTTACGTTTCTGACAGAAAGAACGTAAGTTACCATAATAAATATAATGGCCAGTGTTCAAAAAATAGCACTAAAGGTAGGTAATTTTCATCCAAATTTCGCTTTGGATAGGTTTAATTAACAAATCATATCAGCATTGCATTTTCAATATTTTTTGGTGTTATATTATGAAAATTACTAACGAAAATTATTCTAAATGTAACGTAAGTTACCATGGAATGACCCACATATATATCTCTTAATTTATAATTTTCTAAATTCATTTTTAAAGTGATTCACATATATAGTGTACTTTCTTTTTATAGAGGCCAGTGTGCTATGCCCCCTCTCCTCCTGCCTTATTTGATTGTAATGTATCAAATGCACAATCAAGCAATTTGTTTAATATTTATACTATTTGTTACATGCATTGTAAAGCTATTTGGGTACTTTTATGTTAGTCAGGTGCCAGTGATCCTGAAAATTTTTTAAATCTTGCCAATGGGTCATTCCATGTCAAATCAATCAAAAATTTTCAATATTCAACCTGACCATTTCAGATTTTAATGAAACCTTCAGGAATTATTCTCCCTGATGATACAAATGAGAATATACTTTTATAATTTCTCAGTAAATTTTCATACAATTAATTTTTTTAATTTCGAAAAATCACTATTTTTTGGCTTGTATTAATGTTTTCAATTTTGAGCTTCTCAAGTTCTATCATACGTAGAGAGTTGTTTGACCCCTTGTTTTAAAGAGAATTTCATAAGGTTTAATTTGATATGCAAGTTAACTATGCTTGGTTAAAAAAAATGGTACTTTTCTATTAGCCCATCAACCACTTTTCATAACAAAAATCTATTGCCAAATAAACGGGAGAACATTGCCATTGGAATATCAAAATAAATAAATAAATAAAATATATGAATTTAAGGACAGAATTGTTATTTTAATGAATGAAATAACTAATAAATCAATAAAACAAATTGAAAAATACATGCAAATGTCGAATTAAAAACCACTTGATGACATAACAAACACGTATAATGCTTCTGACATCAATAAAATGGGACTGTATTTTTGGCGTTTAATCTTACAGTTTGGCGATAGTTTTTTGTTATGAAAAGTGCTCGATGGGATAATAGAGAAGTACCAAAAAAATTAATATAATATAATTTAAAAATTTTTAAAATAGTGTTTTTTTAAATTTTTGAAAAAAAAATATGTATTTTGTAATATTATAAACTTTGAATTCTGAAAGCTTTAGGGAGGGATCCCAATGGGATCAGGAGTTATAAAAAAAAATAATGTTTAAAATTAATAAGACAATACTATCTTTAGAACAGTCATAAAGTTGGCGAGGTACCAACTTTAAACACCAGCCCCCCCAACTGGTGTTAAATATTGTTTTTTTTTTAACATAACTGCTGATTCCATTAAGATCCCACTCTATAACTTTCAGAATTTAAAGTTTATAACATTACAAAAAAACATATATTTTGTTCAAAATTTTTAATAAACACTATTTTAAAATTAAATTAAATTAATTTTTTTAACCAAGCATAGTCAGTTTGCATATCAAATTAAACCTTATGTAAATCTCTTTAAAACAAGGGGTCAAACAATTCTCTATGTCTGATAGAACTTGAGAAATTCAAAATTGAAAACATCAATACAAGCCAAAAAATGGTGATTTTTGAAATTAAAAAAATTAATTGTATGAAAATTTACTGAAATAAAAAAGTATATTCTCATTTATATCATCAGAGAGAATGGTTCCAGTAAGTTTCATCAAAATCGGAAATAGTTAGGTTGAGTCACTGGTTGATTTGGCATGGAATGACTCCAACCCTTTTTTTTTCGCAAATCTTTTAACGTTAGCCAATATTTTAACATTGCAATATAATATCTTAAAAAACTTTCTTAAAATTAGCTTAAATTTATTAATCATAATAAAATACGTAAACACAAACATATTTTGGGAAAATATACTTAAATTAAAATGTGTATAAGTCATAACTAAGAATGTAATTATCATTTATAAATCTTAATTAGATCTTTCAATCCTCATAAGATTTCTTAAAATGGATCAATTAGTTCCCACATTTTTGACTATCAAAACATTGGTTGATTGATTGATTCTCTTGTTTTTTACAAAAACTATTGTAGCTATTGGAATGTGACAAACTGCAGATTGTAGCCAGAAATATTCTCTGTCTGTCCCTGATAAGTTTAATGTCTATTATGAAACTATTTCTGAGTCTATTCCAAACAAACAAACAAACAAAAAAATCATTTTAAATGTTATTTTTGACTATATGTCGTCTAAATAGTCGCATGAACTTAAAAAAGTCCTTCCGGCCTGTACCGGAAGGAAAAGGTAGCTTTGTTTTTAAAAAATCAACTCATTTTCCTCAAGCACCCAAAGCTAAAATTCTTGGAATCTGATTATAGTAGATTCAATCCCGGTTTTCATTAATACTGAATTTGAATGCGAATTTCAGCATGAGAGTTACAACATACAAAAATCAGATTGTTTCAAAATCTCAGCCACCCTAGAATTTCAAACTGCCATATCTCAGCCATTTTTTAAGATATATAGCCGAAACAAAAAATGTTCCGGAATCCTTGTATCACGTTCTAACACTTAACAGAAACAATCTTTTCAATTTATAATTTTTTTTGCACATCTTTTCGAATTTTTAAAAATTTTAATTGGCCGCTATTTTGAAACAAGATAGCGGATGAAGCTGGCCAACAAACTCGGTCGAGACCTTGGTATGTAGCACTATACACATACTCAGTCACATCTGAATTGCTTTATAAATAAGGGAGTTACAGCATGAGATACGTCAAATATATATATATATAAATCAACATTTGAACGAAGGGTGGTCTGGGGTTTATGATCGATGAAAATATACCAAAATTTTTTATAATTGTTTTGCTCTGAACCAGGGTTGTAAAAAACCCGGAAAACCTGTTTTTTTTTTTTTTTTTTTTTGAAGGGTTTTGTTTTGTTTTGTTTTTTTAACCCAGCTCGGGCGGGTTTTATTCCTGGGTTAAATGGGCAATTTTCCCCGGGTAAATTGGGTTAAAATGCCAAAATGTGGACTATGATTCCACCTTCCTCACAAATAATAATCTTTAGGGTTGTCACGGTATAGGGAAAACTGGAAAAACTGAGGAAATTTAAAAATGAGAATTAAAAACAAAGAATTTTACTAAATTTTGGTACTTTGCAAAATTTTGAAAATTCTCAGAGGAATTATTCAGAGCAAATTTAATTTTTTGCTCAGGAAAGTGGAAGGAATTTGATTGCCGAAATAAGTAGCAATCCTGATCTCAAATACAATCTTTGTGAACACTTCATAGTATAATAGATGGGAATGACTTTATAGTCTTAATAATGATCTCAATATTTTTTTCTGTTCTTAAAATACCTATATGATCCCTTTAATTTAAATAACAAACAAATTTTAAATTGCAAAGCTATCAATTGTATGTTATTTAATAATAAAATATATACCTTAAAAAAACATATTCCTTTGAAATTATAAGATTAGCAAATGTTGATAAAAGAAAATATCTTACAACAAAATTTTTTCTTATATGGTATTTATAATCTATTCATATATGGTTAAATTTTTAGTGTTTAGTACAATTCATTTAGAAGAAATTATTCCTATTCAAAAACTTCACCTAATATTACCATGTGACCTGCCTTTTGGCTTTTTGTGAAAACAAAAAACCTCCCATAACTTCTTAATTATGATGCACATAGAATCCGTTTAAAGTTATTATTACTTCTAGGAAAAGAGCCAAAAATTTATGTATGACAGATTTTTGATATTATTAAAAATGGCCCCAAGGGGGGGGGGGGGGGGGGAAGGGGGATTTAGAAGAAATAAATTCATAACTTCGTCAATTCACAAGATATCAAATCCACATAAACTTATTATAAATCCTCTTAATATTATTTAAAACTTTTATATTGACAAGTTTTTTATAGGACCAACCCTTATAGCAAAAAAATAATAATAATAATAAACAAAAAAATCCCTGCCGGCAAACAAGTTAGATTTCGAAGTGGGCGGTCCCAACTGTGGCATCATTTCAAAAAGGTTATTTCTTCCGCAAGTTCCAACCAACAGGTGCCCCACGGTCTGCATCTTCGAAATCTACCTGTGCCTGTAGGCCGAGCCGTCAGGGATTTTTTTGTTATCTTATAGCTGTTAAAAAAATGGTCTGTTCTGTCAGTCTGTTTGGAAATTTGTCTTTATTTTATTTTGTCCCGTCTTAATTCTTTATTTATCTCTCTTTCTAAAATAATTATTCACTGCCTCTTTTTTCCCCTTACCTGTTATTGCCCCCCCCCCCCCTACTGCCATAAAGCTTTTTTTACTTCTAACAACAATAACAACAAAAAAGCAATCTTGCTGCTCAAAAATAGTGATTTTCTGCTCCAAAAATAGTATTTTTGCTGCTCCAAAATAATGTTCATGCTGTTTCATCACTACATTATTTTCATTATTGCAACAGTTATGAATGAAATATTTGTGTTGAACATAGCATAATATATCTTCACAGCGTAGAACTTTCTGATATCTATAAAGTCAAATAAAACTGTTTTGAACCAGAAAATTTACATAATAGATACAAAGTGTGACTAATTTCTATGTGATATACATTTGATTTCATTTATTAAGTAACCATTCAATTAAACATAAGCAAGACTGGTACAGTTATGTTTCTTGTATTATTCATTAAGTAAGTAAATTTTAATCCTGCTTTCTATACAAATTCTGTTTTCGTCTTGATATGTATTATCATCAAGGTTGTAAAAAGCCGGGGTTTTTTTTTTAAACCCAGCCCGGGCAGCTGCCCACTACAACCCTGCTCTGAACGGCTACAATAGATAGCTTTTTGTAATGAAAGCTACCTAAAATAGATGTTTTACTGAAAATCACAGACAGACACTCCAATGTTATATATTAGTAGTATAGATCATTTCTGTAAAGGAAAATCAATATTTTATAGTTTTGCTTATTTCTATTTATTTCTTGCCTAAAATGTATTATAATAATTAAATGATTTTTTTATATTAATTATTCTTTTTATTTTAAGGTCTATTCAAGATCCTTTACAGTGGATTATAAGCATGACTGTTTCTTGAAAGATGGGAAACCCTTTCGTTATGTTTCTGGATCCATTCATTACTTTAGGGTACCTCATGAACTTTGGCATGACAGAATTTATAAGATGAAAATGGCTGGTTTAAATGCTATTCAGACGTAAGTGGTTAGCATTTCCTTTCTTCTTTAATATAATTATAAAAATTATACTTAATAATATAATCTATTAAATTGAATAACAATATAATTTTGCATTTGGTAATATAGTAGAAGATCTTTATAATGCAAACCTAAAAATCAGTGTTCGAAATTAGCAGTCGTTAGTCGTCAAATGCAACTACAATATAGCATTTGATGAATACAAAATTATTCCCGGGCGTCAAATTTGACGCCTAACTTTTTTAAACACTTATTTTTTGTTTAACTTAGCCAATCACCCACTTTTAAAAATCACACCAAACATAAATTCTAATGTGAGAGAGTTTGACAGCGATTTTTAGCAGAGTGTACAAATCCAAATGAATATATTAATCTATGCAAACTTCTAAACTTTATATTGAACCTGCCATTTAGCACTGCTGAATGTGAAAAGGGATTTAGTAAGTTTAATAAAAAAATATACACATAACCATTTATCCACTGATATTGTTAATGATTTATTAATGGTAAAACTGTATAGACTCAATTTAGCAGATTTTTGTCCAGATAAAGCTATAAATCCCTGTGAAATGATGTAGCTGAAGGACGGTCAGCCATCCTGATTTTATTATCTAACTTTATTAAAATTAGTGGGTATTGTTTGACTTTCATCTTTGCAATCTATATGCAGTCAGGCATTGTTAGCATTAAATCACTTAATGTGATTTTTGCTTAACATGAATTGATAATGCAGTCCCAACAGTTAAGATGGTACTATTATTTTAATGGTTAACACACACAAAAAAATGTGGTCCTTTAGATTTCATGTTAATAATATTCGTCTATAATTATATTATATGTATAGTTTTTTTTAATAAATTTAAGTGTAATTATCAATAACGGATAAAATTTTGTTAGGTTTAATTTTGTTTAACATGGTTAAGTGCATTTTTCTATTAATTTGAAAATGTAGTATTAATTAAAAATACTTTATCAGTTTTACAGTTGCTTCAATTATTATAATATTGTAGATTATGAACTTCAATAATTTAAATAAAAACAAAATATTCAGGATTTTCTATAAAGTAGCATATAATGATGAAGTGGTTATGTGAATTTTAGAAATTGCAACTAGAAATTTTTATTTGACGCCTAAGATATTTACAGTAGGCGTCATTTCACACCTACCTTTCATTCCCTAATTTCTATCACTGCTAAAAATGTGAGATTGTGCTTTATATAGATCACATTTCACACATCCTTAAACTTACCTTGTAAATAGGGCCAAATACATCTCAAACATATCAAAATACATAGAATATCTTTATATTGCATTCTTTGGGACAGTCGTTGTGCAGATTATAAATTTCATTGTTAAATTTACTTTATAAACATGGTCCAAATGTACCTGGACCAAATCATTCAATTATAATACTCATTTTCAAAAACATTTATTGTAATAAATGTTTTTGAAGACTCCCTCAAATTCACATAGCTTGGTGTCACATAGCAAATGTACCTGGACCAAATCATTCAATTATAATACTCATTTTCAAAAACATTTATTGTAATAAATGTTTTTGAAGACTCCCTCAAATTCACATAGCTTGGTGTCACATAGCAAATGTACCTGGACCAAATCATTCAATTATAATACTCATTTTCAAAAACATTTATTGTAATAAATGTTTTTGAAGACTCCCTCAAATTCACATAGCTTGGTGTCACATAGCAAATGTACCTGGACCAAATCATTCAATTATAATACTCATTTTCAAAAACATTTATTGTAATAAATGTTTTTGAAGACTCCCTCAAATTCACATAGCTTGGTGTCACATAGCAAATGTACCTGGACCAAATCATTCAATTATAATACTCATTTTCAAAAACATTTATTGTAATAAATGTTTTTGAAGACTCCCTCAAATTCACATAGCTTGGTGTCACATAGCAAATGTACCTGGACCAAATCATTCAATTATAATACTCATTTTCAAAAACATTTATTGTAATAAATGTTTTTGAAGACTCCCTCAAATTCACATAGCTTGGGACCAGGCATTGTGCAGATTTTAGAATTTTGTAGATTTCTGTTCACCATTTTGTTTACATTTTTTAAACAGCAATTTGAATATAATAATGTACTGTAAATTATAATGAATGCTTACAATAATGTAAAATACTGAAATACTTAGTGTAAAATAATAAAAATTAAGAAACTTAAAAAATGATTTGAAATATTAAAAGTAAAGGCCAAGTAAATAATAATGCATTACTAAATGTGCATAATACTGATGAGATAAATTATTCTTGAATAATTCAATGAAACTCACCTCATAAAGGTAGCTCTAATAATTTACATCAGAATCATAAAATAATGTTTTATTTCATGTTTAGCCAGACTTAGTAACAAAAAATGAATGATTAATACATAAATGTATTTGGTAAAACAATCGTGATTGCCACTGAGCTCAGCAGTATCTTGAATTTTTTCAGAAATAAATTTATACTTCCTTGATGAGAAAGCATGTGTTCAGTCAGGCTGTTCTTAACTATCATATCTCCTAATCTGTATAAAATATTGTTATACATTATACACTTTCAAATTCAGAAAAAATCATAAAATTAACCAGTTAGACACTCTTGTGACTTGATGAGAAAGCATGTGTTCAGTCAGGTTATTCTTAACTATCATATCTCCTAATCTGTATAAAATATTGTTATACATTATATGCTTTCAAATTCAGAAAAAATCATAAAATTAACCAGTTAGACACTCTTATTAACTAAAATAGCCTGTTTAGTAAAAAATAAGATTGTTAAAAGTGATTAAAATTATTGACACCCTGACACATGCGTTCTGAATATTTAATTTTAGGTATGTTGAATGGAGCCAACATGAACCAGAACCTGGGATCTACACCTTTGAAGACAACAATAATTTGCCAAAATTTTTACAGACAGCTCATGATTTGGATATGCTTGTTATTTTACGTACTGGCCCTTTTATTGATGCAGAGAGAGATATGGTAGGAATTGATTACATTGTTCTGTTTTTTTTTCTTTGATTTTCCTTAAGGTTATTTGTAAATCTCATGTACTTTTGTTTTAATTTTTCCTTCTTTTTGAGATCATGGTACAAACATGTCCGTTCTGACTTAACAAAGAAGATTATACAATTTTTTTGTATAGTATATATTTTGTAAGATATGTCTATGCATAATTTTTGAACAAGTGCTTCAATTTTGATACTACTTTTTTGTTGGTTTTGATGGAGGTCTCATATAAATTTCATCATGATCCAAAAATTGAATGTTATTCATTTCAAAACCACTTGAAAATAAATTATCTAAATCTACCCATGAACCTTCTTTATATAATTTTTCAAAAATAAAATAAAAACTGCTTTAAGAAAATTTCAACCTTAGATGTTTAGGACATTTCTCAAAATTATAAGAGATCTCTTTTTAAATTTTAATGGTAATTTTTAGGTCATCAACCTCCAGGTTCTGTTAATAACAAAGTGGAACTGAATATGGAATACATTTTTTTTAAGTATTTGAAAATTTCTAAGCCTTTGTTACAATTTTTCAGGGAGGACTCCCTTATTGGTTACTTAGAATAGATCCCAAAATGAAATTCAGATCATATGATCCAAGTAAGTAATTGCTTATTTTAATGTGTTAAAAGTGGTGTTGCTTTATCATTCCCCCTTCTTCCTTTTTCTTGTGATCTCATTTATCAAAATTACAAAATTTTTATAAACTAAAAGCTTATTTTTGAGTGATTTTGGTATGCTTTTTCTATTGTAATAGGTTAGTATTTATTTAGATAAGTGCTGTATTTTTAAATAGGGTAACTTGGCATGGTAACTTGAGTTACATTTAGAATAATTGACTTCAGTAATTTTAGTAATATAACACCAAAAAATATTCATAATGTAAAGTTGATGTGATTTGTTAATTAAACCTATCCAAAGAAAAATTTGCATGGAAATTATTTAAATTTAGTGCTATTTCTTGAACTCTGGAAGTTATATTTACTATGGTAACTTATGTTACTGAAAAAAAGAACGTAAGTTACCATAAGAAATTTAATTGACACTTAAAGAAATAGCACTAAATTTGGGTAATTTTCATCCAAATTTCAGTTTGGATAGGTTTAATTAACAAATCACATCAGTTTTACATTTTGAATATTTTTTGGCGTTATATCACTAAAATTATTAATAAGTCAATTACTCTAAATGCAACGTAAGTTACCATTGAATGACCCAATATCATAGAGGGATCACCAATTTTTTTCCTCCTTCAAACAAAAATTATGAAAATGTTGAACTTCAAAATTACATGTGTTTCATTACAGGAGTTTACATTTGTACAAATATCTTTGTTATATGAAATTTGATACAACTTCTGCAAAATATGCACATGTTTCATCATTGAAAGGTAAATATTGCTAATTAGACAAGATAAAATCTTCCTTACAATGAAATATTTTTAAGTTAATCAAATTGTAGTGCAAAACATGTCCGTAGATATACTCAAATCTTTAAATAGCTTCATTTTTGTAAAATGTGACAGCAGGCAATTCAGGGGTGCCCTGCCTCCTCCTGAAGAAACATACTTTCTATTTTATAAAAGTTACAAGAATAAGCAGTTCCAGAACATCATTGTTTCGCTTATGCTCAATTGAAACGACTGGTTAAAAACCATGCATGCATAGCTAAAAATTATATAAACTAGTGGTTTTTGGTTTTTAATCTTTTATGCACTACAGGAGACAAAATTATCATTTTTTAGAATATATTATATTTAATACAAGTTATATAATGTACATATTATTCATGTAACTAGCTGACCTGCCCAGCATTGCCTGGGCTCATATAATAAACTTAAATAACCCCCAAACTTGTATGATTTTATATCTTTAACCGATTATGTATGACTTTAAATTTTTTATTAAAAATTCTTGAAATAATATTGATATTTAGTGGTTAAAGCACTCATATGAAGACATGGTTTTGTTTTTTCATGTAGGACCATTTCATAGTTTAAAAGAAAAATCTTGTACTAACTCTTTGAGATTTTTATCATTTTTACAGCCTTTGTAAAAATTACATTAAAAAATATTGTTATCTAGTTGTAAAATAAATATGTTTTCTTCTCGCTTTTTTTACTTTTCACATCGGGTTCGTTAATATAACAAAAAAAAAGTTTTTGTCGTACAAACTCTCTGAAATTTTAGTAATTTATAAATATAACTGTAACGAAGTTCTCTGTAAACTTTTTTGAAAATATATGCATATTAAATAGTGAAAATGTTACCCAAAGCATGCCAGGTGTGCTGTGTGTGCATCAGAATATCCTTTATTGTCGCCTTAATCAAACATCAAGCACGTCTTGCCACTGCCTGCACCATTGTATAACAGGCGTGCTGCGCACACACTGCAACATCCATTAGTTCCACCTTCCACTGCCAGGGGTCGCAATCTGTTCTATAGGAACTTAACTGAAATCTGTAAGGCTATCGAAATCCAGTTGAATGAGCTAAACACCGTTGTAATCAGGCCCATAGAACCCGAGGTAGGAAAGCGTCCCCCTGGTGGTGAAACTTGGAACTAAACTTTGTAAGTTCTATCGATATCAAGTTGAATGAGCCAAACCACGTTGTGATCAGACCCATAGAACTGAGATACTTTAAAATGAAATTGGAAAATCATTAGCGTTTTATTTCTCTTTCTACACAAAAATCAGGATTTCTCTAAAATCCTTAGTTACCAACCAAATTTGAGAAATTTTAGAAAATCTGAAATTTTAGTCCATTTTAAGGAAGGATGCATAATTTTCAAATCCAGTATTAGAAAAAAAGATTATATAGCCATAAAAATTCCAGTCCATTTCAAATGCATCATTTTTATCTCCACTGATAAGCAACGCAATGTCTCCCTCTGTCTGTCCTCAAAAGATTTATTTAACACATGCCAGATAAAATCACTCGAAAAATTGAAATTTTTAACTGATATTTTGGGTTTTAATTGGGGGATTTTCATGAATTTTGCTTCTCTGAAATTACGATTTTTTTTTTATGTCCGTTTGCAAATTTTCATGTAGATTGAGTGATTATTGCAATTTTTTCAAAAAAGCCCGAAAAATGGACAGTCTGCCATTTTACTGTTGTGATAATGAAAATTTTCGAGGTCCCGGTGAAAGAAGACATTCCATTGGTCGGTTGCAATCCTCGCATCACAGTCCGATTCTAAACAGAAATGAACTTCACCATTTTTCAGATAAAAAGATTCCATTTTTGACACAATGTTTAATGAGTTTTTGATTAATATCTTGGGTAATTATCAAAATATTAAAATTTGGAGTCTCAGGTACATCAGGACAGACCTTGAACTACCCTCACCTAAATTTTCAGACTTCTAGGTGTGCTAGATTTCGCTAGCCATCGCACACACACACAGAGCGAAACTTTCTTTTATTAGTATAGATGTGTACAAATGAACATTTATTTGTGCATATATTTTTGTGTAATTATACAGTGCATCCCAAAAAGACTGAAACATGCTTTAATTTTTTACCTGATGGAGATATGTAGGCAATGTCAGTTGCAAAAGTATTCAAAATAAGGTAGGAATTAAGATTATGTTAATGAAATAGTCCTACCATTAATTTTCAAAAAGCTACATATTCTTCATTTTTAAATAGTCACTAAGTCTTACAAGTTATATCTAGAAAAAGTTTCTTGACAAGTAAAACAATAAAAATTCCATTTTTCTAGAACAAAAACTTACAGTTCTGATACTTTGAATTTTAAGAAATTTCTTAGCACTAAAAATGATGGGCAGATGCTTTTTTAGTGTTAGAAAGCTTCTCATTTTAATAAAATTCAAACCATCATAATTTGGTGAGTTTGGGTCATAAAAGAATGGATTTTTTACTATTTTACTTGTCAGAGCATGGAGAATTTTTTTTTCTAAATCTAACTTTCAAGTTCTATAAAAATTTAAAAAGTGTAACTTTTTAAAAATGAGTAGCAGGATTATTTCATCAACATAATCTTTATTCCTACCTGATTTTGAACACATTTTACAGTTTATACTGGTTGTGTATTTATTTACATGGCAAATTTCCTTTCAAAAATGAAGTAAAATTTAAAAATTATGTATATATATTTTTAAATGTAATATTATTTATTTATTTCAGAATACATAAAGTATATCAACAAGTGGTACAGTATTTTACTTCCTGCGATAGAACCCTATTTATACAATAATGGTGGTCCCATAATAACTGTTCAGGTAATTTTAAACTGTTCTTTTATAATATATTATTATTGTTGATTTATTTTTTTAATGTAATGGAATTTTTAAAATAAGCAAAAGTTTTCATTAATAATTCACTTACCCTTTTGCACTCATGTGCATAATTTGTTCTAAAAAATTGGCATGTTAAATCTCAAATGACATTCCGTATTCTACTTACAAATGAAATTTGCATAGTTCTCCATTGAGAGGAACATGAAGAGTGTATTGTTTAAGTTAATTTACTTTATCACACAATTAATTTACTTTATTTTGCACCCTTTAATATGTATTGTTCATGCAGGTCATATGAAGGAAATGTACTTAAACATTCAAAATTTATCATGAAAATACATTACAAAGATCATCAGTGGAACATATGTGCTGATGTAAAAGTCACAGTATTGCTAACTGGGATACAACAAGCTTTCAGAAAATTCAATTGTTTTTTATATGAGTGGGACAGCCAAGTAAGCAGTGACGAGGTGCAAGTTTTTACTATGGTCTGGTCATCACTTGTCCATAACATTCTAGCGCGCCCTCCCCTCCTCCATGCCTAAGCAGTAACAGAGATGGGGTCATTCCCACCCCTTTCACGAAAAATAAGTTACTGTATTGTATTACTGGGGGGGGGGGGAGGCTCGAAAGCCAAAGCACCGCGACCAGAGGTCTATTGTACTATCCTCCCAGGTCTCCTAATTTTGAACCAATTCCAGATGAGAGACCTGCATCTGGATTGGCACCCCCAGAGGTAGCGCTTATACAGAACTTGGAGGACTTTGGAGCCACGAACAGATTTAACGTGCACCAGCTCCCATTAACGTACACGGTCCCACAGCAGAGGATAGACGATGCACCCTCCAAGCACTGACCGTGGTTGATGCTGCTAGGCTTTCGGCGATCTTACAAATCGATCAAATCAGAAATTGAATGGCTTCTTTTTACTTTTGTAAAAATGCATTTGTTTCTGTTAAGGTCAAAGTTTGGACTTTCAGTTTGAATTGGTGGATGCCCTAAATTAAACCCAAGTCAGAGCTGACTACATTGGTCAGAAAAAAAAAAAAGGAAAAATAATTTTCTAAATATGTCATCGAAATTGTTCTGTCACATACTATTTTTAAGGGAGACAATTTTAAAACAATAAAGATTAGAGTAGCAAATGATAATATAAATTCATATATAATGCTACAAAATAATAAAAACAAGAAAAATGAATTATTTTTATTACTTTAGTTAAGAAATGAATAAAGTTATCATGAAAAAGTAATTTCGTTGACATTTTACTTTTGTATTGTTCTTTTGGTGCCTCCCGTATAAGTGTCCAGAAATAATCTACCATTTTTTCATCCCATTTGTTGCTGTATCTTTTTTTCCATTTCAGCTACATCCTTGAAGCACCTTTCTTCATGTTCATCAAAAACTGCTCCCATATTATACAAATAAAAGCACAGGGCAGAATGTAGGAAATGCAGTTTTAGAGACGTATTGTACCCAGTGTTAAATTCAGACATTTTTCCCTGGAGGGATTTCTGTGACTCTGGCAAGGTTGTGGGGGGGAGATACATTAAAGAGTTCCGGAGGAAAATCCACTTTTTGACCATTAAAAGGCATAAAATCTCAAACATTACGGGGGATCATTTCAACGCTCCAGGAGGAGATTGTCCTCCCCGGGCCACCCGTTGAATTCAACACTAGTTGCATCCCAATGTCCTAAATGAGAGTGTTTCCTAAATGTCCTAAAACCCTCCTCAATTTCTTCACAATTGTGAAATTTTCTGTTTTCCAAAAATGTTTACATATGTTTTTAAAAGCATCCCATGCTATTTCCTGACAGCTTCAGTTTATTTTTGAAAGTAGGATCCTGTAATAGTTTTTTTGTTGTTGTTGTTGTTGGTCCAACAAAAATAACTTCTTTTATTTTGCCTCACTCGTGCATGAAACTTTGTTTATCAAATAATCAATTCCTTCACCATCTTTATTCACTATTTTAACAAATTGTTTAATAAATCCAAGGTCTATGTGCAGAAGAGGTAAATATATTTTTGTCTTATCAACAACATTTGTGTGCAACATTTTTTACACCAGGAATATTTTCTTCTTGCAGTGGCCATTTGTTAACACAAAAGTGCTTACCTCTTACTTGCAGTGTCGGAGAGTCCGGTCATCTGTAGATTCGGCGAGGACCATAGAAAAAAAAAGGACAACATAGAACATCTTAACTATATGCAAGCATATTTTAAAATATGTTGTTTAGTTTTATCCATAACACAATGAGTTAATAGTGTAACTATTTTTCCAATTTCCAATGTCTAGTGCTGCCATTTATCAGATTTAAAATGAAGTGGCTAAAAGCTAGTTGATAATTCTTAAATATTGCAATAAAAAAAAAAATTATTGCTCTGTTGTAATTGAGAAATTTGGCATAAAACCGCAAAGAATGGAATACATTTACGAATGAAATACACATTGGATTATCAAAAATAAGGTTTATAGATTTCAATAATCATGGTAACTTCAACAAAATAAAATTAAATTTCTTAAATTTATGTTTTCTATTTTATAAGAATTACTTACAAATCAATAAACAATACATATGGAAATTGGCATGGGTGGTGCAAGACGGTAGCTAGAAATTTTTTCGGCGATAAGAAGCAACCTTATATTTTGAGGTACAATGCCTTTATTTTAAATGGAAGTATATAAATATACCTTTTCTAACTTATTTTTAAAGTCCCACAGTGGCGCGGACGGTAAAGCTCGGCTCTCGAAAGATCGCCGAAAGCCAAGCAGCATCGACCACGGTCAATGCTTGGGAGGGTGCATCGTCTATCCTCTCTTGTCTGCCTCTGCTGTGGGACCGTGTACATTAATGGGAGCTGGTGCACGTTAAATCTGTTCGTGTCTCCAAAGTCCTCCAAGTTCTGTATAAGCGCTACCTCTGGGGGTGCCAATCCAGATGCAGGTCTCTCATCTGGAATTGGTTCAAAATTAGGAGACCTGGGGGGATAGTACAATAGACCTCTGGTCGCGGTGCTTTGGCTTTCGAGCCTCCCCCCCCCAGTAATACAGTAACATACAATACAGTAACTTATTTTTCGTGAAAGGGGTGGGAATGACCCCATCTCTGTTACTGCTTAGGCATGGAGGAGAGGAGGGGGTGCTAGAATGTTATGGACAAGTGATGACCAGACCATAGTAAAAACTCGCACCTCGTCACTGCTTACTTGGCTGTCCCACTCATATAAAAAACAATTGAATTTTCTGAAAGCTTGTTGTATCCCAGTTAGCAATACTGTGACTTTTACATCAACACATATGTTCCACTGATGATCTTTGTAATGTATTTTCATGATAAATTTTGAATGTTTAAGTACATTTCCTTCATATGACCTGCATGAACAATATGTATTAAAGGGTGCAAAATAAAGTAAATTAATTGTGTGATAAAGTAAATTAACTTAAACAATACACTCTTCACACTCTTCATGTTCCTCTCAATGGAGAACTATGCAAATTTCATTTGTAAGTAGAATACGGAATGTCATTTGAGATTTAACATGCACAAATTCAGATTATCAACATTCAGGAGAGGATTAAACTTTTTTTCAAAAGAGGGTAGGAAAAAACAAACTGCATATGAATCCAACACACACACACAAATTGTTCATGATGGAGCAATTGAATTGCCATATTTGGACTTAGTATCATTAAAAATGTCAGAAACAATCATTATTTTACAGGCAGGATTTTGATGCTGAACAGTGCTATTGGCATATTGTACTGATTCCATTAAATATGTTCTCTAATGATGATGACCAATGCATTATGTGGCACTTAGTCTGTCGCTATTCCATTACAGTTACTTTTTTTAAAAATATAAATATTCTGTGACATTGTCTTGTAAGTTTCTAGGAGAATGGCCCCAAATATATTTTTACCACAATAAATTCAGCAATTTAATGCTAATGTTCAAGAATAATAAATTACGCACTTGGACATTCTTTAAGGTATCTTATTTTTTATTAATTATGAATTTATAGTTTGATCGAAATCTAATGAGGTGGGACTTTCCTTCATGTAGTAGAATAAACAAATCTTTCCTCTACAAATGGAAATTAAAATTATACTACATAAAACAGCTAACATCAGCACAATTGAATTAATTTTTTTTTTTTTTTTTTTTTGTTAATTTTATATACTGTCATTTCTGAAGAAAGCAAAGGTTTAAAGTAAATAGCTTATTTTAGTTATTTGCTGCAAAAATAATAGTTTAAAGGCATACTCATATGTGTATATGTATATAAACATACTATATTGATCGATTTCCTGCAAATTCTTTATCCTAAGCTACTTCATTGTAGTGTCTTGACCAATAGCTAGAAGGAAACATGACTTGGAAGACAATGTATTACAATAGCTTGACTCAGGACTGTTTTTGTAGATCAAACTTATTCAGTGAGAGTCCCAGGATACAGTACTAATTGATCATGTTTAAAGCCCCCCCCCCCCCTTTCCCAAACCATATTATTGTTAAACTACTACATCGTACAGGATAGGCTAAACATTTCAAATCTGCCAAAATCCCTCATTTCCGTGTGAGTTTTCGCTTATATATTCATGCTTACAATATTTTCCAGCCATGGGCAAAGGTGTCAAATTGGACGGATACTGTACTTTTAATTGGATACTTAGCTCTTGATTGATGTGTGGTCAAGGCCCACACAATCTCCTGGCCCAGGTTTTATCCACGTCTTATCCACAATTGACTGCAAGTTGTATTAACATAAAATATTCATAAAGTTCTTCATATTTAATGATCAAATGTAATAAATGTTGTACTAACACATTACAAATTTGAAACTATTTTATTGGGAATTAATTTGAATTTTAGATTTAAAATGGGATTTTCGTGAATTATATAAAAAATTCTCAAAAAAAAAAAAAAAAAAAAAAAAATCTGAATCTGTAATTTTTTTTTAAAGAAGTATATTTAAAGACACAAATTTCTTAAGTGTTATTTACATGGAACTTGCAGAACAAAATCCAGGGAGGGCCAAGATTTTGAAACACATGTGCCTGTGACTAATCTAGAACTTTTCGTTAGAACCCTACATGTTAAGACCATTTTTAAACATATCAATATAAATAACAATACATACATGTGACAAATAAGACATATTAAAAATTCATAACTAAGCTTTCTGCTGTTCTCCCCTACCTCCCTTATTTTCTTCAAAAGAAGAATTGAAACAGTTTATTTTCCTTATCAGGTGAGTTCTGTCAACCCTGAACCAGTTTAGGATAATTTTTAACACATGAATGTAAAAATAAAAACGGAACTAAAATTTGTCTTCTACAGGGGCCAGAGCCCCCATTAAAAAAAATCCTTATTCTTGTTTCTCTTAGTGTTTAAATATTTTAAGTCTTTGAAAATGATAAATTTTACTTTTTTTTTTTTTTTTTTAAATCAAGAGAGAAAAGGAAAATTTATATTAAGTAGTTTAATTTTTAAATAAAAAAAATATATAGAACGGCAATTGCCCCCCCCCCCCCATTATCTTGCAGACATTTGTGGTTATTCATCATTGCTTTTTATTCTATTTAATATGCATTATTGACTGTGTTAGAAGTGTTATTATTAATTTTCAATATTATTATTTGTCTAATCAAAATAAAATATTATTTATCTTTTATTTTCTAGATAGAAAATGAATATGGGAGCACTGGCATCTGTGATGCTCAGTACAAATCTCACTTGCGGGACTTTTTCCTGAAACAACTAAAGCATAATGTGGTGTTATTCACCACTGATGGGTGCAGTACCACAGCTCTTTCTTGCGGAAAAACAGATGAAGTTTTGTCTACATTTGACTTTGGTGCAGGTAAAATTCTTATCACCTTAATGTTTATTTTTTTATTTTTTAAACATAAAAAAGCCATACAGAAATAAAAAAGAAATATTAAAAATACTTTATTTCTACCAACTTTTATCAAAAAGGACAATTGCAATTTTTTGTCCTTCTTTGTAAAGGGCTGTGCCACTCTCCTCCCCCCCCCCCTCCCTGAACCACCTATTTCAGATAAATTTAAATAGATAAATGAAAAAAGAAAAAAATAGCTGCATTTTTTTTTTTTTTACAGAGGTGAGTATTCCCTGGTGAAGATTTCTTAGTTTCCCTTTTTCTTTGTGTTTAGTTATTTTAAGTCAATGTAAATGAATAAAGTTTATTATTGTTTTGAAAATGCAGGAAGGGGCAATGTCCCCCCCCCTTGTTAGCACCAGTGGGGCAATGGAGGTTGATTTAAGTTACTGAAATGCATTCATGGCATCTAGGGGGGAAAAGATCATTACTAACAGTTGTCATCAGAATTTAAATATGGTGAGTGCTGTCTGGATATACAGTAGTGCTACAGAAAAGGAAATGACGGAATGTGTGATGGCATATATAAACTAAATATTGAGTTTAAATAAAATATTTAAAGATGGTATTAAAGTTTCCATTATATTAAGATATACTATTGTAAATTCATATAATTATAATAACTTAATATGGTAATAAAAAGATGAATGATAAAAGCAGACGAATAGATGGTTTTAAATGAGTGAATTGATTTAGATAAAGACAAATAGGTGAAAAGAGGTGATGAGAACTAAATTTGTTGGTGTGTTCCCAATCAATGTACCCTCTCATTGACTCAACAAATAAATGTCATCTATTTCGAAACAGATTGCAAGACTCTGAGAATTCATATTAAATACCAAGAAAGCAAATAAGGATCATATCAACTACCACAAATTTCTAAAAGTTAAAAGAACCTTATATAAAAATCCCCCGCCCCTTTCTTAAAAAAAAATATCCATTAAGGATAAACTAAAAAGAAAAACAATGAATTTTAACAACTTGAACCCAATTTTTACACCATTCTTATATATATCCTCTTAATATTCATAAGGATATAAGTAAAACAAAAAACTTAACAAATTATCTAATGAAACTTCCATAAATGTTAATTTAAAAATTTAAATAAATTTATACCTCTCTTTTTTATGAGCAGAATCAATTTTTCTTTCCTTTAATTTCTAAATTGGCCAAAAGAAAAAACATCAGCTCAAAACAGGGACTAGTATATTTTTAGCTGCTGGCCTAAAGCTCATTCATACACAATTCTCTCTCATATGGTATAAAATACAAAGAAAAGTACTATATATTTAATAACAATAATATAAATATATGTACCAATTACAAAATAATAATATTTTTCCATTTGGAAAAGTTACAAACAGTCTCTTAATCAAATGACACATCCTCAACCAATGCTAGAAACATGTGCTTTTGCACAGAAACTACAATTTTTATACAATAAAAAGTAAAATATACTTTATTACTAAGAAAAACTGTCATTTACAACATACAAAAAATATCACTAAACTGTTAAACAGAAACATTTTGAAATTAATATGATAAAATTCTAATATGTCCTTTTAACTATTACAATTAATATCTAAATAGTCATTATTAATAAAAACATGTATTATTTTATTTGTAATTTAAACTTTTAAAACATCACTGTATATTTTGTTTATAGGATCAAATGTTTCAACCATGTTTGAACTTCTCCGCTGGCATCAAGCATCAGGACCTATTATTAACTCTGAATTTTACCCTGGTTGGTTAGACCATTGGGGCCAACCTCATGCTCAAGTCAAAACAGAAACAATAGTGGAAACATTAACAGATATGTTGCAGGCTAATGCATCAGTAAACATGTAAGAAGTTTTATGATTTTGCAACTTTTAAAAGGGATGGCTGTCCAACATGTCACTGTGGCACTCCTTCAAGGTTCTCTTAGCATCCCTTTTGAATGCATCATGTTTATAGCTTTTTTAAAAATTAGATTTGTTTTAAAAGATGCTTTCCTCTGAAATCCTTAATATTTGCATGCTTTTTCTTTATATGAGACATTAAGGTTTTTAGCCCTTTTCCTTGCAAAAATTTTTGAGACATATTCTCAGACATTTTCAAACCTGTCATGTGGATCAGAAAAGTATCTTTTAACAAGTTGATTTATACACGAAGTATACCCAAATGCATACTGAATACACCATTTCAGGGTTAAAGAAATAGGGTTGACATATATACAGGAATTTCTTTACTATACTTCTTTATTTTAGTTTCAATTATCGCTGATAGATGTTGCTGTTCTCATACAGTAATAATGCTTAAACTAAACTTGCAATTTAAAAATGCAAACTTACTTCAAAAGCTAAACATAATGAAGTGTGAAAACTGAGTGTTTTTTTAATCATTTTTACACATTAGTTTGAATTTTGTAACAATTTCAAATAGTACAGCACCATCTATCAGCAATATTTTGAACTAAAACAAGGAAGTCAGTCAATATTGCCCATATTTTTTTAAAACTATAAATTCTTGAGTCTTCATTGCATGTGCAAGCAATATTGCCCATGTTTAAAAAGAACATATGAGGGTTTTTCTTTTTTTAAGTTTTACAATTGTAAGAAAGCAGAAGAAAAAAAATTGCAAGAATTACTTAATTTAGATAAACTCTGAAATTTTAGCTGTATATAAAAAGCAAAAGGATCTTATGTATCATTATTAGAAGCTATCAAAGGTATGTAGTAAATGTTATGTAATGAAAATTAATGTTTACTAGTTAAATATATTATCAAACTTGTTCAACCTTTCAGTAAGTAAGAGTATGCCTTAACTGGTGGAAAACAATGGAGGGTGCCACTATTCACATAATTGGAGACATGAAACAAAACTATCTCACAACATTGCATACACATAACAATGTATACACATCTACACCATAAAAATATGTCTCATACTGGTATCCACAAAGCCCTTATGATGCAGAGGCCTCATTTAACTATAAATTGCAGAAAAAAGGATGGATCATATTAAATTTTTCTAAGAGAGGTGCCAGGGTGGGGGGCTTATCTTAAAACTTTTCGCAGGGAAAGGAGCATAAAATCTTGTAATAAAAAAGCATAAAAACATTAATGATTTTAAAACAAAACATCTTTTAAAATAGCCTTTTTTTCCCCCTTGAGAAACTAATATAAATCCTTTGAAGAGGTATCAAGGTAACCTATAAAGGTCACCATGGATGTGCGTTGGACAGCCCTTTGTTATGTTATTGTTATGCTTTATTTTACGTAAGGCATTTTTCTTATAAAATAATTTACTCATTTGATTTCAGATATATGTTTCATGGTGGAACATCCTTTGGCTTTACTGCTGGTAAGTTATCACCTCTCCATTAAGAATCATTTTGAAAAGAAGGGATTTTTTTTTCACCTTGATAACATTGTTTATTTTTTTGCAAGCAGTTGTATGTACAAAAAATTTTAATGTATTTTTAGGTTCTAATCTTGATTCAAATTTCCTTGCATGCCCTACAAGCTATGATTATGATGCTCCTTTGAGTGAAGCAGGCGATCCCACACCAAAATATTATGCAATTAGAAAAGCTATAGGAAAGGTTTACATTTTTTTCTCACGCCAATTTACTTTTTGAATTTGTTTCAAATTTATTTCTTTTTTTAATAGTAACAGATAAATCATTGGCCATTGTGAACAGGTATTAAGGGGCATAAAATTTGTAGATGAAGTGGTAAAAAATTGCATTATTCACATAGTTTTATGTTGTATTGTAGTAAGATAATTTTTTTCCATTAAAAATATGATTTTTTTTTTTTCAAAATAAAAGCCAATTATCAGACTTAATGCTACTGTTCAATCTTATAATTTCTGAAAGTTAAGTCTGAGACCTGAAGTGCATTTACTTTGGTTCAAATTATTGTAACTTTTTTAAAATTTGCATTTAGCCAAGGAGGTGAAACAAAAACTAAATTATTCTCCTTGCATTTAGCTAGAGAATTATTACTCCCTATTTAGAAAAAAAAATATATTTAAAGCAGAAAAACAGATTTTAAAGTTATTTCCTTAAGATTGTGATTAAAACTTTTCTCAAGGGTGTTAAAAACAAAATGTTTTAGCAAAAAATTGACATTTTTGTAAGCATTTATTTTAATTTATAAATATAAAATGCTTTTGAATAAATTTCTCAAAATAACGTCATTTTTGTATAAGTTCACCATTCATTCCCACCAGCTCTGAAATTATAAGCCAAATGTTGGAAGCAATCTTGGACAAAAAGCTTTCGACAAACAAAGTTATAGAAAATGTGCATTTTTTATTAGAAAGCTTTTGACTTACATTGTAAATATAATTTCTAATTTGAAATGTTATTTTTAATAAAATTATCATTATCTTCTAAATTTACAATAAAGATAGATTTCTTTTTTCCCTCAAAGAATTAAATGATCTCATTCAATTCAAAAGCAACACATCGGGTTGCATACAACTAGTTTATTTAAATGTACAATCTGTGTTATGAAAAAATATCTCAAATATCTTATTGTTTAAAAAGAAAAGGAAAACCTAGAAAATTAAATCATTTTAATGAGATTATCTAATTGCAAATGACTGTAAGCCAGTTTTCATAGTTCAATCTTCTTCTGGTTCAGTATATATTTGATTTGTAACGAACCCAGAAGGTTGACAGCTATAAGTTTTTCATATTATTTGCAATGATTTGAAGCTTTTTTAACACTTTCCAACCTAGTTGAAAAGTGTTTATGACTTCGGTTTATCTGGCCGTCTGGCGTCTGTCCGTGCTCCAACTCCCGTAAATATGCTCGGATTGCCTTGCAATTTTTATATGTTATTGTTGTTATCTATAGCACATTCCCTATTTCAACTGAAGTGTGTAGCACTTATAGTTTTTTTACAGCGACACACAAAAGAATTCCGTTACATTATGGTCTATGGGGGAAATCATTTGCGGTTTATTTTAATGATGTTACACAATTTCAAATACATTGTAATTGTATTACAAGAATCTTATTATGGAATAGGGTGTGCATAGCACTTATAGTTAATTTACAGGGACAGTCAAAAGAATTCCGTTACATTTGCGTCTATGGAGAAAAATCGTCTGCGGTTTATTTAAATAATGTTTCACTATTTTAAACGCATTGAAATTTATATATATCATTAAGGTGCATTACAAGAGGCTTACTACAGAGTATTGTGTGTATAGCAGTCATCGTTCATTTACAGGGACACACAAAAGAATTCTCTACTGTCTGTTAACAATAATTCCTGGAAGTGCGTTTTAAGTTACTGAACGCGATTTTTAATTTAACTCACTTTTTGTTTATTACGTGGTGTGTATAAATTCTGTAGATCCTATACAGGGAAGCACAAAAGTTCGCGAACACATTTCCGTTTATTGACAAAAACTCCAGAAGAAGAATTTTAAACTGTGCTACGCGTTTCTTAACTGAACTAAAATTTAGCATCCTATGTAGTATATATACAAATCTATAGATCCTATACTGGGCTGAATAAAAGCATTCGGATATTTTTCCAAATATTGTATACGTTGGAAATTCCTGAATTTATGTTTTTAAATATGTTATGTGTTTTCCAAATTGCTGACTTAGTGGTTATCTTTCAGCTTATTAAACGGTATGATTTGTAAAATTATTTTGGAAGCGTTTGAAAGTGTTACATAATCTATGCTTGATGCATGATTTTTCGTTCTTATTTTTTATTATTATTATTTTACTATTGCCTACTTTTATTAGTTTCCTACAAGGTTATAAAAGTTTTTTGTCTGAAGCTCAATTAATTTATACTTTTTTGTTCTTCTGAAAAATTTCAGTTTCTTCCACTTCCATCTGGATCTGTACCAGTTCCTGCTCCCAAAATGGAGACTGAACCAATTACCTTGAAGAAGGTATGTTTTCTTAAAATAGGATGTTCCCTATTCAAATTGGAGTGTATAACATTTATAATTTAATTACAAGGATACATTAAAGAAATCCGTTAGGTGATGGTCTATTGGAGAGAAAAAAATTGTAGGGTTTTTTAATTATGTTAGACTTCTCCAAACATGATGGAATTGATATGCATTGTTAAAATGGACCACAAAATATTTTCTATTAAATATGAAGAGTGTAGCATTTATGATTTATTTACAGGGACACAGTGAAATAATTCAGTTACAATACAGATACAGTACAAATATGATTCAATTACAGTACAGTCTATGAGTAATAATTGCTGTGCTAAAAGTGCATTTTCAGTTGTAGTGTGTGTGTTTTGCACTTTTATTTATGTTAACCGGGCTCATGTATGTAAAGGTGGAATTTTGTAAATGATTTTTCACCTCCTGATATGCTAGAATTATAAAAATTATGTACACATGTGTGTTTCCGATGACAATACAGTATTTTAATATATTTAGAACTTCACTATAAATTAATCAATTAATTTTTATGTATTTTTCTGTTAGCTAGTACAGGTAATAAATCAGTAATTCTTTCAAATAAACAGTATTTTTACAACTTTGCCTGAATTACAATGATGGAGTTAATTATATATCAAATCACGCTCTCTAAAATATACTAATTGACTCTGAAACTGCAACAATAAAATATTTTAAGCACTAAAAAGAAGAAAATAAAATATAGATAAAAATAAAGAATGTAATAATTTTTAAAATATGCTTTTATTAAGTTTAACTAAATTTTAATACTATATTACATGCATGCTGTGTATCTATTTTGTACGTCATACACAAGGTTGTAATTTGTAAACATTACCATCTACAGGCATAAATTCCTTAAAGTGTATTTCTAACATTTTAGCAAACACAGACAAGGCTTCAGACAATATGCACATCCGTTCCAAAATTTTGGCCCTCCCTGAATTTCATTCTGCTAATGCCTATGTGTATTCCTTTATCTTTATGTATAGTATGAATATTCAGTCCATAGCACTTATTTATGAAGTACCTTTTATCGATGTTTATAAAACAACAAAAAATCTCTTTCTTCCCATCCTTTTATCTTTGTCTGCCTTTCTGAGTATAATTACCTCTTCTTGTTCTACATTGTAATGATGTACCATATTTTTTGGTGTATGTCACACAATTTTTTTTATATCAAAATTTTCTTTTAAAATTGAAGTGCACATGATACATAAGTACAGTCAAGCTCATTTAATATGGACACGACTAAAATAAGGAAATGGTTAAAATGAGCAATTTCCACATTAAGAATGGTTCATTATTTAAACTATATTAAGATTTTTCATGCTTTTTATGAGCTACAAAAGCAGGGTGACAACTAATACAAGAAACTGTTCATTTCAGTGTGATTTTCCATGAAAAATATGATAGAATTAGGAAAGAATTCTCTTTCTTATTGAACACTGTTCTCTCTTAGCAGTAATATTTGAACATTACAACTGTCTGTCAAAATGTAGTAATTTATCAGTTTGACCAGAAAGAATTTCAACCTTCAAGGAGACCTCTGTCCCACCAAATAAAATACAATGAAAGACCCGAGGTCTTAAAAAAAAAGAAAGAAGCGATAAGGAAATTTCAAATACCACCTTTTTTAAGATTTACAACTCAGCCATGGAAATGAAGGAACATTGAAAAAAACCGTTATTTGTTTTTTCTTTAAATCCAGATACTGGGCCATATTAACCAGCCTTTTCATGTCTCTTATTTCACTGTTAAAATGAAAAGGATATGCGAAATCAGTAGTTCGAAAATTACAATGACTATTTGTGTGTTCACAGAGTTTTTCCATGAAACATTATGATATTAAGTTAATTTTAGCATTGAAATAATTAAAACGATTAATAGTAAGTAGTAACCAGTGGACCCATGTGAGGATTTCACACTACAGTCTGATATTTTTTAGCAATATCTAATGTTTTTTAGATGCAGGTTTAAACTTCTAAAGAAATATTAAGGATAAAAATATCTACAAACAATGTAAGTCAAGCCAGAATATCGTCTCATTTATTCCATCAAAGTTACACTAAAAACTGATCCAAGATAGCAAAAGGCACGCATGAGAAAAAAAAAATTAACAGTTGTATTTTAACTGCGTCATCTGCTTCGAGAAAAACTTGGAACAAAGAAAAATATATTAAAAACATATAAAATACAGTTTAATATAACAAAGCATACCTTTTAGACTACATGTGAATTACTACTGGATCGATCGATGGTGTTTTTTTCTTCTCAACATTTCAATTTCAATTTTGCTTTTTAATCATAAAATATAAAATAAACTCGTGTGCAGGCATCACACTTTATCTTGTACTATTTACTTTTTTATAATTATTATTGGTCATGATATAATGCAGTGTTTTATTTTTGTGGCAACACTGATTTGAAAAAACCTTTCATTTCATTTATGAAAACAATGCTGATTTCATTCTTAATTAAATGCAATTTTTAATTGAAAAACATGTTTTAAGGAAATGTGAGGGTACTATGTCAGTAGCCGGTTAACAAACCTTTCCAACGTTACTTTATTCATTGTTGTACGTTTTATAAATGCATAGAAAAATGGATGTTGACAACAGAAATAATACATATGATTTGTTTAATTATGTCTGTGTGTTTAAGATTTTTATTATCTTCATGGGTATTATGAGTAACTGTTAATACAAGGACTTTTGTAATTCCCTTGCTTCTCATATTAACCGAGTTCGATTATATTTTGAATTTCGTTGATCTGTATATACAACCATTGGTCACTGCATAAAATCATTGGGTGACTGATTAATTTGTATTTAAATTTAACAAAGCATGAAGCAATCCATTATGAAATACTGTGTCATTGTGATAACTGTTACATTTTAATTTAGTTTTCTCATTTTTAAAAACACTGCCATTTTAACAAAATAAAATCTTTTTAAATGTTTCTTTTTTTTTACATGTTTTTTATCCAATGTTTTTCTACCTCTCAAATAAGATATCTAAAAGTCAGTGTGCACATGTTATATAAGGGCATGATATACACAAAAAAAAAAAAAAAAAAAAAAGAAAAAAAAATTACAATATTTGGTATCTTAAATTTTAAATAACACTGTATTAAAATTTAAAAAAAAAAAAAAACTTTCATTGTGTTCATAATATTGTAAAATGTATATATATATTAATACCATATATTGTTTTTGTGTATATCAATGAGAGGGAAATATGATAATTCATATGAAATATTAGTTTCATCTCATGAGATTTATTAATTGAATCTATTGATGATTGAACTCCGATAATAGATTTGTGCTTTATCTCATATGTGTGCCTTTCTTCCAATTTTTAAAAAATATATTCTGGTATTTTGTTAAATAATATTGTATTTTTTCCCCCTTTAAAAATGTTTTTTTATTGTTTTCTTTCTTAAACTGATTTCAGTTCTCTCTATGGGACTATATTTCCATCACCAGTAAAGTCATAAAGTCTCCTTATCCTGTTTCATTTGAAGATATATATCAAGTAAGTTAACTTTAAAAGTGTTAATATTATTAAAACTTGCTCTCTTTTTGTGTATGTGTATATTATTAATTAGAAGTACGTATTTTGTATTGCTGTTTATCCTCCATATTAGAGTTAAAAGTTAGCTGCATTTAATTTATTAGTACATTGTTTTTCAGAAATGTGTTATTGTAATAAATTATTTAAATTGCATCTCAATTTTCTTAAAACCATATTCCAGGGGTCGGAAAAACTACTTTTTTATTATAGCGAACTACAACTACATCTACTTTATGGAAAATGTAGTTAACTACAACTACTTGTTTTAAAAAGTAGCAACATACAAACTACTTTTCAAAAGTAGTCACTACTTTGCTACTTTCAGATTTTATCAAAGAGTTCCATTTACACTAGAAATTGAAGACACAAATTAAATAATAAAGCAACCCCTTGTTATATCGCGTCTGCCGGGATATAATTAAATAAATGCAACATAGTCGAGGGCATTAAGAAAGATAACATACAAGAAAATGTTTTGTGTTTATCTCCAAAATGTTAATTTATACACACATTGAATTTCGTAGCAAAATTATTAGAGATATTATAATCTAGAATATTACAGAAAAGTAACTCTAGATGTAAATAATAAATAAATCTGTAAATCAAGAAATTCCAAATATTAAGAAACTGGCATTAAAACATGAAGACTTAATAATGAGTAAATAGACAAGTGTTGCCAGAAAGAAAATTCATTGGTGGATTAGTACTTGATTTTAACAATGGATTTTCAGTGGGGAAAATCTATCATGTTATGTGATACATTGTTATATGCTGCAGCTGAGATTCGCAAATTATGGAGAACAAATTTTGCACAAAAGAAGCAAATTTTGACAACGTGGTTTGCAGAATGGTACATTTCCCACCCTTGAAGTAGCGTCGGTTCTCGCTACAAACTATGGATTTTTTGTATCACGCCACTCGCTACACTACATTATTCAAAATGTAGCCCACTACACTACAAACTGTTGTAAAAAGTAGCAGCTACAGTAGTTTCGCTACTTGTAGCGCACTACTTCTGATCCCTGCCATATTCTTGGATTATGATTGTACTTATAAAATCTTGTATAAGATGATAAGCTCACATGAAATTAAGTCATTAAGGATATACATATAACTTAAGTGTATTAATTCATTGTCATGCAATAATTTTCAGACGTTTGATCACAAAACAAAAATTTAAATTAAAGAAAGAAAGAAAAAAAACTGAAAAAATAATTATTTTATTTTTATTGGTATTTTTAAAAATGACATAATCTAATTAAAATGATCTTTAAATCATTTATTTATCTATTTAAAAAGGTTTGAGTATATTTTTCCATAAGAAAAACTTTCTCATTAAGATTGCTGTAATTGTTAAATATAGTAGTAATTTTTCATTTAAATAGTTGCATGCATTTATAAGTAAATTGTAACTTCTAAGACACTTACTTAATTTGTTTTTTTAGCCCTATGGATTTGTGCTATATAGAGTTGTTGTTAATTTCATGACAACAGATCCTGCTGTGTTGACAGTTAAAGATCTCGCTGACAGAGGCTATGTTTATGTCAATAAGGTATGTATAAAAAGTATATATGTATTCATTGAAATATGAATTGCTAGTTTTCTGAATTACTCATTTTCGAACCAAAGCATTTTTTAAACATTTTAACTCTGCTGGTTTTGTTCATTTTTGCCTATAAAATAATTCTGCTGAATTATATGATTACATCGATTTCATTAATTTGAAACATTTATTTTTCATTGAAAGTTGACTACAGTTTCAGAAATTTAAAACTTCAGTGGGAAAATCAGAGGCACTAATAACATGAAGTTACTTTCAGTGAAAAACTGTATTCAAAATTTTTATTTTTGATTTATTTTGTACAAAGTGTTTATAGTCACTTATATAGGTGAAAACTGGGAAATTTAGTTAGTAGCCAGTGGCCGGTAGATTCAGTTTCATTAGTGGCCACTTTTTAAAATTAGTGTCCACCATTATGTTTCAAACTTTCTTGACATCCAGATGAATTATAATCGTTGTATATAAACATATTTTTCTATAAGAGTTTTATACCTACTGTATGAATATGAGTGTATTTCGCATGATTAAACAGTATCTCTTGAAGAAAAATAATCTACCTGGTGAGCATGTGGCAGGAGTCGAAATATTGAAGATACTGAAATATCCTTAAAATCTGCTCGTATCCGGTAGGAAAAAGGAATAAATTACTTGAAATGCATGTGGAATCAAAGCTGATGAATATATTTTGCAGACGTGGGTGCAAGACTTCAGTCTCGGGGACTGATTTCAGTCTTGGAGAGATTTTTGACTGATAGTAAATTCTACTTTATATACTTAAACTAGGGGGCCTACCCCCTGCGAGCTACGCTCGCCAACCCCCGCTCAGACTTCGAGGCCTCTAAAAACATGACATCGTGCTTTATTTTAAAAATATTGGTAAATCTGTAATTGGGTTGTCATGCTTTAACGTTTAATGGGGCATTTTTTGATTATCATGGCCTAATACACGGCTGTTGCGACAACTGACGACTGTTTCCGGGATTGATAAGTAAAATCAATTACAACTTGAAAACCAGCTTGTATAAAATGGTTAGGTTTAAATTGTGGCTACCTCTCGGACTTTTATAACAACGATCTGTATTCGATTCTTCCTTTGCGTTTAAGGGTGAGAAAAATTCCATCTGCTTGTGAATAACATTAAGATCCACGGTATTGAAAAGTACTATGTTATAGACATTTTCAGTAACAGGTTTTAATTTTCTCTCTATTTTAGTACACCATCATGCATATTTTCATGTTATTTTAAATATGTAAATTATTTATTTTAATAAATATGTATATACGAATTTTTTAATAATTATTTATCTTACAAAAGTAATTAAATATTTTGTGCATGCATCCCTGCATTTATTCGGCATCAATTGGTGAGATATTTAAACAAATTTGCTATCCGCGATAATTTTACATAATGCTATGTCACTTGAATATTGTTCATAAGAAAATCGGGTACTTTTCCAATATAGGATCCTTTGCTTTTAGGTTTGGCGTAATTCGAGCTTCAAAAAGGAATAGATTCGTTAATATACATAGATTTGTTGCCAAAAGTTATGAAAACAAACCCAATGAAATTTGGTGCTTTTCTATCATAGCGATCTTGAAGCTTTTTAAAAAAGTTTGGCGGAAAAAACCAAGCAGGATATTTTATTCTCCTTCCGTTCAGTTGGGCAATTATTATTTTATATATACGTTTCAAATATCCGAATTAGTGATTTTATAAATTCGTTTAATTAAATTTTACAATAAAATAACAAAATGATATCAAAAAATAATAATTACTATTAATTCCTTTTCCTCCCTTTCTTTTGCGTTTACATAAATGACGTCATTTGGACGAATTCATTCAAAATATTTTCCAGTTTATAAATTAAATTAAATGCTGACAGACAATTGAATCCTGACGATAGAAATGTGATTTTTTTTTCAAATTTTCCTTAAAAACATAATTTAATCTCAATCTTGTCTTCATTATCGATTGAAATAAAAGATAAATTCAATTTCAATTTGAAAATGATGAATAAAAAGAAATCAATAATCCCTATCGGGATCCTTTTCATTTTTTTCCCTTTTTTGTCACAAAAAACTAATTAGTTGCCATCATTACAGAAATGTCATTAAAATTAGAAAAAAATTAATATCTCGAAAACTAATTCCAATTTCAAAAATCTATTACCAGTTTTGACATCCGCGGATTTTTATGGACAATTGGTATTAATTTCACCATCAAGCGTTTAATATTTTATTAAAAATAGCCAAGAAACATAATCAGTCGTTTAATCAGTCGTTTCATAAAATCGTTTCATAAATTCGTTTCATAAATTCGTTTCATAAAATCGTTTCACAAATTTGTTTCATTAGGATTTTATATATATAGGGTAGATAAAAGCAATTTTACTATCAAGAACTTTTAATTACTTCTTTTATTGTAAGAGATCCATTTTTAGTCATAATGCAAGACATAGAAATCTTCTAGTCCATTTCCATTTGGATAGTCCTAATACTCAGAAAAATTTTCAGTCTTGGCTCGGATGGACTTCTTGCACCCATGTTTGCAGAATAAAAGTGTATTTCTTGAAAAAAAAATCCAACTAAAGAGTAAGCACATGAGAAAAAGCTGAAATATTGAAAATACAGCTAAGTCGTTGAAATCTGTTTACATCTGGTAGGAAAAAGAATAAACCAGTTTTCTAATTAGATGTAATCAATGTAGAAATACATATTTCCATGAAAAATGGTGTATTTCACTTGGCGATCGATAACAGATTTAATTGCCACTTAGCGAGTGGCTACTAGGGTGGCAATCGGTGGCTGATTTTTTATTCGCCATGTGTCGAGTGGCGACTGCTAATTTTCACCTATAAGTCACTATTATTTATTATTGTTTCTATTATTACAGTGGAACAATGTTAAGACATGTTTCAAGGGACTGGACAAAAGTCTTGTAATAAACATTATTTGTACAATGTTGCAGGAACTGGGTTTATTTATACACCTAATCGTCTAAATGAATTTTAGAGGTTTACTTTATATGTTTATGTTTGAAAATTGTGTCTTTATGCAGATTTAGATTATAATTTAACAGTATTCAAGTTTAACTCATTGTTTATTTTTATAGGGACGGCTGGAATAATAACTTAAATATGGATTCAAATTTGGCTTTACTGTCGATTAATATTTTACAACTTAAGATAAAGCAACAAAAGTAATTTTTCTGCTAGCCTAATTTTTTTAACAAACCAAAAATATTAAACCTTTTCAGAACAATCTAGTTATTAAAATCATATTTAGTACTTGTGATAATGAGTACCTTTGTAATCAGTCCTTAATTTTTAATGTAATCAGAAAAAACTATCCTTTTTAATCTGTGTGTAAAAATTTTTGTTAGCATGGCAAAAAGGACACTAGCAACACTGAAGAAGAGTGAAGGAATACACATCTTGGTCTACGAATTCATGTCTTAAGCAAGGTTTTTTGTATTCAGGGGAAACTCTATCACGTATCAAGTGGGATCGTGTAATAACTGTTCATGTAATAAATGAGATATTTTAACATTAGTCTAATGGCGACATTCAAGCTACTAGAAAAAAATCTGCATATTAAGCACGGTTGGCGAATAATCATGAACGTCTTAACCAGGTCCGACTGTATTATTATTATTATTATTGATTTTATTTTATTGCCAACTCTTTTAAATACCATGTACTTTTTACACAGCATGATTTGTTTATGGTACTTCTATTTTATATCAGCCCCACTCATTTATGATTATGCCAAGTTGCAATCCATTTTACCAAGCTCGTAAAGCATGAACATAGCATGCACATGTAATAGAGATTAATATTTTATGTTAATAATAATGTATTACAATGTTTCATAACAAATTCATACTTAGTAGAGCAGAATTAGGAAGGAAACACTTTTCTTATCGAGCACTGTTCTCTCTCAGTGGTAATATTTCTATAATACAATTGCCAGTCAAAATATAGTAATTTATCAGTTTATCAGGCAAAATTTCAATCTTCATAGACCCCCCCCCCACCCCACACACACACCACCACCACCACCAGTCAAGAAAATGTAAAGGAATATCCCGAGGTCTTCAAAGAATGAAAGAAGAAAGGGAGATACATGGACATTTCAAATACCACCCCTTTGTAAGATTTACAATTGAGCCATGGAACAGAAGGAGCATAGACAAAAACCTTTGTTTCTTTCTTTAAATCTGGACTCTGAACTATATTAACCAGCCTTTTCATGTTTTTTATTGTACTGTTAAAATGAAATAGATATGTAAAATCAATAGCTAGAAAATTGCACTGACTATTGCAATAATAGCTTAGTATATTTATGTTTGTATTTTTAAGATTCTTGTTACCTTCATGGGTATCATGAGTAATGATAATATGAGGACTTGGGTATAATTATTTACACTATATGTCAAAATAAGCAGTTTCGGCAACAGTGGGATTTGAAATGAATGTGGATAATAATAAAGGATTACCACAAAGCACTTTGTTGTGCCAAACCTGTCTTATTAAAATATGCTAACTGGCATGCAATAAGTAAATATCAATAATATATTCACTGAAGTTGGTTTTATTTATTTTCTTCTTAAAAATTACTTAATTCTTTTCTATTCTTTTTCCTGTGACCAAGAAATTTTCTGTTTAAGACAAGCTTCTGTTATACACAGGCTTTACCATACTAATGAATTTCAAGCTTCTTAACATGAAACATATTTTCCTCTTTTGTCAAAGAAATTTTATAAGATTTCTAGAGATGCAGTATTGAATTTAGAACATTTCCCACTTTTTTTATGAAGGTTTTTCAAGGCATCCTTAGTCGAGAACAAAAGATTTACAGCATTCCTATTCAAGCCATGAAAGGAGACATCATCGAGATACTTGTTGAGAATCAAGGACGAGTCTGTTTTGGCAGTGGTATTGCTGATAGAAAAGTAAGTTTACAACAAATAAAATAGGATTTTCAATTATTGAACTATATTATGCAAAAGTTGTGCAGTGTTAGATTTTATTTTCAGTATATATTATGTCTGGGATACAGATTTTGTTAATCTAAAAGTGTGCTGAAAATAATGCAAAAAATAAAAGATAAAATAATTTAATTGAAAAAAATATGGTCAGTTTTTAAACTCAAAAATATTTTCTAATGCATGAAAATTTTATTTGAATGCTTAAATTCAATCATGCTTGCCTTACTGAACTGTTTATATAAATTCATATAGTTCTCACTGATGAGATATGGCAAACATATCTTTCAGCATACTGCTACAGAGCTTGAATTTAAATTTTTTTTTCCTCTGGGGGAGGACTGTTTGGAAGGAAGAGAATGTTATCTTTAACTCTGCATCATGTTTTTAACCATAACTACTAAGTATCATTGAAAGAATTTATGTTAATAACTCACAATAACAATGATAAAAGTTGCAACCCATTCCATAATAAGTTTTGGCAATCCCTCTTTATTCATTCTTTTGAAATGCTCATACCAGGTCAACCATTTTTCATCTATGCGATTAATAATGTTTCTACTTATTTTCATAATTTTTCCTACATCTGTGCCTCATATCATTCATTTGTATATAGTAGCTTTTTTTCTCTTGTCTTTTGTAAACAAGAAATTCTTCTCTACTGAAATTCTAACATATTTATATATGTTGAATATTACTACTACATATGTTCAATACAATACATGTAATTCTTTATGATTAATTTTTAAAAAATTGTGTGTATAAATTAACATTTTGGAAACAACATTTGCTTGTCGTTTATTATCTTTCTTGATTTTACTTACCAATCATACGTAGTATAGGGTAAGTCTTGTAATCATTTTGAAAATCGAAAAAAAAATTTTGACAGATTTACACGTTTCAGACACTGGAGATTCCGAAAAACATATTTTTAGAAAAAAAAATTTGCCGTCCGTCTGTGTGTCTGTAAACGCTCTATCTCTCGAAAAAATTGAGATAGAGACTTGCAATTTGGTATGTACTTAGTATGTAATAATGGGAAGAAGCCTATTTCATTTCAATAACCTCGATTAACCGGAACTATTTTTTTCGGACTCTCGAAATATTCGTTCTGAGAACAGGTATATAAAAATGTTCAAAATTGGTTATTTTAAGAAATGAATATAAAAGACAATAAAAAAACATAAATTTTGCATAAAGCATGAAGTCGATCGGATAATTAGTTGCCGAGATATTTGGAATCCTATTTCCCACACTCTTCGATTTTTCATGACCCTGTATTTCATCCAAATTTCACTTTAAAGATATATTTTAATTGGAAATTTGACGCTTAATCAGATGCAATAAACCGCTAGTTAATAGGATTATTATTTTTGGAGTTATAAGGAAAAACCTCTTTCAAGCAATTCAGTAATCGAGCCTTTAAAGTTTATGACGTCATCAAGCCACGATTTTATTTGAATTGCAATGCATTTTATAAGTAGTTTACACATTTTTATTTTGATATTTTACATTATGCATATTCAATGGGTAAGTATTACGGTGGCCTCCAACGACTAGTTTCTCTGCTGTTGGTTGATACTTTTGGATATATTAAGCATTTTTCTTGTCTTCTAACATGTGCTGTAAAACAAGGTTCTACTGCATATATATAATAAATGTATTGCAGATATCTCAGCTGTGACAAGAGAAACTTCAGTATATGAGCAAAAATTATGAAAAGTCACAACTTTTGGTCAAAGTAATTTTTTTTTTTAAAGCTTACTTAAAACTGATAAAGAAATGATAAGCATGATTTTCTTGATTGCTTTTATAACATCTTCCTATTTAAAAGTTCAGGGTTAAAAAAATATTAACATTATGAGTAGTAATTTACATTGTTGTTGCTGCTTTAGGAACTTAAATTTGCTCCATATAAAAATAATAATTCAGTCAACTTTCATTTGTTGTTACATAATATGAAATATAGGTGACAACATTTGATTTTCACTACAGGAGAGAGATTCATTGATGAGCATCGACTTAATGCTGTCCTGAAATCCAAACTGAACATTTTCAGACTCATTCACAAAGTTATTTTATTTCATAAATATATGGAATTCACATGTGTCACATTCAAACAACAACAAATCAAATAGCATTTTTCATTTTCCTATAAAAGTGAAGGATGTTTCAGTAAGTCAAAGATAGCATTTTAAACCGATTTTTGGTATATAAGAATGATGAAACAGTGAGTAGGAATAAACTGTAGTTGAAGGTACATTGAATTTATAGGAAAATGGAAAACACTGTTCAATTTTTAGGCAACTAAGCATGATTACCTTAAATTTTCAGGTTATAGGAATGAGAAGGAATTTGTGAATGTGTCAGAAAGATTTGGGATGTTGAGAAGGAAAAATAAAATGGGAAAAAGTGCTGCGGCAAAGGAATTTCATATAATGCGAGGAAATAATTTCATATTTCAAAAAGCAACTAGTGAATGCAGCCTTACTTAACTAATGAATAATTAATTATATTTTAATTTACTTTTAATTATTATTAAAAGAATAATTTAATTTAACATTAGCTTGGAAATCCCTGTGTGCTTAAGGAGTGAAATGTATTTTATTTTTTATTTTGAGTAAACATTTTTAATTTTAAATTTTGTGAAATATGGAGTATAAAAAGGTATCATTGTCCCCCCCCCCCCCCCCCCACCTTACACAAGAGATCATGGGGCTTGATCACAGCACCAATAATATGAGATTTTAAACTTTATTATTGCCAGAACTCAGTTATAATGTGCTAATTCTGCAGTTTCTTTATCTTTATTACAATCAAGCTTGATTATTTTTGAAATACTGTGTAACTGACTGATTATTTATTTTAAAATAATTTTTAAATGTATTGAATTTTCTAAATTATCTTAACTGAAAATTTATAAATTTTGCTATTTTATAGGGAATTTTCCAAAATGTAACTCTTGGGTCACACACACTATTGAACTGGGAAATGGTGCCACTTGCACTGGATAGGAATTCACTACGGAAATTATGGACATTAAGATCTCTTAGCGATGATTATCCAGCTGTGCCTGCAATTTATTCTGGAGCCTTTGTCCTCCCCAATGACACTATTTATGACACCTTTTTAAGAGTGGATGGATGGCATAAAGTAAGTATCAGTCCTATTCATTATCTTTACAGTGGTATAGTAATTAAAAATTATGGAAGGGGTAATTTCTAAATAAATTGTACAACTAGGATAATTAATAAGGTATTATTTATGAAAACAATTATTTCCTCAAATTTATTAGTACCATTATCAAAAAAAATCAATAAATATTTTAATTATTTTTGTCAGAACAGAGGTTTCCAAAGTGTGCTCCGCGGAGCCCTTGGGGCTCCGCCTATACTTTTCAGGGGCTCCGTGGCATTCCAGGAAAATAAACAAAACATGAAAGAAATTAGCATATTGCAAGGGAAAAAATTTCGGAAGTATGTAGAAATTTTTGTGTGTGTCAAAAATAAATACATGTATCACTGGGCTGAAAAATACTGTAATATATTCTTTTACATCATATAAAAATTTGCATTATATATGTATCTGTTTTCTATATAATATTTTTGGTTTGAACTACTTTATGTTTCTGCATTTAATGCGTTTTAAAAATTCGATTCAAAATAAGTTACAAGAAATAGTATTCTGAATCGAATGCACAACGTGAATCGAAAGAGCAAAGGCGCGCCAGTGCTGTTATCACTGCTTGCTGAACAAAAGGGAGAACAGTTTTGCTCTTTGGAGCTCCGCTTATTCATATGTTTATACTTAGTTCCTTTTTGCTTAGTAACCAGTGCAAAGCAATTCAACCACATTTTTCACACTAAACTTTTATACTTTATTGCTCGTCACACTTTGTGCAGAATAAAAAAAAATATATCGGCATTTAATATTTGTATGTATTGTATTATTTTTATTTTTGGAATTTTAATTTACTTAAGCTGTTTATTTTATTTTTATTAAATTTTACTTATTTAAATCTTCTATCTTATTTTTCATACTTGTACTTAATTTTTAATTTTTTGACGTTTTTGTCGCTTAAAACGTCTTTTTTTGTAAGATCTTGTATCATTTAAGGCCCCTCACTAGATTCATTTTACATTTGTGTATATATATATTTCTTTTTCTTTTTATAACTTTGATTTATTTAATCTGTTTATGTTATTTGTATTAATTTTTAGTTATTTAAATTTTCTATACGGTTTTTCGTAGTAAAACAATGTTTGTCACTTAAAACATCGTTTAAAGCCCCTCATTAGATTCATTTTACATTTGTGTATCTATATTTCTTTTTTATATATAACTTATTTTTTATAACTTATTTTATATAATTTTTTTAATCTGTTTATGTTATTTGTATATTTAAATTTTCTTTACTGTTTTTCATAGTAAAACAATGTTTGTCGATTAAAATACCACTTTTTTATAACATCTTGTATCATTTAATAAACCCATCATTAGATTAATTTAATATTTTTATACGTTGTGTATATAATTTTCTTTTTTCTTTTTGTAACTTTAATCTGTTAATTTTATTTTTATTAATTTTTAGTTATTTAAATTTTCTATGCTGTTTACATAATTGTACTTACTTTTTAAAGCAATGTATGTTGCTGAAAACGCATTCTTTTTAACATCTTGTAACACTTAACAACCCCTATTTAAAATTTTGATTTAATTGGTCTTGCATTAAGATTCTTATGTTAAGATGCCACATTTTCCTATCAAAAATAAGGCTGTAGAAATTAAAAATATATGTATTGGTTCTTAGCATTTGTCATCACACTATCAATCTAAACTTTTGCTCAGCTCCACCCCTTGCTTAGACTTTTCGTCAATGAGTACCCGCCCTGATATAAATTTAATCCCACCCATATATCCTATTTTGTTAGCAACGTTTTTCTACTAGTTGCAGTTCTTTTAACATGTACAGCTTTTAACCGTATATCTAGTGTGACGCAAAAACAATGATAAAATAAAGTTTCTTTCAAAACTATAATTAATAGCTAAATACTTCAAATAAAACATTAAAAAAAGTGAACGATGCTGCACCTAACAATGCAGGTTATCGATTTTGCCCCGCCCACTTAAAAATTAAAATGATGATCTGCTTGTAAATGTATTTTTAAAAAAAGGTTCAAAAGAAGAAGCTCAGAGGTGATTTGTTTTCATTTCATGTTTAGAAGTGCTAAAAACATAAAGAAGAACAAAAAAAGGATCCGTACTCGCATGATTCTATTACGAGTGGGCGGGACTAGCGAAAACTTGTTATATAATTACTCATGGGCGACTGAGTCTACGCAATTTCTTTCTTTTCGCGAGTAGCCTATTGGGATTATACAGAAGTCTCTCTCTGTAAACGTAACCGAAAACTGTATAACTTATCTTTTTTCTGTGTGTGTGTGATTTTCGAAATAAATAATAATAGTTTCACATAAGCCCCAATGCAATGCATGGCCTCAGACAGGGTTACCATTTTGATCTTTAATTCCGAGTTCATACTCGAAATCCTAAAGAATATTTTTTATTTTACAAATGGATGTCATTAACCCCTTAACAGTATTGCTCGAACGTCCGTCGCTCGGGTATAAAGAGTTTGTTTTCTTCATTACTAAAAGCTTTCAGAAACCACAAATTTTTAACTATCAGTTTTGCAGTATTTGGCGGACATATCTCGATTATATAAGCCAGATATTTTAATACAAAAAAAGTGATTTTAGTCCTTATTTTTAATTTATTGTGTCCAATAATAGTAATATTAAATAAAACTGTTAAGGTGTTAAGTAATAGAAAATTGGATTTTCAAAATTTCTAGTATGAATTAAGAATTTCTGTATCAAGAAATGGGCCAAACTGAGAACTTTGGCCCCATATTGGAAACTACTGGACTCTTATCCAGCAGATCTTTCTCTGCTCCATAGGCATAATAAAAACCTTAATTTGTAAACCATAGACTACCGTGAGGGGGGTTAAGGTGCTCCGCCTTAGAAATTCTTCCCAAAAAGGGCTCCGCCAGCCCAAAAGTTTGGGAACCACTGTGTTAGAAGCTTTAAAATGATGAATTGTAGAGTCATAATTATCAAATTAATGATACAAAGGGGGGTTCAGTGAGCAGAACCCTTCCTGAAATGAAAGGTATTTGATATAAAAAAAATTCACAGAAAAAGTCAGGGAGTCAAACAGTCTTGGAGTAGTTCATGTAACAGGTCTGCACAGGCCCGGGCCTGATCTTACACATAGGGGGAAAAAATTGAAGATTGGGGGCCTTAGAAAAATGTTACAGTAAAATTCTCTAAGATGGAATTGCATAGGAAATAAATATCCATTATATACAAGTTCCCTTCTTAGCAAGTACATCGTCAGTTATAAATGTATTGTACTATTTCTCACATATTATAGTATTAAATTTGCATGGATCAACACATTTTTCCATTTAAGAGAGACTGCCGTCATAGGCAGGTACTTTTTCACAGGTTTTACTACTTTAATTTTATTGCCTAGAAATATATGTACTATTCTTTAAAAAGAAAATTTTAATTGTAGAATAATTGCAATTAAAAAATCTATGCATTTTTTGCAAAAAGTGTTGTGACAGGACAAATTTTACTGATTTTTGCATGGGCCAAGCCACGCCTGAAAATTTCGGCCTGCACACTCTAGGAAGAATGAAGTCCAGTCCCGGCCGCCTGTATAAGAAATTAGGCCCGGCCTGAGTGTAGTGAATGAAAATTGGCCTGAGCCAGACCTGTACAGACCTCTATTTCACGTTACTATTCATAAGGGTCAAATCTCTGAAATTGTTTAGTAGTAATACTATAAAGTGAAAGAAATAAAACTGTAGTCGAAAATATCAAGTAAAATGAATTCAAATTGAAAATGCAACTTTTGGAACAGCTCAGGCATGAGTGCAAGAAGTCCATCCGAGCCAAGACTGAAAATTTTTCTGAGTATTAGGAATATCCAAATGGAAATGGACTAGAAGATTTCTATGTCTTGCATTATGACTAAAAATGGATCTCTTACAATAAAAGATAGTAATTAAAAGTTCTTGATAGTAAAATTGCTTTTATTTAAGTATATAAAGTAGAATTTACTATCAGTCAAAAATCACTCCAAGACTGAAATCAGTCCCCGAGACTGAAGTCTTGCACCCATGAGCTCAGGTGGCTTAAATTTTTTTTCTTTATTTGAATGGGGAGCCCCTGTCTTTGTATCTTTAATTTTGTGTTTTCCTGTTCTTGAGTACTTGAACTGAGTATTAAACTTGGTATATTTTGATTATCTGAGCCTGTATTTGTTTAGTAACTTTTTTGATTAAGAAACCAAGAAATTATCAATGCCATTTCTAATTTAAGAAATTAATATTGTTGTCAACATTAAGTAATCATAGTTGTTTTCAACCATCTGTAAGATAAAATAACAAGTAGAGGCAAATTTTAATAGAAAAATACATTAAAATTAGTTTATATAAGACAGTAATTTGTTTTAATGAATTTGTAAGTATTATATGTACAGTCAAACCTCGTTAACACGAACACTCTTAACGCGAATTACTTTTAGCACGAACCGTTTCTGATTGCCCTGTCCAGTTGTATGTAATGTATTTAAGTTAAAGTGTCCAAATTAATGAGGTTCGACTGTATTTACTTTTTATTATATACTTTATTAGTTAAAACATTAGTTTATCCAAAATATATGTCAAATAATACAGTTTTTTAAAGAAATTCCCTGTTTCTAATTTAAAAAGAAAATATTTATAAAAAAAATAATGCAAAATGATACGATAAATAAATATAATCAGAAGTTAAATTATAAGAAAGCAAGCAGAAACACAAATGACTTTGAGAATGTTGATTTTCTTGCCAGGAAATCTTTATTAAAGATAACTTAATCAGCGGAATTTCTAGAGTTGAATTAAAATAATTTTGTGCACTTAGGTTTGATGTGTCTGTTATAAAAATATCCAACCTCCTCTTATCCGATTGTATTAATTTTCTTATGCTGGGAAGTAGTTCTTTTATGTTCTTTAGTGTTTGTTAGAATGGTTGGTAGCTAGTGCCTATTTTCTTGTAGAAAAGAATAATAGATTTGTTATTTATTTGTCACATCTTGGTCAAATGTGATATTTTTCTTCCATTTGATGTACACTGTATAACTTTTTTGTAACAAAAAGTAAAATTTTTGAAGTAAACTGAAAAAAATCCTTGAAATTATTAAAAGTTAGAAGTGTTGGAAAAATTCGTCATATGGGTCAGGTTTAAATGCACAATTAGACTGAAAAACATACAGGGAAAATGTACAACCTGATAATTCTTTCTATTATACAATTGTTTTAATTAAATAATATGTATTTATTTTTTCTAGGGAGTTGCTATCTTGAATGACTTCAATTTAGGCCGATACTGGCCAGTAGTTGGTCCTCAGATTACTCTCTATGCTCCAAAAGTTTTGTTCAACCCACCACCGGTGTTTAATAATATAATACTTATAGAACTGGAACATGCACCCTGTGATTCTATAGAAACATGCACAGTGAAATTTGTGAAAGAACCTGTGATTAATGGCACAACGCCTGCTAGCATAGTTCGTCCTACCTACCATGGTAAGAAATATATGCAGCCTCAAAACCAAATATAAAGATTTATGTAAATTGTTGTTAAATATTTGTTGTGTAAGTAAAAGTTTTATGTTTCATATTTACATTGTTCGATTTTGTAATGTTTTATGTAAATAAAATGAAATTTAAAAAAAGACATTTATTTTCTTTTAGATTCTTCTCTAGTAATTTTTTTAATTTTCAAAATGTAAAAGCAGGAGTTTTAAAGTTATTTGGTCAACATAATATGGTACTAATATTTTCATCTTTTAATTAACCTTTCAGTTCTGTCAAAGGATCTACCAGAGCAGTTTTCATTTTTTTAAAAATTGTTTTTAGTTATTTACTCTAAATAAGACAAACATATATAATTTTAATGTTTTTGACTGTTATAGTAACACCTACTGTGTAGTATTTATTGGACACCGGAGCTATAATTCTTTGATATTTTCATGTACAAGACTTCTTTTACAAGTTATGATAAACACAAAATTTAAGCGTCATTAGTCAAAAAGGCACAAAAAGTTATAAAAAAAAAATACTGAATTATAAAAGCAAGTGTTTATTAGATATCAACATCTCCACTCAAAAAGCCAATAGATGGACCTGAACTTGTTTGTGGTGATTTTCTTCAAGAATTACAGAGCAAAAAGAGGCATTGGGAACTGGGGAAGAGCTAATGCCACACACTAATATAATTATAGGAAATTTCAATAATTCGCTATGAACATCAAGTTATCACTCTTTATCTTAATAGAAACAACATTTTGATGCTTCATCGCCATAAGCCACATAGTTTCAAATCCATAAAAAATAAATAAATAACCATCGCAATTTACTTAGTTTTTTTTTTTTTGACTAATCTTAATTGAATATTTCATTGTGGATGATATACAAATTTTAGTGGATAATATACAAATTTTAGAACTATATATGGTACTTTTGTGTTATGGTGACCCCCACAATTATGATTATGCCAAGATTGCAGTTGCAATTTCGCCAAAATAAGAGCAAAGCTTATATATGTCTTATATAAATGCATATATATACTTCTATTGCTCATGTATGTGCCATATACGTCATTATACATATTATTTACCATATATGTCATATATGCATCATATGTGACTATAACTGGACGATATCCATCACGAAATGTGATATATATATATATATATCACATTATAAAAGTTGTATTATTTACCATATATACATATGTTATATACATCATATATGACTGTAACTGGGGAATATCCATCACGAAATGTTATAGACATCATATTATTTTAATGTCATATACACTTTATAATTTGGCTATAAATCTTGGTCGCTTGGCGATTCATCCTCGTGGGGCCGCTATAACACTTAAGTACCCTTTGTACATTATAGAATTGCAGATTTTTGAGAGTTAACTGTAACCTTACAAATAGTAGCAGAATTCATTCAATTTTTATGTTTTAATACCAATGTAATAATCTTCATGTTATTTAATTACAGAATTTAAGTCTTTAACTAAGGTAAATATTACTTTACGGAAATAGTGGTCTTGAAATTAAAATACCGTACAAAACCAGCTTAGCAAGCTTATTAACATAATCATAAAATTTTATATATAAACTAGATGGAACCCGTCAAAACTTGACGCAAAAAAATACTATAACAATATCAGTAAAATAAGCTTCTTTATTATTTATGAAGGGGTGCGTATAAAACAGTCTTTCAAATATTTTATTTAATTTTTTCCCCAGTCAAATACAGTATTATTTCCGATGCAAGCTCCAAACAAACAATCCGTAAATAACTGTGTAATGCAAATCAGTTTGACATTACCACCATATTCCCTACGGCAAGAAAAAAAATTCATGGATCTATGAAGTATATACAAATAGTATATTCCTACGTTCATATCATATTCAGTAAATAACAGAACATAGTAAATAAAGCACACATCCCCCCCCCCCCTGTGATAATGCAACCGAATGAGCTCCTATGCGCATGTGCATTGCATCTGCCCAAAAGCACCGTCGAAATTCGACGTTAAAAAAGTTTTAAAATTATTAAATTAAAAGTTTTAAAATGTCCTCTTTAATCATTGTTCGTTTCAAATCCATATCTTCTCAAACGAATTCATTGTTTTAAGCTAATCAATTTTTATGCAAAGATTAAGAAGTTTTTTACAGTAATAAATCTATCTGCAGATGAGGGAGATTTTTAATGTTTTCAAGTGTAATTTATTTGTATGGTTCCTTGACATAATCAGGATGATTATCCCTTTTCCATCACAGTCGGAGATATTTTTCCTCTTATACAGTTGGCAAATGTAAAAAAATAAAAAAAATGCAATTCCTAGCATATCCTGATATCTGATGGAACATATTCATCAACGAATTCAACATATCAATTTTATGTTCAACATAAACTAAAAATAGTCTTTTTTTTTTTTTCTCCTGACAGATTTTTGTTTAGCGCCAAAATGTTCTATCTTATGGATAATATGATCTTATGATTTATCACTTTTTTTTTATTATTATTATTCACTTTTTATGATGGTTAGGGAAATCTATTTTCAATTGTGGCAACTTTCCCAGGGGCTATTTTACATTATTGAAGTAAACTGGTGGTCACTGATAAGATAGAATTGAAAAACTTTTCATGCTTGAAAATTATTTAAAAAGTCGTTAAATTAATCGGCAGTTTTCAAATAAATTTCAATCGAAAGCTAATTTTTTTTCTAATTGATGATGTAAGAATTGAAATTGTAAAATGTAGTAAAAAATAGAAATTTGTAGTATTTCGAAGTGATGTAAGCGCGATGAAAGCTAAAGCGATAGCGCCTTTGTTGTCACAACTGCTGTACATTTCTAAAAATTGCCACTGTATTTTGGCTGGCGTCCAAAAGTGGAAAAACATTTTTTGACATCGAAAGAAAAATTCACAGTGAAAGAAATAGGACTTTGCGCTAATAAGGAACTGTTAAATGAACTTATAATAAACCTACCAAAATAATTCCTATGAAATATTAGTCTTATATTGTTTATTCTAGCTAAAAATACAATAATTATTTCAAGATTTTTTTTGTATCATAACACTATTTTTAATAACTTTAAATTTCCTGAAATTCTTTACTTTTGTGATTTTTTTTTATTAAAAAAGGAAATCTTCTATCCTATAATAATAATTAAAAAAAAAGCAATTGGTAACATGTAATCAAGGTATTCAATCAAGATGAAGAAATCAATGACAGCTCCAATTCTAATCTTTATAATTATAATGCAAAAATCAGTAAAATTATGTCATGTTAACACAATCATATACATTTTTCTCTTTAGTTTTATCAATGTTAAAATGCACTTCAAGCTAAGCATAACGTCATTTTCACCGGCGCAAACTTTTCACACGTACTTCATATACCTTACATTAATGCTTAAACACCATGCACACAAATATAAATATATTTTGTATTTACTTGTAATGAAAAAATGGCATCAACAAAGTTATAATGCATAATGATAAAATAAACCCAATGGACAATATTCCCGTGACGTCACAATAAATATGAATTTTTATTCGCTTATAAAACAGGCGGATAAGTATTTTTACCGAAATTTAACTTGGAAATTAACAAATTCGGCCTTAAAACCGCGTACTTTTAATAATTTCTCTTTTATTTAAACCACAGAGTTTAGAAAATAAACTCTGTGCTTCGGAACAGTAGGCGTTATCCGATTATGACATCATTAGCAAACGTAAAAGTTTAATTGAAAATTACGGTTAATTAATTAAATTTTCGAACGAATGCACGATAACAAATCTGTCCAAATATCTTTCATTTAAAAAAAGAATGATGTAATTTGATGCAGTAGTTTGTTCTCACGGATTGTCGAAAGAAATCACTTAGCGTTTTAAATATATAGATGAAAAAATGGCATCAACAAAATTATAATGCATAATGATAAAATAAACCCAATGGACAATATTCCCGTGACGTCACAATAAATATGAATTTTTATTCGCTTATAAAACACGCGGATAAGTATTTTTACCGAAATTTAACTTGCAAATTAACAAATTCGGCCTTAAAACCGCGTACTTTTAATATTTATTATTTCTCTTTTATTCAACCACAGAGTTTAGAAAATAAACTCTGTGCTTCGTAACAGTGGGCATTATCCGATTATGATGTCATTAGCAGACGTAAAAGTTTAATTGAAAATTACGGTTAATTAATTAAATTTTCGAACAAACGAATGCACGATAACAAATCTGTGTCCAAATATCTTTCATTTAAAAAAAGAATGATGTAATTTGATGCAGTAGTTTGTTCTCACGGATTGTCGAAAGAAATCGCTTAGCGTTTTAAATATATATAGTAGCAATTAATTTACAATCATAATTTAACTGTAATCCTCACAGTGTAATCAGAACATAATGTGTATGGAAAAGCTACATAATTGTGATTTTTCTCTAGCATAGGCGTTAGCAAAACTAAATCCATGGAAGGGCAAGTTTTCTGAACAGATCTGTCTGCGGTCTGCAACTTTTGCCACATTTTTTGAAAGGGAAAATATAAACATGAAATAAGCTAAACTTTCTTTTTTGGTCAGAACACCCCCATGCAAGGCAATTTTAAAAACATATAACACGTACGGCAATACAAAAAATTAATAAAACATTAAATATTCAAATATAAATTTCTATCCACATTTTCCAAAAGGGAGTTTTTTGACAAGAGGCAGACACCTCTGTTTAAGGTATTTTTTAAACATGTGAACATAAAAAGAAAAACAGCTAAAATTTAATTCTATCGGGATTCAAGACAGAGCCTACCTGGCGAAAAGTTCTTTGTTCCACTTTCTCTTAGTGTTAAATTATTTTAAGTCACTTTAAAAACATTTAGTACTGTTTCAAAACCACCAGAAATAATTAAATTTCAAAATCAAGAAAGGGGCAATGGTCCTCCCCTGGATTCTTAATGGCACCCATGCTCTTTAATAAAAGATTACCCTTTTTTAAAAAAAAGAAATGCGAGCACTGTTTAATATTTTTTAAATACTATTAAATAAAATAAACATATCTTGTTAACATTAAGTCTTAAGAGAGAAGATATGTTCCTGAACATAACACAAAAGCACAGTATAAGTGCATTCCTACAGTAAATGCAAATAAGTTACAAATTAAATCCTGCTCACATAATTTTACTACAAACACAGAGAATCATCCAACATATAGAGTTATTTTTGCAAGGTTGTTTGAGATTACTTTATATAAGGATTTGACTTCTTTTTAGCACTTTCCAACCTAGTTGAAAAGTGCTTATGACTTTGGTTTGTATGGCCGTCCTCTAACTCCCGTAAATATGCTCGGATTGCTATGCAATTTTTATATGTTATTGTCGTTATCTATAGCATGTTCCCTATTTCAACGGAAGTGTGTAGCACTTACAGTTTTATTACAGGGACACTCAAAAGAATTCCGTTACATTGCAGTCTATGGGGAAAAATCATTTGCAGTTTATTTAAATAATGTTTCACTATTTTAAACGCATTGAAATTTATATATATATATCTAAGGTGCATTACAAGAGGCTTACTACAGAATAGTGTGTGTATAGCAGTCATCGTTCATTTACAGGGACACACAAAAGAATTCTCTACTGTCTGTTAACACTAATTCCTGGAAGTGCGTTTTAAGTTACTAAACGCGATTTTAATTTTAACTCACTTTTTGTCTATTACGTGGTGTGTATAAATTCTGTAGATCCTATACAGGGCAGCACAAAAGTTCGCGAACACATTTCCGTTTATTGACAGAAACTCCAGAAAGATAATTTTAAACTGTGCTACGTGTTTCCTAACTAAACTAAAATTTAGCATCCTAGCATATACAAATCTATAGATCATATACAGGGCTGAATAAAAGTATTCGGATATTTTTCCGAATATTGTATCTGTTGGAAATTCCTGAAATTATGTTTTTAAATATGTTATGCATTTTCCAAATTGTTTACTTAGATGTTATCTTTTAGCTTATTAAACGGTATGTTTTGTAAAATTATTTTGGAAGCATTGGAAAGTGCTACATAATCTATGCTTGACGCATGATTTTTCGTTCTTGTTTAAAGTAAAATTTGCATATTATTTTTACTCTGAAACAAAACATACAATATTAACAATGAAGAATGAAATGAAAGTTAAAAAATAAATGTTTATTTCTTAAAATATATACATATATTACACGTAAAATTGGCAACTTCCTGGCCACATAACAATTCATAATCAATAAATAACAATAACAAAGCAAATGAAAAGTTACACTTCATATTTACAATGGAAGTATAATGTCAAATAATTTCATAATTCCATTGGTTCCTCGTCATCAGAATCACTTTCTTCACTAGAAGAATCCTTAAAAGAAAAGTTTTAAATTATAATAGATGCATTTGAATTGTTTTTCTACATACAGATTACCCAAATATACAGCAACAGCCTGACAACAGTGTGTTCAATGTAAAGGAGGAATTTTAATAAATCTGTTGTTAATAAAAAATTATTTGAAAATCACAGTTTAGAAATATATATACAGTAGACTCTTAAATCTGCATAGCTTAAGACCAGATGTTGTGCAGATTTTAGAATTTTGTAGATTTCTGGTCACAGTTTTGTTTACATTTTTTAAACAGTAAATTAAATTTAATAATGCACTCGAAATTATAATGAATGCTTCTAATAAAATAAAATAATTAAGTAAAGTAATAAAAATTAAGAAAATGTTTAAATTATTAAAAGTAAAAGTCAAGTAAATAATTAATAATACATAACTAAATATGCACAATAATGATGAGATATTTTTTTCTTGAATTATTTAGTGAAACTTGCCTTATAAAGACCCACTAATAATTTACATCAAAATTTTAAAATAACAAAGTTAGCCATATTTAATAACCAAAAAAGCTTGATTAATACATAAATATATTTGGTAAAAAAATTGCGATCGCTACTGATATCAGCACTATCTTGAATTTTTTCAGAAATAAATTTATACTTCATGAGAAAAGATGAGTTCAATCATATTAACCAGAATTACATATTAAAATGTGTACAGAATGATATAAAAATTTATAAAACTTGAAATTTTCACCTACATCTTAATTGTAAGTTTGACTGTTTACATCTGAAATGATGTGTGGATTTTAGGGCCGCAGATTCGAGAGAGTCTACTGTATATATATTGAGAAATGAATAATTATCATTAAACAGTTAAATTAATCAATTACTTAAGCAATAAATGATGTTTTGTGCCATAATAATGATAAACTGAGTAGAAACTCTTAAGACACCTATGGATCACAAAATCACAGTCTATTTTTGATATCACTGTATCATCAGTACAAAACTGACAGTATATGCTGTTGAAAGGAGTCTTACAACATTACTACTCATTATATCATTGGTTGATTATTTGCTTTTTAGAAGTTGAACACCAAATGTACTGACTACTGTAGAGGCAAAATTTATATATACTGCATGCCAGATGTTTGTGAAATAAAAGAAGTGTAAGGGAGGAAAAGTTGGCGATGAGAGTGGTTTCCTAGAGCATGATTTATCACCTGATGTTCTAGATATGGAAGAAGTATCTTGCATTTGCATTCCTGATTTTTGAACAATTTTAGTTCAGGATCGGGAGAGAGAAAATAAGTAGTCCATTCAAAAATAAAAAGTACTTGTAAGAATCATACAAACATATTTAAAAATGTAAGCACTGCTATGCACCCTGAAAATTGAACCTTTCATCCCATGATCCATAATCAGGGCTGCCACTGCCTAATGACACTGAAAATAGTAGCTTTAGTAGCCTACAAAGAAAGAAATAGTAGCCAAAATAGTAGCATTTGTACAAAAATAGTAGCCAAAATAGTCGCATACTTACCTAAAAAAAGGACAATATTAAAAAGTTTCCATAATAACTGAAGGGTCTTTATGAATGTCCACATCTTATTTCAGTGTTTATGTTTCTGCCCAAGTCACTTTTTATACTTTTATTATAAAAAAAATACACATTTCTATAAAAATGAATATGATATGAATGAAAAAATGCTACGAATTGTGTAAACAGTGAACTCTCCTTAATAAATATAGACGCCAACATTGTAAAAACTACATCAGGAGTAAAATAGTTACATTTCAGGAGTTTTGGACATCCATCAGGAGTAAAATTTAAGCAATTCAGGAGTCGTTTCAGGAGTCATACGAGTGTTTTGAAGATATACTTTTTTAATAGTTCGGCGTCATTTCGAAGATCAATAATGATAAATAAACTAATTTTGCAAAATTTTTGTGAATCTGTGAAGGAAAATTGATTCCACGGGGTTTTGAAGTTTTTTCTGAATATATGAAAAAAAAAATATTCTGAAAAAAAATTCGCCGTTTTTTTAAGATCTTTTGACCAAATTTGCCGTTTTTTTCAAGATCCTTGGACGAAATTTGCCGTTTTTTCGAAATCCATCGACGAAATTTACCGTTTTTTCGATATCCTTCGACGAAATTTACCGTTTTTTCGATATCCTTCGACGAAATTTACCGTTTTTTCGGTATCCTTCAACGAAATTTGCCGTTTTTTGGCGATCTTTCAACAAAATTTGCCGTTTTTTCAAGATCCTTCGACAAAATTTACCGTTTTTTCGAGCTCCTTCGACAAAATTTACCGTTTTTTCGAGATCCTTCGACAAAATTTGCCGTTTTTTGGCGATCTTTCGACGAAATTTGCCGTTTTTTCGCGATCCTTCGACAAAATTAGCCGTTTTTTCGCAATCCGATGACGAAATTGGACGTTTTTCCGTTATCCTTCGACGAAATTAGTTTTTTCCACGATCCTTTGACGAAGTTGGCGTTTTCTCCGTGGCCCTTCGGCGAAATTCGCATTTTTCCGTGATTTCGCCGAAAAACGCGGAAAAATTCGCCGAAAATGCAGTTTTTTTTACGGCCTTTTGACGAAATTCACGTGTTTTCACGGTCCTTTGACTAAATTTGCGTTTTTTTCGCAATCTGTCAACGAAATTAGCCATTTTCCGCGATCTTTTAATGAATTAATTTCGCATTTTTTCACGATCATTCAACGAAATTCCCCGTTTTTTTACAATTCTTTGACGAAGTTTGCCGTTTTTCGTGATGCTTCGACAGAATTCGCCATTTTTTAACGATCCTTTGACAAAGTTTGCCGTTTTTCGCAATCCTTCGACGAAGTTTGCCGTTTTTTTCGCGATCCTACGGCGAAATTTGCCGTTTTTTCGGATTATTCGACAAAATGATTCTTCGAAGAATTTACGCGTGTAAAAATTGCACGTCACGTAAGAACTATTTTTTTGCGTCCCAATTCCAATTTTTCGCGTAATTTACGCGCTATAGTGCGTCCGCGGCATCGCTGTAAAAGACGCAATTTCCGTATTTTCAACGTTATTTCCGTACTACCGTATTTTACCACGCATTTCCGGAATTTCCGGAGTTGTTGGCATCTATGTATACTAGACACCAAGCTTTTCTGGGCTCCAAAACCACCTACCACCAAACGTGATTTCCACCTACTAAGCCAAACTAGTTTTTCTCCGACCAAAATCTGCTTGGAATTTCCGTATTCCTGCCGAAACTTGAACATTCCCTGGAATTCAGAAACGATCCCATCAGCACAGTACCTGCCTCCCCTAATTTGCAAATAGAAGCAACCACTTGCGTACGTACGGAAGGAGGAAACAGCGAGGCAGGTGACCGAGTGCGTTTGGGAAGATGACTTTACAGGCGCTTTGAGGGAGAAAAAAAAAGATCGATTCTTCACTAAAAATAGTCGCTGGAACCTGAAAAAAGTCGCCTTTTTTTTGCGTTTTAGTTGAAATAGTCGCTTTTTAATGGTTTTTGGCCTATAATAGTCGCCATAGTCGCCTGATGCTGAAAATAGTCGCTTTTAGTCGCAAATGGCAGCCCTGATAATCAGTGTCCTAACCATTAAACAAGCAAGTAGACACTATATTAAAAAGTGATTTCCATAAATAATAATTTTTAAAAAACTTATAGCGAAAGAAAAATTTATTCATGCAGTACTTTCAAATTACAAAAAGTATACTGCTTGCTTGCTAAAATTATTTTCTAAAAAAAATATCAGGGTTCATACTCATTTCCCCCCAAAAAATCCCCTGAGAATCCCCTGATGTATTTTCCCATGTTGACAATTAACGACATTTTTTAAAACTTAGTAAGTATTACCCCCCCCCCCCCCCCTGAAAAAAACTAATAAAGATGTAATCACAAAAGTTAAGTTTTTACATCAGAAGGTAAAAAAATAAATATATATTTTTTGAATGGATGTCGTCGGACGTTAGAAGGCATAGCTAGTTTCCGATTCGATATCTCCCGAGGTTTGAAGGCGTATCTTAGTTCGATTGCATTATGACATCATGAAGCATGCGAATAGCAGTGAGTGCCCCCATTTCCCAGAGTAGCCGATCGTTTTGCCAAATTTTCCCAGGTTTTTGGAAAATCCCCTGAGATTCCCCTGATTTTTAAAACATGAAATTTATCCCCTGATTCCCAGGTTTCCCCTGATGAGTATGAACCCTGTATATGATAGCTTTTTAGAGATAGTTTTCTTTTTCTGGTTCAGTTAAAATATACTTAAAAATATGGAAACTAAGGATAAATTTTATCATTATTTACCACACATATTCAAATAAATCATTTTGGTCACTTATATAGACACTTTTGTATAAGAGATCCTATCCTGGGGTTTGGTTTTAGCTTAACATTTTTAATGAAAAAGATTATTAAAAATTACATTGATAGGCACGTTAAGAAAACAAACTTTTTTAAAAATTCCAAAATATACTTAAAGGTGCATTTGTCCTAAATTTGCTATGTATGAGAAGAGTTAAAATCACATTCTAGTTTTATAATGATCTGCTTAAAATATGTCTTAAGGAAGAAGATTTTAAGACCATTTATTCAATATAAAATATTACCTGTACTTGAAGATTTAGGAGTCCATGTAAAACTGTCATTTTATGAAGTGTTCCACTGATATTCATAGAAGATAAATGCTTTCTACTTTGATTTAAAGAATCTATTGTATCTTCACACTAGAAAAAAAATAATAATATAGATACATATGAAAATATAATCTATGTACAGTACAAAAAAAAGAGAACAGAGTAAATATAAATTTTGCCTTAAGTTCAATGAGCTATCTGTCATGACAAAATAGTATTTGTTTCAAACAGCAAAGTACATTTGAAAGAAAGTTCATTAGCAGGAAAAAAAATTTTTTTTTTCTTTTTACGACAATCTTATCATAAAAAAGTTGACTAAAATTTGAACTTTACAATTTTTAGTGTTATAAAACACATTATTGTCATTTAAACATGACTACCAGAGTGGCAATATGATGTATTGCTTTGCATTTGCAGAGCTGTTAATTAATGCTCTGAAAGTTATTAGTTTTTTAAATAAAAATAATCGTATTTTTTAATAATTGCTTTCAGACTTTTTAGTAATTTTGTCCTTAATATAGGAAGATAAGTTTTTCAGGTATAAATAAAAACACGCTTCTATTTTTATGGGAAAGAAAATCCTAATTTGATTATGGAATTTCTATATGACCTTCCAATTTTTGGGACAAAAAATAAATCTAATTTTATTCTACAATTAGAAAATATTTATGCGAAAGTTTACACAGTAAATGTGGTATTTAACAATCAATATAAGTACTTGCCAAAATAGAATTATCAGTTGCATTAAAAGCTTGCATTCTGATAAATGAAAATTCTGCATTCAATTTTGCAGAAAAATAAAATACAATAAAGAAGAAAATGACTTAATATAAGTTATGGTATCAAAAGTTACTTCTACCACAGCTGAAATGCAAATAAACCTACCTCAGACGGCTTGTAATTTTGCAGAATAAAGTAATCCAAAAAGTATTTTACAATCGATAAGCCTTACAGATTTCAGTCATATTTGTATAGAACAGATTGTTATTATCTCGGGCCCAGGCAACACCGGGCGCATTAGCTAGTTTTATATTTAATATTACTTGATAATTTATTGAATTATTAAAGTACTGTAAATGTAACGCCTACAGGCCGATTTATTGGATCATAGTACAACTACTCAAACAACTCATTCATTTGATATAAAAATTGATTGGTTTCACAAATTAAAACTAATGCTAACTAAAATAAAACACAATTTATAAATTAATATTTTATTCATCAATATTTCAAAAACTAACAAATCTAGAATGCCGATTTTTTTTTTAAATACTTGTTATTTAGGAAAAGTCAAAATATTTCAAAAAATTTCTTACAACCAAACAAAAGTAATCAACAGACAAAGGTGCTCAGGGGTCAAAATGACCTCTTCTGCCATTCTAGTGTTAAGGCACTTTTTTTTTTTTTTTTTTTTTTTTTTTAAATCAAAAAATTTTTTTTTACACATTTTTACTCTTTAAACCCTCAAAAACTTTGTGGTACAGCAGTTTTTTTTAAATTCATATTAGTAAAGTTATCGGCCTTTTGTTGTTGCAGTGAATAGGCTCATTTTCAGCATATTGTGTGCGGCACACATGTAGAAACAAAACAATTGAGAAAGAGGAAGTCCAGGAAGGTTCTTTACATGGGACTAGTATAGATGATTATATGTAGGTTGAAAATTGTCACTGTTATCTATGTTTGTTTAAAAATGTAAAACTTTAAACCTGTTTTCTTGAAACTCTGTTTTACAAATCGGAACCAGGTAGAACTCGAGATTGGATCGAACGGTTTGGTTGAACATTTCATGCTTTTCTAGTATATACTATTTTGTAGTCCCTTACGGACGCATTTTTCAATATTTGAATTGTAAATATTTTTTTTTGTGCAATTTAAATCTGCAAATGTTTGTCTAAATTCGACAACTTGAAATTTGAACGGCCGCCATTTTCTTCAGGACGAAAAATTGATAAACCAATCCGAGAAAAACTACAAAATATCGTAAAGTTGTTTTTTTTTTTTTTTTTTTTTTTTTTTTTTTTTTTTTTTTTATAGATAGCAAATTTTACGATTCATCTGGTACTGTGGAATGCTTCAATTTTTGCACATGCCTGTATCAAAGACCGCCAGAGAAGCATTTTTCAACCACTTTCCAAATAAAAAATTGTTTTTAAAACTTCAAGATATGCTCTTTCATTTGCAAAAAAACCCATTATTATTAATGAATAATTTGGCTAAATAAAATTGCAACAAAAATGGAAGTTTAGTGGGTTTTTTTTTTTAAAGTTATAACATATTTTAACACTTTGAGTGTGTTGATGATTTTATCTTCTGATACTGTGTGTTTGTGACAAATAAGAGTTTCACCTAAATCAAGTAATTTCTGTCAAATTATAATTTCTTACTTCTAAAAATTTAATGGATACAAAATGACACCAAAATTTAACGTAAGATCTCCATTCAAGGTGTCTATTCCAGATCAGCAATGAATTTCCATGACTTTTCCATACCAATAAAAGTTAAATTCCAGGCATCGGGGTTTTGTGATGTTACACACAAAAAATCTTAAAAGTTATCAATTTGAGAGTTAAACTTTCACAACACTGATTCTGAGACCCTAATTACTGATTTGTTACAGATTTTTTTTGCAAAATTTACAAATTGTTGAACTTTTTACATGCTAAACATTTTGCAGATACACATTTTTAGCATCAGGTTCTATCCATTTTGTCAAATCAAGATAAAACGCTTTATCACATTAGTCAAACTAAATACAGATATTGCTTTCACAAATTTTAATACAAATAATAAATATTCAATAAATTAAGCTAACAAATGTTCAGTTCCCAAACAAAAATAAGTAAGAAGAGTGAAACACGTAATCAATCCTACAGTATTCAGTACAAAGTTTCAGTGGAACTGGAACTGAAAATTTCAGAGTTACAAAGAAGGACTGAAAGGGGGGACCAAATGGTTTGCAAGAGAGGTTGAAATTGGTGCTCCATATTAAACGTTTATACGAGTATACGTATTATACGGTGTGCAGATTTTGGATACGTATGATACGACCACAGCGGTTATACGTATTATACGAAACAGCATATACAGTACATCGTATATACGGATCTTACACCAGCGGTTAAACGTGGTAAGCGTTTAAACGGTTTTTGTTCATTGCTTAAAAAATTATGCCTTTCTCCTGCTGGTCTGCGGATCAGAGACTTTGAGAAACAGCCGCTGTGTCCTGTGCACTCGGTACTTGCAAAAAAAAAAAAAAAAAAATGAAATATTTTTTCCTCAGTTTAGATTTTGTTTTTTCCCCCCTCAAATCTAAACTATTAATTATGAAATGATTTACCTCGCATATCTGTAACACACGCACATAGCTTATTTTGATTTATGGCGTGGACATTTCGCCCGAAACATTAGTATTGCAGAACACAAACTTACATTGACTTCATATTTTATACTGACATTGATCAATCCAACTCCTGGGAAGTTTCATAATCTTATTTTTATTTTAAAGACCCCCACGGAGGGCACTACCCCCCCCCCCCCCACACAGGCCTATATCCCTAATGCAGATAATCGCCCGTAACAAATAACTAACTAAACATGCTTTTATTTTATTTAAGAATACTTTTTTCTATATTAAAAATATTTTGAAAATACGTTTTACAGCAAAAAAGGAAAGAGAAGGCAAGTCATTTTAAGCTTGTGTGATTGCGTTCTGAAACCAGCAGTGGCGATTATTTGTCAGGCTATAAGTAATGAAATTTATAGGTATTAACACAAAAAATGAAATTTGTCAAAATTAACAATTCTTAAAACGTAATATCTTGTAATGCACATATACTTTGTATAAAACATACCACGAGTGCCATAATTAAAAAAATGAAATTGCATTAGATATTAACATAGAGTAGAAAACATTAGCATCGTGGAAAGAACAACATTAAAATAAAAATATTTGTTTAAAATTGAACAAGAACGAAAAATCATGCGTCAATCATAAATTATATAACATTTTCCAACGCTTCGAAAATAATTTTACAAATCATTACCGTTTAATACGCAGAAAGATAACATCTAAGTAAACAATTTGGAAGAAAACGCATAACATATTTAAAAACGTAATTTCAGGAATTTCCAACATATACAATATTCGGAAAAATATCCGAATACTTTTATTCAGCCCTGTATATGATCTATAGATTTGTATATATGCTCGGATAGGATGCTAAAGGATATAAAATAATTTGCATAGGATGCTAAATTTTAGTTTAGTTAGTAAACGCGTAGCACAGTTTAAAATTCTCCTTCTGGAGTTTCTGTCAATAAACGGAAATGTGTTCGCGAACTTTTCTAAGCACAGAATGTATATTCTTCTTATTTGCTCAAAAAGTCTTTTTACTTTCATTATATATTTACAATAATCATTTATAGGGAAAAATAACAAGATTCTATGTATGAAACATACTATACAGATTACTAAAGTAACACCACCGATTTCCAACCTGTTCTCCGTTCAGTGTCGTAACACTGATGAGATCCATTTGTATTAAAAGTAAACACGATGTTTGAAATATACGTATACTTGAATTAAACGTATACTTTAATTATACGTTTAACCGATATATGCTTATTCGTATATGGATACGTTTAAACGTATAGTTTAAGGTATACGTATTTCTTAAATACGTATTATACGTATATCGGTTAAACGTATAACTGAAATACGTATCGCAATCGGGAGCACTAGTTGAAATACTCTTTACAGTACTTATAAAGAGCAAAGTTTGATTTTAATGGCATTGAAATTTCAAATTCTTATATATATATATAAGGTTGATAACAAAAGAAAGGTATGTACGTAATTTAATATAACTAAAAATATTTTAAAATCAATAATTGATGGAAAATTTTTTCATGATTCTGTTTTTTTTCCTATATATATATATATATATATTTTTTTTTTTTTTAAGTTCAAAATTTTCTAACTTTTTCTCAGAATTTTCGAATTTTCCTCAGAAATGGTAAATTTTCCTGACTTTTCCAGGTGGCTAAAAACACTGTCCATTCCAGAATATGTATTTATTTTTTCTTTTAATGAAGACATGTTATTTTAAATTTAAAATTTTTAGATTAGAAAACAAGAACTTGTAATCAGTTTGCCAGGAAGAAAAGATTTGAAAGGACTGCCAGCAGTACAAACATGCTACAGGAAAAAGTACATGTGACCATGGTCAGTCAGTGGCCACAGTGTTAATAACAAGCCTTATAATTTTGCTAATGATATTTTATCTAATTTTAAAATTAAATATCACATAGATGTTCAAGCTGTTAAAATAGTTATTAGTTAGTAATTACATTTTAGAAAAATTAAAAATAACTTGACTTTTTTTTTTGAGATTTTTTAAAGTAATGCATAATACTGAATTGCCTGTTTACAGTTATTCTTAAACATGCTGTTTCACCCAATCATGAAATAACTTTCACCCCCTGTCCCCATGCACAACACACACCTGCATGGAAATTTCATCTATTATAAAATCTTTAAAAAAATAAAATAAAAATAAACTTTAAAAGAAATGTTTTTTTAAACAACGTCAAACCTACATTTTAAAATTAATTTTTGAATCACTGTAATAATCACTGCAAAATGCTTAGCAATAATCAGTCTATTACAATCAGATGCATCACAATTGGAGAATGACAAAATAGTTCAGTTGTTTGAAATATAATTTAAAATAGCTAAAAATTTTATGCCTGTGATAATAAAAATAATTTAATAAGTGTAATAGGAACATTTTAGGAAACTAGAGTTTTTGAATGACAGAAAATAAAAGACTAATGAACAGCTTAAATTAACAATGTAAAAGAGTTTACTTTTATCGTTTGAAACACACTTTATCTTTCTCAAAAACAAATTTACATATCATATTAAGTGAATAACAATATTTTTTTTTTTTTTTTAAATAATGAATGAATCTGAAATACAAAAGAGAAAAAATAACTTTATTTCAACAATATGCCTTGACTATTTATCACAAAGAGCTATGTCAACTCCCTCTAATCCGCACAGCTTGGGACCAAAGGTTGTGCAGATTATAGAATTTTGCGGATTATAGGTCATTGCTTTGTTTACATTTTTCTCTTGCAATTTTACAGTAAATTAATTATTAATGCATAAATTTGTTGGTAAAAAAGAAAGATATTGCAAAACATTGGATTATTTAATTAAAAATCCCATTATGTTTAAGGAAAAATTTCTTTAAAATTTTATTTTGCAATTTCTTTTGTTTGTTTTTACAATTTTCAAACATAGTATTAATTGTCATTTGTTTGAAAAACTTTTAGTCTAGTATTTTTTCTGACAAAACTCTCTTCTGAAGAAAATTTAGATATTTATAACCTATATCCAAGACCTGCTCAAGAGTTACTTTTTCACCTTCATCATCATACTCTGTGTCAGAATTATCCTATTTTCAGGAGAGTTTAACATAGTACTCAGTACTCATATGTAGAATATTCATAATGAGTATCTGAGTACTTATAATGTCATTTATGAAAGCCTCTTTATTGCAGCTTCATCTTGAGAGGATATTCATCCCATTATATTTTCTCCATTCAAGAAATCTGGCACAACAGTTAGTGAATTTTTTAGTTTTAGATTTGTGTTAGTGAATTTTTCTGCAGATTTCTGTTTTAGCACTAACCAAACTGAAGCCACATAAGTCAACATCATCACCATTATTGTCTATAACTAAAGATGCTGGCCACAAGTTTTGCTTTGCACCTACTAAAGTGTTTTTGTATACAGAGACTCATGCATCAGCCAAGAGAAATATACAGCCCTTAGTTGTAAATTGCCTTCTATACTCCTCCATATTAGCCGATAAATCAGAGGTTATAATTTTGTGCATAAATTCCATTTTATATTGGCATTTCATGCTGCGAATAATTCCCTGATCTATTGGCTGAATAAGAGAATCTGTATTTGGGGGTAAAAGTAATGTAATAATTTTGGCACAAAGTCTAAAGATACATTGTCTAAGAGCAATAATATTTTACAGTGTACAGGTCCACAGACCTTTGTATACTACAATGCATGTAGTCTTCATTTACAAAATGTTTTCCAAACCATTATGTGAAAATTTGCTGGGTGAAACCATGCCTTTTTTATTGTTACAACATGTAATAGGCAAGAAAAAAGTCTCGTGATTTTTTACTTTATACTTTGTATTACTTATACTTTATACTATGTATTACTTATACTTTATATTATTTTTTACTTTGATAGTTTTACTTCATTGAAATACAAAAATTTAGGTAGAGGCGACTGTCTACTGATAATCAATCAAATTGCTGCTATTCCTGAATTTCTCTCGCACAGTTAATGGTAATCAAAATTTCATTGTTTACATCTGAAACAGTGTGCGGATTATAGGCGTTTGCGGATTATAGAGTTGCGGATTAGAGGGAGTTGACTGTATCTAAATATATGTACCTGTGTTAGATATCTTAGATGTATTCTTAAAATTTCTTTGAGCCACCTACATAATGTTACAGAATATCTATATGAAAAGAGAGGAAAAAAAAAAGAATTAAAATTTATTCAATGTTTATAAAAATACAGAGAATTCTAGAAAATAAAACTGATCATATAAATAAACCTGCTAATATATAATGTTAAGACGTTCTTTAAACCAGGGTTTTCTAAACTATGGTACATGAGCCTTCCAATACAGATACTGATACATGAACCTTCTACTCTGAATGACACTGAGTTAAATAAAAGCTTTCATGATATCCACGTACAGTCATGACAAAATAAATCTTGTTTTTTTTTTCTTTGTGGACAAATTCAATTTTTGGTGATGAAGCATTTACAGCAACAATTTACAAATAACTGGTTTAAAGAATTTCTAGGAATCTCAGTGATGAATTTTGTTCAGATTCATGAAGAGTTCAAAGCAAGAGTTCAAAGCAACTGGTACGTAGAAATACTGACAGTAAATAAAGGTTTAAGTCTACAAATCACATGTTTATAAAGATACAAATTTCTGAATGGCATACCTGTTTTCAAAATTGATTTATTTTAATCAGAAAGTACATTGATGTTAATAACAAATATTCTAAAAAACAGTAAAACACTCTATTTTAACATAAATTTTTGACATGTAATACAGAAGACTTTGAAATACTGGCCCATGTAAAATATGCATTTAATTAAAAATTTATTATTAGCAAACCAAAAACCTTCAAAATTGCTCTTGGGTTCTCTCTCATGGAAAATCACAAGTTTTACTATGCTTGGGACAATAAACATGTCATTATTTCAAAATTAATAATGAAACATTTTAAAGCTAGCCTCAATTCAATCAAACCGATTAATACTTCAAATGCTGGAAAGGAGACGCTATCACTTATCAGATTATATTGCATTCTATTCAATAATTATTTAGAGAAGAACTCAAAATCATTTATATTAAAAGCACATTAGAGAGTAATTAATTATAGAAGAGCAAACATGAGACAGACTTTCTGAAATGACTACCTATTCTCTATTTTACTTGATAGTTATTTGTTTTTTTAACATTAAAAATATATATCTAGAGTGACTCCACTTTATTTTCCAAATACTGGCATGTGTCCAAAATGTTTTTTTAAAAAGGAGGAACATTTTTATAAATTTCTGACACAATGTAATCATCTGTATTTATTCGAATGCTGGATTTCCAGTTTTGAAACTGCAGACGTTATCTCTGCGCTGCTAATGCTTTATTACACTATCTGAATATTTTATCACTTATACTCGTTTACATTTCCTTGGTGATTTTCCCTATAGAACTGATCTCTGAATGGTTTAACAAGAACGAAAAATCATGCGTCAAGCATAGATTATGTAACACAACGCTTCCAAAATAATTTTACAAATCATTACCGTTTAATAAGCTGAAAGATAACATCTAAGTGAACAATTTGGAAAATGCATAACATATTTAAAAACATAATTTCAGGAATTTCCAACATATACAATATTCGGAAAAATATCCGAATACTTTTATTCAGCCCTGTATAGGATCTATAGATTTGTATATATACTACATAGAATGCTAAATTTTAGTTTAGTTAGGAAACGCGTAGCACAGTTTAAAATTCTCCTTCTGGAGTTTCTGTCAATAAACGGAAATGTGTTCGCGAACTTTTGTGCTGCCCTGTATAGGATCTACAGAATTTATACACACCAAGTAATAGACAAAAAGTGAGTTAAATTTAAAATCGCGTTCAGCAACTTAAAACGCACTTCCAGGAATTATTGTTAACAGACAGTAGAGAATTCTATTGTGTGTCCCTGTAAATGAACGATGACTGCTATACACACAATAGTCTGTAGTAAGCCTCTTGTAATGCACCTTAGTGATATATATAAATTTCAATGCGTTTAAAATAGTGAAACATTATTTAAATAAACCTCAGACGATTTTTCTCCATAGACGTAATGTAACAGAATTCTTTTGACTGTCCCTGTAAAGTAACTATAAGTGCTATGCATACCCTATTCCATATTAAGCTTCTTGTAATGCACCTTAGTCATATATATCAATTACAATGTGTTTGCAATTGTGTAACATCATTAAAATAAACCGCAAATGATTTTTCCCCATAGACCGTAATGTAACGGAATTCTTTTGAGTGTCCCCGTAAAAAAACTATAAGTGCTACAGACTTCAGTTGAAATAGGGAACATGCTATAGTTGACGACAATAACATATAAAAATTTCAGAGCAATCCGAGCATATTTACGGGAGTTAGAGCACGGACAGACGGCAGACAAACCGAAGTCAAACACTTTTCAACTAGGTTGGAAAGTGTTAAAAATGAATTAAATACCTATTCCATTTTCCGATTTGTACGAAAATCTATACAGTTCTTGCAACAGTGGTCTACAACATATTCACCCAATAAGAGTTCAATTGGAAATACCGTTTTCACTTACGCATGCACAAATCATGATTATAATACTTTCCTCATGCTATGTGTCTGGAAAGTGCAAATTTAACAGTGAATAACTTAAGATGCCATGATGCTGCAAGCAATTTCTATTATATACTTTTGGGTATTAATAGTAGTTACAATAATTTGAGTGCAACCGACTCATTAAGGGTTTGGGTCAGTCAGATATCAAATTTACCTCACTAATGTTAAAACAATGGGAGTAGAATGCATTTTTAAAATTTCCCTCAGGAAATTAATATTTGACTTTTTTTTTTCTGTGCACTCCTCTTAAAGAATGTTTTTTTTTTTTTTTTTTTTTTTTTTTTCCCCAGCTGTCAAAATATTTCTAAAACATATACTTAATTTAATATTTTATGTGTTAAAATCGTACAAGCTGTGAGTAAGATTTTGACACTATTTTAGAAATTCTTTGATAAAAAAAAAAAAAAAAAAAAAAGAAAAGATTTTTTAGGAAGAGTACACAGAAAAAAGAAGTTAAAAATATCAATTTTCTTATGAGATATTTTAAAAATGAGAATCGCTCCCATAGATTTATCATTAGCGAGAAGAATTTGATATCTGTCTGACCGATTTGTACGAAAAGTGTAATTGTGAAAAATCAGGATAAATAAAAATATTGATAATCATCTACTGAAAACTACAATGCATAGCAGAACATCACAACCACTATTTTTAACAATACAAATTTTATTAAGAATTTGAAATATAATTTGCTAAAATACAAATAAAATTGTTAAATCAAAAAGTATTCATAATGAAAATAATGCCAAAAGAGCAGTGATGTCACTAGACTTTTGGAATCCTGGGTTTTGAGAACCCAGACGCTTCCAAAAGATTAGATCCTTTTACAAGAGTGGGTCTTTTTTTCAGAAATGAGATATATTCAATGAATTTAATACAAAGTATGCCTCTTTTATGATTATCTACAAAATATTGCATTCTTTGTAAGAGAAAAATTATGAATCCTCAAGGACCCATCATATTTTTCTTTTATGCATATCTATCTTTTCATAATTTTTTGCTTAAATGATGTGCTGTAATAACACATCCCTGCAAAAATACATCCATTTGAACAAGTAAATTTTAAGTAAAAAATAAAAGTGAATTAGAAGTATTGTTTCCAACTTCATTGCACTGATATATACTTATTGCACAACAGTTGGCATATTTTTATAAGTGTTTGTGGCAACCCTTTACTGTTATTTATGTTAACTTTCAATTTCATTGTTTCTAATATTGCTCATTTTAATACACAAAAGATAGAGTAATATATTAAAATTTCTGACTTATCCATGAAAAAATTACATGCAATATAAAAAATGTAAATTAATACTGTGTACCTTACACACCATATTCAAAATTCAAGAGAATTGACTATTTTAAACGAAAGTTAGAAACTAAGTAACAAGTAGATATAAAACATTCAAGTGAATTGTCTAACCTCCTTTGTTGCAAGTCGGTCAAAAACAAAAATAAATAAAGCAAATTAATGCATCAAAACAACAAGAAGAGTAACACAGTGGAAAAATGCATTAAGGTTTGGGTACTTACTTTTGGAGTAATCTGTGGTTTAATTCTCGCAAGATAATCTTTAAACTGCAAGTTGGTAAAGTTTGTACAACTGATGATATGTACTCAGACTCACTATTTTTAAAAATTGTCTGTAATAAAGAAAGAACTATATTTATAATTTTAATATTTAAAAGATAAATAAAAATTATTACACTAATACTGTGATTTTTAAATTATAACAGAGGTCATGAATTCACATAATGAGACATGAAAAACTGATACAAGTTCAATCCTTGTAGTAGACAAAACAATAATTACACAAGGAAATTACTTTTGATGAAACTCAAACCGAACATTAAGACCTGGTACATAGCACTATAGATCAAAGTTAGAGAAACGATAAAATTTCTGTAAAAATCGCATATATATGAAATGAATGGGAAAGAGTATGAAAGAATTTTGAATGTGAACAAATGTGGATTGATATGAAAGGATATTTAGTTAAACCCATTCAAAATCAGAAACTAAAATATAAAAATTCAAAGTTTAAAATCCCTAAATTGTGTGTCTAAATTTTAAAGCCCTGCCTTCATTTCTTGTTTGTCCCTGTAACTTAACTTTTCTTACAATACATTTATTACGAACAGATATCAATTTTGAATCCTCTTTAAGCTAAAAAGTGCTGATTTTTAATAATTCTCCTTTAATTGTGGTTAGAGTCCGCATCAGCTCTTCCCGGGGATGTTTTGCAAGTTCTAACCCAGACAAGAGTCAAAAGCTAATTAACCAATTAAATTATTCTATTTCATAATTTGCAAAGTGTTCTCTAGCGGTAGTTTTGCCGTATATAACACGCGGAGCACGCTTTTTGTGTGGCTTTTCTACTTTCATCATTTTCCCACAAAAAATGTGGCCCGTTATTCCTCGAAATGAGACGGCACCCTTGCAGCTTAAAGGCCGGTAATTCGCTGAGCTGCGGCTGGTATCAATGCTTCCCCAAAGTAAAAGACTCTTCAAACTGTACACTGGGCCAAGCTTAAAGGGAAACTTGTAATGCATAGGAAATAAAAACTAGCTCCCAAGAAAAACCTCTAGGTATTTCTCATCGACTTGCACAGCTACACCATAATAAGTTCCAACCTGTATTTTAAATGCTAAGTGCTCAGATGACGAGTTATCGCGAAGATCTACCCAACGACGTGATATCTATTAATGGGATATACTACAGCGGGATCCGACCTGTATCTTACAGAGAGTTTGACATGTTCATTACAGAGGGATTTTAAACTTTGAATTTTTATATTTTAGTTTCTGATTTGGAATGGATTTAACTAAATATTCTTTCATATCAATCTAAATTCTTTCATACTCTTTCCCATTCATTTCATATATATATATTTTTGTATACATTAAATTTTTAAGTAATGAGTTCTTAATTTATGTACCAAGTGAGTTAAGTCACCAAATATAGGGCAAGGAATCCAAACCTCTACTCACACACAGCAGATGACTCTGAGATTCGGCCAGGTCCGTCGGTAAAAATTCTATGGTAATGAATAAAATCAATTTCATGCTGCCAAAAATGCACCAATAATGTTGTATTTTTTCAAAATTAAATTCGTTAGTTCTTGAAAAAAATTTAAAAATTTTCAATATTTTATTCTTATTAAATAATTATTTTAAAGTACGTAAAAGAAAAAACTACTATGTTAATAAAAGGTCTCAAAAACTGCATTTTCAGAATGTTATATGCTGCTGTAAAATCAATAAATACAATTTTTGCAAACAAATTTTATCGGTTCTCTAACTTTGGCCTATAGGGGCTATCATGTCTCAATGCTAGATGCGAGCTTCACCAAAAGTGGTTCCCTTGTTGGACAACAGGCTTTTCACGAGAAGAAAATCACAACTTAAATTTGTTAATTATTTCCAAGCCATGACATATCTATATATAAAAAAGGTTTTGTTCACGTGCCTCTTTGTTGGCAATGGTTAGGGAAATCTATTGCATGTAGGTCTGCAAATTAGGAAAAGTATAGACGAAGACATATCCAAATTAATCTTAATATTTTGTGATAATTAGCCAAAATAATAATTAAAAATCAATGCTAATGAACGAACCTTAATTTTCCAAATTTTGTTGGTGGTCATTTCCACGCATGTATGGAGAAAATGTTCTTCAAGCATATACATTCTTTTCTCTCTTTTTTTTTTTTTATTTGCCTTCCATTTTAAAATTACATTTGCCAGGGCAACTATAGAGCTTTTTTCTTTTAAAAGTTTATGTTCATGGAACCTTTCTGATACTGATGGTACTTTTCATTAGAAAAAATATGCATATTTACTATAAGAAAATTACTTTCTAGAATCCATTTTCGCATTTTCTGCAGTTTGAAATGGCAATCAGCATGTCCCAGATAAAAATGCAAAAAATACCCACTTACAAAAAATTCTTTCTTCGTTTCAGCAGTACCACCTTTCATTAACATTTTTTTTTTTGGAAGTCATTTCCTATTTTCCGTTTTTAGTTTGAAATTGCCAATTCATATAGGTTGAATGCTTTTCAGAAGAGTATGCTGTAAAAAAAAAAGTTCTCATCGATTGGATCATATAGAATTTTATAGTTGTGGATTTATATAAAGACCTGCAATATCCAGTCTTTTTTTTTAAATAGAGGAATTATATATGAAATTTAAATTCTTACCAGTCTTGGAATGAATTTAGTTAAGTGTAGACCAGTGGTTCCCAACGGGGGGCGCACGCCCCACAGGGGGGCAATTTGACTTTTTAGGGGGGCAATTTGAGAATATGACGAAATTCCATACGTCTGCTCTTTAAACCCCAAAACCGTTTGAATGAAAGATGCATTTTAAAAATAATCAAAATGAAAAAAAAATTTAAAAAAACATTTTGAAAAATACATTTTCTGGTTTGAAGCATTTTTTATTTTAATAATTTCAAATTTATACTTGGGAAAGCACACAAGGCAAAGCACTTACCGTCAGATACATATATGACCAGATGTTCGAACAACCAATTAAAACAATTTTTTTAAAGATTTTTATTTTAGGATCCTGAGCGAATATTTGATTCTGGCTTATAGTCAGGGACAAAAAATTTATTATTTCTGGTTTCTTGGAAAGAATTACAAATATCTCAATTCAAAGGGAACGATCCCTCATTCTGGGCGTCGCCTAATAGTAATATAAATACAGCAGATTTAAACTTAGTTTTGAAAACAGTATAATGGCATTTTATATCCGTTAATTATTTCATGATTTTTTTTATGATGTCATAAATATTTTTATTTTAACGTGTTTAACCGCTATCTCTATTATATTACGAGGGTTAGCGGTTTAACTTAGCAATGACTATATTGGAAATTATAATATTTCAATAAGAATTTCATTTCTTAAAAATATTTTCTATGATATTTCAATTAATAATTTTAAATTCCCTGATTTCAAAAATTTTAAAACTTAAATTTATTGAACTGCATGATATTCAAAATTTCTTATTCCATATGCATTTTTGAGCTTAAAGTTTTAAAATAAGCTTTAATACTTACCACATATCTTCTTATAATTCATAAGTTATTCTTTATACTGCTTTTCGTAAATTTTGTTCTGAGTGATGAATGGAAATTGTGATGTTTTGAAATAATCAGGTTCAGTTAATGCAACTAATCCCATAATTTTTTTTGTTTTGAACAGAAGTACTATGTGGAATATATGAGGCTCCATAAACACATATAGGTTAACTTCTATCTCCCACCACTATTTAAGAAAAAAAATGTTTCTGTTATTGAATCGCAAATTCTACAATTAAATAACGATTTTTTTCTTTAAGTGGTATAAGTTTGCATAGGCCGTAAACAGACCCAAGAATTAAATTATTTTATTCTTTTCTTTCTTTTCTTTATGCATAAATATGTGCGTGAAAAAATTGTTCTGAATATCTGTGCAAACTATTTTGTACTGTATATTCGGCTTTGTTTTTTAAAACTGCTTCTATAGTTTTCTTTGATATTCCTCTGGGCCAAATTATTCGATAGAGTTTCTGTTTTGTAATCTGTGTATTTTTTGTCATGCAGCAAGTGAATTAATCCAATTTTTGTATATTTAATTAATCGTTGCTGATGTTTTCATATGCTCTAGTTAACTTTAGCTTACTTCACTATGTACAAATCAAATTACTAATGATAATATGATTGTGTATATTATAAAAAAAATAATTAGAAAAATATAATTGGTATTTCTGTGAAAAATCTGAAAAAGGAATTTAGAGGAATATTTAAAATTTGGTTTCCTGTCGGCTAACCACTATGAACGCTCTCATTTCTGCCTTTTATGCAAACCATGCTTAAGCAACGAATCTATGAAACGATGTCGTCTTCAAAAGCATATGGAGGAAAAACTTAGTGAGTATATAAATTCAAATTTAAGTTATTTTAAAACTTTAAAGCAAAAGTTTGAAAAAAAATCAACGGTTAAGTCTGTATTCACTGCACAAACTGCTACAGAAAATTGTACTTTTGAAGCTATTTATGAAATTTCTTTACTCATTGCTAAATCTGAAAAAAAAAAAAAAAAAAAAAAAAAAAACACTATTGGTGAAGATTTGATTATACCATCAATATCGAAATTCCTTAACCTTCGTACCCTGTTGAAATTTTACTCATCGTTGATAAAAACACTTCACATCAGAATTTGTTTCAATCGAATTAAATAAATTATAGAAGTGGGTCGATTCGACCCATTCAGGGTAGGAAGGTTAAAACACTCCTGGGCAAAGATGTAAAATCCATTCCACTTAGTAAACAATACTGTTAGTAGAGAAATAGATGAAAGAGTGAGGACATTATTGAAGCACAACTTGTTAAAAATCTGAAATCAAGAAATTTCTGCATACAAATGGACGAATCAACTCTAAGAAACGGTGAAGCCACATTGCTTACTTATGAAAGTATGTAGATATAGGAGCATTTACTAAAGAATTGCTTTTGTGTAAATCATTAGAAAGCACCACTACTGCCTCTGATATTTTTAATACATTGAAAACTTACTCAGATATAAATAATATACGTATGACAAATATAACACCTTGCGCTGCAGATGGTGCTCCAGTTATGATGGGTAAGAGAACTGGATGTTTAAAACTAATGAAACATGAGAATCCAGAAATGCTTCTTGTGCATTGAGTCATCCATAGAGAGATGTTTAGTATAAAAATAAAACACATATCCTTAATGATATATTTCACATATTATTAATGATATATTGAAATCTGTTGTAAGATGTATCATCTCCACAATATCCAACGCCAAATGCGATCATCTATTGAAGCAGTTTTGTAAAGGGAAAAACGCAGACCACGTTCATCTTTTACTTCACACTGATATAAGATGGCTCTCAAAGGGGGAAATGCTGAAAAATATTCATGGAGTTGTTTGATGTTCGTGGTGAATTTTTAAGTGCAAAGTCTGACATGAAGCACCTACAAACCATTGATTGAAAAGCATTTGTAGTTATTTAGCAGATATCTTTGAAAAATTGAATATCTCGAATAAACAATTTCAAGGAAAAGATAAAACACTTGTTGATGCAAAAGCAAAAATATTTGGTTTTATTACATTTAGTGAGGTATGGCAGAACCATAGTTCTGAGAGAAAGTTTGACCTATTTTGCTGGTTATAAAATGCGTGGTGACCGATGCCGCTATAACTGTCATTGTGGATCCATTGAAAATACTGGTCTTTGATTTGAACGGTGGATTTTCTGATTTAAACCAAATGGATTTCCCACCATGGGTCATGCAACCAATGTTAGTGGAATTCATCTGATGATTCAATACGATGCCCAGAAGAACTCTCTGAAATTTAAAATGATGAGTCAGTTAAAATCTTATTCAGTATAAAAGGAGTGATGGTATGGCTTTGCGCTGAGACAGAATCTAAATATCCAAATGTTAGAAAATTTGCAAGAAAAATATTGATACCATTCCCATCATGGATGTGATTTTAGTGCAGTAAACGATTTACTGCTGAAGAAAAGAAATCGACTGGACATAACTAAACGAGGGGACTTGAGATTAAAATTGACTAAATTAAAGCCTGATATATAAGCTCTCTGAGGCTATCATGAACCACTAGGATCTCATTAATTTTATTCTCTTGATCTCGAGTTTATTTTGAATTTTTCAGGTACTGCTTTTACTGCCAGTAATTAAAATTGTAAAAGCATCATATATAAAGTTTGAATTAAAATTAAAGTTTTTATTTATGTATTCCAATTTTCTATTAAATATTAAAAAAATTAATTTGCTCTTTTACATCGCTACATATTACTATTATTATTATTAACAATTTCTTCATAAATACTTTCTTTTCGTTTTATGTTTTTTCTTTCGTGGAAGTGTACTGTACTTCATTTAGATCCAATTAAAAGCATTTAAGACTTCTTTAGTGGGAATAAGAGTTCAAATTTTATATAATATGAACTATTAGTCACAGGCAGAGGGGGGGGGGGGGGGGCATCGAGGGTTTAGAGATGATTTTGGGGGGCATGGGCAACAAAAGGTTGGGAAACACTGGTGTAGACAAATGATGACTTCCATTAAAATAAAAAAAAACTTTATTTGATTAGATGATTAATAGGATGAGTTTTTCTTGAGTTTAAAAGTAAGTAAAATTAACTGAAGTAATTCTGGAGGATTATTTATAAAAGATCTACAAGCGATCATCATGATTAAATTTTTATTAATGGAAATATTTTCAGATAAGCATTGGTGTCACCTGAACGAACGATGTTACGATCATTAAGTGATTCTGATTGGTATGATCACAGATCAAATTTTATAAAAAACAGGGTCTCCAAGATAAAATCAGGCAAACTTAAAAATGATATCCTTAAAAACAAAAACAGATGTTTTCCAAAGGAGGAATAGAGTATTCAGGTAGTAGTGTTCCCCGCTAGGCTTTTTTTAAAGGGCACAGCGCACTGCCCTTTTTAAAATCGGCAAAATGCGCCCTGCCCTTTTTGAAATCGGCAAAATGCGCCTTTTTTTTTTTTTTTAACTAGTCAAAAGTGGGCAAAAAAATCGCAAAAAAAGGGCAAACTTCGTCAAAAACATTGCGAAAAGCGGCATATTTCATCAAAAGATCACAAAAAAATGGCAAATTTTGTCAACAAATCACAGGAAAAACGTGACTTTTGTCAGAGAATCTCGATAAAACGGCAAACTTCGTCAAAAACATTGCGAAAAGCGGCAAATTTTGTCAAAAGATCGCGAAAAAACGGCAAATTTCATCAAAAACATTGCGAAAAATGACAAATTTCGTCAAAAGATAGCGAGAAAACGGCAAATTTCGTCAAAAACATTGCAAAAAACGGCAAATTTCGTCAAAATATCGCGAAGAAACAGCAAATTTCGTCAAAAACATTGCGAAAGGCAAATTTCGTCAAAAAAATAGCGAAAAAACCCGCAAATTTTATCAACAGATCTCGAAAAAACTGCAAATTTCGTCAAAAGATCGCGATAAAATGGCAAACTTCGTCAAAAACACTGCGAAAAGCGGCAAATTTCGTCAAAAGATCGCGAAAAAAAGGCAAATTTCGTCAAAAGATGGCAAAAAAACGACAAATTTTGCCAACAGATCGCGGGAAAAACGTGACTTGTCAGAAAATCGCGATAAAACGGCAAATTTCGTCAAAAACATTGCGAAAAACGGCAAATTTTGTCAAAAACATTGCGAAAAACGACAAATTTCGTCACAAACATTGCGAAAAACGTCAAATTTTGTCAACAAATCGCGAAAAACTGCAAATTTTGTCAAAAAAAATAGCGAAAAAACCCGCAAATTTTATCAACAGATCTCGAAAAAACTGCAAATTTCATCAAAAGATCACGATAAAACGCAAATTTCGTCAAAGGGACGCACCCCCCACCCCCTTAACACACTGGGAAAAAAAAAAACTCCTCTTTTGGTCTCCCAGCTTTTTTTTTTTTTTAACCTTTTCTGCTCTGTCACTTTATTATAGCAAATAATCGATCAAGTAATTTTCCACACCCTCACCCAAAATTTATGCCCCCCCCCCACCCCCCTTCTTTCCAAGCACACAAAATTTAAAGTTAAAACTTTTTTATTTAAATTTTTTTGTCCTATTTTTAAATCTTCAAAATTTCTGCTTCTCCCTTAAAATTCATAGTTTAGAGGCGGCTAATAATTTTATATCCACATATGTTAACCTAATTACTTACTAGAATCTTAAAATATCAATTTAATAAAAACTAGTATATAACTCCCGTCAAAAATGACGGAATGTTGATCTGAGTTTCATTTTCATAAGACTTCATACAAACAAACAGCATGAAGATTTTGTTATTGAAAGGTTTGTATTGTAGAAAAGTACATTTTAAGAATGGCAAATGATTTCTACAAATACAAATGATGAGGATATTTTCTTTTACCCAATATTCAATTTCTGAAATAGTTCAACAATTGGACAAAACATTCAAAAATATTTAAAAAATAATCCATGTGCGAAAGGTTTTTAAAAATATATATATACTAATGAGTTTCTAAAGAACTTGACATACAGCTCATTGTTTGGTTACATAAGAAAAATTAAATGCAAATTCTGAAATGGTTTAACGATTGCACAAAACATTAAAATTTTGTTCGTTTTAAATTGTCTAAGTTAATAGTATAATAGAGTTGAATTTTAATATTTCTTGAAGAACAAAGTTTTCCAGTCGTGAAGAAACAACTACATAGCAGAAAGACATAAAAAGATACAGAAAATTGCATGTTTATGGATATTAGCTTCTTAATTCACAGTAGGAAAATATCCCATTTAAAATGACAGAAAAAAAACAAAGTTTTCCAGTAATGAAGAAATAGTTAAAAGAAATACAACGATGAAAGTAGATTATATAACTTTAACTTTTAAAAGTATTCATCAAAGAAAAACCTGATTTTGTCTTATTTTAAAAATATGCCTGAAAAATCTATAATAAATTTTGAACATTAAAAATCATCTTATTTTATTTGATAAGTAAATTGAAATTATTAAATGCATTAGTATAACTGAAAAATATATTTTCACATTCTCTTATTAAATTATATATATATTTTTTTTTTCACTACAAAGTTAGGTTTAAATGTTACTATGTTAAAAATCAAAATTTGTTCTGCGTTGATATAATTAACATATGTGGTATGCGGTACTATATATTCCTTATATTTTAATTGTGTTTCATAAGAAATATTCATTTTACAATGCAAGCAAAATTTCAGATAGCTAGGCGATTAAAATTTATTTAACCAAGTTAAATTTTTAAGAAAAAATTATATTAAGCAGAAATTTTTAAAAGTTGATCTTAAAATAAATCAATACACCCTGAATTTCTTAGTTTAAAAATATGCTTACCTGCATTTTATATTATTTTACAACTTTATTATTATGTTACATAAAATATCAACTATCAATTATCAAATAAAAAACAACAGAAACCTCCTTCGTTTATATTTATTGCCAATAGATGGCGCCAGAAAAGTACTTCGGAAAGAAATGTAATTGCTGATAGATCATCGCAAAAAAAAGGAGTGGATCAAGACAGCGGATATTTGGAGCTAATCATCATCGATTACACGTCCTTTCTATCATAGATTATACTTATTTTTTTAAATATCATTATAACGCCATCTATTGGTAATTGATATTAAGAAACCTTCTCTCGAAATTGTATTATTTTAGGATAATTTATTTAAAAGAAAGCCATATAACTTTAACATTTTATTCAATGTAAATAACATGAAAATTATTATTTTTCATAAAATTTTAATTTAGTGTTATAAATTTTTTAAAATTTAGTTGATATCCACTAAAATTTTGCTTTCATTGTAAATAAAAATGAATATTTCTCTTCAAATGTAATTAAAATATTAAATAATAAATAGTAAATTTTGTAATGTGTAAAATAATTTTCAGCCATACTAATGTAATTAATAGTTGTAATTAATAATTTAGTTATGGAATTAAAAAATATTTTTATGATAATAATTTAATACAGTTTTCTTTAAATTAGGCATATTAAGAAAAAAAAATAAAGAAAAAAAATTCAAGATTTATTTAGGGATAAACTGCTATAAGTTTAAATTATATAAATTTATATAAAATGAAATAGACTGAAAAATATTATTATTATTATTATTGTAAATATATATTCACTAACTATAAAAAATCCAAATTGTGAAAATTATTTTTTTTTCAACTTTCACCTTTTAATCCATTTATTTATTTTTTCCAGCATGTTTTTATGATAAATAAAATAAGTATTTTTTAAATGTAATATAAAAAATATAAGGAATATATAGACTCCTTATTTTCCTTATATTTCTGAATTACCTTTAAAGAATACTCATTTTATTTATAATGGAAACATAATGAAAAAAAAATTAAATAGATTAAAAGGTGAAAGTTGAAAAAAAAAATCACAATTTGAATTTTTCATAGTTAATGAATATAATTTGTAAATATATTCATAAACTATGAAAAATCCAAATTTTTTTTTTCAACTTTCACCTTTTAATCCATTGAATTTTTTTCATTATGTTTCCATTATAAATAAAATAAGTATTTTTTAAATGTAATTAAAAAATATAAGAAATATATAAAAACATTTTCTGATTTATTAATGCATATAAAATTCTAATTTTAATATAATACTTGAATTTAACTTTGAGATGGAAAAACAATTGTAATTTAATAAAATAATGTGAAAAAAGTAATTTTAAGCCATAATAGAGCAATTAATATTTGCAATTTACTTATGGAATAAAATTATGATTTTTAATGATAAAAATTTCATGTAGTTTTCTTTAGGAATTTTTTTAAAATAGGAGAAACTCAGGATTTAAATCAGGATATTTTTAGTTTATAGTGTCAAAAAAAAAAACTGTTAAGGGGGTAAGTAAAGAACGATAATTATTTTTAAAAACTGAGAAAAATGTAAAATAGGAAAGCAACAATGAATGAATCTATAATAATAATAACAAATAATATAAAAAATAGAATATGTCTATATAATTCGCCAGTAGATGGCGACAAAACAACAAACATAATCGATGAGCTCCCAAATATCTGCTGTTTTGATCCACTCCTGCAAAAAAAGCCTCTCTATAAAAGCTATCACTGCTATTTCTGAAAAAGTACTTACAGGGAAAAAAATGCTTACAGAAATGAATTAAAGAAATCCTTTAATATATTTAAAGACTTTAATATGCTTTTACAAATATTTTAAGAGCATAATCGGATATTTTAATGAAACGTTCAAAGAGTCATTCATTTGTTTTTCTATATATGGGATTTATGATTCTGAATGGCAACAGTATTTGTTTGTTTACATCAGGTAATGCGATGTTTAATCTGTTATTTTTAATTTAAAACTTAAAACATTATAACTGGATATGATATACATGTTTTATACGAAAATATGCTGAACAAATATTATTTCAAGTAGAAGAAATTATCATTTAGTGGTCTTGTGTTAGTATATGTTTTTCAGTAAGCCTAACATGGCGTTTAACTACTGTCGACTCGCAGACCAGTGGGGTCCAGCCCGGATTGGTTACAGACACTTTCTTGCCTTCGGATTTTATTATAAGTAAGATGTATTTCTATAATTTATGTTACTAAATGTGTGTACAAATATTGATGAGTATATGATGAACAATAATGAGTTTCTTATATTGGTTCCGAAAATGTATACTTTTTTTATGAACTAATGCCTTTTCTATGCTTCAATTATAGTGCCCTTTTTGTGACTAGCACCCTGCCTTTTTTTTTTCTAGAGTGAACACTACCGGTAGTGTGACATTATCTGTGATGCTAACAGCCATGCCTCACTTTCTTGGAGAAATACACTACACAGCAATGATGCAATACAGTACTAGAAAAAGAGCAGAAAACTTGGACTGTGGATTAAATTACAGATTACAAAAGACTAATAATGTGAGAAATCTCACAAGGAGAGGGCTCTTTCTAATTAGGCTTACTGGGGTAGATTTTCATTTTAAAATATAAAATCATGCAAACTTGAGCATTTACACTAATGAAAGCAATAGGTCTCTCAACATTAGATTCACTTAGAAAGATTTTTGTTTAAAAATATAACATCATAGAAATGAAAGGTTAATCTGCAAAAACCGACAAGAATAGATGAAGTATGCCTGAGTGCATGCTGCCAAAGTCAGTGGGCTCTCAAACATCAAGTTTGTTAAAAAAATTTAAAAATCGCAAGAATTTGTTTCGAAAAACAGACTATGGTAGCGAGCAAAGTGCCGGAATCCATCCCATGATGATGCAAGTAACTTCCGGATCAGGTTTTTTTTTTTTTTTTTTTTTTTTTCTTAATTCACTGTGTGTGGAGTTGTTTTTGGAAAAACAGACCAGCAAAGTGTAATCAAGATATATTTAAGTAACCTCAGGAATTGCAAAGTTATTTTAGGCAATGTTGAATTGAGAGTGGTGGTCAGGGGAGACATTTCCCCGAGAGCATCGAAATGTCTCCTGGAAAAACTAACTACTAAATCTTTATTAAAAGAGCCATGGTATTTTTTTTATAGAAAGCATGCTTCAATTTGGGATTCAGAAAGTGAGATTTGTTGCCAAATGAAACCAAATATGATAAACTATTATGCTTGTTTTTTTTTTTAATTGTTTCAAATTACACATGCATAAAATACTCCTGTTTGTACATAAGAATAGAAAATAGTCTGTGTATTTTAACTAAATTGTCTAAATATTGGAAAAATTCCTTGTGTGTATATGAAACATAACTAACAGTGAATAGATTGCCAGAAAATGTAAAATTCCTTGGCAGTTCTCAAATGACCTGCTTAAAACTTTTTGACACAATTTCAGGCTCATTTTTAAATACAAAGGCATAAAACTGGCAAGCCTGACTAGTAAAAAAATTTAGAATCGAAATGATTTTTTAATTTTTGATAAATAAATTAATTATCAAGTAATAAGCAATTCATGTCACGTGACGTGTTTTTTCCTTGCTTGCTTTGGTGCGGCAAGAATTCTTTTCAAAACGTCGATTTTGACAGTATTTTCAGAAAGAAGATCTGTATTTACCAAAAAATAGAAAACGTGTTTCAATTACATAGTTACTGAATAAGAACACCTGCCAATTTCATGTGTTTTCGAAGAAAAATGAATTAAAAGATGTGTTATAAAGTAGCCAGTTTGGATTTAAGAAAAGCCCTAAATGTCATATTTATTACCTCTATTATATTGTTATTTTGTGTCTCGATTGCTTCAAGCAATACACTGACAGCACTTTTAGGATCATCTATATTTATCTCTTCATTAACAAGTTGACTCGTTGAAACTCTTTCTTCAGTTGGCTGGAAAAAATAAAAAATATTTTTATTTATATTCATATATATTTGCAACAAGGAAGATAAAAATTTAAAAAAAAACAATGAAAAATATTTCAGTTTCTGCCTAGCCAGTAGAATTTCAATAAAGTGCTATAATTGAGCTACCATTTGATGAATAAGATATATACCACTGTCATAAGATCTATATAGATTTTCGAACAAATCAGTCTACAAATTAGATTCAAACCATTTTGTGACTGATATAATCGTGAAAATCACCAAAGAGATGTGACAAAGTGATAAATATTTTAGTGATGTTGTTAAGCAACAGTAGCTCACAGGGTAGCATCTCCAGCTTTGAAACGAGAAGTCTAGTGATTTAATTTCATCTGATTCCACTGAGTCAAACTTATCTGAATATACAGTTTTCTATGAAATGTTTGGAAAATCAAATAAAATTACTTCAGTTTTTTTTTTTTTTTTTTAAGCAAATGCACCACTGTTAACAATTTCTTCATGGTGCAGAGCTTTAGGCAAACTATGTCTAGCAAGAGATGAATAATTTCTTTATTTCTTTCATGAATTTGAGTCTATTAGAAAACAAGAATGAGAAATCATGCATCAGGCAAAGATTATGAAGCAATTTTCAACGCTGATAGAATGTTATTATTTTTCCCCTCGTAAAATGAAATGAGATATGTAAATAAGCCATTTAAACAGCACTTAATTCAGTAAAAACCAATTTTCAGCATTTGCTGTCCATATCCAGTAATGTGTGCCAATTCTTTTATGTAGACAGACCTACATGTGATCTATACAATTTATATACACTACTAAATATACTCAAAATTAAATAATTTTAAAAATGCATACAACAGTGGAAAATGCTCTTCCTGCAATTGCTGATCTTAGTCAATCCTGTAACTGAACAATAAATGCTGCACATTCCATAATCTATAGAAAACATTTTGTAGTGCACCTTAGTGATTGATCCTTTTAAATTTCATCATGTTTGAAATATCAAATCATCATTAAAATGCACCTCAATTGATTTTTCCCACAAATCATAACATAATGGAATTTTTTTTGTGCATCCCTGTAAATTAAATATAACAGCTACTTATTCTATACTACCGAGAAAGCATGTTGTAGTCTATCTCAATGATGCATATTAATCTCATTATGTTTGAAATATCATAACATTAGTAAAATGCATCACAAACAATTTTCTTTATATACAATACTGTAACAAAACTCTTTTATGTGTGACTGTAAACAAACGATAACTGCTACAGACTTCATTTTCAGTGCTGAACATTCTATAGTAAACCTCAATAACATATAAAAATTTCATGGCAATCTCCACAAGAAATGGAGCACGGACAGGCAGACGGCAAACTGAATTCCTAAACACTTTTTAACTATGTTGGAAAGTGTTAAAAATGACAGAATTCCACCTACAAATGTCACTAACAGACAACAAAAAAAAATCTTAAATATTTTTGGTTGGGAGGGTGAAATTTTGCAAATTTTAAACAAGTCTGATACAACAAGTACCCAGTAGCTCAGTGGTTAGCACATTACACTAAAACTACTGAGGTTTGCCTCTGGACTTGGACAAGGTTCACTCAACCTTTAACCTCCTTTGTGGCCCATAAAATGAGTATCAAGCATGCTTGGGAACTAAACATTGGGGATTCTGTATCAAACTGACCACTTGACCAGAACATGTTACATATCATGGTCAAGAAAACAGAGCTGGGCACTGCAGACCATGAACCTTCTCATATTTCAGTTATATAGAGTTATATTTATTTTTCTTCCCTTCTAAAACATAGTATATTATATTGTCGGAAAAAAAAAAACTACAAATAACATTCATATCTATAACTCAGAATTAACTAAAAAATTGTAATTAAAAATTACTTACATTAGGTAAATTTGGTACTGTTAAAGACGATTTTTTTGAAGACCTCAATTTTGACTTATAAAAGACTGAATCATTAAATCCATTGATTGGAGGATTTTTTTCTGGTTTATTTGAATCCTATGAGAAAATTAATAAAATCATTAAAAATTTTGAAATTATTCAAACTTTATAAAACACAGTGTTAAACTGTTTAAATGTTACCAAGATTTCAACTGTGTTATTTTAAGATTATATATATATATATATATATATATATATATATATATATATATACACAAATATTTGGAAAATAGTTTTTTCTCTGTTATTTTTACGCTAAATGTATTTATACATTTAACCTTCAATTTTATCTGAAACCTTTAGAGTTTTGGGTTAAAAAGAGTTATGATGGAAAAAAATAATGATTGTTTACTTGATATGTCTCTCCAAATTTTACAGGGTTCACACAAGAGTGTGTGATTGCATGATTGACAGATTTAGCATAAAAATGACGAGAAAAACTATTTTTTAACTTTAAATCTTATTATTATTATTTTGATTCAACAACACAGGTGAAGTCTTTGTCTCACATGACACATATATAATAACACAAATGTTACTAGAAAACAAATATAGTGCTTGAAAAGAAAAAAAAAAAATCACATGCAAATGCATCTTCGTGGGCAACTTTGTAACTAAATTGTTGTTGCTTGACCAGTAGCAGACACAGTGCAGCATGGCAATGGTCACTTCAGATTATTTTAGACCTTGCAGATTAATCTAACAGCTTGGAAACAAATTCTGAGCTTAAAAAAATTGCTAAAATATACTTTAAGTTTTCACATTTATTGTATTTTTTTATTATAATTTCTTTGTAAATGAAAACTTTGATTATTTTATAGGTTATTATTTCTTATGATGGTAAGCTTGGTTCAGCATTTTGAAGATGCAGCACATACATTTTGATTCGTTCATTTGCTGCAGATTGAGACAGAAAATTCTATTACTGGGGTTGCTTGCATATAACAATAATAAAAGCAACAAATAGCTTTCTTTTCTTTTAAATTTATGAAACCTTACAGGTGTTTGGAAATGTTTTAAACTAAAAACAAACAATATAAAATAACATGAACTGAGTTAAATATTACTTTTTCCAAAATAAACAGCAAATTAAAAAGTATCTTCTTATTTGTAAACTTTTATTTGAAAGTAATTTCTGCATTACTCACCAAAGATAATTTCACAGATGATTCTTTATTCATGGAAAAAACATTTTCTTGTTCCCTTTTTTGCAAGAGTTCTTTTATTTTCTAAAATAAAATTTGTAATTTTAAAAAATTTACTGAGTAAAAATACATGTACGCAATGCATTTCTAAAAAAATATGAAAGTATACATAAGATTGGACAAAATATGTAATATATATGTGGGTCATCCTCTGGAAAGGGGAACAAAAATTGTCCATGGTTAATCTATAATTATTTTGATTTTTTTTCTGTAAACTGTTACTTTAAGCTATACTTGTGTTCCATCTTTTAACTACAGTCAAACCTCGTTAACATGAACACGCTTAACGTGAATTACTTTTAACATGAATTGTTTTCATAGTCCCCTATAAAAACGAGTACAAAGATTTGATACTGATAACATGAATTACTGTTAACATGAACAAAAGTTTGATTCCCCTTGAAGTTCATGTTAACAGAGGTTCGACTGTATATCATTTCATAAAAATGTCAATTAATAAGTTTATAAAAAAAAAAAAGAAAAATATAATTTCCCTTGTTGCTTCCAAGCCTAGTTTTTAAAAATTAGTAATTACAATTAATTCCCTTATAAGTGGTAAAAAGCAGAAAAGTCACACTGCACCACATTTTTTGAAATACTGTAAAAAAATCTGCCACTAAATATTAGATCATCAGCCCCCCCCCCCCTTTTAAAATAATTATAAATAATGCTGATCTGGTACAGCTCTGACGTCCACCTCAAGTAATAACACACTTCTGACTAATGAAATAGAAGTCAGAAAGTTGTAGCTATTTTGTCTGTCAATATATAGTGTTTCTAAGTTGTGTTTTTGAAGAATTTTTTTATTCATCATCATTCATATGGCATATTAGCAGATCCATTGCCATGAAATGAGTCTTTTAGGAATCATTAATTGTCACTGATATCACATGTACAAAATTGTCTTTTTAAAGATATGTCAAGTAAAAATTATTTTTCTGATATTTTTTAAAAATTGCAATATTAAATAGTAAAATATTAAATAGTAAAATTAAATAAATTATTAAATATTAAATAGTAAAAATTCCTGCATTAGGTAGCTTCCATTAGAAGAAGTAAGAAACTACCTACTTCAGCCATTCAGAGGAAAAAAATTCCAGAAAATTGTTTCATTTTTACTGATCATGATCCTTAGAACTCAAAACTACTCTCAGTCCAAGTTTTGATTTATATATATATATTTATATGCCATTTTTATGTCTGTGATGGCACTCATATTTATGAACGGATTTGGATCAGACTGAGCATGTGTACAGGACTTACAAAGGTCTAAATCAAGTTCATTGGCCAGCTTCATCTGCCATCTTGTTTCAAAATGGAAACAATTTCAAAATTTAAAGAAATGTACAAAAAAAAATTTTTTTAATTAAAAATCCAAAAAAGTTTTTATCCTTATCTTGATACAAGGATTTCATAACATTTTTTGTTTTGCCTCTATCTTAAAAAATAGTTGAGATATAGCAGTTTAAAATTCTAGGGTGGCTGATTTTTCCATAATCAGGTTTAATTTATGAGCTTTAAAAAATGAGGTTTCTTGCAGATTTACCTTAATTGCTGTAACCATTGTTGCTACTCTCATATGCTTAAAACTACATAGTCCATCCACTAAGTTTGGTGATACACAAAACGAAATATCACCAAATTTGGTCACCATAAATGAAGGCAACTTTGAAATAGTGTAGCATTATTAAAATACAATGTAAATGATTTTTCCCTGCAGACCATTACGTAACAGAATTCTTTTCTGTCACTCTGTAAGTGAATAATAAATGCTTTGCACCCTATATTCTACAGAAAGCATGTTTTAGTGTACTTCATAAATGCATATAAATTTCATTATGTTCAAAATGGTATAACATCATCAAAAGGCAATTCAAACAATTTTTTTTCCCATTGATCGTATTGTAACATACTTTTGACTGTCGCTGTAAATGAACTAAAAATGCTACATGACTTCATTTTCAATAGCAATTCTGCTACAGTAAACGTCAATAATATATAAAAATTACAGGGCAATAGCATGGACAGACAAACTAAAGTCATAAATACTTTTCAACCATGTTTGAAAGTATTAAAAACTTTATGAAGGATTCATTAACAGACCTTACCTATATTCATATAAACAGACCTTTGTATCACAAAAAGTCATCCCTTTGATTTCCATTCTCTTGAAATTTGGGATACAGGGAGCACTAGGATTTTTCAAAATTTTAGGGAGGAATTTTAGGAATTTTTTCTAAAATTTTAGGAAAATTTTAGGGGCAATCGAAGATATTTTTTAACATTATAAGTGTAATACAGGCATTTTTATGCTAGTCAGACACAGGTCGTACACTGCCAAATAATATTCCTATAATTTTCAACTGAATTCATTACATTTTATTTAAAATAAATTTAAAATACACTTTTCACGAAAATGAGAAATAAATAATGTTATAGACCAAGATATTATTTCAATTCAGTGATAGATGCATAGTAAATAAAAGAGTGCAAGGAAAAAAAAAGTTATTGTTTATATTTGCACTAGAATAACATCCAGGAGTTGATCCAAGGAAAATATGAGGCCTATTTAGCACCTCTTCAGAAAAATCCATTTAATAAAATATATAATAAATAATAGATCCCTTTCATAAAATTGCACTTAATGAAACAGGCCCCTTCACAAAATTCCTTTTCATAAAATCATACTCTTCATTAATTTTTCCCGTTAGGTTTTAAAATGTATAATTTGCAAACAAAACAAATCCACAAAAACAAAAAACTTTAGCAGGAATTAAAAAAGTTATTAATAAATGCTTGGTTCGAATTTGAATAACATAATACAATATTTCATTACAAAATGTTAAACATAAAAAATTGTATATATACCTTTATAAAAAATAGAAAAGTGACTGTAACTTGATCCTATATGTTAAAACTGAACATTCTAATAAGTATTTATAGTGATAACTATATTAAGTTTCTTGAAAACATCCTAATTGATGCATAATAAACATTCCGTCAAAACTTTAGATTTAATTATAACTTAATTTCACCATATTTTAGATACTTGCTTAAATAACAAGATTTTCTCATTTTAAATACATTAAGTTGTAATTCTATATACAGAAAAACAATACAAAATAATTACTCTTGTATTTAAATGACATGGAAACTTTTATTTTCTGTATTATTACAACAAAAATTTATCTGCTATTAAAACATGTTGAATGTTGCATTATGTTGAAATATCCATCTATGTCCCAGGGGGAAAAATAATAATAAAAATAAATAAATATATATATATATATATACACTGATGCTGTTCTACTAATACATTGCAAAATATAAATGATTACAAAAAAAAAAAAAAATCAATTAATTTTGAGTCTTTTTTTAATTTTTTTTCTTTTTCTGCTTCAAAAACAGACAATTCTTTTTCCAATTTCTGCAATTGCTCAGTTCCTTCAGATATCAGATTTTGTGCAACAGTCATTTCTACTTTGTTCTGGGTTACTGCAGCTTTTGTTAATCTTTCCGTTCCCTCTTTAATTAATCCCAGTGCAACTTCCTTATTTTTTTTTTTAACTTGCCGATCATTTGGTTATTTTCATTAATCTGCAACTCAAGATCATTTTTTCTTTTTTTCGTTTCTTCCTTTTCAAGTTCTTCCTTTTTCATTTGTTTTTTTTTTTCTTTTTCAAGCTTCTCTGCTTCTTCTTTTAATTTTCTGGTACATTCCAAGTAAGATTTATGGGAATCCTTCACTGATTTTAAGAGTGATGAAGTAATAGGTACATTTAGTACACCTCCATAATTTTGAATCATATCTTTAATTAATCTTAATGATACTATAGTTTCCTCATTATGATTTATATTCACCATAGCTCTATTTATGGAAAAACCTCTTTCAGGGTCAGAATTGCCATGTGGTAATATTAATACAGTTTTTATTAAATTAGCTAAATTTGCATACTTCAGGTGACTACAATTATCTTTTAGAAGGAAAAGCTCTCTCCAATACCCATCAATACGCATAGATTCAGATAATTCTGACAGTTTTTCGTGAGCAGCAATATCAAAAGTGAAAAGCTTCCACTCTTCTCTAATACTGTCAATAACATTGTCGGAAAAATTCAAATAGCGAGAAATTCTTGTAATTGCATATATACTACTGCCTTTGGAGTTATCAGGCAATACAGGGTGAAAAATTTCCAAGTCCTTGAAAAATTGATCTGAAAAAGGCAAATTTGATCTTAAATAATTTACAGTTTTAATAAGAGCAGAACGAACATTTAGCAACAAATTTTTCTTATTCTTATTTAATTCCGATATAAGACCTTTAGCTGACATTCCAATTTCTACAGAAATCAACTTTTTCCAGTTGCTACCATTCTCAACATCAATGTCCCTCAACTCGCTACCTTCTTTTGCAGAGATCATTTCATCTTTCAAGAACTGCATCATAGTATGCCTTATTCATTTCGTTGTATAACAGGTGTATTTTTGGATCTTTACTTTGAAAACACAATGAAAAACTTTCAAAATGTTTATGAGTGTAAGCAATAAAAGCCAAAGAGCACTGTGTTGATGGATCTTTCAAGCTTTTACAAATATGTTGATATCTGCTTGAAGCAGTTAGCTGTTTTTCCAATAGCTTTTGTTTAGGCAAAAAATTTTAAAAATATTCCAAGATGTTAGCCCACTGCTCAACTAGCCTCTGAGCAACTGGACCTGCTGACAGCCATCTACTACTGACATGTTTCAGAAGAAAATGTGCAGCCTCTTGGGTTATTTCTTCCATGCATTTAAAATCTTCCCTGCGTACAGCACTATTTTTTAAGAAGAAATAAACATCATTGGCAAATTCGTCGAAATTAATGGTCAATGCATTCAAAAAAGTTTTAAATGCATTATTTGCTACATGCAAATTGCATGCACCTATGGGTAGTAATGTATTGCTGCCAATTTCCTCAGAAAATTTTTTCAGAACCCTCTTGTTCACATTAGGATTGTCCATTGACAATCATATAATTTTACTTAAAGGAATGTCAAATTCAGACACAGCATCTAAAAGTTTTTTCAAAATTATATCGGCTGTAGCATGGCCAAGAAACACACTCTTTAAGTACCTGCAAGTCACTAAATTAAATTCTTTCGACCAATATCTTGCATATATATCCAGCTGCCGTTTGGTCTGAATATTGGTACTTTCGTCGAATGCTAATGTTATTCCAGGTGAGCTGTCCGCAATATCCTTTATCAAGCATTTTTCAAAATATTTTGAAATCCCGTGTTTTAACACATACGCAACTTTTTTCTCTTTAAGCATCATTGATGAAGCAATGGCAGAATCGGGAAACATTTCTTTTAGTAAGTCAAGTGTGTCAGTATACGATTTAAAAGAAAAGTTTTCATTTGCTACATGCAAGGCCCAAAGAATTTCAGATTTTAAAACCTGATTTTCTTGACTTAAATCACCAGATGTAGCAGCCGTTTGTTCTTCTACCGTTTTAAAAATGGACTTGTTTTTAAATCTCTCATTAAATTTCAGGCGATGTTTTTTGCCTTTATGATGAGAACGTACTTGGCAAATTCCACTTCCGGATATTTCAAAATCTTCAGCACATAACATACACTTCGCGGAATATACATCTCCAGATACGGCTTCTAACCATTTTCCTATCAAAACACCATCCAGTTCTTTTTGCAACCAGGAATCCTGGTATTTTGTTAATCCTTTAGGCATGACTCCAAATTAGCGAAAAATGCACATGAATAAAAAAACCATCAAAAATTCTAAAACAACCAACGTTACTATTGAACACAGATGCAGCATGCACGTGAGCAATAAAAATAAGCACGAATCCCGCTTGATTCAGTTAAACCGGAATGATTGCTCTTCTTATTAACTTTTTCTCTTTCGTACGTTCTCGGTGAACTAGGAAACAAGTGGTAGGAGGAGCTACATTAAGCTCGACTGTGATTGGAAGAAAAGTACTGACGTCGGAAATGGCAGTTATTTTCAACCAAATAAGGCGAAGAAAAGTCGTGTGCTTTGACGGTCTCGAAATACTTTGTTATTTATGGAGTTAGCTCGCGAACGATGCATTTTTTTAGGAACAAGAACGAAATTTTAGGAAAATTTTAGGAATTTTAGGGGGAATGCGAACCCTGGGGATATCAAGATTTAACTATAATAAAATTAGATTTATAGAAGTTTGACTGAAAATACAAAGTATGAACGTATAATTACCACATGCTTGAATGCAACTATTGATTTACTGGAACCATAGGCAACAATACAACCATCAGCATCATCTGTGAGCTTCACTGATAACACAGAAAAATCTTCACAATCTGGATTTATTTCAACCGACGCTTTAGGTTGAACAAATTCACTAATATTTCTGAAAATAAGAATTTATCATAAGAAATAACGTAAACAGACGCAATGATTTAAAATAATAGTAATAGTTTAACAAATAAATATACATATACATACCCATTTAAAGCATGTTCAAATATATGTAGATGTCCATCTTTTGTCACAGTTGATAACATTAAAGGCTAAGAAGTGAAATAAAAAATATCAAATATTGCAACAAAATTTTAGTTCAATATTCACAAAAGTAGTAATATTTTTACGCACCTCCAATTATTAATTACTAAATGCAACTCAAAATGCAAAACCAAAAACACATGCATGGAAAATAATTTAACAGCCACACCCATATCCCATATGAGCAGGCACTTCCAACAAATTTTGTGGTGAAGTGCCTCACATGGGTTTTCTTCTGGAACAATGCTATGAAAATTCTGATTTTATCATACCATTAAGAATGAAACAGAGATTTTGACCAAATACCTAATATTCGGCCAGCCAAATAGTAACTATTTGGACAAATACTGAATATTTGGCTGAATACTTCTATATTTCAGGGTTTAAAGTTTTTAAAAAGTTAAATTTAAAAATAATTTTACATCATATTTAACACAAAGACAACCTTGATGAACAATATATTAATAATATAAGTATGTAATAATATTATAGTTGTTTATGTATAATTTGTTTTGAAGGTCTATTATCTGTTTGATGACATTATTTAAGCACTAAAATATGATTAAAAAGCAATCAAAAGTATTTTTATATGTGGTGCCGCGAAGTGTCATTACATGTTACTTATCCAAAAATCATAAGAGGTATACAAAACACAAATTATGTATATTTACACGTTTAAAGAATATGACTGCATCACTTAATTTCTTGCATAAAAATGTATATAGATATAACTTACTTTATCTTTTGAAGATACTTTAGAAATATCTATATCCTCAGGTGGAAGAAGCAGAGAAAACGAAGCTACGGATGCTTCAGATGCAGATGAAGTTAATGACCTAAAATAAATATACAACATGTTATAATTAACAATACTTATTATATTGGTTATCTGCAGTCATATTTTCGTTGGTAACCAAAAATTACTTTCAAATTCAAGTTTTTTTTTTTTTTTTAATGTTATTGCAATAATAATTTCAATGTATAAATAATGAACCAAATAACTGCTTAGATGTAAAACTAACAGAATGGCTTTTGATTTTCTAAACAAAAGCTACTTTTCTAAAAAATATTTTAACAAAAAGCTTTAGTTTCTTAGGATTACTTGATGTTTTGTTCTTTTTTGTACATGATTTAATAATCGTATCTTTATTGATTGTTGGCTACAATTGAGAAAATGTTCATGCAGAGTTGCTGTTTCATGTAATGTACAATATTTTTAATACATAAAAAGTGCCACTTTCAACTATTTTTACGTTTTATTTGTACCACTAATTACAAGCAAAAATCTCCATGGTAAATTCCTATAGCATGTGCAAGAGAACAGTAAAAAAATGTATTAATAAAATATAAAAATAGTTGTCAGTAAACCAGATATATTTTAAAACTAGTAAATCTACAGATCAGGAGCCTCAACGTCAGCTCTGAAAGTCAATGTTTTTTAATCCCACTTTTCATAATATTTAACATTTTACAATCTGCAAATTAAATGTTTAAATTGCTACATATATATATACGCATATAAAATAATTCAAAGGTTTCAGAAATTAGACACGTTAAATTAAGCACGGTTTATGCAATAATATTCTGAGATTCTTATGAACTTCTTATTCTATTTTTTAGATTACAAAATACATTTCTTCAGGAGGGCTCTGCTTCCCTGAAAATATTATTAAATTTCTAATCCCCGTAAATAATCCCCGTAATATTATTAAATTTATATTCGTGATTTCCTATTGCTTGTGTGGATGATTCTAGTATATCTTGGATTTCGTTCTACACAGTGGTTTTATTAGGATATGCAAAAAATTCGAAAATAATTTCATGTTATCCTAATACCTAAATAACAATATTTACTTACCTACCAGCCACGAAACACTCGCATCTGATAGATAAGTTGAATAATATCTCGTGTACAAAAGCAACTTATGGAAATGTAAACTGAATCTACTAAATTTCACTTATATCTATTTCAGAAATCTAGTTTTATTACAATTTTTGTTTCAGAAAAACAGTTTTGATGGTCATTCTGTAATATTTATTTTACCTAAGTACATCCTGATCTAACTCGATGGCAATAGCATATTAAAATCTCCCCAAAATAGGCTTATTTGGAAACTTTTAAAGCTATTGGGTAATCATTTATAATCATGCCCACTGCCAATTCACTAAATAGCAACCGTGATTTGGAGCTACAAAGTATTTTTTTATAACTTTTTATGATCTCAATTTCCAGTAATTGTGCTATTTCAGGCTGTATGGATGCGTTTTACTACGCTAATTTCTTTAGATTAACCCTCTCATTGTACAAGATATTATATCCTATTTTTAAAATACTAATTTTCAACCACGAAAAATCCACATCTCTTCAAGAAAATGAATAATATCTCATGTAAAAATGTTTCGCTTATCATTCTATAGTAGTTAAAAGGTAACTTGTATCAAAATAAATTCTCATTTATTTCAATAAAATATTAAAATCACTCAAAATTTTTTATTTTGCGAATAAAATATTGTAGCAAAATAGTCTGAGTTATTTGAATTTTATTATTTTGATATTCTTTGAAATATAGTTGCTAGGTTTTGATTAAATTAAAGAGGAAAATAAAAATAAATGCATTTTAATATTTGCAAAAAATGATAAAATAAAATGTATTATGTTATTAGAACAGATGTATAAAATTGCACAAAAAATTATACACCTAATTTAAAAAAATCTGACAAATGTATTAACAAAATTTCAAATTAATTTGAATAATTTAAGACCTGACTTGATAAATTTTAGCCTTCATAACTTACCGTTTAAATACATTAATCAAATGCAACATTTTATTTTCAACGAATGAAAAATTTCAAAATCGTCTGAATTCCCATAGGAAAGCATGACCTAAAAAGAAATGTTCTATATTTTCCGAACAAATGGACCAAATGTAACTAAAAACTATACAGCTAATTCTGGGTACCTCACCAACATACCTACCAAAAATCAAACTAATCGGATCATTTTTGTGGCAGTTATCGCAGAACAGACAGACAGAAACCAAAAACTTTTTGGGTCTCCACAGTGAGCCTCAACTGACCTTTCGGCAAAAAAATATCTTACAACGGCACATCTATTCATGTAATGGAAAATTTACTAAAACAAAGTAGAATACAACATACAAATTAGGCTTAAGATATTAGTTAAATTTGTCAACAAAAAAGTTTTCACGAAAATATGACAGGAGATAACCTTTTAAAACTACAAATAAGGAGAAAAATAAGTTACACTCACCAAGCATTTATTTTTGTATCATCAACTGCAGCAGAGAGAAAATATAAAGATTTCATTGAATCCACATTTACAGGTAATAATTTTATTATTTCAGTCGTATGACCTGAGAACTTCTAAATTAAAAATGGTAAAACATAAGAATAATGATTTAATAAATAACTTGATGCTTAGATATTTATCTACTAAAAGTACATTTAAAGAATAATTAAAAAAAAAAAAAAAAAAAAAACATTTTATTCTTCACTGTACACATACATAAAACAGAATCCTTCCAAAAACAACATTAATATATTTCTCCTTCATCACATGATCAAGTCTCTGGATATGATGAAGAAACTTCACTATGATTGATTATACATGTTTCTAGATTTTCAATTCTCTGGATATGATGAAGTAACTTCACTATGATTATAAATGTTTCTAGATTTATTATACTTTCAAATAACTATTTGCGTAAAATAATAGTATTCATCTGCTCTATTGTAAAAAAATATATATAATATTTATCTATACCTGTTTAAACAAAGGGAACTTATTTCACAATGATAACAGACACTCTCTCTACTTGATCAGTAATTTGAAGCTGTTGATTTAAGAACAATTTTCTACTCCAAATAAGAAAATGTAATTAATAGTGGACTCAAAATAGTAGAGTAAACACAATAGTTCTATAAACATAATTGTTCCAGTATATTTATTAAAAAAAATTATTTATCTGCAAATTAATTATTAATATATTATTGTTGTTTGAAGAATATTTATTCACAACATTTTACTGAAGTATGTAACTTTATACGATTAAATTATGAAGAGTAATATTTTTTTAAGTGCACTTAATCTTCTCTCTTATTTCATTAGCTAAATATTCATATTATGTTTAATAAAAATTATTTAATAGTGAGTAATGTATCTTTATTGTGTTCTTTTATATACTTGTTTCAACCAAAGATATAGATGTATATACATATATTATTTTAATTTTGGTGTGCCTAACAAGTAAAGTAACTTAATATCTCTCTATATTAAAAAAAAAGTAACCACCGCCACGGCCACTGCTGTCAATTAAGATTTTGTGGTCTTTCTGGACTAATATCCAGAAAACTATTGCAAGTAAAAATTTAAAAATTGGTGGTTTTATAAAGAAATGTTCGATAAACACGCTGAAGTAGACAGTTTTTAAATCGAAGAATTATTTTAAGAGATATTTACTATTAAAGCTGGTCAAAATAATTTTCTTATAAAAGTTTTATAGAAACGAAAACTATGCGCAGGAATTTAGCCATAATTTATAGGGATATAGTTGACAAGGTTGGGGTGTGCAGACTGCAATTATTTTTTCAATTTGACTCATTTTTTGAGGTTATATTTCAATTTTTTATTCAAAATTTTCATTATTTTGACGAAGATTTATTTCATATTTCATAAATTCCATTATTTGAATCGTTGCCAATTTGTAAAATAGCGCATGTAATAATATTCCCTTTCAATTAAGAAATGTATTTACACAAGACTATTAAAAACAGAAATAAAACTTTAAAATAATATTTAAATGATCACGTGTTAAAAGCAATAAATGTAGAAAATGATGGAATAAAAAATATACTTGTGCGTGAATATTAAAAAGATAAATAATTAAATTATCCCGCGTTTTCAAAGCATTAAGTAGAGTAAGATTGATTTATTTCGACAAAATATTTTATCTATTATTGCAAATTTTAAAACAGCGTAATTAATAATATTTCCCTTCAATTAAAAGCTATATTTTTACGTTTAATAATTAAGTTTAAATCAACGAAATAACTAATAAATTGGTAAGATATACATAAAAATACAGATAAACGTTGAATTAAAGATCACTCGATGACATAACTACCACGCGTAACACATCTGGTATCAATTGAATGCGACGCCACAGATATGCACTTTTGGCTTTAAATCCTATATTTTGGCGACAGTTCTTTTCTTTTATAGAAAGTAGCAGTCGGGATAATGGAGTAATACCCAATTTTCTATTAGCATTGTTATAAAATTTCCCGATGCAATGACATTGCTTACTTAACCATTTTGCACAAGTTGATTTTCAAATGTTTAATTAACCTTATTTTATCAACAGTTGTTAGCTGTCTCGACAGCAGTTGATTCGGCTTTAAAATCTCTTGGTTAAAAGAAAATGAATGGAAACCCGATTAAAGCAGATATTACAGCAAGCAGCCGATTACAGCAGGTCGTTTAATTATAATTCAATCTTCCGCAATCGTTTTAAGGTTGATCAAATCAGGGTGATTTTACAGTTTGTGGTGTCAGAACGGGGGTTGGCGAGCGTAGCTTGTAGGGGGCAGAGCCTCCTAGTTTGATAAAAGGAATTTTAATTCATGAGTAAATTACAATTAAGTAATTTTAAATATGATGAAAAGAGTTCATTTGATTTTAGGTATGAAGAGATATATATATATTATCAATGGAAATTGAACATGAAAAATTTATTAGATAAAATATAATAATTAAGAAAAAGATTATATTTAAATATTCTTGAAGCACATCACCCCATTGCAAATATTTACAGACATAGGTTTTGTCTATGATGAAAAATAATGTCCTCTTGTTCAGGTAAATCCAATGTTTATTTAATTATCCATCATGCTGAATATCTTTTATATTTCCTTTTTAATATCTTTTACAACTCAAATGTTACTTACCACTATATGATTTCTTCTGGCTATATTAAATAATATTCTATTTCCCTATTTGAAATTCTCAAAAATTTTAAGATATATTAATTTAAATTATTATTCTAAATTTATCTATCCACCTTTTTATAAATTATAAAATTCCATTTTCTTTCTTTCTAATAAAATAGATTTTTTTTTCTTTTCCAATTATGGTTTATAAAATTATGATAAAAATGATAGTTTTTACTTTTATTTTAGCTATTATCCCTAGAAATTGTAACACCACTGAGCTGAGTTTAGTTCAGTAAAAATATAAAATACTTAGGTGTTTCAGATCACATTTTCTACACAACAAAGTAACATCTTCAAAACTAATTGTTGTTAATACCTTACTGAGTTTTTATAAAATTATTATAGTGAATATTTTATAGTGATCAAACAATTGTATATCTAAGATACAATAAAAAGAACAGGAAGATTATAGTCAGAAAAATCTGATCAAGTCATAAAACAAAGTTCCCAGCACACTCTTTTTCCAAGATAGAAAGTAAGAAGTAAGAGTTTAGTAAACACATTTTTAAGGACAAAATTTGGTACTTTCAGGTTATAGCAGCCGGCGAGACTGAATCGTCAAGTGATAGAGATATATTGATAAATTAGGTATAAATTCGCGTCAAATGTCACAGTCTTAAAAAAGCAGGTCGTATTTATGCTATCATATTAATTTTTCTTTGATGTTCCAGAACATATTTCACTTTTTTTTTTTTTTTTTTAATTGTATATTGAAATGTTATTTTTTCTTTAATTGCCTGCATTTATTTTAATAAATATAGAAACAATCTTTGATTTACTGAGTACTGATGTGAAATGAATGCAATCTCATTTTCTAGCTTTTACTAAACAAACTATTCTGCAAAAATGGCCATGATATGAAACTGTATGTTACCAATGATGAAGCTATTTGGAAATGCAACATAATTAATAGAATGTATTAACCTTCTCATCACCATGAACTGATATATCCGTTCACTAAGCTGTGGTTTTCACTGCAATAGAAGCATTATTTAAATCAGGGTTGGCAGGTTTTTGACGGTTTAAACTGTCACGTCAAAAACCTTGTCGAAAGCCTCATATAGTACATTGATATATAAAATTTCACATTAAATGTCACACATATATACAACATTACATGTAATGTTTAAAATGTCATTATTACTGTGTATGAATAATTAATATGTAGTAACATATTATTGTTAAGTGCAATTTTTTAACTCGGTAAAATTTTTATTTAATTTTTTTGAGTAAATTTGTTAAGTAATTATAAGATTTGGAAGCGCCCACATGAGCTGCATATTTTTTCTCTTATTTAAAAAATCTGAAATGTCCTATTAATTTAAAACAATATCATCATCTTTCTGCAGCATGGCTTAAAGGGTGTAAAGAACAAATAAAACCCCAGCTGGCCAAGCAATACTCGCTAAAATAGTCAATTAACTTGCTTTGAAACTTTTTTATACAATAGGAAAATAGTGGAAGAGCATGAGGATGCAATGGATATTGGAATTTCTCAACTGATTAATGATTTTAATTTATTAATTTATATAAACAGTGCAAAGATCGTTTACTTCAGGTAAAACCCATGGGTGCTGCATTAGACATTCTTCAATGAGGTACTGTTGCAATTAATTGAGGGGGTTAGAATGACAGTGGAGTAAGTGAAAAATTTGATAAATCTAGGTAACCATATTTTTGCTGAACGTACATTAATTTTTTTACAGTGCGACAGTCAAATAAGTCATATTTAACTTAGGGAGTCGCTAGAGGGAAAAAAAAGTTAGACCACTTAATACAAAGATATGACAAGTTTTACAAAACCCTTCATTTCTCAAATTACTAAATAAAATATTGACTTATTACAGTCATTCTAACCCCCTCAATTGCTGATGCATGTCATGTTTGAATCAGTATCAGTTGTTCTAAAAAAAATTTCACCTAAGCCCCATATTTAAACAGTGCGTAACAGAATGGATCAAATCATGAAACCATATCATTTTATGATATATATTTTTCATCCCAACCTTAAGGGTGAAGGGTTGACCGATGCACAAATTGGTTCAGCTTGCATATGAGCTACAGAGAGAATCGATGGTTGTTTACCCAGGTTGATCGCCTACAAAGCTGAAGAATCTCTTTTCCCTCTTCCTTATTTCAAGCTACAGGGAGGAGAGTTAACCCCATGACTTGGTGGAAAGGTATCATTAGATGCAAGATGCAATAGTTTTTCAATTAAACCTGCCTCCAAACACTGAACTAGCAATGCTTTGGCTATCAAGTCCTGCTAGCTCAGCATCAATTGAGAGAGTATTTTCAAACTTTAGCTTTATACATTCTAAACTCAGAAATCTGTGTTGTAAATAAATGTACAAAACTGGTTATGTGCTACAGAATGCAGTGGGGTAAAATTGATCTGGGTTATTAATTGTACAATAATTTTTCTCGAACTGAAAAATAAAAATATTTTATTACAATTAATACCGTAAAATCCCGTTAATCCGCCCCCTAAACGCTACAAAAAATCTTAAAATAATCAGGAGGGTGCTTACACGGTATTAAAATTGTAGTATATGATATTCATGGGTGGTTGTGGAGGGTGGGGGGAGATGCTAATAGCTGATCGTCGCAAAGTATGCATTATTTTAATAAAGTGACAAAAGAAAAATATTTTGAAAAGAATATTATTTACAAAATAGAAAAACAGTATAACTTCAAGATTAATGGCGATTTCGGATTATAGAAAATTCTGGATTTCAGAAGCTTTGAAACTGGAATGCATTTAGATAAATAATAACACTAATATCTTTCACTAATATGGTAACAGAAAAATAAAAGGGACTTAATAATTTAAAATAATTAAAAAAACACTGAGAAATTGCAGTTGAAAATGTCCTGAAATACTTTCTAGAAATAGTAACATTTGATGTGGTGTCGCCATCTATTATAAATTAGGGAGATTAAATAACCCTTTTTTAAAAAAAAAAAATCATGATTTCCTATCTATAAATGCTAAATAAATAATACAAATCACAAAAATTGAGAGCAGACAGAACGAATCGGTAGGGTTGCCAGATTATTAAAACGAAAAACATTGCTACCACAAACATAGCACAAAATAGGCTACAAATTCGACTGTGACGCCATCTACTGATCAATCAATCGATAATTTTTTTGGGATTGGTTTTCATAATAACGTTAAATATGACTGTAAATTCTCTGATAAAATAAATAGATGTTTTTTTTAATCAAATATTTTACACACAGCATCAAATACACATTTTTTAACTTATTTCATGAGAAACATTCACTATCGATATTTTTATTATCTTCATATCGCCATGGAGATAAATTTACAGCAAAACTAATGTTTGGTTATATTGCTTTTTTAGATTGACAGTGGTTGAAGTTGTGTATGTTACTTTTGTGTTCGTACACATTTGCGATATATCAAAGAATCGTCTTGCCTTTCTGATCCGTCGTAGAAAAAAAAAATAAAACACTCGTGAGATAAAATTTTTGGTGTTGATCTTGATGTGTGCAGCGAAAATTTCTTTTGGGGGAGGGCGCTTTCTCGGGATTTTTTGAATTTTCTAATTTGTTTACAAAGTGGGAGGGGGGGGGGGGCGCTTAATCGGGAAGGGCGGATTAACGGGATTTTACGATAATTAAATTTTTTTTTTTTTAATTAAAAATTACTATAATTTTAAATAAAAGATACATAAATCATTATGATATTTCATGTATACCAATTGTTGTTAAAAGTTCTAAAGGGTGTTACATGTTTTCGACGGCTAAAACCAATTTATGACAGTTTAAATCAGTTTTTGATGCTTGTCATGTCGAAAACCAGTTTTTGACATCAAAAACCCAGCCCTGATTTAAATTAATATAATTCTACAAATATAAAACAGTTTTAAAAAATTGAGTAATGATTAATACTCTCAAGGACTATATTCACAGGTAATTAAGTTTTTTAGATCGTGTTGGAAAAATAATTTTTTTTTTAGCATTAAAAAAAAATAAATAAATAAATACAGAGATAACAACATTACAATTTTGCCCTTTTGCTCGGCGGTCAGAAGGTTAAAAAAATGTTGGAAATTAGTTTATTGGTTCGAGAATATTGTTTGTAACTGTTTAAAGCTTATATACTGTTGAACAGAGGTGCATTTCAAAATCCATAAAATGGCGCAAGAAACAGATACATATGAGTGAAAATGTGACAGTAGATTGGAATAGTTACATGAGAGAAGTCTGTTCCCTACACCCAATACAATGATTTAATGGATGAATTAGTGGTGACAATAAAATTATTGCGATCCATAAAAGTTTGTTTGTACATTGGAAAAACAACAGCAGCAGGATACTTCCACAACAGTGGATTTTTGGAGGCATATGCCTGGAAAATGGTGAACTCTTCCTCGTTCAAATCCAAATAGAAATGCTAGTACACTGATCAAAAAATTTGTGAACATGTAGAAAATGGATCAATAATCTACACTGACTGCTGGAAAGGGTACAATTCAGATGAGCTTGAAAGAGATATTTACAATTACTTTACTGTGAACCAACCATAAGTACAATTTTGTTAATCCAACAATAGATGTTCATACACAACATGTTGAAAGAATGTGGGGTTCTGTTAAACGGAGCAATAAAATACAATGAGGCACAGCTCATCATCACCTAAAATCGTATCTTACAGAATTTATGTGGAGAAAATACCCAAGGGAAATTTTTTTTTTATGATTTATTAAAAACAATTTTGGAAATATGGCTTATAATGTAAGACATAACATTAAAAAGTTGTTACACTTGTGAAACATTGTAAGAAATTGTTATGAATTTGTTAAAAAACATTGTAATACATTCTTATTAATATAAAACATCGATATATTTAAAGCGAAAAGCGCATTCATTCACATTCACTTTTCCACAACAAAATCGTCTCATTGCCCACATGCTTCAACTTTTTTTAAAGGTTTCTCCCCTCAGAAACAGGAAACGTGTTTAGCCAGTTTAGCCTAGAGGGATTGAAAACAGATTGCATAATATGGCCATTGCATTGAAAGCTTTTTTTTTTTTTTTTTTTTTTTAAGAACTCATGTTTTCACTACTAAATATGCATTTTTTTTGCAAAATTTTAAAGAGAGCTTGGATACAGTCACATTTATAACCGATTGATATTTCAGGAAGTTCAGAAGATGAGAACTATTTTTTTTTAATTATTGCTATGCTAAAGGAGCCGACGTGAAAACAAACAAACAAAAAAGCGAGAAGAAAATATTTCTTTTACAACTAGACAACAATATTTTTTCAAGAAATTTTTACACGGACTGTAAAACTGTTTTATTTATAACCAGTAAAGATTTCAGAGTTCGGACAAAAAGAACTTTTTATTTTAAAACTATGAAACGACCCTACGTGAAAAAAAAAAAGGAAATGAGCACTTTTATCACTAAACATCAATATTTTTTCGTGAATTTTTCATTTAAAAATATAATTTCATACAAAATCGGGCAAAAGATATAAATAATAAAAACTTGATTTTTTTTTTTTATTTATAATCACAGGCCCAGGCGGGCCAGCTAGTTATATTTTATTGCAATGGAATTTATTTTTGTAGGTCTATATGTACGTTCTCTGTTCACACTTCATGAGATTGGCTGCCTTGGAGAAATTGACTGCAATTTGGTGTAATCGTAATTATGGGGGCCACTATTCCCCAATTTTTTTTTCTTCTGTGAAACAATATATAGAACAAAACAAATAAATTTATACATAAAATAAAACTAAATTTATGTATGACAAAATAAAAATAAATTTATATAATAACAAAATATAAATTTATTTTTCCACTTCCTTTATTTGGCATAAAAAATAGGACTTTGACAATTTTTAAAGTAAAAGATTTTAGGTTCCATTAACCAAAGCTGTATTAACTTTTTATTGTTATTAACACATACAGTTTTATATATAAAAAGCTAATAAAATGTTATTCAAATATAAATTTATATCATTGAAAACTAAATGAAAATTTTCATTAAAAGTAGTTAACAACAGACAGGTAAGTTTATTTAGAAGGATTTTTTAAGAATTATTGGCAAAAAATAAGAACTTATAAAGTGAGTGCATTAGAAATAAAGTAAAAATAAGGCCTTATAAGCATTTTCTAAGGACCATGGGAATCCTATAAAATGAGAGAAAGAGCACAGGTCGATGCAGGTTTTATTTTCTTGAGGCCCATTTTGTGAAAAGTAAAGGTTATTTTTGTGAAAAATAACATTTTGTAACAAAAATTGAAATCCAGTTAATCAAATTCGAACCAAGCATTTATAAACAAAAACTTTTTTAAATCCTTTTGCTGAAGTTTTCCTTTCTGGTGAACTTGTTTGTTTACAATTTACACATTTTAAAACATCGCAAAATAATAAATAGTAAGTTTTTATGAAATAGAATTTTGTGAAAGGGCCTATTTTATTAAAAGGAATTTTGAGAAGGGGCTCATTTTATCAAATCGATTTTTGTAAAGGGGCTCATTTTATTAAATTGATTTTTATGATGGGACATATTTTATTAGATTGATTTTTGTGAAGGGGCCTGTTTTATTAAATATATTTTTTGTGAAGGAGTCCTAAATAGGCCCCAAATTTTGTCTGGATCGACCCCTAAAGAGACAATCATAATTTATAAATGTTATCTTTAGTTAAAATGTTATTTCAACAAAAATGAGAAAAATTTGATGACCAACTAAAGTATTCTAAAAAAAAAGATTGCATCTAAAAATTAATTTTTTAAATAATAATTTAACATTGAATTTAGTTTCACAAGTAAATTGTGTGCCAATCTCAACATGGAAAACATTGTCAAGAAAATGGGACCCAAGTACCCAATATATAGACTGAATGCAATTTATAAGGAGATAAAAATAGTATAGAAAAGGAATATTTACTTTCAAAACTGTCTTTTTAGAAATACTCCACCACAAGATTTCTATACTAGATGAAAGTAAATTTTCATCATCAATCACACAGATTGAAGAAACAAGATTTTCACCAGCTTTCCACTTCCTGCAAAAAAAATATTTTCTAATTTCATTTTAGCATACAAAATAAAACATATCTTCAAACACAAGTATCAGCTGGCAGGTTCTTTTTTACTTTCTCATTTGAATTTGAATATTTTTAAACTATTATTTTTTGCAAAGGTAGCTGAGATTTATCTCTAATATGAGTATGGTTTTACTATGTAATATATATTTTTTTCCTTCTGTGTAATAGTTTTATAATTCAAATAAAATGTTTATTTTTTTATGTTTTAAGAAGTGATATATATTATGAAATATTTATCATTATTTTACTAAAATGTGCACTTAAGTTACAAAATTAATAGTAGATTTATACAAGAGAAAGGGAGCAATCAGAAAGCGAAGGATTATTATCAGTCTTCTAAAAATTGCTGTAAATTTGGAAAAGTTTCTGCGAACAGTTTTTGCGTTCATCAATATTCTCAGACTTTATTTGTGATTAAACAACATACAGAATAAAGCAGGGTTGGCCAATTTTTGCATAAGTGGAAAAAACCATGGAAAAAACCATCCCGGCAAAAATACTTCTTGCCAAAATTTTTGCCACTGGTAAAAATTACTAAGAAATTACAAGGTTTTAAGGATTTTATTTTAATTACATGATTAAAATCAGTGATTTAAATTACAATTTTGATCAACTGTTTCTTTTGTAAATCATTAAAAATATATTCTAAAATTTCTGTAAATGAAATTTTTAACATCAACAATTGACGTAATTTTTTTGCACTTCTAAAAATAGTTCAACATTAGCAGATGCTTGTCATTAGTGATGTTCTTTAGTAAAGAATCCTGTTTTGCAGAGTCATATTGCCATAGTCAAAAAACATTTCAACCAAGCAGTTCTACCATTATCATTTAGTCATATATTTATTACATCCAAAATAGAGGGAGGAATTATTGAATTATGAACAAAAGGAGAAAGCTCGAAAGTGGTTGTAAGGAGTAGATCATGACTACTATAAAATTTGATATGAAAGAATCGCAAAAACATACTTTACTGCTAATGTTGTTGAATCAGTTACAACTCACAAATGGTGGAAAAGTATTTCATCTGTTTGTGACATATCAAAGAATTTTTGTGAACTAATTACTCACTCATTTGCAAATTTGTTACCCAAGTTATGCTGCTGTTGAAAGAGGGTTGGGTTGATTTATGACGGCCAATTATCAACACGAGGGATATAGGCCCTAGGGGAGAGTGCCCTCTGTGGGGGTCTTTTTAAGGGATCCTAACTGCTGTTGAAAGAACAATTAAAAAATGTTCTTTTATTCATTCTGATATCAAAAATAAACTTTCTCTGGAAACTTCCACGAAATTTTTAATTTGCTATGCAATGTTAAAAAAAGACTAATGCAGTAATTTTGTGCTCTGTTTAACTTTGAAATGTCTTTCTTTAGATGTTTTACTTTAATAAAATAAAAATGTAAATTTGTAGTTTTATTTTTATGGTTTTGTTATTCATTATTAATTGATTAATTATAAATACTTTTTAAGTTAAAAAATCTTCAAATATTTTTTTTTTTTTTTTCATTAAGGTGCAAAATGTAAAAGGTGAAAATTGAACTATATAATGCCATTCTAATTTTATTTTTCCATTTTTGCCACTTTTTTTTCGTTTCTGCCTGTTTTTTTTTTTTTTTTTCACTTTTTGCCACTGTCCTGGCAAGAAGGCATTTTTGCCAGCAAAAAACCAACCCTGGAATAAAGAAATTTTTTAATCTACATGAAAAATAAAGAGTAAAAGATTTGAAAAGTTTACTTTTAAAAAAACCTATATATATATTATGTTTTTCATGACAATTTGAATAGAACTTGAAAAAACTAAACATAATATAACATTGGGCAGGCACAAAAATGCAAGTGGACAAAAAATAAAAAGTTGAACTCTACAGAAATTAGAGATGTAAAATTTCCGGAAATTTTGAAGTGGCAGAAAAAAAGTTTTTTTCTGGAAATTTTGGAAAAATTGATTTCTTACAAATGTTTCTCAAAAATCAGTTACTTTTTCTTAAGAAATATAAAATAATAAACATTTTTTAAATTTCTGCATACTAAAGAAAATATTTTTTTTCTGTTTACATGAATATATTACAAAACAGCACACAAAAAAAAAAGCTTTTAAAAGTTAGCCTTTCAGTCTCAGAATTTTCACAGTAGCTTTTCTTGCTTAATTTAACACCATTGTAATATATCATGTCTCTGTTGAAATGATTTTTCAGTTGCATTTATTCAATTACCAGTAGAGATAATTTAAAAAAAATAACAAAAAAAAAATCTTATGAGTTTCAACTAATATTACTGCAGTTTGAAAGAAAATTTGGTACTTCTCTATTATCCCGTCGACCACTTTTCATAACAAAAAACTATCGCCAAACTGTAAGATTAAACAGCAAAAATGCAGTCCCATATACTTGATGTCAGAAGAATTATACGTGTCTGTTATGTCATCAAGTGGTTTTTAATTCGACATTTGCGTGCATTTTTCATTATGTTTTACTGCTTTATTATTTATTTCATTAATTAAAATAATAATTGTGTCCTTAAATACTTATATTTTTATTTATTTATTTATTTTGATATTCCAATGGCAACGTTCTCCCGTTTATTTGCCGTTACAGTTTGGCGATAGTTTTTTGTTATGAAAAGTGGTCGACGGGATAATAGAGAAGTACCGAAAATTTAAATCTCCTCTACTTAGTATTGCTTTGTATATAAATGACATTTTAAAGAAACAAATTATTGTAGTTGTGACATTATAAATATTATAATTTTTATATCGTCTATTGCATAAAAATTGATAATAATTTATAATATTACAGTTTGTTTTTCATACAATTAGAATTTTCATTTCTTGTGTATTTAGTTTTGGTATAGCTTCCCAGTCTAAACTTAAACCAACCAGATGTTTTGGTTTTAGACTCTTAATATGAAATTAATATATATATGTATGTATATTTCTTTAATGAAATTTATAAAACAGGTGAATTTTTTAATACTTCGAAACATTTAGTTGAAAACAATTTTTATCAGAAAATTTACATTTTTTTTGCAAAGTTTATTTGTATGCATTTATATTAAAAAAAAAAAAATACAGTTAGACAAGTCTTAAAATCTATATTTAAGGAAAAGGAAGAGAAGAGAAAAAAGCTTGAAAAGACTAAATGATTTCAATTGCATGTTATTAAAAAATAACTTATTTCTAATAACAGTTAAATATTTCTGGCGATTATTATCTGATTGAAAAATCGCAGCTATGCCAATAAAAATAAATGCATGTTTCAAATTTTATAAATTTCTGGTATATTACTGAAATAATTTTGTACATGAATTTTCGTTTTTAACAAGAAAAGTTGCATGGGTCCGCTTACATTTTTTTTTTTCACCTGATCCTGTTTTTGAGAACATTTTGTATAAAAAATATTGCCTTATTAAAAGAATCATAAAATTGTCATAAAACATATAATCAAAATTTTGTGAATTAGATATTATAGTTATTAGGGTTTAATCTAGAGCTAGCCAAATAGCTAAAAAGCTAATTGAAAGCACCTTTTGCACCCAAAGCATTTAGTGGATTAGCCAAATAGCAACAGCCAAAAAAATATATATAATTTCCATTTTGTTGTTCCTGCCTTTCGTAAACCTGCAGCTGCCGCGTGAAAAAAAAAATCTCAAACCACCTCTGTCCCAGCAACTCACTTCAAAATTTGTCTCGTCCTCTATGTGCAAGCATTTTACAAATAGTATGACGTCATTTGCATTAAACAAGTATTGAGGAAATTAAAAGAGTTTTTTTATTTTTTGTTGATGATCCCAACTTAGGAAATGAAACCAAAACGGTTCATGAATGGAAGTTGTTCAGGCAGGTTCTGGCTACAAGGGGTAAAGAAATGAAACCAGCTGATTGTATTCTTTTTCCATAAAAATGGCATTACTGACATGCTTCCCAATGTGACTTCTTTGTATGAATTTGTAGCAACAATTCTGTTGTCTACAGCAGATTGTGAAAGGGGATTGAGTCTCGTGAATATAACAAAAACTGACAATCAAAAATTTAAGTAACTTAATGGTGATTAATTTGGAAGGGGAAGTTTGAAAAGAATTTCCATTTAAAAAAACATTTGATGTGTGATGTATGGCCAAATCTCGAGAGGGTCAATCTTACAGAGTGATGTACTGTTCATATATTGTATAATTACAAATAATACTCATTTATACAGAAATTTTGTATAAATAAAAGTTTTTTTTTTTTCTTGGCTAAAGCTATTTTTATTTGGCTAACAGTTATTGGCTGCAATTAGCCAAAAAGCTACAAATCTCTTTTTCCTAGATTAAACTCTAGTTATATTTAGGTTCTTATTTAGATATTTTTAATAAGGTCCTTCATAAATACAGTAGTGGCCAAAATTGTGGAAACCTTTTGGAAAAAATGCTTTTTTGTAGTTTGATGGCTCATAACACCCAATATTTCTTAGTAATACCATAAAAGCTATATACCACTGGAAAGATAATTTACTCAAGAATATCATGCAATACAGTTTGATCAATTATGATTATTTTATGAAACGCGATAGCCAAATAATCAGAAAAGGCAGTAAAATCTGGTTAGGTTGATGATAATGATTTTTCTTTTTCTTGAACGTAGCCAATCCATATGAATGTTTGGAGTGTCAGACAGATTCTATTTTATTGGTAATGTGTCCGTCAAAGCTAGGGTAGGATTTCAAAAATATATATATGCCATATTTTGGTCCTTAAAGGAGGACTTTTATCACTATTTTTATGACTGCTGTCAAGTTGCTAAAGTTCTTTGTCACCTTAATTAGTAAAGCATAATAAAATTAACAAAACATCATAAACAGCTAAAATAACAAAAAAAAAATTTACAATTATAAAATTTTCTGTGAATTTCCACGAAAATGCGGAAAACTTTCATGTCTGGTATTCAGGCATGAGAGTGGGTAAAGAACAAAAAGTCTGAAAATACGTGTAAGCTCAAAATTTTTAAAAAACTGAAAAACCACGCGCAAAACCATATTTTGCCCAAAAGGAAAAAATGCATAAAGCTATATTACTCAAATACATCACAAAACAGTTTTTAAAAATAAAATTAAAAATGCAATTACTTCTCATAAATACACAACATTAATGTATAATAATACTACATACTTATATTAGAATAATTTTACTACAACAAAAAATTATTTACTTAATGTTTTCTATACATCTATAAGTCCTATAAACTGTTAAGTTTTATGTACAGTAGTTCTGATTTAAAACATCAAAGTAATCAAAATGCAGAAATAAAGAAAAAATACAAATAACTCTTACAACTTTTTATTATTATTTACTATACAGTAAATTTCATTACAAGAGTGCCTTCATATTTATACTAAACATTATTTTAATTATAAATTATAAGTACAGAATTTATGTTTTTTTTGCAATATTGACAAATACCACAAAGTAAAACTTAAAACAGACTTTTTTCCAGTATTATATAGAATTTCACTTTTGCAGAGTTGCCAAGTTCCAGAGGGTGAAAATAAAGAGATTTTTAAAAAGAAATCAGGAGAGTTTTCTATGACTTTTTTTTTTAAATGCAAACATAAAATAATCATAAAAATTAAATTAATTTTAAATAATATTAAAGTTGTATATCCATATATTTAAAGCTGTTTGGTAATTCTGTCAAATCAAATATTCCATCGAAATTCGACCGAATACGCATGCGTCAAAAAATCAACGGCCAATGAGGTGAGGGTCTATGACTGTCTCTACAAACGTGTTTGGGATCGTATCATCTGTTGTTTTTTTCTGTTGTCACGTTGCGTTAAACCTAGGAAGATATTTATCTAGAACTCACTGTGGAGTGTTTAGAAGGTATTTATTTTATTTATTTATTTTATTTATTGTAATTTGTATGAATACTTAGGTGTCCATTTCGGATTTACTGTTTAAAAATGAATATAGGCTCATACGTTGGCGAAATCCCGATGGAAATTTTTTTTTTAGATCTCTATCATTTTGTTTATATAGTACAGAAAATAATTATTCAAACGTGTAGAACACGTAATACAAAATTGGACCACTTATGGTCTGTTTATTATTGGGAATGAATCTTATGGTGTTCCGATTGATAATGAAAACGATTATGTAAATATAATGTCAAAAGACAGTACGCACGGTAGTAATATTTTTATTATTATGTGTTCGAAAAAAGCAGAATCTGAGCATCTGAATATAAGTTATAAAATAAACAGAAATATATTATCTCTATTCGATTTAAAAGTTTTGTCATTACATAAGTGGGCTATTTTATTTGTAAAGAGTATGTATGCATTATATTGTTTGTATGTATACAAATCTTTATAATGTTTTGATTTGCAAACTCTTAATATTTGAATGTTTACATTATATTTGTTTGTATGTATACAAACAATATATGTATACAAAGAAGTATATATACAAACAATGTATAATGTATCATGTAACAATATTAATATTTACATTGTATTGTTTGTATATATACAAATCTTGAATGTTTTAAATGGGCAAATTTGTAATGTTTTTTTATGTTATTTTTTTTAAATGTCAAAAAAAGATAAATTTTCAAACTTGGTATAAAAAACTTGAGTACTTTTCTATTATCCCATCGACCACTTTTTATAACAAAATACTATCGCCAAACTGTATGATTAAATGCCAAAAATGCAGTCCCATTTACTTGATGTCGAAAACATTATACGTGTTTTTTATGTCATCAAGTGGTTTTTAATTCAACATTTGCGTGTATTTTTCATTATGTTTATTTGATTTATTAGTTATTTCATTAATTAAAATAACAATTGTATCCTTAAATTCTTATATTTTATTTATTTATTTTGATATTCCAATGACAACGTTCTCCCATTTATTTGGCAATAGTTTTTTTTTAATGAAAAGTGGTCGATGAGATAATAGAGAAGTACCAAAACTTAATTACGTATATGAGTATATTCTTTGACAGTATTAATCATTACTCGATATTTTAAAACTGCATCATATTTGTAGAATTATATTAATTTAAACAATGCTTCTATTGAAGTGTGAAGAACCATGTACCTCTATGAAGAACCATATATTTACATAATTGTCTTCATTAGCAATCGGAACACCATAAGATTCATCCCCGATAATAAATGGACTATAAGTGGTCCAATTTTGTATTACGTGTTCTACGATATTTTTACATACATTTGAATAATCATTTTCTGTACTATATAAACAAAATGATAGAGATCTAAAAAGACAATTTCCATCGGGATTGATTTCGCGAACGTTAAAAGAGCCTAAATTCATTTTTAAACAGTAAATCCGAAATGGACACCTAAGTATTCATACAAATTATAATAAATGAAATAAATAAATACCTTCTAAACACTCCACAGTGAGTTCTATATAAATACCTTCCTAGGTTTAACGCAAAGTGCAAGAAAAACACAACAGGAGATGATCCCAAACACGTTTCTAGAGACCGTAATAGACCTTTACCTCATTGGCCGGTCCTACCGGAAGATTTTTTTACGCATGCATATTGGGTCGAATATTGTTGAAACATTTGACAAAATAAGCAAACTGCTTCCACCTAGGTATTTATACACAATACAACAAATAAAATAAATGCCTTCAAAACCCTTTTGATCATCACATCAGCGTGCAAGACAATTTTTTTACCGGAAACCGTTTGATGAATTTCATTATTTTTCCGTTATCGATTGACAAATTTTACGATTTTACCGCTAACGATTGCTGAATTTCACAATTTATCGACTATTGATTAACGAATTTCATGATTTTTTCCATGAACATTTGTCGAATTGCACAAAAAAAATTAAAAATATCGTCAAATTGTCTCGGGTAAAAAAATTTTGAATATTGTCAAATGCCATCGAGAAAAAAGTCTCTTTGTCAAATGATTTTGAAGAAAAAATCAGGAAATTCACAAAATGATTTCGGAAAAAACTTCACCAAATGGTTTCAAAATTCTTTGAGTGACAGCGGGAAAAAAATTTTCATTTTACATTCAATCATCGCAATTGGCGAGTGTGACTAAGTTTAGCCAGTGGTGGCAATAACATCAATCACCAATTTCCAGTATTACTCGCCGATTGGTGAATGTTAATTTTGTCTTATATCACAAACTGTATTTACATATACTACTAGATATAATGATTATGAACCATGATTTTTCTGTTATTGGGCGAGATTCATGTTTTATCAGCAATTCTTTGACGAAATTAGTGTTTTTTCAGCGATCCTTTGAAGAATTTCGCATTTTTTTCACTATCCTTAACGAAATTCGCATTTTCCAGCAATTCTTTGATAAAATACATTTTATTCCGCAATTTTTAGACGAAATTTAGTAAAAAAGCGTGATCTTTTGGTGAAATTTCCTTTTTTGCGATTCTTTGACAAAATTTGCTTATCTTTCGCGATCCTTTTGCATAATTACGTTTTTTCTGTGGTCTTTTAACAAAAGTCATGTTTTCCCATGATCCTTTGATAAAGTAGTGTTTTTTCCTCAATCATTTGACAAAATCTGTTATTTTCCCCCCGCGAAGATTGGTTAGATGTTTTTAGTCTGCAGGTGCCCTAAAAAGTCTGTGACGCCCGTTGCTGCATCGCACACATTCTTCCATGGGGCATCGAACGAAGTAAATTCAACCTAAAGAATCATTGTTTCATTCCTGACATTTCTCGAAAGAAACAACGTTCAACTCATTGACTGAATTGTAAAGGGCGAAATGTGTCAATTAGCAGAAAGTGCGCAATTTGTTCGTTCATGGAAAAAATCGTGAAATTCGTTAACCGATAGTCGATAAAATTCGAAATTCGTCAATCGATAGCGGAAGAAGTGCAAAATTCATTAATCGACACAGTGGAAAAATCGCAAAATTCATCAACTGGTTTCGGGAGAAAAAATTTTCGAATATCGTCGAATGGCTTCGAGAAAAAAATTCACAATCTGCCAATTTCGGGGATGAAATTTGCCAAATGGTTTCAAAATTTGTTACGCGACAGCAGAGAAAAAAATCTTTTTCCATTCAATCATCGCAATTGGTGAGTGTGACTATTATGTTTGACCAGTGGTGGCAATAAAGTCCATTGCCAAATTTTCAGTATTACTCGCTGTTTGGCAAGTGCTAATTTTGTCCTATACTTCAAAACCCTTTTGATCATCACATCAGTGTGCAGGACAATTTTTTTTACGGGAGACCATTTGATGAATTTCGTGATTTTTCCGTTATCGATTGACCAATTTTACTGCTATCGATTGTTGAATTTTATAATTTATCAACTATTGATTAGCGAATTTCATGATTTTTTCCATGAACGTTTGACGAATTACGCAAAAAAAAATAAGAATATCGTTAAATTGTCGTGGGTAAAAAAAAATTTAATATTGTCAAATGCCTTCGAGAAAAAAATTGCAAGTTGAAACGGCTGTGACCTCTTTTTCATGTTATGCATCTCCGGTGTCCATCCCCCCCCCCCAAGTGGGACACTTTTCTAAATTTTGCACACACCCCTCATGTGATATATCGGTGGAAAAGTCTTTGACCACTTATTCATGTTATGCATCTCCGGGGTCCATCCCGCCCCCCACCCCTAAGGGGGCACTTTTCAAAATTTTGTTGACACCCCTCATGTCATACATTGTTGGAAAGGTCTGTGACTGCTTAATCATATTATGCATCTCCGGTGTCCATCTCCTCACTTTGCCCCTCCCCCAAAGGGTACTTTCTAAATTTTGCACATTACCCTCATGTTATATATCATTGGAAAGGTCTGTGACCACTTAATCATTTTATGCATCTCCAATGTCCATCTCACCACTTTGCCCCCCCACCCCAAGGGATACTTTTCTAAATTTTGTTGACACCCCTCATGTTATATATCATTGGAAAGGTCTGTGACCACTAAATCATATTATGCATCTCCAATGTCCATCTCCCCACTTTGCCCCCCCACCCCCCTAAGGGATACTTTTCTAAATTTTGTTGACACCCCTCATGTCATATATCATTGGAAAGGTCTGTGACCACTTAATCATATTATGCATCTCCGATGCCCATCTCCCCACTTCCCCCCCCCCCCCCGAAGGGGTACTTTCTAAATTTTGCACATTACCCTCATGTTATATATCATTGGAAAGGTCTGTGACCACTTAATCATTTTATGCATCTCCAATGTCCATCTCCCCACTTTGCCCCCCCCCAAGGGATACTTTTCTAAATTTTGTTGACACCCCTCATGTCATATATTGTTGGAAAGGTCTGTAACAGCTTAATCATATTATGCATCTCCGATGTCCATCTTCCCACTTTGCCCCCCCCCTGTACTTTCTAAATTTTGCACACAACCCTCATGTTATATATCATTGGAAAGGTCTGTGACCACTTAATCATATTATGCATCTCCAATGTCCATCTCCCCCACTTTGCCCCCCCACCCCCCTAAGGAATACTTTTCTAAATTTTGTTGACACCCCTCATGTCATATCATTGGAAAGGTCTGTGACCACTTAATCATATTATGCATCTCCGATGCCCATCTCCCCACTTTCCCCCCCCCAAGGGGTACTTTCTAAATTTTGCACACAACCTCATGTTATATATCATTGGAAAGGTCTGTCACCACTTAATCATATTATGCATCTCCCATGTCCATCTCCCCACTTTGCCCCCCCACCCCCCAAGGGATACTTTTCTAAATTTTGTTGACACCCCTCATGTCATATATTGTTGGAAAGGTCTGTAACTGCTTAATCATATTATGCATCTCCGATGTCCATCTCCCCACTTTGCCCCCCCCCCCCAAAGGGTACTTTCTAAATTTTGCACACAACCCTCATGTTATATATCATTGGAAAGGTCTGTGACCACTAAATCATATTATGCATCTCCAATGTCCATCTCCCCACTTTGCCCCCCCACCCCCCTAAGGAATACTTTTCTAAATTTTGTTGACACCCCTCATGTCATATCATTGGAAAGGTCTGTGACCACTTAATCATATTATGTATCTCCGATGCCCATCTCCCCACTTTCCCCCCCCCCCCGTACTTTCTAAATTTTGCACACAACCTCATGTTATATATCATTGGAAAGGTCTGTCACCACTTAATCATATTATGCATCTCCCATGTCTATCCCCCCACTTTGACCCCCCAAGGGTGTACTTTTCTAAATTTTGCACACTACCCTCATGTGATATATCGATGGAAAAGTCTGTGACCACTTAATCATATTATGCTCCCCACTATGAAATTTGTCAAGTTAAAGCAACTATAAATTTTACTTTTATGGTATTATCAAGTTGTTTGCCGTTAAAAATTTAGACGGGTTCCATCTAGCACTTAATAACTTTAAAAATGTTTTTAAAGCAAATGACATACAATATGTTTTAAAACAATTTAAAAATCATTATAAATACCAGGAATGGATTTTGTCTTCTCAGAAAAATATACAGTTATGAATAATTCTTTATTAATAAAGAAATTATTAATAATAAAAATAAAATAATGCAAGATTTTTTAACGTTTTTTTAAAATAATGAATTTACAGTTTGCAACATAAAGTTGCATTTTATTAAATATAAAAAATAAAATTAATGGTATCAGATTTTGAATTTAAGAATGAAAATTGAAAATTTTTTACCAGCAAGAATAAGTTTTAAAAAGCAATCATATATATTTGATCTGAACTTGACAAAATTTGCCATTTTTTCGAGATCTTTTGACGAAATTTGCCGTTTTTATGCGATGTTCTGACAAAAGTCACGTTTTTCCCGCGATCTGTTGACAAAATTTGTCGTTTATTCGCGATCTTTTGACGAAATTTGCCATTTTTCACAATGTTTTTGACGAAATTTGCCGTTTTTTCACGATCTTTTGACAAATTTTGCCGTTTTTTCGCGATCTTTTGACGAAATTTGCCGTTTTTTTCGCGATTCTCTGACGAAATTTGCCATTTTTCCCACGATCTGTTGACAAAATTTGTCGTTTTTTTTCGCGATCTTTTGACGAAATTTGCCGTTTTTTCGCAATTCTCTGATGAAAGTCACTTTTTCCCCGCGATCTGTTGACAAAATTTGTCGTTTTATGGCGATCTTTTGACGGAATGTGCCGTTTTTCGCAATGTTTCTGACGAAATTTGTCGTTTTTTCACGATTCTCTGACAAAAGTCATGTTTTTCCCACGATCTGTTGACAAAATTCGTCGATTTTTCGAGATCTTTTGACGAAATTTCCCTTTTTATTTGCGATTTTCTGATGAAAGTCACGTTTTTCCCGCTATCTGTTGACAAAATTTGCCGTTTTTTCGCGATCTTTTGACCAAATTTGTCGTTTTTTCGCGATCTTTTGACAAAATTTGCCACTTTTTGCAATGTTTTTGACGAAATTTGACGTTTTTTCACGATTCTCCGACGAAAGTCACGTTTTTCCCGTGATCCTTTGACAAAATTGGTGACGTTTCTTTGAACGAATGACGTGATTGATTTTTTTCGGCGATCATTTGCCAAAATACTGATACATTTTGTCCGAATTTGGACCAGAATCACCCTTGATGTCTGGTTTGGCGCATTTTCTTTTCATTGCCAAATAGAAAAAAAATGGCAAAAGTCTGATTTTTTTTTTTTTTTTTTTTTTTTTTTTTTTATAACAGATAAAAATCAGAAATTTTCTCAAAAATTTACGAAAAGTCAGAAATTCCGACTAAAGTCGGAAGAATCTCCTCCCTGGGTATTGAAAGAGAAAGTGTAAATATGCAAATGTAAAACCCCACCAAAATCCTGCTTAAAAAAACTGAAACATAAGCACAGATACAGATAATTTAAAATATATATATACTACATACATCATTTTAATGAAAAAAAAATCTAGTTCAATAAGAGAAATTAATTTTTTTAAATATATTTAACAAGTAATAATAGATCAAATTAGAAAAAAAAAAAAAAAAAAAAAAAAACTAACGATATTTGTTTTCCAGTTGAAAAGTCCCATATCGCAATATGCTGATCACTTGAACAGGTGAAAAGAGAATTATTTTTTCTATAAAGGCACATGTCATTTATAGCACCATGATGCCGGCCAGCCTAAGAAAAATAACAAACAAAATTTTATTACAATTTCAGTTTGTACAACTAGGAAATTCAATTGAACATAAAAATAGGGTACTCACAAAATGTAAAAAAAGATTCTTGGTGCTTAGGTTATAAACAAGAACATCTCCTTTAAGACTGCCTGCAGCTAATAAAGTATCTTCAGAAAAATAATTGACACATAATTTTGGTTTCTTTTTATTATTCTGGAATAAAAAATACAAGTTAAAAGAAAAACATGTCAAAATAATCAAAAGAACATAGCTAAATTTATAAGAAAAAATTTTGTTCATAATTATCCAAAGGTTGTGTTTATATATTGTTTAAACTGCAGTGTTGCAGGTTCTTAAAAAGCATGGCTTGGCACAAAATTAATTTCAATGCCATAACTGTTGTTGTGACTAGTATTGCCAGCATTACTCTTGTTGGTCTTGTACTACTCTCTCCAGGGTTGCTACTCAAGTAGGAGAAAAAAAATTCCCTAAACTATTTTTGTAAAAATTCCCGACAAGTGTGGTAATACGTATTGGTTGCGGTGAAGGCAAATTAAGTTTATTATCAATTGAAAAAAATAAACGTTTCTAAGTACAGATAAGATTAACTTAACATTCCACTTTTGAATCTTGTAGTGAAGAAAGAAAAATGCTAGAATAATATCAAACAATGTTATTTAATAAAAAATATATAAAGTTTTAACTCGAGTATTTAGTCAGTTCAAAATATAACTTACTGTTTGAGATATAATCACATACGTTTAAAAATAAAAGGAATTTATATTTCATCTAGACACCAAATAAAAGAAATGCATGGAGCAAGAATAAAATAATTACACAATTTCTTCATGATAGTTTTAATGAAACTTACTGAAACAATGAATTTTTTTCCACTATTAACAGTTTTTAATAAAAAATCATTGTGAAATTCTTATTAACAGAAAAAACCACTCTCTACTGTGGCATTACCATGAGATAAAACAATTTTCATAACCTTCCAAAGTTCTATAAAGTCTGAATTGTTGATTAACTCTCGGTAAAAATGATCTAGACGCATGGTGGAGGAATACTTAATGAAAGTGTCTTTCCACATTCCCTTACTTTTAAACAACAATTCTTTAAACTGCATTTTTGCTTTATCAGTAGTTTTAGCACGCCCCAAAGTCAGGGATTTAGCTTTACTGCTGTCACCAAACATTTTTTTAAATATAGCAGCAGCATCATTAAATGAGTTATTGGAAATGTGTGAGAACACAAGTTTCATTGCTCATATTAATTCTGCAGACAAGACATTATCTTTTGTCACAAAAGTGTTAATATCTAATTTCTGAGCCGATACATTTGATATTGAAGATGTTAACCACAGGCTCCACTGAAGATTCAGATCAGGATCTTCCCATTCAGGATTGAAAAAAGTCTGTTTGGGGTTCCAACATCGGTGCAGACTTCGCTCGGTTGGCGATCGCTGCGAAATTTTCCAGATTTTGGAGGGAAAAAATGAAGTTCCCTGACTTTTTGTGTTAATTTCCAAATTCCCTGACTTTTCCAGGTGGCGTAGCAACCCTGTCTCTCTCTCTAAAGGACAAAATTACTGCCAGCCACCAGCTACTAAATAAAAAAAGTGGCTATTAAATATTGTCTGCCAGTGGCCATCTTGTGGTCACCTTTCCTGCTAGAAGACAGTAAAATTTTCTTGTATGTCATCAATGATTCCACTTTTGCTGGTTGGAATATGCTAATATTGACATATTTATTTGGGCTATTTAATTGTAAATGAATACTAATAGAAATTTTAACTAAAGTTTATTGTTTAGCACTTTGAAATAAAAAAGTGGCACTGATAAAATTAATACTACTGGCTATAGGCCACAAAAAAAATTTCCTAGTTTTGCCTTTTACTACTTACTCTCATACTATTTTGCTTCTGTAATATTTTCTGCCTGTGCAAAGAGGGTTTTTTTTTTTTTGTTTGCCTTGTCTATAGCCTATCCCTGATGATGTATAGCACTGAAAACATTAAGATATTGCATTGTTATCGATAATGAACTTGTGCACTTTTGAGGAAAATCAGTACAATGGAAGCGGATCAAGATTTGACCCAGACAGACACACAAAGTAGTTAAAAAGCAAAAGCACATAAAAATGCATTTAAATTACCATATGATTATGATTGGATAATCTATGCTTTTCTTAGGGAAATGAAGAGGTTATACCACATTTTTGTTTTTGTTTTTTTAAATCGTATTTGTAAATTTGTTACTGGTCACTACTTAAAAAAAAAACTGGCCAGTGAAAAAAATTCATGCACTATCCAGTGAGTAAAAAAGTTAATTTTGACTTTATCTTCCTGGTACAGATAATACATAAGTACTGAGAAGACTTTTACCAGTGATATCCAAGTACAAGTTGAAGAGCATTTTTTTTTTTAAGGATAGGATGCACTTTGCTGATTTTAAAAAGGATAGAGTGTTACACTCTTAAGTGACCTAGCAAAAACATGCAAGGAGGGGGGGGGCTATTAAAATTGATTTTGACTGTTTAATGGTCATCATATTGATGCTCAAATATTATAGTCACTAAATAAACACAGAACTTTAATCTATATGCAGCATTAAAGCTCATAAATCCTTAATTCAAATAGTTTAAACTTTGATTATCTGCTCTTAAAAAAAAAATTATATACATCTATATAGGATAAATGTTCCAGTAATGGACACCCTTAAGGAATTTCTTTAAAAATTGTTTTTTTCAATTAATAGTTATATTTATTATATTCCAGCTTTTTCAATATTATATTAATCTATCAACAATATTTAACCATTCTCATAGTCTCATTTCCCAATATGAATCAAAATTTAATTGTAAATAACAGAAATATATCAAAACACCTAAAATGCCAGTAATGGACACCTTTTGTTCCAGTAGTGGACACCCTCTGTTCCAGTAATGGACGGACACCCCATAAAAAGTAATAAATCATTATTTTTATGACTGTATTTAGAATCAGAATTTAATGAAAGCATACTAATGAAACAAAATAGTTATTTTCAAAATTTCAAATAAATTTAACAATTGGAATACCAGTAATTAATAAAATATTTGTGATAATCATTCACTGTTTGCATCAATTATTGTAATTATCAGAAAATCGATATTTTAATATTTATAGATGCATAGTTTAAAATACTAAATATAAGACAATTACAGCTATCAAATTACTGAAACAGTGGGGGATTTAAAAGGTAATAATTAGAAAAAAAAAGTTTTGGAGTTATTAGTCTATAGTTTCGTCTCACTATTTTTAACAATTAAACTTCCAGAGACTACTTCATATATTACTTGAAATAATTAATATTACAAATATTTTTAAAAATGATACTGTGAGTTGGATATTTTAAATACTAAATAAAATTATTTCAAAATAAAACTGTAGAACTGATGCTTGAGGCCACTGATCTGCAGATTTACTTGTTTCATGATTACTATAACTTCCATTAATATTACAATTTTTTTTTCTGTAAGAGATGAATAAGCAAACATTTAAGACAGAAAATAGATTTTTAACAACTCCTGTAACTTAATTGTTTTTATTTAAATGGGGAAGGATTAAGCCCTTCTTTGACTGTGCCCTTAAACAATATTTTCTGCTTCCTGACTGGTTTGATTGCCAATTGCCAGATTATAAAATATGCAAAGAGATACATACATTAAAAAAAAAATACAAAAAAAAAAAGAATAAAATATTGAAATTTTATTAACCACATTAAATAACTTAAAAGTTTTGGTGTTATTACATTCTGGTAAGTGTAATTTAAAAATTAAATTTTATTATTTAGGTTTTCAGTTAAGTCAAAATATTTTATGCACTATAAACATTACTGAAATTGCATTTTTAGCAATGTCTACGTGGGGTGTCCATTACTGGAAAATGACTAATTAAGCATCCCAGTAATGGATACCCCTTTTAAAACCTTAAAAATAAATGACATCTTGTAAATGGCTATTAGTATATAAAATTCAAAGTTTTCTATTACTACCAAAAGTAAAAGCTTCAAATTTTGCAAGAAAATAAAGAATAGGGTAGATGTGCCAGTAATGGACACCCTTAAGGAATTTCTTTGAAATATTTTTTAATTAATAGCTATAATTATTATATTCCACTTTTTTTAATATTATATTAATCTATCAACAATATTTAATCATGCTCATAGTCACATTTCCCAATGTGAATCAAAATTTAATTGTAAATAACACAAATAAATCAAAACACCCTAAATTCCAGTAATGGACACCCTCTGCTCCAGTAATGGGACACTCTCTGTTCCAGTAATGGACACCCCACAAAAAGTAATAGGTAATTGATTTTATGATTGTATTTAAAACAAGAATTTAATGAAGGCATATTAATGAAATAAAATAGTCATTTTCAAATAAATTTAAGAATTAGGATATCAATAATTAATAAAATATTTATGAGAATAAATCACTCTTTAAATTAATTATTGTTATTATCACAAGATCGATATTTTAATTATTTTAGATAGAAGGTTTAGAATACTAAATTTCAAAGAAGTATATTTATCAAATTATTGAGTCATTAAGGGAGGGGGGGGGGGGGGATTTAAAAAAAAAAGTGTTTTGGAGTACCAGTGCATGGAATCATATTTCTTGTTACTCTTAACAGTTAAACTTCCTAAAACTGCTTTATATATTACTTTTAGCAATTTGTCTAAAATATATCAAATAAATGAAAGTGTAGGTTGAATGTTTTTTAACTAAATAAAATTATTTCAAAATAAACTATCAGAACTGACATTTGAGCCCCCTGATCTGCAGATTTAGTACTTTCATTGCTACTATAAATTTAATATTATAGGGGGGGGGGGGGGGGGTTATGTATGTAGTTCTTTTGTCAGATATGTATAATGAAACATTTAAGACAGAAAATAAACGATTTTTAAGAACTTGTGCAACTTAAAAAATTGTCTTTTTTTAAATGGAGAGAGTTTGAACCCCATAAGCCCCTCATTTTCCCATGCCCTTAAAAATTATTCTTTGCTTCCTGATGGGTGTTGACTGCCACATTATAAAATGTGCAAGGTACGTTTTACAAAAAAATAATTTGATTCCAATCTTTAAAAAATTATTAATTACGTCAAATTAATAAAATTAGCTATTTATATAAAAAAAATATATTGTTATTACATTCTGGTAATTGAAATTTAAAAATTATATTTGATTACTTAGCTTTTCAATTCAATTAAAAAAAATTATGCACTATGAACATTACCGAAATTGCTTTTTTAGTAATGTCTACATGGGGTGTCCATTACTGGAAATTGACTAATTAAGCATTCCAGTAATGGACCATGGTCCTAAAACCTGAAAAATAAATGAAATTTTGTAAATTGCCATTAGTATGTAAAATTCAAAGTTTGCTATTATTGTCCAAACAAAAACATGCAATTTTTTCAAGAAAATCAAAAATATATAAATTATTTAGGTGAAGCCAGCTCTTAGCATGTTCATTAAGATTTTCAAAGAAAATCAGTGGAACTGTGAAACATTATTTTCTGCTTCCTGATTGGTTTGATTAAAAGTATCAACAATAACCCAGATTATAAAACAAGCAAGTAGGAATAATAAAAAAATATATAAAAGGCTAAATTTTTATTGGTTACTTTTTTATAAATCAAAAACTTTGAAAGTGGCCCATTACTGGAAGGGGGTCCATTACTGGCACATCTACCCTATATAAATTTATTAAATGAAGCCAGCTCTTAACATGTTCATTAATATTTGCACTGAAAAACATTGGAACTTCGAAACATTATTTTCTGCTTCCTGATTGGTTTGATTAAAAGTGTCAATAATAACCCAGATTATAAAACATGCAAGGGGGAGCCATGAAAAAAAATGATAAAAGAAATTGTTATTAATTATTTTTTTATAAACCAAAAACATTGAAGGGTGTCCATTGCTAGCACATCTACCCTATATGTAGTATGAGCATGTGTGTATAAAAAGAAAGCTTTATCCCTCGAAATGTTCTGGTACTTTATCAGAAGTTTTTGTGACTGCATGACAGGCATAAAAATTACATTCCTTACCTTTGAATTTAGAAAAAGATAGGCTATAAGATTTCAATGTCTTGCATTATAGTTAAAAATTAATCTTTTACAAAAAAAAAAAAAATGACGTAATTAAATGTTTTTGTTTGAAAATTTTCTATTCTTTCACTATCTTTCACTTTATTATTAGTCAAAAATCCTTTCAAGACCATCTTTAGAAGAAGGCATTACGCACTATCAAACAGATCTTGATCACTTAGTAGCCATTTATGCACTCATTTGATGCACTAAGATTTTTTTTTTAGCCTGCACGGAAATTAATTTTTTTTTTTTGCCTATCAGTGACTGACATAGTACTAACATAATAAAACTTCTCGAATACTGTAATTAAAATTTTAAGCAATCTGTACAATTTATTAAGCATGAAAACAACAGGAAATGGAGAGGGAGCATGATTTAAGTGTTTTTGCATGACGAAAATAAAAATTAAATTAACTTGATCTTTAATAATGTACATCATATGATTGCAATTACAAAAACTAAACTACTGTTAGACACTGGCACAGTTAAATGTAAAACAAAAAAATATATAAAATGAGCATAAATTTGCTAAGATCCTTACATGTTTATGTTGCATAGGGATCCAGCTGATACAACTACATGTGTTCACTTTCCAGGTGAAATCGGTGTTTATCAATTTGTTAGTAGCTGTCTCCCAAATTAATAAATCCTCCTTCTCATCAATGCAGGCAAAGTAAATGCCATCGGAAGAAAAAGCGGCATTTTTTTGGAGAGTCATTACTTTTTCCTTTTTTTCTTTTCTTTTTCTACACGAAAATTAAACTTCTTACGTACACTCTTATAGAAAAATTACAAACCATGCACGCACACGGTAAAAAAAGAAAAATAATGAGCAAATAGAATTGAGATGTTTTTGTGCTGCTGAATTTTTTGCATCACAAACATTTAAAATGTTTTTAGAATTATTATTTTTATTTGTAATTTTTAATAATTTCTTTTCATTTAAATATTAGAATATTTAATATGAATATTTTATGTACTTTAATAAAAAAACCGTCATGATTATTTTCCGGAAAACGAAAGTATGTCAACCAGAACGTCTGAAGAAGATGATGTTAAACATAAAATGGCGTACAAGAGTTTGTGAAAATATTGGCCCGTTTGCCCTTTAAAAATTATTTTCGCGTGTATATATTTGAGGGTTCCAATATTTTAATATATTTTATTAACTTTTTCGTTATTGTGATTGAAAAATCGATGTTGTTTATTCAAATGACCAATTCTTCAATATTTTAGTATCTATTTGTATACAAAGTGGGACACGTTGAAGGTAATGTAATCCTTTCATTTGTACAGTAATTTATAGAATATAACCTTTTATGATTGTTATATGAATGTATTTTACTATAAATTATAAATGTTCAGTGTCATGTTCAATTCAGTTATTCCTGTAGATGTGTTATAATATTTAAGGCATTGTTTATATGTAATTATCGTATGTGCTAAATAAATGCTATATTACTATATAGTTTAATGAATAGAAATTATCGCCCGATTTCGTTATAAGTTAAGTTTTGCTTCCTAAATCTCTTCCATGTTAATCATCCTGAAATCATTACTATTAATTTTTACCAAGTTAATTTTCATAAAAAAAATATTGTTCACTGGACCGTAGTATAAATACAAAAAGTATGAAAATAGCAATAGAAGATAAGTAATTGTTAAAAACATGATTTTTAATACTTTAAACTAGTTTAAAGATTTTCGCAGTGATATTTGTACATTTCCATTGACTTGCATTCAGGTTATGAAAAAAAACAAAAACACAGTGAGCAAAAAAAGTATTTTGCACACACGCAATTTTTTGCATAAGTAACTCAAGAAAGCAAATGTGACCAAATTGTTTTACTGTTACTTTATTTAAATAATTAACAAACAGAAATAACTAACTTTTTACCTTATAAATAATAATACTTATTAAATAAAATAGCATTTTCTCATGCCAAAAAGGTATTTCCACACGAACCATTAACAGTTTAAAAATCGATTAAACATGAATATTATGCAAATTTTTAACACCTCCGTCCCTCATTACACTAGTCCCGCACTTTGAAGTCACATAATATAATAACTGGAATGGGGATTTTGACAGTGTCTGTTGCCATGGCGCCGAAAACATGAGCTTTCTGTAGCTATCTGTGAGAAGATTGTAGCTCTTTACGATTCTGGATTAAGTTACTGAGAAATAGGTAAACAATTAAATTTAAACATTTCTACTGTTTGTTATGTAATAAAAAAGAAAGCTGCGAACTGGGTGTCCAAGAAAGCTAAATGCAAGGCAAAAGAGGTCCATCATAAAGGAATCTACAAAAAAAAAAAAAAAAAACCTTTTTAAGTGCTCAAGAATTGGTTGTTGAAATCGTTTCAACTTCGGGAACAATAATTACACCACATCTGTTAGAAATATTTCATGATGCAAATATTCGAGGAAGAGCCCCTCGAAAAAAAAAAAAAAAAAAAACATTTTTTTACAGTGAAACAAATAAGCTAAAAAGATTTGCTTATGCCGGCAAACCACCAAAGTTTTGGAAAAATATTATTTTTTCCAATGAAAGTAAGTTTAATATTTCCGGCTCAGATAGAAAGAAAACAGTGGCAAAAGCGAAATATATCCCTTCAAATAAAGAACGTGAAACCAACTGTAAAACATGGTGCATGTCCTTTAATGCAGTTGGTGAAATGACCTTTATTGAAAGCAGTATGAATGCCAAACAATGTATTACTACAGGGATCATTCTAGAGAGTTTCAGAGGGGCGGCCTACACTCATGCCCTTGTTAGATAAAATCCCACCCTCCTTGCCCTTTTTCCAGGTAGAATTCTACCCTCCTTGCCCTTTTTCTAGGTAGATTTCTACCCTCCTTTTATTCCTGGATAGAATCCTGCCTTGTTTGCATTGTACTTTCAAAAATTCTTTACCTATCTTTTATTTTTAGAATGCTAGTACAGTACGTCAGGGAGAGTACTCCTCTTTCCCTCTTTATTTCTTTGTGAAATGCCCTGGTATGTCTAATCTTTGACTTTGAGTGATTCATCTTTCCATTTATCATTTTTTCCATTGAACAAGACATAAAGGGTAACTAAGGGTCATTGATTAATTTTACCTTCTCTAGTGAAATATAGTATTAGATCAGGCATTCTGGCCTTTGACCACATGATAGCTAACATAAGTTCTATAAAAAATTTGAGAAGTAGCTTTAAAACTTTTCTTTTGTAGCTTTTCAAATCCAGTTTGCTAAAACCGGGAAAAAGTTATTTTTTTAATAAAAGTTTTAGCGAGAGAGGTTTTTGAATATCGTAGGAAAAGTTATGGAAATTAGAAATGTTATTGGATTTTTTAAATTAAGCAGTACTTTAAGCTGTTGCGACTTCTCTCCCCACCAGTATATTGGCATATGCATATGCACTTATTACAAAAATGCCCTTTTTATGAAATGACGTGCCCTTTTCATCAAAAATGCCCTTTTTATGAAATGATGTGCCCTTTTCATCAAAATTGTCCTTATGTATTGTGCACCCTGCCCTTTTTTATGTTCTAGAATGAACCCTGATTACTATATTGCAAGATAATTTATTAAACAGTGCCCTGTAAATAGGGAATTTCTGATTCATATTATTTAAATGAGATAATGATTCCAAACACACGATCAACATTATGAGATTATGGTTGCTCAGCTTTTGAAATCCTGGGTCTTTTTTACAAAAGTGGGTCCTGCTTTTAGAAATAAGTCATCAATGAATTTTAAATAGAATATGCCTCTTTTGTGCTTTTTCTATGTAAAAATTATGCATCCTAAAGGACCAATTACAACTTTTTTATGCATCCTTTCACCAATTTTTTGCTTAAATGATGCACTGTATTGCATCTACAGCCTCACTGATTGCTGAATAATGTAAAAAATTGATTGCAAACACCACCACAATCACCAGAAAATTTATGGCATTTTTGGATATGCAAGTAAGGAAAAAGAATTTCTAACAAAGTTTTTTGAGCAAGCTTTTTAAGTAAGAATGGGTGAAAATCAGCAGCGAAACATGTCACAAAATGATCGAATGAATTCCCAGACGATTACACTCTGTAATTGAAGCAAAGGGCGTGCATACTAAATACTAATACTCTTTTACTTACCCATGATAAGTGGTATAGGGTAAATCTTGTAATCGTCTTAAAAATCGAAAAAAAAATATATATATTGACGGATTTACACATTTCAGACAATGAAGATTCCGAAAAACATTTTTAGACTGACAAAAAATCTGAACGTTCTGTCTCCTGAACTAATTGAGATAGACTTGAAATTTGATATGTACTTAAGTATGTAATAATGAGAAGAAGCTTATTGAATTTAAAAAAATTTATTTTGAACTGGCTCTAAGTTTTTACCATGTAACTTCTGGCTCAGGCATCTAGTTTCAAAATTTGTAATTATGTCATGATATTATTAAGTACTCCAAATTTCATTGAAGCAGTAAGAAGTGTTGTCTTATCACAACTAAAAATCACCTCTTCAATTCAAGCATATATTAGACTTCATAATAATTTCTCATTAAAAGCAAAATAATTGTTAATCATTTACAAACGTTAATTACTTCTATAATTTAATTCCTTAACTGGTATTGAATTAAAATTCTCAATTATATTAATGTGCAATATAAAGTTAAAAAGTGTTGAGATTTCTCAATTCCAATATAAATCATAATAATTAAATTCTCACTGAATAATCATTAATTCATTTCTTATATTTAATTCTTTCTTCTCTTCTCAACTAAAATAAAATCACTTAATTCATTTCTCATTTTAAATCTATAGAAATTCACTTGCGTTGTGTTATCAAAATACTTTATAAAATACAATAAACCAGATGCTGGGCCTAGAAAAATATGAGGTGATCAAGTTTGGATTATCTTAATTTTGAAGATTCATTTAGATGTTTATTAACTTTCCTCCTAAATCGGATATAATTTCCATGACAGAACCAATTATCAAAAGAGCCAAAAGAAATTTAAAATGTTAATTAATACCAAATACCTAAATTTATCAATGCTTAACTAAAAATTTACTTATATAATTTGAACTTTAACTTGACTTTGAAATATAAGTGGTTCTGTCAGAACTAATTTTGTTTTCTTCATGGTAGTTATTGAATATAAACAATCATAGGAAGAGTTACAATTTAAATAAAAATTGTTCAAAATAACATTAATTTACAATTTATCTAAATTTAAATTAAAAATACTAACGAATGAAATGTTTACTTATTCAATAGAAATTTAGTAAAACCCGATGATCGCTAATATTCATCTGAAAAGGAAAGTACATATCCAAAACTAAAATAGTGAGTAGCACTGCAGGTATTCAAAACTCAAATCATTTATGTAATTAAATTTAGTTTATTGTGATAAACATATATAGTTTAAGTACAGCCTTGCCTTCAGAATTAAGTAAATTTCTTTTTAACACAAAATTCAACAATACATAGTCGTGTGAAACATTTCTGTATTTCCAACACAAAATTCGACCATACATAGTCGTGTGAAGCATTTCTGTAATTCATTTAATATTTTACTATATAAATCGGAGCTTCTGGTTTTGCTTTAATTAAAAGATAAAGGATAATATTTTAAATTAATAAAATCAAGCATAATGCTTGATAGACTGAAATTAAAATCCCATTTTATTAAATGAAAGTGTTAATAAACATGCATAAAATTAAAGGAAAGACGAGAATAACTTATCATTCTGGGGCCCCAGGCCACTAAGTACTGTCAAAGGGATCGATCTCAGACTTTTTGCCATCTCTACTGCATCGCCGCCGCTGTCAGAATGAATCCCTCCACCCTTAGCCTTCAAAATCTCGCCACCTCAGCTTGTTCACTTCCTTTTGATCTCTATGCGCGCAGGGTAAATAGTTATGTGTATGTCTTGGAGAAAAACCTTAATTAAGATGAGCTATTGTGAAAAATATTTTAATCTGAGTAATAGAAACTCAGATTCTAATTGGCATTTCATTATTTTCTTTACTTAAATTCATTTAAGGTTTGTGATTAATTATTGCATATGTATCCCTGCGCACACGTGTTAAAATCATCATCCATTCTCTCCTTCTCCAACGGAAGTCCGTGGCGTCACTGATCACGTGACGCTAAAGGGTTAGTCACTCTTTGATTACTTTACCAGAAGGCCTCGCTGCTCCGGTGTTCGACGATCTTGTAAACAAAGGGGGGGGGGAAAAAGAAAGAGAGAGAAACAGAATTTTCACCACATGCAAGAAAGTAAATGGATTATCGTTTATATTTAATTTAACCAGCAGCCTCCATAAAAGCCTTTTAAAATACCAGCAACTCCTTTCAATTAATATTTAAAATACAACCACATATTTAAAAATATATCTGTTAATAATGGTGCAGTATGATCGTTCCAAAAATAAACATTTTCAAAATTAACGTTAAACAGGCTGAAGTGCGCTTTAATCAACCGATTAAAGGTCAATTCCAAAACATTATGTTAATAAACAACCATTCAGCCCAAATAATACAAATATAGAATTAAACCATTATTTATTTAGAAACTATTGAACTTAGTGGACAGTGTGAATACTTTTTTTTTTTTTTTGTAAAATTCTGTGCCAATTTTTTTTACACAAACAAACTTTCCCCGAATTTAAATTATTTATCTATAATTAGAAAAGCACCAATAACAATTTAATTGATATTGTGACTTAAAATAACTGTCAATTTAGCAACACAACAGAAGTTATGTTGTCTATGTTAATTTGATGTAGAATGATTCAGTAGTTTGTTTTTACTAAGATACATAGTTACTTGCTCCATAACTATGAAACCTTCCTCTGCCATCCCCCCCCCCCCCCCCTTCCTCATAAAAAAAAATTGTTTTGTGATCTTTCACAATGAAAAAAAATTTTTTTTCATTAATACTTATACGTACACATAAGTTATACAGATGAGTATACTGTATAAACTCAAGTGACCTAAATTTGTAACTTGAAATAAGTAACAGCAGTTTGCATTTTAATTTATAACTCAGCATCTCATAATTGTCCCAAAATGAAACTTTCAGATATTATAGGAAATAAGTATAGTAACATATATTTTTTTGAAAAAAATTGAAATGTCAGATTTGAAATATGAAATTGTCCGGTTCGAGATATGAAAGGTCAGTGGTCAAAATGTTAGACCTCGAAATTAAAAATTCTAAAAATAAGTGCATGTAGTATATCTTATGAAAGCCCAATTCATACACTTTCCAACAACACCAAAAGTAAGTCCTTGTAACAATTAGGGAACCAAATATGATTAAATTTGTAATGCAAGAAATGCAAAAATTTGATTTTTGTCCATCTTTGAAGTTAATTATCTCCAAAACCAACAAAGATAGACTTATCGCGGAATATTTATTCATTTCTCTATTATCTTAACAACTGAGCTTATATCATAAAATTTTGAGGTGGTCAGGTAGTGTCACTTTTTGTGTTGATTTGACATGGAATTATCCACCTTTTTTAAAAAAAAAAATTACATGCTATCTATTATATTTACTCAAATAAATATCATAAACGTCATGATCTTGTTTGCTTTTATTTCAAGCAGGGATGCAACGATTATTCGGCATTGGCCAAATAATACTGTAAGAAATGTTTTTATAGTATTTACAAAGTAAAACTTTTTAATTTGACAATTTATATGCATCATGTATAATGAAAATTTTATTTAAAATTAACTAATACTTTTTCCCCCCCATAACTTTCATATCCTGAATGGATTTTGGATTTTATCTACCCATTTTAGGTAATTGCATTCTCCTCTTAGTTGGAATTTTCGAAACATTTTTGCAGATCTACGCCGATTATTACTCCCAGAACCCAAAACCAACCCCAGTTTAAAACTTTATCTATCTATGTCACTTTTTTATGGCAGGGTCGATGCAGGTTTTTTTTCTTGGGGCCCATTTTGTGAAAAGTAAAGGTTATTTTTGTGAAAAATAACATTTTGTAACGAAAGTTGAAATCCAGTTATACTCAAATTCGAACCAAGCATTTATAAACAAAAACTTTTTAAAACCTTTTTGCTGAATTTTTCCTCTCTGGTGAACTTGTTTGTTTACAAATTACACATTTCAAAACATCACAAAATAATAAATAAATAATAAATAGTAAGTTTTTATCTAATTGATTTTTGTGAAGGGATCCATTTTATCAAATTGATTTTTGTGAAGGGATCCATTTTATCAAATTGATTTTTGTGAAGGGGTCCATTTTACCAAATTTATTTTTGTGAAGGGACCCATTTTACCAAATTTATTTTTGTGAAGGGACCCATTTTACCAAATTTATTTTTGTGAAGGGACCCATTTTACCAAATTTATTTTTGTGAAGGGGCCCATTTTACCAAATTTATTTTTGTGAAGGGGCCCTAAATAGGCCCCAAATTTTTCCTGGATCGACCCCTGTATGGACACAATAACTTTATAATTCTGCACAAATCCCTTCTAAACTGATACATAAAATCAAGCGGCATAAAATCTCGGTCAAATTTGTTAATGGGCAATATCAAACTAGGGGGGGGGGGGGGGGGGACCGATCTGTATGAAAATATTTTTGAATATTCCTTAAACCTTCTTACATCCATCATAATTTTCTCACAACATAGTTTTCAATACATTTAAAAAAAAAAATTATATACACTTGTAAAGTGGACCAGTGTACCCTGGAAGCGGGGTACACTGGTCTACCCACCGGGATACAGTGGACCACTATTAGGTATTATCTAAAATACAATATAAATCTATTTTTCATTAATCTAATTCTTTTTTGTTGCCCCTTCACCCGCAAAATAACATAGTAATATAAATTTTGAAACAAAAACAAAAAATTTATTATATTTTGAAAATAATAACAGATTAATACAGGAACAATTGCAATTTTGTTGAAGTTATTACTTAAGTACAAAAAAATCAGCTCACATTAAAATTTGCAAATGAAATTCCAAAGTACTTATGAGTAAGATTGAGCCTGGAATTTTCAAGAAATAATTTTGGGTCTGAGAGCAACATTATGAAATCATTGACATCAACAGCAGATTCATGTACAGTTTCGGGAGAAACAAACTGATTTCCATTCAATTTTTCGTCTCATGAATCTTACTTGAATAGAATCATCAACAATTAGACTACAGTTATATTTATCAAAGGCTGTAAATACAAAACAAAATATTTCTTACTATGTTAAATAAATTGTTATTTTTATTTGTTTACTTTATTTTACAGTTAAATCTATTTTAAAACAATCTTTCTTTATAGAAAATAAGCAATTGTTAAATATTTTGAACATTCTGCATTAGAGGAGCAGAGTGGATTGTGGACCACTGTGCCCCAGGAGTGGGTGGTCCACTGTACCCCATGTTGAAGTTCAATAAATAATCATATTAATATTGTTTATAGCTTTCTTTTAAACGTATTAACTTTAAAGTAAAATAAAAACAAGTATCTTAGCTTTGCAAAAAAGCTGTTTTACTTTATTTATCTACAACCTTTAATTACTAAAAAAAATAAAAATATGATGATGAAAAATTTTACCTTTTTAGAAGCTCAAAACAACAAAGCAGGATAATCTGAGCTAAACATATTTTCTGAAGGCTATAAATAATCATTGCAGTGCTGTTGTCTATTAGGATAGAAGAGAAGCTTAAAAAAAGTTTTAATAAATAAAATATTAGGGGGTGGTCTACTGTGTCCATAGGTCCAGTGTGTACCAGTCTCCCCTATCTGTTAAAATGTAACAATACAGCACCTAAGATATAAATTTCAAAATGTTCAATATGTAGTATCTAAAATCTAGAGAAATGCTTAAGTGATACTAAAAGAAACAACAAAAGGTTTATAAAAAAACCTTTTTAATGATCAACATACGTTTCAACGCTCCTATGGCGCCATTTTCAAGAAATATAATGATAAACAAAGTATTCTTGCAAATTTTGGAAAATAACCTTGAAAAACACGAATCACAAGATCAAATATGTAAAGAAAGAGAAAAGCAGGTGCTTGCAGTAGCCAACTGTAATCGTGAAAATTAATATTTCGTTATTGCTTTTTAAAACGGAAAAGTACCTCGTGCCAAATTTTAGGCAATTCAAATGAGGCGGATTTCTCTTTCTTTACATATTTGATCTTGTGATTCGTGTTTTTCAAGGTTATTTTCCAAAATTTGCAAGAATATTTTGTTTATCATTATTTCTTGAAAATGGCACCGTAGGAGCGTTGAAACGTATGTTGATCATTAAAAAGGTTTTTTATAAACCTTTTGTTGTTTCTTTTAGTATCACTTAAGCATTTCTCTAGATTTTAATTATATTTACTAATCTTATTTTGTGATTATATGTAGTATCTATTTTGCTTTTCCTTACAGATATTTCCTTCCTCTGAATCTGAAAACATACGCTATACCAGAGTTTATCCCAGGTTTAAAAAAGGGCAGGGTGCTGCTTGTGAGAAAAGGGAACTTTTTGGATTCTTGAGGGCACCTTTAAAGGCATTCTTTTGGTTTTTAAAGCCACTTTTAATATTTAAAAGTCAGGGTACTCTTTTCAAGACAACATTCAGTCAATTTTTACTATGAAAGCAACTTTTTTAATGCAAAAAGGAGAGAAAGGACACTTTTTTTACTGAGGGGGAAGAAGGGTGCTAATTATTTTACTGGGGACAAGAAGGGTGCTAATTATTTTTATGAGGGGCAGAAGGGTGCTATTTTATAAACCAAAGGGCAGGCAGGGTGCAGCACCCTTCTGAAACTGTCTGGGGGAAACTCTGATTATACACTTCTTAACCCCTTCGCGACGAGCGTTCTTTACAGAATTTTTAATCTGTTACTACCAGTTTTTAAAAAGAGAAATTTTCACCTAATTGAATCGCAAAAATGCTATGATTAGATAAGAAAAACCTTACAATAAAAAATAACTGGTGGGAATAATCAAGGATTCTGAGCATCTTATGCGTCACGTATTTGTGTCCCTCGTCCCCAAGGGGTTAATAGTGCTGTCTACTGACATAGCCTAATGACAATATAAATAAATGCATGTCGTTTTCCTTAATTTTGAACTTTAAGTCTGCACTGATTTCTTTCCACCATTTTAGAGGATATTCCTTTCTATCAGTGGTTTTTCTTAAGATTTTTTATTTTCTTTTATCTGAAAGTTGAAATTTGTTTTCTAGTACTTTTAAAATGTAACAAAAACATATATAATAGCTATTAAAATGTAACTAGACAGTACCTAATGAGGAACTTTTGCAATTTTTAGGCCGAACATAGCCAAATATTTTTTCAGAATAAAAACTTACTTTAAAAATTAAAAATTTGCATATAAATAATTTTTTAAAAAGAAAATAATATATTCTAATTGTGAAATATACAAGGATTGTGCATATAGTGCATACTATATTTTGTTTTTAGACAAAAATGAGTTCATTATTCGGCAGCCGAATATTCAGTTATAACTTGGCCGAATATTTGTTATTCGGTTATTCGGCCAAACCATTATTCATTGCATCACTAATTTCAAGCTTTTTCAAATCAAAGAAAAAATATGCTAATACTTTTTGATTAAAAATACTCATTTTTATTAACTTATGTTACTTGCAAGCAATGTCTGCCTTATTGTTTTCATATTTTAGATGTAACATCACAACATATTAACCCTTCACCCCCTTTCACACTTTGTGGACATCCCATCTTCCCTTTTGAAGTGTGGTGTATCGTAATTAATGAATGATCCCTTTTTCAACATTTGAAAAGTAATAAAGTGGCTATAATTTTTCTGTTACTTTACATTAGGGGTGCACAACCTTTTTAAGCGAAGGGCCACTTTAAAAAATGACTGGGTTGTCGAGGGCCACCATCAGAAAATTTTTGTTTCGAGGAAGTAAGACCGGGGGGGAGGGGAGATCAGATTAACAAAAAACATAAATTTCGGAAGGGTAGATTTTTTAACACCCTAGGTTCCTTCCTACCAGTCAATGTATTCAGTTCTGTTGGCAATGACATATAAACAGTTTATGTTTGTATTTATACAAGAGATATAGCTAAGATTATTTTCAAAGAGTGAAAATACTCCTTGACTTTATTTGAAGGAATAAATTTAGCTTTAAAGATTGCCAGTACCGAAAAAAAATTATGCTTTCATGATTAAAGGTGGAGAGGGGGGGGGGGGGTCAGCCGAAAAGTTCATAAAATTGCTAATTTTAAAAGAAGGGTTAGCTCCTTATACTCAACCACCTCCTTAGTCAGCATAACCCAATTCAGTTAAAAAAGGATGGAAAAAACTTGCATTTTTTTTCCATGCGCGATTGACAATATTCATAGTTTTTTCCTAGTGATTGACGAAATTCACGATTATTACGCACACGTTCGGCGAGATTTGAGATTTATATGCACCCGATCGGTAAAATTTGCAATTTTTACGTGCCCGATCGGCGAAATTTGCAACTTTTTTCACATCCGATCGGCGAAATTTGCAATTTTTTTCACCCGATCGGCAAAATTTGCGATTTTTACGCATACTATCGATGAAATTTACGATTTATACGCACCTGATAGGCAAAATTGGCGATTTATACGCACCCTATCGGCAGAATTCTCGATTTTTACTGGCCCGATCGGCAAAATTTGCGATTTTTACACAGATGATCGGCGAAATTTACAATTTACACGCACCCGATCGGCAAAATTCGCGATTTTTACGGGCCTGATCGGCAAAATTCGCGATTTTTGCGCATCCTATCGACGAAATTTACGATTTATACGCACTTGATAGGCAAAATTCGCGATTTTTGTGGGCAAAATTCGCAATTTTTACGGGCTCGATCGGCAAAATTCGCGATTTTTATGCAAGCGATCGGCAAAATTCACTATTTTTACGCAGGTAATCGGCGAAATTTAGGATTTTTACGCACCCGATCGGCGGAATTCGCAATTTTTACGCGCCTAATCGGCAAAATTTGCAATTTTTACGCGTCCGATCGGCAAAATTCGCGATTTTTTTCGCAGACGAAATTTACAATTTACACGCACCCGATCGGCAAAAATCACGATTTTTACGGGCCTGATCAGCAAAATTCATGATTTTTACGTACTTGATCAGCAAAATTCATGATTTTTACGTACTTGATCAGCAAAATTCATGATTTTTACGTATTTGATCGGCAAAATTCGCGATTTTTACGGGCCTGATCAGCAAAATTCACGATTTTTACGTACTTGATCGGCAAAATTCGCGATTTAGACGCCCCCTATCGGCAGAATTCACGATTTTTACGGGCCCGATCGGCAAAAATCGCGATTTTTACGGGCCCGATCGGCAAAATTCACAATTTTTACGCAGGCGGTCGACAAAATTCACGATTTTTACGCAGGCGGTCGACAAAATTCACGATTTTTACGCAGGCGGTCGACAAAATTCACGATTTTTACGCAGGCGTTCGACAAAATTCACAATTTTTACGCAGGCGATCGGCGAAATTTACGATTTATACGCACCCGATCGGCAGAATTTGCGATTTTTACGCACACGATGGGCGAAATTTGGCAAAATTCACGATTTCTACATACCTGAACAGGAAAATTCGTATTTTTTTTTCGCATCCGATCGGTGAAATTGATCTGCGGGCCACCAGTAATCCGATCGCGGGCCACAGGTTGTGCACCCCTACTTTACATTTACAAAAATAAATCAATATAAAGCTTTTAGGTAGGTTTCAATACAAAAAAGTATAAAGCTATCTATTGCAGCCGTTCGGAGGAAAGCAGTTCTGGAAAATTTCAATATATTTTCACCGATCATGACCCCCAGACCCCAAAACCACCCTCCGTTCAAATGTTCCTATGTTATACGATAACGCTCATATTTATAAATCAATTTTGATTAAACTAATTGTGTGTATTAAGCTCACCAATGTCTCGACCGAGTTCGTTGGCCAGCTTGGTCTGCCATTTTGTTTCAAGATGGCCGCCACTTAAAAATTTAAAACCAAAATAAATATACAAAAAAGTTAAAAGTTCAAATTTATTTTTTAATTAAGTGTTTAGGCCTTGATACGAGGATTCCAGAGCATTTTTTGGTTTACCTCTATCTTAAAAAAAATGGCTGAGATAGAGCAGTTTGAAATTCTAGGTTGACTGACATTTTGAAACAAGACAGCACATTACAAAAATTTTCATTGTTGTAATAATTTTCCCAATCATGCGCATAAAACTATATATTCATATCCGTTAGCGCCAAATTCTCGACAAACTTGGCGACATTTGGCAAAATATTGCCAAATTTGGCGACCAAAATATGTCTTCATAATTGAAGCCAATTTGGCTATTGCTCAATAATGTGGTGAATTTCTTATTCAAATTCAGTATTAACGAATCTTTTGTAAACGTTTCTTTGTATTTTAAATTGCTGTTTTCGAGTAACATTAGCTAAAATTTTAAAATGAAGATATAGGAAAGCTACCTTTTCCTCCCGGTACAGGCCGGAAGGACTTTTTAAAATGTTATTTTATTTGTAAAAATCTTTTATTTATTTTGAATTTTTTTTCCTTGGTTAGGTTGAAGTGAGAAAAGTATGGAAGACACGTCCAGTGAAGAAAGTGGGGAAGGTAATGAAGCATCAGAGCAAGATAAAAAATATAAAAGCGATGGGTCTTGTAAAAGCAAAAAAACAGTTAAAAGAAAACTGAAGACTTTCTCATTTAGTAAATGGCAGAAAGGTTTCAACAAAGAAAAAAATAAGAAAAGGACTTTTTGTTTAAACAGGGATGCATGGCAAAGTTGCAGTTCTGTTGTATCTGAATCCTCTTTAGAGAATGCTACTTGCATCTGTACTGGTTATCGAAAAACCAAAAGTTCTTCTTCTGATAAACGTACAAATCATGATGAAGCTGGGCCATCAAAAGAGATTGCTGTCTGTAAAAAAGATACTGTTGGTGGAAGTATTTTAGCTATTGCAACATGTACAAGGAGCGCATCACCGAGCAATACTGAAGAAACAGATGAAAGGAGAAGAAATAATCAACAGGTATGTTTCGAGGATTAAAGTTCCATAAGCGGGTATGTCGTCAGGCTTAACATCAAACAATAGCAAAGTTGGCAACAATGTGGTAGTGGTTTCGAAATGTAGCAAGAGTTTGAGAACAGTTCTCTATCAAGGAACATTTGCATATTTACAGAATGTTTAGAAAAAATATTTTAAATTCCCCAAATCAATTAATTTTATGAAAATAAATTTTACAAAAACTATCTGAAATAACGACAAAAAAAATTTTTTTTTTTTTTTTCATATCCCACAGAAAACAAAACACTAAAATATGTTTGCTAACTTAAAAAAGTTTTTTTTTTTCAATTGTATTATATAAACATTAAAAGAAAAAAAAATGATTGGTGACATACCTGCTTATGGAACTCTTAACCCTATTTTGAATGTGTAATGTTTTAAACCACAGCAGACTGACTGAGATGTATATGAAACATAGTAGTTGTCACATTGTTATTCAAAATAGTTGAATTCCAATTTTTTAATGTTAAACTGAAGTGAGCAAACTATCAGTGTTAAACTATCAGTTTGAGCAATTACTCAATATTTGCTCAAACTGAATCGCACAAAATTTCAATTATTTTACTTATTACTTCTATATTTGTAAGATATTTTATTCTGAAATGTGAAACCTATGTGTTTGCTGCAATTTAAATAAAGCTTGAATAATTTCACATAGCTATGGGAAATAATTTATATATTATGCACCTATGCACTTATTTTTTTTTTCTTTTTTTTTTTTTTCTTTTTTTTTTTAAATTTTTTCTTGTCATCTTTGGATTTATTTTAAAGAGAATTTTATTATAATCAAAACTAAAACAATACACATTCTTAATGTTATTTAAATGTGCAGGATTGTAATTTTGATTGGTCAAAACTAACTGGAACAGTGGTCTAAAACTGGTCAAAATTGGTTTTAACTACTCAAAAGTAGGCAAAACTATATTCAAGTAACTTTAGCTTTCACAAATTACTCAAACTCATTTAAGTGAATGTTAAATATTTAATAAATTAATATTATTAATGTATTTTAAAAACTAAGTCTGTATATTTAACTATAATTGTAAGACCAATACAGCTTACTAGAGTTTCCATTGAAACTTTATTTTGATTACTACAGTTATTCGTAATTTGTAGTGTAATCCAGGGGTGCAGAAAATGTTTTTACTCCCAACATTTCCCCCAATCCATATGAAAATTTCCCCAAAATGTTACGATATGTTATAGGCTTACATAGGCTTCTGTATTACCGTAGGTATAGTAAATTTTGCAACATACAAGTCGCATCTTTAAAAACCTATAGACTGAACTTGTACCATGCTTAGTTATTAGAAAGGTAAATTAATTAATGCAATGTAAGTTTTAATCTAATTCTTATGCCTAATATTTAGTAATAAATGCACAGTTTTAACCAACAAATACAATGTTTTTGATTACCTTTTCTGATAAATTGTCAATTATTGAGAAACTGCAATCTTCCACTCTCTTTCTGGATATTGTCAATCATTTTTGATGTTTTGTAGATCTTTAGTCTGTTTCTTGACGAAAATATAGTAAAATGTTAAGTTCCACCATGAAAATGTCTGTTTAAGGATGCTTTTAATAGTTCCGTAGCTTTATGCACTGGTGGTCATTCCATGATATAAACACTTCAGGAAAGAGATTACCAGATTTTAGGGTTCTGTTATAAATGTGTTTTCCAATAATAGAGCCAACAGATTCACAAACACAGTCACTAAATTTTCGAGCAGTTTTCAAGGAGCTAAAGTATTTCTGGTACCGCTGTCTTGATCTAGAAGTAATGGTTTCTTTTCAGAATTTAGGATTATTTTATTAAATTAAGTTTTTAGAATAATTTTCTTCAAAGTTGTCCATAGATTAAAAATATTTTTCTCATTATTAAATTTAAATTATTTTCTATTTTTGCTCACCTATTCACAGAGACGGATCTAGACTAAAATTTAGCCGGGGCAAGTTTGTAGATTTGCACCCCCCCCCCCCCTACTCCTAAGGCTTTTAAACATTTCAACTCATTCAACGCTTTTAATTAAAAATACTCCCCCCCCCCCTTCATTTTTCTTTAATTCCTTTAATGAAAGTGAGCCTTTTGAATTCAAGTCACTTGGATTTGTCAAACTCTGTGTACGGGAATTTCTTTTTTCAAATTTCTCAAAAATATACACTATATTCTTATTTATACAAACAATGTACTATAAATATAAATACATCAGTTAGAAACAGTAACTTTATCTATGTATAACAATGGTGGATTCAAAGGAGCAGTGATGTGGCGATCGCCCCACCCTTGGGCGCTGATAAAAGGTCTCCAAGTCAACATGTGCAGTGCAGGCTTGTTTTAGTCTTAAAACAGAATTACGGTAATGGGTCATTGATGAAAATCATTACCAAATAAATACACGTCGATTCGTATCAGGACTTCGTATTGCACTTTTTAACCATTAAAAGCATAAAATCTCAAACCTTCCGGGGGGGACATCCCCCCCCCCCCACCCCCCCCCCCACCCCCCCCGGGCCACCCCCTGAATTCAACACTGATTATAGTGGAACTGTTATAAACTTTATTCGTTTATAGTACGTAAAAGAAACAGGAGATTTGAAGCGAAAATATAAGCATAGCAAGAAATTACTTACACTTTTTAACCATTAAAAGCATAAAATCTCAAACCTTCCGGGGGGGACATTCCCCCCCCCCCCCCCCCGGGCCACCCCCTGAATTCAACACTGATTATAGTGGAACTGTTATAAACTTTATTCGTTTATAGTACGTAAAAGAAACAGGAGATTTGAAGCGAAAATATAAGCATAGCAAGAAATGTAAACAATCATGACGATCTCGATTAAAAGTAACATTTAAATTTATTGCTATATTACCCTACGCCGTTTAAATTTAATTAATGTACTTTTTTGCTTCAAAATTAATACAAGTGGGGTGACTGTGAAGCACAACTTAAGTTAACATATTTTATTAGATAAACATTTCTAATGGAAGATTTAATTAATTTTAAAAAAGTATAGGTGCGATATTTTGGAAATCCAAATTTAAAAGGCTTATTAACAACTGATAAACATAAATAAAGACATAAAACTGACTCCCATGGATAGAAAACCTTTTTAACTACATAAATAAAATGCCTTTAAAGGGCCAGAACACGTTGAATTCTCAACAGAGTATAAGTTTCGTTTTCTAATGTCTGTTTTGTCTAATGTTCGTTTTGTAATTTCGTTTTCGTAAATGTCTGTTAATTACAAAAATATCTAAATTTAGAAGAAATTAATAAAAAATCGATTTATAATTCTTTTATTACATATCAACTCAGTTATTACATAGAAAAGGAGATGTTTAGAACAGAAATAATACATATAAATTATAATATGGTGCAGCACGTATAAAACAAACAAGTAACTTGGTTGCTTACCTCAGAGATCCGCACGGACCGGAATTTCCAGGGCCGAGCCCGGCCCGATCCTTACAAAAAAATTGGCCCGGCCCATGCAAAAAAGTGATTGGCGCGGCCCGGTATAAAAGTTAAAAGTTCGGCCCGAGCCCGGCCCGATATCAAAGTTAAAAGTATGTTTTATTAATTTTAATTGGAAAAATCCTTCTAAAATTTATTAAATGATTATGTAAATCCTCTAACGTGGTTTCAAAAATTCACGAAACATACTTTAGAAGATGAAATTTTCATTAATTCATATTTTGGGACATAAAGGGTTGAAAATAGTTTAAAATGATCATTATTCTACGAATAAAATTATGTGTACTTTTTACAAAGATTGTTGCCAACGGCTGATCCAAAGAAGAGGTCATGTGGTTCATAATGACTCCCCTGAACGAAGAAAATTTCTAAAGAATGTTTTAAAAATCTATATTAAATTCTTTTAAATTTTCCTCTTGATCAACAAAGAGAATCTTTTTCACTGTCTGAAGCTCTACTCAAATCCAAATTAGGTAATTTCTGAAAGATCCATGAAGTCAATTTTAATCTCAGATGCAAGACAATTGCAAGTGCACTTATTCAGAACAAATATGATTGAATAGCATTTTCCATTTTTCGATAAAGGCAAAGAAACCTTCGGAGAAATCTCCGTAAAATAGGTGTTTTAATCTGAATTTCAGGCCATAGCAGCCAATTGCTTCCTCATGACCGCATTTCTGTAACTGCCAAGTCTTAAAAATTGGCTTAAAATGCTCATTTTCTGGATGATTCTTTGCCTTTATAAGAAAATGGGAAATTCTTCAATTTCTTGGTATCTGAATAAAATGTGTAAATTTTATATTTTTACAAATAATAATACAATATTTTTGTATTTACGAATAGAAATGACTTTCTAAAAGTTTCGGAAAAGTAGCCATTTTGGATATGGCAACAGCCTTTAATATAAAAGTTACTTATTAAGATATGTGACACCCCCCACTCAAAAAAAAAAAAAAAAAAAAAAAAGGAGCCACGTCTTCCCGTTTAATGGAGGGCTGAATACGCCCTTGATTGTTGCGTCAGGACTCGGGACACATTTTACTGATTTTTGCATGGATCAAATCCGGCCAATAATATTAGATCGTAAGTGGAAATTTCGGCCTTTGCACCTCTAAGAAGAATGAAGTTTAGGCTAGGTTCGGCCCAGAAAAACGAAGTCTAGCCCAACCAAACCGAGTCTGCAGAAAAAAGTAAAGACCGGAAAGAGTAAACACTAGGCTCGACCGGGTCCGAATATGCAGAATTAAGAAAGGGACAAGTCCGGTCCGGCCCGGAAGAAGTAAAGACCAGCCCTGACCCGGAAGCCCGAGTTTTCAAAATAAAATAAAGCCCGAGCCCTGCCCGGAAAGAGTGAAGACTAGGCCCGGCCCGACCCGACCCGGGTTATCATTATTCTCATCTAATATCTTTAAAGCCTTTCATGATATCTATGTTTACATTAAACCATATTATTGCTAATATTTTTTTTCACGCGAACCTTACCAGTACTTCCTAAATAAAAATCGGCCAGAGACCGCGAAGACCTCTAGCTTACCTTCATGAATATCGTTCGGCTTAAGCCATGAGGACATACTAAATTATAGCTGTGAAGCCTCCTTTTCTCTTTTTTTAGTCTTCTTTCTGTAATAATCACCCGAATGTGTTTTAGACATAACCAAATAAAATACTGCGCACGCTGTAAAACAACATAGAACGATGACTGAAAAAAGATGACGCAAAATCCTTGAATTTTTAATAAATAAAAATTTTCTTAAAAATACTGGTGGCAATGTGATATTTTATATAATGTAATATAAATTAACTTATTTTTTATTTCTGATCCTTATATGCAACGAAAGTAAACCGCCGTTGAACAAAATAAAATTGAATATCTTTTCATGTGAATTTTTGATTTTCTTTTATTCTTAATCTTTTATGATTCCTCAATTTTGCGCCCTTCCAAGTCTTGCACCCGGGGCAGCTGCCCCGGCTAACCCCCCCTTAGATCCGTCACTGCCTATTCAGTGAGAGTTTGTAGTGAGTTTTCCACCAGTGATGGGTGTGAGATCTTCTTGATTTGATTCTCTTTCTAAAGTTTTCTCTTTCCTGATTTTTTTTTGTCAGAAAATTATATCTATCTTTTAAAATTGTTTTCTAAGGTTATTCATTAGAAAAGAACTTAGAAATTTCGAACATTGCAATTGCATAATTACTCCCAGAACATCGGCGTTTTTCTACTCCAAAAATAAATTTTGACTTTTTTGTCCCAGGTATAAAGTTGACACCTCCCCCCCCCCCTCACTTTGAAGCAGATTATTTTTCCAAAATTTCTTGACTTATACATGAGTATATACGGCACATATTATTCTCAGATCGATTTTGTGAAAGTCGCCATACGGATCTTTTTATTTGTAGGGAAACATTTTTCTATCTCGGGGAATTATGTAATTCATTGTTAAAATTGAAATCAATTGTATATTTTTCCGAAAAATTTCTCCCAATCCTAGATCGCCGGATCGGACATATTCTGCACCCTTAGTGTAATCAAGTGTCATGACTTAGAGATTCAGATATTTTAAATCAACCCTGGATGTATTCTGTTAATAAGTTAGTTCTGTTACCTGTAGAGTATTGATGAATCAGGTCAATAGTCTCAGTACAGTAGATCCAGGACTAATTTTAGAATACTTTTTAGGTGTGTTCGTAATTATATAAATATGTAGCACTTATAGTCGTCGTCTAGTCTGTCCGTCTGTCTGCATATAACAGCGCAAAAACTACCTAACCGAAGGGTTTGAAATTTAATATATATAATCGTTGCAGAATTTTGTTGAGTCATTTCAAATTTTATGAAAATCTAATCAAAACTTAAAAATATATTAATAAAAGTTTTCTTTATTCTATTAAATCTTATCATACGTAATCTATATGATAAAAGCGCAAGTCATGTGACTGAGGAAAACAAATACAGGCTGACCACCTCTTTTTCCATAGGCCAAGCGGCCATTTTTATTCAAAATTAATTTTTCGAATAAAATTGTGTAAAAGTTACATTTTTAGAAAGATTGTTAAAAAAAATGGTTTGCTTGTGAAGATGAGTTACATTAAAAATGTATATATTCTGAGATAACTTCAGTGAAAATTAGGTAACAACCGAATATCACAATCCGTTAAAGTAAATAAACAAAATATTCATTCAGTGCGAGTCATAGAAATATTAACCATGGAGGTAATCATTTGCAAAGCGAGATCTCCATGGTAAATTTACAGTTGTCCGGTGTCGAAAAAAAAAAATCGCATCTGTAAACATGGCATACGTAATTTTTAAAAAAAAGGCATCCTCATTTTGTTCATAGCAGACGATATAGTTAATTTCACTGAAATAATAACGATGATTTTTTACATTGTAAAACTAGTTATAGCACAACACGAACACACCACATTTGTCACGTTTAACATACAATTTCCAACTTGTTTTGTTTTGGGTCCAAGCAACTCCAACTTATAGTGATTGTTTCCTAGACTTCTAACCTATAATTTAAAAATATTTCTTCTGTTTAATACGAGTACTTTCTTCCATTTACTATTATCAGAATTGCACAGCATTGCCTAGCACAGAGTATAAACCATAAATTACCTTACAGTTTCCCCGGTTTACTTTAAATATATCTCACTATATTGGTTGGTTTTTCTAAACTTCCTTTAAAAAAAATTATGACATGTTGCTGCAAGGTCACATGACGAAATCATTATCTTTGTTGATAAAAAGTTCCATCCAATTCACTTACGAAGAAATCTTTCTAGCAGCAGGCTTCTGTTATAACAGGGTTACATTAGCAAACCAATGTGGTAAAATTTCCTCATGCATTCTTCAATCTTGTCCTTAGTATTGGCATTTTAAAAGTAAATAAATGTGAAAAGACTATTTTTCCGATGTTATCAGATTTTAAAACAACTAAGTTGTCTTTAAAAGTTAATTTTCACTTCAATAGTTTTTTTTTTTTAAGATTTCATTAACATATGAGCAATTGTACCATTGGCAATGTACCAAAGTTCAAGAAACCGTAGTAATTTTATCGCTGTAAAACAATTATGACATCATAGTAGAGACGTTGAAATGACTAATCGAATTATACTGTCTTTTTTTTTTTATGGTTTGATGTCACTATTAGGATCGATGTTCAACTAATTGTTTTTTCTCTTAAATTTCTAGGTAGCTTTCTGTCAATTCCAAACTTGTCAGATTAATTTTTTTTTTCTATATGTTAGTAGATTTCATTCTTCTTATTTGAGACGTTGGCTGAAAAGCAAAGTGAGATTTATGTGAAATGGTCTGTTTAAGAAAACGGTGCTGCTGATATTTTTACTGTGCATGCAACGAGATAAAATATATTTCAAAAATCATATAAATCCAAATTATTGATAATATATTTTTTTTTTATATAAAATTGATTCCCGAAAGTCTGCTCCACATAGAATTATAAAATTTAAGGGTACTTCTCTATTATTCTGTCAACCACTTTTCATAACAAAAATTATTGCCAAACTGTAAGATTAAACGCCAAAAATGCAGTCCCATTTACTTGATGTGAGAAGCATTATACATGTTTGTTATGTCATCAAGTGGTTTTTAATTTGACATTTCCATGTATTTTTCATTATGTTTTACTAATTTATTAGTTATTTCATTAATGAAAATAACAATTGTGTCTTTAAATTCTTATATTTTATTTATTTATTTATTTTGATATTCCAATGGCAACGTTCTCCCGTTTATTTGCCGTTACAGTTTGGTGATAGTTTTTTGTTTGGAAAAGTGGTCGACGGGATAATAGAGAAGTACCAATTTAAGATTGGATGGATAAGGTATCAAATAGAAATGGTTGATAAAAACAAACTTCACATTTCCAGCAAAAATGCAACTTATTTTTAAAAATTCAAAAATTGCTGCACAAATTTCGTAAATAATGACGAACAGTATCACACTGTATTTATTATACCTTTTTGCGATTTGAATGATAACTTAATTTTAATGCCAGTTGAAAAATAGCAAATTAAGATGTTTTGCATGTATAGTTAAATAATAATAAAAAATTAATAGTGTATCACAATGTTTAGCACTGCTTGTAATAAAAATCCTTTGCATGGTCAAGGTTGAAATAAATGGCACATTAGCATACATTTTGGTATGGTGTTAACCAAAAAAAAATTAAACATATTTTTAAAGATTTTTTATTTGGTTAAATTGAAATAATATTAGTACTGAGTAAAATTGTTGTAGGATTTTGACAAATCCCTAAAACTATTATACAAAATTTCTTTTTACTAAATACATTTTGATCTGATCTCATTTCTTACTCAAATTGAAATTTTGACCAGGATGGTTAAAACTTTTTCTCGTGGTTAAAACCAGTACAACACTATATTAAAAAAAAGGAACCTGCAAAGCAAATTAAAAAAATAAATTTATTTCCATTTTGTTAAGCCCGAGAAGGGACAGATATTAAAATTATTTTATTTAGTCAATGCTACAATAATGTTGCATTTTTATATTAAATCTTGCTCAGTCTATTTAATCTTAAAAAATTAAATTTAAATTTGAAACATGATATTAAAGCAACTTTAAAACATTTCATTTAGAAATCTAAATAAATCTTCAACTTTTTAAAATTATTTGAACTTCTCATGTTTCTTGTCTGTTAGAATTTGCTACAATACAAATTTTGTATAATGCATGTAAAACTGAAAAAAAGTTGAAGATTTATTTAGATTTCTAAATGAAATGTTTTAAAGTTGCTTTAATATCATTTTTCAAATTTAAATTTAATTTTTTAAGATTAAATAGACTGAGCAAGATTTAATATAAAAATGCAACATTATTGTAGCATTGACTAAATAAAATAATTTTAATATCTGTCCCTTCTCGGGCTTAACAAAATGGAAATAAATTTATTTTTTTAATTTGCTTTGCAGGTTCCTTTTTTTTAATATCTCAAGTTTTTTAATAACAATTTAATATGAAGCAGACAAGATTCAAACGAGGCAAGTATGTAAAAGACTGCACGTATCAAAATCAGTATTGGTAATATGAAATATACAGTTCAAACACTGATTATTCTGTAAACAATTAAAATAATAAAAGTAATTTTTAACAAAAAAATGTATATAACGGACTTTAACGGATTGTTTCTCATCTTTATAATGATAATAATAAAACGAATCATGTTCATTTTTGCAAATAATTTTATGCCATAGTGTAAAATACATTTGCAACCACTTTGGAAAGAGACACTAGTAAGCGTGTGTGAAAGCTATTAATAACATCTTATGTTGTTTTATCACATAAGAAGCAAAAAAATAATAATGAGCATATATGAAACAACTGTATTCTGATTTTGTTATAAAATGTGTAGTTATGGAGGATGAAATTTTCAGCAAAATATTTCTTTTTGTAGCTGAATAAATATTTTACCTTATATTGACAATTTCTTAATTTAACATTTCTGTAGAAGCAAAATGTAAACATCTGCAAGATTTTTTACAAAACGTGTACGATCTGTTATTTTCTTATCGTCACAAACAGTCCATTTATTGATCTCGTTTTCATTTGTTACAATAATTTCATAACAATAATTTCATTAACAGCACACATTTGATCTTCTTTTATGTAATACGATTTATACTCACAACAATCTATGTTTGAAAATAATTCCTTTGTAGAACTGCCCTGAGAAGAAGCAAATATATGAAGAATATGCAATAACCTTCGAACTGAATTCTCTCAAATGTTACAGAGAGGTCCACATTTCTACATTAGAGTTTTGGGATGATGACCATCAATGTTTTTCTCGAAATGTAAATCACCTAAAGGAATATGTTCTATTTTAGAATTGGAATGACTACTATAATTATGATCTAAATGTATGTGAACTAATGGGTGATATGCTATTTCCCAAAAATAGGGTTCTGCATTGGAGTTGTGAATTCTTTCGCCACCAATTATTTCACATAAATTTTCTGCAGTGATATTTTGAGTTGATTTTGATAACATCTGTTGAAATTTGTTTGAAAAATTTTCTGAAGCCGATGAACTCTTTGCATACAAAACATTTTTAGTATGAATAGCGCAAGTAATTGAGCTTTTATTTGAGTTTTTAGAAATTGAATATTTGTTCTTCTGCTTTGCTGAGCTATGTTTGATTTATAACTCTCTAGCAGATTTTTCACTAAAGCAAGCTGTCGATATCTTGAAGGATTAATTTTCTTAGAGGTGAGAATCCTATTATGATTTGAGTATTTTTTTTCCAGTATTTTAGCTTATATTTATTAGCCTTTGATTTATTTCGCAAACAATATGAAGTATTACGCTTCTGTATCTGGCTTTTACATTTTTTATAGTATGCGGCTCTTTTATTTTTGATAATTTCACGATTTCCTCGATAATATCGTGAATATTTATTTGATGTATCACTTAACGGTTCAGACAGAGATACTCTTTGTATAGGGTTAGGATACTCTTCAGTTGGGCCATTTAAATCAATGAAATGCCGAGAGCAAACATACCAGTCTCTAGTCATCGTTTCTGTATAAGGAAAGGGCATCTGACGTCACTGTTGGTTAAACTACTGTTGGTTTGGCAGAAAAACCTGTTCGTTCTTTACGGCTCCTACAATACACATGAGATGGTGGGATTTGATTGGTCTATGTTAAACTGGTCTATGATATGATTGGCCTACGTCGCCATGACGATTCCTGCAATGATAGCTTCGACAAAAATGCAGTGGTAGATTGGTTGATGGAACTGTTTGTTTGTAAACATGCCCTTTCCTTATTTGTTATACCACAAGCAGAAAGCCATTCGTTACATTTACTCAAGTTTTTCTGTGGTTTAGGAAAAGGGAAAAACAAAACTCCCAGCATATAGTCTTTGTAAAAGTATCGTGCATCACTCTTGCAACCAGAAAATTTGCATTTTTTCACCATGTTGAATTTTAGTAATCATCGATTAAGAGAGAAATTTAAAAACGCATTTCGTAACATCACAGTATCACTAGATAAGTAAATATCGAACATTCATCCAATTTTGATAAAGACAGTAACATCTAAATTAAAGTCCAAATACTGCTTAAAGTGATAAAAACATAACACGGAATATTTAAAATACCTTTTTAATGTAGATCGTTCACAACTATTGGTGACATCTTCGGATCTTAAAGATAAATACAATATTCTCGTATATTTTTGAAATAGTAAACATATACCACGAGATCGCATGTCCAAGGCTAGCAGGTGCTTAAATTGGCCAAAACTGGGAAACGTGAAAAATTATTATTTGTTTTTATTTTTATTGCTTCTTCAATCTATCGATCATCGCGTGCCAAATTTTAGCTAATTATTTTAAATATTCCGTGTTATGTTTTTATCACTTTAATCAGTATTTGGACTTTAATTTAAAGACTCCACGTTTACTACATTTAGAGTTTTTTGATTGGAGGATTTATTTTTTTACAGAATTAGGTGTTTTGAAGAAAATTTGTGGAAGCGCGTACAAAAAGTGGGAAAAACTCTAGTAAATTAACTCGTTCAATGGGATTTCCTGTGTTAAATTAACATTAGGATGTCACACTGGAAATAAATAAGCCTTGCGCTGCCGCGCAAGGCTTAATAAATGTAGCTTTAATTTCCCTCTCTCTCACTGTGTGCATAGATATTGTATTTATATATTATTTTTCTTCCTTTTTAGGTAGTACAAGCATCTAACAGTAATTTAGTTATTACTTGCCAGTCCACTCAACCACTGTCTATTAATGAAATAAGTATTAGTGAACTAACTCTGGCTCTCGAAACACATATGCGATTATCGAATGGAACAAGTCCTATAGTCATACGCTATGGAAATGTTGTTGAAAATCGAACTTTCTTTGATCGTCGATCATGCCTTAATCTTTTTTCTACTGCCCATACGCAAATAGATTATGTACATCATTTAGTTCCAGACTTGCTTGAGATCACCAATTGTAGCTTTTACTGGGGTAAAATGGACCGTTACAAAGCAGAAAAGCAGCTGGATAAAGAGCCAGAAGGTACCTTTTTGTTACGAGATAGTGCTCAGGAAGAATTTCTATTCAGTGTCAGCTTTCGTAGGTATGGACGCACTCTGCATGCTCGAATCGAACAGATGAATCATAAGTTTAGTTTTGATTCTCATGATCCAAATGTATATACTTCTGATACTGTATGTGGGTTAGTTGAACATTATAAGAATCCAAGATGTTGCATGTATTTCGAACCCATGTTGACCATACCAGTCCATCGTAATTTCCCATTTGATCTGCAGCATCTTTGTCGTGCTGTGATTTCAGATCATATTACTTATGATGGTATTAATGCATTACCATTACCAAAAAGGTTAAAAGCTTACCTTAAAGAATACCATTATAAGCAAAGAGTTAGAGTACGTCATTTAGAAAATGATCATTTTGTTTAGATTGAAATTTAAAGAGATCTGATTAGGGGCTCTATAAATAAATTTAATAAAATGTGTACTAGTTTGTATAATAAATGAATTCTCAAAATGTTGATTTTGTGGAAATCTCATCTGGGATTTCCATGAAAGATTGTGAAGTTCTGATCCAAGGGTTGTTTTTCTACAGTTTTTTAAGTTATAATGAGGGAAATGGCATTTGATAATAAATATAATTATTGCATTTATTATATGAGATGTGCATGCATGTTTTAAAGATTTGTATGTATTATTTTTTAATGTATAGATTTATACCATTTAATAAAGCAAAAATTTCAGGTTACTTCATGATCTGTGAGACTTTTTTCTCAAATTAAGCCAAATGTTTGAAATATCTTCCAAACTGAATTTATATTGTAAAGTTAATAAGAATTTTTAAATTTTGGAACTAGCTTCTGGTGATACTCGCTAGTTATGCTAGTCTTTAATATGACTGTGTGATTACCAAACTGGCATCTAAAATTATGTTTACATGCATCAAGATTGAGTATATTAAAACTAAATGGCAGGTGCATACAATTAAAATATATATGTATGGAGTAATGTTAGTTCGCTATGATTAATTCAATACTAAACAAATGTAATATGAAAAACGTGGTCTATGATTAGGCCTATTAAGAACCACGTGGAATGGCCAATGTGATCTTAAAGTTACGACACAGTTCCGAGAGTATGCAATAACTCAGGTGAAACTCGCTGTCATCATTCTCAGAACAATTTCAAGGAGTGAAAAGTTATTTATCTAAAAAAAAAAGTGGGATTAAAACTCGGTGTATCAAACTAAAATGATAGTTCTTTAGCTTACTTATATTTACTGCATGTGCTAGCTGGATTATATGTTGGGCTTGTAGTCCATTCTCCCATTCCAACTTTTTTTAATATGAACAAGAAAAACTTGGTTGAATCCCTTGTATGTTACCTAAAGATGGTACCTAACATGCAGTGGACTAGAGTTGGCCTTTGTACAAATTGGTTTATTTTTTAAATTATTACAAGACCATCATCGAAGCATCAGTGATTAGCACATTGCTGAAATTGTATTAATAAAATTTGTATATTGAATTGCTTTACATAATGAATTGTTTGTATCTGCCATTTTTCCTCTGTATATACTGAAGTGTGAAATATGGAAATAAATGGTAAATGCTAATTTAGCAGCTTTACAAGTAGATGTGACGATTTAATATTGCATTAGAGAGAAAAAAATATATATAATTTACAAATATCCGTCTGGCTTTACCTTGATTTCTTAATAAGTTACATTGCATTGATTACATCATTTGGTAACATGCTGTATTTTATCTCTGCAGCTATTTTCTTAAAATAACTTATAAAATAATTAGCTATATTTCTAAAGGTATGACATCAATTTTTTTAATCTTGCCAAATTTGAGTAAAATCCTGCAAGGTTTCTTATCACCTGTGTAATGTTAAATTAAAATAATTATCCTTGATTTTCTTAGCATGAACAAAATAATGATTTATACAGAAATAAGACAAGTCTTCTGTTAATAGATTCTTAAAAGTTGTATTAATGTTACATAAAAAAAAAAAAAAATATTTTATATATTTTTGAAACTTTGTAATGGGCACCTTAAGTATTGTATGGAAGTGGAATGATTTGTTATTATGCATGACTGTATCACAGTGCTAGATTTTTTTTTTTTTCTAATGTGATTTTATTTAAATTTGTTAGTATGTGTTGTTTCTCTTCTCGATAGAACAAAATGAATGTGTATAATTTTTTATTATTGGAATTCTATTGTGTGTACTCTAAATGAAGTCAGTTTTGAAATGTATACAGAAATTGATAGTTTTTTCATTTGTATATAGCATATTTTGTTATTAAAAATGTTCTTTGAGTATATATTTCTGAGAAACCATGTATCATGTGTATTTATTTAAAAGAATAAAATTTAAACAAGATAGTTATTAATCGGTGGAGCTCTAATAATAGTAATTCAATATTTTAGTTTCACATGTATGTTTCAGATCACCACTAGTATTAAATATTTTTAAAATCGTTTGATTGGCCTGAAAAAGACATTAAATATGTATTAAGCAGAAGCAGTTCAGTTTTTCTCTATACAGTGAAACTTCCATTTAACGAAGTCTCATCGTTACACTTAAAAATTTTGTTATGAAGAAAATTCGTTAAATAAAAATCAACTTACATTCATGAAAATTTTCCTTCAGATATGACAAACAGGTGTTGGAATCAGAAGCATTTAATTCAGTTTCAATTATGAAGCAGTCTTTTAAAAAATAGTTGTGTACGGTCGATGAAATCACGTCACATTCCCAAGCTTTCATTAGCTCTGATACACAGGTTCTCAAACTAATGTTTTCAGTACATAGTCTTTTTTTTTTCTGTCATAATGTACGTCAAGATTTTTTATTATTCCTTAGACCTTAGACTAATAGTTGAAGTTTAGAAGTTGTATTGGCAGGAACACAAATAACTTTGATGTTCTTCGATTTGCATTTTGAAGCCCATTCTTGTGGATGTATAAAGCAGTTGTCTATCAACAATGGAATGTCAGAATGGTAACTGTCTGACTCTAATTGATATTTTTTTGCCTTAATGTATCTGACGCCATTGCGTCACTGCATCTTTTATATCATTGAATGTAAAAAGGGGATTTTGACTTCCCCCAACTGTCAGCACTAGAGTCTCGGTGTGGGAGAGTAATGATAACAAGTGTTTCTTTTTTACTGTGAAAAAAAAATTGTTTTATTTAGCACCAAGCAGAATGAAAATTATTTACATGTGTTCATTTTCTTACAGTCCGCTGAAATAAATTTGCATATCCATCGCAACAGCAACCTCTTAGTTTGAATTCTGTACACGTACAAAAGTGAAATAAACTTTGTTATATAGAATATATTTTTCGTAATATGGAGATTAATTTATATGCTAATGGTGTTCAAAGTCAAAGTTCTGCAGAAAATTTCGTTAAATAGGGACTTCGTTAAAGGGAAGTTCCACTGTATTTAGCAATGTAGTACTTTTGTCTATTGAAGGATATGAATGAATGTAGGTGATAAAGTAAATGCCCTTGTCTTCCTTTTTAATATTTTGGGTGGCAAAATCTACAATTTTTTTAATTAAATATAAAACAAATATTCATATATTGTTTGGGATTATTTATTTATTTCATTGGCTTAGTGTTTCATTTTACAAAATATATCTAAAATAAGATCTAAATTGTTACAATAAGATAGCATATACTAGCTTTAGTTATTAATATATACCACTACAAAATATTAGTTATTAATATATAACCACTTCTCTTTTTTTATATTAAATATAACTAGTAGGGGGGAAAAAAATCAATCCTCTCTCAGCCTTACCTCTGTTTTGACCAATATCTCAGAGATTTTGCAAATATGAAATGGCCAGTTATCTTTCAATAGACTTGAGCTGGACCTGGACTTATTTTTCCGGGCTGAATCATACTGACATTTTTTTGTTCCTTTTGTAAAAATAGAAGTGATATTATACATTTCAACAGAATCTATAGAATTTTTTTTTGGCTTAATAAATTGTAGATATATATTTTTTTTTTAATCTGCCTCTTTTCTTTATAAAGTTTTAAAATTATGATGACATATAATCTGAAAAATGCTGTACTCAATGTTCATACAGACTTGAGAAGAAAAAATCCAAAGAGTCTAAAAAAAAAAAATCAAAGTAGTCCAAGAATTTTAAAGTACTCACCGTATTTTTTTCATGCCCCACCCACCCTAATTTTTAATGCCTCATTTGGAGAGAAAAACTAAGATGTCTAGCAACCTGGAAAAGTCAGGGAAATTTCTATGGGCTGGAAAAGTCAGGGAAATTTATTGTTCCTGAGGAAAAGTCAGAGAAATAGATTTTTAATTCCAGCTTCACGGAATCTTTTTACAGAATGTTGTAGGATTGATTAGATGATTCAGCCTGCACTTATCTTTGTTTGGGAACATTTGTTAGCTTAATTATTGAATATTTATAATATTTAAATTGGGTTAGTTAGAGCAAATATATTATAAAGAAAAAATATTTTTTTGTATTAAAATATGTCAAAGCAATCTGTATTTAACTGTTCTAATAAGGAATTTCATCCTGATTGGATAAAACCTAATGTTAAAAGGTGTGTACCTGCTGTGTATTTGCAAGTTCAGAGAGAGAATTTTAAGAAATATAGGAACATCAAGCAATCATTGACCATGAAATAAATATCTTGGTGTTCAACAATTTGTACATTTTTCTAAAATTTAGTTTAAAAATATGTAGTTTGTGCTTTAGAATATGTTGTGAAAGTTCCACTTTCAAATTCAGAACTTTTTAAGATTTGTTTGTAACATCACAAAATCTTGATACCTTTTTTTTTTAATTGGTATGGAAAAATGAGTGAAATTTGTTACTGATCTGGAATAGACATAAGACACCCTGAAAAACATTTTATTCTATTGAAATCTAATGGTTAATGCTAAAATAACAATGTATTAAATTAGTGGTTTCATTTGAATACACAATTACCAGCCAACTATTTTATGCAGTGACCAATGGTCATATTTACAGAGGCTAATTAAATCTGAAATACTTGTGTATCACATGCATCTAGATTTTAAATGTAAAGTTTGAAGGGAAAAACATGTTTCATATACCAAAAAACTGAGGTAACTTCATCTCTCTCCCTCTCCTATTAACCAGCTTTTCTTTTTTAAACAGATTTTTATTTTACTTTCTTTCTTTCATGCCATGCATACTTAAGAAAGATGATTATACATTCACTGTTATTTATCATGTAGCTTCTACTTTTGTACACTTCAATTAAATTGTTGATCCATGCTAAATTTTTTCTTTGTGATAATTTAAGGAGAAATTTGTTTATTTAAGGAGTTTTAAGTACTCGTTGGAAACTTTTCCATCTAAGGAGTGTATGCACCATATGTACTTTTGCATAAATATATATGCTACATTCTTTAAAAAAAAAAAAAAAATGTTGGTTGAGAAATGTCAGTATTTTTTTATAAAAAAAAGTTTGACTTTTGCAGAAATTAAGTTTGAAATCAGTCAAGCCTGATTTCAGCCTTTCTCCAGGCCAAGCTCAGTCTTGAAAATATCTGTTCATATGGACTTCTACTTTCTCTCTCTCTCACTTAACAAAATATTTTTTATTTAGTTGGGAATGCTTTAAACAAATTTAATATACTTGTTTTATTAGAAATTACTTGTAACAAAATTACATTAACCATCCAAGTTTTTAAATTTAAAACATTCTTGTCCAGTATATTTTTTTTTATTTATTTAGATGCTCAAGTTTGACAAAATTATATTGGGAAGAGGTATTCTGTATTTCTTCCATCAAGCTATTTGTAATAGAAGTTGCTTGACTGTCTCTAAATATCTCATGTTAATTGTGCTTGTAATTGCTGTTTTATAATCAATATACTGTGCTATTTTGTGCATTATGCAATGCATTCATAATGTTTGCAATCTGTACTTAAATAAGATACTCGCTTTTGTATCATAACTAATATTTACTCATTGATGATTTATATTAGACTGAACTATGCTGGCAACTATGCAATATTTTGTTTCATGTAAAGAAAATATTATTTTTGACATTTAAAAAGCTTTATTAATTATTCATTAAATGTTGACAAATAAGGTTGTATATGCTACTATGCAAATGATTGAGTGAATCCAATCTTTTGACTAATTATTTTACTTTAACACCTGTAAATATTTTTTCTAAACAAATTGTACATGTATTTTAAAACATGCAATACAAAATGTGGGGGATATTATGATTTCTTAAGCTATGCAATATAATAGAAATCTTGAAATGATCAACTCTTTACTAGACTTTTTGTTGTAAAAACTTTGCAACAATATGCTAAAATTAAATGGGACCACACAAAAAATGAGATGCAAATATCAGAGCTCAACATAATACTACTTATGCCAATTGGTTAGATTTATTATTTTTCCATTCTATTCAGTCAGTTTCTACTGAGTGTATATTTATATTAATAAAATTTCGATTATCTTTCAGTCATGGAATCATTGTTGTGACAGATAATTAAAAGTCTCTTACCACATAACAAATTCCAGAATTGACAACCAAAATTAAATTTTAAAACATAACTTTGTTTGGTAGATAGTAAATAGAAAATAAAGATTACAATTTGAAATTAATTATCTATTAATGTTGCTATGGGTCAGGGAATTTTTCAGGAACAATACCAGTATTTTCTTCCAGAACAATTTGCCCAATTTAATCATGCAAAACTTTGCCTTTTTAAGGCAAGTTTTTCTGTAAAAAAAATATTGATATTTTCCCTGAAAAATTCTCTGACTCGTAGCAACCCTGATACTAGTATGTTGTATGTAATAAAAATATTGTATTGAAGTATAAATAAACAAAACCAAAAAAATATAATTTTGTTTATCATACTTCTTTAATATAAAAATTCTTTAAAAAGGTGAAAAAAAAATAGTTCACTATATTACGATTGTAGAATTTGAAAAAGTTTGACAAATTTTCTTTATTTTAATTTTTTGTACATGTACTATTTCTTATGACTGATGGATAATAAAAGTTTTATTGTATTCTAAATGAATCTTATTTTTGATTGAAAAGTCATTTCATTCAATATGCATCTCAAATGAAATGTGATATTGCTTTACTAGGAACTTTTCCTTCTTGCTCTTAAGTAACTATGTAAATATGTCTGTAAAATATTGTAAGATATATAAATAACACAGATTTTCTTTTCCTTTTTTTTCAAATTATCACTTGTATATTGGATTTATTATTTTGCTGAGACATGATATGGACTGATTCAAAGTATTTCTAAGGGACTTTACTGTTAGTGTTTCAGAAATAACATGTAGACACATTATAACCCACCTTGAGATGTAGTTTTTATATGATAATGTAGGTTTGTTTGATTACTATATTTGGAATTTTTGTTTCAACTGTCAAAGATGATTAGATTTCCATTGTTAAGTATTGTACTTTTATTTTCTGAATAAATGCATTTCTAAAGCTTAATTCAATTAAGTTTTACACTTTCAGACTTGTTAATAGATATTTACTTTAATTTAATTATATGTAATGATTTAGGTGATTGTCTTGGCATTCTAAAACAAATGTTTATAAATGTCTTTCTGTCTGAAAAAATAAACTTATTAAAATTTCAATCTTTTTTATTTTCAATTCATTTTATTTAAAATACATGTAAAATATAGTGCTTGCTGTTTACAGTGATTGAAGTATAGTACATAAAATATTTTCACAATATGAAATTTTACATTTAAAAAGGTATTAATATTTTTATCAGAAGATGAAGTAGTTAATTTTTAAGTACAAGGTGTCCATAAGCCTGGACCCATAGGGAAAATAAATACAATTATAGGATCTTCAGAATGCTTGCTTTCTAGCCATTATGTTGCTTAAAGATAAAAATGCAGTTTCCATTTTTGCATCTCACTTGCAAAAATTTGCTGACATGTATGCGTGTACAATACATTGTTTAAAATGAAGAATGTTCTGAATTTTGACTTTTTACACCTTAGCTTCAGTTTTCCCATAGTTAAAAATTGAGTAGAGTAAAATCTGGGCTCTTTAGAGGCCATTCCACAAATTCTCGAAATCGTATCAAATGTTTAACTCATGGGTCCAGGCTAAGAAGTCCCTGTGCATTAAAACTACTTATGACCTATTATTTTAGATTTGTTGATCAGAATAACATAAATTTTCTAGGGCTCTTATGAAAAAATTTTTTTCAAATGCTTTGGCTTGTCATTGTTTTGAAAACTCTAATTATTTCTCATTAAAAGTTTACCACAATACTTATCTGCAATATGCTTTAAAAATATATCGAGATTTTTTTTTTTTTTTTTTTTTTTTTTTTTTTTTTTTGGCTACATACTATGCAATTGCCATTTGAATGGTCAAAAGAAGTTTAATGTTAACAGATTTACTTCAATACAAAATAAAACTTCATGAGAAAGGACAGAGTTTGTAAAATAATGTAACAGGGATCAATTTCTTGGACACTACCAAGAAATTATTTTAGCATTAAAATTGTCATGCAGAAAAATATATTTAACTCTTTCATGCAGGGAAACCTCATATGAAGTTGTATTGAAAAGACACCTCCAGAAAAACTGTATATATTTTTTCTTTTATCACATGAAATGCTGCTTGTGAAGTAAAAGCAATAGATGGTAGAACCCAGTGATACTGCAAATGTGCTATAGCGCATCATTTAAGCAAAAAATTGTGAGTCCTGCCGGGTGCTTTTTTTTAAATTTTATTTTAGAAAGATTACAAAAAAGCCTTATTTTGTGTTAACTGCATTTGAATATGTCTTATTTCTAAAACGAGAACCCAAGTTTTTTTTTTCTGGAAATGTCTGGTTTCCAGGATTTTAAAAGCCTAGTGACATTTCCTTTTCAAATATTCTATAAAAAAAAGTTGTTTTTATTCTCAAAGAGAAAAGAATTTCTTTTCGATGTAAAATATATATATATATACAGCTCATATTCAAAATATTAGAATAATTACTTTTTTTTTACGAATTGAAAATGTCATTATGTAATTTAATGTCTTTTAATGCATATATGCAAACGATATTTTTATTAAGAACTTATCGTTGATTAAACTTATTTATTATATTAAAATTAATATCATTTTTGAAAAGATTAATTGAAAAAAAAAATTTTTGAAAAGTCAAAATATTGGAATATTTATTCAAGTGGTTCAAAATATTAGAATATTTCACATTAATTCTCCTTTAATTATCGCCAATTCATAACTGGTAGCATCATTCATTAAATTCAGATTGATTTTATTTAAAATCGGTATTCTTTTTGCAGTTTGTTTGCTTTTTCGTCTTAAAATGGGTCTTGTGAGTGATATTCCTGAATCTATTAAACTTCGTATCATTGATTTGTATCAGCATGGTAAAAATCAATGTTATATAGCGGATTATTTACATTGTTCGCAATCAAGCGTTAGTAAAATACTAACACAGTATTCAAAAAATGGAAAATTTCAAAATCGCTGAAAACCAAAAAAAAACTGCTAGAGATGACAGGATACTGAAGCGTATAATTAAGAAAAAACCGTTTTAAAGGTGTGCAATTCTTGCACCAAAAATGGAAAGAAGAAGGAGTTGAAGATTCTACATCGACAACATTAAGACGTCTCCATAAATTTAAGTTTGAATCTCGTGTACCGAAAACAAAACCTCTCATGACTGCAAAACAAAAGCATATAAGATTGAATTGGTGTAAATCAAGACGTTTATGAAGTGAAGATTGGAAAAATATATTATTTAGCGATGAAAGTATGTTTTGTGTTTCCTATGGTAATCAAGGTATTCGAGTTTGGAGAATGAAGCAAGAAGCATTTGATAAAGAATGCCTTAAACATTCCGTAAAATTTACTGCTAGTGTCATGGTTTGACGAGGCGATAAATCGCAGCCGTCCAAAAGTTCTTTTTTCTCAAGCTCTGTTCCACGCATGCGCTTGAAGTTGGGATTTATTTGTAGTTTGTTTCGATTGTGTTTTGTTAATGCTAGGTCGTTGTGGACATACGAAATGTGAAATTAAATTTCAGGAAAGTTCCACGAAATAAAAATGTAAAAAAACAATGTTAGTTTTATTAAACGAATCAGAAAAAAATAAAACAAAACTTGCAAAAATTATGTACAAAGGAAAAATAACTCAGGCCTACAAAATTTAACATTTTGTCTGGGGGTTTCATGAATTTATGTAAATTCTAAGAAATCTTCTATGCTTATTTCAAAAATAATATCCATTTTTATGTATCACATCAGGATTTTTTACAATTAAGAAACTAAGAATTTGGAATTTGAGAATATACAATTTACACAACATTGATTAAAAAATGTGCAAAAAAATCAGATAAATAAATAAAATCATATATACATATATAAATGTATATAAATGTGTGTGCATGTTTTATAAGAAATTATATTCTAGTATATACAGTAAAATTACTTTTCTTTATCATCAAAAGAACGCTTGTGTCCTCTAGATTTTGAAGCTGGTTTAGTGTCTCTTTTTGCCCCCAGCAGTAATCTGCCAACATATTTACATTCCAGTGTCCTTGATAGCGTTTTTCCATGCATTTTATGTCCTGGTGAAATCTCTCACCTTGTTCTTCACTCATTTCACCAAGATTTTCAGGAAAATATTCAAGATGGGGGATGCAGAAAATGCATTTTTAAACTCATGTTACAACCTAGTTTTTTAAAGTTTTGAAGCATTTTTTCAGCGATTGTTGTGTAGTTAGGATCTTTGTGATTTCCTAAACATTTCTAAGTAACGTCTTTTAAACTAACCTATGCATCTTTCTCGACCGATTTAATTTTTTTCTCAAATTTTTCATCCTTCATTAACAGTCTTATATCTGGGCCGACGAACACATCTTTGATTTTATCTTCCGATAAATGTGGAACAACTTCATTTAAATATCGAAAACTATCCCCTGTTTTATTTAAGGCTTTTACGAATTGTTTCATTAAACCTAATTTAATGTGCAGGGGAAGCAAGAGGACTTCTTTTGGATCAACTAAGTTCTGCCGAATCACATTTTTTTATCCTGGATTTATACAACCTCTTGATGCCATATTGTTAAAAGAAACTGACAAAACAAACGTAAGATATCAATAAATGAACAAAATAAACGTATGTTCTCACTACAAATGCGTGGGAGAAAATTGCGCCTTCTCAGGCAAATATCAACACATAAAGTGGCGCCATCTATATTTATATTTCACATCATCTAGTGCAGTGTTGTATTTTAACATTTATTAATGTAATTTTACTAAGAAATTAATTATTTTTTATTAAGAATGTTAATGTATTTTATTTAATAAATATTACACATTAATTTTATTAAGAGGCACCCCCTCCTTTATTGTGTTGTGAAAAAACTGTGGGTGATAGCAAAAAACTGTCATATTTTTGATCAGCGTGACTGATTTACTAAGAAAAAACTGCTATTCTACAAACCCCAGATTTGTGTTGACCTGTGTAATTGATCTACAAAAACAAATTTTAAATGATTCTAGTGAATTTGAATCTGTTGATCACTCTTTCTTTAAAAATACCTGTTTTGATGCAGGAAAAAGAGAATGTACCAAATAAATGAATTTGTGTTTGTACAAAATTTAAATCATTATTTAAATGGGGACTTAGGAGGATTATTCCAGATATAAAAATTTTTGGCTCTCTTACAAGTTCTTATAAATTCAAAATCATATATTCTAATACAAGCAAATCTTGTGTGTGGTTATATATATATATATATATATATATATATGCAAATTTTATCTTAAAAACGGCTCTAACGATTTTGACGAAATTTTGTGTTCTACCGTTTTGGGGCACCAGAAAACCATTGGGATGGGTCACATATTCGAGAAAATTAGATTAGTGGATCATTTTGGGTCATGGTGAAACTAATTGTATCTAAAAAAAACGGTTCAAACGATTTTGACGAAATTTTGTATCCGACCATTTTCGGGCACGAGAAGACTATTGGGCTGGGTCACATGTTCGAGAAATTTCGATTAGTGGGTCATTTTTGGATCAACGCAGGTCAAATGAATTTTATCTAAAAAACGGCTCTAACGATTTTGATTAAATTTTGTGTCCTACGAGTTTCGAGCACGATAAAATCATTGGGCTAGGTCACATGTTCGAGAAAATTCGATTAGTAGGTCATTTCTGGGTCATAGTGGGTCAAGATGTAAAAAGCGGCTCAATTTATACTAAATTTTGCATCCAATGGTTTTCGAGCACGAGAAGACTGTTGGGCTAGGTCACATGTTCGAGAAAATTCAATTAGTGGGTCATTTTGGTCTTGGGTCATTATGGGTCAAGCTATTTTATCTTAAAAACGGTTCAGAGGATTTGAAATAAATTTAGCACCCTACAGGTTTAGGGAACAAGAAGACTATAAGGCTAGGTCACATGTTCGAGAAATTTCGATTAGTGGGTCATTTTGGTGATGGGTCGTTATGGGTCAAGCTATTTTATCTTAAAAACGGATCAGACTATTTTCACTAAATTTTGCATCCTATGGTTTTCGGGCACGAGAAGACTGTTGGGCTAAATCACATGTTTGAGAAATTCAATTAGTGGGTCATTTTGGTCATGGGTCATGATATTTGAACTCAAATTTAATTTTGACCGAGCATAGCTCGGTCTTCCCTGCTCGTTGCATATAAAACAGTAATATTTAAAAATAATTTAGTTATATGGGTTTATATCTATTCAGAAATCACTTGACTTGTTTTAAGTAAAAGATAATGACCCCCCTCCACAACATGATTGTATAGCACTAGAATGATACTCGAGAGAAATTTATAAGTATAAAATTTAATCTTATTATTAAGATTAAATTTTATACTTATAAAATTCTTTTTTACTTATCAATAAGAAAACAACTATAAGGAGCTTTTTACTAAAAATCAGAATTTTGTTAAAAGCAGTAAACACTTTGCAGTCAATATTTGAGCTACAACTGCCTCAGCAGAAAACAGGATTTAAGGGTTTTAAAGCTCTTCCCAGACCAATTGAAAGCATATAAAATAAATACAAGGACCGTTATGATGAATAAATAATGTATAAAAAATAACTGAAACACAAAATAGCTAAAAAATTAGCATTAAATTGTTCCAAGACTTCACAAAAAAAAGCAATGTAAGAGAAGAATGGGACAAGAAAAGAAAGATAGAGAAATAATTAAAAATAGCAGCAACACATGCATTTTACGCCACTACTCTTTGTTTCGTTCTAAAAGGGGGCTCTTTTATGAAGCCTTGAAATAGCTTTCAACTCATATCTAGATGACTATGTGGTTTGCTTTACTTCGGTTATAACACATTTTTTTTAAAGGAAATAAAAAAGTCATGAATAATTTCATTTTTGTTTTATATGTGTATAAGGGTCAAAGGTAGTGTTTTTTTTTTTTTGGCGGGGGGGGGGGGGGGGATGTATATTGTGAAAAGTAAAAGTTATTTTTGTGAATATTAACATTAAGTAAAGAAAGATGAAATCCAATTACTCAAATTCGAAACAACAAGCATTTATTAATAACTTCGTTAAGTACTTCTGCTAAAATTTTCCTTTCTGGTGAACTCATATTATTTGCAAATTACATATTTATAAAACCTAACAAAATAAAATTAATTAATGAAGAGTATGTTTTTTATGAACTGGAATTTTGTGAAGGGATCTATTTTATGAAGAAAATTTTCGTAAAGAAGTCTGCTTTAAATAGATTTTTATAAATAAGTTGTTTTATTAAGAGAAAATTTGAGAAGAGCTCTTTTGTATTAAATGGAATTTTGTGACATGGCCCTAAATATGCCTCATATTTTGCCTGGATCGACACCTGGTTCAATAACAATGATTCAAAACCGCTTCCAAATGGAAATCTTGGCTGCACCACTCAAGACACTACAACATTCGAATATTTTCTTAAAGTAAAATCTCAATTTCTGAATTTTGTTACAATAGCAGTATTTTTACAAAAAAAAAAAAAAAAAAAAAAATCCACATGTATTTTTGAAAAAAAAAAGGGCTCAAAAAGATGGTACTAATACTAATTAAACATAAAATCTGCATAACTACAGTTTAAATGTTTAACAAGATTTTGGTTTTAAAATATATCTCATTATAAATACAATGGACTCTCTATTCTGAACACTCATGGGACCGACCAAAAATGTTCAGATTATGGGGGTGTTCATTATAGAGGGAGATTGGGAAATGCATTACTACTACTACTATGTATTGAGTTTACAGACTGTATAGAATACTTAGCCTGGTTAACCATGCAAGTTACCAAGATGGAGGTGTTGAATTTAGAAACTATTAAAACAGTTATATTAAAATTCTCTTTCAAAACATACAATTACATACATACAATACATTGCTTGAAAACATAATCGGTACATTACTTAAAAAGTGAATAATTTCACTTTTGCATTGTGTATGCTCGTGCAGTGTACATGTTATCTAGTTGTTTAAGAAGTGGAAAAGCTTCCGGGTGATGTTCAGCTGCATAATTCAACAGGTCTTGAATGCCTTGACCATATTGCTTGAAGATAATCATACTTGTGTTTTATCGGTCTCTTCTGGTTCTGCTTTGTCTTCACGACCCTCTTCCTTTTCAACGATGTTGTCGCAAACAGGAAGGCTTCCGTCGGCTTCGAGATAAGCTCCAGGTTCAGTTTCAGTATGAAGCTCCTGCAGAATTGACCCCAAGTCACTCACAGCTGTTGCTTCTTGATCAATTTCAAACCAAGCTTAAACCAAGTATGTACTAGGTACATAAATTCAGTTTTTTTGGGTCATTCAACAGCAAATGACTTGCTTAATGGCATAAAAACTGCACTTAGTAATTTTAATTTGGGAAATATTGTGCAGTTATCCATGGATGGACCAGCTGTAAACTGGAAGGTATATGAAAATCTCCAAAAAAAGTATGATCATGGTATACTAGGACTTCCCTCAAAGGGATTAGTCTGAGTGATATTGCTGAGAACATAAAGTTAACAATTACGATAAAAAGAAGATATCAACAAGAATCTAAGCGAATATACAGCATATGATAGACAAGAGATAGATAAAGATACAACATATGAAAAATAGCAAATTAAATGATATAATTACAAAATATCATATATAAATTCATATACTGTTATGTTTTCATATGCATTTTTTTATAACATTTGGCAAATAATCTCATTTTCTTAAGCGGGAACTGCTCAAAACTTTTAAAAAAAAACCGCCGTATCTTTCTTTGTGACAAATATCTAAATAAAATATTAAAAAATAAAATATTAAATATTGAAATATTAAATCAAATATTTAATATTTGAATTTAAAAAATTTCCTTTGTTTATTTGTATAACTATTTATAGAAACTCGTATACTTCAAACCACATTGATAACATGCTTTGCTACAAACGTGTCTACCAGTCTAACTACTCGTATGTCTTAGCTGTGTCTCTCTCCGAACTCATCTGTCTACTGTCTCTCTACTCTTCTGTATACCCGTCTCAGTATCCGTCTGTCTTTCTACCCGACTCTTTAATCGTGTCTCTACCTGCCTCGCTTCCCGTTACACTACTCGTCTATCAACACGTCTGTCTGTCTATATACCCCTCTCTCTACCCGTCTGTCAAGTCGTCTCTGTACTCGTCTCTCTATCCACTATGCTACCCGTCTGTCAACCCTTTTTTGCACCTGCCTCGCTACCCGTCTGTCTATGCGTTTCGCTACCCGTTAGCTTATCTCTGTCGCTATCCGTCTCTCTACCCGTTTGTTTACACGTCTATCTATCTCTCGCCAACTCTTCCCAATATTTAAACAATTTAGTAAACGGAAGTCGTTTATCTGTTATTAAATGAAAACAGGAGTAATTTATCTAAAGAGTGTAATCAGATGCAATTTTTTTAAATACATACATAAACCAGCATAATAATTCACCAGTTTTATTTTCATAGTAGTTTATGTCATTTGACAGTAAATCTCAACTTCTTCAACCCGAGCTGCGTCAAGCTTTTTAAAAAAGCCCCAAGGTCCGTATAACTGGGAAGGGGAATTGTCCTCAGGGCTATTAGATACATGTTATTAAGTTAAGTGAAAGTTTCGTAATCGGGTTCGCAGCCAATTTCTTATGTCAGAAAGGGTGGCTTCACGCCATTTTAAATTAATGTCTGTAACTTTCTTTTTCTTTTTTTTTTTTGGGGGGGGGGGGGGGGGGGTTCCAAATATATACACTTAAATTCAAACTTTTGCCCCCATGTTAATATTAGTGTTGTTTGTATTATCAATTAATACTTTGTTGATCGAGCTTCATTCGAAACAAATATAAAAGACTTCTACAGTTTTTTTTTTCTAGGAGAAAGTTCCGTAATCGGGCCCTAAGCTAATCGGGGAATTTAATATCATTATTGTTTTTAACACTTATAGAGTTAAAACAATATTGTTGCTAGCATTACTCTTGTTTGTGACCAACCTCTTCTGTGTATCTGAATAGGGAAAAGTTCCGTAACATGTACTGGTTGGTGCCAAAGGCAGTTGTAGAATCTTACAAATTTTTCTAGAGAGCGGAAAAACATGTTTTTTAAAATATTTACAAATATACGTTTATTAAACCATGTTTTTGAGCCATTTTAAAAAATTAAGTACGGTGCTAAAATAAAATTTTATTGCCATTTTCGATATTTTAATAAGAAATGAAAATACATAACAAACAAATTTAACAAAACTAAGCCATTTTTGGGTACTTCTCTATTATCCCGTCGACCACTTTTCATAACAAAAAACTATCGCCAAACTAAGATTAAACGCCAAAAATGCAGTCCCATTTACTTGATGCCAGAAGCATTATACGTATTTGTTATGCCATCAAGTGGTTTTTAATTCGACATTTGCGTGTATTTTTCATTATGTTTTACTGATTTATTAGTTATTTCATTCATTAAAGTAACAATTGTGTCCTTAAATTCTTATATTTTATTTATTTTGATATTTCAATGGCAACGTTCTCCCGTTTATTTAGCGTTACAGTTTGGCGATAGTTTTTTGTTATGAAAAGTGGTCGACGGGATAATAGAGAAGTACCCATTTTTTGTGATAAATAATTGTTATTGCCAGGGGGCCAAATTGTAAACAATTAATAAGCGAACTAAAAAAATTACCGGAAAAAACTTGTGGAAATCTCAAGAAAGAAATATCTGATATAAATAGCATTTAAAATCTTAAAATGGAGAAGTGGTCCGTATAAAAATGCAAAACATTATACACCTGATATAAGAATTTAATTTTTTTATATTTCCGAAAGCACAGATAAAAGGGTAAAAATCCCGGCACAGATGCCATATACTCACCACGTTGGCGCGATTTTTCCCCCGCCCCTTTGGCGAAAACTGTTTGTTGTGTTTGTTTACTTTTATTTTTTATTTTAATTCTATAGATTATTTTTATATGTATATCTGTTATAATAAGTAATTACTAGTGTAATTACTAGTAATTTAAAAGGAGCAGATTAGCAAACGCAAATGGAGCGTATATGCTGGCGATTAGTTGCCTAGTATATGCATGAGAGAAAAGCTGAAATATAAACTAGGTGAACTGTGTCTTGAAATAAATACAACTGTTTTTAAAAAGTAACTAACGTTTATTAAAATAAAAACAGAAATAAAAACTAAAAAGACAAATACAATTTCAACAAATTAAACAAATGAAAAATATACTTAATATGAACTGGAGCTTAAGAAATAATATATTTTTCATAAAGGAAATTACTTTTAAACTTTATATACTTTAATAACTAATAAAACTTTATACTTCAAATTAAACTTCAATAATCAAATTATAACTTTAAACCACTTAACCTTAATTTAAAACAAGATAAAATAAACGTTAAACATCTCCCCCTCTTTCAAACTATGATCTAATTTAAAAGATCGTTGATCTCTGTTTCTACTTAACATCTGCTATATGAAAAACATTCCGACATACCACGCAGTATCCGTCATTAGCATGCCGAAACTAATAAAGATGACAAAACAAGGCGAACCATACGGACCTTCACCTAAAGCAAGGGAACATGATGAGTTCCGTAACACCATGATTAAACGTCAGACTTTTTAGAGCGAGAAAATGAAACAAGAGACTTAAATAGATGTCAAAAACCATATGAGGGAAGAAACGTAAACTAAAACTTTATTTAAAGAAAACTTAAACTATCAATAAAATAAAGTTATATGGATATAGAAGCAAACTCAAGAAAAGCTAATTTAAAATAAACTTAATAAAACTTCAGCATGTATATCTCCTCTCTTGGCACTCTATAAATACATGAACACGACTTTCTGAAATCCATCTGATATTATTCAGAGGATGAATGAAATGTCGGTTAAAAAAAATGAGAGGGGAAAACTATACTGATGAAACAAACTGAACAGTAAACTAAAAATATTATGTGCTGAACTCAAACTGCTAAATGCTGACCTCAAAAATATATCATACTGAACTAAAAAATGCTACTAGCTGAACGTGTTGCAATATCGGCCAAGATTTCCAATGCAAGGTATCGACATACCGCCATTTTTATTCCCAGCTATCCAACTTGTTTCAATGGCATAGCTAAATCCTCTTGGAATATAAAATGCTTAAAAATTGTCGAATACACATTTGATTAAACTTTATCTGACCGTCACACTTGATGAAAGTAAAGTCTTTACTTTTATAAAGAACTGCAAAACACCATTAAACTAAAACAAGACATCCTTAAAAATATATCATCATTACATCCAGCCGTGACTAAAAGGAGACATCGTTCCTTGCCACAACGTACTGAACAACTAAGCGAAGCTGATGAAAAATGACCAAGAGTCAGTATATAAATGTGTCTTTCCAGATGAGCTTCCAATCACACAGCTTTCCATAATTAATGAGGATTACGTCACTACCGGCATCCCGAAAGATCGAGAAAACGAAACGTGCTCAGCAGTGACGAAAGAGAGAGCGATGAAGGAGAAAACAGATGGTCACGCCATCTGTTGACGGCTGCCGGAATCGCTCCGGAACATCGTAGCACTAGAGTACGTACGGGAAAAGAAACCGGTAGATTGTAAACAAAACTACGTGTGTTTTAAAGATGCCGTGTACGAGTGGAAATGAATATGCCAGGGCGATTAAAGACATTAAAAAGGTAAGTAAACTAAATGAGATATTAATTACGATATTTAACTATTGAAATAAACAAAACATAAACCAAAGATAGGTATGCTTAAGCCAGAACTTAGAAATAAGTATGAGACTGATAGAAAATTAATAACTTAACATGGATGTTAAATGAATGACTTTAGATGAATATTTAAAAAGAAGTGACAAGACCAAAAGTGTGGACTTGTATGGAATTTTATTCCAACAATATCAATATTAATTTAGGCACAGATGTCATATACGCACCAGATTGGTGCGATTTTTCCCTCGCCAATTGTGCGAAAACTCTGTTTTTGAATATTAGTTACAAATACCATACAATAATAGCATGTAATTTTTTATTTCAATATAAAAATAAAATAACGTAATAAATGAAATAGCTCCTATTATTCAAAAATGGGAAATAAAAATAAATAAATGATAGTTTGATATAAATAAATATTGATATATATAATAAAAACAATTTATAGAATTAAAATAAAAAATAAAAGTTAATAAACAACAATTGAAACAAAATAACCGGGTTACCACGTGAGGCATAAAATTGCCATTTTGTTGCAATCGCGCCAATGTGGTGCGTATATAACATCCGCGCCTTTATTTATATCAAACTATTATTTATTTATTTTTATTTCCTTTTTTTAAAATAATAGAAGCTGTTTCATTTATTACGTTATTTTATTTTTATATTGAAATAAAAAATCACGTGTACTATTTGTCACACTATTTGCAACTAATATTCAAAAACAAAGTTTTCCCCAAGCTGGTGGAGGGAAAAATCGCGCCAACGTGGTGCGTATATGACATCTGTGCCTTGTTTCATTTCACATAGAGGTACTGCTCTATTATCCCGTCGACCACTTTTCATAACAAAAAACTATCGCCAAACTGTTAGATTAAACGCCAAAAATGCAGTCCCATTTACTTGATATCAGAAGCATTATACGTGTTTGTTACGTCATCAAGTGGTTTTTAACGCGACATTTGCGTGTATTTTTCATTATGTTTTACTGATTTATTAGTTATTTCATTCATTAAAATAACAATTGTATCCTTAAATTCTTATATTTTATTTATTTATGTATTTTGATATTTCAATGACAACGTTCTCCCGTTTATTTGGCGATAGTTTTTTGTTATGAAAAGTGGTCGACAGGATAATAGAGAAGTACCCACATATGTATTGGTACTTTTATGTTAACTTGGCGCAGTTGATAAATCGCCAAATATTTTTCTCATAACATCTTCATATTGCATTCATTTCATTTAAATATAAATCTTTCACTGATTTCATTTGAAATACATACATTAAAAATACACGTCTTTCACTCATTTAATTTAAAATACACGCCTTTCACTAATTCATTTAAAATACTAAAAAGGAAAAGCAAATAAGAAATAATGCCACAAATCGAAACCTTTTATTTAAACATCAAAGAATTGTTCCTAACATACACACGCGAAATAAAAAAGCTGCTAATGGTGTGATTTACGCCAAATCTCTAATACTAATACTACTCTTACTAATCTCTAATACTTTTCAAACAGAAAAAATTCCAGATTAACTTTCCATTTTTATTAAATTGAAATATATTTTATTGTGCTGAATATTAGTGCTTGCATATTTTTTTGCTCCATGTATTCCATGAACTTTTCAATTCCGATTGTCTACGAAAATCTCCCGCCTGTGAAAATGACGTACGCACAAAATTTAGTGACGTATGTACTTTAATTGTGCTTTTTTATCTATTTTTTTTAATATAACTTCCAAACGGTTTGACACTTATTCTTGGTAATAAATAGACGACGTTGTCACCTTTATAGGTACTTGCTGTAAAAAATTGAACGAAATCCGTTAAATATTTTTTGAGTTATGCTTGACGAAAGGTTTTAATATCCATCGTAGCTATATATGGGGCAAAGTAATACTGCGCTGTGTATGAGTCTTCGTTGCACTCAGACAATTAAATACAGTTACCTGCGACTTTCATGTGTTACATAATGCATTTAAAGCTAGTGGAGCTTCTTCAAATTGGCAAATGGATGTATTTTTGATTAATTTGCATAGGCTATTCAAGTACTCTTCAGCAAGGCTTCTAGATTATTATGAAGTATCATCAACTGGCAAGACTGCCTTGAAGTTCTGCAGACATAGATGGCTTGACAGCCTACCAGCTATAAAAAGAGCCATTGAAATCTTGGAAGATTTAAAATCATTCATCTCTTGTGTCGAAAAAAAAAAAAAAATTCCTTATCCCAACAATCGCACATATGACTCCATAAAATCTTTTTTTAAAGATGAATTGTTAATTTGCATTTTCTCTCATCAGTTGCATCTTTGGTGCAGCCTTTCATGACAAAATATCAAACTAAAAAACCTGTGCTGCCATTTTTGCCGCTGATTTAACAAAGTTAATTCGGTCATGCTTACTGAATTACAAAATTCTTAAGGATGGTGAAATAAAAAATGTAACAGTTTCGAAATTTTCTCAGTTTGAATTCAAAACTGATATGTTGAATTCCATTGCTAAAATAGAAACTGGATTCACTGGGGAAAATTTGCTCAAAAATCTTAACAGAACAGAAATCTGTGAAAGAAAGTGACGTTATTGCTCTGAAGCAAGAAATAAGGGACTTCATTTATGCAACGATGAAAAAAATCATCGAAAAAATCCCAATAAATTATAGTATTGTACTCAATTCAACTTGTTTGAATCCTGGTAAAATTGCACGGAACAAAGAAAACTGTATTTCACTAATGAAATCCATCATAAATGCCTTCCAAGAAAATGGTTGGATCCGAATTATCAAGTGTCTACTTTTGTCTAGTGTTAGCACAGATAACTTTCAAAGTATACTGCAAAAGTATTTTCGGTATTTTTCGGAGACTTTCTCATAACATTTCACATTTAAGACTTCGCTACTATGTTATGTATGGCATTCACCTGAAAACATATGAAAATGAATTTTTTTTCCCTTTATATATTTGCATTATACAAACAGACATAGTATTTTGTAACATTAAAATTTTCATTTCTGAAAAGGTGCTTGAATTTTGGGTAAGGTGCTTGAATTTTATCATGTAAAGAGAGTATGAACCCTGCTTAGAAGAAAATTTGCGATACGATCGAAATCGATGTCAACAAACAACGGAAATTTTTTTATTCTTTTATCCAGAGACTTAAATGAATGATAAAAATTTAATTTCAAAATGATTATTGACTTTAAAAAGTGATTTAATAATGGAAGGTAATTTTAATTGATAGTAAAATATTTTAGAAGAAAAGTTAAAAAGATTAATTTAAAAAAGATAAAAAATATTGACTGTTTAAATAATAACTGTTAAATAATTAATTTAAATGTTGATTATTATTAAATGATGTTATGAAATCTTTTAAATAATGATTCATTACGATTATATAATTAATTTAAATAAATTATTGAAAAATATTAAATTTAAAAGCAGAAATGGTATGCATCATAACAGTCTTTATATTCAGGTTCTTGTTTATTCATTTTTAAGAAGATATATGGATATAAAATTCTTATATTTTCTTTATATATGTAAAAATGACAGGTAAGATTTTACTTTTAAATGATTAATTTGTGAAATGTTTGATTTAAAGATGGAAAATTTTTGTGAAAAACCTATTTTTAAGACAAAGAATTTTATGAAGGGTTCTGTTTTAGGGAAAATAATTTTGTGAAGGGCTCTTCTTTAGGGAAAATAATTTTGTGAAGGGTCCTTTTTTGAAATGAAAAATTTTGTGAAGAGTCTTTTAAAGGGCCCAATTTTTCCCTAAACAGATCCCTGTATATATATACAGGGTGATTCATAAAAGATGGGCAGAACTTTAAGGGGTTATAGTACACTTAAAGACAAATAATATTAAATAGGAGACTAAGGGTCCCAGACGTATTCCCAAGGAGATAGGGGGCATTAAAGTTTAGGGTCCGAAATTTCAAATGATTATAAAACATGGAAAAATTGGTCGATTCGTTTGCGGTTTTTGCAAAAAAATTTCTTTATGCCAGTATTTTCTTGAAATAAAATTTTAAAGTTCAATTTCAAAAAATGCCGATAGGGGGCGCTTTAGACTTTGGAGTAACAAACAACTATTTTTTAACGTTATTTTTTGTATTTCTTTAAATGATTTCGAAAGCTTATTCTTAAACTTAAATTTTGATCTAAAAATCTGAGTCCTAACGAGTAGTTAAGTAGCGTAAACTGAAATTTGAAATTTGAAACCCTTCTCCCCCCAGAACAAAAATCAGTTATTCCCGATCTTTGTGTCGTAGATTAGGCTCTAACTACTGCCGCGTTTTGCTAAAATTATTCTTTATGTCAGTATTTTCTTGAAAATAAATTTTAAAGAAAATTTTCAAAAAATTCCGATAGAGGGCGCTTTAGACTTTGGAGTAACGAACAACTATTTTATACCGTTATTTTTTGTGTCTCATTAAATGCTTTCTAAAGCTTAGACTTAAATTTTCAGCCCAAAATCTGAATCGTTAGACGTGGTTAAGTTTCTGGGGAGAGGGGTTTGAAATTTCTACTCCTGAGCACAGTTCAGTTTACCATGTCCACACATTGTGTGCTGTGATACGAGGTAAAAAGACACAAATTAGGATTATGTTACCAAAGCATATTTATTAACATGTAATCACAATAAATGTTCAAAATTGTGACCACCAGAGGTTATGCACGCAGAACAACGGCGACCAATGGAACGGCGAACATTCGCGAAAACATCAGGCTTTTCGAGCACTTCCCCTACAGCGGCGGAAAGTCTGGCGACCAGTTCCTCGGGGGATTCAATGGGTGTCTCATACATAAGAGCCTTCAATCGTCCCCAAAAAAAGAAATCGAGGGGTGAAAGATCTGGCGAGCGAGCAGGCCAAGCAACAGGACCACCTCGACCAATCCATCTGTTCGGAAATGTGATGTCCAGATAGTTGCGGACGTCTCGTACGTAATGGGCTGGCGCTCCATCGTGCTGGAACCACATGACCCGCCGGATGCGTGGAGGAAAAACGTTTAACAGGTCTGGCAGCACATGTTGCAGAAATGTGAGGTATGTTTTACCGTTGAGGCGTTCAGGAAGAAGGTACGGTCCGATTAGGTGGTCTCCGAGGATTCCTGCCCAAACATTGATGGAAAAGCGTCTCTGATGAGCATGTGGATACGTAGCATGTGGATTGACATCCGCCCATACATGTGCATTGTGTGTGTTAAATGTACCTTCACGTGTGAAGGTACATTCATCGGTGAAAAGCACAGTTCGTCCAAAATGTGGATTTAGCGCGTTCTGCTGCAGAAACCAGCGGGCGAATTCAATACGATTTGGATAATCACCTGGAGACAGTTTCTGGACTCGTTGCACATGAAACGGGAGCAAATGTTCATCCTTCAGTACTCTCCAAGTCGTGGACTGTGAGGTATCCACCTGGCTAGCCACTGTTCGTGTACTTGTACTTGGCTGCGCCGCTACTACATCCAGAATGGCTTCTGCAACAACTACTGATTCGTCCTTTTTTGCACGACCTGCATTCGACCGGGAAGCGAGAAATGATCCCGTCTCACACAACTGTCTGTGCAAGCGCTCGAAAGTTTTGCGGTTAGGCAACCGCCTGTTAGGAAATCGCTCTCCGTACATTCGTTGTGCCTCTGCACCATTTCCATCTGCCGCTCCGTAAATTAAATGCATCTCAGCCTTTTCCTTATTCGTGAAGGGCACCATCTTCCGATTCATTACTACAGCGACTTACACTTGACTCACCGTTCAGTGGTTTTTATGCCTGAATCGTGTCGAAATTTTGCATACGTGTTCTTCTTCTTCCCCATTTGACATTTGCATACTTTCTGTTTCCTTCTTCACCCGGTGACTAGCGTCAGGAATGGAGCTTTAACGTTTGCATGAGCGACGTTTCCAACTGTGCCAGTGCCTTTATGAGTGAATTCCGACTATGCAGTCCTTGACGAAAGTTGTATTTTTGCCTCGTATCACAGCACAGAATCGTTGGGCATGGTTAAGTAGTGCAAACTGAACTATGTTCAGAAGTTGAAATTTGAACCCCCTCCCCTCGCTACTGAACCACGCTCAGCGATTCAGATTTTGAGCTGAAAATTTAAGTCTAAGCTTTAGAAAGCATTTAATGAGACACAAAAAATAACGGTATAAAATAGTTGTTCGTTACTCCAAAGTCTAAAGCGCCCTCTATCGGAATTTTTTGAAAATTTTCTTTAAAATTTATTTTCAAGAAAATACTGACATAAAGAATAATTTTAGCAAAACGCGGCAGTAGTTAGAGCCTAATCTACGACACAAAGATCGGGAATAACTGATTTTTGTTCTGGGGGGAGAAGGGTTTCAAATTTCAAATTTCAGTTTACGCTACTTAACTACTCGTTAGGACTCAGATTTTTAGATCAAAATTTAAGTTTAAGTCTAAGCTTTCGAAATCATTTAGAGAAATACAAAAAATAACGTTAAAAAATAGTTGTTTGTTACTCCAAAGTCTAAAGCGCCCCCTATCGGCATTTTTTGAAATTGAACTTTAAAATTTTATTTCAAGAAAATACTGGCATAAAGAAAATTTTCTGCAAAAACCGCAAACGAATCGACCAATTTTTCCATGTTTTATAATCATTTGAAATTTCGGACCCTAAACTTTAATGCCCCCTATCTCCTTGGGAATACGTCTGGGACCCTTAGTCTCCTATTTAATATTATTTGTCTTTAAGTGTACTATAACCCCTTAAAGTTCTGCCCATCTTTTATGAATCACCCTGTATATATATATATATATATGTATATATATAACCATTAAATGAATGTTACAACCACCAACAAAAACTGTGAAATTATGAATAAAATTAAAATAACTAATTGACAACATAACAGATCCCCCCAACAAACTGAACATAGATATAAAAAAGGGGGGGGGGGGGGGCAGAAATTGAATAATGGAAATTTTTGGAATTCAGACAGAATCTTCAGGTCCCAAATGCCTAAATTTCCACAAATAAAATGTGTGGTTTCATCTTCATATTAGCCATAAAATAGCTAAAGAATATGAATTTGGGACAACCACACCAAGAATGTAGAGAAATACAAAATGAAACAACATTTAAGTTCAAAATAAAACATGATTAAAAGGATTGGGGGGGGGGGGGGAATTAAGAACATGAAATTACCCCATTTGAAAGCAAAATCCAAATATGAGTCAGCATATTTTACAAGAATTAGAGTTTTAAGCATATGTGCCAAAAAAAAGTTATTTAAAAAATGATGGACCATGGATCAAGGAACAACATGTAATGCATATATAGCCAAGCACATACCCCAATATATTCAAATTTGGATTTTGCTTTCAAATGGGGTAATTCCATGTTCTTAATTTTTTTTCCCTCAATCCTTTTTAATCATGTTTTATTTTGAACTTAAATGTTGTTTCATTGTGTATTTCTCTACATTCTTGGTGTGGTTGTCCCAAATTCATATTCTTTAGCTATTTTATGGCTAATATGAAGATGAAACCATTCATTTTATTTGTGGAAATTTAGGCATTTGGGACCTGAAGATTCTTGTCTGAATTCCACAAATTTCCATTGTTCAATTTCTGCCCTTTTTTTATACTATGTTTTTGGTATCTATGTTCAGTTTGTTGAGGGGATCTGTTATGTTGTCAATTAGTTATTTTAATTTATTCATAATTTCACGGTTTTTGTTGGTAGTTGTAACAGTCACTTAATGGTTATATATTAGCATTCAAATTATTATTCTGCAAATGTGCATGTAATTATGAATGTAAGACATTTTTGAGGTTTTAATATTATATCTTTTCATATTGAATTTCAACAATTCACTTTGAACTATTTTCTTATGCATTATGGTATCTTATATATATTTTTAAATAATGTCTGGGTCCCAGGATTTTAAAAGCCTAGTGACATCACTGAAACAATTTCCTTTTCAAATATTCTATAAAAAAAAGTTTTAATTATTCTCAGAGAGAAAAGAATTTCTGCTCTTAGATGTAAATATATATATATTATTTTTTTTCCATTTTGTGTTAATACATCCAAAGTTATCACAAACAACTATTTAATAAAATAAATTTTATTGCTTGTAAACCTCATATGAGGTTTGTTTTGTAATGCAAGATTTAAAGAAAAAAATCAACTTTATTTAATAAATAAGGACTTTATGTTGTACTCAAACATGAAAACAAAACAATAAGTTGCTAACCAATGTATATTTTATTACGAGATTTTAAATTGAGATGTAAAAATTAAATTCCCAAAACTAAAAATAATACTTGACGTTTCAGTTTATCTTTAAAACCATCATCAGGAGTTAATTTTCTTAAATATAAAATGGCAGAAAAATATTTACATGTTACATAATTGGAGCAAAATTCAAACAATTGAATTTATTTTTAGAAGCTATGGGAATTGAAAATTACAGCTCTTTCTGCCAAATAGTTTTGAGTTATGCTCAGAAACCACCTGCATTACAATCAGTTTTGCAACAATTACAAAAGAAATTAGCATTAGAAGTTCCAAACTTTAAACAGTCATATTTCCTAAACTACTTGGCCAAAGGATTTCCTGCTTCTTGGCTGACTACATTGCAAGTGGTCAGTAATATAGCAAAAAAAAAAAAAAAAAAAAAAAGTGCATATATTAAATTATTAAGAACAAATGAAAGATGCTCCGATAGATTCTATGTGGGAACTGAATCATCAAAGTTGGTAATTATAGGCAGAATAAATAAGAATTGAGCATAATGATTAACAGTTGGATTCAGTTTTATACAGTCAACACCTTTAACATTTAATAAGTTTGGCCATACTGAAGAGATTAGAACTAAAAATACTTTCCCTAAATGCTTTTTAAAAATTGCTATGTTAATGCTTACTTTATTGACCAGCAAACAGTATACTCGTCACTAATTTAGCACATTTTTTTTTTTTAATTCAAAATATCCACCACAATTTTTCAGCAGTAATCTTTGCTTTCTGTAATCATTAAATAAAGGGAAAATTACAATTGGGAAATTCTGGTACATATTTTGAATTTAAAAGAAAGTGCTAAATTGGTAACACAGTTAATCAATAATGTGTTCAAATATGTGTTTTAGCTAGATATCAAATGAAAGACAGAGTTATTATTGTGGAGGTTGGCACCCCCTGACCAAGATAAGCTCCACCGAATAATATATTTAGTTGCATGAAAATTAGCATAAGTGCTTCATAGTGATGATCTTTTCCCCATTGCCCCTAAAAAAAATGGGGCCCTTAATAACTGTGACATGTTACATGCATTTGTGGAATAAGAGAATTGCTATGCAACTTTAACGAATTAAATGTAAAAGTGTTACATAGTATTTAGATGGACCTATAACAATAAGTAAGAGCAGGAGTTAGCACCTTGATTTGAACATTCTAACATGGTTGATTCATTGATTTAAGTTTCATGGCACAAAGTTCACACCTGGATCTAACATGATTGGAACCTTCAAAAGCTTATAAATGGCATGAAATACTTCACAGAGATTTTATGATTTAACACTTTATAAATGAGTAATTAAATAGTATCCTCAATGTCATCGTATTATAAAGTACCAAACACACAACATAAATATATTAGCAATGAAATATAGTTAAGTTATAACAAAATTAGAAAACATTTTGTAGCATTTTAAGTGAAAAATTTATCTTTGAATAACAAAGTGAAAGTCTAAGATTAAAAAAAAGGGAGGGGGGGGGGGGGGGTTCTGAATGATAATGATATAATAACCCTCTAAATCAGTGGTTCCCAACCATGAAGCAAAATTTCCTTGAGAGGCAAGGGATGCCCAAGGGAAGGTACATACTGGTGTCACTTCTTTAAATAATTTTCCTAAAATATATACAGGATGTCCCCTCTTATTGTTATCTAATAGCCAATTCCTAAACTGTTAGTTTTAGAGGCATCATTTTAGTTGCAAAAATGTTGTTTATATAAAAGCCGTTTGTGTCAAAATATTTTATTACAAAATTTAAATTGTTATACAGTATATGCTCTTTTATAAGTTATATTTAGAATAACTTTCTCCACACTGTAACAAGTAAAACAGTAAAAAATATTAAAATGTTTCTAATACCGCAAAATATGGAAAATTCCTAAAATTCAAAGTGTTCTAACTCAATAACTTTTGGTTGTAGAAGAATAGCAATTTTACTATCTTACTTTTTTAGAAAATTGGAGAAAGTTTTTCTAAATATAACTTATAAGATCGAGGAACCATATAAAAATTTTAATTTCATAACTTTTTTAAAAATATAGATATTTTGCCACATCTTTTGATATGATGAAGAATAACAACTTTTAAAATATTGTTATGAATTTTGTATATATCTGTAAATATTCCATTTGTTTAAATTTATTTTATTTTATTATTGTGAAAATTGCAATATTATTAATGTATTTCCTATTGAGCATCATGTAACTCAATGCTAAAGGCCTCAGGTGGTTTGCAAGAAAAACAACCTTACACCCTCATCTTTATAATGGAAGTCTATGGAAAATCGCAAAGGAATGGGTTTATCGCCAAATTGGCGATGGTTTTGGCGACTTATTTTTGTCGCCAAATTTGGCGATATATCGCCAAGTTGGCGACGGATTTGGCGACTTTTTGTGCAACCCCCCCTTACACCTGTACATTGGGATCCTTTCTCGCTTAGGTTCTCTATCGAAAGTTAAAGCACTTTCTGGTAATTTCTAGCATCTGAAGGCTCTGGAAAATTCTACAGTTATCTTTAAAGCCTATATAAGGGCCTCCGACCAGTTCAGTTCAGTTAGTTGTCTGTCAACTGCGATTGAATTCATACGAGAGGCTTTGCATTGAGAACTGTGTTACTCAGATTGATTTTGTCGTTGATACGTCGTATTGAACAAATTGTTTCTGTGTGAAATTTTGCTGCGCTTTTATTGGATTTGAAGATTACTGAATATCTTGTAATTTTCAGAAGATATTTGTGATCGTATTGCACTGTTTATAGTGAATAAAGCCTTTTGATTGTTCTTATATATTGGCATCAGTCCTTTCGAACCCCGAGCTCACAACATTTGGTGTCAGGAGTGGGGTTGAATCGGGGCCTCCGAGATGTCGCTGTGTGTCCTACACCGGGCCTGCTACAAGTATTAGTGACGTCACAGTAGTGATCCACTTTGGTCAAAGTATCGCAGCAGAAAGATGTAATAAAAAGAGCATTTTCGCTCTTATAATTTGTGATTACATAAATAATATTAAATTTCATAATCGTGAAATAAAAGGGAATTAATATACTTGTTTTATTAAAGGAAATTTAAAAAATGCTAAGATTAATAAATCAGATTGAACCCATTGACTTACCTTTTCCTAAACACATTATTTTACAATAAATATACGTACAAAAAATATAATAAATCTACCAAAAACTTTACAAAATCAATCCCATTCCTCCCTTTTACAACTACATACCATAATTTAACCATCAAAACACAATAAATGTCAATTTAAATACAGAAATCGACATTTTTTAACTATAGAGACCTTGGCACATTTTTTTAACGCTTTGGCGTAATCCGGGCTTCAGAAAGTTAGATATGTTTTAAAATTATATACACAATTATGAAAACAAACCTAATGTACATTTATGTTTATTTATATATGTATAAAATTATTTATATATACAATTCTGTTCTACCTGCATATAAAAAGAGATAAATGGCTTCTTTATATTAAATAAATTATATAAATACTGAAAAAAAAAAAATACTTATTTATATGAAACTACGAATAGGTTGCCAGAAAATATTTTGCAACTTTCCTTCTCTCGCCATAAGCCTTTTTGGGTACTTTTCGGTTAGCCGGGCGCCAGTGATACATGTACATATATAAATATATATATTAATTCATACATATATGTGTGTGTAGATATGTGTATATATATATATGTGTGTGTGTGTGTAGATATATGTGTATATATATGTGTGTGTATATATGTATATATATCACTGGCGCCCGGCTAACCGAAAAGTACCCAATTTTCTATCTTGAACTTTGTAACTGATTTGTAATATTTTAAAAATTGTCTATTTATTGTACTTGGGTCTAGGACATAATAACCACTCAAAATAACTTATCAAAAGATTTATTTTCATAATATATTTGTACACTTAAGTTAGCTAAAATGTTAAATTGAACTACGTAGAATTACTAAGTTGTGTAAATCAGTTACTTTTAATTTTATAAACAAAGCACATCACTCACTTCTAACTAAATGTATCCAGATATTAGTCAATTTATTACAGTATTTCTTTCAAAATCATTTTTTAAACTGTTTATCGTCTGCTTCTTTTATTTATTTATTTATTTTTTCTAAAGATCATTTGACTCTTTTCGATTTGGAAGTACAAATTCAATCAAATATGCCAGAATATTTCCATTACAGTAGGCTAGACATTTGTTGTTAGGTTTTTATTATCTGCACAAGTTCAATACCATCATATTAATTCTAGCTTCACGAATTATGAAAAGTATATCGAAACATTTAATGCAAACCACTTCTGTTGAAATGTAAAAATAATTATCACAAGGTAATTTTCGTAGCTAAAATTTCTTCTTTTCATTATCAGTAGCGAATTTGAAGACTTAGATTAGAAACTAGCAGCACAACATTTTCTTCTCTTTATTTTATAGATATAATCTACACTTTCTTTAATAATTATAATCAATAATTATTGATAGCATTATAACCTAAATACACTGAAAAATATTGTTAATTACTATATAAAACAATAAATAAAATCAAAATACTGTCGTAAACAATCCGTACAAACGAACAAAGTACATGAAAATTTTTAAGTTATTATGGATCACTGTTTTGACGTCAGCAGGTTGTGACGTCACCTGTAGCAGGCCCGGTGTAGGACACACAGCGACATCTCGGAGGCCCCGGTTGAATGCCGATCACCAGAGCAATGGAGGAGCAACTGAAACAATTATTGGAGAAATTAGCTGCGAATCAGGCTGAGATGTCAACCAACCTTGGCGAGATGAAAGAAGAAATGAAGAAGGATATGTCAGCGATGGATGAGAAAATGACTGCTAACCAGGCTGAAATGAAGAAAGATATGTCAGCGATGGATGAGAAAATGACTGCGAACCAGGCTGAGATGAAGCAGGAGATGTCAGCGATGGATGAGAAAATGACTGCGAATCAGGCTGAAATGAAGGAAATGTCGGAAGAAATAAAAAAAGATATGTCAACCAACCTTGGTGAGTTGAAAGATCTGAGAGAGGATAAAATAACATCTTTAAATGAAAGAATTGACTCCGTGGAAAATAAATTTGAAGGAAGGTTTCAAGAAATAGAAGAAAATGTTCAAATGACAGCCAAAACCATAGAAGAAGTTCAAATGACAGTGAAAACCGTAAAAGAAAGAGTAGAAGAAAAAGTTCAAAAGATCGCCAAGACCGTTGAAGAAAGCATAGAGAATGTAAAAAAAGATTTGGAAAAAGTCAAGATACAGAAGATAACTGCCGTAAACTTTTCCGAAGATTTCAAGTATCCAGATATGCTTCCTCGGGCCTTTATTAAACTTTCGACCTATGACGGCAAATCCTCCTGGCCAGTTTTCAAGACACAAAATTTGGGTTCGTAGCGGACGCCAATGGATGGGATTCCCAGACCAAGGCTTGCCAGTTAGCTGCTTCTCTACGAGCTGATGCTGCCGACGTCCTACAGAATTTGCCTGCAAATGAACCGCTGGATTTTGAAACGCTCGTCAGTGCCTTAGAATTGCGCTTTGGCGAGAAATGCATGAAGGAATATAGCAGACTCCAGCTCAAATCTCGACAGCAGAAATCCACTGAATCCCTGCAAGAGCTTGCTACGGATGTCGAGAGAGAGACTTTCACATCTTGCTTATCCTGGCTGTCCGACTGAAATTAGAGAAAGTTTAGCTCTGCAACATTTTATTGATGGTGTGCGTGACCCTGAGATCCAGACAGTACTCCGGATTGCAGATCTCAATGATTTAAAAGGGGCTTTGGTTTACGCTCTGAAATTCGAGGCAGCCCAGCAAGCTACTAGGAAAGATCGACACTTTGTGCGAGCAGCCAACCTGCCTGAGACATCGGATAGAGCTGTGGCGTGCTTACAGCAGCAGATGAATGACATAATGAGAAAGATGAACTCCTTAATGGCCAACAAACCTTACAGGAAGATCAAGTGCTGGAAATGCGGTGGAGAAGGCCATATCCAAATCGACTGCCCAAGACGACCCAGCACCGAAGGTAATAGCTCACCCGCTAACGGAGGAGCAAGAAAACTGATTATTGATCATCTTGCGGGGCGGAGGTTTCCAGATCTTAAGAAGCCTCATTTTCAAGTATGTGAAATTTCTGCAAGAAGTTGCGGCGAGAACGGAGTTTTTCTAGTCGGAAGTGTGAATGATTTGCCCTGTAATATGATCATCGATACAGGAGCCAATGTGACCATCATTCGGAAAGATCTAGCTCAGCGGCTGAAAGAAAAACTCTCCTGGACCCCGCTACGTGTAATCCTTCAAACTGTGACAGGAGATAAGATCGACATATTTGGAAAAATGACACTGGAAATAAAGTTTGGGAACGCCGCTTACCATCATACAGTCTATGTGGCCAATATTTCAGATCCTTTCATACTCGGACTGGACTTTTTAAAAGAGCATGGATTTACACTGGATTTTAAGAAGAATGAGTTACGCTCTGCTCAAGAAGATGTCACTATTTTCAAACTTGGAAATGAGTCCGGGTCTATTCAACGGATCACAGTCAAGGCAGATGTTATCATCCCTCCTCGGACCGAAAGGATGATACCTGGATTAACTGAGAACGAAAGTAGTTTTCAATGTGGCTTGGTTGGATATCCTGAGAAGAGCCCAAAAGGAGTGCTAATAGCATCAGCGCTGGTAGATCTGTCGAGAGATGTGATACCCGTGAGGATGGCGAATGTTAGTGAAAAGTCTAGAATTATCCAGAAGGGTGAAGTGCTTGCTACCTGTGCTCCAGTCACCTGTGTTTGCAAAGACCCGAGCTTGACGTTATCGGAGCCGCCTACAAGTGTAACACCTGTAATTGGACGAAATGAAAATTTATCTCCTGAACAGAGACATGCCGCAGAAAGACTGTTCCAGGAATTTAAGGATGTGTTTTCACAAAACGAGAATGATATAGGTCGCACTTCTCTGACACGTCATAGAATTGATACTGCTGACCATCCACCGATTAAACAGCATCCAAGACGCTTGCCGTTCGCAAAACAAGAAGAGGTTTCTAAGCTCTTACAAGAGATGCAGGATAGTGACATCATCGAACCGTCATCAAGTTCGTGGGCCTCTCCCATCGTGTTGGTCCGAAAGAAAGATGGCTCCACAAGATTTTGTGTGGATTATCGTAAACTTAACGATATCACGAAGAAGGACAGCTATCCTCTACCAAGAATAGACGACACGCTAGATACTCTTTCCGGACATAAATGGTTTTCCACACTGGATTTGAAGAGTGGATATTGGCAAGTAGAGATCCATCCTGATGACAAAGAGAAGACCGCATTTACTACTGGACAAGGACTTTGGCAATTCAAAGTTATGCCGTTCGGGCTCTGCAATGCTCCAGCAACGTTCGAGCGCCTCATGGAGACAGTGTTAAAAGGCCTGACTTTTGAAGCTTGTCTCATCTACCTAGACGACGTCATCATTGGTGGCCGCACGTTTGAAGAACATCTAGAAAATATTCGAAAAGTGTTAACGAAGCTAAGAGCGGCGAATTTAAAGCTGAACCCTTTGAAATGCAAGTTCTTCCAACGCGAAGTAAATTATCTAGGACACATCATTTCAGCTGAAGGTGTTCGAACAGATCCTGAAAAAGTGTCCGCAGTAAAGAACTGGAAGCGTCCGGAAAATGTCCATCAGTTGCGAAGCTTTCTGGGACTATGCACTTATTACAGAAAGTTTGTCCAGGGGTTCTCCAACATCGCAAGACCATTGCATAGGCTCACTGAAAGCAAGCAGAAGTTTCTATGGACACAAGAATGCGAGAATTTCTTCCAGCGGCTGAAAGAAGCTCTCGCATCCTCTCCAGTCCTTACCTATCCGTACCCCGAGAAACAGTTCATTGTGGACACGGATGCCAGTCATGAAAGTGTCGGCGCTGTACTTTCCCAAGAAATAGATGGCCAAGAACGAGTCGTAACATACTGGAGCAAATGTTTATCGAAACCAGAGCGGAATTATTGCGTCACTCGTAAGGAGTTATTAGCTATAGTGAAAGCCATAGAACACTTCCATCACTATCTCTATGGCAGGAAATTTCTCCTTCGTACTGATCACGCATCCCTAACATGGCTGATGAATTTTAAGAACCCAGAGGGCCAAGTAGCCAGATGGATACAACGGCTCCAGGAATACGACTTTGACATCAGGCATCGCAAAGGCTCATCGCATGGAAACGCCGATGCCCTATCAAGAAGACCGTGTCCCGAGAGCTGTCGCTATTGTTCCAGAGCGGAGAGCAAGTATAATCCCGAATATGTCATACGCCAGACGAAGACTTCACTATTGACGCCACCAGATCCCTGGAGTGATGAGAAGATTCGAGAAGATCAAATGGCAGACTCTGAGATCAAACCAATCTTGGAGTTATTAGAATCTTCTAGCACGAAGGCCAGTTGGAAAGACATCTCGACTTACAGTCCTACGACGAAGCAATATTGGGCTCTTTGGAACTCTCTCCACGTCAGGAATGGTGTCCTGTTCCGAAAATTCGAATCGGAAGATGGGAAGACATCTCGGTGGCAGTTGGTACTTCCTTGATCCCGAATCCCCGAGGTCCTCAAGGAATTACATGGCAGTCCCACTGGTGGCCATTTTGGAGTCATGAAAACATTGCACAGAGTCCGAGAGCGCTTCTTCTGGGGAAAAGCGAGAGCTGACGTCGAACAATGGTGCAAATCTTGCGATGCATGTGCAGCTCGGAAAGGACCAAAGAAACGTAGCCGAGGAAGACTACATCTCTACAATGTAGGAGCACCTTTTGAACGCATCGCCCTTGACATCCTAGGTCCTCTGCCAGAAGTGCTGATGGCAACAAATACCTCCTTGCTGTCATGGACTATTTCACGAAATGGCCTGAAGTTTATGCCATCCCTGATCAAGAAGCTTCTACGGTTGCGGATGTCTTGGTACACCAGTGGATATAGAGGTATGGAGTCCCTCTTCAAATGCATTCGGACCAGGGGAGAAGTTTCATCTCTGCTGTGATTGAGGGTCTCTGTCAACTTCTCGGTATGGACAAAACTAGGACGACGCCTTTACATCCACAGTCGGATGGCATGGTTGAGAGATTTAATCGTACCATCCTCAACAACCTCTCACTGCTAGTCTCAAGAAACCAACAAGACTGGGACCAAAAACTTCCCTTGTTTCTTCTCGCCTATCGCAGCGCCGTCCATGAAACAACCGGCTATTCCCCGTCTCAGATGCTTTTCGGTCGTGATCTTCGTCTACCTTGTGATCTGATTTTTGGTCGCCCTCCAGATGCGCCTTCATCGCCAGAGGGATACGTGCAGAATCTCCAGGCACGATTTGAAGACGTCCACAACTTGGCTCGAGAGCGGATCAATATACAGACGGAGAAGATGAAGACCAGGTACGACACGAAAGCCACGGGACATCAATTCAAAGAAGGTGACAAGGTTTGGTTTTATAATCCGACTCGACGTAAAGGACTTTCTCCCAAACTGCAATCGCACTGGGACGGTCCTTATACAGTCCTAAACAGACTGAACGATGTCGTAATTCGGATCCGAAAGTCACCAAGTTCGAAGCCTAGAGTCGTTCATTACGACAGGCTGGCTCCATACTATGGCCATAGTACTTAGTTCATTGATTGTAAATAGTGTAATGTAAATAATGTAAATTAGTATGACCATGGTCTTGTATATAAATTAATGTAATTGTTGTAGCATTTTAAGTGAAAAATTTATCTTTGAATAACAAAGTGAAAGTCTAAGATTAAAAAAAAGGGAGGGGGAGGGGGGGGGGGGTTCTGAATGATAATGATATAATAACCCTCTAAATCAGTGGTTCCCAACCATGAAGCAAAATTTCCTTGAGAGGCAAGGGATGCCCAAGGGAAGGTACATACTGGTGTCACTTCTTTAAATAATTTTTCTAAAATATATACAGGATGTCCCCTCTTATTGTTATCTAATAGCCAATTCCTAAACTGTTAGTTTTAGAGGCATCATTTTAGTTGCAAAAATGTTGTTTATATAAAAGCCGTTTGTGTCAAAATATTTTATTACAAAATTTAAATTGTTATACAGTCTATGCTCTTTTATAAGTTATATTTAGAATAACTTTCTCCACACTGTAACAAGTAAAACAGTAAAAAATATTAAAATGTTTCTAATACCGCAAAATATGGAAAATTCCTAAAATTCAAAGTGTTCTAACTCAATAAGTTTTGGTTGTAGAAGAATAGCAATTTTACTATCTTACTTTTTTAGAAAATTGGAGAAAGTTTTTCTAAATATAACTTATAAGATCCAGGAACCATATAAAAATTTTAATTTCATAACTTTTTTAAAAATATAGATATTTTGCCACATCTTTTGATATGATGAAGAATAACAACTTTTAAAATATTGTTATGAATTTTGTATATATCTGTAAATATTCCATTTGTTTAAATTTATTTTATTTTATTATTGTGAAAATTGCAATATTATTAATGTATTTCCTATTGAGCATCATGTAACTCAATGCTAAAGGCCTCAGGTGGTTTGCAAGAAAAACAACCTTACACCCTCATCTTTATAATGGAAGTCTATGGAAAATCGCCAAGGAATGGGTTTATCGCCAAATTGGCGATGGTTTTGGCGACTTATTTTTGTCGCCAAATTTGGCGATATATCGCCAAGTTGGCGACGGATTTGGCGACTTTTTGTGCAACCCCCCCTTACACCTGTACATTGGGATCCTTTCTCGCTTAGGTTCTCTATCGAAAGTTAAAGCACTTTCTGGTAATTTCTAGCATCTGAAGGCTCTGGAAAATTCTACAGTTATCTTTAAAGCCTATATAAGGGACCTCCACCAATCCAGTTCAGTTAGTTGTCTGTCAACTGCGATTGAATTCATACGAGAGGCTTTGCATTGAGAACTGTGTTTCTCGGATCGATTTTGTCGTTGATACGTCGTATTGAACACATTGTTTCTGTGTGAAATTTTGCTGCGCTTTTATTGGATTTGAAGATTACTGAATATCTTGTAATTTTCAGAAGATATTTGTGATCGTATTGCACTGTTTATAGTGAATAAAGCCTTTTGATTGTTCTTATATATTGGCATCAGTCCTTTCGAACCCCGAGCTCACAACAATATTTATGCAAATTTAACTATACATCTAAAACTTTTTTTTCTTCTTTTTTTTAGGAATTAGCTATTGTATGATAATTTTAATCAAAAGGAGAAACTTAAAACAAGCAAATATAAAATAATAATAATAATAATAAAGAAAGAAAGTATTTTTAAAGATTCTTTGGGTGAATGAAGAGGATTAGATAATATTAAAAAATAAATAATTTTATTAACAGAGTGCATACAAAATTAAAATTATGAATTTTTTCAATAGAACTTAACAGGAAGACAGATTTTTTAAATTAAAGTTTTTAATTTTGTTGGTCTAAAACACTAAAATATTTCTGTAAGAGCCAAAATCTGGTAGAGAAGGATGCAGTCATTGTATCTAAATATTATAATGAATACTAATGTATGAGGGTAGTTTGATAAGTTCACGGCCTGACACAGAGATGGAACAAGTATGACCAAATGATGTTTGTCAAGTATGATCCTTTAGATGACATACTCCCGAGTTTCAGACGTGTGAATTTATTGGTTCTTGCTGGGCGATAAAGTAAAGTAAACAAGTTTTGACATTTTCTAAAAGTGGAAAAAATTGAAGTTCAAGCTGTCATAAAATACTTTGTTTAAAAAAAAAATTAACCCCACGGTCATACAAAAAGAGTTACATTCCACCTTAAAGGATTCTTGTCCTTCATATTCGATGATAAAAAAGTGGGCTGCTGAATTTAAACATGGTAGGAAATCAATTCACATTGATGAACCCTCAGGATGCCCCAAAACCGCTACGACTGACAAAATTGTCTTAAAAATTCACAGTGCTGTATTGAATGATCGCAGATTGAAGAGACGCAAACTTTCTGACATTATAACCATCTCCATAGACCGTGTCCACCACATTTTACACGATGTTTTGGGTATGAAAAAACTTTCCGCTTGATGCGTGCCGCGTTTGTTGAACGTCGACCAAAAACGCCAAAGAATGAACATTTCTCAAGAGTCTTCTGAAATGTATTGTGTTGCAAGTTGAAAAACAAAATGAAATATTGTCAAAAACCTTGTATTTTCTTTGTCAGGTCGAAAACTTTTCGAACCGCCCTCGTACAGGGCTGCACTAAAGAATTCGCACACAAGAGTGTGTCTTAAATGTATTAAGTTTCAAGGGGACTACATTGAAAAATAATATGAAATTATGTCAAAAATCTTGTGCTTTCACTGTCAGGCCGAAAGCTTATCAAACCACCCTTGTATTTTAATTATTAATATGTAATTATCAATTTTGACCAACATCTCTGGTTTTTGTATAATTTTATCAGATTCTGCATGTTTCTAGGCAACAGAAATTTGCAGATTTTCATTTTTCAGGCAAGACCTATATTTATTTTTTATTTTTGTACATCGACTAAATGCCATGTCACACTTTATTTCAAAATGCTAAAAATCTTAGCAAAAGATGCTAAATTTGCAGAATATCCGCAGCTATGTTCCAAAAGCCTGTTTAATAGTATAAAATTAAATCTAAAAGTATGTTTTCACTTGTAGGCTACATGTGGCTCACAGGTTGCATAGCGAGTACTACTGGTATAAAACATTTTTAAAAAGTTGTATTAATATTTCTATGATAGTCTAAAAAAATAAACTGTGTAGCTTTATTCCAGTAGCATTCAGTATATGAGAATATGTGGATAAATATTTTAGAAGTTGCAATTACATATACAACTAGGGGGGTCTGCCCCCTACGAACTACGCTCGCCAACCCCCGTTCTGACACCACAAACTGTAAAAACAATCTGATTTGATCAACCTTAAAACGATTGCGGAAGATTGAATTATAATTAAACGACCTGCTGTAATCGGCTGCTCGCTGTAATATCTGCTATAATCGGGTTTCCATTCGTTCTCCTTTGACCAAGGGATTTTAAAGCCGAATCAACTGCTGTCGAGACAGCTAACAACTGTTGATAAAATAAGGTTAATTAAACATTTGAAAATCAACTCGTGCAAAATGGTTAAGTAAGCAATTTCATGGCATCGGAAAATTTTATAACGATGCTATAGAAAATTGGGTATTACTCCATTATCCCGACTACTACTTTCTATAAAAGAAAAGAACTGTCGCCAAAATATAGGATTTAAAGCCAAAAGTGCATATCTGTGGCGTCGCATTCAATTGATACCAGATGCGTTACGCGTGGTAGTTATGTCATCGAGTGATCTTTAATTCAACGTTTATCTGTATTTTTAATTATATTTTACCAATTTATTAGTTATTTCGTTGATTTAAACGTAATTATTAAACGTAAAAATATAGCTTTTAATTGAAGGGAAATATTATTAATTACGCTGTTTTAAAATTTGCAATAATAGATAAAATATTTTGTCAAAATAAATTAATCTTACTCTACTTAATGCTTTGAAAACGCGGAATAATTTAATTATTTACCTTTTAATATTCACGCGCAAGTATATTTCTTATTCCGCTATTTTCTACATTTATTGCTCTTAACACGTGATCATTTAATTATTATTTTAAAGTTTTATTTCTGTTTTTAATAGTCACGTGTAAAACATTTCTTAATTGAAAGGGAATATTATTACGTGCGCTATTTTACAAATTGGCAATGATTCAAATAATGGAATTTATGAAATATGAAATAAATCTTCATCAAAATAATGAAAATTTTGAATAAAAAATTGAAATATAACCTCAAAAAATGAGTCAAATTGAAAAAATAATTGCAGTCTGCACTCCCCAACCTTGTCAACTATATCCTTACAAATTATGTTTAAATTCCTGTGCATAGTTTTCGTTTCTATAAAACGTTTATAAGAAAACTGTTTTGACCAACTTTGATTTTAAATATCTCTTAAAATAATTCCTCGATTTAAAAACTCTCTACTTCAGCGTGTTTATCGAACATTTCTTTATAAAACCACCAATTTTTAAATTTTTATTTGCAATAGTTTTCTGGATATTAGTCCAGAAAGACTTCAAGGCACAAAATCTTAATTGACAGCGGCGGCCGCAGCGGTGGTTACTTTTTTTTAATATAGAGAGATACACAGCCATTAACATTTAAACATTTACAAATAAAATACAGTAGAACCTCGATCCATCGTTCCCGCATCTTTCGTTATCCCGTATGTATTGTCTAGTTTTAAATGTCCCGTCACGAATACTGTTTAAATAATGTTAATTATACCCGCTTAGGTCGTTTTTGAAACATGCAGATTCCCGCATCTATTGTTAAAATCTATATATTTAAAACGCTAAGCGATTTCTTTCGACAATCCGTCAGAACAAACTACTGCATCAAATCACACCATTCTTTTTTTTAAATGAAAGATATTTGGACACAGATTTGTTATCGTGCATTCGTTTGTTCGAAAATTTAATTAATTAGCTGTAATTTTCAATTAAACATTTACTTCTGTTTATGACGTCATAAAGTCGACAACTCCCACTTTTGAGGGCATAGAGTTTATTCCCTGAACTCTGTGGTTCGCCAATCTTTTGACATTAGCTAATATCAACTAGGTGATATTTTAACATTGTAGTAAAAAATCTTTAAAAAAAACGTTAGCTAGAATATAATCATAATAAAATATCTAAACGTAAACATATCAATATGAATAACAAATCTCACGTAAAATGTTGCAATTTAAATGATTCCAATTGAAACAAGATTTGGAGAGTTATCTTTGACGCCCAGCTAACATAAAAGTACCTATTTTATTTTATTTATTTACACACATATTCAAATTTATTATAAAACACCAGGTTGCCATACAAAGCAAAAATCGTCATTTAGGCGCCAAAAAATAACCCAGGTGCGTCTGCGATATATGTACTGATTTAATCAAAATTATTTTGGTTGCACCGCATATTGCAAAATTAATTAAATCCACGATTATTGCTTCTTTCTCAGATTAAAAATAAGAAAATTGGTACTTCTCTATTATCCCGTCGTCCACTTTTCATAACAAAAAACTATCGCCAAATTGTAACGCCAAATAAACGGGAGAACGTTGCCATTGAAATATCAAAATAAATAAATAAATAAAATACATGAATTTATGGACACAATTGTTATTTTAATTAATGAAATAACTAATAAATCAGTAAAACATAAGGAAAATAGACGCAAATCTCGAATTAAAAACCACTTGATGACGTAACAAACACGTATAATGCTTCTGACATCAAGTAAATCGCACTTCATTTTCGGCGTTTAATTTTACAGTTTGGCGATAGTTTTTTGTTATGAAAAGTGGTCGACCGGATAATAGAAAAGTACCAGAAAATTTAATGTTTAACGAAATTCAATTATTTGATCGATCGCGAATTTTGGTTCTTTTCCGTTATACCGACACCATGCCATACATGTAAATATATGCTTGGCGACAATGGTGTCCGTATAATGGAAAAGTACTCAATTTTTTCTTAGTTCGGGCTATACCAAAAACAAACATTTTACAGGTAACAAAAAAATCGCCGAAAATGGCTGCTTCATCATCATCAGCTGTTATGACAGCAAAGTTGGATAAAATCTAATAACCTGAATTTTACAACGTTTATGCGAAACACCACAGAGAACACACGCTATTTTTATATAAGTATAGGGTATATTTAAACGAATAAGAGAACTAACAACCTTCAATAATATAATGCATGAAAAAGTAAACAAATAAGGGATTCAGCAAATCATAAAATATGTATTTCTTAATATAACTATAAAATACAGAAAAATATTCTGGTACCATCAAAAATATTCATTATCCCGTCGAAATTCCGTGCATTATCCCGTCGTCCCATTAAGAAAAAAAAAACTATATGCAAATTAGGTACTTTTCGGTTAGCCGGCGCCAGTAATATATATATATATATACATAATAATAAATTCCAATGGAAAATTACTTGCAGAATCATTATCACAAAAGCCAACCAAAATCTATAAACCACATAAATTCAATACTAGAAAAACAAAACTATATACATTATATATATTTGTATATATGTATGTATATACTATATATATACTATATATATATATACATATATACTTCATTGGCGCCCTGCTAACCGAAAAGTACCTCAAATAATTCGCCAAACTGTAGCGCCCAATAAACAAACGGAAGAATGTTGCCATTAAATCTCAAAAAAAGAAAAATAATAATAATAATAATAAATAATTAAGAGAAGCCCCATTTACTAAAGTATCATTTATTAGTAACTTTTAACAATAAAATTTACAATATATTAATGAAAACAGAATCAAAAATAATCTTGGATATTTATTTATTTACATTATTTCTCTTAATTATGGAAAAGGAATAATCATCCTGATTATGTAAAGGAATGAAGAAACCATACAAATAAATTACACTTGAAAACATTAAAAATCTCCTTATCTGCAGATTGATTTATTATTGTAAAAAAATTCTTCATCTTTACATAAAAATTGATTAGCGTAAAACAATGGATGCGTTTCAGAAGATATGGATTTGAAACGAACAATGATTAAAGAAGACACTTTAAAAATTTTGATCAAAACATTTTAAAACTTTTTTTAACGTCGAATTTCGACGGTGCGTTAGGGGAGATGCAATGCACATGCGCATAGGAGCTCATTCGGTTGCATTATCAAAAGGAAGGGGGGATGTGTGCCTTATTTAATATGTTCTTTTATTGACTGTATATGAGATGAACGTAGGGATATGCTATTTGTATGATACTTCATAGGTTCAGGAAATTTTCTTTCTTGCCGTGAGGAATAGGGCGGTAATGTCAAACTGATTTCCATTTTGTTTACGGATTGTTTGTTTAGAGTTTGCATCGGAAATAATAACGTAATTCACTGGGGAAATTTTTTTTTTAAATAAAATATTTGAAAGATTGTTTCATAAGCACCGAAATCGAAAAGTTTTTCAATTCTATCTTATCAATGACCACCAGTTTGCTTCAATAATGTAAAATAGCCCCTGGGAAAGTTGTTACAGTTGAAAATAGATTTCCCTAACCATCATACCCCTACTTATGTAATAAAGAAGCTTATTTTACTAATATTGTTATTGTAATTTTTTCCGTCAAGTTTTGACGGGTATCATCTAGTTTTTTATAAGTTTATAAGAAGAAATTCAACTATACTAATATTATAAAGGAGTAAAGATTTTTTTTTTCTTTAAATACGTGGTAAACTCTGGAACTACCAAACCGATTTTTTAAGTCATGGTCGCAAATTGATGGTTACAATCCCTCCTCCAACATACGCTATATTTTATGTCGGTGCCACTAACACCAGGGGGGGTGCAGGAGCGAAAAACGTTCTAAAATTGCGATTTTTTGTATACTGAAGGAGCTAGAAATTTGAAATTTGGCATTGTAGCTACTTATAAGATGTAAATGCTCTCTAAGAACAAATTCTCAAAAAAATTGAAATTTAAAACTGTAAAATGAGCGAAAAGCGTTCTAAAAACATTCTAAATTACAATTTCTGTGGAATCTCTGGAATTATAGAGCCGATTTCAAAAGTGATGATGGCAAATTGATGGTGACATACCCTGCTCCAACATAGGCTATATTTTATGTCAGTGCCACTAACCCCAGGGGGGTTGCAGGAGTGAAAAATGTTCTAAATTTGCGATTTTTTTTATATTGAAGGGGCTAGAAATTTGGCATTGTAGTTACTTATAAGATTTAAATGCTATCTAAGAACAAAAAAAAAAAAAAAAAAAAAAAAAAAAATAGAAATTTAAAACGGTGAAATGCGTTCTAAAAACATTCTAAATTACAATTTCTATGGAATATTTGGAACTACAGAACTGATTTCAAAAGTAATGGTGGCAAATTGATTGTGACAATCTCTACTCCAACATAGGCTATATTTTATGTCGGTGCCACTAACCTCAATGGGGTGCAAGAGCGAAAAATGTTCGAAAATTGCTACTTTTTTATACTGAAGGAGCAAGAAATTTGAAATTTGGCATTGTAGTTACTTATAAGATATAAATGCTCTCTAAGAATAATAATTTAAAAAAAAAATCGAAATTTAAAAGGGTGAAATGAGCGAAAAGCGTTCTAAAATCATTCTGAATTATAATTTCTATGGAATCTCTGGCACTACAGAACCGATTTTACAGGACCGAAGTGATGGTGGTAAATTGATGATGACAATCGCTGCTCCATCAGCCTCTTTAATAAAAAGCTATACGTTGCTGACTACTGGGTTTTTCGCCAATTGTTGCCACAGATTAATCTTGGAAAATGAAACATTTGAATTTACTGAAAAAAATAATAGCTTGAAAAGAATTTGTCAGAAAATTGTTAGGCAAACTGCGTTTGAAAGTTAAAAAAATTGTACTTTTCTTGATATAAATTTCAAATCTAATGAATCATGGTATCTCGCATGCGCGTTTGGTTTGTTATGTGAAACGCTATTAAATAAAATATCACTATTTCAGAGTATTTCTGAGTATATTAGTATAAATGATAACAGTTTATCATAAAACACTATAACAAAATGGTTCTAAATACGACATTTTAAATAATTTTCACCATTTAATGCTTCTTGCATGATTATTTTAGTTTTCTTTCTGTTTTAATATTCACATGTAATTATATTTTTCAACTGAAAGATATTTCGAATTATTTGCACTTTTTTAACTCTGGCAACAATAGGTGAAAAAATGACTTTTTCAAAATATGAAATAAGTATCTATTAATATTGAAAATTCGAATAAAATATTAAAAAAAAAAAAAAAAAAGAAAAAAGAAAAGAAAAAAGAAACACTACGTCTGACTTTAACATAAAAAGTTCTTAAAATAACTTTTCGATTTAAAAATCTCCTACTTCAGTATGTTTATCATACATTTGTCTATAAAGCTTACCAGTTTTCGTATTTTTATATACAATAGTTTTCTTTATTAGAAAACAGGTAAAAGAAAGTAAAAAAGTCACAATTAATTCAACTATGAAAAGTTACTCTTTTTTAAATAAAAAGATGAAATCAAAGTTAGCTCTTCCATCCAACAATAAATGAATCTACATGCCTGTACATATAAAATACAAGATTTATGAAACCCTGTTCAGACCAGGGTTAAATATCATATTTTTGAAATATCAAAAATATCCGATATTTTTTATACCTATATCTGATATTTTCAGACTCAATATAAATTAGAAACTGAAACATATAGTATACACAACGTATGCACTATATGCACTATATACACTAAGTATGCACTTAGCATGAAAACTTAATAAAACAATATTCTAAATGTATTTTTTTAAATTTATGTAACAAAATTGAAGATCAATTAATTGAAAACAGACACAATTTGCATTTTACACTCCAAAAAAAAAAAAAAAAAAATTAAAACATTTAGTATCAAGTTCTGAGAAAATTTTGTTTTATAATTTATACAACAAAATTTTAAATACGAAATAATTTGTTTTTATTGAAAATTTGAGTATAAATGTAAGCTTGACTGCTTTTGCTTTTGCCTATTGTGCAGTTTAAACTAAACAACCAGAAAAGATTATTCCTAATGAAGCTGTAAATAACTTATTATCTAAATCAGACAGTTCATCTTTCAATAGCTGTTCTAAGTGAATATTTCCCGTTATAATTAATTATCGTTTCTACATTTAAAAATTCAACCTCAAACATAAACCTTGGAGAATATATAAACAATTTTTTCCACTAAAAAAATCACTGCCAGAAAGTTCTTAATCTGCAGAATGACACAGTCAATAGCAGTTTTAAAAATTCATTATTAATATTTTTGGCCCGTGTAACGCAGGGCGGGTTAGCTAGTTATTAATAAAGTACAGTGGACTCTCTCTATCTGAACACTCTCTAATGTGAACACCCCGGTATTATGAACGCTTTCTGCCGATCCCGGCGAAACTCCATAGACTTAACAAAAGATGAACTCTCTGTATTCTGAACACCCCACTATTATGAACGCTACTTTTGATCCCCATTCTAACCCGCCTCTCCATAAACTGAACGTGTGTTTGCAGTCGGAATGCGAAGAATTCCTGCATCATGGAAATTCGGAAAAATTGTTGCAGAAGAATAAAAGGGTTCAATGAACTCTATTTAAAAATAAAGAAACAAAATAATTTCTAGATTTTAAGATCTACCCGATGCTGAAATTTGTTTCAATAATTCAGATAAAATCTTCAGTTAACAAAATAAAACAAAACAAAAACATTTATTATAACAAAAAAAAAATCGAAAGAATATTTTTGTCTTTACCGTACGTGTTTAAAACTAACTAGAACATATATTTTTAATAAATAAAAAAGCGCAGATATGAAATTGTTTCCATTCCAGAAAAAGTAAATCATGATAATCAAATTAAATGAAATGATCAAAACAATCAATTTTTATGCAAAGAGATACAAGAAAAGATAATGTAAAAAGCATGTCATGGGATTTCACCTCTCCCGAGCTGAGATAAAAATAGAAAGATTGCGCAACAGAAATGCCCACCCCCAATGACAGATAAGAAACAACAGGTGTGAAAGGGAGTGGTTAAAAAAGGATTATGGTTTATTTTCTGCACACCTTGTTTCCAGCATTATCGCTTCTGTTTCTTTCTTCCGTTTTGCTCGGCAAAGGTAAAATTTTTTCGTTATTTCACCATCTTTGCAGGGAAAGAATCACAACACTTACGCAGATGTGTCAGAAATAAGTAAGAAAACGGAAAGAACTGAAGCTTCAGGAAAAATACGAAGTTGTTCAAAAATTAATATGAAAAGTAAGACAGAGAAAAATTACATCTGAATTTAGAATTTTAGTAGGTCAAGTCAACGCCATCAGCAAGAAAGAGAAAGAAATTATAGCCACTTTTGAAGCAAATGAACCTTCCTCAATGTGTAGAATTTTCGAAAAGAAAACGGGAAACGAGAACATAGACAATCACATCTGGAAGTTATTTTGCCAAATGAAAATGAAGTATCTTCCTGACACTGGACCCCTGCTAAAGCAGATTGCTCTGGATACTGCAGAAAAGGAGAAAATCTCGGAATTCAACGCATCAGAAGGATCGCTGACTCGTTTCAAAAGTCGGCATAACATCGAATTCAAAATAATAAATGGTGAATCTGCAGACGTAAATATCGACACTGTGGAGGAATGGAAAAGTAAGCTTCCGGATATAACGAAGGATTTCGATTCCGCTGACATTTTCAATGCCGACGAAACCGGCCTGTTTTTGGAGCTCTTCCAAATAAAACCTTAGCAGAAAGAAGCAACAAATGCATGAGCGGAAAAATGTTAAAAGAAAAACTTACCGTCATGCTCTGTTCCAGTTTTACGGGTGAGAAGCTCAAACCACTTGTGATCGGAAAAAGTGAAAAACCACCACTATAAATCAAATCGAAAAGCCCGGATGACATTCACAATTTTCTCACAATGGTTGGAGGGCATTAACGAGAGTAGTGTAGTATTACCGGTTCCACATCAGTCTTTTTTTTTAAAAGCCCAGAATTCTTTTTAAGTTGCTAGATAAGATTATTCTGCTAGGTCTAAAATAATCTACAGCATCCACTGCCATGCTGCACTGTTTCTACTACTGGGCTTGATCGTAATCCTATTAGTGCTTGTTTTATCACCTATTCAAAGAGCTAACTTTGATTAAATCTCTATTTAAAAAATATACAACTCTTGCTGTCATAGTCTAATTCAGCGGTTCCCAACCTTTTTTCCTCTCACATACTCCTTGCTTAAGACTTTTAATTTATGCGTACCCTTTCTCAACATAAACCGGTCACAAATAATTTTGTTTTCGTTCGTTAATAATGTTCGTATGCTAGTTATCAATGTTAGATACAGTTCTCTTTAGAATTCCAGTTTTCAATCACTTGTCTATTTTGAACCACAACACAGTATCAACGTTAAAGTCCCCCAAAACACTAAATATTAGCTAAAGATTTCAAGTTAAGCACTCACAAAGAAAGAATAAAGCTACTCCCATTGATATACATTAATGAGTTTATACCAATGCTGCCTTGTTAAAAACTCAAATGATGAGCATATTTCAAGCTGGTTCAATGAAGTCCCGATGCGATTCATGTTTTATCTACAAATTTCAAGAATGAAAAGATTAAGGGGAAAGGAGCAGGAAGGAGTGACATGCAGGATATTTTAGGTGTTGGCGGATATTATGGCAACTAAAATCAACATACCCCATAATCAGCTAACCCCAGACGTTTTATGATTTATCAGGATAAAAAAAAAAAAAATCACTTTTTATGATGATTAGGGAAATCCATTTTAAATTGTGGAACTTTCACAGGGGCTATTTTACATTATTCAAGCAAACTGATGGTCATTGTTGAGAAAATATTTCTTGAAAAATATGCTTGAAAATTATTTAAAAAGTCGTTAAATTAAGCAGCAGTTTTCAAATAAATTTTATTCGAAAGCTAACATTTTTCTAATTGATGATGTAAGAATTGAAATTGTAAAATGTAATAAAAAATTGAAAGATGTAGTATTTAGAAGTGATGAAAGCGAAAACGATGGCGCCGTTTGTTGTCACAACCATTATAGATTTCTAAAAATTGACACTGTGTTTTGGCTGGCGTCCAAAAGTAGACTACCATTTTTTGACGTTGACAGAGAAATTCACAATGAAAGAAATAAGACTTTGCCGCTAATAAGAAACTGTTAAATGAATTTTTAAAATACCTACCAAAATAATTTCTATAAAATATTAGCCTTACATTGTTTATTCTAACTAAAAATACAATCATTATTTCACGATTTATTTTTTCTACTATAACACTATTTTTAATAATTTTAATTTCCCTGAAATCCTTTGCTTTTGTAAAATTTTTATTGAAAAAAAATGAAATCCTCTAACTTATAGTTAAAAAAAAGTAATTGTGACGTGTAATCAAATTATGAAATCAAGATGAAGCAATCAATAAAGGCTCCAATTATAATCTTTATAATTAAGAATTGAAAAATCAGTTAAAATTACGTCATGTTGGCACAATTATATAAATTTTTCTCTAATTTTATCAATGTTAAAATGTATTTCACACTAAGCATAACGCATTTTCCCCGGCGCAAACTTTTCACACTTACTTTATGCACGTTACTTTTGTGCTTAAACACCATGTATGCAAATAAAAATACATTTTATATTTAATTGTAATGAAAAAGGGCATCAACAAACTTATAATGCATAATGATAAAATAAACCTAATGGACAATATTCCCTTGACGTCACACTAAATATGAATTTTTATTTGCTTATAAAAATAAAGTGCACGCGGATAAATATTTTTACCGAAATTTAACTTGCAAATGGAAAAATTCGGCTTAAAAGCCACGTGTCTTTAATATTTATTATTTCTCTTTTATCCTCGAAACAGTGCAAGTTATCTGATTGCCGACTTTATGACGTCATACGCAGAAGTAAAAGTTTAATTTAAAATACAGGCTAACTAATTAAATTTTCGAACAAACGAATACACGATAACAAATCTGTGTCCAAATATCTTTCATTTAAAAAAAAAAAAGAATGGTGTAATTTGAAGTCCCGCAGTGGCGCGGACGGTACAGCTCGGTTCTCGTAAGATCACCGAAAGCCAAGCAGCATCGACCAAGGTCAGTGCTTGGGAGTGTGCATCCTTGTTCTTGATCCTCTTTTCTTCAAAAAATGAATTCGGTAGTGAGCTTTAAAGGTCTTGATTACTCCTTGATCCAGTGGTTGGATTATAAAAGTACAGTTGGCAGGAACTTCAGGCTCACGTTGCTCAGCTGCACATTTGTATGTGATCTGGCATTATCCACAAAAAGAAGAAGTTTTCTTCCTTCTCTCTTCATCATCTCGTTAGTAGTGTAGTATTACCGGTTCCACATCACCTGAGTCGAGCAGCGGTAGCGGTGCAGGTGCAGTGGACAGCGGTGGAGCAGCGGTGGAGCAGCGGTGAGCGGTGGAGCACAGGGGGGAGCAGGTGAAGGTGGCGATAAGAGCATGAGCACAGATAAGAACGGAGGGTTCGATGGGAGGGGGGTGCGATAAGGATTTCTACTATAAGATAAGGGGATTATTTTAATGAGTTTTAATTGAAGAACTTAGAAATTTTTCGAAGCACATTTTTTTTTTGGGACTTGAAAATTTTCGATTTTTTTTTTCGGTTTTAGCAAAAATATGAATTAAAAATGGTCATTAATTAATTGTAATTGGGGAACTTAGAAATTTTTCGACGCATTTTTTTTTTTTTTGTTTCGCGGAGAATTCGTGGACGAGGTAAATGTCAACGGATTTATTATAGCGAATTAGAAATTTAATTAATTTTAATTTTAATTAATTTTAATTGAGGAACTTAGAAATTTTTCGAAGCAATTTTTTTTTCAACAAGAGTACGAGGTTTGTTTCAACGGATTTATTTTAGTAAATTACAAATTTAATTAATTTTAATTGGGAAACTTAAAAATTTTTCGAAGCTAAATTTTTTTTTTCAACGAGAGTATGCAGTTTGATTATGAGTGTATGCAGTAGAAGTGAATGATTAATTAATTAAAAATATTAATTAAAAATAGTAATTAATTAATTTTAATTGCAGAACTTGAGAATTTTCGCGAGATTTTTTTTTCAACGAGAGTAGGGTATTCGATATACATGTTAGAGGAGAATTTTAAAAGTCAATAATGATGTAATTAAAAATGGTGATTAATTTTAATTGGGGAACTTAGACATTTTTCGAAGCAAATATTTTTTCAACGAGAGTAGGCTATTTGTTATACATGTTAGAGTATATTACAGGTGAATTTTAAAAGTCAATAATGGTTTAATTAAAAAGGGTCATTAATTAATTTTAATTGGAGAACTTAAGAAATTTTGGAAAGATTTTTTTTCCCCCTCAACGAGAGTACGCAGTTTGCATGTGCAGTAGAATGGTAGATGCTAGTAATTAAAAAGGGTCATTAATTAATTTTAATTGGCGGACTTCAACATTTTTGGGGCAAACAGGCGCGTTTTAATGAATTCGATATAGGTTGTGGTAAAAAATATAGGGTCCCGCATGAATTATACTGTACTCAATTGAATAGCTCTCCCCTCCCCCTTCCTTTTTTACCCAGAGGGGCCCTTCGATAGACTAACAATACACACTTCCAAAAGTATAGAGTACTATAAAAAGAAGAATTTTAACGTATATGTAACTAAACAAGTATGTAAAATCAGGCATAGCGGCATAATATCATGAATTACTTTCCAACATTATCGAAATGTTATGTGAACAAAATATAATTTTACCAGCTAGTACATAGTGAATTGAAAATAGTGAACCGATCCCCTTTAGAATAAAAAGGCGGCCTTCACAAAAATCCAATTATGCATAAGACCCCTTCCTAAAATCAGATAATTTACACCTTACCTTTTTTTTTTTCAATTCAAGTTAGGCTAAAAGTACAGCTTACGCATCGATAGGTTCAAAATACAGGGACCCTTCGAAAGAAACTGGAAACAGTTATAGGTATTAAGCTACCTTCATAAAATAAATGAGATACGTACCCTATTCGAAAGAGTCCTTCACAAAAAATTGTAGGAATCTCCTTCACAAAAATTGAAATGCGTGTTAGAGGAATCATATGATATAAGAAAATAATTAATATATTTTTAAAACTGGACCCTCCTCCGCCCGCTATATATATTTTTATATAGCGCCCAAATATTTTTGCAGCAAGCTCTTTTTTTTTTCAAGAGTGTATGAAAACTGTTAGGCTCATATGAAAAATTAGCGCTTAGACGAAAGAAATGCAACTTATGAAGAAAAATAATTATATTTTTTTAACTGGGCCCTCCACCGCCCGATATATTTCTTATAGCGCCCCAGTTTTTGTGAAGAATTTAACAGCAAGCTCTTTTTTAATTCAATATTTCATATATGAAAACTATTATTCTCATATGAAAAATTCGCACGTAGGCGAAAGAAATGCAACTTATGAAGTAAATAATAACTATTATTTTTTACTAAAATCATTCAGAATTAATAGTATCTAATTTTTTATATGTGAAAATTAAATTCTCTAACCTTTCCATGCTACACAAGTCCAGGGAGGCTTTCTTATTGCTATAGTCATCGGAGGTAATCCCCAACCCTGTTTGAATAAAAAGGGCCCTTCACAAAAATCCAATTATGCATAAGAACCCTTCCTAAAATCAGGTAACTTATACCTTACCCTTTTTTTTTCAATTCAAGTTAGGCTAAAAGTACAACTTACACATCGATATGTACAAAATATAGAAATCCTTGGAAAGAAACTTGAAAAGTTATAGATATTAAGCTACCTTCACAAAATAATAAAACCGTATTCGAATCCCAGAAGCCTTCACAAAATAAATCCAATAGATTCATGTTACATTACGGTAAAAGGAATACGAGAGAGGCATTGACCTTTCATAAAAATGCAAGGTTCGCTGTTTGAATGAAAAGGCCCCCCTTCACAATATACCCTGTAAAAATATTATGATTCCACAGATATTTTAAGAAATAGACTGATATTTTCAAATGAGTACGTATTCATGCGATGTGAAAATAGGTTTTACACGAATGCCTTTTTTAGTTTAACGTGTAAAATATAGATTTTAGAAAAAAGGTTCATGTTTTACCAAATTTTTCATAGAAATCTGTAAAATAGGGTAGAGCGTTTCATGAAAAATAATTGAATTTCGAGTGATTATGCTTTAAAAAATATATTTTAGCATTGAAATTAAGAAAAAAAGACGGCTATCCCTTTTCCCCTCAATAGACGGATTTCTAAATCACAATGAGTCATATTAGCAGATAAGCGAAGATCTTGCTTTGACTTGATTCCTTTCTTAGATTATGAATCACTCACGATAAGAAATACCTGACACTTTTTTTGTAGGCAAATGTGCGAAATTAGCTATATAGTATTCCACTTATTAATCTGTTAAGTTTTAAAATGCTTCAATGAAAAATAATAACTAAGAAATAAAATTAAAAATGTTCATTAATTAATTTTAATTGGTGAACTTAAACATTTTTGGACCAAACAGACGGGTTTCAAGGAAATCGATGCATGTTATGGTAAAAAATACAGGGTCCAGTATGAATTATACTACACTATATTTAATAGCTACCCCCTTCCTTTTTTTACCCAGAGATAGAAGTTAGGTTTCACACACACAATATACACACTTAAAAAATATATAGAGTGATATAAAAAGAAGAATTTCAACGTATATATATATATATATATAATAGTAAATTATGAAAAATCATGCATAGTGGTATAATTTATGAATCACTTTCCAACATTATTGCAATATTATGTGAACTAAATATAATTTTACAATCTAGTGTAAGTCAGATTTTACTTTCAAATGTTTAAATTTATGAATGGAGAGGTAACATGCTTGTGAAGTATTTCAAAGTATTATTTTTTAGTTCTAATATTCAAAACATATTCATATCGTTTTACATAGTAGGTATCAATTAAATTAAAGTCATATTAAAAATATATACACAAATACTATTCTTACCTAACACTCTCACATCAAGACTCTGAGAAAAGTGAATGCTTGTTCAGGGCCTTGTGCTTAGCTAGCTGGCGTGTTAGGTAAGAATAGTATTTGTGTATATATTTTTAATATGACTTTAATTTAATTGATACCTACTATGTAAAACGATATGAATATGTTTTGAATATTAGAACTAAAAAATAATACTTTGAAATAATAGACTTACTAAACAGTAAAATTTAAAGCTATGTAGATAAATTTCCTAAAACTAAGTTGAAATGAAAATGGTAAAAGTTTACTCAGTCTCATGTTAGTGTTTATCATATTAAATTTACGAAAGAAATTTTCAAGTGGGAATACTAATAATCCAAGTTACCATATAGATATTATAAGTTAGTAGATTCATAAACTAATGAGAATGTATATAGTTTTAATAAACTATGCTGATTTCTACAGATATTTAATAAAATAGAAGTGAGTTTACGAGAGAAATGTACAGAGTTTACCAATTTACTTCGCAGCTTAGTCTAATGATTCAGCAGCTTAATAATGCAGCTTAGTCTAATCATAGTCATTTAGACCATAGGCAATGGTCTAAATCAAGTTAGGACATATACCTTGGAAATCATATTCATGCGACTAAATAACCTGGGGCTCACTCAGCCCAGTAGTTAGCGTGATGGCTATAAAATACCTGGGGCTTAATCAGCCCAGTAGTTATCGTGTTGACTATATAATAAGCGGGGGCTCACTTAGCCCTGTGGTTAGCGTGGTGACTATAAAATAAGCGGGGGCTCACTAAGCCCAGTAAGCGTGGTGGGTATAAAATAGCCTGGGGCTCACTCAGCCCAGTAGTTAGCGTGGTGGGTATAAAATAGCCTGGTGCTCACTCACCCTAATAGTTCGTATGGTGACTATAAAATAAGCGGGGGTTCACTAAGCCCTGTGGTTAGCGTCCTGGGTATAAAATGACAAGTCTGATTATATGTTTGGGGGTTCGAAACTTGTGCGGTTTAGACGATGTGGTTTTGAGTACTTAGAGAAGTTAAAGAAATCACGATATTGTTCTATATCCTTATAAATATTGTGTGTTTGAATATGGTAAGATAAGTATTCTTTATAAAGTTATAATGGAAATCATATATGCAAAGTTTAGAGACCTCTAGTATAGCAAACCCAACATATATAGGCCGATTCAATAAAATACTAGTTTTCAATCTCTCCACAAGAATCAGGTCTTTATTGTAAAAGAAGCCTTATAATTATATCTAAGTGAAAAAAAAAAAGAAAGAAACGAAATCTGTAATTTTTTTAAAATACATTTCCAATATGAATTATTTAATCTAATTCACATATTTCAATAGTTTTTCAAAGTATTAACGATAGTCCCATTTGGAAAGTGTTTCATAAAGTATACCATGACGCATGATTTTTCCTTCATATTTATTTATAGTCACTTACTGTAGATCCTATTTTTTAATTTATGTTAAAATTCTTCATTCATTCCTACCCTTTTTCTGGGCACTCTGTATATATTTTGTATGTATTGATAGTCTAAATTTTATCGAAGGTATTTCTGTGATAATATAAGTGGGGTAGTGCATTAATGCAGTATAATTAGTGTGTATTATAGGGGATCCTCTATTTTCACTATAATCTCTATTTTAACACGACTTGTATTGAATTAGATTCATTAACATATTTAATTAAAACCGATCTGTTCACCCAAAAATTTTATAAGTCCGAACATTAGCATATCTCTTAATTAATATTTGTTAGTTGTTATTTTTCATTGAATATTCAATGATGCATTTTAAAACTTAACAGACTTAGTATATAAATATACGTGTATATATGGTGAGTAGCATCTATACAGGGCTATACGAAAGAATTCACATATATTAATGGTTTTAAGTATCCATCTCGCTTTAGATAGTCACGTGACATACATTTAAAAAAAATCCCTATGTGTCATGGTAAAAGAAAGAACATATGTGATATATCTTAAAGTCTGCATGAATATAACTAAAAGGATGTCTGCGTTTCTGTAGGTGTAAGTCTTTATATTACTAAAGATTAAATTTAATATTTTATGTTTTAATTTTGACTGCCCTACGTAAAGAAAAAATAACCATTTCTTTTAACACATAATAAAAAGTACTTTAAAAATATATTACTACTAACCTACTATATATATCTACATACCTAGACCTTACAATCAACTCGTATACTTGCTTTAGAATAAATGAATTGAAATGTGTTTTTATCAGTGAATTATCAGTGAATCTTATCTAGAATGTTATCGCGATCAGTGATGTCATCGAACCACGTGGTGAAGAATCTAGTTGAATTTGGGTGAAGGCCAGTAAATCGTGTTTGAAATTTTTAGGTAACGATAAATTTTTATATATATACTAGGGGGCCTAACCCTTGCGAGCTACGCTCGCCAACCCCCGCTCAGACTTTGAGGCCTCTAAAAACATGACAGCGTGTTTTATTTTTAAAATATTGGTAAATCTGTAATTGGGTTGCCATGCTTTTAACGTTTTAATGGGGCATTTTTTGATTACCATGGTCTCATACACAGCTGTTTCGGCAACTGACGACTGTTTTCGGGATTGATAAGTAAAATCAATTACAACTTGAAAACCAGCTGGTATAAAATGGTTAGGTTTAAATTGTGGCTACCTCTCGGACTTTTATAACAACGATCTGTATTCTATTCTTCCTTTGCGTTTAAAGATGAGAAAAATTCCATCTGCTTGTGAATAACATTAAGAACCACGGTATTGAAAAGTACTATGTTATACACATTTTCATTAACAGGTTTTAATTTTCTCTCTATTTTAGTGCACCATCATGCATATTTTCATGTTATTTTAAATACGTAAATTATTTATTTTAATTAATATGTATATACGAATTTTCTAATAATTATGTATCATAAAAAATTAATTAAATATTTTGTGCATGCATGCCTGCATTTATTCGGCATCAATTGATGAGAAATTTAAACAAATTTGCTATCCGCGATAATTTTACACCATGTTATGTCACTTGAATATTGTCCATAAGAAAATCGGGTACTTTTCCAGTATAGGATCCTTTGCTTTTAGGTTTGGCGTAGTTCGAGCTTCAAAAAGGGATATATAATGCATAGATTAATAATGCCAATAATGCATAAATATATGCATATAAATGCATATATATGCATAATAATATGCATAGATTTGTTGCCAAAAGTTATGAAAACAAACCCAATGAACTTTTGGTGCTTTTCTATTATAGGGGTCTTTGACGCTTTTTTAAAAAGCTTGGCTGAAAAAACCAAGCAGGATAGAAAACCAAGAAGGATATTTTATTCTCCTTCCGTTCAGTTGGGCAATTATTATTTTATATATTCGTTTCAAATATCCAAATTAGTGATTTTATAAATTCGTTTAATAAATTTTACAAAAAAATAACAAAATGATATCAATAAATATTAATTACTATTAATTCCTTTCCCCCCTTTCTTTTGCGTTTACATAAATGACGTCATTTGGAGGAATTTATTCAAAATATTTTCAGTTTATAAATTAAATTAAATGCTGACAGACGATTGAATCCTGACGATAGAAATGTGATTTTTTTTTTTCAAACTTTCCTGAAAAACATAATTTAATCACAATCTTGTCTTCATTATCGATTGAAATAAAAGATAATTTCAATTTCAATTTGAAAATGACGAATAAAAAGAAATCAATAATCCCTATCGGGATCCTTTTCGATTTTTTTCCCTTTTTTGTCACAAAAAAACTGAGTAATTAGTTGCCATCATTACAGAAATATCATTAAAATTAGAAAAAAATTAATATCTCGAAAACTAATTCCAATTTCAAAATTCTATTACCAGTTTTGACATCCGCGGATTTTTATGGACAATTGGTATTAATTTCACCATCAAGCGTTTAATATTTTATTAAAAATAGCCCTGAAACATAATCAGTCGTTTAATCAGTCGTTTCATAAAATCGTTTCACAAATTCGTTTCATTAGGATTTTATATATATAGGGTAGATTTCTATATATATATATATATATATATATATGTTTTATATAGCCAATATATTTTAAATCATGTATTAATAGTTCATGTCTTCTCAATATATTTTTACAGGACTTGTTAATATATTTTATGCGATAAGTGTAATTATATTTTGCATAAGTAGTAGTACGTATTGAATTCATATCCTTCTTGTGTGTCACTATGTATTTTTTGAAGTGAATATTGTTAACCTAAATTATATTGAAGCCATTTCTATGAAAATAGGGGAGGGTGGTATTAAATTTAGTGCAGTGTAATTCATATATATTATAAGGGACTCTGTATTTTTAGCGTAATTTCTATTTTAGCAAGACTTGTATCGAATTAGATTCATTAACCTATTTAATTAACACCAATCTCTTATCCCAAAAATTCATAATGCTACCTTTTAATTACTATTTTTAATTTTATTTCTTAGTTATTATTTTTCATTGAAGCATATATAACGAATCGAGTTGAAGCTATAGAGGGTAACATGAAGGAATTCGTATACATTAACGGTATCAATCTCGCTTTATTGTATGAATCTAACTTTGGAAAAATATTTCAAAAACTATGGCATAATGTATAAATATAATCATGTATTTTCATAATGTATACAAAGTTGTAGTTGTGAATATGTTTAGGAATAAAGTGTCCGTTCTTAAGTCACTTCAAAACAGGGTCCTTTAAACAGACCCCTTCACGAAACTTTAAAACAGGGCCCTTCACGAAACTTTTAACCTTAAAACAGGGCCCTTCACACACTGTTTCGTCTTAAAAATAGACCTTTCACAAGCATGTTACCTCTCCATTCATAAATTTAAACATTTGAAAGTAAAATCTGACTTACACTAGATTGTAAAATTATATTTAGTTCACATAATATTGCAATAATGTTGGAAAGTGATTCATAAATTATACCACTATGCATGATTTTTCATAATTTACTATTATATATATATATATATATATATATATATATATATACGTTGAAATTCTTCTTTTTATATCACTCTATATATTTTTTAAGTGTGTATATTGTGTGTGTGAAACCTAACTTCTATCTCTGGGTAAAAAAAGGAAGGGGGTAGCTATTAAATATAGTGTAGTATAATTCATACTGGACCCTGTATTTTTTACCATAACATGCATCGATTTCCTTGAAACCCGTCTGTTTGGTCCAAAAATGTTTAAGTTCACCAATTAAAATTAATTAATGAACATTTTTAATTTTATTTCTTAGTTATTATTTTTCATTGAAGCATTTTAAAACTTAACAGATTAATAAGTGGAATACTATATAGCTAATTTCGCACATTTGCCTACAAAAAAAGTGTCAGGTATTTCTTATCGCGAGTGATTCATAATCTAAGAAAGGAATCAAGTCAAAGCAAGATCTTCGCTTATCTGCTAATATGACTCATTGTGATTTAGCAATCCGTCTATTGAGGGGAAAAGGGATAGCCGTCTTTTTTTCTTAATTTCAATCAGGGTTGTTTGATTTAAATCAGCTTGATTTAAATCGTGATTTAAATCATGATTTAAATCAAATGATTTTTTAAAAAAAATCTTTGATTTAAATCAGTATTTTTAACATTGATATTTACAATCTGAATAAGGATTAAATTAATCATTCGTGTTCAAATAAATGTCATCATTCATGTCCAGATTAAAAATTACCTTTTAATAATGTTAAATAAAACTTTTATAAGTTGAAAATAATTATTTTATGAAAGTAAATGCAACACTACATTCAAAATATTATTTATCCATAGTACATCACAAAATAAATACTGATATAAATATAAATGCTCTCTCATTTTTAAAATTTTGTCTTTCCTAGATCACTTCATTTTTGCAAGTTAGATGTTGAAGTTTTAACGTTAAATAGATTCAATATAAAAGTATTTACTATAATAGTATTATCAGTGAGGAGTTACTTCCTCTAAAGTAGATTATACATGATTCACAAGTTTGTTTTATGTTTAGTTGCTTAGACCCGCAAATTTCAATATCCCATATGTTGATGGGAGATGTATTGATCATATAATATGATCAATACAAGGACTAAATTGTAACATAATAAATATTTAGACTGTTTTCTAACATAGAATTCCAGTTTCCTGTTTCTAATATAACTGAAAATAATTTAATCCCTGTGACTGATCCCTTTTCCTTTTCTTGAATTCATTGCTTACTTCAATAGAAAATATAAGATACGTTATTATACCTTATTTCTAAGCTAAACAGCCATTTCTACTGTTAAGTAAGCATGATTGATTGCTGAAATTGTCAATGGCTGAGGGCTGGATAACACTGACAATTAATAGCTTCGCACTTTTAATTATGTGATTACCTTGCGTCTTGTTTCTTGTAACTGTTTTGTAATCATTAATATAGTATAGTGTGAAACACGAATTGGGACAAGAATATCACTTACTAATACTAGGTACAGTACAGAGAGCTTTTGGATACATAAGAAAAATGGCTGGCAAAAAGAAAGATCCAATGTAGCTTTATTTTACAGGAGAGAGAGAGGGAAAAAAATTATATATATCTGGAAAATGTGTGAAAACAATATGCAAACCGTGTAGTGTAGAAATGTTGGAGATTGTGGCAAAAATAAAAAATAAAAACACAGAAACTTACAGTCTATGTGATAAAAATGACATTAGCGAATCTGAATCAGTTGAAATTAGGGTTGGCTTTTTGTCGGCAAAAATGTATTTTTATCAGGACAGTGGCAAAAAGTGGAAAAAAAACAGAAATTGGTCAAGATTGTAATTTAAATCACTGATTTTAATCTGTTAAAATTATGATTTAAACATTGAAATCATGTAATTAAAATAAAATCCTTAAAACCCTATTTTAAAATACTAGTAATTTTTGCCAGTGGCAAAAATTATGGCAAAAAGTATTTTTGCTGGGACAGTTTTTTCCACTTAGTCAAAAATTGGCCAACCCTGATTGAAATACACATATGTATTTAGCATTCTTTGCCGCATTTATTATGTGATTAGATATTATTGGAGTAATACCTTAATGAAAAAATTAATAACTTAAATTAACTAGAAATTTATGCACACAGCACACATAGGTATATCTTATCTATAACAATTTAATAGTAGAATAATATGTATTTATATTATTACTTAACTATATACTTAAGTTTTAAATTGTTGTTATAATTTACTTAAGTATATACTTAAGTTTTAAATAAATCTGAAATTGTTTGCAACAATTTTTTTTAATTTAAATTATTTTGAATTTTTATATAGGAACTGTAATTAAATTAATAGAAATGTATAAATCTATGCAGAAAAAATAAAATAAATTCATGCACAGTACACAAATAATATTAATCAAAAAACTCTGATTTAAATCAAAAAAAATCCGATTTAAATCAAATAAATCCGATTTTTTTTTATTTTTTTTAAAAAATCGTGATTTTTATCAACCCTGATTTCAATGCTAAAATATATTTTTTAAAGCATAATCACTCGAAATTCAATTATTTTTCATGAAACGCTCTACCCTATTTTACAGATTTGTATGAAAAATTTGGTAAAACATGAATCTTTTTTCTAAAATCTATATTTTACACGTTAAACTAAAAAAGGCATTCGTGTAAAACCTATTTTCACATCGCATGAATACGTACTCATTTGAAAATATCAGTCTATTTCTTAAAATATCTGTGGAATCATAATATTTCTACAGGGTATATTGTGAAGGGGCCCTTTTCATTCAAACAGCGAACCTTGCATTTTTATGAAAGGTCAATGCCTCTCTCGTATTCCTATTACCGTAATGTAACATGAATCTATTGGATTTATTTTGTGAAGGGTTCTGGGATTCGAATACGGTTTTATTATTTTGTGAAGGTAGCTTAATATCTATAACTTTTCAAGTTTCTTTCCAAGGATTTCTATATTTTGTACATATCGATGTGTAAGTTGTACTTTTAGCCTAACTTGAATTGAAAAAAAAAAAGGTAAGGTATAAATTACCTGATTTTAGGAAGGGTTCTTATGCATAATTGGATTTTTGTGAAAGGCCCTTTTTATTCAAACAGGGTTGGGGATTACCTCCGATGACTATAGCAATAAGAAAGCCTGCCTGGACTTGTGTAGCATGGAAAGGTTAGAGAATTTAATTTTCACATATAAAAAATTAGATACTATTTATTCTGAATGATTTTAGTAAAAAATAATAGTTATTATTTACTTCATAAGTTGCATTTCTTTCGCCTACGTGCGAATTTTTCATATGAGAATAATAGTTTTCATATATGAAATATTGAATTAAAAAAGAGCTTGCTGTTAAATTCTTCACAAAAACTGGGGCGCTATAAGAAATATATCGGGCGGTGGAGGGCCCAGTTAAAAAAATATAATTATTTTTCTTCATAAGTTGCATTTCTTTCGTCTAAGGGCTAATTTTTCATATGAGCCTAACAGTTTTCATACACTTTTGAAAAAAAAAGAGCTTGCTGCAAAAATATTTGGGCGCTATATAAAAATATATATAGCGGGCGGAGGAGGGTCCAGTTTTAAAAATATATTAATTATTTTCTTATATCATATGATTCCTCTAACACGCATTTCAATTTTTGTGAAGGAGATTCCTACAATTTTTTGTGAAGGACTCTTTCGAATAGGGAACGTATCTCATTTATTTTATGAAGGTAGCTTAATACCTATAACTGTTTCCAGTTTCTTTCGAAGGGTCCCTGTATTTTGAACCTATCGATGCGTAAGCTGTACTTTTAGCCTAACTTGAATTGAAAAAAAAAAAAAAAAAGGTAAGGTGTAAATTATCTGATTTTAGGAAGGGGTCTTATGCATAATTGGATTTTTGTGAAGGCCGCCTTTTTATTCTAAAGGGGATCGGTTCACTATTTTTAATTCACTATGTACTAGCTGGTAAAATTATATTTTGTTCACATAACATTTCGATAATGTTGGAAAGTAATTCATGAATTATGCCGCTATGCCTGATTTTACATACTTGTTTATTTACATATACGTTAAAATTCTTCTTTTTATAGTACTCTATACTTTTGGAAGTGTGTATTGTTAGTCTATCGAAGGGCCCCTCTGGGTAAAAAAGGGAGGGGGAGGGGGGGAGCTATTCAATTGAGTACAGTATAATTCATGCGGGACCCTATATTTTTTACCACAGCCTATATCGAATTCATTAAAACGCGCCTGTTTGCCCCAAAAATGTTGAAGTCCGCCAATTAAAATTAATTAATGACCCTTTTTAATTACTAGCATCTACCATTCTACTGCACATGCAAACTGCGTACTCTCGTTGAGGGGAAAAATATTTTTAATTAATTAATCATTCACTTCTACTGCATACACTCATAATCAAACTGCATACTCTCGTTGAAAAAAAAAATTTTTAGCTTCGAAAAATTTTTAAGTTTCCCAATTAAAATTAATTAAATTTGTAATTTACTAAAATAAATCCGTTGAAACAAACCTCGTACTCTTGTTGAAAAAAAAATTGCTTCGAAAAATTTCTAAGTTCCCCAATTAAAATTAATTAAAATTAAAATTAATTAAATTTCTTATTCGCTATAATAAATCCGTTGACATTCACCTCGTCCACGAATTCTCCGCGAAACAAAAAAAATTTCGTCGAAAAATTTATAAGTTCCCCAATTACAATTAATTAATGACCATTTTTAATTCATATTTTTGCTAAAACCGAAAAAAAAAATCGAAAATTTTCAAGTCCCAAAAAAAAAATTTGCTTCGAAAAATATAGTAGAAATCTTATAGTAGAAATCCTTATCGCACCCCCCTCCCATCGAACCCTCCGTTCTTATCAGTGCTCATGCTCTTATCGCCACCTTCACCTGCTCCCCCCTGTGCTCAACCGCTCACCGCTGCTCCACCGCTGCTCCACCGCTGTCCACTGCACCTGCACCGCCACCGCTGCTCGACTCAGGTGATGTGGAACCGGTAATACTACACTACTAACGAGATGATGAAGAGAGAAGGAAGAAAACTTCTTCTTTTTGTGGATAATGCCAGATCACATACAAATGTGCAGCTGAGCAACGTGAGCCTGAAGTTCCTGCCACCGAACTGTACTTTTATAATCCAACAACTGGATCAAGGAGTAATCAAGACCTTTAAAGCTCACTACCGAATTCATTTTTTGAAGAAAAGAGGATCAAGAACAAGGGATGCACACTCCCAAGCACTGACCTTGGTCGATGCTGCTTGGCTTTCGGTGATCTTACGAGAACCGAGCTTTACCGTCCGCGCCACTGCGGGACTTCAAATTACACCATTCTTTTTTTTTTTTTAATGAAAGATATTTGGACACAGATTTGTTATCGTGTATTCGTTTGTTCGAAAATTTAATTAGTTAGCCTGTATTTTAAATTAAACTTTTACTTCTGCGTATGACGTCATAAAGTCGGCAATCAGATAACTTGCACTGTTTCGAGGATAAAAGAGAAATAATAAATATTAAAGACACGTGGCTTTTAAGCCGAATTTTTCCATTTGCAAGTTAAATTTCGGTAAAAATATTTATCCGCGTGCACTTTATTTTTATGAGCAAATAAAAATTCATATTTAGTGTGACGTCAAGGGAATATTGTCCATTAGGTTTATTTTATCATTATGCATTATAAGTTTGTTGATGCCCTTTTTCATTACAATTAAATATAAAATGTATTTTTATTTGCATACATGGTGTTTAAGCATAAAAGTAACGTGCATAAAGTAAGTGTGAAAAGTTTGCGCCGGGGAAAATGACGTTATGCTTAGCTTGAAATACATTTTAACATTGATAAAATTAGAGAAAAATTTATATAATTGTGCCAACATGACGTAATTTTAACTGATTTTTCAATTCTTAATTATAAAGATTATAATAGGAGCCTTTATTGATTGCTTCATCTTGATTTCATAATTTGATTACACGTCACAATTACTTTTTTTTTAACTATAGGTTAGAGGATTTCATTTTTTTTTTTCAATAAAAATTTTACAAAAGCAAAGGATTTCAGGGAAATTAAAATTATTAAAAATAGTGTTATGGTACAAAAAATAAATCTTGAAATAATGATTGTATTTTTAGTTAGAATAAACAATGTAAGGCTAATATTTTATAGGAATTATTTTGGTAGGTATTTTAAAAATTCATTTAACAGTTTCTTATTAGCGGCAAAGTCTTATTTCTTTCATTGTGAATTTCTCTGTCGACGTCAAAAAATGGTAGTCTACTTTTGGACGCCAGCCAAAACACAGTGTCAATTTTTAGAAATCTATAATGGTTGTGACAACAAACGGCGCCATCGCTTTCGCTTTCATCACTTCTAAATACTACATCTTTCAATTTTTTACAACATTTTACAATTTCAATTCTTACATCATCAATTAGAAAAATGTTAGCTTTCGAATAAAATTTATTTGAAAACTGCTGCTTAATTTAACGACTTTTTAAATAATTTTCAAGCATATTTTTCAAGAAATATTTTCTCAACAATGACCATCAGTTTGCTTGAATAATGTAAAATAGCCCCTGTGAAAGTTCCACAATTTAAAATGGATTTCCCTAATCATCATAAAAAGTTATTATTATTTTTTTTTTAATCCTGATAAATCATAAAACGTCTGGGGTTAGCTGATTATGGGGTATGTTGATTTTAGTTGCCATAATATCCGCCAACACCTAAAATATCTTGCATGTCACTCCTTCCTGCTCCTTTCCCCTTAATCTTTTCATTCTTGAAATTTGTAGATAAAACATGAATCGCATCGAGACTTCATTGAACCAGCTTGAAATATGCTCATGATTTGAGTTTTTAACAAGGCAGCATTGGTATAAACTCATTAATGTATATCAATGGGAGTAGCTTTATTCTTTCTTTGTGAGTGCTTAACTTGAAATCTTTAGCTAATATTTAGTGTTTTGGGGGACTTTAACGTTGATACTGTGTTGTGATTCAAAATAGACAAGTGATTGAAAACTGGAATTCTAAAGAGAACTGTATCTAACATTGATAACTAGCATACGAACATTATTAACGAACGAAAACAAAATTATTTGTGACCGGCTTATGTTGAGAAAGGGTACGCATAAATTAAAAGTCTTAAGCAAGGAGTATGTGAGAGGAAAAAAGGTTGGGAACCGCTGAATTAGACTATGACAGCAAGAGTTGTATATTTTTTAAATAGAGATTTAATCAAAGTTAGCTCTTTGAATAGGTGATAAAACAAGCACTAATAGGATTACGATCAAGCCCAGTAGTAGAAACAGTGCAGCATGGCAGTGGATGCTGTAGATTATTTTAGACCTAGCAGAATAATCTTATCTAGCAACTTAAAAAGAATTCTGGACTTTAAAAAAAAAAAGACAAAAAGTAAATTTTATGTTCTTTTATTTTCTTTGAAAGTGCAAGGTTTTCTTATTTTATGGGTTACTTTGATTTCTTATGATAGTAAGCTTGGTTCAGCATAGTTGATCGATACATTTTTGTTTGCTGCAGATTGTCACAGAAAATTTGCAACTGGAGAGGTCAAATTAAAAAAAAAAAAAAAAATGAACTGTGTTTGAACCAGGGTCTGGTGATATGTATCAAGATAGATATCCGATATTTGTTTTCAAAATATCATGATTTTTTATATTATCTGGGGTCTGTCCAGATTTTTCTCACAGGATCATGTTTTTGTGAAATTGTGAAAAGTTTTTTTATGTTTGTGAAAATTATAGTCATAATTTTGTGAATTTGAAAATATAGCTATATTCAGGTTCCTGTGTATATCCTTTATGTATAAAAAAGGCTAAGTAATATGATGACTTTAATTGTTTTGTGACAGGTCAGATGATCTTTTAAATGATTAAATTTGTGAAAAGTTCAGTTTGGAGATGTAAAAGTTTTGTGAAAGGTCTATTTTTAAGGTAAAGAATTTTGTGAAGGGTCCTGTTTTAAGATGAGAAATTTGTGAAGGATCCTGTTTTAACATGAGAATTTTTGTTGAAGGGTCCTTTTAAGGACTCAAAAATTTTCTAAACAGATCCCTGATTATTGATATTTTCATACATTTGATATTTATTTAAAAATATTGTGTATGATATTTTTGATATTTCTAGTGTAAATGAATTTTTAAAACTGCTATTGACTGTGTCATTCTGCAGATAAAGAACTTTCTGGCAGTGATTTTTTTAGTGGAAAAAATTGTTTATATATTCTCCAAGGTTTATGTTTGAGGTTGAATTTTTAAATGTAGAAACGATAATTAATTATAACGGGAAATATTTACTTAGAACAGCTATTGAAAGATGAACTGTCTGATTTAGATAATAAGTTATTTACAGCTTCATTAGGAATAATCTTTTCTGGTTGTTTAGTTTAAACTGCACAATAGGCAAAAGCAAAAGCAGTCAAGCTTACATTTATACTCAAATTTTCAATAAAAACAAATTATTTCGTATTTAAAATTTTGTTGTATAAATTATAAAACAAAATTTTCTCAGAACTTGATACTAAATGTTTTAATTTTTTTTTTTTTTTTTTGATTGTAAAATGCAAATTGTGTCTGTTTTCAATTAATTGATCTTCAATTTTGTTACATAAATTTAAAAAAATACATTTAGAATATTGTTTTATTAAGTTTTCATGCTCAGTGCAATATGTTTCAGTTTCTAATTTATATTGAGTCTGAAAATATCAGATATAGGTATAAAAAATATCGAATATTTTTGATATTTCAAAAATATGATATTTAACCCTGGTCTGAACAGGGTTTCATAAATCTTGTATTTTATATGTACAGGCATGTAGATTCATTTATTGTTGGATGGAAGAGCTATCTTTGATTTCATCTTTTTATTTAAAAAAGAGTAACTTTTCATAGTTGAATTAATTGTGACTTTTTTACTTTCTTTTACCTGTTTTCTAATAAAGAAAACTATTGTATATAAAAATACGAAAACTGGTAGCTTTATAGACAAATGTATGATAAACATGCTGAAGTAGGAGGTTTTTAAATCGAAAAGTTATTTTAAGAACTTTTTATGTTAAAGTCAGACGTAGTGTTTTTTTTTTTTTTTTTTTTTTTTTTTTTTTTTAATATTTTATTCGAATTTTCAATATTAATAGATACTTATTTCACATTTTGAAAAAGTCATTTTTTCATCTATTGTTGCCAGAGTTAAAAAAGTGCAAATAATTCGAAATATCTTTCAGTTGAAAAATATAATTACATGTGAATATTAAAACAGAAAGAAAACTAAAATAATCATGCAAGAAGCATTAAATGGTGAAAATTATTTAAAATGTCGTATTTAGAACCATTTTGTTATAGTGTTTTATGATAAACTGTTATCATTTATACTAATATACTCAGAAATACTCTGAAATAGTGATATTTTATTTAATAGCGTTTCACATAACAAACCAAACGCGCATGCGAGATACCATGAAACTCTATAGAGGTTCATGCGAGATACGCTCGTACTGAACACAGGAGTTTAGTTGTAATCTGCTGATTGCAGTTCAGAATAAAATAGGATTTCAGGATACAGTTAAAATATGTGAATATATCACATTATTCCCCTTTTTAATTTTTATTCACGGTAACGTCGAGGCTTCCTATGAATACGCGAGGGGTACCGACGTACAGTTTCTGAGTTCTTAATAGGAGCACTGTTGGGAACATCAGGCTCTGGCACGTCCGGATCTGAGGACTCAGTCAGCTGTTCGCCATCCACTGGAGGAGTTGGTTGTGGATCTGTTCCTGGATCATCGGTTCTATCAGTTGAACAAGTATCACCAATCTGGGTTGTATCATCAATCTGGGTGGCTATGTTTACTGGTGAATCATCAGTGTAATCAGGTCTTAATTGGTCGATGTGAGCGAGATATTTCTTGCCACTCACATCGACATACCACATAGCACTACCTTTTATATTTAACAAGACCCCCTTGCACCATCGCTGGTCCCTATGAGATCGCACAAATACTTTTTGCTTAGGCACAAAATTTCGAATTGTTTTGTGAGATCTGTCGTAATAATGCTTTTGAGCCATTTGTTTACCTTGAACGTAAACTGAAGCACTAGGGTGTACAAGAGAAATAGGTGTCCGTATTTGACGTTTTAGAAATAACTCTGCTGAAGTACAATTCGTTGTCGCATGTGGTGTAGACCTGTACGTCATTAAAAATCTATTAATTTTCTGACGTAACGTTGACTTGTCAAACTTGTCAGAGTTCATCTTGTTTAGTGTGTTTTTAAATGTTTGTACAGATCTCTCTGCCAAACCATTCGCCTGGGGCCTATACGTTGGAGTTAATGTATGTTTCACTCCATATTCTTTTAAAAAAAGTTCAAATTCGTCAGACGTTAGCTGGCGACCATTGTCTGAGACTACTTCCAATGGTAGACCATATCTAGAACAAAGTCGTTGCAGGGCATCAATAGTATTTGAAGCAGTAATTCAAGACATTAAAATTACCTCAAGCCATTCAGAATGACTATCTACAACGAGCAAATAATTTTTGCCATCCTTCAGAGCAAAGTCAATGTGGACTCTCTCCCAGGGAGATTTTGCCCAAGTCTAAGGATGCAATGGAGCTGCAGGAGGTGTTCGGGCATTTTGTTGACATGCTGAACATTTACGCACCATCTCTTCAATATGCTCATCCAGGTGTGGCCACCAAATATGGCTACGTGCTATAGCTTTCATTTTGGTCATGCCAGGATGAGTGTCATGGATCATTTCCAACAGTTGATTTCGCTATTTTTCAGGTATAATAACCCTCATCCCCCACAAAACACAATTGTTATCAACTGATAATTGACTTTTTCGGTCAAAAAATAGTTTGAGGTCAACACTGACCATTTTAGAAGGCCAGCCATTTTGCACAAATTTGAGAACTAGTCCCAAAACAGCATCAGTTCTAGTTGCAGCAGCAATATCCGAACTTGTTACCGGAAGGTCTTCACAATAAGATATTTTGTAAACATCAGGATATTCTTCATACTCACTTTCAACAGGTGATCGTGACAGTGCATCAGCATTTGTGTGTTCAGTTCCTTTCTTGTATTCAATTGAATAGTCAAAACTGGACAGAAGAACAGCCCATCTCTGTAGACGTGCAGCTGCGATGGGAGGTATTGCTTTATCTGGAGCAAAAATTGTGATTAATGGCTTGTGGTCAGTTACTAATACAAAATTTCTGCCATATAGATACTGATGGAACTTTTTAATTCCGAAGATTATTGCTAACGCCTCCTTTTCAATTTGTGAGTATCCCTGTTGTGTTTTTGTTAAAGTGCTGGAGGCAAAGGCAATAGGGCGTTCATCATTGTTAATTATATGTGATAAAACTACACCAACTCCAAAAGGAGATGCATCACATGCCAACCTCAAAGGCAATTTCTCATTATAATGAACCAATACTGACTCTGAAGATAACAGGTTCTTACTGGTTTTAAATGCTTCCTCACATTCTGGAGACCATTTCAATGGTGTGTCCTTGTGAAGTAAACTATACAGAGGTGCAAAAAGCATTGCACTATTGTGAATAAATTTTGAATAATAATTTATAATGCCTAAGAATGATTTGAGCTCAGTTATATTTGTGGGAGCCTTGATTTCTTTTATACACTTAAGTTTTTCATTCGTAGGGTGAATTCCATGTTCATCTATTCTGTGACCTAGAAATTCTATACTAGGTTGGAGTAATGTACATTTTTGTAAGTTCAGTTTAACATTATAATCTGAAAGTCGAGTAAATACTTTCTCGAGATTTTGATAATGTTCAGCTTCATTAGAACCAGTGATCAATATATCATCTTGAAAACATATGACACCTTGCAGACCTTGCAAGATTTGCTCTATGATAGATTGAAAAATTGCAGAAGCACTATTTATACCATACAATGCAGGGCTGTCCAACGCGGTGCCCGCGGGCGTCTTGGCGCCCTTTGATGACTTTCGGGGAGCCCTTTCAAATGTTTCCTTTTAATTTTTTTTTTCTCCTTGTTCGTTACTTTTTTTCTTTATTTTTTACTAACATGCAATGGGTATCTTTTCTCTTTCAAAGTTCTAGATCTAGATAAAAAGGGAAAAAATTCGAAATAAAAAAATTAATGCAAATTGTAACCAGTAATAATTTTTAAAAATGCAATAATCAGTGAATAATAGTAGTAAGATTTGGAAAGATTAAAAGACATCCAGTCTACTACTGGCGCCCGCCTTCACTGGCGCCGAGGATATTAATTTGAAAAGTAATAACGATGATGTAAATACGGCGATTTTACAAAACATCACGCGTAGAGCGATTGGAGGCGGTGTCGCATGGTGATTGGCTGAAAGATGGTTACGTTGATATTGAGGGGAGGAGTTAAAGCGTATTAAATGAACAAGTATGTTAAAAGTTAACAACTTTTGTGTCCGATCTAGTATAGTGGTTAAAGCATCAGGCTCGTAATTTTGATGCATCAAGTTGTGTCCTTGCCGATTTTTTTTGCATTTTTAGAGTTTTGCTTTGATCACATACAATAAAATTTAATTTCAGATAAATTTCAAGAATTAAATTAAATTTTAATTCATATAAGCTATTTTTTTAATAACTATACGAACATTTATTAAAATCCAAAAACTCCTAAACTTTCATTAAAAATAATTTTTGTATTAGAATTTTAGTAACAGATGATTATCAAATTAGCAGAATTAATTAATTAAAGTTTTCATCTTTTAAAATTAAGCATTATTCTTAAAAATCTCTATTAATTTACTAAAATTCTTTTTACCAATTACTGGTTGATCTGCAGTGATAAAGTTGTGGAAGATTACCATATTTAAATTTTTTGTCTATTATTTTATTATTTAAATTTTTAATTATTATTTATATTTAAATAAATATAATTAATATTAATTAATATTTTTATTTAAATATATACAATTAATATTAATAAGTATTATTATTTAAACATATAATTAATATAAATAAATATTATTTAAATATATAATTAATATTATTATTAAAATATGTAATTATTATTTTTGCATAGCGGTTTGTTATACATTCTCTTGTGATTAATTAGCAAGATACAAACTATGAGAAAAATAAACCAATCTATGTTAAAAAGAAAATTGGGTTTTTTAGACATAGCTTGAAATATGGCCTTATGTTTCGGTTGATACACTTTGTACAAGCCCAAACATTACATGTATGTTAATGTTATTTGTTATTAATAATGTGTAACAGAAACAAAACTTTTTTGGTCGCTATTAAAATCCGGAAGCTAGGACTTTTTGTTTTTATTTCTGTTTCTTCTTTTTTTTTTATTTATTTATTATGTATATGTCGGTTACATCAATAATATATATTTTAATGTCATCGTGATCTCAAGAATTTTATGAAAATTGGAATAGCAGAAAATCATATACAGTGATTGTGTTGATTTCAAGATTTTACATGTTAATTTTGGTACATTTAGGCTAAAAACAATAACCACCAAACTAAATTATTATAAATAGATTAAATAAAGCATACAACGGCATCTTTTCACAACTGTATTTCAAAAAATAATAGTGAAAATAAAGGAGATAAATCTATCTAACACTAGTAATAATAAATATAGTTATCATTATTTTAATTTTGCGGGAAAAAAATGTTGAATGATTAATTGCTTATTTTAAAATCACAGCATGTCCTTTTTTATGTCGTAATTAATTCCTGTTTAGTTCAATAACTGTGCTGGTCTAAAATTTCAAGATGATTATTCATTATGCATTAATTCAGTAATTTGGGTCTTCAGCAACCCCAGGTTTAAAACTATATTGGGGGGGGGGGGTAGGTTTTACTTGAACATAACTGCATAAAATCTATCAAATTCATTATTATAGCTCTCATCACTACATAGTATAAAACAAAGTCGCTTTTTCTGTCCCTATATCCCTATGTACGCTTAAATCTTTAAAACTACGCAACGGATTTCGATGCGGTTTTTTTTAATAGATAGAGTGATTCAAGAGGAAGGTTTATATGTATATCCATTAAATAGTGGAGAAATACTGTTATTTTTGAGGTTTTTAATGTGATGTCGTAAATAATTTCATTTTTTTCCGCTTATACATTGCAAACGCAGGCTGAACCCTACAAGATTTATCAAAATACTGTACTAATTATTGTACACATTAAAAAGGTCTACAGAAAACACAAAGAGATGAAGGTTTTCAAGGTTAACCCGAAGCAAAGCGAGGGAGGGCCGCTAGTTTTTAATAAAAAGTATTTTAATGCAATTTAATTTCAGAATTCATATTTATTCTTAATGTTGTATTTGTTTGGTAGATCTATCATATCTTAAAGGTTGTTATTAAAAAAAGGGGGGGTTAGGTATCATTGAATTAAGATGTTCAAATCGCTTTAAAAATTGGTTTTAACCAAATATTAATGATTTTAAGAGCTATGCTTAGAAAACCTTTACTTATCCTGGATTTTTAAAAAATCGCTCCGAAACTAAAATCTCATATCTTAGATTTATTTTATATTTTTGTTTTAATGCTTCATTTTACGAACAGATGGCGCCACTACACATTTTGTGAGTATTATTATTATTACATATTGAAGGGTTTATGTTTCGTAATAAACCAGTTTAAATTATTTAAATAAAAAAATAAATATACATGTGTATGTGTATTTTAAACGGCTTAGAAGTGTTGCATGGATTTTAGGCGTTCGAGTGTAATTTGTATAGCTTTTTAAATTATTTAATTACTGAATGAGATTTTTTTTCAGTTAAATTTTTCCGTGGATACATGCAATGTTTGCAAGTTTTTAATTGTAAAAAGAAAAAATAATAAAGTATATTTCCAAAATTAAATGAATTTGAGTGAAAATTTTGTATTTTACGCTGTCTTGACTTAAAGATATGAAAGAAATTTTTTAATAAACCTTTAAATTCAGTAAAAAATTTAAAACTATATGTATAAATTTGAAATCTGCATTTCTTAAGTTTATATTGATTTTATGAAATAACAAACTATATAAAAATCTGAAAAATGCATTGCTTAAGTATATGTTTATTTTATGAAATAACACAGTTCAAAAATGTTTAACGACCTAGTAATTTTATTTTCGTTTATTAATTCAATTATGATGATTAAAAAAATAATAATAAACATTCAGAAAAGCTAACATTTATTTGCTGTGCTTTCAATTTATTCTTGTGAAATAATGTTTAATATGTTGTTCTTTGTTTAATTCTATCTAATTGTAGTGAGTATTTACTATAAATAAAATTTAAAATAAAAACTACAAAAAAATGTAAACATGTAATCTTTATTTGAAAATTGGAAATTATGGATTATAGATATTAAAGAATATAATAATTTATAAATGAAATAAGTTTTACTTTATGTAAGGTTTGTTATGTATCAATAAATTAAGCTGGACGTATAGTTTTTTCCCTTAAAAATGTACACAAGCTACTACAAATTTAAATTAGTTTTCATTAACCGTTGAATTAGATAATGAGCTCTGAAAATACAAGAGCTAGAAGTATTTGATTTGCTGTTTCAAATTATACTTGTACATATGGATTGTTTTCTTTTAATTGGATTAAGTTAATAGTATTTTGTTAGACACGTTTAATATGTTCTAAGCATCATTAAAAATAAAGCAAACATCTGATGCAAGTTCAGACGATCTTATGAATCTTCAACGAAATGAAAAATACCCTCTTCAAGTACATTAAGCTCCTCCTACATCGTCTCAGGCAGTCGACCAATCACTATTCAGCATCGCCTCCAATCGTTCTACGCATGATGGTTTGTAAAATCGCGTAAATACGTGGTCACATGTCAGTTCAAAATGATTGTTAGAAAAATAAAAAATATAAATTAAATGAAAGATTATTCTATGCAGCTAAATTTCATATTTGTTTTCAACAGAACGATCTTTTTTGACGCAAATGAAAAATTTCTGATTCGTTTTTCATTTAGTCTGTAACTTAATTCAAATTAGCTGACATTTTTGTGTTTGATACTTGTGAAAGAGGCTGCAATTTATTTCCTTATGTGAATTATTCTAAAATAATGGCAAAAAGACAAAGGACATACATTTTTAATAATGACTGAGAGAGCTAATATTTTTTGTCGAATGTAAAGGTAATCCCGTGCGTTTAATTTGCAACAATAATATTTCCATTCCTAAAGAAAGCAATATTGAACGTCATTATAGTACAATGCATTCAAATTTTGACTTAAATTTTCCCCTGAATTCAGAAGTAAGGGGGAAAAATTACAAGAGTTAAAATCCCTTTTAGCTGGTCAGTAAAAATGTTTCTACAAACCTATGATTCAATCAACAAATGTCAGTGTCGCATCATTTAAAATCGCCCATTTAATAGCTAAGAAGAAAAAAGCCTTTAGTGATGGGGAAATTGTAAAAGAGGCAATGCTTTGTGCAGCCGAATCTCTCTTTGATGAAATGAAAAATAAATCTGAAATAATCTCATCCATAGAAAAACTTCAACTTTCACATCAAACGGTAGGCAGGAGAGTTGAAAAGATTTTTCGTTATTTGGAATCTCAAGCACAATCTGCCCTGCAAAAATGTGAACGATTTTCGTTGCAACTGGACGAAAGCACTGAGCAGCTAGCTCTCTTTGTCCGAATGGTATTTTCTGATTTCAGCCTAAAAGAAGAGTTCATGCGAATATTCCAGCTTCATGGGCGTACAACAGGAGAAGATATTTTTGATGTTTTTAAAAGTTTTGTAAAAGAAATAGGCATGCCTCTGGATAAACCAGCATCTATCACAACGTATGGAGCTAAAGCACTTGGATTTGCAGGTCGGAAAAAATAACGGGTTTCTCGCGCTCTGCGACAAAGAAGAAACATTTCCTGATTTTCTGACTTATCATTGCGTTATCCATCAAGCAGCTCTGTACGGAAAAGTACTCAAGTATGAACATGTTATGAATATTGTCGTAAAAATCATAAATTTCATCAGAAGTTCTTCCACTCGCCATCGCTTGTTTAAGGCCATATTGCAAGACGCAGAATCTGACCAACAAGATGTATTATTATACACTGAAATAATATGGTTAAGTAGAGGGAAAATGTTAGAAATATTTTGTATGCTCTTACCTGACATCAAAACTTTTCTTGAATCACGAAATGTTTTTCATAAGGAGTTGGAAGACGTTTGCTGGTTATTCGATCTCACATTTTTGACAGATATAACACTTAAACTGAATGATTTGCTTTTGGTGCTACAGGAAAATAATCGTGAAATTTTAAATATGATAGGTTCTGTAAAAAGTTTTCGAAACAAGCGTGAATTGTGGATTTCAAAAATGAGACAAGGATCGTTTTCTCATTTTCCAAATTTAATGTCAGTGGCTGTTAAACACAATTCGGAAGAAATAAATTTTGAACGATTTGCAGATAACCTCGAGACACTTCTTGACGATTTTAATAGCCGATTTGTTCAATTTTCAGAGATTGGAGCTGATGCAGTGTTTTTAGAAAACCCTTTTGCTAAAATCGATGTTACCAAAATTGCGAGATCAATTGCCTCTAACTTCAAAATGGACCAAGTGGAAGATCTTGAATTAGAAATTATAACTCTTCAAAATGACTTAATTTTGAAATCGCATTTCAAAGATAAAGAATTTTGGAATTTGGTAGATAAAGAAATATACCTTTCACTTCGTAACGTTGCCCTGAAACTTCACTCGTGCTTTGGCTCGACTTACCTATGTGAATCGCTTTTCTCTACAATGAAAATTGTAAAATCCAAGAATCGATCATCGCTGAGTGATACGCAACTAGAAAACATTTTATGTGCAGCATGTTCGAACTATATTCCAGATTTTTCTGCTTTAGCACAGGAAAGCCAGTGTCAAATGCCTCACTAATAGGTAAGAATAAAGACAAATTTAAAAATTATTTTCTTTAAAACAATGTTTGGATGTTCTTTTTTCTACTTGAAGCATGAAAATGTTTTGTCCGTTTCCCTGAATATTTTTTTATACATATAGGCGTTCTCAGAGTTATATAATGTACATTTAACGATAACCATAACGCTCCTGCATCGTACGGGATTTATGGTTACCACAATGACTATAAAACATACGTATGTCATGTAGACGTTAGTGTATCGCTACTATAGTGAGATAATGAATATGTATGCAACTGCCCACTCATTTGAATAATGGCGCCCTTCATTGCCTGTCACCAGCTGAGATGCGCCCCTGCTTACTAAAAGGTTGGACAGGCCTGCATACAATAATCTACGTGGACGTATTAACCCTAAATGAGTGTTCAGAGTTAGGTATTCTTGTGAATTTTCATCCAATTCCACTTGCTGGTATGCATGGCTTAAGTCCAGCTTAGTGAAGTATTTTCCACCACTTAAAGTCGAGAATAAATCTTGCTGTGTTGGAAAGGGGTACTGGGTTTGGTCTAAACACCTGTTAACTGTGACTTTGAAATCACCACATAATCTAGTGTCATTGTTTTTCTTTGGAACTATGACGACTGGAATTGCCCAACTTGAATGCTGCACAAAGTCCCATATTCCCCGAGCTTTAGATTTTAAAATTTCTTCTTCAACTTTAGGTTTTAGTGAGTAAGGTACAGAACGTGTTTTACAAAATTTTGGCATTGAATTTTCTTTAATTTTTAAAGTTGCTTTCAAATGCTTGATTGGTTCTGTGCTATCAGTAAATAAATTACTGAATTTTAAAATTGTTTTCAATTCACTAACTGTATACTTTCCAACCTTGTTTATTTTGTGCACATTAAATATTTTCTTCCAATCTAATTTTACTTGTGACATCCAATTTCGTCCAAACAATGATGGTTGATTTCCTTTAACAATGATTGCTTGCACATTTACAGTCTGATTTTCATATGAAAGGACAATGCTAGCTTCACCAACCACATCAATACACTTCTGATTATAATCTTTAAGAATGAGATTTGATTTTCTTACCTTCATAGATGGCAGGTTGTCACTAACAAACTTCTCAGAGATTATGCTTACATCAGCACCGCCCAGATAACAATTTTTGATTTTTAAAACATTTTTCTAACCTTAACATGTAAATGACTAGATGCTTTTTAAAGGCTTTGTCTGAAAAGTGTGCAAACATTGTAAAAAGGATTATAAAAGGTTGCTAGTTGACACAATCTGAGGTACTTTGTAAGTGTTTTAGGACAAGCATACCAAAATGTAGAAATGTAAGGCTAGTTACAGTATTTCTTATTAGCCATTGTAACAAGAATTACAATCAAAGGTAGATAATAATGCTTTTATTATAAGCATCTATAAAGGAAATCAGAAAGGTTTTGATTAATCTGTTAGTTTTAAATCTTAACTGACAGAGGCATTAGATTTTCATCAAAATAACCTGACTTAGAAATGTCCTTTGTTGCTGTGGGAAACTAAATTTTAGCTTAATTTTTATATGCTGAAGAAAAAAAATGGAAAATAAGGATTTTTATTAGCCCACATTATATTTAAGAAATCATAGTAAGTTACATATTTTAATTAATATATTTCTTTTTTTATTTGCTAAAATTCTTTTCCTATGTAATTGCTAAAATTTGAATATATTTTATTTTTTATATTTTAATTAATATATTGCTTCTAAAAAAATATTACTTATTGATAACATTAAAAATTTTTAAATCTAATATGCATTTTGTTAGAATGAACTGTGAGGATTCATTTTACGAAAGTTTTCTAACTTTTGTTTGAATTTGACATAACTAATTAAAATAGATAACTTATTTTTTTTCTTTGTATCTCTTACCATTAATTAGTTTTAAAAATAAAGTCTAAAATATATGGGGGATAATATTTTCTTTTTAAAGTGAATTCGGGCAACAAGAAAATTTGTATAGTATATTTTTTCTTAAGCCCTACTACATTATCCTGAAAGTTTCACAATAGTTTAAATTTCTGAGTTTGGAATTGTTTATGTCTTGGTTTTTATGTTGTCTTTATTTATTGTTTTTATATTTGGAAAGTGATAATGGTCAGCCCACTATCAATTACTGTTATTTATTAGTTTATTGACAAACTGAAGTAAGTTAAACATTCTTGCATAATTTAATTTCATAAAGATTTAAGAACTTCATTTAAGAACTATATAAAACCAAATTTTGGTGTTTATATAATTACTGAGAAAAATTAGAAAAAAATATGCAATTTCCATTTATAACATTTTTATATCATATGCATATTACCTATTTGTTTATTTTTAGTCTACTTTAAGCATGTTTTCATTTTACTTAAAACAGAAGAACAATAATTTTTCAGAATGATTTATCTCTGAATTAAATCTATTGATGCTCCATAATTAAAAATAAATAATAATAATCGGTTAAGATTATTTAGACTTTTCTTTTTCCCTTTTTTCTTTAAAATATAAAAATTCATTTTCAAAATCTTTCATAATTATTAGTATGTATATTGAAACGTTAAAACTTTAAATAGTTTGATTTCATTAAAACTCATTTTTTTAAACTCCAGGAAAATAAAATGTATTAAACAAAGTAATAAAAATAACAATATTTAAAAATTTTGTAGCAGCGCATGCAGTAAAAATTTTATATCTTAAACGTACATAATATAAAAACAATTGTCATTGAATATTTTAAAATGAAATTTTATACAACATAAATTACTAAAATATAAGAAAATAAAACGTATGCGTAAAAATAATTAACTTTGACTAAATTACAGTTTAAATACTAGTACAAAATCTATTATTATTATTATTACGCAATATTTAAAACTTTTGACGGTAATTTTTAAGCACATGAACTATAAGATGAATATTTTAAAATTGGGGAGCATTAATAAATAACATATACGATAATAATATATTGCAAAAGATAAACATAAACAAATGCTATTCTCTATCGTATTTTGCAATGAAAATATGGTTAAAGAACTCGCATTAATTCGTTAAGAATAAAAAACATATTATAAATGGAAATTTCAAGAACTACAACAGAAATATGCGTATGTATGTAGTTCTTACAATAAGGTACATCTTTATGAAATTAAATAAATACAAAATAGTTTGACATACTTTTGATGGAACATGATTGCACCAAATGCAAAGCCTGCACTGGCAGAGAGACGCTATAGTGACCTGCTCGCACGCCAATATCACCTTCAATGAGTCATGAGTGAGTGAACGCAAGCACATGGACAATTGGTAGCTCGAAATAAGTTGCGCATGCGCGAAAAATGAATGAGTAAAGATGATTTTAGAGCGTAGGTTTTCTGACGGTTATTTCAAAAATCTAATATTGAAAACATTACTGTGACCATGATATAAGGTAAAGATAATATACCTTTGCAGAAAAATTGAAAGAAAATGAAAAAAGACCGTTTTCGGAACCCTGCTTGCTATCTGGGCGGTGTCTACTTCCATTTCTAAATGTTTTCCACAAATTTGTACTGGAACAATATACTTCTGAGACACTTTGTTAACTGATTGAATAGAAAATAAATCACATTCATCTGTAGAACCATTATCCACATCAGCATGGACAATTTTGGCAGAAGGATGTTTCTGAGCTTTGGATCTGCAAACTGGAGATATATGACCAATTTTTCCACACGAATGGCATTTAGCATTTATATATTTGCATGTTTTGGATGCATGCATAGCACCACAACGAAAGCACTTCTTGTTCGCGTCGTACTTTTTGTTTACGTTTTGATGAGTCACACTGTTTTTAGTCGTACTGTGCACTTTGTTGACACTTGGATTGGTCTTCAATACTGATGCATCCAAATTGGCCAGTTCCATCGCTAACGCTATGTCATACGCTTCCGCGAGCTTGAGATCTTTCTTAGCAAGGAGACGCTTCTGTGTGGCTTCGCAACGCAGACCACACACAAAACGATCTCGCAGAGCTTCGTCTAAAAACACACCAAATTCACAGCTGGCAGATAAATGTTTTAGCTCGACCATATATGCTGCAATGGATTCGTTGCTCTCTTGGTTTCGTCTATGAAAGCGAAATCTTTCTGCAATCAAAATCGGTGCTGGACGAAAATGCTCTTCCAAACATTTGTTTACCTCCGCAAATGTACGTCCTTTGGCAGTTTCGGAGTAAGTAAATTTCTTAAAAGTTTGTAAGTTTCTGGTCCTAATACCGATATTAGAACAGGAAGCTTTTTCTTTTCATCTACCTCATTAGCAATAAAATATTGCTCTAACCTTTCCATATGTAGCGAAAAGTCCTCGTTCGATTCGTCGAACACCGTAAGTTGACCCACTAGGCCTAACTGCGCCATGCCGCTAAAGTAGCAGATTTACTTTTTTACTTTACAAAAAAAAATACAGCTTACTTTACTATGAGTTCTTTTACTTTCTCGTCGCCATTATGATAAACTGTTATCATTTATACTAATATACTCAGAAATACTCTGAAATAGTGATATTTTATTTAATAGCGTTTCACATAACAAACCAAACGCGCATGCGAGATACGCTCGTACTGAACACAGTAGTTTAGTTGTAATCTGCTGATTGCAGTTCAGAATAAAATAGGATTTCAGGATACAGTTAAAATATGTGAATATATCACATGTTTCTAAATACAGTGTTTTTAATCGAAATATATATTTACATGTGAATTTTGAAATAGAAAGGAAACCTTAAAATTATTAAATTGTTACATACAAAATTCATTTAGTTGTGAAAATTACATCGTTTTAAAACTTTTCTTATGGACAATATTCATGTGATGCCACGGGGGAATCACATGGAGTACAAAAAGGCGTCTAGATCCTTTGTTTACATATTTCATCATTTGATGGAGTATAAATACAAAGATAATATTGTATGTGCAAGCATATAATATTTTAGCTATATTTTAAGTAGTAGAAAGACATTAACTTGGAAATAGTAATATACAAAATGTAAGAAAATAATAAAGTTGAATGTTTTGGATATATCACTAGCAAAAAAATAAATGAAAGATTAAAATCACTTGAATTTCTAAGCACTTCAAGGCATTGTAATTACTCTTCACTCCATAAAAGATATGCAAAAACAAGCATCAAGTATGAAAGTACTAAGTGAAGATGACAGTTAGGAAAGCATAAAACACAGGGGTTGATGCAGGGTTTTTTTTTTCTTGGGGCTCATTTTTGTGAAAAGTAAAGATTATCTTTGTGAAAAATAATATTTTGTAAAGAAAGCTGAGATCCAGTTACTCAAATTCGAACCAAGCATTTATTAACAAAAACTTTTGCTCAAGTTTTCCTCTCTGATGCACTTGTTTGTTTACACATTTTAAAAAGTCTCAAAATAATTAATAAATAGTAAATTTTTATGGAATACAATTTTGTGAAAGTGCCTATTTTATTAAAAGGAATTTTGTGAAGTGGCCCATTTTATTAAATAGATTTTTGTGAAGGTGTTGGGTTTTTATTTTAAGAAACCTGCTACCTTTTAATTACCTTAGAGCTATGCATAATTACCAAAACTTTAAATTGAATCTTGTCAACATATACACTTATAAGTGTATATGTTGACATATATATATTCATAGACTTTATTAAATTTCAGAAAAGAAACCAACTAAAATAAACTAAACCAAAGCATTTTAAAAGGTAAATATTACCTGAGTTCTAAATCTTAAATTTACAAAATTACTAGAATTAATCATACACCAAAATTTGACAAGATTCTAAATTTTGCATAGCATCTAAGTCCCCAACAACTAACACTGTGAATTAAAAGTTTGATATGGTAACTAATTACTGAAAATTTTCATAAACATAAAAATTTGGAATAAATGAAAATTTTGAATAAATGACCCTGGAACCTTTCTTTTTTAGAGAAAGCACAAAAAGAGGGGGAGGTGATAATTAGTGACATAAATTAAATAAAAATATCAATTAATAAATATAAGAGATACCATATTAGTTTATGAATTCACAGGTATTAGGACTATGATCGTATAATGAAAAGTTATTTTGAGAGACCATTAGTAAATAATTAAATTTTGAATAAAGTAATTCATTATAAAAAAAATATTTCTCATAAAACTTTAAATTAAAGTATTAAAATTACTTTATATGTCAGTTCAGACTTGTATGCCATGTAATTAATTAAAGAAAAGGAAAAGGTCTCAACTAAATAAATAAAATAAATTTGAATGTCATTAACTTCAACATTTAGTAAGACGTCAGTTTATTTATTTCAGGTTGAACGCTTAAAATATTATTTAGAATTTCAAAATTAATGAATCAAAATTAAAGAGATAAATCAGATTAGATTTTAACAATTAATAAAAGAGTAAATTACTCTATTTTGCAAAAACCAATAAATTTTGAGTATAAGATTAATATCATGATTAGGGAATACAATAAATCACTTTAATTAAATTTTAAGTTTTTTATTAGAATTGATATTTAAATCAATAGAAGAAATTAAGCCAAAGATTAATATACCTTTTAAATTGATAACTCATACTATACATAGTATTCCAAATTAAATTTTAATGATTAACAATAAGGAAAGTTACTGAAAATTGCCTCTATTGAAATGATTAAGAAAATAATAAGATAAAGAAAACAGAGAAGGAATTTACAAAAAGAAAGTATTTATTAACAAGCAGCATTTTTAAATAGTTTGTAAATCATTCAATAAAATATAGGTAGATATTATTATATAATTAAGCAACCAATATCATTAATACAAGTAGCAATAACAGAATAAGGTTTTTTCTACTCACATTTCAGCAGTATAATGGTCATAATAGATGTCGATTATATCCTACAGATTAGGATAAACAATTGCTTATAGATTGCTATTTGACAGTTCATTCATGTCAATGTTGTTAGTGTTCTTTATTTACACTTCTAAATAAAACACGAACCCAGGAATTTGAATCTACAGGACTGTCTTTACGACGATGTGCTCAGTCAAAGTTATACTAATGCCCTTATGCATTTCTGGTCAGTTCGATTCTCTCTCTCTGGACGCATCTATACACCTTTATTTTCTGCTTCAAATCTCAATGCCGAGTAATAACTGCTTCACGGTAACACACCATCTTCTTCGGTGGGTATAGACTTCTTATCGAAAACGCCGATTCTCTTTTAACTACTGGGCTATCGAATTTCGCTTCTCCAGGAAAACATTTCATACACCCTCATCTGTGGTCAGTTCGATTCTATTATCTAGTAGTTTCTGAAGAAAATCACGAAATATCAAGTAGCACAAATTTTATTATTGAACTAGACTATGCTGTTAATTCTAACGCAACAATATTACATGTCGGGAAAACACCTCTCATCAGCAACTCTGACAGTGATCCCACACAACGAGCTGTCTCCGAAAATATTATCAAGTAGACTCAATATAAATAATGTTTCTCTCTGGACGTATCATCTCTGGTCAGTACACCTATCTCTGGACATCCTCGCATACACTCATCTCAAAACATTCTCTCTCTGTTTTTTCAGGCTGCTTAACGAACGACCATTTTCTATCAACTGACTGCCCATCGTACAAAATTATATCGTACCGTCTGAGCAGGCGGGGTGGGGGAAAATCCTTCACCCGCCCACACACACAACTTCCTAACTCCCGCTTTAAAACATCACACTCTACTAGCTATCGTCGTCTCCCCTGGCAACGAGTACCGAAGGGTACCAGTACGTTCATTGGCTACAGGTCGGATGGTAGGGAAAAGTTACCCTCCAGATTCTTCGAATTATCAGCTGTGCAGCTGTCTAAAGTCATAAAACTAGCGATGCAGCATCCTGCTGTTATTTTTTTGGTAAACAATCTATTTTCACCGTTTTATGGTTAACTTTCCTGGTCATAAAATATCATTCTAAAATAGTTTTATGGTTCTATTCACAGAGTAATAAAAGTTACGTACAATACACGTGAATCGAGGTACGTTCTGCTATTCCCATGAATACTCACAAAGGTTGTTTGTGATCGTTGTCCAAATATGCGTATGTGTGGTCTTGACCAACATTGTAATTACGTGACAATTTCAAACGTGGGAATTTCTTTCTCAACTTCTAGTGAGGTTTAAAGAAAAGGAAAACAAATCTTGGGTGGTCTCTTGTCTTGCACATGGGGTTCTGATGAAAAACTCTTAGTTTAGTTTATTTCATGTTTATATTCATCATTATAAATAAAATTGCAACCTTTGCATTGGCTGCAGGCCCTCTGTTCCAAAATCTTGCCCCTCCCTGGATTTTGTTTTGAAGGTGTTTATGAGCTGGGTGGTTCCAAATAAATGTAGTAAAATAGGGGAAATGAACCTAGTGTTGGGTATGTCTATGCTACAGGGGTCCACAACATAGACACAGGCTTTTCTCCTCAAGACAGTCGAACTTTCAAAAGACTTTTATGTTAACCCCTAATCACTCTGGTTAAAAGATCAAGCTCTAAGCTCCTAGCAGATTCTGAGGTATAGTTTTACCTCCTTGAAATAATATTATTTACCAACAGTCTAACTGTCCCGAGCTCCCTCTCGGTGATTCTGACCCGACCCTTTTGGTAGGGGAGGTGACCGGAAGCCGAGCATTGCGCGGACGCTTCGTTGGGTTTCTCCGAATCGGCCCGTTCAGTCGGGAAGATGACCGGGTGCCCGACGCATGGAGCTGAAGTCGACACGAGGGGAGCAGCAGCCGACGAATCCGATATCCTTGCCGTGGTGGGACAGCTTGAAAGCGGTGTCTGTCTAGCCGATGAGAAATCATCCGCCTCCATATTGGTGCGGTTTTCGTGTTCCAGGAGGAAGGCCGATGCCGTCCCTTGAGGGTCCTTGGTGCAGAACTCCCCGTGTCGTAGTCGCCGAGAGGCCTCAGGTTCACGGGATGCTCGTTCCACGGGACCTTCGGGATGACAAAGGTGGTGAAAAGACACAACGTAGACGGATCCCTCGTGCTCGGAGTATAGAGCTGCCGGGGGGTGACGCGAGTGCAAACGTTAACTAAATCGGATCGGGCGGCTGCAAAACTTGTCTATGAGGAGACGAAGGCTCAGGCAGGATCTGATGAACACGACTTGCTCGGTTACCAGTGAAGAACTTTGCGACCGCAGCGGGTTGGGACCCCGTAGGTCGCCTTGCGAGTCCTCTGTGGCTGGGTCAGTTGGGAGTCGCCTTCGAAGCCTGGTTCGAGAATGCCCGACCAGAAAACGCAACGACACAGGGGCACGGCACTCAGCCTGCGATAAGTGTCTTGCGGCTTTTCTGGGAGGGGGGGACCATTCTCGAGATAGGGCCACGGAGTGCGGACCGGAGGCTCGTTGGTAAAACGACGGTGTCTGAGCTCGAAATCAAATCATGGGCCGAAAACCCAGTCCGGCACGTCTCTCGTGCAGCCAGGACTTTCCATGTCTGGCGGGTGGATGAATGACACGTCTCTTGACTTTCAACTTACTAAATCTCGATCGGGCCCGTCTCTTTGGCGCGTTTAGGGGAGTTTTCCACGACCCCTAGAGATCCGATAGTGGTGTCTTTAGGATACTTCCATTTTTTTTGAGTGATATGACATGTGGATGATCTCGTAGTTCTGGAGTTGTCGCTGGGTTACTGTCTAGTTCCGACTAGATGGGTTCAACCTCGCGCCAGACTGCGTAGAGACAACCTATCCGAATCCCGTCTATGGGAAAGAACCGAATTTCCTCGTGGTTCTGGGTCGGAGAGAGGCTTCTTCTGCTCTTTTTTAGTGCATATGGGGTTTCGCGAACAAAGTCGTCGGGGATCCTTCGGCGGTTCATCAGGTGTTTGTTCCACGCGGAAGTTTCCCATGAGAGGGATTACTGGCGCAGCGACCTAGAGGTCGACACCTGGTAGAGTGACCTGGGGGTCCGCAGTGGAGAGCGGGCCCAGGCCGATCGCACCGCCGGGCGGGACAAAGCCCTGGTGCGTAATAAGCCCTTTAGAGGCTTGGGCGCGATGGTCGTAATCGCGACGTCGGCGGCCCCCGTGGGCGGCTGACGGCGCAGGATAACTTTACCAACACTCTAACTCGAAAAATGCACCATAATGACAAATGATGTCACAAAAAGTATGTTATAACAAATATTCGGTGGCATAACTCCATTCTCATAAATTAGATGGAAAAATGGAATAAGGACCTGACGTGTTCCCACTAGAACCAGCAACAAAGCGGTATACCAAAAGAAAGCAGAACAAAAAAGTGACACGACCCATGATGGCTGCAGAGAAATGCGGTGGTTGGACAAAATGTCTGCACGAGCTTGGCCTGCAGGCCTTACTTTTTCTGCGGACTTGGGTTGGGCCGGGCTTCTTATTTCTTCTTCTCTCTCCCAAACCCCTCTGAGCCTATTTTGGGCTGGCATTTTATTTATCTTTATAAAAATGAAAATGTAGGGTCTAATATAATGTCCTCCTCTCCCCAGCGTTCAAATAATGAAATTTCAAAAATGCCAGTAATAACCTCTAATTTGCTCCAGAATATTACAACTTTCTCTGTTTTCAGTATCAAGCTGCTTTAACCCTTTCAATAGCAAAATACTCCTGTTGCTAAAGTGTTGAAATCATTAATTTTCACCAGAATTTAGAAACAAATTTATTTGGAAATAAGTAAAAACTTTTCTTCATGCTCATTATAAAAGCAAAATTTTATTTCAAAAGCCTGGTGTCAGTGTGACATTTAGGAATTAAAATTAAGTGGGATATATATGTCCCACTGCCCTTCCAGAGGTTAATTGAAATGCGAGAGGAAGAAGTAAAGGTAAGGATAAAAATAGTTTATAACTGTGGCAGTGGGTGTATTTTAGTAAGAGTGGTTGTGACAAATTTTATTATCATCCACATTCAATATAATTTATGTTGTCACTAGTAGAGTGCCTTAATAAATAAGATAGTAGCAACATATGTACAAAGCCTATTCTGAGATTGGAAGTTTTTGTTAAAAAATATGATAACCCACATTCCAGAACGTGACAATTCTTGCCATGATTAGACAAGACTTGTCCATGTCATGTCAGCTGAGAGTATATAGAAATATACACCAATAGATGTGAAGGATACTTGAATTCTGCTTCCCTGATGACCACTAAACAGTCTTTTTCTGAAATATACCTGCAGAGACGTGGCTGTTGCTATTCGTGGGTAATGTTATATGAGGCGAGGGTGCTTCTATATGAGTGTGCAACATATCTATCCTATATATATAAAATCCTAATGAAACAACTTTATGAAATGACTAATATGTGAATTTGAATATACGAAACGAATTTATGAATGAAACTGAAACTTCATGGTTTGTAAAACAATTTTGTTACATAGAGAGATAAGACAGAGAAAGTGAGGAGAGATAGACATATACAAGGAAAGAGAACTAGAAGGTGATAGAGAGATGGACAGAGTTATATGGTAATAGGGAGATAGAGAGATGGACGGAGGTAAAAAAAATAGAGAAAGATAGATAGCTACAGACAGTGGCGTAGTTAGGGTGGGGGTCCAGATGCTCTGAATACGGTTTTGTAACGTTTTCTTTGACTTATCTAATCCGAATACTTTCTGAGGTAATAAATGCAAAGAAAACTTTACATTATTACAGGTATCCATACCATTTGGACTCCCTCACTGGCTACAGATAGAGAGAAACAGGAAGATACAGTGATAGAAGGAGATAGAGAGAGTGAGATATAGTAATAGATAGATATGGAGAGAGAATTAGAGAAAAATAGAGATATAGACGGTGATAGTGAGATAAAGTGATATAGGTAGAGGGGGATATAGTGATAGATGGAGAGAGAACAAGGGGGAGTAAGGCAGGCCGCAAACTGAGACAGTACAAGCAACATGTCTCGTGTCTGAGGGGAAGAAACGGGTTGGAACAAAGAAAAAAACCCGATTCAAACCTGTTTCTTCTCACACGTGAGACATGTTACTTGTGTCGTCTCAGTGTGCAGCCTGCCTTAGAGAGACAGGAGGAGAGATGTAGAGAGGGAGACAGAGAGATAGAAGGAGATATAAACTAGCCTGCGCCGCCAGACGCCCACGGGGGTCGCCGGCGTCACGAAGACGACCATCGTGCCCAAGCCTCTAAAGGGCTTATATCGCGCCAGGGGCTTTGTCTCGCCCCGGCGCTGCGATCGGCCTGGGGCCGCTCCCCACTGCGGACCCCCAGGTCATTTTACCAAGGTCGATGACATAGGTCGCCACGATAGTAACCCCACACTCGGAGGAAACTTCCGAAGAGACGGAACCGCCGAGGAACCCCCGACCACTTCGTTCGCGAAACCCCGTAGGGGGACACGGTCACTAGGCCATATGTCGAGCTACCACGACGGCTCTTGCTTTACCACAACTCGAGGGGTGTGAAAACCTACAAAGATAGTCACGTTCCCTCTTGCAGTGGATCCTGAAAGGGAAATGATTAGTACAACAATATTTAAACTTTAATAAAAACTCCAACTGCAACTACAACAACTATGACTAGAATGCGACTTGCATTTCAAACTTTAACAACAACAACAAAAACTTTAAACAACTGTGACTAGCCCCTTTTATCACATTTCAATGCCGGCTTATGAGACGAGTCTCAAGCCTGCGTACTTATTGCACCATTACCTCTACCTCTACGTCCTGCACCGCGGGGACCACGGGCATTTCGTAGTGCGTTCAAGCGTGGTCGTGGAAGAGCTCGGTGATTGCGACCTGCTCTTTGGCGACCAAGGTTTCGATCTAGCGTACGCATGAGGAGTCGGTGAATAATCAAACGGACTCCCTTTCTGGCGTAGCCGTCCAGGCAGAGATCGCTTGGTGCACGCGTCCGAAAGTCGCGAGGAAAGTACTTTTCCCGCACAGACTTCCAGAGCTCGCACCGAAAAAGCACGTGGCTAATGTCACAAACCTCAACTCCACAAAAACATGTAGAGTCGTGGTTGAAGAAGCGAGCCTGATGATCGCCAAAGGCGCCGTGTCCCGTGAAGACCTGATTAATGAAGAAATCGCCCTGCAGTCGACGAGTGCCGACGCGTGGGAAAGATACATATGCCTTGCGGCCGGTCTCAGATTGGTCCCATCTCTCTTGCCACTTGGACAAGGCTCGTCCAAAGAGGTCTTTTTTGGCTTGGCGGCGCGTGACTGGAATCACTGCGTCGACGGACTGTCGAGTAGTGGCTTCTTTTGCCAATATGTCCGCCCTTTCGTTGTAGATGTGACCAACATGAGACCGGACCTAATGCAGATGAACCCCAATTCCTGTAGTTTTAATCAGATCCCTAATATCGGCAATGGCCATGTGCTGAGGAACAAGTCCATGAAGCGCTTGGAGCGCCGACCTCGAGTCTGAGAAGACGTCGAGTTCCCCGAGACTTCTCAGATGGGCATGGGTGATTGCTTCTTTGATCGCTTGGACCTCCGCCGCAAACACTTCCGCACCGTCTGAGAGACGGAACTGGCTCTCCGCTATTACTTGGTTCTCTGACACTGCGAGAAACGCACAGCCTACTGTTGCGTTCTTTTGTTTGGATCCGTCCGTGTAGTACGAACACGCAGTCCGCGGAGCCAAATCCGCGGTCCAACGGACCCGCCAAAGATCCTCAAGTCTGGGAGTGGGCCTCCAGAGGTCGACCCACTCGGAGTCTAATCCGGTACCGTCAACACTCTTCTTCCATCGGACGAGGGCCGTGTAGTCCCTGTCCAGCCCCGCACGCAAGTCGAGGGGGAGAACCCCTGACAAGACGTGAAGAGCATCCGTGGAGGTTGTCGCGTAACATTTCGTTAAGCAAAGGAGTAGGCTCCTTTGCATGCTGAGCAACCTGTTTGCTACCACTACCTTCTTTGAGTAAAACCAAATAGATGCCGCGTAAAGAATGATTCTTTCCGCTATGATCGAGTAGAGCATCTTTCTAACTTTCGGTCTCAGACCCCATGTGGCTCCTGAGAGACAGTTCATCTTATTCAACACCTTAAATGCTTTCTTCTGGATGGCAGTCAGGTGCGGCATCCAACTTAGGTGGTGGTCGATTATGAGGCCTAGGTACAGAATCTGCCATTTAAAGCCGATTCTGTTCCCTTCCATGCGGATGGGAATTGAGGGGGGGCATGTTCTAATTTGCCCTTCGGCTTCATAATCGTGTAACCGCATTTCTCAAAGCTGAACGTGAGGCTGCATTCAGTCGCCCAGGCGTGGATCTGTGATAGAACCGGCCCTAGCAACCCCGCAAACCTCATGGCAGCTCCTTGTCGTGCGGCCACGAAGACGTCATCGGCGAAGACCAAAACAACATAGGCCTCGTCCTTCTTGTCTCTCAACCATCTCAACAGGAACTCGATAACCACTAGCGAGAGGTATGGTCCAAGACACGAACCTTGGGGTACTCCTAAGTTAAAGTAGTGGTCCCCGTCATCTGATTGGATGATAGATCTATCCCACAAATAGTTTTCTATCAATCCTAGGAGTCATGGTTCGACGCCCAATTCTTCCAGAAATCTGAGAATGTCTGTTCGTCGAACACTGTTGAATGCTGACTTGATATCAAGCGTGAGAAGACATGTGAATTCTCCACGACTCTTCGAGGTAGCTATGTATTCCATCACTCGATTGAGCGTGTCGACCGTACTGACAGGAAAGCCGTACTGCCTTGCGTCGTACTGCCTTGCGACTCCAAATATAGTACCAGCCGAGTTGCGCACATTTTGTCTAAAACCTTCCCGAAGGCCGGTAAAAGACAAATAGGGCGGTAGGTCGCTGGGTCACTACGCTCCTTCCCGAGTTTGGAAAAAAACACAGCAATGGCCCGCTTCCATGTCCGCGGAAAACAAGTCTCTCTCAGACAGTGGTTGTACAAGGATAACAGCCACGGAGGGTGGTGTTTCAAGACCTCACGGACGATCGCGAGACTGAATCCATCATGGCCAGGCGCTTTGTCCGGCGGCAGAGATTCCACTGCAAATTCAAGTTCATGAATCGAAAACAGAGTCGGTTCGTCGGTCTTAATGCATGCGACCTGGGAAACGTCGTCAGCCGATAGGAAGTGGTGTCTTGTAAGCGCGGCCTGGGATTCCTCCCAGGTCGAGACCTCTTGTCCGGACGGAAGCACAAGTTTTTCTTGGGCTTCCCTTCGCCACTTACCTCGCACGACCTCGACTATCTGGCCTAGTTTGTCCGTGCTAAGTCCTTCGGAAATGAATCTTCGGAACGAAGCACGCTTTGCGTGCAGGATCGCCTTCATGTACTCCGCCCGCTTACGCTTGTAGAGAGATCCAAGTCTCCCCCACTCCATCGGCTCCAGCGTTCGCTGGTAGAGTCGACGGAGCGCACGCAACTGGTTTCGCCGGCTGGGCAGCTGGGCTGACCACCAAATCGCCTCACGGCGCACTGCCGGTCGGCGCTTTTTGTGTTCAAGACATAGCTGACTCAAAGTCGACATCAAGTATTCGACTCCCTCATCAGGGGTTACAAAATCGTATCGAGCCAGATCTGCAGCTTGCAGATCGCGGGAGAACGCGCCCCAGACCAGGTCCCTTTTGTACCAGCGACGGCTGGCATCTCTCGGGAGGCGATTGGCTGGTTGCCCTGATAATCCCACTTCATGACACGATGGTCGTTTGGCATCGGAACCTCGGATATCTCCCAGTCGGTAATACGGTTTGCGTAAAACCGGACCAACAGGATGTCGATTTACCCCTCTCCTTGAGGACCAAGGAAGGAGGACAAGCTATCCGGGTCGTTGACAAACTCCAGGTTTGCGTTCATTGCGAGAGCGATGACGTCTCGCCCTCGCGGATCTGTCGGCCGTTGCCCCCAGATCGTCGACTTAGCGTTAAAGTCACCCACTAGAATGACATTGTCATTCGGGTAGGTTCCTAAAAGGGTCGTCAACGGTACGAGCACAAGGTCAATGTCTTGGGACGGAGCGCAGTAACAAGTTATCACTAGCACTTCCTTCCATGACCATCTGCAGCGGATAGCCACTACGTCAGAACGCCGTAGGACGGAGACGAAGTGTATGCGCTTGTTTACCAAATAGCAAAATGATCAAAATAGCAAAGCAAAGTTGCTACTAACGTTGAGGAAAGTACAATGAAGCTAAGCGCGAATGACGAAGCTAGTACTACTAGCAAAGTTAAAAGTGAACATGCCATCCATCAAAATTATCCCGCCAGACAACTGACAATTCCATATTACATCTCAATCAGGAATATTGTTAGAACTGCCCATTCCCAGATGAAGCTCAGGAACCTTAACATAAAACTTTATACTGTTAATGACTATCGTTACGTTCAAAAAATTCTGTTTCAGGAGAATGTCCAAAGTCAATCATACGTGTTGTAAAATGTGAAACCAAAGACTAGTCCTTAGGGGACATACCTTCAACACTGGTGTCGAAGACATCAAAGATGCGAAGGAAATTGAATCAGATTTTTTGGACGTGTTGATCCAAATGTATAAGGGTTAAGGCTCCTAAAATCCAGGCTGACTCGCGTATCCATTTACTTGCCCATAGGAGAGGAACGATTGGCCACGCCGCGTGGGCAACAATCGCTGTTCGGTCTAAGTGGGCATCAAAATGCTTGATGATTCAACCTGTATTATAGTAGCCCTAATAGGGGTCCTTGTCAAACAAAAGTAACATGCCCGTTTTCTATGTTTCGATCCCAAAACAACCAGAAATTGACCGCATCTTCCAACGTACAGAAATTATGGAAACTCAGGTCAATTTTGAAGCTTACATTACTGTAAAAAAAGATCCTTGCAGTATTGCAACTGTCAGGGCTTTGCCCTGGCTTCTAATTTACGCGCCATATGTATAAAGTGCGCTGGTGCACTTAATACAAGTTAAGTAAGACAAGTAGGCATAAGACCGGGCTGGGGGGGGACATAATAGAGTAACGAGAGGAAATTCAACAAAAATTATACTAAGACTATCATAAGACAAGTTAATGTGAAAAAGATTTTAATACGCCCTGTCGGTTTCTCCATTACGGCAATCTATCGGAATTGTCTGAAATTTACAAAAAACAAATCCCAACTAAAGGCAAAAATCCCAAAGTTAAAGCTAATAGATCAGTTTCAACCACGTGATCACCACCCCACCAAGTTTTATTCAACCAAACACAATCCACCATCTTTGAGGGGCAAACGAAACGTCCATCTGGTTGCTAAGGCGGTTGCTAGGGTGTGACGTCAGTTGAAATTGATCTATTGCTCTAAGTACTCAATATGAATTATAACCGGACATTCTCTGCTAGAAAGGTTGACCCATCACAGACATATATGGGAGTTGAGAGTGGACCTAAAGTCTTGGGAAACTTGCTCACAGAATTCCCAGCCAAATCTATTTAAGGCCTGTTTTCCACCCTTTTAGTACAGCGCCTAAAATACATAGTGTGGAAACCGCCTATTCCAGTAATGCTTTAAAAAGTGCTAAAAAATTGTAGCCGATAAATGTGCAACGATGCTGTACGATAATAGCGCGATCGCAGCGATATCTGCTAGCTCTTTTCAGCATAAACAAAAATTTAGTAAATTATCATTTAGTAAATATCGTTTTTTAAACACTTACCACTGGCCGAAACATTTTCTCAGTTTGATTCGTATAGAAAGTTTACGTTGAAAAGTGCTAGCAGATGTCGCTGTGATCGATCACTTATAGTTCAGCACCGTTGTACATTTATCGAATTCAATTGTTTAGTACTATTTTGTAGCCGGTTTTCACACTATTTATTCTAGGTACTGTAATTTTAGCTCATTCCTTTCAAGACCATCGGTGTGTGGATCCCGTGATCGGTAAAGGGCTCTTGTCAGAGCAATATATCTCGAGCTGCCCAGGTAAAACCGAAGTAGGCTGCATACTGCCGGTAATGATAGCAGACTTAATTTAGATCTCTCATCTTTCTTAGGATTTCATTTAATCTACCTTTTTAGATTCCGATCGGCGCCACTTGTCTTTCAGCAGGGCTATACTAAGGCTCCTATAGAGGTTATAGGAGCTCTAGGCTACACTAGATACCGGGCTTGCTCATTCATTATCATGACGTCACAAATGGTGGATGGCCGCGACCAAAGAATACAGCGATTGGCAAAAACGATGTGCGCGCCGCTTTGCACCAATCGCTGGTCACGGACAGCCACTATTTGTGACGTCATGAGAATGAATGAGTAATCCCGGTATCTAGTGTTGCCCTGCTTTCAGCTGTATGTGTATCAGTTATAATGCAGCAAAGAGCCTTTTTCAAGGCTGACAAACCTGAGCTCACCCTTGAAAACCTCCACTTGGGCTAGGCAATGGCTTGAAGTGTCTGAATCAAAATTAGTGAGCAATATGGCCTAGTGTTGAATTCAGGGAGTGGTCCGGAAGGGACATTCCCCCCAGTGCATGGAAATATCCCCCCGGAAAATTTAAGATTTTATGCTTTCAATGGTCAAAAAGTTGAATTTCCTCTCGGATTATGTCCCCCCCCCGGAGCTACATAAATCCCTCCCAGAGATAAGTGCCTGAATTCAACACTGATATGGCCCCCTAAGAGGTTTTTGTGTAGTGTGCTTAGCAGTGTTGAATTCAGACACTTTTCTCCGGGAGGGATTTCTGTGGCTCCGGGGGGGACATTATAGAGTTCCGGGGGGAAATTGCACTTTTTTACCATTAAAAGCATACAATCTCAAATCTTCCGGGGGGGACATTTCAATACTCCGGGGGGGGATGTCCCCCCCGGGCCACCCCCTGAATTCAACACTGGTGCTTAGGTTAATTGGGCCTCTAGCGTACCAGTTGTTACAGCTATGCTGTTACTCTTGATAACTTACTCCATTCACCTCTTCCAATTTTGTCAAATCCAGACTTAGACTTCTCAACGAAGTGTAGGGTAGAGGTCTGCACGGGAATTTTTCTTTATCGTTTTTCTGGTGTTGAGAGTAGATAATTTTTATTCCTTCCCCCCTCCCCCCCTACCTCAATAGCATTATTTTTATACTATTTACACTGATATTTTAATGATAATTTAAAATATTTAATATATTTTTATATTATCTTAGTCTAGAAAAGGTCTTTTCTGATGATAGTAATTAATTTTTTCTAGATTAATTAGGTTAACTTCTATGTTGCCTTAAATTAGGTTAATTTCTATAAAAAGAAACAGAAACATGATTTAATATTAAATTTATTAAAATAAAATAATGTATTGAAACTTCAATTCATTTTATAAAATTTCCTGTTTTAAAAATCTACATTTAAACGAAATGCACAGTATAAAGAAATATTACAGCTTTTTAAATAATTTGCAGTTCTTTGCTGTGGGGTAATAATATTCGACAGTATGAATTATGAATAGCGGCCAAACTAATTAACATTTAACATTAGTCATGTTTTTTTTAATTACTTACATTTAAGAGAGGAAAATCCGACACCAGTTTAAATGTAGCATTCAAACATTTAAATTTTTTAACATTATCTATATCAAGGCCTATCATTAAAACGAAACTAAAACTGTATTTGTAAACTGTTCAATTTTCGAAAATTTCCAAGACGTATAGGAGTGCGCCAAATCTAAAACGCCAAACAGCAGCAGCTTCTACGACACGTGACTGATAACAGCGAATGAGAACACGGTTTATGCCAATAATGCTAAAACGTGACTATATCTTTTAGAATCTCGAATCCGAAGCATGAACCTCTATTGGGACTTAAAACGGCCTATAGAGGCGCTGATCGCAGCCGTCGGTACAGGAGAATTGTCCCTTTAACTAATGCTAAAGTGCCATTGAAACCATTATTTATTGTAAACTCGTTTGAAAGTGTTAGATATTCAAAATTGTATATTTTTTACATTGTCATATAAACACAAAACGCAAATATCACATGAAATCTGAAATTGTGCAAAAAAATAATCATTATGAACAAATTAAAAATGCATGTAATACAAGGCATTTTCCTGAAGCGAGAAATTATCTCCTTTCTCCACCAGATGGCGTATTCGAGCACTTGCATTCCCAATACCAGGACTTCTAACGAAATAACCTTTCCAAGAAGGAAATCGTTCCTCGAAAAGAGCCTCAAATAGGTGGCGCATGTGAGGACGGATGCTGGATACGTCACTAAAATTCGTCTGCTTCACCGTTTGACACTGACAGTGACAGCCATGGGCGCTGCTGCAGCACGGATTCTGGCCAGCTGCGCAGAACCGTGCGCGTAGCTGTGCAGTCCATTTACAGTCCAATTCCCCAAGCCAATTCCCGCAAGGTGCGAAAGAAATTCGAACGTTCGTTATGAGGTTAGTGCCGAAGTCTCGACACGATGTATCACTATTGCTTTAGAAGTCCTTGCGTTAGAAGCATCCCACACAGCACAAACTGATAGATATGACATCCATATAACGTAAAGTACATCCATACACCATGTCCATAATTCATCCCAAGAGTTCCATATAACATAGTATCTACGTAGATATTACCATCAGATGTCACTCCGTATACATCCATATACCCACACAGCACATATGTAGATATTTCGTCCATTTTGAGCTTTTTGCGTCCAAAATACATCCATGTACGTCAAACCGATGTCCATTCTAAACGTAAATTGGATTGTTCAATACATGGCATCCATAGAACGTTCATATACCAACATAATATAGATAAACATAATATGGAGATAAAGATGACGTCCATTCTACGACGTAAACTGGATCGTTGAATAATTTACATCCAGAATGCATTTATATCTCAACAATTTATAGACTAACAAAATATGGAGGTGAATTCGATCTAAAATATACTACTTGCGATACACTTTTTTTTGTGGCAACATGAACTTGGTTGTTGTTAGAAACGCTAGACGCCGCCGCCATTAAATGAAATGCAATTTTTTATAAGCAGATCTTCATGTGATTGTGATGATTTTATTTTATTTCATCTATAACAGATATTTTTAACTGATTGTTAATTTTATAAAATATTATTGTAAAGAAATTATAGTTGAATCAGGATGCAGATATGTTTATTGTGAACAAGTTAGGCTAAACAACAACGGCTGATGTTTACTTTTGACGCATGGTGTTATTATTTTTGAAATTTTCTTTGGGATTATTTATTCGAGCCGGATTGGATGTGAGTAAGTACTTTGATTTCTTTCAGTTATTTATTTAATATTCTATTTCAGTGCATTTTCTAATAATTGCGATTTTTAACTTTATCTTAAAAAACTTGACTGATCATAACGATCTCTGTACTTCACTGATTACATGGTTGCTCATCAGTTTTAAAATTTTCGGAGAATCAATTTAAATTTTGTATAATAAAATATTACAAAGATTCTGGATTCGCGATTCCAGCACTCGAATACGCCCTCTGGTGAAATTAGGAAGAATTATTTCTGAGTCGGCAAACATTTTGTAAGCCCATTCAGCGACATTGAAAACGTGTCTCTAATTCATTGCTAAAAACGAGAATTTTTTTGTTTAAAATTTATTTTTTATCATGGATAATAGCTATTGTTGTGTACCCCAATGCAATTCTCGTGGATCAGATTATCCAAGGACCAGTTTTCATAGATTTCCAAATCCAAAAGATTCATCATCTATGCGCCTACGTGAAGAATGGATAAGGATTCTAAAAATCGGCAAGAAAGTGTCAAAACGAATGGTTGTTTGCGGGAAGCATTTTCAACCTTCCGATTTTTTCCCAAGAAGTAAGAAAACTGAATATTTTTTCTTTGTTAGTTTAGTTTTAACATTAAAAATCAATAACATGACACTTCTAATTTTTTATATATGGAAATCAGGCTTGATGGGCTTTAATGCACGACAGCTTTCACTGTCAAAAACCTGAAAAAACGGGCATTGCAACTAAAATTTATTTCTATGTGTGTTATTTTGATAAGTTATTATGGTTTCTAGCTTGTGTCTTTTTAGTAGTTTGAAATTTATATAAGATTTTTTAAATGTGAACTTTCATTATTAACATTCACCATCTGTAATGTTTTTTTTTTTTTTTTTTTTTTTTTTTTTTTTTTTTTTTTTTTTTTGGGGGGGGGGGGGAGGTGTTTATAGATATTAGATATGTATATAAAGGTTTTATTATATATATAAAAGCCTATATTATATTTAATTCATGCGTACTTACGAAGAGAGTTTGTTTCCATGTTTTAATATGATTCAGAATTTATTAAGCAATGACAAGTTGCTAAGAAACTTTGATGGCAATGAGCGATTTTGGAAAATACTTAATAACATAGTATGCTAAGTACAAGTGTGGGGAAATACATCATTTTATCTGCCACTTGGAAGTGGATTTTTTGAAGTCTTTAAAAAACTGCAGGCTATAGAGACAAACTAAAAATTTTGGTACTTTTCAGTTAGCCGGAGGCCAGTGATATATGTTCATATATAAATAAATATGTATATACATATTCATACATATATGTGTATATATATATATATATAAATGTATGTATATATATATATATATGGCATGTGTATATATCAGGGTTGTAGTGGGTAACTGACCGGGCTGGGTTAAAAAAAAAAAAAAACAGGGTTTTTTACAACCATAAGAGTTGTAGTGGGTAGCTGTCCAGGCTGTTTTGTTTTTTAAACCCGGTTTTTTACAACCAAGGTACATATACATGTATATATATCACTGCCGCCCGGCTAACCAAAAAGTACCAAAACTTTTTTTATAAACTAAGCTATATTTTGAAATTTTCAAATTACAGCTGTGTAAATATGGTAATAAGTTGTATCCTACACTAAACTTTTCTCTGTCATATTTATTTCTTAAATTTATGGGGAAAAAAATATATAAATGCATCGTAGTAGCAGTAATTAACTCAGTGTCATATTTTGTCATAACAGTTTACAATTGTATGTTGCATCTTGCTGGCTGTCAAGATTTTTTGAAAATTACCCATCCTTGGCTAAGCAAATATCGTACTCTTTATGAAATGATTATTTATTTAAAAAAAATAATAATAATAAATTAAAAAGTTAATTGATTATGCTCATATTACTTTTTTAAATTGTCTGAGCTATGTTATAAATAGAAATAGGAGCATTTGTTTGAATATTAAATATTAACACTTAATAAGAAAAAAAAAAAGGTACTTTTCGGTTAGCCAGGCGCCAGTGATATATGTATATACATTAATACATATAAATGTATATATCAAAGTTTCCTCCCCCAGGTTTAAAAAAGGGCAGGGTGCTGCTGGCAAGAAAAGGACACTCTTTTAATTCTTAAAGGCACTTTTCGGATTCTTAAGGGCACTTTTTTTAATTGTTAAAGCTATTCTTTTGCTTTTTAAAGCCACTTTTGATATTTCATTGTCAAAACACTCTTTTTAAGACAACATTGAGTCAGTTTTTACTATGAAAGCAAATTTTTTAATGCAAAAGGGCAAAGGGGGAAAAAGGGCACCTTTTTTACTAAGGGCAAGAAGGGTGCTAATTATTTTACTGGAAGGGTCAAGAAGGGTGCTAATTATTTTTATGAGGGGCAAGAAGGGTGCTACTTTGTAAACCAAAGGGCAGACAGGATGCAGCACCCTTCTGAAACTGTCTGGGGGAAACTCATGTGTATATGCATATATATGTATATGTGCAGATATGTGTGTTTGTATATATATCGCTGGCTAACCAAAAGGTACCAAAATAAATCCAATTTCTTTCTATTTTTCAGTATCTACTAAAAATCAATGTATCTTTTTGATATTTCTCTGTATCTTTTTGATCTCTGCATCTTATTTATAAAGAAAAACATTGTTTTATAGTGATTTTACAAAAACATATTAAATGACAGTTTTTCCCTTATTTTTTCTACTATCTTTTCAGGAGATGGACCACTCGTTAGAATAAAGCTGAAAAGAAAAGCTGTGCCATCACTAAACATCCCACTGACATCGTGTGAAAATATAGACGATTTAAATAAGCAAAAAGAAAAAAGCTTGATACGATTAGAAAGGTGTGAAAAGAGAGAGAGGTAATATGTCAGAAGAATTTCACATTGTTTATCAGTATTAATTTAATTAAATTAATTAATATATGAAAAAACTGTATTAACATCAAGTGTCATCCACTACAAGTTCAAAAAAATGTATTTGAACTTGAGTGGATGAATAAAAATTATTTTATTAACGATTGAAAATCTGAACAAGGTATATAAATATATAGAGAGTGTGAGCTACTATTAGGAATTGAAAAAGGAATTTGATATGTCTTATAAAATACAAATTCTAAGTTTTTGTATTGAAAGAAGTTTTCTAAAATAAAAAGTAATTTTAAAAAGTACATTTTATAGTCATAATAATGAGTTTTTATGAATTACAATTGTCTGCAGATAAATTTATACAGTTAATAATTTAGATATAGCAAAAGTTATATTGTTTTACTTTTATTATTAGCATCAAGATAATTTGAATATCGTAAAAAATACATCAAGCTGTTAAAAATTTTAAACATTCAAGTAACAAAATGACAATTTTAATTTAATTTATATTTTATGTGTTTAAAAGAAAAGTTGGTAGCAAGCCATTTTCTTAACAGGCCATGTCTTTTGGAAAATTTCATTGAATAATTAAAAAAAAATTCTCATCATATGCCTATTTAGTTATGCATTATTGTTTACTTGACCTTTACCTTTAAAATTTAATTTTTTTTTTTTTTACTTTTATTACTTTACTTAATTATTTTAACATTTTACTTTATTGCAAGCATTCATTATAATTTACAGTGCATTATTACATTCAAATTACTGTTTAAAAAATGCAAATAAAACAGTGATCAGAAATCTGCAAAAGTTCTAAAATCCACACAACCTCTGTTTTCAAGCTATACAGATTTGAGGGCATCTACTGTATATGTACTGCTTTAATATTTTAGTTATTTTTCAAGAAATTTCAAAAATTCAATCAAATGAAATAGTGAATTGTATTCGTTCAACATAGTGTTTGGTATTTTCACCTGGAAGTTTTTATCTATTATTGATTTGACTGTTATGTTTAATTTATGGTTTCTATATATGTTTACCTGGAGAAATATCTGAATGTGTTTTTTTAATTTTTTTTTTCAGATCAAAAAACCAAATATTTACAAATTTAACAAATATGCATACTGTCGGAATGGCAAGTACATCTGAAACCAGTCAAGATGATGATGAAATTGGTGCTATTTCCTCAGCTACAGATGAAATGGACTCTCAAGACATAATTTTAGCTGCCCAGGGACTTATGTCTTTAAACAGGGTTAAACAAAAGGATGTGGGAACCCAAGTTACTACTGGGGATCTGATCATTTATCATAGTTTCTTGCGAAAAATGACAGATTCCAGTGTAAATTCTTTAACAGGAGTAACTTCCATGGCTCTGTTAGAGACTTTTGTTAAACTTTTGCAAAAAGACTATGGGAATGCATTGAGGACCCACCAGATGCCATTAAAGCATCAAATAATTATGACGCTTATGAGGATGAAGCTAGATATATCATTTTCTGCATTATCGGCACTCTTTGAATGTACTTCAACAACGTGCAAGAGCATTTTTACAGATGTTCTAAAGCCTCTTGCAGTACATTTAAAGTGTGCCATTCCATGGCTGTCAAAAGAAGAAGTTTTGCAAAGAATGCCTAAGTGTTTTAAATCATACAAAAACACTCGAGTAATTCTAGATTGCACTGAAATTTCAGTAACGAAAACAGACTGTGCAAAATGCAGGATTATGACTTATTCACAGTATAAGTCTAATCACACTGTCAAACTTATGTTTGGTGTAGCACCCAGTGGGCTTATCACGTTTATTAGCCCAGTATTTGGGGGACGGGCTTCTGATAAGCAAATTTTTAAGCGGAGTGATATAGTAGAATTTGTGGAGCCTCATGAAGATGCAATAATGGTGGACAAAGGTTTCAGTATAGAAGATATTTGTGCTGAAAACTTCATTGAAACTTACAAGCCACCTTTTCTAAGAAAAAAAAAGCAATTTTCAGAGTCAGAGGCTACTACAACTACTAACATTGCACGCGCTAGGGTTCATGTTGAGCGCACAATCCAAAGAGTCAAAATATTTAAAGTTTTCCAAGGGACAATGCCCTGGGCTATGCTACCTAATATAAATGATATGTTCATTGTATGCTCAGGGATTGTAAACTTGGGAAAACCAATTTTAGGTGATGATAAATTTTAATTTCACCTTTTTAATATCATTTTTATTTTAATTTCACCTTTTTAATATTTTTATTTTAATTTAAAACCTTTCTTTTTTTTTTTTTTTTTTTTTAAGCCCAAACATGGCTAATTCTTTCAGTCTACAGTAAAATTCATGCTTATGAAAAGTCACAGCCACAGGTTATTTTCGGAAAATGAAACATATGATGTTACTGAAAAAATTAATAGCTCGAAAAGTATTTGTCACAAAATTGTTAGAGAAACTGTGTTAGAAAGGTAAAAACTTGTATTTTTCTTGATATAAATTTCAAATCTAATGATTATGCAGTTTTTCAAATATTGATTTAAAAAAAATAAATTAATTTTTTTTTTTTTAAATTTTTAATTGTAAGCATGAAAAACATTTTAATTTACGGTGTTCTGAGCCGCCCCCCATCCCTCTCAGATTTTGGAGAAATATTTACATTGAATTTTTCATATGAGTTTCATTTATAACAATACCAACATAAGCTTAGCTTGCTTTATTGGTCGTTTTTTTTTCTAAACAAACTTTGGGTTGTGTGCTACACTGGATGTTGTCCTGGTAGCTTAATGGTAGAACACTTGGTGTGTTATACCAAGGATTGTTCTATTCTCTTAAATTCTGCACTCAAATATTTGTGTAATTATTCTTATTTTGCTGCACTCGTATATTGTACTAATTTATTAATTTCTGCATTCAAATAGTTATATAATATTGCTGTTATATTTGCTTCATCCAAAAATTGTACTACTCCCATAAAAATTGCATCCAAATATTTATTGTATTAATATTCTTATTATACTGTACCCAATAATTATGTTAATTCACTAATTACTGCACTCAAATATTTGCTTAATTATTTTTAAATTGACTCATACAAAGATTGTTCTATTTTCTTAAATTCTGCACTCAAATACTTGTATTATTATTACTATTTTGCTGAACTCATATATTGTATTAATTTATTAATTGCTGCATTCAAATAGTTATATAATATTGCTGTTATATTTGTTTCATCCAAAAATTGTACTACTCCCTTAAAAATTGCATCCAAATATTTGTTGTATTTAATAATCTTATTATAGTGTACCCAACAATCATGTTAATTCACTAATTACTGCACTCAAATATTTGCTTAATTATTTTTTAATTGTCTCATACAAAGAATTTCTATTTTCTTAAATTCTGCACTCAAATATTAGTGTTATTATTATTCTGCTGCACTCATATATTGTACTAATTTGTTAATTGCTGCATTCAAATAGTTATATAATATTTCTGTTATATATGCTTCATCCCAAAATTGTACTATTCTCTGAATTTACATCCAAGTATCTGTTTTATTAATATTATTTTTATGCTGCTCCTAATAATTGTGTATAATTTGTAATTACTGCATTCAAATAGTCATATAATTATTACATGCAGAAATTCTTATATGAAATTGTATTTGAACTCATCGTAATATAAATAAAGGAAATAATTGGGACTAAAAATAATAATTGTATTAATATATTTTTTTAACTTTACTAGCATATTTATTTTACATGTTAGTTTTCAGTTATCTCTAAATTAGTTCTTTTTTTTATAATTTGTATTAATCTGAAAGTTGTCATCGAAAAAATTAAAACAATTTTTCAATTGGAAATTAGCTTTTTTTTCAATTTGTTTTAAAATTAATTTAGAAAGTTATGTCCATATTAAAATTAAAATAAAATTTGAAATATATTTTCAGCTTTTGGAAAAAAGGGGTAAACCTCGGAATGAAAGATAAGCTGCAAATTTGCAAAATTCTTTGTTTTGACATTCTAAAAGTAAGCTAAAAAGTCTCATATAATCTCGTGTCCGCGTCTCGAGATATTCAAGGTCAAAGGTCAAGAAAATCGGTTTTTTGCTTATATCTCAAAAACTGTGCATTTTATTTTAAAAAAATCCAATTATAAAATTAAAGTAGATAAAATTTCCTATAAAATACATATATTATCTTTAATTTTCTGACAAAGGATTTAGGCGCAAGATAAGAACAAAATTTCCGATCTTGCTGCCGGTAGTAGCAACAAGTTACCCTTCTTTTTATTTTTCTAACTTAATCCTATAGAGTTCCCTCTAAGCGACAAATGCTCGTACTTTGAACTCCTGAAAAGAAAACTATCTCGGAACAAATATTTTTATGTTATTATTATTTTTTTTAAAGCTTGCAATTATATTTTATTTCGAATATCTGAATAAGAAAAATTAAGCACCTATAAACAAAATAATGAAAATTAAGCTCCTTCATTAAAATATAAACAAATTCAAGCACTTTCAAGGACCTTTTTTCTCTCTTAAAAATTCAAGGACTTTCAAGCACCGTATGAACCCTGACTGTTGCTGTTTCAACATCTTACGAAGTTCGTTTTGATGAGACGATGATTGTGCCAATCAGCCAGGAAAAGTTTTTATCGAACCGGTGCAATAAAAAAAATTTATTGAAATGCTTATTGAGCAGTTAAAAACTGTTAACATCACTACAAAACAAGCCAGAGATGATGCTGATACCCTCATCACCGAAACAGGATTGAAGAATCGAAACATCAAAAGACCGCCGTCATAGTTGGAGAAGATGTTGATCTGTTAGTTATTTTAATAGGACGAACACAGTCACATCAGCAAGAAATATTTTTAAAAAAAGCTTGTTATCTTTCATCCCGAGGTTGAATCCTTATTTGACTGGGCTATGTTGTAATTTGCTAAATTACAATTTATTATTATTATTATTTTTTGTTTAAGTGACATACGGACAATAAAGTTCTATTGTTCAATGTTATTTTAAATAAAAATTTGCTTCCATTATTGCCAAAATAATGTTTGCTTACTTGTCAAACTCATCTCATCTAAGTGATTTCGTGCACACAAAAATCAAGTTCTGCAGTTTGGGTTGCTATGGTTTGGACAAAAAGTTTTTATCTGAGCATATACATTTGTCTAGACATAATGTTCTACCACAGTCTATTTAGGCTGCCACTGGTGACAATTTTTGTATTTTATTCTCACTATTATTTTTAATTTTATAGTATACATTGTTTTGCACATGTTGTACAGTGTATAAAAAAAAAAATGTTTTGAAAAACTGGTGCGAAATAGAATTAAAAAATAGTCACCAGTTCCTGATGTTGCTGCATTTGTTGATAAAACCTAAAGATTTAATATTATTTTGTTAAAGTAACATAATTTCCCCTATGCCGGTAGAGAAATGAATTGACTGGAAAAGAAAATTAACAAGAATTATGTCATTAGAAAGGGATTTCTCTAGGGAAAAAGAGACGTCATATTTGAAATAAAACGGGAATTTTCCAATATGTCTTAAAATGAGTGTGAATCAATTCCTTACATTAATAATACAAGGTATAGAAAGTAGATGAGTTTCACGCCATATTTATAATGAAAAATTTAAATGTTTTTTTTATCTGTACTGATTAATAAGCATGAGTATCCGTTATATACAGATGAGAGTTTTCTGCTAAAAATCAGATCATAATTTTAAGAAAAAGAAAATGAACACAAATCTATTATATTAAAATCTGACTGTGTGTTTGTATTTCACAACTACTCCTAGACTATAGAACACAACGCAATTTACTTAATACCAGTTATCATTGATCCGAGGATGTCACACAAAGTCAGAATTTAAAAAAATCAATTAGATGCCAAGTTTTTTTTTTTTTTTTTTTTGTAAATTTTATAGAAGTGTAGTCAATGACTCCATATTTGTGTATAATAAAGGAGAAATAAAACAGATCAGTACATTTTTTATACCATTCTCTCATTAAAACTGAAAAATTCATTTTCACTTTGAATAGATGGTGAAAACCAAATCTTGATTTCAGTAAATTATCTGAAAAATAAAAACATTTTCACATATTCAAACTTCATGAATCAATTTATTCTGGAGAACAAAAATTGCCTGTCAAAATACTGTCATTTAAAAAACAAGATTTGTTTAAACCAAGGAGGCAGAATTGAATTTAAAGAAAAAGCATATACTATTTCCAATTAATATTTTTTGAAGGATGGCTGTTAAAACGTTTCACAAAGGCGTTAAAAGTAAAATTATCAGGTGAAATTGACATTTGTACCAAATTAGTTTTAAACAATTCCATTATGCAATTGATCCGAAAATGATGAAATCTTGGCAAGAGAAAAAAAGAAATTCTGGATACGTGTAAATATTCTTGTTGGTTTGTAAAATTAGAATATCTTACTAATTTAAAGCCAAAATGCATATTGCATAGCAGATAAAATGGGATATAAAATTAAGCCTTTAAAAAGGTTTTTTTTTTTTTTGTTTGTTCATTAGCGAAGCTTTCCTGGTCTGATTTTCTTAAAAGAACTTGTGGATAAGGAATCACATAAAATTAAAATTAACAGACAGAGATTTCTATATTATAGATATTGAGTCCTCTAGCATATATCTTTAAGTTATCATTAAAATGGCAAAATGAAAAAAATATATAGAGATGTTTTTTTTTTCGTAATTTTTGTTAAGGCAAGAATAAAGAGAGTTCTACTAGAAAGTTGATAATTAGCTTAAAAATTAAATTAGAATCAAAATTTAAAAATAAAATTAGAAAATTAGTTAAGTTTACCAAACTTTAAAATTTATATTTGAAGAAATTCAGATATATTTGGATTTATACCTTTAGCAAACTGTATTTAGTTTTATTTTTTGATGCAATTATGCTATGCATTTATTGTTAGTTTAAATTTGTTTTTAGTACTTTCTAAGTTATGGAAAAAAAAATAATCATATGTACAGTTATATTGCATTTTATTGTATAAATAACTATTAAAATGTGCCTAAATTATAAGTTTGGCGCCATTGTATACATGGAAAAAATTCTCCAACTTTTTTCCTGTTTCCCACTTTTATGCCAGATATAAACAAATTTTGAACTTTTGTTTCCATCGTAAATAAACTGATTTTTTCTTTTAAAACATAATTAAAATATAAAGAATAAATAGTACTGAGTAATACACGCCTTTCAATAATAAAATCTTCATGCTGTTTGTTTGTATGAAGTCAACAAACTGTTGTATGTATGAAATGTTTGTATGAAAATGCAGCGCAGATCATTTCATTTTTGACGGAGGTTATATACTATAATTTCATATAAAGCATGTATACTGTAAACAAATTTTTTCAAAAATTACAGCGATTGCTTCCGTAGGGAAGTTTTGTGTTGATCGATCCAGTAATAAGCTTCTGTTTTAAATATTGTTATGGGGCCATCTACCAGCTTTAAAATGTACTTTTCTACAATACAAACCTTTCAAAAGAAAATCTTCATGCTGTTTGTTTGTATGTCTTAGGAAAATAGAACACAGATCAACAATCCGTCATTTTTGAAGGTGTTTATATACTATAAAGTTCCAATCATTTTCAAAAATTTATTATGCTGAGAAAAAAAAAAAAAAAAATTGAAACCAAATTCCTTTTACATGCTAAAAAATAGTCACTAAATGCTAAAAAAAATGCAGATCGCATAAAAAGAACGGTGGCTGTAGAAAAAAAATAAAAATAAATAAATAACCTATCTGTTTTGGTTGAAAGAAGTAATGTAGAAAGTACCACAATTCCAGAAAGAAAAATAACAATTCCCAATCGCACTTTTTTCAAAATTTGACCAAGACCTTTGATTTAAAAAAATGAATTTGAATAAAACATAAATTGTTATTTAAAAAACATTTTTAAGAGTTTACGAATTTCACTATTTATCTAAAAGATATGTAATAGCATCCATTCATATCTAAACAACACTGGGCTAGATATTCCTTTATTCATAGTTCAGCTGACAGTACTACTTATACTGTGTCACTGGCCAAAATTCAGCCACTTCCAACGATATCATATTTGTTAAAAGCAAAATTGAATACTTTGTTGTAAGTTAAAAATAAAGATGAATAATTATTCAGTCATACTCATAATTTTAAAAAATAAAGATTAATCAATATTATTGTGATACTATTTGTCTAAATTGATAAATTAACAACAACATTCAAAACAATAAAATTTATTCAGGCCTAGAAGTGACATTTTTTGGAAATATTATAGGAATTTTTATATGTGTATAAATACATATATGCACATAATATTATAGTGCATACAATATGGACACATTAACATAGAATGCAAACAACTTATACTTTAATATCTTATCAATTTAATTACTACAAGCAGTTTTACAGATCAATTTCTTAGAAAAATTATCCATACAAATTAGAAAGTTTAATCACCACATAATAAAAAAAAAAAAAAAAAAAAGGAAATACTAAATATTGATATATATATATTTTTTTAATTTTTGAGACTGTAGTAAGTAAAAATAAATCATTCAATTAATATTTTTAGTTAAATTCTTGCTAAAATAATTCAAGTATAATAGGATGTAAATTGCAAGCTTAAAATTATTTCACTTCATTAGTTGAGTAGGCTGGACTGACAACACAATCTATCGTCTTACAGCTATAGGAGTCGCTTACACAATATAACAATTCATAAATTTTTCAATATTTAATTAATTTAAAAGCAGCTAATTAAAAATAAAAGTATATTTCTAACGGAGCTTTCAAGTTATTTACCGTCAAATTTTGACGGGTACCATCTACAGTCGAGCCCGTTTATAGCGAGCTCGCATTTAACGAGATTCCGGATTTAGCGAGGAAAATTGAGTCTTTTGCTTGGTATAATGCTTATAAATGTATTGAAATATACTCTTTTAGCGAGCAAATTTTTGTACTTTCCTCAGATTTAACGAGGGAAATAATTATGGAAGCATGAATTAATCACAGCAATAATGATTAAAAAAAAAAAAAAAAAAAAGTTTTTATAATAGCAGTAGTTTAGCAAATATTTGAGTGCGGTAATTAGTGAATTAACATAATTATTGGGTACAGTATAATAAGAATATTAATACGATAAATAATTGGGATTCAATTTTTAAGGGAGTAGTACAATTTTTGAATGAAGCAAATATAACAGCAATATTATATAACTATTTGAATGCAGAAATTAATAAATCAGTACAATATTTGAGTTCAGCAAAATAATAATAATAATAATACAAATATTTGAGTGCAGAATTTAAGAAAATAGAACAATCTTTGTATGAGACAATTAAAAAATAATAATTAAGCAAATATTTGAGTGCGGTAATTAGTGAATTAACATAATTATTGGGTACAGTATAATAAGAATATTAATACTATAAATAATTGGGATTCAATTTTTAAGGGAGTAGTACAATTTTTGGATGAAGCAAATATAACAGCAATATTATATAACTATTTGAATGCAGCAATTAATAAATCAGTACAATATTTGAGTTCAGCAAAATAATAATAATAATACAAATATTTGAGTGCAGAATTTAAGAAAATAGAACAATCTTTGTATGAGAGAATTAAAAAATAATAATTAAGCAAATATTTGAGTGCAGTAATTAGTGAATTAACATAATTATTGAGTACAGTATAAGAATATTAATACAATAAATATTTGGATGCAATTTTTAAGGGAGTAGTACAATTTTTGGATGAAGCAAATATAACAGCAATATTATATAACTATTTGAATGCAGCAATTAATAAATCAGTACAATATTTGAGTTCAGCAAAATAATAATAATACAAATATTTGAGTGCAGAATTTAAGAAAATAGAACAATCTTTGTATGAGACAATTAAAAAATAATAATTAAGCAAATATTTGAGTGCAGTAATTAGTGAATTAACATAATTATTTGGTACAGTATAATAAGAATAAATAAATAAATAAAAATAAAGTAAATACATGGGAGAATTATAGGAAATTAAAAAAAAATTATAGAAAGTATAGGATTGTTGCTATTCTTGTTTATTGAAGATAGAAATGAACATACGGTAAAAAATATTTAAAATATGTATTATGTAATGATGAATGCAGCATCTGTATAAACTTTTCATCTCTTCTGACAACAATCAAGACATAACTTTTGTCTGCGGAACAATATACAACAAAATAGCACTGATCAGCATTCGTTATGTGCATTCCACACTGAACCTGACCATAGTATATATGCTTCTCTTTTAGCATATATTGTCCACTTTGTACACAAACATAATCTAATGATTTTATTATTTGGACTGCAGTACTATTTATATTTATGCCTTCAGTTGGACATTTGATTTCCAGAATGGTCAATTTGTTGTTATCAACTAATATGCCATCTGGGCTATATCCAAGCCATGGTGCATCAGGATGAATCAAAAGTCCTGAACTTTGTATTGAAAATTTAGTTCCAAGTACTGCTTTGGCTTCTAATTCTTTCCTCAAGCCATAATTGGTTGCATAATTTCCCTTAAAGGGATTATTAAAATATTTCGATAATTTTTTGCCCCAATCAGCCTTTTTGTTTTTAGAGTATGTATATAACTCATAACACCGGCTAGCAGTAATACGGAGCTTTCTAGCTGATTTCCATTGCTCTGTATTCTGTTCGATTTCGCTGATTTCCACTGCTTTTTCCAAGTTAATCAGAATATTTTCCTTGTAGAAGATCTAGAAAAAATATAAAATAATTAATCACAATAAAAAATAATAAATGAACACATTTTGTGTACAGATAAAATGCTAAAATTGACATTAAAAAAAAAAAAAAATCAAGTTTATTTTATGGATACTATACCAATTTGTTCAAAGGAAGCACTGTTAAGATAAAGATGTAAAAAATAGTGATTTTGCCAAATACAGAATATTGAGAGGAATATCAATACTTAAGATATACAATTTGGTTATTTATTTTCAAGTTCTTTGTCGAACAGACCCACCCCCATAGTATAATAAATTTTTATATTCCGAATTTCAGTGGAAGAGTGGGGAAAATATATAAAGCAATGAGATATTTTCAGAAAAAGGAAAGAAAAAATATTGAATCTTGATGCAATATTTTTATCTTTTTAGAATAACAATGTATGCAAAATATGGCATACATTGTAAGAGAAATATGAAGTATTTATTATCTAGATTTCTAGTTTCAAATTATGAGCTTCTTTAAGTTTCTGTGATTCAAGACCAATTTTTTTTTTCATTGTTGGCAGGTTGAATATAATTGTTTCGGGTTCAGTTACCCTATTTTTCAAAGGGAAATTCAGAATATTTTTATGTTCATTTTTTTAAATAAATGATAAAATTGATAAGTCTATTCAACTGAATTTTATTGAAAATTTTGCAAAAATTACTTCATTATTATTAAATTTGTGAACAAGTTGGGGTTTTCTTGGAGTAAAACCTTGTGTATTTTTGACTGAATAACTGGATTGTGACCCTGGTTTCCTATACAAAAATTGCTCGCTGTACTCGGTTTCTCAATCTCTAAAAGTTTGCCTTATCATTTTTTAAATACTTTATATCAATCTCACATAGTTTTGTGTTATTTCATTGGCTTATTTTATATCCTGTAATTCTAATACTGATTTCATTAATTAAATACACTGATTTGATTAACCGGTGATTATTCCATTATAAACTCTACCCCCCCCCCCCCCCCCCCAACCCACTGGGTCAAAATCTGGATGTGCTACTGAGTAATATAACAATAAATAAAAATTTAGATTCTACTTTTTCAAAAGTGACCACACGGAACCTGAAAACGTGAAGAAATTTTAATATACATGCTTACATACATATGGAAACATTGTAAAAATAGCTGACACAGATGCAGGACAGCTCTCAAAACATAAAAATATATTAGTCTTACTTAATTATAGCATTGGAATATAAAATTACCATTCAAATATACAATAAAATCTCCGAATAATAGACACCTTGGGAGCACAGAATTTGTCTACTCTTCAGAAGTAAAAATGTACAAATATGCTGAAAAAATATCAGCTGAATAGAGGTGTTCGTTATACAGGCTTTATTGTATTTACCAACAGATTAATTTATTTAACTTATTTTGATTAAAGATATTTCTTTATATAAGATATACTCACTTTTTGATCAGAGGGCATTTCTGGATCAATCAATTTATAGGGTAATTTTTGTTTGAAAATTTCTTCAATTACAATTGTCTGTGGCAGAACAGCATTACATAGTCTGTAATAAAAGATTTTAGTATAGAAAAAAGTTACAGCATACATATATTTTGACTTTAAAATAATATAGCTGAATAGTACTATATTTTTAAGAATATCATAAAATGATCTTATTAAAATAACCCTATTTTTTGAATATTCTAATTAAGGAATGCCATTCTGAAGTGAATCAGATACACACAGATCACAGAAATAATCAAATTATACATAATTAATAAAATTTACGCATAATAGATAATATACATTACATCACAAAATGAATAATTTGAAAGTAAATTTTAAACAATAGTATTGATTTGTATTCACTATTGTTCGTTATATAGATAGCCAAATAATTGAATTTAGTGTTAAATTCAGGGTGGGACAAGGAAACTTGTACTTCTTCTAGCCATAAACACAACTTAATCTGAAATCTTCTCTGTGGGGAGAGGCTTTTTTTTTATCCTAGGTAGAAATATTTTCTAGCTCAAGTCAAAATCTGATTTCATCACTGATTGTATAAATTAATTAAATTACTAGAAAAAACAATATTTTGGCATCCTTGACATCAACTATATGAACTGTACTTTGTTTTAGAATTTTAGTGGTATAGATGAGGTAAAAAATAATGATTATCATATAAAAATACACAAATAATGTGATCAATTACCTAAAAGATGACATATTTTAACAGATGTTAAAAAATCACACTAAACATCTGTTAAAGTATTTTAATCATCTTTTAGGTAACATTATTTGTGTATTTTTATATTGTTTTACAAAGATGAATTTTAGCAATCAGAACTTGTTTATTTTAAATGATTACCATATTTTAAAGATAAGTAAATAATAATTACCTTTTGGATGATTCTTCTGGGGTATGCTGCTCAGAAATTTTCCTCTTATGAGGCATTAGTTGCTTAGCTAAAGCACTATCAGGGCATGCGGCAAGCAACATTGATAATGTGTCATCTGTATTTATCATCTCCATGTTACTTGGTTCATAATGAACATGACAAAAGTCCGATACTGGGACAGGCATAAACATCTCCTGAATATTTGTCTTTTTTTTATCCCAAATGCACTCTACATCTGTTGTAGATAATTCATCAATTTCACTTAAATCACTCCTGCAAGATATATAAATAATAAAAAATGATTAATAAAAAATCAAGTTTTATCAAAAAAAAAAAAGTGTCAAATTGGTTTAATTTAAATTTTGAATCAATAATCAACAGCATTTAACTTATTGTTTATTTATAGTTAAGGGGGAAAAAAAGGAGGGGAAAATAAATACCTTCGCAGATTTATAATAATGCTATAAATCAAGGTTTATGTGCTTACTTGTAAAAATGTTTCATTTTATGAAACCAGACGTGAAAATTTTGCAACAAAGAGTTAACACTAACTCATTGGTTTTGTTATCTATTTCAAAATAATTTTTGGCTAAGATGCTTTACACTCACGCAGAAAAAAAAAAAATTAATCGGTTATAAAAGGGAAAAAAGTAGCCAAATTTAAGGGATTTTTTCCTTTAATGGCAACCTAGCTATTGTATTAAGTTATTCGTTTGGCGCGGTCTTGAAAATCACACCAACCAAAAAGTCGCCGAACTTATGCTTATATGTTTGTGTGAGTTGTAAAGCATCTGTTCCTAATTTTTTTTTTTCAAATATTGATGTTAATCTTTGCTCTTGAAAGCTTTTCCCTGTTAGAGGCTGTGTTATATATAATGACATCACTTTGATATAAAATTATTTCATGTATAATAGGATATTTTATTGATTTTTCATCATCATTATAGGGGTCGAAGCATGGCCCCTTGGGGCCTCTTTTGCGAAAAGTAAAAGTTATTTTTGTGAAATTTATCATATTTTTGTGAAATTTATTATATTTTTGAGAGAAATAACATTTTGTTATGAAAGATGAAATCTAGCTACTCAAATTCAAACACTAGCATTTAATAATAATAACTTCTTAAAATCCTTCTTCTAAAGTTTCCATTCTGGTGAATTTGTTTTCTTTGCAAATTATACATTTTAAAACCTAATAAATTAAAATATAAGTAATGGAGAGTGTGTTTTTAAGGAATGGAATTTTGTGTCTGCTTTATTAAATTGAATTTATGAAAGGACCCTAAATAGGCACCAAATTAATACATGATCGACAGCCGATGGAATTAATAAAGTATGCGAATAGTAAATGTATAACCATATTTGTTATATCACTGCAAAATTATAAAAAGAAACAAAGTAAAACTATGAAGACTTTTTACAGATGGATAAAGATATCGTAAGTTGGAGGGAGAGTCGAAGAATGATAACGTATGATATCGTAAAGGGGAGGGGAAGTGTGTACCAAAAATTACCAAAAAGTTGATAATATTATAGATGTACAGCCCCTTACTACTTTTTTTGGTCAGCAATTAAAGTGATAAATGGAACGTATTGCTGTTAGATGAAACAAATTCTAAATGCAACCTATATATCATCTTCAGGGTACTTTTCGGTTAGCCGGGCGCCAATGATATATGTACATATATAAATACATATGTATATACATATATGTATATATATACATACATATATGTACATATATGTGTATGTATATATATGTATATGTAAATATGTGTATATGTATGTGTATGTGTATATATATACATGCATATATATCACTGGCGCCCGGCTAACCGAAAAGTACCATCTTCAGTCCTGAAGGTAAAGTAACACAACAAATACAAATTCATTAATATTTCACAAAAAAAAAAAAAAAAAACACAGAAGGAGATTTTTTTCTGAAATTAATACTTTAGGGGGCTGGTAATTTAGGTTCTCAAATATGGATCTAAAATAGATAACACCCTTAAAACATCAATTTAATAATCAATAACCCAAGTTCATGCAGTGACAAATTTAAGGCCTTTAATTAAGTGAATAATGATCTACAAATCCTCAAAATTTTTAATCGTTTAAACTAAATAATTTTATAAATTTCTTTCTTGGACACAATGTATGAAAAGCATTTTACAAACTTAGATGAAAATAAAATTTATGTTATGAGGAAATAAGCATCAGTGCTGACATTTATTAGTTTTGATCCAAACCAAAAACAATCAGCTAAGTATATAGAAATTAAAGTTTTTAAAAAAAACTAATTGCAGCATCCACTAATATTAATATGTGTACTTGAAATCCCCCCCCCCACCCCCTCATTTATGGTTAAAAGCATTATTTTTCTCTCTCTCTGAATTGACTCAACATTTTCTCACTGAATGCCTTACAGTTAATCAGATCAACTGGTAAAATTGTAAACGAAATGTAAAACAAAATTAAAATGAAAGATATTAGCTTAGAAAACATCAGAGCATACACAGGCACCCCAAACTCTTGTAAAATAAAACTCACATTCCAATTAAAAACATGTAAGCTAGTACTTGAAATGCTGCTATAAAATTGTTAGACATCTGAATAAGCAAACACATGGTCACAAATCTTGGTGAAAATTTAGTTTTAGGTAAATATATACTATATGACTATTACACTGTAAAAAGTTAACTTTAATTTTCATTTTGACAATGCATCTTTATTTGCTTGCAGATTTTTCAATCGTATGTCAATTTATGATTTTGCAACAGTCTTAGTTTAAAATGAATTTTAATCATATAGATAGTTAAATTAGAAAAATTACATATTTCTAAGAATTAAAGATGCAAAAAGTACAAACATATGGTGCAACATATCAGCCATATATGATATGATATATGAAAAATAAAGATAATTTAGATGTTTGACGCAAACTTTTTTTTATGGTGGTGGTAGGGGAGAAATTAAATTCTCCTAAGAATGTAATAAGTAATACGATAAAAATTTAGAAGATTCGAAAATTATTACAGTGCAATATTACCGTCACACTTCATTTTATTTAGTGTGAACATGTAGAGTAAACATGGACAAAAATATAGACACAATATAATTATACACAGAAAAAAAAAAAAATATATATATATATATTAATTGGCCACTTACCGATAGCATAGCAATAACACAGCCGTTTTGTGCTTACAAATACCAGCTCCAGCTTTACATGAGCAATGGAATAGGCCGATTTCATAATCATTTTCGTTTTTTATTAATGTTCCTGTAATGGTATGGGGTGCCTCCTTCATAGCACTTGTTTGGAGGCAAAGTGCAATAATGTCCAATTGTTTATCTGTAATCTTTGTCGCACCAAAGGTTATTATGAGGTCGGACTTCAATATTCTTTCCGCTTCGACTATATTTCTGGAACTAGGCGTAATATTTGCATAATTTATAATTGAAAATAGACTTAGAGTAGCCATGTCTGAACAAGAGAAAACACGTACGAATACTCTACGTCTTCGTTTGATTGCCGACACAGGACAGCGCCAGTTTTTCCCCTATAGTCCGTTTGAATCGCGAATTGTATTTAGTTTCTTATTCTTCCCCTGCCTTCCCCCACACCCATACTCCTACACTTTATTTAATACGAATAGTACTACCAAAAAAAAAAAAAAGTCTGATTTGAAAAAAACTTTTTGAAGTATTTTTTTGGTTTGGCAAAAATAAAGTTCATAATTATCAGTATATTTTAGAGTTAAAACAGCGATAGAATGGTTATTTTCATTTATTGAAAAAGTATCAATACTAAAAGTAGGAAATTTTCCATTAGAATTATAGATTTATAAAGTTTTATTCAAATTGTGATTTAGATGTGTTTATTTTACAAGTATATAGATTTATCTTACAGCATAGGTCATCTGTTTAAATGTATTAACTAATAAAATAAAAATTTTGATTTTTTTGTTCAAAAGCATTTATTTATTATTATTACTTTTTTTTTTGAAAAACCTTCATTATAAAAAATGGTATTCTTTGATTAGCTGGGCTCCAGTGATATATGTACATAATAAATACATATATGTATACTATATATATATATGTATACAGGGATGGATCCAGGCAAAATTTGGGGCCTATTTAAGGCCCTTTCACAAAAATCAATTTGATAAAATGGCCCCCTTCACAAAATTCCTTTTACTAAAATAGGTCCTTTCACAAAATTCTGTTCCATAAAAACTTACCATTTATTATTTTTTGACATTTTAAAATGTGTAATTTGTAAACAAACAAGCTCACCAGAGAAGAAAACTTCAGCAAAAGGATTAAAAAAAATATTTTTTGTTTATAAATGCTTAGTTCGAATTTGAGTATAACTGGATTTCAACTTTCGTTACAAAATGTTATTTTTCACAAAAATATAATAAATTTCACAAAAATAACCTTCACTTTTCACAAAATGGGTCCCAAGAAAAAAAACTTGCATCGACCCCTGGTATATATATAGTATATGAGTATATATATATATATATATATATATATATATATATATATATATATATATATATATATATCACTGGCGCCCGGCTAACCGAAAAGTACCAAAAAAATTATAGAATGCTCTCTGCGGAAGATTATTCCATTTAATTGTATATTTATAAAGTTTTAGGCAAATACTGATATATATTGTTGCAGTGGTGAAAAGCCGTAAAAAAAAAAAAGAAGTGAAACTGCAGTAGACTCTAGTTTTCTTATAGTTTGTAGTATAACATGCATTTTTTTTTTTTTTTTTAGAGAAAATATTTAGCGAGTAATGTAATTAAAAAAAAAACTAGTTTCTAGGGAGCACCAATTTTATTTTTGACGTTACTTCCAGCAATAAATAAAATCTCAACTAATGAACAGTATACTAATAAAGAAAGAGATTAGTGTGTGGTGGATCTTCTGGTGCCTGGAAAGAAGTTTGATTGCTCTCAGTAGATCACAAGTGTGTAGTTTTATTGCATAATAAACAACTACCATGAGTGATCTTCTGCAAGCAAGTGGAATTTGATGCCTTTGGACTACACTCTACTTTTAGAAGGATTGGAGATTCATCTTTGCCTCGAATAACCACATTTTTTAAATCTGCAATGCAATAGGAGTCCCAATGCTATGCCGAAAGAGGAGACTGAAGTAAGTTTATTGAAGTAACGTCAAAAATAATGTTGATGCTCCCTACAAACTAGTCTTTTTTTAATTACATTACTTGCTAAATTAGGTTTACCAAAAAATAGCATGTTACACTACAAACTATGCGAACACAATAAAAAAATATACAAGTACAAAAATTATTTATCTGAAAATAAATTTTAAAGGACCATCATGCAATAATTCACTTATTTTTTATTCTGTTACTGAAATGATAGCAATGTATGCGATAGATCTGAATAATATAAGGAACATTCATTTAATTTCAGATTAATTTAGTGTTAATTATTGAATGTATTAGAAATATAATGTTAAATTATATTAAGCCAATGTCTATAAAAATTAGTAAAATTTCACATGTTTAAATTGAGGTTTATTTATAAATTATGTAAATTAAACTTATTTACTTAAATATATTTTTATATCACGATTTCTGTTAGTTATATTTAGAAAATTTATATGAAAAATTTTGAAAATCGCACTTTTATCAAATTGTTCATCATTAAATAATGAAAGAATATGCTTTTGTTTTTATTAATTTGATTTTTGAGCTGATATGCATGACAGTAAAATAATGTGACTAAGAGAAATAGTAAAAAATCCTTCATGAATTCACAGTGTAAACAAACAATCATACCGTCATTTTACCTACTGTGACATCATGAGAATATTGTCGATAGAGTAAAATTGTATAATATGAAATGAATATTTTTATGTATGTCTGGGATATAAATAAAATCTGCTGATAAGTTTAAAAAAAAGGGCTTTTGTTTGACTAATTTTTAATATGATAATGCATTTAAGGATTTGATGATATTTACCTTTTCTATGACCTATTTTTATTCCTTCAAGAATGTGACTTTCATTATTTATAGTAATAAAAAATTTATAATATATGCTTTATTTAATATATTTTTCTTGAATTGAATGCACAGATAGTTTTACTATTTTCTATTGCTTTACCTCCCTCCCCTTCCGATATCTCTATTAATGTATGTATCATGTATTCACTATTTTAAAGATTTTCAATCTTAAATTCTTGAGGTGTGAAAGACAGAGAAAATTTGTAAAGTGATAATCAAAAGTTTAAGAATAGCTGATTTAGATTACTTGGTTGATACCAGTTTTTTGAAATAACAATATTCGCCCTATTTAGTGATACATTAAATAAAGCAAAAGTAAGGCGAATTATACTATTTCTGAAATTTGGTAGCAACATTGTGTAATATGGAAAAGATTCATCTAGAAGGGATTAATAGACATACATCCATATAAGTCTAATGGACATCTATGTAAGAGCAAATTTACATTATATTCCATGTCCATGTACATCTATATACATCCATATTACATAGATATGATGTATATATACATACATAATACATAGATATTATGTCTAGGACATGATGTATATGGACATAGACATCCGTTTAAGTAGATATTATGTCGGGTTTGGATGCCCAACGAACGCTATATGGATGTATACGGAGTGACATCTGATGGTAATATCTACGTAGATACTATGTTATATGGAACTCTTCGGATGAATTATGGACATGGTGTATGGATGTACTTTACGTTATATGGATGTCATATCTACCAGTTTGTGCTGTGTGGGTAGCGTTCGTTGGACATCCAAACCCGACATAATATCTACTTAAACGGATGTCTATGTCCATATACCTCATGTCCTAGACATAATATCTATGTATTATGTACGTATATATACATCATATCTATGTAATATGGATGTCTATAGATGTAGATGGACATGGAATATAATGTAAATATGCTCTTACATAGATGTCCATTAGACTTATATAGATGTATATGTATGTCTATAAATCCCTTCCAGATGAGCCTTCTCCATATATGCAGTGTTGCGATTGCGACTGTTACTTTTTTTTTACTCAGATTGCTACCAAATTTCTGAAACAGTATAATTCGCCTTACTTTTGCTTTATTTAATGTATCACTAAATAGGGCGAATATTACTATTTCAAAAAACTGGTATCAAATCAGCTATTCTTAAACTTTTGATTATCACTTTACAAATTTTCTCTGTCTTTGCAGACCTCTAGTATTTAACCCTCTAAGTGTGTGGAACGTAATATTCCATTCACTAAGCTCCAGGTTTCACTGCAATATATGCAATGTTTAAGATAATATAATTCTATAGATTTAATGAATTTTCAAAACATTAAAGAATGATTAATACTCTCAAGGGTTACATTCATATTTGTAATTAAGTTTTATTTATAATGCTGAAAGAATCATATTTTTTTAGCACTTAAAACAAAATGCAGAGAAAACAGCATTACAAATTTACCCTTTTTCAAAACGCTCAGAGGGTTAAGATTGAAAATCTTTAAAATAGTGAATACATGATACATACATTAATAGAGATATGGGAAGGGGGTAAAACAAAAGCGAATAGTAAAACTTGAAGTGCATTCAATTCAAGTAAAATATATTAAATAAAGCATATACAGTAGACTCTCTCATATCTGCACATTTTTTCAGATATAAATAGTGAAACTTACAATTAAGATACAGGGAGGAAATTCAAGATTTTTTTATTTTTATATCATTCTGTACACATTTTATTATGTAATTCTGGTTAATATCATTGAACTTTTGCTTTCTCATAAAGGAAGTATAAATGTATTTCCGAAAATTTTCAAGATAGCACTGATATTAGCGGTGATTGATCTTTTTATCAAATACATTTATGTATTAATCAAGCATATTTGTTTATTAAATCTGGCCAAACATCAAATAAAATTTTGTAATTTTATGGTTTTGATGTAAATTACTAGTGTACCTTTATCAGGCAAGTTTCATTGAATAATTCAAGAAAAATTTATCTCATCATTATGCCTATTTAGTCATGTATTATTAATTATTTATGTTACCTTTACTTTATTTCCCATAATTATTTTAATATTTTACTTTATTGTAAGCATTCATGATAATGTTGAGTGCATTATTACATTCAAATTACTATTTAAAAAATGTAAACAAAACAGTGACCAGAAATCTACAAAATTCTGAAATCTGCACAACCTCTGGTCCCAAGCTGTGCGGATTTGAGAGAGTCTCCTGTATATTATAAATTGTTTATTACTATAAATAATGAAAGTCACATTCTTGAAGGAATAAATATGTCATATAAAAAGTAAATATCATCTAATTCTAATCCTCACATGCATTATCATATTGAAAATTAGTCAAACAAAAGCACTTTTTTTTAACGTATCAGCAGATTTTATTTATATCCCAGACTGAAATATAAAAATATTCATTTCATATTATTATATTCACAATTTTACTCTATCGACAATATTCTCATGATGTCACAGTAGGTAAAATAATCGGCATGATTGTTTGTTTACATTGTGAATTCATGAAGGATTTTTTACTATAACTCTTAGTCACATTATTTTACTGTCATGCATATCAGCTCAAAAATCAAATTAATGAAAACAAAAGCATATTCTTTCATTATTTAATTATTAAATGATGAACAATTTGATAAAAGTGTGATTTGCAAAATTTTTCATATAAATTTTCTAAGTTTAACTAACAGAAATCATGATATAAAAATATATTTAAGCAAATAAGTTTAATTTACATAATTTATAAATAAACCTCAATTTAAACATTTGAAATTTTTACTAATTTTTATAGACATTGGCTTAATATAATTTATTTTAACATTATATTTCTAATACATTCAATAATTAACACTAAATTAATCTGAAATTAAATGAATGTTCCTTATATTATTCAGACCTATTGCATACATTACTATCATTTCAGTAACAGAATAAAAAAATAAGTGAATTATTCAAGAGCATAATGCTTTCAAATGGTACGATTTTGAATGTTTTCCCAAAATGTTGGCTTTTTATAGCGTCGAACCCAAAGGAAGAATATTGTCCATTATTGCATGATGGTCATTTAAAAATATCTTCAGCTAAATAATTTTTGTGCTTATACAATTTTTTTTATTGTGTTCTCATAGTTTGTAGTGTAACATGCTATTTTTTGGAAAACCTAATTTAGCAAGTAATGTAATAAAAAAAATACTAGTTTGTAGGAAGCATCAATATTATTTTTGATGCTACTTCAATAAACTTACTTCACAGTCTCCTCTTTCGGCATAGCATTGGGACTCCTATCATATTGCAGATTTTACAAATGTAGTTCTTTGAGGCAAAGATGAATCCACAATCCTTCCAAAAGGCATCAAATTCCACTTGCTTGCAGAAGATCACTCATGGTAGTTGTTTATTATATACAATAAAACTACACACTTGTGATCTTCTGAGAGCAATCAAACTTCTTTCCAGGCACCAGAAGATCCACAGCACACTAACACATTAATCTCTTTCTCTATTAGTATAATTTTCATAAGTTGAGATTTAATTTGTTGCTGGAAGTAACGTCAAAAATAAAATTGATGCTCACTAGAAACTAGTTTATTTTTTTTATTACATTACTCGCTATAAAAAAAAGTATGTTACACTACAAACTAAAACTATAAGAAATCTAGGGTCTACTGCAATTTCACTACTTTTTTTATACGGCTTTTGACCACTGAAACAATATATATCAGTATTTGCCTAAAAGTTTAATAAATATACAATTAAATCGAATAATCTTCCACAGAGAGCATTCTACATTTTTTTATAATGAAGGTTTTTCACAAAAAAGTAATAATAATAAATAAATGCTTTTGAAAAAAAAAAAAAAAATCTAATTTTTTTTAAAATTAGATAAGTACATTTAAACAGATGACCTATGCTGTAAGATAAATCTATTACTTGTAAAATGAATACATCTAAATAACAATTTAAATAAAACTTTATACATCTATAATTCTAATGGAAAAGTTCCTACTTTTAGTATTGATACTTATTCAAAAAATGAAAATAACCATTCTATCGCTGTTTTAACTTTAAAATGCATTGATAATTATGAACTTTATTTTTGCCAAACCAAAAAATACTCCAAAAGGTTTCAGCAAATCAGACTTTTATTTTTTTTTTGTGTGTAGTACTATTTATATTAGATAAAGTGTGGGGGAAAGGGAAAAATAAAAAACTAAATACAATCCCAAATCTTTGAAATGTTTTATTATGCAAAATTTAAATTGATTCGCAGAAAATTTTAAAACTTAAAACCGATGAGTAACCATACTAAGTGAAGTACAGAGATTGCTATGTTTTTTAGGATAAAGTTAAAAATCGCAAATATTACAAAATGCACTGAAATAGAATATTAAATAAATAACTGAAAGAAAGAAATCAAAGTACTTACTCACATACAATCCGGCTCAAATAAATAATCCCAAAGAAAATGTCAAAAATATTAACAACATGCTTCAAAAGTCAACTTCAGCCGTTGTTGTTAGCACTAACTACAATAAACATATCTGCATCCTGATTCAACTGTAATTTCATAACAATATTATTTTATAAAATTAGCAATCGGTTAAAGAACTTTTATAGATGAAATAAAATAAAATAATCACCATCGCATGAATATCTGCGTAATGGCGTCGGCGTCTAGCGTACTAACTAGGTTACTAACAACAACCAAGTTCATGTTGCCACAAAAAAAAAGTGTATCGCCAGTAGTATATATAGATCGAATTTACCTCCATATTTTGTTAGTCTATAAATTGTAGGGATATAAATGATTTCTGGATGTAAAGTACTGGACTATCCAGTTTACGTTGTAGAATGGACGTCATCTTTATCTCCATATTATGTTTGTGTATATTATGTTGGGATATGAACGTTCGGTGGATGTCATGTATTGAACAGTCCAGTTTACGTTTAGAATGGACATCGGTTTGACGTACATGGATGTATTTTGGACATAAAAAGCTCAAAATGGACGAAATATCTACGTATGTGCTGTGTGGGATGAACCTAGATACCTGGACCGGAATCCATAATGGGGATTTCGCTTGAAAAATAGTCCTTGAAATTTAGTTAATCTATAAGCCATCAGAGGGCGCAACGATTTGCAGCGATAGCAGATTTACATGCAAAGCATAGGAGAAGTTACAAATTTTTCAAATTTTAATTAATTTAAAGAGCTCTTAAACACATTATGGCCAGAAATTGTTTTGCTGCGGGTTGTGATACTGGATATCCCAGCTCTTTAAAGAGAAATAAAGCCTTAGGAAAGAAGAATCCGAGTTTATTTTCAGACTGTATACAATGTTATAACAGACTGTCGAGTGCATTCTATAACTACTTTCTTTTTACCCTCTGACTTTTCAAATATGTATTTTAAATATTCATCGGCGCAGTGTGTACGGAAAAATTTATACAAGTTATGTAGTTTAAATTTTCTTTTTTTCTATAATTCCAATCTAACAAAATTAGTTACAACTGAACAATTTACATTATTACAAATACTGTTGTAAAGTGTTTTTTTTTTCCCTCGAAATTCAGATTTTTTTTTCTATTATAAATAAATAGGAATGTTTCTTATAATTCTGTTTTTATGTCCCTTTAAAAAAAAAGTACAAATAGTACCATTAAAAGTATATAAATTGGTGAAGGGAAAAATTATATATTTAACTATTATATCAAAAAGTTTTTCCTATGTTGTGTGTCACTTATGTTACACATAGAACAGTGTGTGTTATGGGAGGTTGAAGTTCCTGATAATTAAGTTTATATGCATTATTTTACAATTCAAGGTGTCATATTGACCAAAAATATTAAATGTTCCTGTCAAACCCTCTCTAAATGTTTCCTAATGAATATTTCCACGTTGACTATTGTAAGAAATGCACATTCATTTAATTCAGACTATAAAACCATTTCCTTATTTTTTATGTACTTATTTAACTTTACTGTTATTTATTTTATGTTTTGGAGAGAAAATCTTAACCTAGTTTCCACCATTTTGAAAAAATATCATAAAATTAAAATATAAAAATGAGACTATTAAAAAAAAAAGCTAGTTGTGGGCACATCTACAAATGAACAGCTTTTGTTTAAAAAAATATATATATATATATATTAAAATTGGTTCAGTAGAAAGTTCAGGGCAGATGACTAAAACAACAGCCTTGTGTTTTAAATATATACATATATATTCATCTTTCGTGTAGCAAAAGAGAGGCAGGGAAATTTTTCACTTCATAATGGTTATCTGTCAAGTGAAAAAAAAATTATGATTTACACTATAATGCAGCAGTAACTCTTAATATTAGTTATAAAAAGCTGCAAGTTAATATTATGTATTTAAAAGACTGGAATTATTATATCTATTTTTAAGATTGGGAGGTAAGGAAAAAAAACCCAGAAAAGTATGGAAATAATCCAAGTTTGTTTTATATAGGTATTTTAGGAAATATTTTGAGTAGAAAGTTTAACTTTCATCATCTAAAAAAAAAAAAAAAAAAAAATTATTCAAATAAATCTTATGTTACATAAGAAACTATAATTGATAAAGATAGTAAATATATTTTATCTTATCTTTTAGAAAGAAATTAATGTTAGATGATAATTTACATTTAAAACTTACAAAACAGACTTCATGCTAAAAAGCTTGTGTTGAATATAACCTACTTTACTTCATTAATTTTAAATTATTTCGTTTTTTGTGTTTCAAATTCTTACATTTTAAATATAATTATTTAATTGCTTACTCAGTAAAAATGTTGAAGTAAACAATGACTTTATCTAAAAATTTTCTTGCGAAAAAAAAATAAATAAAAAATAATAATAATAATAATAAAAGTAATAATTCATTGTTCTGGAAGTAAAGGGAAGCATAAGCTAAATAGTTTCTTCGAATATAAATTTCACGAAAGTCTAAAATATTTTTTTCTTCTCAAATTCATGCATTTATTTTACTTTTAAAATGATTAATTTGATAATGTTAATTTTATGAGAAAAAACTCAGTAGATGACGCTGCGCCTCGCAGCGATAGTTTCGACGTTTGTCGATGTTGAAAGGGGACCATCGGCAGCATTCTCCCCTCATCGGAACGGAAGGCTTTCTCGTAATGCGCCGACGAAGTGATAATTTCGCATTCTGCCCCTACCGTCTCGGAATTCGTTCCCGTATTTCGGGGCTGTTATGTGGTAATTTTTCCGACTGCTTTAGGCAGCCGGAAAGCGTTCCCTTTATCGTTTTAAGATGGCGCGCGTATATATGCAGCGCTCCGATATATATGAGGATAGTTATCCGTTAGTATATGAGGATACAGGGCAAAAAGACAGTGTTTTAGAATAGGTACATTTTCTAATGAATACAGTTTACACGAAATTTTTAAACATAAATTATTTTTCAGTTAAAATTTATTTTAATACTATTTTGAATTGTAAATAATAAAGTATTATAGACCCGTTAGGAAAAGAAAAAAATACGCCCTAATCCAATAGTACTAATAATTAGTTAAAAGTTCACTAGAGTGAAAAGATTTTTATTTGCTTACGAAATTATTTTTGCATGTTACAAGAAAACAGTTTTACACTACCGATAGAATTTATATACTAATGAAATTTACCGGAATATTTTTGCACTGTCTTGTATATGTATGAAATATAGTGTGAGTCATAATACATACATAAAGATTGAAACATATATTCTATTGAAAACTAATAAGGGAAAGCATTACTACTTATTTCGTTTTGTTTCCAAAATGTAATTAACACATTTCGTTAAAAAGATAATTCGTAAAATAAATAAATAAATAAATAAAAATAACTTAATGAAAGATTTTGCCTACATTAAATATTTATTCAACACTAAAAAATTGTTTAGTTTAAATCATAATTCACAAACAACATTAAAAATGTATATAGTTTAATTAATATATTTCGCTAACAGCATTAAAATTTTCCAAAATCTCATAGCATACTTAGCATAATCAGAGGTCTGTCCAGACTTAACTCCCTGGGTCCTGTCCTTGTAAATTATGAACAGCTTTTTACATTTGTGAAAAATCTAGTCATAATTTTGTGAATTTGAAAGGATCGTCATATTCTGGTTATTGTTTATACATTTTTAAGAAGATATGTGTATGTAAAATATACAGTTTCTTTATGTAAAAGTGACAGTTAGATTTTACTTTTAAATAATTAAATTTGTAAAAGTTTTTTAAGACAAAGAATTTTGTGAAGGGTCCTTTTTTAAGACAAATAATTTTTTTAATGGCCCTGTTTTGAGATGAAAATTTTTGTCAAGGGTCCAGTTTTGAAATGGAAAATATTGCGAAGGGTTCTTTAAAGGGACCCAATTTCTTCCTAAACAGATCCCTAATAATTTACTAATTAACATAATAAAAAAGGTGGGAGTGGGCGATATTTTAGTGCAACCGGTCCCTGTGTAAGAGATTAAAAACATATTAATCTATAATTAAAAGCCTCAACATTATTAATCACCCACTACGGGCGAAAAAAAAAAAACTCGCTTTGCGAACGTTTTTGCTACAAGTCATAAGATAATGTAATATATGTTTAAATAACTCTGTATATCTATAAAATTTAGATAAACACCTCATAAAAATCTTATTTAGTTTGAAATATACTTGCTGCATTCATAATTATGCGGAATGTAATTCAAATTGTGGAAAGGAAATACAATTTGCAATATACATAATTCAAGTTTTAAAATGAAATCTAAAAGGTATATTACACGAGATTAAAAAAAGAAAAAAATCCCTGACGGCTCGACCTACAGGCACAGGTAGATTTCGAAGATGCAGACCGTGGGGCGCCTGTTTGTTGGGAATTACGGAAGAAATGACCTTTTTGCCATGATACGGCAGGATGGGAACCGCCCACTTCGAAACCTAACTTGTTTGCAGGCGGAGCCGGCAGGGATTTTTTTGTGCTATAAGGGTTGGTTTGATAAAAAATTTGTCAATATAAAAGTTGTAGATAATATTAAGAGGATTAATAATACATTTATACGGATTTGATATCTTGTGAATTGACGGAGTTATGATTTTTTTTCTTCTACCCCCCCCCCCTTCCCTTTTCCCTTCTCTCCCCCTTAGGGCCATTTTTAATGATATCTAAAATCTGTCATACATAAATTTTCGGCCCTTTTCCTAGAAGTAATAATAACTTTACACGGATTCGATACGTATCATAATTAAGTAATTATGGGTTTTTTTCTGTTTTTACAAAAAGCCCCCCCCCCCCATGTTCGATTTTACCCATTAACGAACTTAAACGAGATTTTCTGCCCCTTGTTTTTATGTATCTGTTTGGAAGAGATTTATGCAGAATTTTTCCAGTTATTGTGTCCATAAAAAAGTGACATAGATAGATAGATAGATAGATAAAGTTTTGAACTGGGAGTGTTTTTGTGTTCTGGGAGTCATGATCGGCGTTGATCTGCAAAATTTTTTCAAAAATTCCAACTTAGGTGAGAATGTAATAGGTAGTATTTCTTACGAAATCTACCTAAAAGGAGCGAGTGGGCGGAGGGAAGGTGTCATATGACTACGAATATTTAATTTATATAGAAAATATTTATTTAATTTTAAGTCTAATGAAAAAGGCATAAGAACAATTCATATTCACTGAAAAGTAGAAAAAAAAGGGGGGAGGGGGAGAAGGAAATGTCACATGACTACGAAGATTTAATTTCAAATTCAAGTTACAATAAAAAAATGCGTTACAGCAATTCAGATTAACTGAACAGTAAAAAAAATAAATGTATAATTTACATTATTTACAAATTAGCAATAAAATCTTTGCTGTATGGTCATAAGAAAATGTAGTATATATTTAAACAACAATGTATATTTACAGAATTTAGATAAATACCTCATATTTTTTTTATTAAATTTGGTGTATTCTCCTTTATTTCATCAAAATATTTAAATTCTAACCTAAAATCCATATCCCATCTAATCTCCCTAGTCTCATCATTAATTAATATTTTAAAATTATTTCTTAATTAATATTTATAAATAATATTTATCATTGACTTCTAAATTCCCGCAAACCTAACTTCGGAAAAAAAAAATAAATAAAAATAAATCAATCATTTGAGGGGGAAAAAAAAAAAAAGTCTGCATTTAAATAGGTATAAAACACACGTTCACATCTCGCGTAAATAAACAAACCACGCGTGACTTTGGAAATGATTGGTCGAAACTGGTAAGCTCAAAGCAGGGAGATTGAACGTCGGTCGAAAAATCCGAAAGCAGGGCAGAATTGCAAACTGTCAAATCTCGTTATGAATTACGGGATCGGTTGGTTCCGAGTCGGTTTGTTTCGTTAAGGGCAGAATACTGCCACATATCTGTAACGTTGGAGTCCGGTCCATCTCTTCTAGGTTCATAGTTAGAAGCATGAACCTATATACCTGGACTTCTAACGGCCTTTCCAAGAAGGGAATCGTTCCTCGAAAAAAGCCTCAAATAGGTGGCGCATGTGAAGATGGTTTCTGCCTACGTCACTAAATTCGTCTCGAGGCTAACGAAAAAGGCAGGCTACCGCGGTGCATTCCACTTATCTTTTTTTACAGACCGCTCCCACACAGCACATATGTAGATATTTCGTCCATTTTGAGCTTTTTGCGTCCAAAATACATCCATGTACGTCAAACCGATGTCCATTCTAAACGTAAATTGGATTGTTCAATACATGGCATCCATAGAACGTTCATATACCAACATAATATAGATAAACATAATATGGAGATAAAGATGACGTCCACTCTACGACGTAAACTGGATTATTGAATAATTTACATCCAGAATGCATTTATATCTCAACAATTTATAGACTAACAAAATATGGAGGTGAATTCGATCTAAAATATACTACTTGCGATACACTTTTTTTTGTGGCAACATGAACTTGGTTGTTGTTAGAAACGCTAGACGACGACGCCATTAAGCCGATCTTCATTTGACTGTGATTATTTTATTTTATTTCATCTATAACAGATATTTTTAACTGATTGTTAATTTTATAAAATATTATTGTAAAGAAATTACAGTTGAATCAGGATGCAGATATGTTTATTGTAATCAAGTTAGGCTAAACAACAACGGCTGATGTTTATTTTTGAAATTTTCTTTGGGATTATTTATTCGAGCCGGATTGGATGTGAGTAAGTACTTTGATTTCTTTCAGTTATTTATTTAATATTCTATTTCAGTGCATTTTCTAATAATTGCGATTTTTAACTTTATCTTAAAAAACTTGACTGATCATAACCAGGGTTGGCAAAAACCCGGGTTTTTTCAGAAAAAACCCAACCCAGTGGGTTTTTGGGGTTTTTCGGGGTTTTTTCAGGGTTTTGAGGATTTTTCTTCTTGCCGTTCTTTGTTTGTTTGTTTTGTAACAACTATATAATTAATGGGATGAAGTTTTAAAAAATAAATGTTAATACTTTAATAATTTTTATTTAATATATTATTTAATTATAATTATTTAGAATTTTTATTTAATATATTATTTAATTATAATTATTTAGAATTTTTATTTAATATATTATTTAATTATAATTATTTAGAATTTTTATTCAATATTAAAAATAGTTTAAAAATTAATGATTTTAAAGACATTTTATGACTGAATTGAAAGAAATTTTTTAAAGTCAAAATAATTAAATTAATAGTCTAAAATTTTGTTTATTTCTCTTTTATAGATAAAAATTAGATTTAAACAGTGAATCATTTACTTTTGTTTTATTAAAATTTTCTTATGTAGTAGAATTTTATCAAATGTTTGGAATTATTGTCCTACTAGGGGGGGGGGGGGGATGAATTCACTTTTAAACCATCTAAATTGTAAGCTTAAATTCCTAAATCTTCCAGAGATCTTGATGTATGGGAGGGGGGAAAGGGGGGGGGGGTTGCATCTCAATAGCACAGAATAGCTGCATGTTGTGTCATAGTCTGCGATCGCCCATCCTTCTGCTTTTGGCGAAATTAGATAAGGAGGGGGGGGGGGGGAGGTATAAACAATAGAACTATCTCAAGAATAAGAAATCATTATTTTTAAAGCATTATTAATTATTTAACAAAGAACTTTATATTACATTATATTTTAAATACTATATTTACGTAAGAATATTTTATAATTGAATTTGTTTGGATCATCAATACTTTAATTGGAAAATGAAAAAAATACACTCCAGTGTATCTTTCTTTTGTTTTATTGATGGATTTTTATCAGGTCAATTTTCTTTTCCCCAGCTGGCTGCTGATGACTGAGATTTAATTAAAGTTTTAAACTGAAAATAGAAATAATAATAATTAAACCAAGAACTAAACGATACTTTTTTCTTTTCCTTACTTATTTAAAAAAAAAAAAAAAAAAACTTTTAACTATCCGATTGTGTTTAAATTTTCAGCAAATTCAAATAATAATAAATTAGGCAGCTTACCAAATTTCTATTAAAATACAATAAGTTTTCAGAAAATTAGAATCCCCCCCCCCCCCTCCCAAAAAAAAAAACAAAAAAAAAAACTACTATCACTATCTTAATCTTGCATCTGATAATGAATGTTCTTAGCTATGCAGAAGAGATTCATTATTATGGTGGGTTGTGCTGCACTATAATACTATTTCACTAAAGAAAGTGAAATGAATCAATGATCTACCCTTTATGTTTTGTTCAACTTAATTTAGTTTTATGCTTAATATATTTTGAATCATACTAAAATACCTGTGCCTCTAATTTTTAAGAATTGATTGAACCCCCCACTGTTTTCGTCATATTGACAAATAACCCTGATTTTTAATTGTTTATATAATTTTACATGTATTTTTTTTAAGATAATTATTTTCTCTGTGAATTTTCCAAGTTTGTTTCAGATACAGCAATTATGCCCATTTAGAATTTTCTGAAAACTATATCTGTGACACATAAAATGTATATTATGTTTGGTTTAAATTGATATATTTATTATTAGTTAGATAAGTGGAATTTTAAATAAAGATTTTGATAAAACCCACTTGGGTTTTTTTCAAGGGTTTTTTCAAGTGGGTTTTTTCGAAAAAACCCACCCGGGTTTTTTCGGGTTGGGCAAAATCAAGCCAACACTTTCATAACGATCTCTGTACTTCACTGGTTGCTTCACTGTTCATACTCATTACATATTACATGGTTAATCATCAGTTTTAAGTTTTAAAATTTTCGGAGAATCAATTTAAATTTTGTATAATAAAATATTACAAAGATTCTGGATTGTATTTAGTTTCTTATTCTTCCCCTTCCCCCACACCCCTACTCCTACACTTTATTTAATACGAATAGTACTACCAAAAAAAAAAAAAAAAAAAAAAAAGTCTGATTTGAAAAAACTTTTTGAAGTATTTTTTTGGTTTGGCAAAAATAAAGTTCATAATTATCAGTATATTTTGGAGTTAAAACAGCGATAGAATGGTTATTTTCATTTATTAAAAAAGTATCAATACTAAAAGTAGGAAATTTTCCATTAGAATTATAGATTTATAAAGTTTTATTCAAATTGTGATTTAGATGTGTTTATTTTACAAGTATATAGACTTATCTTACAGCATAGGTCATCTGTTTAAATGTATTAACTAATAAAATAAAAATTTTGATTTTTTTTTTTTTTTTTTTCAAAAGCATTTATTTATTATTATTACTTTTTTTTGAAAAACCTTCATTATAAAAAATGGTACTTTTTGATTAGCTGGGCTCCAGTGATATATGTATATAATAAATACATATATATATGTATACAGGGGTGGATCCAGGCAAAATTTGGGGCCTATTTAAGGCCCTTTCACAAAAATCAATTTGATAAAATGGAGCCCTTCACAAAATTCCTTTTACTAAAATAGGTCCTTTCACAAAATTCTGTTCCATAAAAACTTACCATTTATTTATTTATTATTTTTTGACGTTTTAAAATGTGTAATTTGTAAACAAACAAGCTCACCAGAGAAGAAAACTTCAGCAAAAGGATTTAAAAAAAAAATTTTTTTGTTTATAAATGCTTAGTTCGAATTTGAGTATAACTGGATTTCAACTTTCGTTACAAAATGTTATTTTTCACAAAAATATAATAAATTTCTCAAAAATAACCTTCACTTTTCACAAAATAGGCCCCAAGAAAAAAAACTTGCATCGACCCCTGGTATATATATAGTATATGTGTGTATATATTATATATATATCACTGGCGCCCGGCTAACCGAAAAGTACCAAAAAAATTATAGAATGCTCTCTGCGGAAGATTATTCCATTTAATTGTATATTTATAAAGTTTTAGGCAAATACTGATATATATTGTTGCAGTGGTGAAAAGCCGTAAAAAAAAAAAAGAAGTGAAACTGCAGTAGACTCTAGTTTTCTTATAGTTTGTAGTATAACATGCATCTTTTTTTTTTTTTTTTTAGAGAAAATATTTAGCGAGTAATGTAATTAAAAAAAAAACTAGTTTCTAGGGAGCACAAATTTTATTTTTGACGTTACTTCCAGCAATAAATAAAATCTCAACTAATAAACAGTATACTAATAAAGAAAGAGATTAGTGTATGGTGGATCTTCTGGTGCCTGGAAAGAAGTTTGATTGCTCTCAGTAGATCACAAGTGTGTAGTTTTATTGCATAATAAACAACTACCATGAGTGATCTTCTGCAAGCAAGTGGAATTTGATGCCTTTGGACTAGACTCTACTTTTGGAAGGATTGGAGATTCATCTTTGCCTCGAACAACCACATTTTTAAAATCTGCAATACAATAGGAGTCCCAATGCTATGCCGAAAGAGGAGACTGAAGTAAGTTTATTGAAGTAACATCAAAAATAATATTGATGCTCCCTACAAACTAGTCTTTTTTTTTAATTACATTACTTGCTAAATTAGGTTTACCAAAAAATAGCATGCTACACTACAAACTATGCGAACACAATAAAAAATATACAAGTACAAAAATTATTTGAAAATAATTTTAAATGACCATCATGCAATAATTCACTTATTTTTTATTCTGTTACTGAAATGATAGCAATGTATGCGATAGATCTGAATACGCCGCTGAAGTCGTGACGTCATCAATATGGCGCTGGGCATAAACAGACTGAAGTGCTCATTGAAATAACATGGACGTAAAAAATAAAATCTTCTAGGAATAATAATTTTCATATATAAGAACTTTCAGGCACTATTCTGCAAAGTTTAAAGTACGCTTTTCATTATGAATTCCCCAAACTTCTGATTTTGTGATTTAAATTTGATCAATTTATTAAAAACTCATTAGCTTAACTCCGGTTTGGCAAACATCATGGTTGTTTACATAGGCTGAATTGGTGATATTTACATTCATGTCTGTCAAGATATCTCTGTCTTTCTCTACTTATAAGCAAAACTTTTATTTAATTTAAATTAATAATTTCACTAATTTTATATTTAAAAAAATTATTAAAGATATTTTATAATTTATAAATTATTATAATACATAAATTATAAATAATATTTAAATAAATATAAAATATAACATATTAAATTATAATACTAAAATTATATACTACACTAAATTAAATATTAAATCAATTTAAACATATTAAATTATTTATATATTACATTAAATTTATATTATGAATTATTAATACTAATAATAAGTAATTATTTATCATTTTAAATGATTAATAAATATAATTGATATTAATAAATAATATAAAATTAATTATTAATAATTTTAATTCATAATTATTTAATTATATATATAATTATTAATTAAAAATATTAATTAATTATATAGGTAATTAATTTAATTATATTAATTACATACATATTTAATTAAATAATAATTATTAATAATTAATTTTATATTATATATTAATATCAATTATATTTATTAATCATTTAAAATGATAAATAATTATTTATTATTAGTATTAATTATTCATAATATTAACTTAATGTAATATATATTTAATTTAATATGTTTAGATTACTATTATTATATTATAGATTATATTATAATTTTATATTATATTATTATTGATATTTATAATTATATTAATAGATTTATATTTAATATAAATTAATAACATAAATAATAATATTATTACAAATTATAAATTATCATAGTAACATAATTTAATTATTATTAATTAAAAATAATTATAATATAATAATATGAACTAAAATATTAATTATTTATTAATTATATTTAATAGTAAAAACTATAGTTAATATTAATAATAATAAAATATTTATAATTATAATTAGTATTAATCTTAATAAATAATTAATATTGTATTTATAAATAATATCATAATGAATATTAAATTAATAATATAATATATTAAATTAAAATACTAAATTTTAATACATTAAATATATAAAGTATTATAATATGTAAATTATTAAGAATAATCTAATAATTTTTTTATTTTAATATGATTTTCTCTTTACTTATAATTAAAACATCAAATTACTTATAAGTAAAGAGAGAGAAATACATCGTGACAGACCCGATTCAGACGATGTAAACAACTGCCATGTTTGTCTAACCGGAGTTAAGCTAATAACTTTTGCTGAATTCATAATGAAAAGCGTACCTTAAACTTTGCAGAATAGTGCCTGAAAGTTTTTAAATCGGAAAATTATTATTCCTAGAAGATTTTATTTTTTACGTCCATGTTATTTCAATGGGCACTTTGATCTGTTTATGCCCAGCGCCATGTTGAAACGTCACACTTCAGCGGCGTATAATATAAGGAACATTCATTTAATTTCAGATTAATTTAGTGTTAATTATTGAATGTATTAGAAATATAATGTTAAAATAAATTATATTAAGCCAATGTCTATAAAAATTAGCAAAATTTCAAATGTTTAAATTGAAGTTTATTTATAAATTATGTAAATTAAACTTATTTACTTAAATATATTTTTATATCACGATTTCTGTTAGTTATATTTAGAAAATTTATATGAAAAATTTTGCAAATCGCACTTTTATCAAATTGTTCATTATTAAATAATGAAAGAATATGCTCTTATTTTTATTAATTTGATTTTTGAGCTGATATGATGCATGACAGTAAAATAATGTGACTAAGAGAAATAGTAAAAAATCCTTCATGAATTCAGTGTAAACAAACAATCATACCGTCATTTTACCTACTGTGACATCATGAGAATATTGTCGATAGAGTAAAATTGTATAATATGAAATGAATATTTTTATGTTTGTCTGGGATATAAATAAAATCTGCTGATAAGTTTAAAAAAAGGGCTTTTGTTTGACTAATTTTTAATATGATAATGCATTTAAGGATTTGATGATATTTACCTTTTCTATGACCTATTTTTATTCCTTCAAGAATGTGACTTTCATTATTTATAGTAATAAAAAATTTATAATGTATGCTTTATTTAATATATTTTTCTTGAATTGAATGCACAGATAGTTTTACTATTTTCTATTGCTTTAACCCCCCCCCGTCACCCGTTCCGATATCTCTATCAATGTATGTATCATGTATTCACTATTTTAAAGATTTTCAATCTTAAATTCTTGAGGTGTGAAAGACAGAGAAAATTTGTAAAGTGATAATCAAAAGTTTAAGAATAGCTGATTTAGATTACTTGGTTGATACCAGTTTTTTGAAATAACAATATTCGCCCTATTTAGTGATACATTAAATAAAGCAAAAGTAAGGCGAATTATACTATTTCTGAAATTTGGTAGCAACATTGTGTAATATGGAAAAGGTTCATCTAGAAGGGATTTATAGACATACATATACATCCATATAAGTCTAAGGGACATCTATGTAAGAGCATATTTACATTATATTCCATGTCCATGTACATCTATATACATCCATATTACATAGATATGATGTATATATACATACATAATACATAGATATCATGTCTAGGACATGATGTATATGGACATAGACATCCGTTTAAGTAGATATCATGTCGGGTTTGGATGCCCAACGAACGCTATATGGATGTATACGGAGTGACATCTGATGGTAATATCTACGTAGATACTATATTATATGGAACTCTTGGGATGAATTATGGACATGGTGTATGGATGTACTTTACATTATATGGATGTCATATCTACCAGTTTGTGCTGTGTGGGCTAGAATGACGTGTTACTCTTTTCGTACACCTTTATTGGTGCATTCGAGCATCACGTGACTCCGGCGGTCTGTAAAAAAAGATAAGCGTAAAGAACCGCGGTAGCCTTTCTTTTTCGTTAGCCTCGATTCGTCTGCTTCACCGTTTGACACTGACAGTGACAGCCATGCCATGCATAATTTCCCTGTCCACCGCCGATAGACGATTGCGATTATCATGCTATCTGATTAGTTGTTAAACCGAACGCTTCTTAAGTCATTACTGGTTGAACTTGGTTTCTTATATAATATCTATTAATTTCTATATAATCTAATTAATTTATAACTGTAATATAATAAATATTATAGTAATATAATCTAATTAATTTCTATATAATCTAATCTCTATCTAATCTAATCTAATATTTCTATATAATCTATTAATATATATTAATTTCTTATATTATATCTTCTTATATCTTCATAATCCTCTAAAATACCGGAAATGACTTAAAAAGCGTTTGATTTTACAAATAATCAGAAAACGTAAAAGTCCCAATCGTCGATCGGCGGTGGAGATGGAAATTATGCGACAGGCATGGTTCATGGTGGCGCTAGTGCAGCACGGTTTCTGGCCAGCTGCGCAGAACGGTGCGCGTAGCTGTGCAGCTGCCATTTCGTGCCGAAGTCTCGGCACGATGTTATCACACGGCGTTATACCCTGTTCACATCGGACATTTAAGATATCTTAGACCGCCATTTTTGAGGTGGTACCTCCCCGGAATTGAATACCTGTCCACACCGCCAAACGCATTTAAGATAACTCATTCAGCATCACCGTGTCCAGTGCGCATGCGCATATGTTAAAAGCAAACTCAACAGCCAATCGGCCTCCAGAGCCAATCAGAGTGAGCGGTACTGACTGTATCTAGCAATGGAAAGTTCGAACTCACTAAGTGAGTTTCTGAAACTCACTCAGTGAGTTCAGCGGTCTAAGATATCTTAAGTATCCGATCTGAACGTAGTATTAGAAGTCCTGTATAGAGGTTCATGATGAATGTTCATGATCCGAAGTGTCAATAACAAGGAGTTTAGTTGTATCACAACTACTGCTGCAAGTACATTTTTGCATTTTAACACGTATCCTATAAATAAAACATTTGGAGGTCAGGGTACTTCCACTACCTGTTTGTAGTGTGTGACCTCCAACCTGACGTCAATTGCAACTGCCCCGAGGCTAACGAAAAAGAAAGGCTACCGCGGTACTTTATGCGTATCTTTTTTTACAGACCGGCGGAATCACGTGATGCTCGGATCCACCAATACAGGTGTACGAAAAGAGCACACGTCACTCTCGCGGTCTGTAAAGAAAGATATGCAGAATGCACTGCGGTAGCCCGTCTTTTTCGTTAGCCTCGCAACTGCCCTAGGGAATCGCAAGGGACGGGTAAATTCCGTTTTTGTCTTTCTTTTAAATCATTCGTTCGTTTTCAGAGGGTTTAATGTATTATTTGTTCTAAATAAAGTGATAATGCTAATATAACGTAAAATTTTGATCTGACGGAAAATCTGGCTGATTTGCAAATGAAATTGGCTGAATCTTGTGGAATTTTTTAATTTTTTGGACGGTTTGTCAGATTCTTCTCTCACCAATATGGCAACACTATGTTCGAAAAACAAAAACAAACCCGCGCGATTCAGCCGCTAGACACGCGTTATCCTTTCATTATTGAGTGCTCATCTGTATGTTTCAAAGCCAAGAAGTCTGAAAAAAAGGAAGTGAAAGATTTGATCTGTAACCATTCAGTCTGGCAGCCCGTTCCCATGTGCAGCGTAATTATTTCTGGTAAGGTTATTTTATTTTGCATCAGGACCCTGCGATGCTGGAATTGAGGGGACCCCAAATTTATATTACCATCCACGGTTTTATTTATTAGCAAAACCCGTGGCTTTGCTCGCATAATTGTAGAAAAATGCCAAGTGCTGTCCGTGGGCCTATTTTCATTAGAAGAAATTTGACTGACACAGATAATTAAAAAAGGTACTTTTCGGTTAGCCGGGCGCCAGTGATATATATACATGTATATATATATATGCACAAACACACACATACACATATCTACGTATACATATAGATACATACACATATATGTATGTATATACATATGTATTTATATATGTACATATATCCAAGGCCGTAGCCAGAGAAATATTTCGGAGGGGGATTTGGTGCCCATAATTTTATTCTTCTCTTATTTTAGATTTGTTTTTTACTAAATGAATAGAGGCGGGTTTTAAAAACCTTATTACGCTTTATTGCGAATTCAAATAATTCAGTTTAATAGAACTAGAGAAGAAAATTTAAGACTTTTTCACTGAAGGGCAATTCCATGGTTACTCTTGTTACATTTATGGTGGTGGTTTAACATAGAAATGCATTATTTTTTATGCCTTTTTTTTAAATGCACAGAACTTTTTGTTGAATAATAAAGAAAAATGTCTACTTTTTGTATTTGTGCAAGAAAAACATGATAAACTTTATTAGTTTTATAGACTGGGTCATCTAAAGTATGGTTACTCTTGTTACCTGAAAAAGACATACATTTTTTATCACTCTACATTAATGATTATTTTATCTAAACTACACAATAAAATCTTCAAATTTAAAATTATTTCAAAAAAGGAATGATTACTTATTAAATGAAAACCATCTACAAGTTTTAAATTCTAATATATTATTTAAAATTGAAAAAAAAGCAGGTTACTCTTGTTACAAAAAAATGGTTACTCTTGTTACATTCCCGTCTAAAGATTTGGTAAAAAAGTAAAAGACACAATTTGGTAAAAGACACATCATGAGTGCAAATAACTATATAAAGATGCATTTATTAAATTTTATCAAAGAAAAAATGATTTCTAGAGTTTACAAGTGATGGGAAACTCAATTTTTTTACAATATTCTCTTTTTTGTAAAAAAATTTATCAGGATTTTTAGGCCATTTCCAATTTTTGCCTGCAGGAATCATCACATTTACAGAATAAGAGTCATTTATTTTGCTTATAACTTCACCCGGATAAAATTTTCCATCATACTCTACTAATACCCATTCTCCTGTCATGTAATCATCTTCCTGGCTTGCTATGTTTGGGGCATCATTCTTTGTTACTATAGAACCTATGGATTTTCCATTTATTATTGAGAAAAAGTGCATTTTGCCTATGCCTTTAATTGGCAAATTTTCAGTAAAAATAGATTTACAATCTAAAAGCATATTTCTTTTTTCAATAATGTCAGGTTCTATATCACCTCAATCTTTGATGATTCACTTGCTTTCGCAAAATCAGAAGCATTGCGTACCATACATCATTTGTTTTTTGTATTGCTCCAAACAACACGCTTTACTGTAGCTCCTATTCCATCGACTGGTCCTTTACCATGCGATATGGCAAAAAAATTCCATTTATAATCACATTATGTTTTCTCTCTGAATGAAGTAGCGATGACATCACATACTAATTTTTTAATTGTGATGTGGGCCCATCAGACCACATCTATAAATTTAACATGGCTTGGGATTTTCTCCAAAAGTATATCTATATATGCAATCACAGTTTCTTTACTGTGGGTTAATTCAACCAATACTAAAACTAATGGATGTATTTTACCATCATAATAAAGTGCTGATGTGAATAGACTCACCTGGGACTGGTCCCAGTGAGCAGACTGTATCTCATCCTGGAACACACATTTATAATTTTCGGAAAAATCAACTTGTACAAGTGCTTGCTTCCTGTCAAAGTCTTCTGATAAAGCTTTTTCCCTTGCAGCATTATACTTTACAGCCTGATTTCTTTTTATATAGCAATGTTCCATGAATGTTGGAAGTAGAGAATATATATAATCACATATATCTTTGGTTGTTCCTTCTTGAAGAACTTTCTCTATTCTCTCTTTTCCATCCATCTTTCCATACATACCATGAAACAGAATCATCTTCTGATAAATTGAACTTGTCTAAGAAAGTCTTTTCGAAATTACATTCATCACACTTTTTTAAACAGCAATTTTCTGTTGCTATGTCACAGATCATAATTAATTAAAATATTTATTATAAGAAAAAAAAAAAAAAAATCCTGACATTCTAGAACAATCACATGTTAATTTATAACTTAATTTATGCTGAGTTGAGTTGTTAATGTGCCAGACTGTTTAACTATTTACAATAACTTCAAGTTTCATCTAGCTATTAAAGATAGTGTTGAAATGATGAAAAAAGTGATTTAAAATCACTCAATAAATTAAGCAAGTTGTGGTTACTCTTGTTACAAAAAATCTAAAGTTACTCTTGTTACAAAATTAAATTTAGAGTAATAAATCATAATTTTGATAAATTAATTTCATATTGTTGAAAAGTGCATAAATACAGATAAGCAACATATCTGTATGGATAATTTTGATTTAAATTTATTTTTTTCTCCTTAGGATAAACTTTTATATGTTTTTGGTTACTCTTGTTACATGTCAAAGAACAAATTTAATTAACCTTTTTAATTAAAATATTTTACATGTATATTTATTTTTTAAATATTAACTAATAAAAAGATACTTACTACTACTGTAAAAAATAAAACTGTAATGAAACAAACAAAACTATTATGAGTAATTGGCATTTGGAATAATATGAAATTCGTCAATTTTTGCTGTTAATTTTTTTTTTTTTTACTTTGCAACCCATTTACAAAAAAAATACACCTAAATATAGAAAAATTTCTTAATTTTATTTTTCTTTGGACTTTTTACTAAAAAAAGATATATAATACACCTATGTCTTAAGAAGAAAAAAAAACATTCATGATGTCCTATTTTGCATGGAATTGCCCTGAAAATAAAATTATAATCTCATTTAGATACTTATTCGGCGACGTATTAAGACGTTACTGTCAATCAAATTAATGTTGAAATTTTGTACATATGTTTTTAAATATTTTGTCGCCAAAAATGTCAGCATTCGTCGGAACAACTAAGTTTGTAGTTAATTTCATAACTTTCATTGCATTATTCAATAATTTGGGCTAAACAAGTCGTATCCGATTGTTGTAGTCATTTTATTTTGACATTCTGCTTTTACAGAGTTGCATTCCAGAAAACTCGAATGAATTTCAAAGATTTAAAGAAATTGCATTTATTTTTTCGACATACTAACGGAATCAAAAAATAAAGTTATGCTAGTTTATAGAATTTTGATTTTTGAATGTTGTCTGCAGTTGAATATTGATTCTTGACCGATAGTTAATAGCATATTTATAGTCATCCTGGCTGAAATTTCAAAGGGGATCAAACCCTGATGATCCCCCCATTGGCTACGGCCTTGCATATATCACTGGCACCCGGCTAACCGAAAAGTACCTTAAAAAATTACTAATTAAGCCACATTTTGAGTAAACTTCCTTCTTATACTGCATTAGGCGAACATGAGGCTTGAATGAGAATAGCAAGAATTAATTTTAAATAATGGTAATTTAGAATATATTTTAATGGATTTTCGTTCATTTCATTTTTTATTTAGAAATTTTTAGAAACGGTTCTAAGTGAGTATTTACATCTTCATGGTAAGCATTATGCCAAATTCCAATCTAGTTAAGCAAATTTCTGTAATAACTATATTGCATAAATTGCAATTTTAGAACTTTTTTCTTTTTGCGCACATTAAGATTTCTAAATTTTTAAAAACTGTTCTGTGGATGAATTTGTCTCTAATATAACAGCCATCTAAAATTTCAAGTTTTTATCCCTAATAATTTCAGATGAATCATAGTTCAGAAGGTCTTTAGACCTTTTCCAGCTCATTTCACTATTTTAAATTCAGATTTTTTTACAAAACCATTCTTAGTGAGCACTGAAATTTTTAAAATAACCACCATGCCAAATTTCAACTTTCTAGATTAGCAGCATCACAATTTTAGCAAGTTTTTTGCTTTTGCACCTTTTTTTAAATTTGAATTTTGTAAAAGCATTTGCGTCTTAAAAATAATAGGCATGTCATATTTTAAGTTTCAGTACTTTTCGGTTAGCCGGGCGCCAGTGATATATGTACATATATAAATATATATGTGTATGTATGTACATACATATATGTCTATATATGGGTATGTATATATATGTGTACGTATATATGTGGGTGTGTGTATATATATATATACATGTATTAGGGTTGGGCAATTTGCCGGCAAAATGGTATTTTTGCCAGGACAGTGGCAAAAACTGGAAAAAACCTGGTAAAAACCGGCAAAAATTGGCAAAAACTGGCAAAAAAGGCTGGATTTAATAAATATAATAAAATAATATAATTTTGTATATATTATAATTGAGACTTAAATCAGAATATTAATTACATATTTCACTAATATTAATTTGATTAATTAAAATAATTTTCACTGGTAGTATGAATAAAAAAATATCAATAATCAATCATAATCAATTTTGTAGATAAATTTATGTGATGGTGACAGGTAAAAACTTTTTACTTTTCTCAAATTAATGTAGTAATGTTGCCTTTAAAATGGATATATATTTAAAAAAATTTAAATCAACAGTTTCTACATTTAAAAAATCTATAATAAAAAACAATATTAATGCATTTAAACATTTGCCAAATTAATCTTCATTTTATCTTTATTTGAGCCTTTAGGTATAACTTTTACAAACTTTATAGAAGTAAACGGTACTACTTGTTTATCACGTCGACCAATTTCACCAAACTATTCACCAAATTATACAAATGAAAAAATATTGCCATTCTAAAATTTTAAGTTGGAAAAATGAATGAATTTCAATTTTTAAAAAAAATCTAAATTATAGGGTTACTTTAATGATAAAGTTCACTCATGACGTAACGACATACCAAATATAAAATTTGATTTATCCAGATTATTTCTGTCAAAATAATACTAAGAATACAGTTTATGTGTTTAAATGCAGAATTATTAAATTAAACCATAAGCAAACAGATATTTTTAAGATATTGAATTTGTGAATTAATTGTAAGTATTTTAAATGTAATAATCGAATTTATTAAGGAACATAGTAAACATCAATGATAACAGAAGATTGTAAAGAATTCAATCCTCTTTATTTAGTCAAAAAACATAGAAAAAAAACTATAAAATATATGTAAACATTAGATATGGGCTTGAAGCAAATATAGAAAAATAAAAATATTTTGTGGACAAAAATTGGTGACACCAGTTGAAACTAATCTGTTATAATTTTTCTTCCTTTAATATCATGAGGTAATCATTTATTGACATGATTTTCATTTTAAATAATGAAAGAAAAAACAAATTAGTAAAACCTCAATAAAAATACAAAAATAAATTAAAATTCACATGATGACATAACAAACACATGTAACGTGTTTAATATCAAGTGAAAATGACATTTACAATGATCCATAATTGGCATTTAATCTTATAGTTTGGCGATAGTTAAGAGAGGGGAGGGTACAATGATTTTATTAGGTAATTTTTCTTGCAATTTTTCCCATTGTCATTATACCTGCTACAGACTTGAATCTTGATTTGATCATAGGAAATGAGAATGAATTATCTTGCAAAAGGTTTTGTTTCTATTGTTTTTAAATTTAACTTCAAATAACTGTTGTTCTCATAGCATAGCCAAATTGGCAAGTGCTATTTCTCAGACTATGCTACAAAATTAACTGAAGCATAAGGATTGATTGTTTAATAATTATGAGAGTTTAAACCAAAGCCAGTAAGTTACTTACTAAAAAGTAAAACTGATTACTAAAGTATTTTACTAAAAAATACAATCTACTTAGATTAACTGTTTAAATGATGCATTGAATATTCTAAGGTAAATAAAAAAAATAAAATTACATATTATTAGAGTTGAAATTATTAAAAATTAAAATATATTAATTACATCGCTGTAAATAAAACATATCTATTTTTGCCACTTTGGCAAAAAGTGGCAAAAATGTATTTTTGCCAGGACGGTTTTTACCAGTTTTTTCCATGGTTTTTACCACCTTTGGCAAAAACGTGCCAACCCTAACATGTATGTATATATATATATACATGTATGTATATCACTGGTGCCCGGCTAACCGAAAAGTACCTAAGTTTCTATCCCTAACAATTTAGAATACACCATAATTTATAACCTTTTCTGTTCATCATGGTGGTCACAGACCTTGAAAACATGGAAATATCAGGGAATTTTGTTAACCTGGAAATATCAGAGAAATTCAAACTAGACCTGGAAATTCATTGAAACAAATGTTAATTTGGTACTTTTCGGTTAGCCGGGCGCCAGTGATATATGTACATATATATTATATATACACATATAGATACTATATATATATATTTATACATACATGTGTATATATATATATATATATATATAATATATATATCTCTATCTATCTAAATTGCCGATAGTCGGCCAGATGTAGCTCTTTTGGCTCAACTTCCGCAGCGGTCGCCGAGCTTGGCGACATGCCGCCACATCCGGCTTTGTTTATCTGGTCGTTTTTTTTTCTCCTATCATCGTGGTAACCCCATGCAGGTAGAAAGCGACTGATGATTCGTAATCAATTTTGGGTTCTTCCTCAAATACGGGAAGGAAAGTTTTTGGGGGAAGAATAGGGAATTTTGAGAAATGCGGGAAGGAAAGTTTTTGGGAGGAAGAATAGGGAATTTTGAGAAGCAAAGTACTTTTTATAGGAAAAAATAAATATTTTAATTAATATTATTAAGTATTAATATTAATAACACGCTGTAAAGGGCAAAATAAATATAAATTAATAAATATAATCTACAGAGTTTCCCTCAGGTTTTAAAAAGGGCAGGGTGCTGCTGGTGAAAAAAGGGCACTTTTTGGATTCCTGAGGGCACTTTCCAAATTCTTAAAGGATACTTTTTGTTTTAATTAAAGGCATTCTTTTGGTTTTTAAAACCACTTTTAATATTTAAAGTCAAGGCACTCTTTTCAAGAAAACACTGAGTCAGTTTTTACTATGAAAGCAAATTTTTTAATGCAAAAAGGAGAAAGGACATTTTTTTTACTGATGGGCAAGAAGCGTGCTAATTATGTTTATGTGGGGCAAGAAGGGTGCTATTTTGTAAACCAAAGGGCAGGCAGGGTGCAGCACTCTTCTGAAACTGTCTGGGGGGAAACTCTGTAATCTATATTTGAATATTAAAAGACGCGTTGTAGGTAGAAGTATTTCGGGCTCTGATTGAAATATATCTGGTTTGGGTCAGGTTGCGGGGCGAAACACATCAAAGGAATGTGTATCATTAAAAAATTTTTAAACTATTTCAAACACGAAAGTTTTCAGTTTTTTCAATTAAATAAATTTTTGAAAAGTCATTTTGGCTGTTTCTGAAATTGATGAAAAAACGGTAAAAACCTGAAATTTTTTATGACGTGGTGGTGGAGGAGGAGTGGTGTTAATAGTAATAAAAAAATAATAATGTAAGCGCTTAAAAATTGATTTTAAGATGTGTAACAGAATAAATAATAACTGTGTGTTCATCGTTTATCTAGTGTTTCCATTTTCAGCAAATACTCTCAAATATAAATCAAGGATGGGGGGGGGGGGAGCTAAAATGAGGATAAAGTAATATTATATATTAAAAAAATCTTCTTTAAAAGCACTAAACTAAAATGCATTAATTTTTAATTGTCTTTTGTGCATCTACCGCAGCAAATTTCGTCATATCTGTTTTTTAACATTTTCCAAAAGACTCAAAAAATATTTATATCTTCACTTTGACTGGCCGTTTGGCCGTTCGTTCATACTATAACTCTCGTAAATATACTCTGATTGCCATGTAATTTTTATATGTTATTGATGTTTACTATAGCACGAGCAAACGGAAGTTTCTAGCATTTATAGTTCGTTTACAGAGACAGTCAAAAGTATTCTGTTACATTTAGGTTAATGGGAAAAAGTCGTTTCAAGAGCATTTTCATGATGTTACACAATTTTAAACATAATGAAATTCATATGCATTTATGAAGTGCAGTGAAACATGCTTTCTGGAGCATGTGGGGTGTAATTTATACGATCAGAAAATATAATTATCTTTCATAATGGTTTTCAGTGAAAAAAGGATATAATATCTACCCGAATCCAAAATGAAAGGAAGTTAATTCATGTTTTAATGCAATTATGAGAAGTCAGGGTATGATACAGATTTATTTTCTCTTGGGGTCCATTTGATGAAAATATAAAATTTTGTAACGAAAGATCAATAGTGACTTTTTAAAGTTGTACTGCTAAAAATTTCCCTTCGAGTGCGATTTTTTTTTTTTTTTTTTTTTTTTTTCCAAATTACACATTTTAAAACCTTACAAAATAAAAATAATTAATGGAATTTTATGCTGGGGAATATTTTATTAAGAATGTAGTTTTACATGTTTTTGGTAAAGGCAGAAGATCTTTCAAAAAATTCTGTCAAAGTGGGTGTTTTGAACCGAATTTCCAATGCGGCAGCGCATAAAAAGGGAAAAAATTGCACTCACGTGACAAGACTCGTTTATTATGCGGTGAGTAACCTATTTGTCAAAAGAAAAAAAAAATGGAAAAAGCTATACGATTCCACATCATTTCAATACAATAGTCAGACCTGCGAATTTTATGTCTATACATTTAAAAAAATCCCTGACGGCTCGGCCTACAGGCACAGGTAGATTTCGAAGACGCAGAACGTGGGGCGCCTGTTTGTTGGGAATTGTGGAAGAAATGATCTTTTTGCCATGATGCGGCAGTTGGAACCGCCTACTTCGAAACCTAACTTGTTTGCAAGTGGAGCCAGCAGGAATTTTTTTTTTTTTTTTTTTTTTTTTTGCTATAAGAGTTGGTCCTATAAAAAACTTGTCAATATAAAAGTTTTAGATAATATTAAGAGGATTTATAATAAATTTAAGCGGATTTGATATCTTGTGAATTGATGAAATTATGAATTTTTTCTTCTAAAACACCCCTTCCTCCCCCCCCCCCCCCTTGGGGCCATTTTTAATTATATCAAAAATCTGTTGTACATACATTTTCGGCCCTTTTCCTAGAAGTAATAAGAACTTTAAACGGATTCGATACGTAGCATAAATAAGAAATTATTTATTTTTTTCTGTTTTCACAAAAAGCCCCCCCATCCTCCCTCCCCCCCCTTTTTCGATTTTGCCCATTAACGAACTTGACCGAGATTTTATGCCCCTTGATTTTATGTATCAGTTTCGAAGAGATTTGTGCAGAATTATTGCAGTTATTGTGTCCATAAAAAAGTGACATAGATAGATAGATATATAAAGTTTTGAACTGGGGGTGGTTTTGGGTTCTGGGAGTTATAATCGGCGTAGATCTGCAAAAATTTTTCAAAAATTCCAACTTTGGTGAGAATAGGTAGTATTTCTTACGAAATCTACCTAAAATGAGTCGGAAAATATGTCAAAAAGTTTTCAGATGTTGAGCAGGGAATTTGAGAACCACCTTAAAAATAATTATGGGAAGGGGTTCTAAAATATGCCACAATTTTTCCCTGTATCGAGCCCTGGAAAAGTTATCTACAATTATATCTCTAAAACGAATTTTATCTTTCTGTAGAAAATGTTGGTTGTATTTGGGAGTGTCCTTTATTGATGTATTATTGTACCTGGATTTTTTAAAATAAAAAAAATATTTGAGATATTCTTTTGAAAATTCGTGTTAAATCCGCAAAAAGAAAGATAGATCAACCCAACCCGCAACGAAAAATATAGCGTCAACCCGACTCGAACCATTTTTTTTGTTCCGTGCAATTTTACCAGCATTCAAACAAGATGAATTGCATAAAATACTATACCAGGGCTGCCATTCCAAAAATTATTCAAAATAGTTGCTTTAGTAGCCTTTGAAGCCAAAAATAGTCGCATATCATGGCCGATTTAGTAGCAAAATAGCTGCATTTAAAGTATTATCCAAATTAGTCACAGTTGATCAGGGTAGATAATGATTTCCCTTTTACAAATTTTCTGACTATTCCCTGATCTTTCCTTAAAAATGTTTAAGTGTTTCTGATTACAACAATACAACATTTTATTACACAATCTGCATAAATTCAGTACTGTTTTTACAACTAATTACTATATAACATTATTAATAATTATTATCTATTTATTATGTAACAAAATTGTTAAAAGTAAATCCATTCTAGTTTTCATGACATTTCAGTTTAATTTGCTGCAACTTTTGGATCAACACTTGACATAGCTTTTGTTAATTGTAGATGTAATAGTGTGATATTGCCAGCATTTCATCTTTGCTTTTGTAATGAACTTCAAGAAATCTTTCTTGGAACTTTACCTAAACTGCAGATTTAAGGGATTTTAAATATTTTAGAGAGTTTGAAACTGTGAAATAAGGGAAATTTTTATTTTATGTGTATATTTGCTTAGTTTGAAATGACATTTTTTGTAGAATACTACAACATAGTTAGAGTCCCGATTTAGGATAACACACTACACATTACGAAAATCTATTTGAAAAATTTTTTACAAATGAAAATTTTCAGGAAGGAGGGAATTTAGTACAAAGTATCAAATGCAGCAATTTTTTTTTTTAAATAAAATTAAAATTTTAAATATTTTAAAGAGTGCAGAAGTGAGAGAAAACAGAAATTGGGCATGGGGGAGGTATTTTAGATGATTGATTATTTATTGTTACTACAAAGTAATGAATATAACATACTTTTCTTTTAAATATTTTAAGCCCATATTATAACACAATTAGGCAAGACTTTCTCTAAATAAATATTTTAAACCACTTTCTATACTGTAGGGGGATGGGGAAGAAATGTAAATTTGAGAAGGAGAGGTAGATGATTAATTATTTTAATTTAATGTTGTTAGTTATCAACAAATAGGGCAAAATTATTTTTCTTAAAATAAAGTTTTGAAAATCTGCATGCCAGAGGGGTTGGGCAAAGGGGAGAACCAAAAATTTTGGGAGGAAGGGAGTTTGTAAGCCTGATTATTTATTTATTGCACAAGAGAGAAACAAGTAGGACGGGATAATATTTTAAATATAAAAATACAGATTTTAAATTTCCTTGTATACTATGGGTAGGGGGGAGTAAATTTTGAATTAGAGGGGGGAGGGAATTTATGTCATTGTTATTTATTTATTGTTATTAGAAGCAGTGATCAGTAAGTAGAGCAGATGCCTTTAAAAAAAAAAAAAAAAGATTTAAACAATTTGAAACACAGCGTGAGGGTGAAAGAGTGCAAAGCAGGAAGCAGAAATTTTTTAATGGAAGAGGTTATTTAGATGATTTATTTATTGTTATTAGTGAGCAACAAATACGGCAATTTTATTTTTTTAAATTTCAGAAATAGAACTTTAATGATTTAAAACTACGTATGCTGGGGGGATCAAAGGATATAATTGCTTATTTGCTGACTATAACTATGCTGCAGCAATTAGAACAATTAAAGAGAAAAATGAGTGAAATTGACTCTTGGTCAAGAAAAGTGCTGTTTGGTGGTGGTATCGAACATCTGGAAAAATTGTACTGGGATGGTAAATTTTTTTTATTGTTGTTCCATATTTCCTGCAACATGCATTTGAAAAAGCTAGAATAAAATTTTCAAAAAGTCTCCCTTTTCATAAAATAGTTGCCTATTTGTCAAAAATAGTTGCTTTTCAAGCCTTTTTTGCTTAAAAAAGTTGCCTTAGTCTCCTGAAACTGAAAGTAGTAGCAAAAAGTAGCATTTTAGTAGCAAATGGCAGCCCTGCTATACATACAATAGACGTTGCAATAGGTGTAGCAATATTGAAGAAACAGAACGTACAAAGGAAGAAAGATCAGAACAGAATTTCCGATCTTGCAGTCGGTAGTAGCAACAAGTTACCTCTCTTTTCATTTTTCTTTTGCTAACTTAATCCTATAGAGGGAAGGGAGAAGGGACAAATGCTCCTACTCTGAACCCCTGAAAAGAAAACGATCTCGGAACAAATATATTCATCGTTTTTTTTTTTAGCTTGGAATTAAATTAAATTTGAATATCTGAATAAGAAAAATTAAGCACCAATTAAAAAAAATTAAGCACCTTCATTAAAATATAAACAAATTCAAGCACCTTTTTTTCTCTTAAAAATTCAAGGACTTTCAAGCACCGTATGAACCCTGTTATAAGTAGTTTACACATGTTTTATTTTCATATTTCATATTATGCATATCCATGATGGGTATGTATTACGGTGGCTTCCAACGACTAGTTTAATTTGAAATTATTTGGCCAAGTATTGTAAATATGGATTAAAAAGTGTTAAAAGTTTTGCTAGCAAAAACATGAAAACAAAATTGATTTGTTTGAATTATTTTACGTTTCAGATATATTAAAATTAGTATGCTAATAATGTTTAAAGTGGCACCTTAAGTTAATTTTGATGGAATATTTAATGCTAAAGTGGAAATGAAGACCAATTACAGTATCTAGTAACGTATCAAAATGTTCTGGACATAAAAAACTGCTAGTCGCTAATTAAGATCACAATATTTTTAGTTGCACCGGCATTCAAAATTTATCCTATGCAATTGTATGCCTATCTATCTTTTAAAACAGCAAAACCTGTGAAAACGGAATCACTCCAGACTAGTAAGAATGATAGGTTTCCGTCTTAGATGAAATATTTATATGGCATTCTTTCTTTCGAGACAATGAAATTTTGTGTTAAGACAGGATTCATTACATAAAATAATAATAATAATATTAAAATAGAATTTTACAGGCTTTAACTGTATTAGAAATTGAAATGAAAGAGAAATTATATAGTGTCTTTTTCCGGGGTTCAAATTTATAAAGGCACTTTTCTTTCTTAAATTTGATTTCTTAAAAAATCAAAATTTTCTTCCATTGGAATTTTTTGGTTCTGTCGAAGGTTATACGAGTCATTTATCTCTTTGTTCGACAAGACCCACCACCTTCCCAAAGCTATTGCAACTCCATTACTTACTTTTCGGAGTGCAATAGTTTCTTCATTGTATTTGGCTCTTTTCTAAATGTAGAAACCGGAATTCTTGGAATGTCACAAAAGGGTGAAATGCTTCCTGTTCACATTTTAGACAGCACGTGTAAAATTCATGTTGTTTCAGTATGAATGTATAATTAGAATATATTTTGGAAGTGAACACTGAGAAAAAAAATAAAAAGAAAACTGCCCAGTTAAACTGAGGGCATTGAGCTCACAGGCTATTCACACTAATTGTAAATTATACTCTTATTTCAAAGACCTCGAAAAATATAGAAATCAACAATATATTAAGGGGGTCATCTCCCCGTTACCCCTTTCATAGTTAACTAATGAACCCTTTAAACTAATCAGGGACGTCTCTAATTACAATGAATATATACAAAATTTGAAGAAAATCGGATAATTCTGCATGAAAAACCCATTTATCTAAATTAAGGGGGGATTAGCCCCCCCTTTCCCCTTTATACGTAACCAATGAACCCCCAAAACTCTTCAGAGAAGCGCATTATCACAATGAACCTATATACAAAATTTGAAGAAATTCGGATAATTCTGCATGAAAAATTCATTTATCTAAATTAGGGGGGGGGGGGTTATCCCCCCTTTCCCCCTTTATACTTAACCAATGAACCCCCAAAACTATTGACAGAAGCGCATTATCAAAATGAACCTATATACAAAATTTGAAGAAAATGGGATAATTCTGCATGAAAAACCTATTTATCTAAATTATGGGGGGTTAGACCCCCGTTTCCCCTCTTTATGCTTAACCAATGAACCTCCAAAACTAATCAGGGAAGTGCCTTATCACAAGGAACCTGTAAACAAAATTGAAAGTAAAACGGTTAGTTCTATCAAGAGTTATCGCGTTATGTTGCGTACATACATACATACAGAACCGGCGGGCATATAAGCTCTCAGGCTTTGATAGCCTGTGAGCTAAAAATGAAACAAGATATGTCTTTGTATATTCATTATATTAGATGTGGAGGGGGGGGGGGGGGGCGACGTAAAGAGCTTTAACATGCTTCTTCATATTTTCTTCCACATGATTACTTATTAATCTGATGCTAAATTGGAAGTAAAAATATACATTATTGAAATATAACTTACAATTTAAGTAATAAATAACCTATAAAAGCTCATATGTTCTGAATTAGTTACAATTTTTTTTTTTAAATCAAATTTTTAAATCATTTAAATAATCATTGATTTTGAATAATTTAGAAATTGCATGGATCATTTGTAAAAAATATTTTTTTAAGCATTATATGCTTATAAAATAAGATTTTTTTTTTTTAATGTCTAGAAATGTTTCATGCCAACCTTGGCTTTTAGAGCTATTAAATTAAAAAATAAAATAAATTTCAGCCTCCACCATCTCCTTAAAATAGTTTGATTTTTAGGTAGATTTCGTAAGAAATACTACCTATTACATTCTCACATAAGTTGGAAATTTTGAAAAATTTTTGCAGATCTATGCCGATCATGACTCCCAGAACCCAAAACCACCCCCAGTTCAAAACTTTATATATATATATACAGGGGGTGGACAAAATAATACGAACACTCATGAAAAATGGTGAAAAGAGCAATATCTAGAAAAATACATGATGAATTAACCTGAAACTGCAGGTGTGTAAACAGTATAGTATAAGTTATATATTTCCGTGAAGATGTTTTCCCGAAAGCCCATAGGGGACTGTCAACAAATTGAAAAAGGACGAATATCTTTTGGATAACCCTGTAAAAACTAATGTAGCAAAAACGTTCAAACTCGAGATTATTAATAAGTTGCTTATTAAAATATACTGTGTTCATTTTTATGAGGATAGCATGTATACTCATAGAGAAATTAAGGTTTTTATAAAAACAGTCCCAAATTTCGATTAGTTTTTTGCTTATAATTTGCAAAGTTTTTAATATAAAAAAAGTTCTTTTCAGAAAATATGACAAACAACATTGTACTTAATACTCTGCAATCAGAATTAAAAAATAATAAAAATTGGATGAAAAATGAGCAGGTTTACTAAAAAATGTTTCACTGCGCATGCGTGAATGCAATCAAAATATAATATGCATAATGTATTAGCTAAGTATATAGAGCAACTTTTGTGAAAGTCTCAAAATCATAGCTTAAAAATTCTGTAAATTATTGTCGATAGAATAAGCTCGAAATCCGTTGTTCCCAAAAGGAAGCAAAAATATGAGGGGTTGTATCCAAATATAGTAGTACGTGCAATATTGTGTACGCTATCTTGGCACTAATCAACAGATATTTGATACAACCCTTCATCTTTTTGCTTCTTTTTGGGAACAACAGATTTCGAGCTTATTCTATCGACGATAATTTACAGAATTTTCAAGCTATGATTTTGAGACTTTCACAAAAATTGCTCTATATACTTAGCTAATACATTATGCATATTATATTTTGATTGCATTCGCGCATGCACAGTGAAACATCTTTTAGTAAACCTGCTCATATTTCATCCAATTTTTATTATTTTTTAATTCTGATTGCAGAGTATTAAGTACAATGTTGTTTGTCATATTTTTTGAAAAGAACTTTTTTTTATATTAAAAACTTTGCAAATTATAAGCAAAAAACTAATCGAAATTTGGGACTGTTTTTATAAAAACCTTAATTTCTCTACGAGTATACATGCTATCCTCATAAAAATGAAGACAGTATATTTTAATAAGCAACTTATTAATAATCTCGAGTTTGAACGCTTTTGCTACATTAGTTTTTACAGGGTTATCCAAAAGATATTCGTCATTTTTCAATTTATTGACAGTCCCCTATAGGCTTTCGGGAAAACATCTTCACGGAAATATATAACTTATACTATACTGTTTACACACCTGCAGTTTCAGGTTAATTCCTCATGTATTTTTCTAGATATTGCTCTTTTCAGCATTTTTCATGAGTGTTCGTATTATTTTGTCCACCCCCTGTATATATCTATTTATCTATCTATCTATCTATGTCACTTTTTTATGACCACGATAACTATAAAAATTCTGCATAAATCTCTTCCAAACTGATACATAAAACCTCGGTCAAGTTCGTTAATGGGCAAAATCGAACCAGGGGGGGGGGGGGGGGGGGCTTTTTGTGAAAACAGAAACCCCCCCCCCCCATAATTTCTTAAATATTATACGTATCGAATCCGTTTAAAGTTATTATTACTTCTAGGAGAAGGGCCGAAAATTTATGTATTTCAGATTTTTGATATTTAAAAATGGCCCCAAGGGGGGGGGAAGGGGGTTTTAGAAGAAAAAAATCATAGCTTCGTCAATTCACAAGATATCAAATCCGCGTAAATTTATTATTAATCCTCTTAATATTATCTAAAACTTTTATATTGACAAGTTTTTCATAGGACCAACCGTTATAGCAAAAAAAAATTAAAAACAAAAAAAATCCCTGCCGGCTCCGCCTGCAAACAAGTTATTTTTCGAAGTAGGCGGTTCCAACTCCCGCATCTTTTCGAAACTGATACATAAAATCAAGGGGCATAAAATCTCGGTCAAGTTTGTTAATGGGCAAAATCGAACTAGGGGGGGGATGGGGGGGCTTTTTGTGAAAACAGAAAAAAAAAACTATAATTTCTTAATTATGATATGTATCGAATCCGTTTGAAGTTATTATTACTTCTAAGAGAAGGGTCAAAAATTTATGTACGACATATTTTTGATATAATTAAAAATTGCCTTAAGGAGGGGGGGGAAGGGGTGTTTTAGAAGAAAAAAATTCATAACTTCGTCAATTCCCAAGATTTCAAATCCGCTTAAATTTATTATAAATCCTCTTAATATTATCTAAAACTTTTATACTGACAAGTTTTTTATAGGACCAATTCTTATAGCAAAAAAAATTCTGCTGGCTCTGCCTGCAAACAAGTTAGGTTTCGAAGTAGGCGGTTCCAACTGCCGCATCATCGCAAAAGGTCATTTCTTCCGCAATTCCCGACAAACAGGCACCCCACGGTCTGCGTCTTCGAAATCTACCTGTGCCTGTAGGCCGAGCCGTCAGGGATTTTTTTATTATTAAAATGCAATTTAAATTTATAAAGCATAAAAAGTCTAGATATAGTTTTTTTTTTTTTTTTTTTTTTTTTTTTTTAAATGTTGGTTATTAAAGTAAAATAATATTTAAAACTGTCTAGAGTTAAAGCTTATGATGGACTTTATAGAAACCAGTTTAAACTTTTTTATATAAAAAAATAACTATTCTTGTTAATAAAAACTCATGATATTGTTTTTCAAGAAGCGTTAGGTAATGTTTGATAATATAAAGATTTAAAAAGAATTATAATCCTAATTTGGAACACTTTCAAACATAGTTTAAAAGTATTTACGACTTCCCTTTGTCTGCACTCAGTCTCATAAATATACTTGAATTTCCAGGATATATGATCTATGTTATTGAAGCTTATTATAATATATTCCCTATTAAAAATTACGTAGGTAGCTTTTATAGCTGGTTTACAGGGATACACGAAAATTTTCGTTACATTATGGTCAATGGGAAAACATCATTTGCGGTGCATTTTAATGATGTTATGATACATCAAACATGATGAAATTGGTTAAGTGTCCTTAAAGTGGACTACAGCATGTTTTCTATAGAGTATGAAGTAAGTAAAATACATGTAGTTCTTTTACAGGATTTAACAAGAACCATAATTGCTGAAAGTGCTTTTTTAGGTGTGGTATGCATTTTTAAACGTAACTAAATTTTAGTGCATCAATAAATTCTGTATATATAATATATAAAGCTGCAGAAAAGAAATGATACGGTGTGAAGAGGCAAAGTTCAAAATTTTAAAAATTTAAGGACACTATAAATTTTTAAATTCTTAAGCTAAAATTATTCATGCGTATATCCTAAAATGCATCACAGCAAAGTTTCTGAGCTTTTTTTAGTCAGAACGCTAGCTAGTTATTTTTTTTAAAAATAAATTTCTGTCATTTGTCGCCATTCTGAATGAACAATCAGAATGTTTCCAAATTTATCTCAATCACCTCTCTAACCAACACCATTTAAAAAAATCTTCAAAAGCCCATGGCTTTATCTAGTGGAATATTGCAATAGACATAAGAAATATATTAATGGTCGTACACTCAATATTTTTAAATATTCCCTTGAAAATATAAAATGTGTAATTTATTATTTTCCCTCTACTTTTTCGTATATATGGTAAAAACATTTAAAATTTAGTTCGAATATTAAGCATTTGATTTAAATGTGTGTGTGTACTCGACGATAGAGGAAGTGCTATAATTATTTAGAAAAGGGCTTCGAGACTCTGCCCCCCCCCCCTCCCCAGTCATAGAGTCATATAGCCCAGTTTACGCCTATGCCCCACATGAAAATGTTTTTTCGATAAATGTGTTCCAATCAGTGCAATTATTTTTGGCAAAAGAATAAAACAGCACAAAACGACTGTGAATTTTCAAAATTTCATTACGGCTTTTTACTTACCCATCATACGTAGTATAGGGTAAGTCTTGTAATCGTTTTGAAAATCGAAAATTTTTTTTGACGGATTTACACGTTTCAGACACTGGAGATTCCGAAAAACATATTTTTAGAAAAAAAAATTTGCTGTCCGTCTGTGTGTCTGTAAACGCTCTATCTCCCGAAAAAATTGAGATAGAGACTTGTAATTTGGTATGTACAGTAGAATCTCGATAATTCGAGTCTCGATTGTTTGAATTTCCCATAAATCCGAGTTAGTGAAAACAAAATCCGTTTAGCCCCTAAATAATGACCAACGCATACTCAACACGTTAAAGAATTATTTTGCACCACAAAATTTATGCATTTGGTTTTTATTGTTATTCGACGGATCATATCTCAACTGCGCACCCCGAAGTCACCAGCAGAAATCCACCCTCCGAAAAAAAGGGTGTATCCTTCCTATATGTGTGGGGGATCACGCAACGCCCCCTAGAGATCTCTAGGCGGCGTTGGATCACGCCGGATCATCTTGGAAATAGTTCTTCAACGAGATCCCGCCCCACTCACGCCTTTTCTCTACTGAGAACGTATCGGAACAGAAATAAACTAGAAGCGTTTTCTACTAACAACTGCTCTGATTTATCTTTGGACCTTAAAAAAAAATCCTTAAAAGAGGCTGTGTATGAAAAAACTGGTGAGCCACTATATATGTGGTTTACACAGCAAAGTAAAAAATTATGCTCTCTTTCAGGTCCAATTCTTCAAGAAATAGCTTTGTTGTTTCGAAAATAATTTAAACCCTTCGCGACGAGCGTCCTTTACAGAATTTTTAATCTTTTGCCACAGGTTTTTCAAAACAGAAATTTTCGCCTAATTGAATCTCAGAAATGCTGTCATTCAATAAGGCAAAGTTTACAATAAAAAGTTACTGGTGGGAATAATCGAGAATTCTGAGCACCTTATGCGTCATGTATATGTGTCGCTCGTCCCCAAGGGGTTAAAGAGGGTGATGAAAACTTCATTACTAGTGTAAGCTGGTTTGACAAGTGGAAAAAAAAATAAAGAAATGGTATCCGGCAACCACAGATCTGTCTAGAGATACTAGCTGTTGATTCTGGGGTCGTCGCCGTGCAATTTTGTAAGAAATTGCAGGAAGTCGTGAAAAACCTCACGAATGACCAGCTTTATAATTGCGATTAAACTGACCTTAATTTGAAAATGCTACCATCTAAAACACTCCCGTCACAAAAAAGTAAAGAGAGGGTTAGAACTTATGGCTGCATCAAATGCTTCAGGAAAAAGCAAGATTAAGCTTATTATTATCAGAAAGGGTGCAAAGCCAAGAGCATTTAAGCATGTCTCGATATATTCACATATAGGCACCAAAAATTGCTTGAATGACTCAAAAAGTATTTAAAAACTGGGGTTTTTTTTAGCTTTGAAAAAAAATACTGTGAAGGACGTTGTATTTTGGGTGGCTGAGTCATGGACGAAATAACATCAGAAACACTTCTCAAATCTTGGGACAAAATGTTGAAGAACGAGACTACAGAAATTGATAATTACGGCATTGATGAAGATAATTTGCTTTTGTTTAATCTGATTACTTGGGTGAGGAAACACCGACGTAGTTTTGGTAGAGGAATGGATAAATAGTGACGAACAACTAGAATTTACACATGCTGCCACAGTAGAAATGATCAATGTTCCAGTAGTGCAGGATGACAGTGAGGAGGAGAACCCGACAGATTCCAAACCACTAATGAGTCACAGTGGGGGGGGCCATGTGAGTCAACCATGCAATACATGGAGCAACAGCCTGAGGCGACTGCAGCCGACAACATGCTGCTTTGCTGCTTCGACGTTAGCACGATATTGCTGACAGGGCAATGTGTTAAAACAAAAGACAATTGACAATTATTTTAAGATATAATTAACCTGTTGCTATCAGCAGTAATGTAATAGTATATAAGTACATTTTTCATTTAAATAGACGCTGAAATTTAAAAATTGCTGTATTTCCATCTATTTATTAAATTTTATTTAAATTTAATTAAATTTTATGATTTCGATAATTCCGAGTTTTTGATAGTTCGAGGTTGACCCGGTCCCGTCCACCTCGAATTATTGAGACTCTACTGTACTTAGTATGTAATAATGGGAAGAAGCCTATTTCATTTTAATAATCTCGATTAACCGGAACTATTTTTTTCGGACTCTCGAAATATTCGTTCTGATAAAAGGTATATAAAAATTTTCAAAATTGGTTATTTTAAGAAATGAATATAAAAGACAATAAAAAAACACAAATTTTGCATAAAGCATGAAGTCGATCGGATAATTAGTTGCCGAGATATTTGTAATCCTATTTGCCACACTCTTCGATTTTTCATGACCCTGTATTTCATCCAAATTTCACTTCAAAGATATATTTTAATTGGAAATTTGACACTTAATCAGATGCAATAAACCGCTAGTTAATAGGATTATTATTTTTGGAGTTATAAGGATGTTTCTTTGAAGCAATGCAGTAATCGAGCCTTTAAAGTTTGTGACGTTATCAAGCCACGATTTTATTTGAATTACAATGCATTTTATAAGTAGTTTACACATTTTTATTTTAATATTTTACATTATGCATATCCATGATGGGTAAGTATTAGGGTGGCCCCCAACGACTCGTTTCAACTTGATCTATTCCATGAAACCACTCTTATGGATTATCAAGATTTCCTTGAAACAACAAACTTATCAGTTTTTGTTAGCTTTAATGAATCGACAGATAGATTGGATGATTTTTTTTATGATCACATGTGTGTTAAAAACACATTAAAGCCTTAAAGACCAAACTTGTGTTGCTTTTGTCTCATGGACAAGCTTCTGCCGAGAGAGGATTCTCTATTAACAAAAATATGGAAATGGAAAACCTAAAAGAACATTCTTATATTTCTTTAAGAATTATAAAAGATCATATAGAGTATTGTGGTGACGTGCTTAAAGTACCTATAACAAAAGAGCTACTTTCGTCTGCATCCAGTGGTAGACGAAGGTACATGATGTACCTGAAAGATCAGCAAAAAGAGAAGGAAAAATGTCTCACTGAGAACAAGAAAAGAAAGCTTGAAGATGATTTAGATGACTTAAAGAAAAAGAAAAAATGTCTGGAAGTTGACATCAAAGAATTTCTGGATTCAGCAGATGAGTTGTCTTTGAAGGCAGTCTATAGCAGTCTAAAAAAAAAGTGAAGGCAGTCTAAAAAAAAGACTTTCTGCATACAGTCAAACAGCCTGAAAAGAACTGTAAAAGAAAAACAGGCTGAAGTTAAAATTTTAGATGAAAAAATAGAAGAGACAGTTAAAAAGCTTAAAGGCTGAAAAAAGTCTTGTATTTAAAATGCAATAAATTGTTCATGCTGAAACATGCAAATTTTTCTTGTATGTGTGTGTGTGTTTTAATATACCTTTTTGTAAAATGATTTAGTGGATGTTTTCAAATTAAGGTAAGATTTAAAAAATTGTTTAGTTTTTTTTTTTTTTTTTTTTTTTTAAATTTGAAATTGTGTGTATCATAGCAGTACAGAATTATCAAGCGTCTACTTTTGTCTAGTGTTAGCACAGATAACTTTCAAAGTGTACTGCAAAAATATTTTCTGTATTTTTCGGAGACCTTCTCATAACATTTCACATTTAAGATTTCAGTACTATATGTTATGTATGGCATTCACCTGAAAACATGAAAATGAAAATTTTTTCCCTCTTTATAAATTTGCAATTATGCAACAAACAGACGTTGTTTTGTAACGTTGAAATTTTCATTTCTAAAAAAGGTGCTTGAATTTTGGGTAAGGTGCTTGAATTTTATCATGTAAAGAGAGTATGAACCCTGTTATAAAATACATTGCAATTCGAATAAAATCCTAGCTTGATAACGTCATAAACTTTAAAAGCTCTATTACTGAATTGCATAAGAGAAACATACTTATAACTCGAAAAATGATAATCATATTAACTAAAAGTTTACTGCGTCGGATTAAGCGTCTCTTTACTAATTAAAATATTTCTTTGAATTGAAATTTGAATGAAATACAGTGTCATGAAAAATCGAAGAGTGTGGAAAATGGGATTACAAATCGATCGACTTCACTCTTAATACAAAATTTGTATTTTTTTATTGTCTTTTAGATCCACTCAAATTTTATATACCATATTTACCCGCGTATAAGTCGAGAAATTTTGGACAAAAAAAAGACTTTAAAGTTGGGGGGGTCAACTTATGCGAGGGTCCTTAATTTTTTTTATTTTTTAACCAGAAGTCAAAAATAGCCTTCTGAAAGGCAATTGTTCTCTTTTCACATTCCATAACACAATGACGTCGTTCACTGTCGATTCCCATACCAGGAGAGAAAAAGAGGAATTAATTGCTTTTCCTCATCAGCGCTGAGGTAAAGGTTTGGAGACTGAGTGACAGGTTTGTTGCTGGTGATGAATGTACGCCTACTACAACTCCCCCCCCCCAACTCTTTCTGAGAGATCAGTTGATAAAATTCTGAGAATGTATCACCCCTATGTGCAATTGAATCGTCTGCGAGTGGCTAGAAACATGTGACTCTCTAAACACACGTGACTCGCATTATATCTTGCGTGTTCTTGATACTAGTACATTTTTTCATTATCTCTTCGTTTATCTTACTGCACTTTTTCTCCTTGTTTCTACTGATATGTCTGATTTAGTTATTAGAAAACAGAAACGCAATTCATACGCAGCTGGATTTAAACTTGAAGTTATTTTTTTTGCGGAAGGACCTAACAACTGTGCTGCTTCTCATCAGTTTGGGGCTCACGAAAAATTGATTCGCGATTGGTGCAAGAATAAGGCAAAGCTAGAAAACATCCCAAAATCAAAAAAAAGGTTTTGCGACATGGAAAATCTCCCTTTCCAGAACTCGAAAATGTATTGCATGATTGGGTTGTAAAGTGCCGGCAGAATGGTTTTATTGTCACTAGAACCAGACTTCAAGTCGATTACAGAGGACTGTAATTGATTACGATTACGGTTACTTCCAATTTCTAAAAGCAGATTACGATTATATCTCTATTTAGGCAAGTTGGATTACGATTACATTTGGGATTATCTGTTTTTTAAATTCTAGATTACGATTACGTTTAGATTATGATTAATATTTTTTCCTTCGATTACGATTACTGAACTAGTCGATTACGATTACAATTTGATTACACGGATTTCGTATTCTGCATGTTACAAAATAGGGTCCAGCATCATGTTGGGAAACCTGATTTTACTCGATATATATATCACTTTTACAGCAATCAGAAATGTAGTATAATTGGTAAATAAATGTAATATAATATAATTGGATGTAATAATTAAAATTTATATAGTTTCACAGGTAAAAAGGTATTGCATGATAAATAACAATAAAAGTGTAAAAAATTTTACCTTTTGTGATATACCATTAAACATGGTAAAATGGAGTAGCAAGGGGTGGGGGATTTCTTTCGTTTTAGATAAGTTCTTGTCTTGGTATATAATTTGTAATGTATTCTTTTCGGCGGCAATATGAAAACTTACCATTTTAGAGAAGATTCTGCTATAGAAATTTCGATTTTTACACCGTTTACTGTATTTAAATATTTAGGTAAAAAAAAAGAAAAGATCCAGTTTGAAAGTTGTTCGGTAAAATGTAGTTAATTATTAATATACAATACATTTAAAAGTTATAATTCAGATTTGTATTTTGATTAATTATTCAAATATAAATTTAATATTGTAAAATAGATGCTCAAAATTAAAATATATTAACTATATAAAAGAATTAAATTCAAAATATAATTATATGAAATTTAAATTGGAAACTTTAATTAATATTAAAATTATTATTTATGGAAAAATAAGTTATTCTTTAATAACAAACTTCAGGTTAAGCAGGTATTTACAGGTTATGATTTTACAACTTTAGAGGCAGGGGGGATATTTTTTCATTGTTTATCTTATATCATTTCTGTAAAAAAAACTACCTTCCAATTCTTTATTTATCATATCAAATTGCAATATTTTAAAAACCATTGTGCAACACTTAAAATAAACAAATTTGTAATTATGTATTCTAGCATGCATATCTCAATGCTGATTTTAAAAGATAAATGTTCTAAAAATAAACTCTACAGCTATAAGAATTTTTTCATCTTTTGCATTCATCCATTCTAAGTTGAGAAATTTATTGCAGCATCCTAAAGCTAAAATACTTTTGTTTTGTTATATACCATGTTGCCCTGTAGCCCAGTGACAGAAAGTTCTGTAGCTGCCTGTGACAAGCTTTTAAAATTTCATAATCTGTCTGCAAATTTTGCTTGTAATTTTAATGAATGAATAATACACTAAACTAGGAATTTTTCATCATTTTGTTTAAAATTGGGTAAGCTTTATGCATTCTCATTAACTTTGCTTATAAGTTTTGATGTTACATATTGTTTCATCATCTCACTTCTTGTGGAATTTCTAAAATGGGAAGGATAAGTCTAGGGTGTGGGGGGGGGGGGGGGATAAATCACCCTCCCCTATGCAGCTACAGAAATTCTTTCTGGAGAAAAATGTTTTAATTAAAGTAATGCATCAGCTGCAGAACGGGTTAGCACTGTTTTCAGTTCGAGCTGAGTTTAGATTCAGGGATCATTCTAGAACATAAAAAGGGCAGGGTGCACATTACATAATAAGGGCAATTTTGTTGAAAAGGGCACATCATTTCATAAAAAGGGCATTTTTGTAATAAGTGTATAGTATATACCAATATGCTGGTGGGGAGGGAGGTCTGGCAACAGCTTAAAGTGCTCTTTAATTTAAAAAATCCAATAACATTTCTAATTTCTATAACTTCACCATTTGAAAAGTATTAAAAATAGCAAAATGAAACTTATGTTCTTGATTTTAATTGTAAAATTGTTTACTATATTCAGTCATTTCCCCCTTTTCCTACGACATTTAAAAACTTCTCTCTCTAAAACTTTTATTCACCAGATAACTTTTTCCCAGTTTAGCAAAAGCTGGTTTTGAAAAAGCTACAAAATAAAAGTTATAAAGCTTTATCAAATTTTTTTAAGAACTTATGTAAAACTTATCATGTGGTCAAAGACCAGAATGCCTGATCTAATACTAATTTCACTAGAGAAGGTGACATTAATCAATGACCCTTAGTTACCCTTTATGGAAAAAATGATAAATGGAAAGATGAATCGCTCAAAGTCAAAGATTGGACATACCAGGGCATTTCACAGAGAAATAAAGAGGCAAAGAGAAGTACTCCTGATGTACCTTACTAGCATTCTAAAAATAAAAGATAGGTAAAGAATTTTTGAAAGTACAATGCAAACAAGGCAGAATTCTCCACAAGAATAAAAGGAGGGTAGAATTCTACCTGGAAAAAGGGCAAGGAGGGTAGAATTCCACCTGGAAAAAGTGCAAGGAGGGAGGGATTTTATCTAAAAGGGGCATGAGGGCAGGTCGCCCTTCTGAAACTCTCTAGAGTGATCCCTGTAGATTCCTGCAGGTTGGATTCCGGTTAACTGAATTTTTTAAAAGTTGTTTCAGATTTAAAAATTTATGTATTAAACATAGATGTTTGTCTGTGTGTGATGTTTTCTGAAGAGACTGCTAATTGCAGACCTGTAAGATTTGGCAGCAAGAGTCTGTAAGTGTTGTTTTGTCTGAAGCATGGTTGGCAAGTTTTCGACGCATGACGGTTTTTACTGGTTTTAACCATGGTTTTTACCATCATGTCAAAAACTTCCTTGTCAAAAACCCATTTTTTAGTAGTTTGTTTTTACTTTTTTTTTCATTCTATCTTTAATATTAAGTTGTTTTACATGAAATATTCAGTATCAAAAAGACTCTAAAGTATATTTATCCATTCAAGAAAAACAAAAAAGAATTGCATTAGAATAATACGTGTACATCTCTGTTAGATCTCTACAATAATCTTAAGCTATTTGGCAAATTAGATTTTTTGAAAAAATCCTGTAACCTATAAGTATTAGATTAAACAATGTGTATAATTTCGGTACAATTTATTACATTGTTGAAAACAAAACTTTAAGATTCTACTTATTGAAGTGCAAATGAAAATCACCTTAATTGCATTTATGAAATACATAAAATATGCATTTTAAAATATTATATCGAAGAATACAGTAGACTCTCTCAAATCCACACAGCTTGGGACCAGAGGTTGTGCGGATTTTAGAATTTTGCAGATTTCAGAATTTTGTAGATTTCTGGTCACTGTTTTGTTTACATTTTTTAAATGGTAATTTGAATGTAATAATGCACTAAAAATTATCATGAATGCTTACAATAAAGTAAAATATTAAAATAATTATGGGGGAAATAATAAAGTAAAGGTACATAAATAATTAATAATACATGACTAAATAGGCATAATGATGAGATAAATTTTTCTTGAATTATTCAATGAAACTTGCCTTATAAAGGTACACTAGTAATTTACATCAAAACCATAAAATTACAAAATTATATTTGATGTTTGGCCAGATTTAATAAACAAAAAAGCTTGATTAATACATAAATGTATTTGATAAAAAGATCAATCACCACTAATATCAGTGCTATCTTGAAAATTTTCAAAAACTAGTAAATCTACAGATCAGGGGCCTCAACGTCAGTTATGCAAGTCAGATTTTTACTTCAAACTTATTTTATTCAATATATGAAGCTTTTTCAATATAAGTAGCTTAAATTTTGTATATTATATTTACTTTCAATTATAGTTACTTAAATCGTATGATTGCTGCAGATAAGATTTCAGGTTGTTAGAGGAGATTTCAACCTTAGAAATAGCAACATAAAAAACAATTTGCAGTAATACTCGAAGACTATATTTTTCAAAGTTTTTTTTTATTGTTATACTATTTTAGGAGATGGAGGAGACTGCCATTTTCAATCCTACGTTGTCTCGTTAGTTTCATACTCATAAATTTCTTGAATTCAGTATTCTAAGCCTGTTATCTGTAGATTTTAGGTATTAAAAATCTTTGTCTTAAATAGTCATGATTTCGGTAATCTCACGCAAAGAACAAATGAAATTTACCCTATCTAGATATCCATTAGTCGAAATGTAATATAAATATTTTTATATTATTTTAAATTATGAGTTATAACATAAAAAGGAACAAAAATTTTATAATTTAGCTACGCACAAAAATTACATCCACATATGAATGCTTATTACTTGCACAATGTACAGTAATTAGTAGAATATCCATTATGTAACGAACACACGTAACATTTAAAATAAACAACATAAATAATACATCAAAATTTTTGAACTTGTTTATTTAACATTTTATTTTGAAAATCTCAAGAGGGAAACACTAAAATAATATTTACATTTTACATTGTTGTATTTTACAAATTCAAGAATTCTAAATACCGAATTCATAAAATGAATTACGTTTCTCTAAAATGAAAACTCGGCTAAAGAGTTTAATAGAATGTAGAATTGTTAAAACATTTTCTTCAAAAGAAATTAATATTATTGAAATAATTTTACCGATATAAAAATTCTTCTATAAATATTCTTCCAATTATACATGCGAGATTCTAACAATAGATTTTTGGCGAATTCTGCAACTGCTTTAAGATGTCGCTTGAAAGAACCTGGGTAAGCAGTTACTAACTAAATTTCACAAACTTTACTTACTTAGCAGCTATTCTTACTAAAAACTGTTATGTTATATGCACTTTTCATATGTTCTCATAGAACGTATTCTTACACAAACTAAATTATTGAAAATCTGTAGTATAACTTTATTAATCCGTTTAATAATTAAATAGAATGCTAAGTATTCTATTTAATATTTAGCATTCTATTTAATATTTAGCATTCTATTAAACTATGTCAAATGAAACAACATATAGATTTGAAAAAACAGCCAATTATATATATTTAAATGAATCACACACTAAATTATTCTCTATACATAGAATACAATTTCTAATTTACATAGAATTACTTACGTCATAATAATGTTTCATACAGTATTTAAAATACAGTTTTAGATTCATATAATTATTACTTTCATTTACAACTAAAGTTTCTTTACGATAATTTGCTCATTATTTTATTATACAAAATAATTCGCGGTTCAGTTTAATTTACACTAAGCTGAGATATGCTGTTCATTAAACCTCATTCTATTTACAACATTAAAAATGCTAATATAAAGACAAAACATACTTTTAATATAATGTGTGCATAAATATATCAACTTTCTATATTCTTACCACTAAATCCACCATTTCAGGCAGTTCAAAATTGTCAATTGTACAAGGTAATTTAAAATTTACTAGCCATTACACAAGCTATAATTCAATAATATATCTCATTAGAATAAATAACATAATAGTAATACATCACTGGTGCCTTTAAATTGTTAGCTATATCATTAAACTTATGTGACACAACAATTTCCATTACGCTTGAAAAGATTTAAAGAAGAAAAAAAATGCGATGCTGTTTTTTTCCTAAACATACAATAATATGTTATATAAATGTATTACAAGTTTCAAACAATTCACAGAACTGCTATAAATTTTAAATGTATAAAAAGTATCGTATACAAATGGACAATGCAATGTTTGTTGTATATTGAAATACTTCCTTGTGCTAAGTAAAATAAAACAAAACTTTTTACAAAATTATACAATATTAGAACTAACCGCAATTATATTTTTCTGTACAAATAAAATTAAATGACTGATGCTTAATATGCTATCTACAAAATTCAGCTTTCTTCATAATGCAATTAACCTATCAAAGATTAGATCTAGATGAAAAGTAAAATTATATGCAAATTCAAGCAATGCTGTATTGCTATAAATACCCGATAATATTTTACCATACAGATGAAGTAGTTTAACAAAATCCTCAATATTATTATAATTTTCAAATATACAAAAAGTACCGTATACGTACAGATATTCCATTCAATGTTTCATTTTAACATACTTTTCGTGCAAAGCAAATTAAAACAAATCTATATACAAAATATACAATATTAGAATTAATTCCAATAATATTTTACCATACAAATACAAATAAATAACTAATCTTCATACATTAACCACAGAATTCTACTTAATAAACAACGCATTTTATATAACAAATAAAATATTTAAAATAATCTATATACAAATTCACGCTTTATGGCTATTATTTAAAATAAACGCATCAAATAAAAATGTTTGTAATGTAAAAAATATATTTCATTTTTTTTTCAGTTTATTATAATTACTATTGTAAAATAATTTATTATAATTACTGTATAGTATAGTACACTATGGTAATTACTATGGTACCGTTACAAATATTCACAATCATATATTAAAAAAATATATTTGAAATTAGCTGTAGTGGTTAAAAACATTTTTACACATAACAAAAGTCAAACATCAACAATGTCAAACGGCCGAAAGGATATGCTAACTTAGAAAATTGGTAAAATGGTTATTGGTACACTTGTTTTTATTTGTTACTTGTTCAAATTTTCAAATCTTCTTCTCTTTTTCAAATTCTTTAAAATAATTTAGAAAAGTTATATTTCTCAAGAAATTTACGTCAATTTTAAAAGTCGCTTTTCTTCAGCTATTCTTGAAGCTAAAAGTTTACACTTTTTTACATTCTCTAATCTCTCATAAGAAAAACCGGGATCGAATACGAGGTCTTTGATACAGCAGACTCTAGACAATGCTACATTTGTTATGCCTAACATTAGTTCCCTATCGCCTATGTTTATTACAGCTTTTGACAACGTGCGACTTGTGTATTGTTATTCCCCAGGCCAATGAAAGAGGGAACTGTGTTCTAGAGAATGTCCTTCCATCTACTGTCCATGAACGGCTAATAGGAGATATTGGAACTAATCCATTAACAGAAGGTCCTGTGTATTGATCAAACTCCACAAGAATTGTAATTGGAATATCTCGCGGTGGCTTGCTACCAGGCTTGTATAAGATATCTTTTACTGTGCCTAGGGCGCCGTTAACTAAGCCTTTTGGAATCCAAAGATTAGTTCGCAGCATAATTCGTGCACCAATTGACAGATAAAGAAAATTTTCTAATCCCTGGGAAATATCCTGATCATATTTAGAAGCATCCTTGTTGTTATGTTGCGCTGAAATTATAGCGACAGGACAGTTGAGATTTTCGAGCTTCTGCATATTATACTTCTGAACTTCAAAATTTGTGGTAAAAAGACGTATACTTTCATGGAAATCTCTTAATTCTTCATATGGAATGCATGTTATGTTTCTAGTCATTAGATATTTCCAGTCATCCACGGAATTATTCCTTATGCTCAATCTGTCTAAAATTTCTCGAAATTTCTTCTGTGGTTTCCCTTGTTGTCTATGGCCATTTTGAAGTATAACGCATTTCTCGATGTTTCGGAATAATAATTGACCTTGATCATAAATAGAACCCTTAAAACTATTTCCATATAAAGGTCTATCCCTTACAGGTGGCAGCTGTTTTATATCGCCCAATAAATATATGAATAAGCCACCAAAAGGTTCATGAGCATTATTAGGTTTTGCTTCACGACATCGGAGATCGATTTTCTTTAAGAGAGAACAACCAAGCATACTCATTTCATCTATTATTATAAACTGGCATTCATTCATTTCAAATTGAAAAGACTGCAACAATTCGTTGCTCAAAGGCTTGTGTTGACGTTCATTTCCAATGTGAAGTGCGGAATGGATTATAGACCTGCCAATGTTCAGAGCTGCAGCTCCAGTAGGAGCTAGAAGAAGATAGCCTCTGCTTCCAAGCTTCTCATTAATTATGTGCATCATAGCATGGATAAGGGTACTTTTTCCACTACCTGCACGACCCTGAACAATAACAGATCTTGGTGAAGTTGGAGTGATTGTTTTGTCTTCGATATATTTTAATTGTTGTTTCAAAATGTTTAATACCTTAACTTGGTCTTCTGAAAATACTATATTCGGCATAGTGGTGATATTATCATCTTCTACATACTTTGTAATTGATTTTTGGACAGGAATATATGATTGCAAAGAGAGTGGTGACTCATAAATTGAGTAACTGGCACTCCAATCGAAATTAATATCTTGAGGCCTCATACCTACTTTAATTTCATTTTCTTTAATCCCTAGTCCGGCTAACACCATCCAGTCTTCTTTGTCTTGATCCTCCCCTTCTTCTTCTTTGGCCTCGTACTCATCTTCAATCTCCGTCATGTTTTCAATTTCTTCGGAAATAACCGTTTTAGGAAATTCGACAAAAGTTTCATATATTGCTTTCCACGTCGGTCTAATGCTTTTCAATTCCGCTATTTTCCTCCAAGGAATTCTAACGATTACTTGTTGTCTATAAAAATTTTCGTTATCTGTTTGACAATCCTGAGCGAATTTTGGTAATATTCTCACAACAGCTGGTTTTCGTCGTTTGATAAAATTATGTCCTTTCTTATAGTACTGAGAAAAATAATCATACATAGACAAATTTTCTAATTCAGGTGATCGTAAAGGATATGCGTCATAAAGTGCATGTGACGTTTGAATGTTGTCGATTTCATTATTCTCTTCTATTGAAATCCATTTATCTTCCTCGATATTTAGTCTGATAAATTCTCGGGAAGAGTGGTATAAAGGCCATCCCATGAGAATGTGAAATGATTCTTGTGCTGAATAATCCCTTTCGCTGCAGATTTTTATAAAAATCCTTTGAATCACTGATTTAACAGTTGCGGATTCTGTCGAAACTTTTGATACAGCGTCTTCAATAAGGGATTCTAGACCGTGTGATTTCAGTTCACTTTTACTGGCATACTTTGCTATATAATTTAGCACTGCTTCAATGGACAAAATTGGTTGAATGTCGGTGTTCGCCCTCCAATGTTCAGTTATAAACCTATTATGATTGTTCATAAGGGGATCATTTCTTTGTGTTCTTAAAATCCATTTGCCTTCTTCTTTATATAATTGGGATTTTTCCTCTAAATTAAATGGAAATTTAAAGCGGCACACTTCTTCTTTTGACTTTTTAAGTTTTCGTAAGCATTGTGGCCCGTGTCTTGTATGTCTCTGACACGCATTTAATAAATTAGCATAATCTTTCTCGTGATCAGTGACTTCGGAATAATGAAAAGAACAAGGATGTACAGGAGGCTTCGTGGAATTAAAATCTGGATTCATGGTACTTATAATTTTCCCAAAATACTCAGTAATGGAATCTCGTTCTTCTTGTATTTTATTGTCCAGATTTGTAATATCGGGTGCATCTTCTAACCATAAGATTCCGTGAATGTGTGGACTTCCCCTGTGTTGGAATTCTGTTCTGTACCAAAAATCCTTTACTTTAAATTTCGGGCAAAATATTTTATGAATGAAAAACTCTGCACGTTCTTTAAAGAAATAACTAAATATTAAAGGATTTTCATTTAGAACTACCCTTCTCATTCTCAATATTTCACTTTCAGAGAGATTTTGAGCCTCATTATCATGTTGTATAAGTCTAAATACTTCAGGCCAGTACAAGTCAGCAGCACTCAGGGTAAAGAAAAGTGTAGGTGTGCCCAAAAATTTGACCATATCTAACAATTCTCTAGATCTTGCGAACCAATATGTACTGCTACCTCTTAGGGATGAATTGAAAGCTAAAAGCTTTCGGGCTATTCCAGGGTTTGATTCCACTGCTTCTTTCAGCTGTTGTACAGTATAATTGCGAATTTGTGAATTTTTCTGTACACAGACGTTTCCCTTTTTTAAAGCTTCCCACCGCATTAGGCTGTTCATTGCAAAAAATCTAAATCTTGGATGTTTTACAAAACGTTGATCCTTATACAAAATTAAATGGCAAAAATACTCGAAAGGAGAAATTTTTTCTTGCCTTGCAGCTCTCAAATCACCAGCTCCAGTTGGGAAAAGTGTTGGGAACGCCATTGCAACATAACCAGTATGATTAAATTCGCTTACTGGAACAGGAATTAACGGCGGCCAAGGAAGTGGATCGGTAGCACCCAAAGCTTGGCGAATAATAGCTTCATTATTTCGTGGTAATATATTTGGTACATCAGTGGTACTAATGGTGGGGTCATTTTCATCTTCAGGTTTCATATCGTCGTCTATTTGCGTTGATAATCTATCTAATATATTTCCATTTTCTGGTATAGAATTCAAATTGTCGGAATTTATTTCAATATCTTTATAATAAATGTTATGATTTTTCAACCAACATAATGCATTATAAACCCTATTTTTATTTACCATAAAATCTGCATGACTTGATCCCGTACTTCGTCTGAAAACAATAATATTTGATAATTCGTCTATACGTTTTGGTAGTACTTTTGCAACTTTGTGGATATCCTGAGGAAAGTTGATTACCTGACCACTATAACCTAGTTGCCCTCCACGTAATTTATATACCGATATTACAGGATGTACTCGAGCTATTAACTGCTCTTCGACCATTGTTAAATTTGATAATTCATTTGGTACAATTCCTGGATCCATGTTATTTTCGAAACTGAGTTTATTAAAGCGTTCTCTGAATTTCACGCATCGTCTACAAGCACCACCAATAGTTTTTAATCCTACAAATTTTTCAAAACAGATACTACACTCTCCCCAATTAAGATTTTTTTGATAGATTTCAAATGGTGTAAACTTAACTGTTGATAAACTTTGATGATCAACGGTTGACTTTTTAAGAGAATACTTCATTCTTCATTTGGAAAGTTCAAAAACTTTTTCTTTATTTGATTTATCCGTTCTAAGGCTAGATTTATGGATTCGATCGTGTGCTAAATGAGCGGTCCTTTCCTCTGGATCTTCTAAAGATCGAACTGTAGATTTATGGATTCGATCTTGCGCTAAACGAGCGGTTTTTTGCTCTTGGTCTTCTTGAGGTCGAACTGTAGACTTGTGGATTCTATCTTGCTCTAAACGAACCGTCCTTTGCTCTTGGTCTTCTTGAGATCAAACTGTAGACTTGTGGATTCTATCTTGCTCTAAACGAACTGTCCTTTGCTCTTGGTCTTCTAGAGATAGAACTGTAGACTTGTGGATTCTAACTTGCTCTAAATGAACCGTCCTTTGCTCTTGGTCTTCTAGAGATCTAACTGTAGACTTGTGGATTCTATCTTGCTCTAAACGAACCGTCCTTTGCCCTTGGTCTTCTTGAGATCGAACTGTAGACTTGTGGATTCTATCTTGCTCTAAACGAACCGTCCTTTGCCCTTGGTGTTCTTGAGATCGAATTGTAGACTTGTGGATTCTATCTTGCTCTAAACGAACCGTCCTTTGCCCTTGGTGTTCTTGAGATCGAACTGTAGACTTGTGGATTCTATCTTGCTCTAAACGAACCGTCCTTTGCCCTTGGTGTTCTTGAGATCGAACTGTAGACTTGTGGATTCTATCTTGCTCTAAACGAACCGTCCTTTGCGCTTGGTCTTCTTGAGATCGAACTGTAGACTTGTGGATTCTATCTTGCTCTAAATGAACCGTCCTTTGCCCTTGGTGTTCTTGAGATCGAACTGTAGACTTGTGGATTCTATCTTGCTCTAAACGAACCGTCCTTTGCCCTTGGTCTTCTTGAGATCGAACTGTAGACTTGTGGATTCTATCTTGCTCTAAACGAACCATCCTTTGCCCTTGGTGTTCTTGAGATCGAACTGTAGACTTGTGGATTCTATCTTGCTCTAAACGAACCGTCCTTTGCCCTTGGTCTTCTTGAGATCGAACTGTAGACTTGTGGATTCTATCTTGCTCTAAACGAACCGTCCTTTGCCCTTGGTCTTCTTGAGATCAAACTGTAGACTTGTGGATTCTATCTTGCTCTAAACGAACCGTCCTTTGCCCTTGGTGTTCTTGAGATCGAACTGTAGACTTGTGGATTCTATCTTGCTCTAAACGAACCGTCCTTTGCCCTTGGTCTTCTTGAGGTCAAACTGTAGACTTGTGGATTCTATCTTGCTCTAAACGAACCGTCCTTTGCCCTTGGTGTTCTTGAGATCGAACTGTAGACTTGTGGATTCTATCTTGCTCTAAACGAACCGTCCTTTGCCCTTGGTCTTCTTGAGATCGAACTGTAGACTTGTGGATTCTATCTTGCTCTAAACGAACCGTCCTTTGCTCTTGGTCTTCTTGAGATCGAACTGTAGACTTGTGGATTCTATCTTGCTCTAAACGAACCGTCCTTTGCTCTTGGTCTTCTTGAGATCAAACTGTAGACTTGTGGATTCTATCTCTGCTCTAAACGAACCGTCCTTTGCACTTGGTCTTCTAGAGATCGAAATGTAGACTTGTGGATTCTATCTTGCTCTAAACGAACCGTCCTTTGCCCTTGGTCTTCTTGAGATCGAACTGTAGACTTGTGGATTCTATCTTGCTCTAAACAAACCGTCCTTTGCACTTGGTCTTCTAGAGATCGAAATGTAGACTTGTGGATTCTATCTTGCTCTAAACGAACCGTCCTTTGCCCTTGGTCTTCTTGAGATCGAACTGTAGACTTGTGGATTCTATCTTGCTCTAAACGAACTGTCCTTTGCTCTTGGTCTTCTTGAGATCGAACTGTAGACTTGTGGATTCTATCTCTGCTCTAAACGAACCGTCCTTTGCACTTGGTCTTCTAGAGATCGAAATGTAGACTTGTGGATTCTATCTTGCTCTAAACGAACCGTCCTTTGCACTTGGTCTTCTTGAGATCGAACTGTAGACTTGTGGATTCTATCTTGCTCTAAACGAACCGTCCTTTGCTCTTGGTCTTCTAGAGATCGAACTGTAGACTCGTGGATTCTATCTTGCTCTAAACGAGCGCGCTTTCACTCTTGGTCTTCTAGAGATCTAACTGTAGACTTGTGGATTCTATCTTGCAATAAACGAACTTCTTTCTTATGTTCAGTTTCCATGCATCGAGCTTCCGCATGGTTTAATCTGTCTTTTTCTAGTCGTGTTTGTCTTTCTTCGTCAGTTTCTTGAAGTCGTTTTTTTGCTGTTACTAAACTTTTAGCTTTTTCAGATTTTTTCTTCATACGGGGAATTTTTTAATCTAACAAGTATTCAAAGTATTAAAAATATATAGCTCTTCAATTCAAAATCATAGATTTTATGGTTTACTTTTTAGCAAGATATCAATTCTTTGTGCCAGAAAACTCTGTTAAAAAGGTCATTTTATATGAATGGTGTGACACAAAAAGTAGCAATAATTAATTTGTATAGATTAAATGAAATATGAAATCAGAGAAAATAAATCAATATGTATTAAAAAGATCATTACAGGAATCAAACTAAATCGAAAGTGATATAATTAATTTTATAATATTTGACAAAATAATAATAATAATAATAATAACTTCCAGATGCATCAAAGTTTTTGTCAGGCATATAAAACCGTCAAATTATGCATAGGAAACCTGAAATCTAATTGTGCTTCCAAAGCATGTAGCATAAAGAGGAAAACATTAGAAGATAAAATCAAAAGGTTTCGTATTTGTCGAACAAATGTATATGCTCTATCAAGTCTGAAAAGTTAATACCTATAAATTATATTTCCATTATTAACAAATTAGTATATTGCAAACAAAATACTAAAATATAATATTTAGTCTTGAAAAATGATAAAGAATGCTGTAAAACACGTTAAATAATTTACAATAATTTTCCTTAGTCATAAAAAAAATATGCAGTAGTTACTAAAACTATGCTACTACAAACTATTAAAACTATGCAGCAACAAAACCAGTATGAACGTGTTAACTTTGATGAAAATAAAACCAATATTAAAAAGCTGATTTCTATTTTTAAATGAACATTCAAACAAAAAAATAAAATATAAAATCAACAATACCACATTTATCTGGACAAAAACTTTTTTTCACACAAAAAACCCTTTAATAAAATGTCATTGCATTAAATTTTCTCTTTGGTAAAATAATAAATAACAAACAAAATACTAAATTCTAAAGAAAATAAATGTTCTCCTTTACAATACTTTTTTTTATTTCACTAGGGGGCTCTGCCCCCTACGAGCTGCGCTCGCCAACCCCCGTTCTGACACCGCATGATTTAAAAACACTCTGATTTGATTATCTCTAAAACGATTACGGAAGATTGTATTATAATTAAACAACCAGTGGCGATCTGCTGTAACAGGGTTTCCATTCATTTTCCTTTGACTGAGGGATTTTAAGGTCGAATCAACTGCTGTTGAAACAGATTACAACTGTAACTGTCACCAAAATATATGATTTAGCGCCAAACGTGCATAATCGTGGCGTCGCGTCACTTTCAGTTGACATCAGATGCGTTACACGAGTTAGTTTTTTCATCGGGGAATTTTTAATTCAACGCTTATTTGTCTTTTGATACTTCTCCATTACCCCGTCAATCAATTTTCATTTAAAAAAAAAAAAAAAAAAAAAAAAAAAACTATCGTTAAACTGTAACACCAAATAAACAAATAGAAGAATTTTGACATTGGAAAGGAAATATTATTATTTACGCTGTTTTAAAATTTGCAATAATGGGTAAAAGATATGTCGAAATAAATTGATCTCTCATGAAAATATAATAATTAATTGAAATTGTTTGGAAATATTGTTTTTTTTATCATTTTAAATGTGACGTGAATTTCCCTAGTTACTCGTATTTCTCTTTGTAATATTCACGCGCAAGTATATTTTTATTACGTCATTTTCTACATTTATTGCTTTTAACACGTGATCATTTAAATATTATTTTAAAGTTTTATTTCTGTTTTTAATAGTCTCGTGTAAATACATTTCTTAATTGAAAGGGAATCTTATTACGTGCGCTATTTTACAAATTGGCAACGGTTCAAATAATGGAATTTATGAAATATGAAATAAATCTTCGTCAAAATAATGAAAATTTTGAATAAAAAATTGGCAACGGTTCAAATAATGGAATTTATGAAATATGAAATAAATCTTCGTTAAAATAATGAAAATTTTGAATAAAAAATTGAAATATAACCTGAAAAAATTACTCAAATTAAAAAAGTGATTGCAGTCTGCACTCCGCAAACTTGTCAACTATATCCTTACAAATTATGGTTAAATTCCTGCGGATAGTTTTCGTTCCTATAAAACTTTTTTCAAAAAACTGTTTTGACGAACTTTGATTTTAAATATCTCTTAAAATAATTCTTCGATTTAAAAACTGTTTGCTTCAGCGTGTTTATCGAACATTTCTTTATAAAACTACCAATTTTTAAAATTTTACATGCAATAGTTTTCTAGATATTAGTCCAGAAAGACTTCAAGGCACAAAATCTTAATTGACAGCGGCGGCAGCGGTGGTTACTTTTTTTTAATATAGAGAGATACTTTGAATTTTTTAAAGAAAATAATTTTTTTTACCTTACTCTTGTAGAAATGACGATATCAATTTATCGTGAAGATGCACACTTTTTAAACTCCATACACATCGAATCATCAACATTGAAAATTCAATCCAAAACATGCTCTTCCAATCCTTCAGTCACCAGTTTATTGCAGGAAGGAGTGTGGAGGGCGGGGGAATTGAAGTTGCTTTGCTCAGAACTAACAAGAATCTTTATTCACCCAGAGCACACATTTATTCACATTATTATAAAGATGAATATCTCCCACTGAGAATTCAGGCATGAAAATATTTGCAACTACCAGAGGCTACATGATGTTTGAAAAGATTACCATTGTCGTTCTAAGAATACTTTTTCTCTTTTTACCAGGCTTAATTAATAGGAAAAAAAAATTTAAACACAAAAAGGTTTCTTAAATATTAGTAGTTTCAGGACGATTCATCGTAGTATGCATACTGGATAACTAAAAAATCACTTTGCATTGGTTTATAACCAATAATGTTGATCCAAACGAGCAATCGTTTAAGTTGAAGCCACAGATTATATGTTTGATCAGCAGGATTACACAATTCGTAAATGAAGTCACTTCACATATATTTTTTTCACATTAAATGTCCAATGTAAATGCTAAATTCCGCAAAAAATACGTGATCTAACACAAATGCATCATAATGAAATATTTTAGAACATTTTCGAAACACTAATGCACAGAAGAAATCCAAACAAAGAAAAAAAGCATCAGATTATATACAAAGCGGCGGATGGTTACAGGGACACAAAGTTTAACGAATTAAAAGTGTACATTCGATTTATTTTCTGTGTAATAATAAAAGATGTGTGATTATACTTTAAAACAGCGGTAAAGTTTCCCGCGGTTCGGCTGTTGTTCATGGCAACAGAAAATCGTCTGCATAGCTTTGCAAAGAAATTTAATCATGGAAAATTTTTTTTATCTGCAAAAATATTTTTAAATAAAAATAGGAATTTAAGAAGAATATAATAAAAATTTAAAACATACTTAATACCTATACACCGAATGTCCTATACACCGAATGACCTTAACATCTAATCGTAGACTATAACATTAATGATGATTTAATTTACTATATATCCACATTATCGCACTTAATATTATATTGTTTTCATATAATTTGGTAAAATATGCTGAAGCTTTTGCGTAAAACACACTTTTCTATTTTAGACTAAATATTTCACAAATTTTCTAGCATAAAATCTTGATCTTCATAATATTTTGAATCCATTCGCTAATGTAGCATGAATTGTTAAAGAAGGAAATTGCGATATCAAAAGTAAACACATTACGTATTCTTCCGTAATTTCCTTTTATATTCAAAAACGAGCAAATATGTGCAAATTTTATTTTTATTACATTTTCTAATGTTGCAGTCTGTATAATGATGTATAAAAAATACTATAAGGAATGAGATACATACAGTAAAACTCCAATTATCCGAACTCCAACTATCCGAATCGCTGATTATCCGAATCGCTTTCAGAATTTCAGGGGAAAAAATTAAGACTGAAACGTACTGCGATTCGCAAAATAATGATTCTGTCTACGTGCGCTATTGTCTTTCCCTCCGCGAATTTAGTGTAGGCGCAGCGCGAACATTATTGGGATGATGAGTCACCGTCTCGTAGTGCAGTTCGATTATTGGCTGTCGTCCGTCGACAGGTGGCCGGCCCAGCCCACCTGGGTTTCAAATTCTAAATGATGATGAACTTATTGAAAGTGTCGAGGAATAAGATGACCTTAATGTCGAAGTTGAAGCAGATACGGGACCATCAGCTAGTGAAGCATTTGCCAACCTTGAAACTGTGCCCGAAAACAGATGAAGACTGTCAAACAGCTTACTTTGACCGAGATGTTCAGCAAGCAATGACTTTCATTTACAGTACGGTACACACATACTGTACGTACCGTACAGCACTTGTAAGTGCGCTTAACATGTAAAAGTGTTGCCTTTTCATTTAATTCATTAAAAGATATTTTTCTTTAAAAATAGTTATTTTTTCTCACATTTTCAACATACAAACAGTAATTAATTAAAATAGACCCTTTTTTTCGGAAAAAATCCAATTATCCGAATTTTTGATTATCCGAATGGGGTCCGGTCCCAATTGATTCGGATAATTGGAGTTCTACTGTACTTCAACATAAAACGTTGTCCATTCTTGTATTAAAAATTACGCGAAACGCACGAATTTTACTTAAACAAATATATAAATAGTTGCTATTAAGGCTAAAAACTTAAAATTTCGCCTGGCTGTTGTTACTCACGTAAATGATCACCCAGAACGGTTTACTAAAAATGCAAAATTTAAAAGGACAGGAGCAAATAAAAAAACGTACTAAAATTACAATTTATGTGATACAGCTGGTATAGAAGCTTCGTATTTGACATGGTGGTTACTCTTAAAATGCAAATGCTTGCTAAGACCGGTTTTTAAATAAATCGACATTTAACAGGCTGAAATGAGCGGAAAACGGTCTAAAAACGTTTTACATTATGATTTAATTGATTTATTCGGGTTAGAAACTGGAAATTTAGTATAGTTGTAACTTTTAAGATGCTTACGCTCGGTATAAACAATCTATTAAAATTTCTAAGTTTAAAGGTGTAAACTGAGCGAAAAACGTTATAAAATATGTTTTTTTCTAAATTGTTAGGGATAGAAACTTAGAATTTAAAATGCCTGTTATTTTTTTATACGTATATGCTTCCACAGAACAGTTTTTACGAAATTCGAAATTAAAAAAAGGTGCAGAAGCAAAAAACATTACGAAATTGCGATTTTAGTGATGCTGCTGGTATAGGAAGTTGACATTTGACATGGTGGCTATTTTTAAGATTTCAGTGCTCGCTAAAAACAGTTTCTAAAGAAAAAATCGAATATTAAAAAAGTGAAATAAGCTGAAAAAGTTCTAAAAACCTTCTAAACAATGATTTATATTTATCTGAAATTGTTAGGTATATAAACTTGAAATTTTACATGTCTGTTACGTTAGAGACACAAATGCATCCACAGAACAGTTTTTAAAAATTATGAAATTTTAATGTGAGCAGGAACAAAGTTTTAAAATTGCAATTTCTGTGATATAGTCATTATAGAAATTTGCTTAATTAGCGTGGCTTAATTAGCAATTTCTTAATTATCTGTGGTAGTAAAATTTCCTCTAATGAAAATAGGCCAACGAATACCACTTGGCATTTTATAAGAAGAACGCGAGCAAAGCCGCGGGTTTTGCTAGTATAATATAATTATGTTGAAATAATCTATCTATTGTTAAGCTTATTAACATTCTACTTATTTATCTGTAAAGATAATCAAATAAAATTAAAATATTTCCAAAATAAGTTTTTTATTAATAACATGTGTATTTAATTTGTTAAAATATCACAACTTGAATTTTCTTACTTTTTTTATACAGTCGCTAGGCAACTGTTGAAAGGAAAATGAGGAAAAAGAAAGAAATTTGATAACAAAACGTAAAAAAGAAAAAATGAATATTTTATATTTTTGGAACAGTTGCATAAAACTCCATCAAAACATTTAGAGCTAATTTCGCAAGTCTGACAAAATTACACACTGATCATTTCATATTAATTAAAAACCAGCAAATAGAAATTAAGCATTAGAATTTTGAAATTGTGAGTGCCATTTTCTTTTCAAGGAATGAAAAATTTTAAAATCATCTGAATCCCCATAGGAAAGCATTATGACCTAAAAAGAAATGTTCTATATTTTTTGAACGAATGAACCAAATTTAACTAAAAACTATACAGCTAATTCAGGGTACCTCACCAACAAACGCACCAAATATCAACCTAATGGAATGATTTTTGCGGCAGTTATTGCGGAACAGACAGACAGAAACAAAAACTTTTCGGTTCTCCACAGTGAGCTTTCACTGACGTTTCAGAAACTACAGATCAGGAGCCTCAAAGTCAGCTCTGAAAGTCATTGTTTTTTAGTCTCACTTTTCGTAATATTTAACATCTTACAATCTGCAAACTAAATTTTTTAAATTATTACATATATACTTATACGCATATAAAATAATTCGAAGGTTTCAGAAATTAAAAACGTTAAATTAAACACGGTTTATGCAATAATATTCTGACATTCTTATGAACTTCTCATTCTATTTTCTAGATTAAAACAATACATTTCTTCAGGGGGGCTCTGCCCACCTGAACCCCCCGTAATATTATTAAATTTATATTCGTGATTTCCTATTCTTTGTGTGAATGATTCTAGTATATTTTGGATTTCGTTCTACACAGTGGTTTTATTAGGATAAGCAAAAATTCAGAAAATAATTTCATGTTATCCTAGTACCTAAATAGCAATATTTACTTACCTGCCAACCACGAAACACTCGCATCTGATAGATAAGTTGAATAATATCTCATGTACAAAAGCAACTTATGGAAATGTAAACTGAATCTACTGTATTTCACTTATATCTATTGCAGAAATCTAGTGTTATTACAATTTTTGTTTCGGAAAAACAGTTTTAATGGTCATTCTATAATATTTATTTTACATACGTACATCTTGATCTAACTCGATGGCAATAGCATACTAAAATCTCTCAAAAATAGGCTTATTTGAAAACTTTTAAACCTCTTGTGTAATCATTCATAATCGTGCCCACTGTCAATTCACTAAATAGCAACCGTGATTTGGCGCTATAAAGTATTTTTTGTGATAACTTTTTATGAACTCAGTTTCCAGTAATTGTGCTATTTCAGGCTGTATGGATGGGTTTTACTACGCTAATTTCTTTAGAGTAACCATCTCGTTGTACGAGATATTATATCCTACTTTAAAAATAATGCTAATTTTCAACCACGAATAATCCACATCTCTAACAGAAATGAATAATATCTTATGTAAAAATGCTTCGGTTATCATTCTGTAGTTAAAAGGTAACTTGTATCAAAATAAATTCTCATTTATTTCAATAAAATATTAAAATCACCCAATAAAATATTGTAGCAAAATAGTCTGAATTATTTGAATTTTATTATTTTGATATTCTTTAAAATTTAGTTGCTAGATTACGGTTAAATTAAAGAGGTAAATAAAAATAAATGCATTTTAAAATTTGCAGAAAATGATAGAATAAAATGTATTATGTTATTAGAACAGATGTATAAAATTGCACCAAAAATTATACACCTAATTTAAAAAATCTGACGAATGTATTAACAAAATTTCAAATTAATTTGAATAATTTAAGACCTGACTTGATAAATTTTAGCCTTCATAACTTACCGTTTAAATACATTAATCAAATGCGACATTTTATTTTCAACGACTGAAAAAATTCAAAATCGTCTGAATTCCCATAGGAAAGCATTAGGATCAAAAAAGAAATGTACTATATTTTCCGAGCGAATGAACCAAATGTAACTAAAAACTATACAGCTAATTCCGGGTATCTCACCAACATACCTACCAAAAATCAAACTAATCGGATCATTTTTACGGCAGTTATCGTGGAACAGACGGATAGACAGACAGACAGAAACCAAAAACTTTTCGGGTCTCAACAGTAAGCCTTCACTGACGTTTCGGCAACTAGTAAATCTACAGATCAGGAGCCTCAACGTCAGCTCTGAAAGTCAATGTTTTTTAAACTCACTTTTCATAATATTTAATATCTTACAATCCGCAAATTAAATTATTTAAATTACTACATATATATTTATATGCATATAAAATAATTCGAAGGTTTCAGAACTTAAACGTTAAATTAAACACGGTTTATGCAATAATATTCTGACATTCTTATGAATTTCTTATTCTATTTTTTAGATTAAAAAAAATACATTTCTTCAGGGTGGGGGGTGGAGGGGGGGTCAACCCCACTGAACCCTCCGTAATCTTATTAAATTTTTATTCGTGATTTCCTATTATTTGTGTGAATGATTCTAGTATATCTTGGATTTCGTTCTAAACAGTGGTGCTATTAGGATAAGCAAAAATTTTGAAAATAATTTCATGTTATCCTAATACCTAAATAGCAATATTTACTAATCACGAAACACTCGTATCTGATTGATACGTTGAATAATATCTCGTGTACAAAAGTAACTTATGGAAATGTAAACTGAATCTACTATATATTTCACTTATCTATTTCAGAAATCTAGTATTATTACAATTTTTGTTTCGGAAAAACAGTTTTGATGGTCATTGTACAATATATATTTGACCTAAGTACATCCTGATGTAATTCGATGGCAATAGCATACTAAAATCTCCCCAAAATAGGCTTATTTGGAAACTTTTAAACCTATTGTGTAATCATTCATAATCGTGCCCACTGCCAATTCACTAAATAGCAACCTTGATTTGGCGCTATAATGTATTTTTTATGATCTCAGTTTCCAGTAATTGTGCTATTTCAGGCTGTATGGATGCGTTTTACTACGCTAATTTCTTTAGATTAACTATCTCGTTGTACGAGATATTACATTCTATTTTTAAAATAATACTAATTTTCAACCACGAAAAATCTACATCTCTTCCAGAAAATTAATAATATCTCATATAAAAATGTTTCGGCTATCATTCTATAGTAGTTAAAAGGTAACTTGTACAAAATAAATTCTCATTTATTTCAATAAAATATTAAAATCCTCCAATAATATTTTATTTTGCGAATAAAATATTGTAGCAAAATCGTCTGAGTTACTTGAATTTTATCATTTTGATATTCTTTGAAATATGGTTGCTAGGTTACTGTTAAATTGAAAAGGAAAATAAAAATGAATGCATTTTAATATTTGCAAAAAGTGATAAAATAAATGTATTATATTATTAGAACAGATGTATAAAATTTAGGGCCGTACCGAGTACTCGGTATTTACTCGGTACTCGGCTAAATTTTGGGCCGAGTACCGAGTACAATACCGAGTAGTTATAAGAATTTCATTTTTAAGCATTATTATCATTTTTGAAGCCAAAGGAATTTATAATTGATCTGTAAAAGTTATTTGAATATAAAAATATATAATATATGCAATTATTCATAAAAACTATTTACTTAGTATTAGGGTTGGGCAATTTGCCGGCAAAATGGTATTTTTGCCAGGACAGTGGCAAAAACTGGAAAAAACCTGGTAAAAACCGGCAAAAATTGGCAAAAAATGCTGGATTTAATAAATATAATAAAATAATATAATTTTGTATATATTATGATTGAGACTTAAATCAGAATATTAATTACATATTTCCCTAACATTAATTTGATTAATTAAAATAATTTTCATTGGTAATATGAATAAAAAAATATCTATAATCAATCATAATCAATTTTGTAGATAAATTTATGTGATGGTGACAGGTAAAAACTTTTTACTTTTCTCAAATTAATGTAGTAATGTTACCTTTAAAATGAATATATATTAAAAAAAAATTTAAATCAACAGTTTCTACATTTAAAAAATCTATAATAAAAAACAATATTATTGCATAAACATTTGCTAAATCAATCTTCATTGTATCTTTATTTGAACCTTTAGGTATAATTTTTACAAATACTGTATAGAAGTAAATGGTACTACTTGATTATCCCGTCGACCAATTTCGCCAAATTAAACAAATCGCCAAACTATTCACCAAATTATACAAATGAAAAAATATTGCCATTCTAAAATTTTAAGTTAGGAAAATGAATGAATTTCACTTAAAAAAAAAAAAATCTAAATAATAAGGTTACTTTAATGATAAAGTTCACTCATGTCGTAACGACATAGCAAATATAAAATTTGATTTAACCAGATTATTTCTGTCAAAATAATACTAAGAACAGTTTAATTTAATAATTCTGCATTTAAACACGTAAACTATAAGCAAACAGATATTTTTAAGATATTGAATTTGTCAATTAGCTGTAAATATTTTAAGTGTAATAATCAAATTTATTAAGGAACATAATAAATATCAATGATAACGGAAGATTGTAAAAAATTCAATCCTCTTTATTTAGTCAAAAAATGCAGAAAAAAAAACTATAAAATGTATGTAAACATTAGATATAGGCTTGAAGTAAATATAGAAAAATAAAAATATTTTGTGGACAAAAATTTGTGACGCCAGTTGAAACTAATCTGTTATATATTTTTTCTTTTAATATCATGAGGTAATCATTTATTGACATAATTTTCATTTTAAATAACGAAAGAAAAAACAAATTAGTAAAACCTTAATAAAAATTAAAATAAAAATTAAAATTCACATGATGACGTAACAAACACATGTAATGTGTTTAATGTCAAGTGAAAATGACATTTACAATGATCCATAATTGGCATTAATCTTATAGTTTTAATCTTAGCATTTAATCTTATAGTTTGACGATAGTTTTTTGGTCGACGGGATAATCAAGTAGTACCAAGTAAACTTTTAAAATTCCTACAACTTTTTTTTTTTTGAGGGGGAGGTTATAAAAAAATGCACATGGATTGGATGAAATTAATATGTATAAGAGAGGGGAGGATACAATGATTTTAATTGATTATTTAATGTTACAAATATAGGCAAATTAATCTTTTAGGTAATTTTTCTTACCATTTTCCTCATTGTCATTATACATGCTACAGACTTGAATTTTGATTTGATCATAGGAAATGAGAATGAATTATCTTGCAAAAGGTTTTTTTTTTTTTGTTTTTACTTTGTAACTTCAAATAACTGTTGTTCTCATAGCATAGCAAAATTGGTAAGTGTTATTTCTCTCTCAGACTTTGCTACAAAATTAACTGAAGCATAAGGATTGATTGTTTAATAATTATGAGAGTTTAAACCAAAGCCAGTAAGTTATTTACTTGAAAGTAAAACTGATTACTAAAGTATTTTACTAAAAAATACAATCTACTTAGACTAACTGTTTTAATGATGCATTGAATATTCTAAGGTAAATAAAAAAATTAAATTACGTATTATTAGAGTTGAAATTATTAAAAATTAAAATATAATAATTACATCGCTGTAAATAAAACATACCTATTTTTGCCAGGACGGTTTTTACCGTTTTTTTCCATGGTTTTTACCACCTTTGGCAAAAACGTGCCAACCCTACTTAGTATATAGAAATATGTTTACAAAATACAGAAAAGTTAAGAAAAACCAAAGCAACTCAAAATTTAGTTTTAATAGTTCACTTTTTAATGTCCCTTTCATTATACCACAACCAAAATGATTGGAACTTTCATTTGAGCTTTTCAATGTTACTCAGAATGGCAATAACAGTTTCATTACACTTTCCAGTAATTGCTACTGAACTGTAGTTAAATTTTTTTATCTTACTTTCAGTGGCATAAAGGCAAAGAGGCTGCTTTAATTCATGCAATATTTTCAACATATTATACTTTGAGTTTCATCTTATGGTTAATTACTGTAATGATTATTTTTTTTGGATTCAGACAAATGTGACTGAACTTTTTAAAAATTTGAACATGCAGCTACAAAGTGGTTAAAATGTCCATCAATGTTTTTAGCTATAACTAACATGTCAAAAAGCATGTAGGGTAGATAAACCGGATTTTATTATAAGTTGCACATTGTGAATAGTGCAAGCCACACTTTTAACATCAGCTTTTTGCATTATTAAATGACAATTCGTATTATTCAAAATTACAGCAACCAATAACCATTTTTGACAGACGGATTTCAGGTATCACAGTTAGATAAATTGAAGAATGGGTTTTAATTTCACATTGGCTAATTTTACTTTTATTTATTAATTTTTTTTCTATCTTTTAAAAATAATGGTACTGTTTTAAATTTTTTGAATTTTCAAAAGTCTTTAATAGGTGCATAATTAAATTTCAAATTTAATTAGTTAATTTGAAATTTTTTGTAAAATTAAATGTATGACTACATGCTCAAGAAGTATGTTTATATATATCTACACACACAGACATGTTATTTTTAAGCTCACTTCATGTGCGCATTAATAGTTCTTTCTTACACACAACTACTCGGTACTCGGCCGAGTACTCGGTACTCGGCTACTCGGCCAAAGTGCTACTCGGTACACCCCTAATAAAATTGCACCAAAAATTATACACCTAATTTAAAAAATCTGACGAATGTATAAACAAAATTTCAAATTAATTTAAATAATTTAACACATGACTTGATAAATTTTAGCCTTCATAACTTACCATTTAAATACATTAATCAAATGCGACATTTTATTTTCAACGACTGAAAAATTTCAAAATCGTCTGAATTCCCATAGGAAAGAATTATGATCAAAAAAGAAACGTTCTATATTTTCCGAACGAATGAACCAAATGTAACTAAAAACTATACAGCTAATTACGGGTATCTCACCAACATACCTACCAAAAATCAAACTAATTGGATCATTTTTACGGCAGTTATTGCGGAACAGACAGACAGACGGACAGACAGACAAACAGACAGAAACCAAAAACTTTTCAGGTCTCCACAGTAAGCCTTCACTGACGTTTCGGCAATAAATTTATACTTCCTTTATGAGAAAGCAAAAGTTCAGTGATATTAACCAGAATTACATAATAAAATGCATACGGAATGATATGAAAATAAAAAAATCTTCAATTTCCTCCCTGTATCTTAACTATAAGTTTAACTTTTTATATTTGAAAAAAGTGCGGATTTTAGGGTTGCGGATTTGAGAGAGCCTACTGTATTCAAATTTATTCACTGCCAGTGTATGCTTAACATCTATTGCCATACAATGTAACAGCATTTTTGCATCTCTAAAATAATTTTAATGTACTTTATTAAAAACGTATATTGAATGTTGTTTAATAATTATAACCTTTTATTATCATTTAATGCTAATTGCAGTTAATAGAATCTATATTAGTGAAGATTATGATATGACAAATATTGTTCTTTTCTTTTACACTTGTATTTTTAAATCTTTCCCATATTAGGAAATGATCTTCTTTTAAATAAATTTAACAAATGTAATTGTAAATAATAATAACAAGAACAACAAGGTAAAATCAATCTTGAAATGTATTGTATGCTACACTTACACCATAAATTGGAGGACAATCGAAAATGATAGGTTTTTGACGGTATTAACTGGTAAAAACACTATTTTTACCACTGTCATGTCAAAAACCCTTCGACGATCCGGCTGATTCCTATCCGGGAATCGCTCCCTGTACATCCTCTGAGCAGCTAATCCGTTTCCTTGTGCAGTCCCATACATTAAATGCATGTCGGCAAGCTCCACATTGGTGAAACTATGCATGCTGTTTGAAATCCGTGCGGGAAATGATGAATCTATAGTCTGTTCACGGAAAGGAGATAACGAAAGTAAACAAACGGGTTGCAGAAAAATCGCCAAGGAGCCACACATTTGGCACAAATCCCTAGGTTGGCAAATTTTATTTTTTATTTCGATTTGTTAATTTTTTAAACATTTATTTTGATAACTATATGAAAACAACACAAGTTGCTAACTGACTTACATCGAGATTTTAAACAAAAATGTAAAAGTTTAAGACGTCAAAATATAAATTATTCTCTATTTATTTTAAACAGCGTTGAATTCAGACATATTTTTTCCTGGTGGGATTTCTGTGCCTCCAGGCGAGACATTATATAGTTTCGGGGGGGGGGGGATTATACTTTTTGACCATTAAAATTATAAAATCTGAAATATTCCGGGAGGGAACATTTTAATGCCCCGAACGGAATTTCCTCCCGGGGCAAACTTTCTGAATTCAACATTGTTATAAACCATCATCAGGAGTTAATTTTGTTAAATACAAAATAATACAAAACTATTTATATCTTACATTATTGAAGCCCACTTACCTCATAAATCATTCAGAAGATGAAGTTGAAGTATCGGAACTATTAGAATCTAGATTGATTATCATGGAATCTACTATATTATCTATAGCATTATCTAAATCCCACATTTGTTTTTCCACTGTATTTGTTACATGTTGAATGCATCTTTTCCATTCTTCAGTGCCAATTTTGCTTATACTTTGAGAGAATATTTCTTTTACATGAGGCATTTTGAATGTTTTGTTTTCTTTCGCAACGAAGTTCTTTATTTGTGCCCAAATCAGTTCAATAGGATTAAGCTCGCAATGATAGGGGGGTAATCGTAAGACAGTTTTATTTTGTGCTTTTGCCATTTCATCGACAGCGTACTTGTCATATTTATTTTTATTTTGCTTCACTAACTGCAACAGTTCCGCTTTTAACATTCCGTCCTCAAAAGGGATATTTTTTGTTAAAAGCCAATCAGCAATTTTTTGTTTTCTCCACGAAGTATTCAGTATTTTTTCTGATTTTCGGGAATGATAAGGAGCATTATCCATTACTATCACACAGTTATCTTCCAGTCGAAATAAGATATCACCAAACCACTTTTCAAAACGTTCTGAATTCATGTCTTCGTGATAATCTTTATTTTTATTTGATTCGAATAAGTCAAGCCCTCCATCCACGAAACCAGAATCGCTACCAATATGGATAATTATCATCCGTTTTCCTTTTCCGGAAGGAGATTTTAATCCGGAAGAAAGACCAGACAAAAATGCTTGTTTTGATGATTTTACTGAGGTATCTTTCCAAACTTTACTAACTGTATGGCCTGCATTCAACCAAGTTTCATCCATATAATATATTTTGCGCCCTTCTTCTCTGAAAGATTTGATTTGCCTTAAATATTTTCTTCGCCACACAATTATTTCGTTTTTATCAATGAGAGTACTGTCTCGTCCTCTCCGTGAATATCTAAAGTTTAATTCTTTCAGGAGATGATAAAATGTTGTCCTTTTAAAGGTTGGCAAATCAGGGTCATCATTTACAACTTCCAAAACTTTATTTATAGTGGGCAATTCATTCCTCAAAAAGAACTTGTGGATTTTTCTCCTAATAGCATTCCTATCAAAATCATCTATATTTTCTAAAACACGTTTACGTAATTTTATTTTCTTCGGCGAGTTTAACACACCACATTTTTTATACTCTCTTAACACTCGAAAAACAGAAGCTTTACCTACGCCTGTTATACGAGCAGCATTATCTCCTATATGAGAAATCGGAAGTTCAGGATTCGATTCAAGTTCCGTTTTATATACATTTAAAATCATATCTTTCTCCACCTTACTCAAAGCTTTTCTTTTTACTCTCTTCTTAGGCGGGCTCAAAGAAGAATTTTCACACTCCATTTGTGTATATAAAATACCAAATCAATCGAAAAAAATCGTCAATTTTAAAAGTGAAAGACAAGAAACAAACAGCCGTTTGGGAAAAAAAGCAGAGGCTCAAACAATTGGCGCTTCTGGCACAACGCCAGGTTTAAGCATCGCCAATCCGCACGCGCATTTGTTTACTTTCGTTATCTCGTTTCAGCGAACGGAGTATAGCTAGCGAAGCGTTTTTATATGCCGCAGTCATCAGCTCTTCCTACCTGCTCAAGACGGCATTACCACACACAATCCTATACGAAATATGCTTATTTAGGTCCCCTCTACCTACCTTTACATTTTTGACATATATTTTAGGACACCCTGTGTATATATAATATTATATACTATTAATATTATTGATATTTTGCCATAATTCTGTTTTTTTTTTAAAAAATAATTTCAGGAATTTCAGATATTTCTTCTTGCGAAAGCACAAGCTATTGACTTTAAAAACATTTTAGATAAGAACTTCACCAGTCTAGTGTTGTAACGGTGACAGACGAAAAATACAGAAGCATACAACTAAAACATTTATTTTTCTAAAGAGATAATGTCAAGATTTAATATCCATAATGTTGAGGAACTGTCAGAAGGAAATCGATATTACTGGAGAATTCCAAAAGGGATACCCGTCGGTTATGAAACAGTCACAATAGAGTTCATTTTACATGATAAGCCATGGAAATATACGGCATGTTTTACTTATGATGATATTCTCAGAGTTGATCTCTATAGCATCAGTGAGGAAGATGACCCCCCATCCTGGTTGTGGACAGTACAAGGTGGAATTATTGGAGATGATCAAAAAGAATTAGTTGTATTGGAAGCCGATGCCTGTTCAGACAATGGAAAACGTTGGTTTGTTGTTGGTTACCTCATTCCCAAGTCAGAGCTCTGTGACATGATGCTGGCAAATAAAGTTTTGTATATATTCATTGATATGAAAAATAAAAAGGATGAAAAGGCACAGTTTGTACAAAAGATAAAAGCTCGTGAGTAGTTTTGTTCTTTTAACAATTATGTTTATTTTTTGTGTCGTAATTTCCAAGTATAAAATATTATTGTTATATTTTAGGATGTTCTTAATACTTTTTCATTTTCCAGCTCATCACACATATATATATGTATACATATACCTGCTTTTTATACAAGGTTGTACTGTTTTTTACCATGGAAAAAAACTCCTTGAAAACTCCTGGAATTTACTTTGTTAAAAAGGGTATGAACCCTGGTCAAAGGGCCACGAAAAAAAAAACGTGAATTATCACTACGTACGCCATTAATTATCACTACAACTGCAACAGCAGCAAGAATAAATTTATATGATATATTGCGTATTGCAGACTATTTTTGAAAACATTATTAGCGTTGCAGACACTTGAAGATAGTTCTGTCATTGGGCATTGGGTTGTAGAGTTAGAAACTTGAAATTTGGAATAAAAATAGTATTTAGGATGCCAAAAAAAAAAAAAAAAAAAAAAATCCTGGAAAATTCAAAAAATTGGAAAAAAAAAAAAAATCGATCTTGTATTAGAACTTAAAATTTGGCATAAAGGTAGTGTTTAGGATACAGAAAAATTAAAACACAATCAATTCGAAAATAAAATCAAAAGATCGAAAATTTGAAAATAATTAGATTTTGTAGCACTAGTAACTTGAAATTTGTAATAAAGGTAGTATTTAGGATACAAAATAAGGAAAAATTAAAAAATCTGATAAATTAAAAAAAAAAGTCAAAAATTGAAAATATTTCAATCTTGTTGTTTTAGAAATTTAAAATTTGGTGTAAAGGTAGTATTTATGATTCAATAAAAGGAACAATTAAAAAATTCGTTAAGTTCGAAAATAAAATCAAAAATCGAAATATCTGTAAAAAATCTAAATTTCGGAAACAATTAGATTTTTTAGTGCTAGAAACATGAGTTTTAAGATAATTGTCCTATTAGCTAGTACACCACCCCTAATTGTTTTATGTTATTTTCCCCGGATTCAGGGGTGCCATTTCGAGGGGGGGGGGGCAACCCCCCCCCCCCCAAGGAATTTGAAATTTCAGAAAATTTATCAGTTATCCCAGGTTAGACCGAAAAAAAAAAAAAAAAATCAAAATATGATCAAAAGCTGAAATAACGTCAGATTTCACAGATTTGAGTACAATAAAAAAAACTAGACTGATGTGCCAATCCCAAAACTTTCTTCTATCTCATACAAGTTTCACATACACCAAAATCAAGTCAGTACCAATTTATATTAAGGTGTAACTGAATCTAAGGTTTTATTAAATTATGTGCGTTAATTCTGGAGATATAGATATCATGAAAATTGTACTAAATGTAGCATAGCAATGCCACCTGTTGGGCTATTTATATCAAATCCTAATCAACGTAAATTTTTGTTAAGGTCTAACCGAATCTGAAGTTTGGTGAAATTCTGTGCATTAGTTCTTGCAATATAGCTATCGTAAAAATCATGAAAAATGTAGCATAGTAGCGCCATCTGTTAGGCAATTTACATCAAAAACTAATCACCACCCATTTATATCAATATCTAACTAACTGAATATAAAGTTTTATCAAATTCCATGCATTAGTTCTTGAGATACAGCACCCACAAAATTTATGTCACATAGAGACACTTAGCCACTCAGATATTTTCTAAAAAATAGTCCAATTGTGTTCAGGATATAGGTGCAGATTCACAGTCGCCACGTGGCGACTAAATTTTTTGCTTTGGACACTAATTTTCAATGTCCAAGTCGCCATGTGTTTTACAGCTATACCCCTTTTCTGCCTTTTTTTTTCAGATCAAATGCACGGATTGTCCTCCATAATTCTGCGACCATAACTTCCATAACTTTTTTCTATTGTCCAGTCCATAATTAAATAAATGCGATTGAAAATGGATGCCACATTTCCGCTAATCTGCAAATTTTTGTTTACTTTAAAAAAAAAAAAATATATATATATATATATACGATGTCCGTGGAATAATAATGAAAAAAATCATGTTGATATGTGCTGTGAATGAACTCTGTGGTGGCTACATACCGCAAAATTAGCCTGCTACGCACAAAAATTTGTAACGAGAATACAGTAATTTTAGATCCAACTCATTAAATTTGTAGCTCTGGGATTTTTCCGATATTATCTTACAATTAGACATAGATATCAGCATGCAATTCTTCTATGAATTAGCAGAACTCTTTGAATTATCATTATTTATTTATTTAGTTAGATTTCTGCAAAATGAATTTGTCAATCGTTCGCGAACTTTGTGAAAACGGCCGCGGAAAAATCCCGTAAATTTCGTCGCTCGGCAAAAAAAATCATGAATTTCATCAATCGCTCATGAAATAAAACTGCAAATTTCGAGAACCGGTCACAAAATAAAACTGCGAATTTCCTCAATCGGTCTCCAAAAAATAATAATTTTATTAAAAAAAGTGAATTTTGACAATTGGACGAGATGAAAAAAAAAGGGTTAATTTCATCAATTGGTCGCAGAAAAAAAAATAAAAGCAAAACTCATCAGTCAATTGAAAAAAAAAAAAAATCCTTTTGGTGCAGGAAGGGGGGGGGGGGGTTTATCCATAGAACAAAAAACTTTAGGGAATTGTTTATATACAACTATGGTGGGAAGATTCTATAAAATCCCGTTGTCCAAATTTAATAGAGAAAAAATATTGTTTTTACGCTTTTGTGTCAAAATGTGGCCACTGGTTTTTTTGGGTTTAGGAGCCACTGGCTCCTTCCAGATTTTAGGAATCTGCACCTATAGTACAGGACCTTCTAAATCTTATAAATTCGTCAAAACCCGGAAGTGGTAAATTTTCATAAATCCAATACCTTTTTCTTGTAAAGATAGAAGAAACTAATAAACACTTTAAACATTGAAATGTTTTCTAAAGCCTTGCTATTGCAACATTCTTTCTATAAGTGAGACATTTATCATTAATGATATTTTGGCTAGTTTTAGAAATGTGTATGTGAGAAAAACTCTATGAATTGCTTCTGAGCTGTGTACAGCATGATTAAAAGAAAACTCGTCACCCCCAAGGCTAGAATTTTAGTGATAAATTCTCTTTAGCCAAAAATTTGAGGGGAAATTTTTTTTTCGAAGGGTGGGGGGGTGGTGGAGGTGTATTCAATTTCCTAATTATATGATTTGTTAATTTTGTTTTATTAGTGTCACATTATATTTATGGGAAAGTGGGGGCTAATGGGACAAATGGATTTTTTTTTACACTACATATATTTTAGTGAAGATTTATACACCACTGAATGGCAACAGCTCTGGCACACATTTGCAGCATGGGAGGTCAGCCATGACAGTTGATTGCTGTTGAGAAAAAGCCAAGTGTTTATTTTTGAACAACCCAAAGTAAGAATTAATTTTAGTGATTGATTTTATTTTGTAAATAATTCAGAATACTTACCCGTAAGGCATGGTGACGTCACGGCGACGTCAGTGTGAAGTCACACTGTGACTTTGTGACCGTCGATGTGACATCGATGTGAAGTCACGGTGACCTGAATGTGAAGTCGTTATGGCCGTTTTAGAGCTCTTTTGTGACGACACATTGTGACCACTTTGTGAAGTCACGGTGTGACAAATTTGTGAAGAGTGTGTCATTTGTGACGATTTTGCCATTAACTTTGTGTCGAATCTGTGACGAAAGCGACAACATTTTGAAGTCACATTATGACCAATTTGTGAAATATGTGTCATTTGTGACAATTTTGACATAACATTGTGATGAATCTGTGACGACAGTGACAATATTGTAAAGCCATTTGGGTCCTGTCCTGTGCTGGATGATTTCAATTTATTCAAACCCGACTTGAATTTTTAAATTTTATTTCAAGTCCACCCAAAATCCGACCGTAACCCAATAAAACAAATTCCGTTGACCCATAACCCGTCCGAACCTGATAAATGTTTTGATCGACATTCCTCCGGACCCAAAATCCTAAATAAAAAAATATATCTACAATTTAATACAATTATAGAAAAGAAGTCTATAAAAATATTTATCATATCTATTTTATGGCTTATACAGAAAAATAAGCATGTATAAAAACTCATTCATACTAAACTATAGTTTTTCATCTGAAACAATATTATAGTAATTCTTTTGAAAAATTAGATTAACCCGTACCCCAAACTGCAAGAATAAAATTTTAATCTAAAATCGAAACGAATCGAAACAAGTGACTAAGTGTCTTTAATAAATACAAATTAAAGAAAACTCATGTTTTATATAAAATAAAACATTGCCGGTCTAGTTTTTCGTTTTTTCAAATATCTGAACCGTCCTTATAGCGGGCAAAGCCCGCTATTATACTCTGTCATAATAATATCTGTCATGTGAACTAAACGCGATATTTAAAAAAAAGTAGTTCCCCCCCCTTTCCCCTTCTTTATTAACAATCCCTATTCACATAATAAGTACATCATTGTCTATTAGCGTTTTATTTCTTTTTTTTACTAGGGAGTTCTGCCCCCTAGGAGCTACGCTCGCCAACCCCCGTTATGACACCGCAAACTTTAAAAGCACGCTAATTTGATTAACTCTAAAATGATTACAGAAAATTCAATTAGAATTAAGCGACCAGTGGCGATCGGCTTTAATCGGGTTTCCATTCATTTTCCTTTCACTGAGATAGTTTAAGGCCAAATCAACTGCTGTCGAAAGAGCTAACAACTGTTTTCGTGATAGATTAAATAACATCAATTAAACATTTGAAAATCAACTTATGTTAAATAGCTAAGTAAACAATGTCGTTGCATCGGGGAATATATGATAATGATGTTATAAAAAATTGGGTATTTATCCGTTATCCCGTCGACCACTATAAAAAAAAAGTCGCCAAAATATAGGGGAAAAAAGTGTGTTACCGTGGTGTCACATTCTATTGACATCAGATGCGTTACACGTGTTTCCTATGTCATCAAGAGATTTTTATTAGACATTTATCTGTATTTTTAATGATATTTTACCCATTTATTAATTATTTCATTAATTAAAAAAATAATAACGACCTTGCGTTGAAAAAATGTTGCTATGCATAGTTATGCACAACATACCCGTGTCAACTGCCATCATAAACACTTATCCGTCAGCCGAGGGGGATAGTTAAGAAAAATATTGTAAATAAATAAAGATTTAAGATTACTTTTTTTCTCTTTTCTTTAATGTATTATAAATTTTATTATTTAAAGTTACTGATAATTGACACTTTAGTGAGTGGGGCTTTAGATTCTATAGTGGCAGCATTCTTCCATTGGTTTTTTGTATCGATTCCAATATGACGTAATTTTCAAAGTTTTCTTTCTATTATTAAACTTAAAAATATATATTGAAAGGAAATATTAATATTTATTCTGTTTTAAAATTTGCGATAATAGGTCAAATATTTTGTCGAAATAAATTAATATATCCTGTAAATATATTTTTATATTGAATCTGTTCGGAAATATTGTTATTTGAGCATTTTAAATATGACGTAAGTTTCCCTATTTAATGCTTTGAACACGTAATAATTTAATTATTGCACTTTTTAATATTCACGCGCAAGTATATTTTTATTATGTTTTTTTTTTTTTTTTTTACAATTACTGCTTTTAACACGTGTTCATTTAATTATATTTTTAAAGTTTTATTTCTGTTTTTGATAGTTACATGTAAATACATTTTTTAATTGAAAGGGAATGTTATTATGCGCGAACTTTTGCAAATTGGCAACAATTTAAATAGATTCTGCGCATTAGTTGAATATTTTTATCCATTAATGAGTGGGTTTTAAAGGTTTTAATTAATATCTTGCGTTAATGAAGACATTTTCAAAATTTTATGATTTTCAGCGTGACAGTAGGTTTTCAGCTGTAAGTACACAAAATATCAAGTCTCTAACTTATACAGTTTCTGACATCCCACTCTGTGACGGACTTACAGAGAATCGAGACAAATTGGGTTTCGTGAGATGAGCGAAACCCTAATAATAGAATCAGTTTGACCCTGACCACAACAACATAAATATATAATTTTAAGAATTATTCTAAAAATTGTTACTGCACTGCATTTTAATTTTCGATTTAAAAGCACATTTAAAATAAAACTTTTAACAGATCATATTTTTTTTAAAAATATTTTTTATTCCTACTACTTTTTTATATATTGACATTTTTAATTAATTAATTTTTTTTTTTACATTTCTTATATGCTATACAAGGCAGTGCATGAATTTTAGGTACAAATTATATTAGATTAAAAATAATTTTTAACTGTCATATCTAGTGAAAAGTGGGGGTAATCTAACGCTTCTTCATATGATATTATTTGTTAAAAAAAAATTTAAAATGTCAAAGTAAATGTCATGTACAGTTTTATCGAATACATAATTAAAAAAAAATATGTGCAGAAAATTGTAAAGCTCAACCTTAAATACAAAAAAAAAAAAAAATACTTTAACATTTTTAAAGTATGAAAAAGAAGGAAAAAAAATAGTATTGATAAAAAGCCATTTACAGATTTCTTTTGTGAAAAAGTACCCCTTGAACAGGACTCCCACTGGTTCGTTTTTTTTTTCTTTTTTCTTTTTTCTTTTTTTTTTTTCAATATTAGTATTTGTGCTAGGTTTTTACAACATTTGCAGAAAAAAATACGTACCGCGTTGGTGTCTGCAAAATTTATAAGAAAAATCTAAAACGATAATTATTTTTAAAAAAGGCGGTATTAAAAAATGGACAGAGTTGGAGGCTTGCTTGATCTACGATTCTGTACATATTAAACATATAGTAATATTAAAGTGGTAGATTTTACATTTTAACCACGCTAAAAAATTATATATTATATAATTTGAGTTCATAATTTTAAAAAACTGATACTTTGCCCTGTTTTTTTTTTTTTTTTTTTTTTTTTTTTTTTTTTTTTGGGGGGGGGGGGAAGGGGTTCTTTCTCTCCTTTAACCATTTAAATTTATAAATATACCTTTTATCAAATATTCTAATAGGTTTTAAACAGTATCTTATATATTTAATAAGAGAAAAGCAAAAATTTAACCTTCAAAATAAGATATGCTACAAATCATGCATGGGACCTCTATTTTAAATACTATATGTGTTTTAATTACGTTTACTCCAGTATTTGACTGGTATTACTTTATATATAAATGATAACTATAAAAAAATAAAAACAATATTTTGCTTATTTTTTTTACCATTATTAATTGATTTATAAATTATGTATATATTTATGAAATTGTAATGTTTTTTAAATAATAAGTTTTGCAATATATTATTTTTTAGAAACACCGATCATTTTTTGTTGATAACCCACTGCACCGCAGCCACTCTAGTTAGCATATGATGTGAAGAAAATGTACAATTTTCTATTGATTTACGATTCATCAATAGTAATACATGTTGACGCCGATGACATGATATCTATCTGGCTTGATGTCTGATTCCAGGGCAAGAACCACAGTAACATTTGCTGTGATTCTGATACCATAATACATAGTATATCCGGAATACAACCGGATTTGAGATCTATTATATAAGTTTTAGAATGCAGTTTAGTGAACGTTACTGATATTTTGCATTAAGGATGCTATTTTGCATTGTTTTAACAATACAGATAATCATATTTATATGATTCAATTAAAAAATAATAAATCTAATATTAATATCAAATAGTTATTCATCTTTTAATGTTTATCAAGTGTAGAAATGCAGTCTAACCACCAAGCGTAATAAGACATCGGTTTATCATTATTATTTTATTTACTGAATTATACGGTAATTGTAAGTAACAAGCTTATTTTAATCATACTGATCACAATAATCCTACATACTTTTAAATTTATATACTAAAGTATAGATGTTAAATGAATACTTTGAAATTTATCAAAATCATTTAGGAATCAAAATAGTGAGTAGTGTAATTCAAAGCAGAAAATCAAAAATAAAATTATTATATTACAGCTATTCATTACTTAAAGATTATGTATCATTATTATTATTTTGATAATTAAAATATTTTAGCAGGGTAATATTTAAATTCTTACTAGTATACACAACAACAAAAAAATTTCAAGCTTTGCTGTTGGTGTTCTTTCTATGTTAAATATTTTAATCATGTAGATTGAAATAATAAAATTTTTACATACCTTTCTTTAGCAGATGTAATTTTTTATGGCATCAACGAAGTAATCCGAGTAATACAAGTGTTTTTCAAGTAAATTAGGTACAAAAACATTACAAATGCATTGACGAATACATATCATAACACGCCAACGCTATTGTAATTATTTTTGGACTTATATTTTAATTGGAATTCTTAAATCCAGAACATAAATCCTTATAAAAAAAAGTTTTTTCTAGATAATATTCATTGTCTGTTCCGTTCCAACAATTAAATGTCGTGTTTTACTGAAGGCCAAACGACGCAAATGCTTTTCTTCATATTTTACAGCAGTTCCTTAAATATTACTACGTATGATAAGGATGTTAATTACGTCCAAATTTGAAGAATAATTTTTCACAATGATTTCCATTTTCTGAATAAAAATATCTCTCCTTGAACGTGCAAAAACGTATCCTTCGACACATAATTCGTTCACATCCGCCATTTTGGAAGAAGAATAAAATTGAAAATATTCTAATTCGAACTTCGAATGACAAAAGTCGTCTGCTTCCAATATCGCAATTAAGATCTGCACAGCATTGTTTAACCAGAAAGTAACACCTCGCAGATGTTTACAGCTTACCGCAAATGATAGATAAAACAAATAATTTAAATAAAGATATTTCAAATGCTTTATAATTTATATGGCTAGAGGTGATATCTTACTAAGCACTGGCCAGTTTGGAATAAATTGCTATAGGAATGACATATAGTTTATGACATTTACTTTATGACATATTTTTAATTCGTTTTTGTTCGGAAATGCATTAAATTGGGTGGTGTTTTTATTCAGAAACTATGTAATTGAAAGACGTTTTCCATTTTTTGTTAAAAGCAGAAGATATTTCAGAAAAAAATGTCAAAGTCGGCGTTTTGAACCGAATAGCCGACGTGACAGTAAAAGAAAGGGGAAAAACCGGTCGTCACGTGACACGAATTGCTTATAACTCGATAAGTAGTTTATTTATTTTAAAAAAAATGAAAAATCATTTCGAATCCAAATTGCTTCCATAGACCGTCCTGCCCAATTTATGCCTTTGCGTTTAAAAGTGAGTCTGAAATTATGTCAGAAAGCTTCGCGTTGTTGAGCAGGTCAGTTAAGAACCACCTTAATTATACCGTACAAGGAAAATCCTGAAAGTGTTGGATCGTCGCAAAAATTGTGCCCTCATTTTTTGACAAGAAAACTGATGTTTGGGTTGAGTGGCCTCTCAAAATAATTAAAGATTGGAGATTTTTAAAGAAATATTTTTAGCATTACAAAATTAGCAAATGAGTTCCATGCGGTAGTAGAAAAAAAAATAATGTTTGCATTTAAAATGTTAACAAACCTGTAAATTGCTAACAATTTTATTAGACTGGGAGATCTATTTCTGAATTACTTTCCGCTAAAACTTTCATACGTTACTAAATTTCTATTTAGGATTTTTTACCTGTGTATTATATAGTATATTTTGTTAAATTTCTTGAAAATGGTAATGAAAATTGTAAAAAAGTTATCTGCCTCATATATGTAGACAGATATTTATTTATTATTTTATTCTGGAAATACTCAATTTATTTAAATAGTGTGTGACAATGTTTTTATTAACGATTTAGGCAAATGACATAATTCAAATCTATATTTTATGAGTTTCTGTTTCAAATTCCCTCTCCGATCACACTGTGAAGTCACAGTGTTGGAATTTTGGTCATAGGTGTGACGGGACTTATGTGACTTGAAGTGACGTCATTGCAACGTCACAAAATTTTTTTAAGCTCTCAAATAGTAATTTTCTTGATGCCATAAGTTGTTCTAAAGTTTATTTTAAGTTTTCTTAAAATCTCCAAGACGTTCACATTTTGGTCACAGCGTGACGTTACAAAGTGGTGGAATTTTGGTCACAGGTGTGACGTGACGTACGTGACTCACAGTGACGTCACAATGACGTCACTGTGACTGTGCATGCTATGCGGGTATATGATATCCTATTTAAATACAATGTTAGATACTACAAATATTAGTGAATGAGAAAATATTATTGAGAAAATAATGAATTACACATGTAAATAACTATTTCTCAAATTATAAATTTGCACATTGTGGAGTCTAATGGGACATTTCTTGTGGGGGCTAATGGGACAACTTAATAATAACTTGCATGACTAAATATTTCTTTAAAACAACATTGTAATGGTTTGTTTGTCTTCACTTTGTGCACATTTAATTAGAGTCAATTAGGTTAAATGCAAACAGGGGTTAGAAACATTAACACAGCATATAAAAAACTAAAAAAATCAATATTAATTTTCTAAGTTGGGCAGATTTCAATATCGCAGAGTAACAAATATTAAAAATCCTGCAAGAAATGTTTTTTATTTTTAATGGTATTATGCTTCCTCTGTTGTTTCCCCGCAGACTCTAGAAGAAGTATGCCCATTCCCAAAAGCAGGTCCCAGGAAAGAATCAAATTAGAAAGCGAGGCAGGTCAGCAATGTATTCAAGCACCCCTAAAAAGAAAAGGGTACTTGAAGAATCTCTGAGAAGAGAGGCAAACAAATCTCACCATGACAAAAAGAATACTAAAAAAGCAAAATTGGTCAAAAAGAATGAATTTTTGTCAAGCAGTGAAGATGAAGAGCAGTTGCTTAGAGAATTAGTAAAGCCTGATTCTAGAAGAAAACCAATGTCACGTGATTTGTGTGATGACAGCAGTAGTAAAGCAAGTAATTTAGATTTCCAACAAAACTGTGAATCTGGATTTCCTGAGTACAAAGAAAAACTCATTGTAGGAGACTATTCTTTGGTTAAATTTTCTCGTAAACGAGATGTCATTGCATTTGTGGGTCGTGTTTTGACAGTGGATGCAGCAGAATATGAAATGTCATTCTTGAGGAGACAGGACAAACATGGGTGATTATTTTTTTATCCGGAAAAAGAAGATCGATCTTTTGTTATTGAGGATGATATTCTTTTGAAGCTAAAAATTCCAAAAGGCTTTGTGGAATTAAGATGTCCTATGCTTAAATTTGATGCACAACAATTTTCACATGTGCAGTATAGCGTTTGTTAATAAAAAATGGATTTGACATTCATTTAAGGCTCTTTCTTTTTCAATTACACTGCATGTCCCAATAGCCCTGCACTGTGTCCCAATAGACCCCAGGTATGGGGGCTAATGGTACAGTTGTATTAAAGTACAAAAATAGATATAACACAATGATTGGTAAAGTTTTTTACTTTTTTAGGAAGTTTTTATTTACTTAACTGTAAAAGAAATTGGAATTAAAAAAAAAAAAAATAAAATGTGCATTTTTGTTTTTATACTAGCCTAAAATAAAAAAAATGTCCCATTAGCCCCCACTTTCCCCTACTCCAATCGTTATAATGTTATTAAATCATTTGCTTTATTAGATGATATTATATATACAGTACGCTCTTAAAAATCTCCACAGCCTGATACTAGAGTCCTGTCCAGATTTGGTTGTAACAGACCCGAATCCTGATTTTAACCCAACAGACTTCCAGCCGAATCCGAAATATTCATACCTGAACCCGAAGTGAAAGAAAATGAATGTACATTTTAATACATTTATGGAAAAGCAATCTACAAGTTTATTGTTTATGTACAAAAAATAACATATATATACACCCATTAATATTCAAATATACTGTAGTTTTTTTCATTTGAAAATTATTCAGAACCTCCTTTTGTATAATCGGTTTATCTCGAACCCGATTCGAAAGAGTCAAAGCATAACCCAAAGCAGATAAAGTTTACACGACCAGCAAAAAAAAAAAAAAAAAAAAAAAAAAAATTTAATCTACTAAACTCAAAATGAAATGCATTTCGGGTAGCCGATGCAGGACTATAATTTACGTCCAAAAAAGTTTTATTGACCGTAACCCCACCCGAAATGAAAGAAAATTAATCAATATTTCAATATGATTTAGAAAAGTAGACTACAATTATATTTCTTAATAACAATTTTATCTTTATTTAGAAAATTTTTTTTTCATCTGAAAATATTTAGGATTTCTTTGAAAACTCGGGCAACACGAACCCGACTAAAAATAATAAAAACACAACTTGAACCTGAAACAATTAACCCTTTGATAACGTGCCAGGATTGACTACTAATTTTGCATTCAATCGTTCTGCAATTTCCAAAAAAATTCTTTGTGACAGATTTCAAAAAGTCGTACTAATTTTCCTAGCCATTGCCAACAGACACACACACGGACACACAGAGCGAAACTTTCTTTTATTAGTATAGACTATGTAGAAAATTTCATTCTGTATGCGATGGTAATGTAATAAATTTTCTTTTTGTTTATTTTTTGCAATGTGGCCCGTGCCTTTGTATACAATGGTTAATTTGGCCTACAGCGGTAAATGAGTTTGACATGTCTGCTTTACAGGGTCACTCAAAAGACTTCTGTTACATTACAGTCTATGGAGAAAAATCGTTTATGGTTTATTTTAATAATGTTTCACTCATCACTGTGGTGCACTACAAGAGGCTTACTATAGAACAGGGTTCTAGTGGGTAGCTGCCTCGGTACCAACCCAGGCTGGGTTAAAAAAATGGGTTTTCTCCAACCCTGAGGGTTGTAGTGGTACCTGGTCACCCGCCTGGGCCTTTTTTTTGTCTATATATACATAAATAAAAAATATAATAATGTACTAACTACAATATTGTTTTAGATGTGTTATTGTTAGTACATATTACAGTTTGATTTGATGCTTTTTAAATAAATTTTGTATAACTTTATATGAACTTCCATAAACATTAATATGTGAGTTAATTTAATAAGTGATGATCAGAAATCCTTAGTCTATTTTAAGTTTAATTCTGTATAATAAAGGCCTTTGTCTGATTGCTGGCCCATTGGCACAATTCTTGTCTAATTTTTATTTTATTTTCATAGTAATTTCGCACCTTGACAAAATGGGATCACTTCTTTTGGGGTTTGTGCACTAATATGAATTTTTTCTGTATTAATCATAGAGATCCGTCTTTAAAAATAAATAAAATACTGCACTGTTTAAAAATAGCACTAACAGAAGCTGTCCAAAGTGAGGGAAACCTGTATGCATAATCGGATTATATATTTTGAATAATTTGTTTCAACAGTGTGTGCATTAAATTTTATTCTATTTTATAGGCTTGCCTTTGCCTTATGGTAACCAGAGCATCAAATCATCTAGCCCACAGATAACTCCTGGAACGTCTCGTAAGGCCTTCATTTTTTATATTTAATCAATTATGTGACTAATTTTCTATGAAATCAATGTTGTGCGTTTATTTCAGTTATTGTAATTTATTAGCACTTGAATTTTTATTTGTTTTGTTATGTTAATTGTTTAGTAAATAACTAAATACATTAATTTAATATTTCTTATCCTGCTTTTTAAAATTTAAATTCTTAAATTTTTATTTTGTATATTTTGAGATTTCGCTGGTGATTTTTTTTTCTTTTGCCATTAGCTTTTGTGATATAAAAATAAAATTTATTTTTATTGCTTATTTATTATTTTTTTAAAATTTAAAACTAGGCTTTGTCTTATTTAAGATACTTTAAATGATTTTTAAAGTATTTTTGTATTGAATAACAAATGGTAAAATTAATAGCACATATATATATATTAATTTCGACAAACAATCAAGAAAAAAAAAACTCTAAAGATCATCTAAGGATCGTGACAAACACGAATTTCTTCAAAGGATCGCAAATTTTTTAAAAACATCTCGGGGGGAAAAAAACTAGAATTTCTTAAAAAGATCGCAGAATAAACGTGAATTTCGATTAAAAAAAATCGTGAAAAATCCCTCAAATTTCATCCAAAAATCAAGGAAAAAAGATAATTTCGTCTAAAAATTGCAGAAAAAAATGCCAATTCCGTCAAAAGATCGCGAAAAAAAAAAAGCGAATTTCGTCAACAGATCGCGAAAAAAACATGGATTTTGTCAATAAATCGTGCAAATAAGGCGAATTTCGTGAAAGAATCTAAAAAAAAATGCATTTCGTCAAAATATCGAGGAAAAAATGCAAATTTCGACAAAGAAGTGTAAAAAAAAACCTTTCAGATTTTTTTTTTCTCATAATCACGCCTGCTTCCTGCCTCTTGTTCTCTAGGTTCACCGAGAACATCCAAAAGAGAGCATTCATTCTGGTTAGGCTCAATGATCCAGGAACTCAAAATTCTAATATAATTGCAGTAAGCATAAGCTGTCAAAACGGTTTGTAATATGAAGCCGGTTATTGCGCAAATTTAAATGCACTCATTCACAACAAACAACACAAGCACATGTAACAAGGGCTGAATTCATTGGAATGATGGGAATATTCTTTGGCAGTGTACCACATGTGCCTGACTAGCACAAAAATACTGTTATTACATACTTGTAATGTTAAAAATATCGCAAATGCCCCTAAAATTTTCCTAAAATTCCTCCCTAAAATTTTGAAAAGTCCTAGTGCTAGCCCTGTAATAGAATAAAAAATAGTCCACTGGGATATATATGTCCCAACCGTAGTCAAATGTTCCAAGTCAACCTGATCCGCAATGAAAATAAGCCGCGTCAACTAAAGGTGAAAATAAGCAGTCGCCACTCGTCGATTAAACTTGAAAAACTGGCGATTAAAAATATGGAAAGAACCGGCCAAATGCAGGATTTCCCAATTACCTTTTTTCCTTAAAATTCGCAATTTTTCCATGCTCGTTCGACGATATTCATGATTTTTACGCGCCTGTTCGACGAAATTCGTGATTTTTACGCGCCTGTACGACGAAATTCGTGACTTTTTACGCGCCTGTTCGACAAAATTCGTGATTTTTACGTGCCTGATCGGCAAAATTCATGATTTGTACGTGCCCGCTCGATGAAATTCATGATTTTAACGTGCCCGATCGACAAAATTCATGATTTTTACGCGTTCTAACAAAGAAATTCATCATTTTGCGCTCCCGAATGACGAAATTCATCATTTTTCCGTGACCGATCAACAACATTCGTGATTTTTCCGCGCCCGATCGACTATATTTGTGATTTATCTGCACCCGATCGACGATATTCATAATTTTTACGCAGCCAATCAACGATATTCATAATTTTTATGCACCCGATCGACGATATTCATGAATTTTCTGCACCCGATCGACGAAATTCATGATTTTTCCACGTCCGCCTATGCATAGACGAATGCAGAATTTTTTTGTACATATGCTCAGAAATTTTCAAATTGATATCTGAATTAGTTTTTTTAAAATTCGCTAATTAGTAAAATAATTTCAAATTCGTTCATTTCCGCTTCCAAATCCAATGCACCTGTTCGTTTCTTTCGCCATTTTGATTTAAAGGTTGTCATTTTAGAAGCGATGGTTAATGAGAATCTAATTAATAACTTGGGTAATTATCAAAATATTAAAATTCTGAGGCTCAGGTGCACATGGCCAGACCTTGGACTATCCACACCTAAATTTCCAGACTTCTAGGTGGTCTAGATTTTGCTAGCCATCGGCAACAGACACACACACACACACACAGACAGACACACACACACACAGAGCGAAACTTTCTTTTATTAATATAGATTTTATATTATTTGCCATTTTTAACAATGTTATGTATTTAACCAGTGGACCTGTGCAAGGATTTCCCACTGCAGTCTAATATTTTTTAGATGCAGGTTTAAACTTCTAGAGAAAAATTAAGGATAAATATATCTTCAAACAACATTAGTCAAGCGAGAATATCATCTCATTTATTCCTAACAATAAAATCCCATTGAAGATAGAAAAAGGCATGCGCGAGTGAAAAAAAAATAAAAATTGTATATTTCAACTGCATTAGAGGATGATGGCATCTTCTTCGGGAAAAATACGGACGAAGAAAAATAAATTGAAATATACTTAAATTACAATTCAATCTTATATAAAAAATCATACCTTTTATGCTACACATGTAAAATACCACTGCTTCGATCAATCATTAATATTTAATTTCTTCTAAACGTTTCAATTTTAATTTTGGTTTTTAATCCTAAATATAAAATAACCCATGCAAAAAGTCACATTTTACCTGTTTTGTACTATTTATTATTTTTTATAATCACTGTTGAGCATCATATAATGCGGTATTTTATTTTTGTGGCAACATTGATTTGAAAAAAGCTTTCATTTCATTTATGAAAAAACAATCCAGAACACATATCTTATTTCTGTTGTCATCATCCCTTTTTCTATGCACATACAAAACATACAACGATGAAAAAGGTATTATTAGAAAAGTTTTTGAACCGGCTTCTGACATAGTACACTCACATTTCGTTAAAACGCGTTGTTGGATTAAAAAAATATAGTTAATTAAAAATTCATGCTAAAACATACCAGGAAATAATCTCAAAGATTTCAGTGTGAAAGCTTCGCACGGGTCCTTCTGGTTAAGTTAAAATCGTACTATTGATCTTTTTATATTTTATCAATTTTATTTAATTAATCTTTATGAGAAGAATAACAGTATTTTAATCAGCGTTGGGTTTTTGACGTCAAAAACTGGTTTTTGACATGACAAGCGTCAAAAACTGGTTTAAACTGTCAGAAACTGGTTTTAACCGTCAAAAACATCTAACACCCTTTAAAACTTTTAACAACAATAGGTATACATTAAATATCATGATGATTTATGTAATATTTTATTTTAATTATAGTAATTTAATAATTACAAAAAAAAAATTAAATTATTAATTGTAAGGAAATATTTTTATTTTTTGGAATTTTCAAATCAGAAAATTATTGTACAATTAATAATCTGGATCAATTTTAACTCGCTGCATTCTGTAGCACATAACCAGTTTTGCACATTTATTTATACCCAAAATATTTCTGAGTTTAGAGTGTATAAAGCTAACATTTGAAAATACTCTCTCAATTGATGCTGAGCTAGTAAGACTTGATAGCAAAATAATTGTTAGTTCAGTAAGTTTGGAGGCTGGTTCAATTGAAAAACTATTGCATCTTACATCTAATGATACCTTTCCACCCAGTCATGGGGTTAACTGTCCTAGTTTAAAATAAAGAGGAGAGAAAGGGGATTCATCAGCTTTGTATACAATTAGCATGGATAAACATTCATAGATTTTCTCCTCTGTAGCTCATATGTGAGCTGAATCAGTGTGTGCGTCAGTCAATCCGACAAAAATTATAAACCATAAAATGGTATGGTTTCATCATTAGATCCATTTTGTTACACACTTTTTCAATATAAGTGAAATTTCTTTTAGAAAACTGAGCCAAACATGACATGCATGAGCAATTGTAACAGTATCTCATTGAAGAAGTCTAATGCAACACCTATGGGTTTTACCTGAAGTAAAAGATCTTTGTGCTGTTTATATAAATTAAAATCATTAATCAGTTGAGAAATTCCAATATCCATTTTAACCTCATGCTCTTCTACTATTGTCTGAAATATTGACCATTTGAATAAAAAAGTTTCAAGGCAAGTGAGTTGACTATTCTAGCAGATACCACTTGGCCAGCTGGAATTTTACTTATTCTATATACTCTTTAAGCCATGCTGCAGAAAGATGATATCATTGTTTTAAATTACTAGGACATTTAAGATGTTTTAAGTATGAGAAAAATGTGCAGCTCATGTGAACACTTTCAAATCTTATATTTACTTTTTTTAAATCACAATTTTGCCCCAAAAAAAATTCTAAATAAAAATTGTACAGAGTTAAAAAAATTGCACTTTACAATAATACTTTACTACATATAAATTATTGATACACAGGAAGAGTGACATTTTAAACATTACATGTAATGTTGTATATATGTGTGACATTTAATGTGAAATTTTATATGTCAATGTACTATTTGAGGTTTTTGACAAAGTTTTTGTCAGAGGTTTTTGACAAGAGGTTTTTGACGTGACAGTTTAAACCGTCAAAAACTGACACATGTCAAAAACCTGCCAACCCTGATTTTAATAAATGTTTGCCCATATGACATTTTATTATCTCAGGGTCAAGAATCAAGAAAATTAGTTTGTTATTTTTTGAAGTTCAAAATTGTCTATTTATATAAAATATTCTATATTTTTAAACCTTTATTATAGTACAGATAGAATAATTTTGTTCCACTGCATAACAATATTCTGATTATTATTTTGTGGATTGATAAAACTCAAAATTCAATCATTTGAAACTTAAAAATAATTTCGGCCCTGGGGGAGGATCCAAAGATGCAACTTTTGACTGTTTAAAGCTAATTGATGGATAAACCAGTGTTTAAACCTATATTGCAATTTGAAATTTTAAAAAGGCATTTTAAGTTTACTGGTACATTTTTTGTGCCTGGTGTGTTTGTGTGTGTGGGGAGGTGGGGGGGAGGAGGTAAAAAGGGCACCAAAAATTTACTTTTGACTTATGCATTTTGTTTATTTGTTTGCATGTGCTTTCACACAGGGACAAGAAAAATATACATTTTGTTTAATTGCCTTATTTATTTAAAAAATAATGATTTGTTATCTATCTATACATTGCATCCAATATATCTATATGATATTCTAATGATATGTATCTAATTATATATTTTTTATCTAATGGCCACGCTGGTCTAGTAAAGATATAAATCTCAAAAATAAGTCTAAGAAAATCACTAAAATATTTTATTAACAACTTAACTCAATTAAAACATTTTATGATAGAAACTTAAATTTTCAAAAAATTCTATTTTAGAGATAGATGACATTGAACAAAAGCTTTTTGGGAGGATTAAGGTGTTTTTGTAGATATATATATATATATATATATTTTTTTTTAATGTTTTAGACATACAAGGGTAGCAGGAGTCCATATGCTCAACTCAAAACTTTATGAATTTCTATCTGGATTAGAGTCTATGTGAATAAGTATGCCATACACAGAAATAGTAAAATGCATTAAACCCTTTATTGGTAAAAAATGGACAACAAATCTGCAGCTCTTCAATCAAGTTTCAGCAAATTTTGAACATTTAGAAACAAGATAGGTCGCTATCAAACAAAGCAGTTTGCTGTTCCAAACTGCAATTTTCTACACATATTAATCATAGTATTTCACCCCTGTTTTTTAGAGACATAATAATTCGAAAGAAATCAACATCAGCACTTTAAAACTTATTTCACTATCTCGATATGCTAAGTCATAATTATCTTCTGGTTGGTTGGTTGAATGGGGTTTTATGACACAAAGGCTGTTTAGGGACATGCTGCGCCAAAAAAAAAAGGATTATAATAAGAACATCAAATTAAAATTTAAAATTGATTTAAACTTAAACTTTGTAATAAAAACAAGATGAATGAAAATAACAGTTAAATGAAAAGAGTGATGTGATGATAAATGTATACTTAATATAATTCAATGAAAATATAACACAACGTCTAGAAGAAATAAACAGTTTTACAATGAAAAAAGTTTTCACGATTAAAATATATTTTAAACTAACAGTTAATAAAATCCCATCAAAAACGTCACCTGTAAAAAATGCCGCCAAGTCTCGTGACTCTTTTACCGTAAAAAGTTCTGAGATCATGTAAAACCAAGTTTAGCTATCTTATTAACTCTGAAATTTCCATTCACAAATCACTCCTATTCTCTACATCTTTAGTTAATTATTATTTTGACTTGGCAATTACGCAGCACAGGGAAGTTACTACACCTTACTATGTGATGGGATGGGATGAGATAATTTGATTAAGGCTAATTATATACGCAGAGGGAAGTTATTACACCATAATATGATATGGGATGGGATGGTACTATTTGATCAACACTAATTATATACATCACATTCTCGTGCTACATCACAAAATAATAATTAACTAAAGATGTAGAGAATAGGAGTGATTTGTGAATGAAAATTTCAGAGTTAATAAGATAGCTAAATTTGGCTTTACATGATCCCAGAACTTTTTACGGTAAAAGAGTCACGAGACTTGGCTGCATTTTTTACAGGTGATGTTTTTGATGGGATTTTACTTCTTTTTGTAAGTAATCCTCCTTTTCTTGATTCCGGGTTCTTTTTGGAGATCGACTGATTTTCACTAAGCCTACACTGTCACTATTATTTGCATGTACCAAAAATTTGAAGCTTTAGTTTCTTTTGCAAAGTCCTGTAAATAAAAAGAAGTTTCAGGTTCCTAGGCAAGCACTAAGTTATGGGAGGAGGAAGTCAAAAGTACTCTCAATTGCTTCCAGGAAATGTGCTATCCATCTGTGATATTACTCGCATACTTGATATTTAGCATAAAAATACTTTTTAGGATAAAAAGAAAGCCAAAATTTAAATTTCCGGAAATTTCCAATAAATGAAACTATAGTATGGAACCATTTATCCGGAAACCAGTTAACCGGAAAACCAGTTATCCAGAATGATATTTCCAATTGTCCAATTTCAGAATCTTTCCAGTCAAAAAAGTATCACATGGTTCAAGTTTGACAAGTGCATTGCTTGAAACATTACAACCTGCATGATCTAGGTGTAGATTCACAGTCGCCAGTCGGCACTAAATTTTTTGCTGTGGCCACTAACTTTTGGTGTTTTAGTCGCCATGCGATTTAAAAGTGATCAATTTCTGGTGTTCCCAGTCATCATCGTGAAATTTAGATTTTTTTTTTTTTTTTTAAGATTGAAAGCAAAACACAAAGTTTATTATTATCTTTTGATAACATTTCAGAAGTATCTGTTTAACACAGCAAACTATTAAATGTATTCGAATAGCAAATGTTATTTGTAACAGTTTGAGTCTGATAATTTTATATAGTCTGCGATTTAAAAAAAAAATAAATAAATAAATAAAAATAAAAATTCTTATAGATAATAATAAAATAACATTTTCCTTCTTATAAGTGTCTTGATTTTTATAGCACAAAATAATCTCACACATTCAGATTTTCTTTTATATGTAATTTTGTATGGCAAAATCAAAATAATAAATATTGTTTTTCTAATATTCTCCGTTATCATAATTGCTTAGCTTATACAATTTTTTTTTTTTTTAAAAAAACCAGATGTTGCCCAACTTTATCTTCTGCCTGTACACGATTTAAGATTTATATTACACTTAATTAGTATTGAAATTTTGTTTATGTGTGTATATTAAATAAATTACTTTACACTTTGAATTCCTGAGTTTTTTGGGTAGCTCTTTATCCCATATAGACACTATTGTTTTTGTGTGTTTGTTTCACATTTGTGGCCACTTGATTTTTTGGGTTTAGGAGCCACTGGCTCCTTGCAAATTTTAGGAATCTGTGCCTATACTGCATGGTATAACTTGATGCCAACATCTAGGATTTGAAATGGAAGCATATTTAGTTATATATTGGACATTTTGATTTTTATGCAGAGGAATTTTTATTTCCAAAGGGTTTTTTTACAAATTGCCTTATTTTAAACACTGATTTAATCTTTGATCTTGTTTGGCATCTGATTCTTAATATGAGTAATCTAATAATTTGAAATCTGAAACAGTATCACAACCACAAATATTCTACAAACCTGATCAAATAGATGTTTTAAATTTAATATTTTAAGTTGCTATGCCCAACCAGTTATCCAGAAAAAAACAGTTATCCGGAATATGTCTGACCCCAACCATTCCGGATAAATGGTTCTCGTTCTGTACTGTATATTCGATTTTTCGATGTTTTTTTTTTTATTATTATTATTATTTTTTAATTTTTCCTTACTTTGTATCCAAAACCCTGCCTTTCTGCCAAATGTCAAGCTTCTAGGACTACAAAATCAAATTATTTTCAAACTTTCAACTTGTTATAAATTTATTGATTTTTTGATTTTACTTCTAAGTTTCTTGATTGTCATGCCCATATAGTAATTCTTTGATCCGTCTTGTTAGGATCATTTAGGTTCAATTTAGAAATAAATCAAGAGTATCTTAAGAGTCACCATGATTTTATTTAGAAAGGACTATCAAGCCATAATCAGCCAGTAATGTTGGGAGGGGTGTGGGAGCTGTGAAAATTTGTGGTGCTAACATCATTTAACAATCCATATTTCATATGCAAATTAAATAGAGTATAACCTGTGAAAGAAACAAATCTGTCTATAAAGAAATCGCCCATAACATAGCCAGTCTGTAGCAGAACTTTTCTATAATGAAATTCGTAAACGAAAGAAAAGAAAAGCATAATCCGGGCAGAGGCGCCATTTCAGAACTTTCTGGGCGGGGGGGGGGGGCAAAGTTTTTTTAAGGTAGTGGCATAGCCAAGGGTGAGTTCGGGGGGCTGAACCCCCCCCACGCAACCTCTCCGAACGAGAAACGTTTACTAAATCATATATACAGAGACAGCAATACTTCTAATACGGAATCTCAAGTGACCACTGAAAAATTCCGTTTTAGACAGGTATTCGTCTTAGCAAGTGGAATTTTAAAATATTATGAACGTTTTTCGTTTATTCTTTAAGACTGTTAAAATCTGCTTTCTATAAAGCACTTAAGAGCATAGGTGTATTACAGTGAAACGTGTCTAAGCAAAACCTGTCTATAACATAATTCTTTCTCAAATGGGCAAAAAAAAAAATCAAGTTTCGACGAAAAAAACGCCATACAATTATACTTGCTAAGATGGAAACCTGTCTAAAATGGAGCTTTTTTACAGTCCTTTTGAACTCCTTCTTTGCAGGTTTTACTGCAGGGGCGCAATTTCAAGAGTTTTTTTTTTGGGGGGGGGGGACAAAGTTTTTTTTAGAGACAGGGGTTGAAATATCGTGCAGGATTGCCCAAATCGTACACAAAATAGAAATAGGCCCCTTACAATAAAAAATGCATAGTGTGAGATTTTGCCTTCTTATCTTAACTTCTTTCACAAACATGTGATACTTCAGCGAATATATTTTTAATTTTAGTGGTAGTCCGCGAATTTTTCTTCTTTTTTTTTTACGCAAAAGCATTTCGTCACCCGATCGCGGTAAACAATGCACATTTTACGAATTGGAATTTAAAAAATAGTTAATTTGGCAAAATTGGTCGCGGAAAAATTGTTAATTTTTTCAAATGACCGTGGAAAATCGTTGCGTGTTTAGCCAAAGATCACTGAAACAAATAGAGATTTTCGTCAATCGGTCGCAGAAAATAATCGCGAATTTAGTATAACTATTGCGGTAAACTATCGCGAAATTCGTCAAAAGATTGAACAAAAAAAAAAATTTTTTTAAATCACGAATTTAGCCAAACAATCTCGCAAAAAAAGGGGAATTTTGTCAAAGATCGCACAAAAAAATATCTACTTTTGTCAGTCTGTTGCAGAAAAGGATTTCCGAATTTCAACAAATGATTGTAGAAAAGAGTCGCGAGCGTCAAAAGATTGCAAAAACAAATAGCGAATTTCGTCGATCAGTTGCCAATAAAAAATGTCGTGAATTTTGACAAATGGAAAAAAAATTCGTCAATGATCGGAATTTCGTCAAAGATTGCGCAAAAAAATAGCAATTTTTGTCAGTCGGTTGCGGAAAAAGACTCCCGAATTTCAACAAACGATCATAGAAAAGAATCGCGAATTTCGTCAAAAGATGGTGAAAACAAATAGCGAATTTCGTCGATCAGTTGAATATGCTTGTGTAAAAGAATTGTTTTTCATAATTTCATCTAATTCACGTAAAATATGCTGCAACCAGTTTTCAATGTCGTCGTTATTAAGTCGTTCCTGTACAGCTTCTTGCCATTTTATTCTTTTTAGATTTCTTTTGCAGGTTATTTTTATGGGGATACTTTCACTATTAAAACCAGTTCTGAAAGTAAAAAACCTACAAACAAAATCGAAAAAGTAAAAAACTACAGTTGTATTGATTGATCTCAGCTATCCCGTGCAAAACAAATCATTTAAAAATATAGAAATTCCAAATGAAATATTGTAAAATAACTGTGTCATAGGATAAACATTAGTGAGCAGGTGTTTTCGCGTGAGCGAATGGGACCCTTAAGCATATTTTCTGATTATTTCTTTTTATTAAACATGCATGTATTCAAAAAGTATGCATTTTAAGTGTAATGCATTTTAAAATAATTGAATCTTGGATGTAGACCAGTTCGGTATTTTCTTTTCAATAATTCACTACATAGATTTTTATTAATTTGCTCAAGATTTATTCATTCACGAACAGTGGAAATCAGTTGCTTTATGGAGGCTAGTGATTAAATTAAATAAATAAAAAATTACTCATTCAAATTAATATTTACATGACATTGCTCTGTACTTTCTTTTGAAAGATCAGTCAACCATACTGCCAACGAAATTTTTTTCGTAAAATCCATAAATTATCCTACTGTAGTCACAAAACACGGAAAAGAACACTATTCAATCCACGACTTTCCAATCATTTGTCCAACATTCATTTATACTCGTATTCAACTTAGAGATCTGTACGATCGAAATGTCCAGGCCGGGCCTGGCCTGAACCATAAGATTTTTTTGTCCCACCCTGGTATAAAAGTTTAACCCAGTCTGTTATAAAAACAAAAAGTTCGGCCTCAGCCCAGCCTGACTGAATTTCTACAAAACATACCGGATATTTCATACATGCCTTTCATTTTTTTTTTTTTTTTTTGTCTAGAAAGGTATGAACTATTCTTTAAAAAGAATTTTAATTGTAAAATATGGTCATTTAAAAATCTATGCCTTTTTTGCAAAATTTGTTTTCAGGCCTCATTTTACTGATTTTTGCATGGGCCTAAAAATTTCAATCTGTGCAGACATCTAGGAAGAGTGAATTCCAGGCCCAGCTTGGCTAAAAAAAAGTCTGATCTAGCACAGCCCAGAAAGAGTGACTAGGCCTTGCCCCGAGCCTGCAGAGAAATTTTAGACCAGGGTATCCATGCAGACCTCCTAATGAAATCGCCTGACTTAATCCTAATGAAACAAATTTATGTAGCAATTATTATGAGATGACTTATGAATTTAAATATAAATTCACAGTTTGTAGTACAATTTGGAATGAATTAATAAAAATAAATGAATGATATATGGTAATAAAATGAATGTTGTACATGGCTTTAGTGATTTTTATTTATTTTACAGATACACGAAAAATAGAAACAGATTTCAAGGAAATGCTGCTCAGTGGTAAAGACAGCGATGTCACTATACAAGTTAAACGAAAGAAGTTTATGTGCCATAGAAATATTCTCAATGCCCGTTCACCAGTCTTCTCTGCTATGATGGACCATGATATGAAAGAAAAAGCCAGTGGTAACGTGACCATAAAAGATGCAGAACCAACCACATTTAAAGAATTTCTCTTGTACTTATACACAGGGAACGAAGAGCATCTCAATCGGAAAAATCTTACTGATCTGTACAAATTAGGAGATAAGTATTACGTTGAAGATTTGAAAAGTTTGTGTGTAAAGTACATTAAAAAAGACATTACAGTGGAGAACTTTTATGAATACTTTTTGTTATCCCAACAACACAATGATTCAGAACTGAAAGATGCAACAATCAAGTTTTTCTTGGAATATTCTAAAGAGATTGTAGGTAGTGATAATTGGATGCCTTTTTTATCAAAGAATCTAATTGAATGTAATGTATTGATAACTGCACTTGCCAATAAATAACAAATAAGTTAATATGTATGTTCATATACTTATTCTGTTTTTCGAAAATAAATGATAACTGATACTAAATTTTATATTTGTCTCTAATTATTGTAATCTTTAGTGTTTTCATGAAAATTTTAAATGCTTTCTGTGAAATCAACTTTTTAAATGTCATTCTGGCTATTTCTTAGGTTGATGTAACAATCTTCTGACTAATATGCAGAGTTGTAATACATAATTTATTTTAACATAGTGATTAGACAGGGGTCGGAAAAACTACTTTTTGTGTGTAGCGAACTACAACTACTTTATGAAAAATGTAGTTAACTACAACTACTTGTTTTAAAAAGTAGTGACTACAAACTACTTTTCAAAAGTAGTCACTACTTCGCTACTTTTCGCATCATCGCTAATTAAATGCACCGCAAATGATTTTCCCGTAGACCATAATGTAACACAATTTTTTTTAATGTCCCTGTAAGCGAGATGTAAATGCTACACACTTCATTTTCAATACTGAACATTTTATGGTAAACTTCAATAACATATAAAACTTTCATGGCAATCCGAGTATATTTACGAGAGTTAGAGCACGGACAGGCAGACAAAGTGAATTCATAGACACCTTTTTAATTATGGTGGAAAGTGCTAAAAAGAGGAAATTTGAAAACAAAAATTGTAATAATCTTACAAATTTATGAGAGTGATATAGCACAGTAGCGCTTAAGGTGGTTCTCAAATTCCTTAATTCCTTGTTCAACAACGTGAAACTTTCTGACTCATTTTTAAACACAGAGGCATAAAATTGACAGGCCTGACTATGAAAGCGATTTGGAATTGAAACGAGTTTTTCATTTTTTGATAAATAAATTACTTTTCTGGTTATAAGCGATTCGTGTCATGTTTTTTCCCTTTCCCCTGCTGCGGCGTCAGAAATTCGGTTGAAAACACCGATTTTAACAGTGTTTTATAAAAAATCTTCTGTCTTTACCATAAAATAAAATAAAAGAATAATGGAAAACGTCTTTCGGTTACAAAGTTTCTGAATAAGAACACCTGCATTTTCATGCGTTTCCTAACAAAATTTAATTAAAGAATATGTCATAAAGTAGCCAATTTGGATATGAGAACAATCTTATGAGCGGATGGCCCTTGGTAAAAATTTGAATATAGATTATTTTTTTTAAAATAGAGCTATAAGTTCTATTTCTTTAAAATTTAAATATAGTTCCTGAAAGCAATTTAAAAATTGAACAAGATCATATAGACTAAAATAGATAAATTAAATCCAAGCCGTTCTTTTCCTTTCTATCTCTTTTTGTTTGTTTCCTTTTGAAAACCCGAATTTCAAAATACTGGGCTTTAGATAGATTCTAGAGACAAAGATAAAGATATTTCATTAAAACACCAAACTAATCAATATCAAATCAAATATAAAACATTACAAATCAATTATTTTAGCGATAAAAAACCTGTGCAGCTAAAGTAAAAATAAATAGCCATAAAAATAAAATTAGGCATTTTTTTAAATAATATATTTTTATTTCCAACCACCTTTGTTTTACCTATTGGAATCTTCAAAAGGAAATGTACATTGGACAAATATTTCACAACGATCAAAAGAGGTATTAATAAAATAATTTTTTGTGATAATAAACAGTTCGATAAGAATATTTTCTGAACCAGGGATATTAATTCGAAAATACTCTTTTTAATGATTTAAGAATTTAATGAATAATGATTTAGATATTCGGTGTGAGATGCGATCCAGTAATCATTATTAATAAAGAAAATGCTAACTCACCTCAATGTGCAACTTCAGGTTGTAAGCAGATGATTTTGATACTGATAACTTCTTATTAATTGGACAAAGTTTACATGTTACAGAAGAATAACCACTTTCTTGTTGTTCTATAACTTCAAAATATTCATTATATGCTGACTAGGGCAGTTCTATACTATTTTTGTCTGTCATTCTATTACATCAATCTCAAAAGAAGAATCCTCTCATTAAAACACTAGATCTAATAATGAGTAAGAAGACAAAGGGTTGCCAGTAAGAAAATTAATATTTTTGATGAGTGAGTAATTTGCGGTTTTATCAGCAAATCTAGCAAATAATAAATAGATGACGGGCATGCTGAGCTGACACTTTACGTTTCTGCTGCTAGTTTGTTTGAAGGCAGAAATCGTTCCTTCCTAGTTGCACTTTTCTTTAATAATAAAATGGTGTACGTGTTCTTTTTCTGTGCTTTTTCGAATATATATATATATATATATATATATATATATATATATATATATATATTTAATTAAAGTTCTAACGATTTTAAACTGGCAGGAAGCGAGCGGAAATTTTGTTCCAAGGGGGATATTTTAAATGCTTGATTATTTATTTAATGTTACTAGACAGCAAAGAATATCGAACTTTAAAAAAAAAATGTAGAGTTTTAAATTTTGTATATGGAGACGTGGGGGAGATTTTAGGGCAAGGGAAATAATTTATATTACTGATTATTTATCGTCACTATAGAGCACTATTTAGGACAGAATTTTTTTTTATATAAAAATAAAAATAACTTAAAAATTTTAGATTTATTTGTATGCTGGTGGGGGGGGGGGGGGGGGAGTAAATTATGGGAGGTTAGGGGACAATTTAGATGATTATTTATATATTATTATTAAGTAGAAACGAATGTGGCCATTTTTTTAAAAATAAAGAGTTCTAAATATTTGAAACTGTATGCTGGAGGAGGTGTAAAAAGGGAAGCGTAAATTTTGGGGACAAGGAAATAATTTTTATTTATTGTCATTAGAGAACAATAAATGGAGTGAAGGATTTTACTTTTGTATAAAAATAAAGATTTAAAAATATTTTAAACTCCTTTGTATGCTAGTAGGGGGAAGCGTGAATATGAGAGGTTAGAGATAATTTAGATGATTTATGTTGAGAGAGTTGAATCCGTTCTTTTTCTTTTTTATTTAAATAAAGATTTTGCATTTCTTTGCTTGCTTGGGGGTGGGAAAAGGAGAAGAAATTAGTCAGATAAAGACTTAACATAGACGGCTATATTTTGGTAAAAACAATCATAGTCGTATAAAACTACATTATATTGAGGTGATTTCTATGGATTTAAATGACAATACACGAAGTTTCGGACATCCAAACTGGGAAAATGACAGTTAATTTGTGACCGTGCCCGTCGTCTATGGAGAAATCTATGACACTGCAACTGAGATTTGTCGCTGACATTCGCTAATTGTTGTAGAGAACATATTTCGCACAAAAGAAAGAGTTATAATCATGTGATTTGAAGATTGGCACTTTTTCCTCCCTCCTAAAGTAGCGTCAAAAGTAGCGTGGATGATCACTACAAACTACTGATATTTTGTATCACGCTACTCGCTACACTACACTTTTTTAATGTAGCGCGCTACACTACAAACTACTAAAAAAAGTAACGGCTACTGTAGTTTCGCTACTTGTAGCGCGCTACTTCCGAGCCCTGCTCTAGTGACTATTTACTTTATTTGTATCACTAATTTCAAACAAAAAATCTTCGTGGTATATTTCTACAACATGTGCAGGAAAAAGTAAAGAAATCTACCATAAAATTTATAGTTTGAAAATTCTGATGCTAATAAAATGTAAAAATAGTCGCCAGTGGGCACCCCTGATATATTTTAAGACATGCATTACATAGAACAGTAACTCTGAATATTTAATCAGAAAATAAAGAGAAGAGTGGAAAAATTGCAATGGTGTGCAAATTTTATGCTTTTACATTTTTCTTGTAATACATATCTGCAAAAAAAAACTTTCAAAAGTAAAAAAAACTAAGCTTTAAAAAAAAAGTGAACAAAAGTTGCAGCTAAAAAGTGGTGTTTAGGTTATATGGTTAATGGTATATTAAATTTCATTATTTCATTAAATTTCGCGAAATAGTACTTATTAAACTTTTCTCCATTAAATAAGTTATATATATATTGTTGATAGAAATCATTTTCACCTGTACTAAATACATCATAAGTGTTTCTGAAAATTAAATTTTTTTCAAATTATACATGATGGGCTTGATGGCCATCTGTCCATATTTTACATAAATTTCTAAGCCATAATTAAAATCCGAACTTCAAAATTGTAACTTGAGCAAATATTTTAAGCTTTTCCTTTACAGACTTGTATGCTTTGAAATTTGTGTCTTAAGTTAATGTTGATTTATCCTAAAACCCATTCATGACGAGCATCTTTTAAACTTCTTTTAATTCTTCGATAGTAACTGACACCAGTTTTTCGATACTGTAATTTAGATTTATTTGATCATTCAATTTTTAAAATTAGATATGGAAAAATTTTCTGTACTAAAATACAGATTTTGAAATTTAAAGGTTTTGTGCGCTTTAAGTGGGAAGTAAACTTGCCAATTGTTATTAATGAGTTAAAAATTCATCTTATGAGTTATTTCTTGGAGTAATTAATCATTTCAAAGCTGTGAAAATTAATTTCTTTTCTTAAACTATCAATCTTCCTCAATTTATCTGTCCATAGTTAAAATCCGAAGTTCGACATTGTTACAAACATATTACTCTTTCACTTTAGAAATTTTGTGTAAAATATGAAAAGATGGCTGCCAAGCCCATCATGCATAATTTGAAGAAAAACTATTTCTATCAACACGTACGTTTCTGACGAACGAAGAAGTTTTAAAACTAAGAGCTGATTTTAAATTAATTTTTCACCTATAAGATGCAGTTATCAAACCATGAATTGAAGATTAAACATATATACAGGGGTGATTGTGTTCAGGTTATATACCTGAATTCAGGTATTTTTTTCATTTTCAATACAGAAATTCCAGTTTTTCTGATTGTTAAATTCATAAAATAAGACTAAAATATCAATTTCATATGATTGTTAAACATAATTAAAATTCATATCTTTCATAATTTCACCTCCTTGTAATAAATTAAATGTTTCCTCCCCCTTTTCTCCATACAGAAATGTTTTCTCGCAAAAATTTCAGGTATTTTCTCAGGAACCCACAATCATCCCTGTATATATTAATCTTTAATGACGATTGCAATAGCTATTTTTGTTCTATATTCATTATTATATCATTGAAAAGCGTATGAAGTTATGCAGAGAATTGAACTAAATTTTATGTGTATGTTATTGACTATATACATGCCCCAGTTGAATTCGGGGTCCGCAGAAGTCCTTGGTCACAGATACTCTTACATTGACATTTTTTTTTGCTGTGGATTGAGTTGATTTTAATTGATTAGAGTTTCAGTTAGGTTTAATTATTGTGAGTGGGTTCTTGCTGATAAATTTTTTAAAGGAATCCTGAATATTTTTCAGATAAAAACTTTTATCAGGGAATCCTTCTGGTTCAGAAAAAAATTGTCAAATTGCCTTAAAATCCTAAAAATTAAAAAATTGCAAAGGATAAAATTTACTGCATTGTGTTAAAAGATTGAAACCTGGCTCCTTTTATGAATATCAAAAGATTGCTGCGAAACAAGAAGAAGCACTAACAATCGCAGAAGAAAAATTTGCTATATTCAGCTAAAAGAATAAAACAGGATTCCTTTCATGAATGTAAAAAAAATCACTGCAACACACGAAAAGGCCCTAAAAAACATAAAAAATTCACGAAAAATTAAAAAGTAGTTGTAGGAATTTCAAATAAACTTGATTTAAAAGAGGACAAAATTTATTATATTAGGCTAAAAGATTACAGTAGTTGGAAAATGAGAATATGCATTTCATCAGGTACGGTGCATCCGTAATTTTGAACATGCTTTGCAAGTTCAGATAGAGGCACATCCTCATCTTTGTTGTCCGATAATTCATCATTTTCAGAGGGACAAAAACCAGCATGTCTGAAACAATTTAAAATGGTTTTCTTTGATACCTTATTCCAAGCTTTGTCGATATAAAACAGCGCATCCAACACGGACACATGAAACTTTTCATTCTGATCAATTGCAGAAATCATACCATTAAGGACAAGGAGTAACTTCCGGTAGTTTACCTTAAAACTTTGAATAATCTCCTGATCTCGGGGTAGGAAACAATAGTGCTGTTTGGAGGTAAGAAAACAAGTTCACTGGAATCTAATTGAAAAATGTTGCAATGGGCAGGGCAGTTGTCGATAACGAAAACGATTTTTCTTTTTTTCATTGAGACATATCTATCCAATCGTCGGATTGTTTACTCCCAGATGCTTGTTATCCAAGATTTCTGGTTCACATCGTAGAACACGGGCAAAAATTTTATGTTTTTCATGCAACGGGGTCTCAGAAATTTTCCTATATTCAATGGAATTAGTTTTTCTGAGCCATCCATATTTGCTGCTAATAAAATGGTTAATCTATCTTTGCTTCTCTTGTCACCTATACATTAGAGATGAGTTCGGGCTCTCTTTTCGGAGCTCGGGCCTGCCCGAGCCCGATGATTTTAAATCCGAGCCTGCCCGAGCCCGATACCGAAAAAAATTGCATAATATTTAAAAATTGTTTTAAAAGTAATATCACTTTTTTTAAAACTTCGTACGTGAAAATAATTGTTCATCCTGTACACATGATTAATTTTATGGAAATTTACATTCTATCTTATCAAAGGGAAGTTTGGTATCAAATAAAATATACTTTTTTAAAAGGATGTAAATATTTTTCTCTCCCAATAAGCAAATCTGATGGACACTTTAACGAAGTGCGTTTATAAATAAATAAATGAAATTTATAGAAATTACTATTTCTATGCCGAAGAATCGAACAACGTTCTCTATTTCCTATAAAAGGTGTATTTCGTAAATTATAATTGATTCTTGAATTAAAACAATATTTCGTGTTCCTGAAAAACAGCTTAAATTAAAAATTTGACACAGTTATCTGAAAGATCCTGTGCTTTATTAGAAAAAGTTGAAACACTGTTCGATTGCCTTCTATCGCAATAACAATATGTGACAATTATATATACTTACGAATGAAAGTGACTTCGTAAATCTGCAATCAGCAGAGTTCATAATTAAAAATAGAATCACTAACGTTGTTTTCATATGAAGAGCTAGTATAACTCGCACACAGTAAAAGACTAAAAATTTCAAAACCTAAACTAATGCTGATTGGCTGATTGACAAAAAAAAATTCATCTGGCATTAGATCTCTAAAAAAAAAATAATAAATAAACGTTCAATTAAAAAATATCCTACTTCACAAATGAAAATATAGCAAAAAAATTTTATTGACGCCATTTCACATTGGCTCCCAGTCGTCACATGTCGCAAATATCGTAAATTTTCTTTTAAAGTAACATTCGAATACTAGAAAAGAAAAATAAGATTTCTGTTTCCCCTTCTATTCATTCTGCTCCAAAATAACATTAAAATTACTTGAAATGGAATTTATAATTTTTTAGAGGAAAAAGTTATTTTTATTTTTTCTATATGAGAATAAATAAAATTGTCAGTTTCAGAAGGAATGAGCCCGGGCCCGAAGGCTGGTATAAAAATTGAGCTCGTGTTGGGCCTGGGCTAGGGCTCGGGCTGAGCCCATCTCATCTCTGCTATACATTTGTCACTCTTAAAAGAAAGAGTTTTATCTGTTAGAGCATGATAGAATGGTCCACATTCATCAGCATTGTAAATATCAGAAGGATTATAATGCTTGAGGACATCGCTCAAAGCAGATTCTCTCCATTCGTTTAATTCACTGTCATTCACATCAGCAGCTTCACCGCATACTTTCTTGAAAGACAAATCTTGCCAGAACATAAATCTTTGAAGCCAGCCGTTGGGATTCTCCTAATTCAGCTGCAATTTATAAAGCCTTTTCTTTTAAGATGAAAGAAGGTATTGGCATATTTTGAGATCTGGCATTTTTTATCCAAATTACAAGCACTTGCTCAATCTTGTCGAACGGTGAAGCACGTTCCCGTTTTCTCTTTCCATTTTTGAAATCTACAGTGCACGACTTTGATAAAATATTATTTACAGTTGTCTTTGGAATTCCATGCATTTTTGTAAAAGCCGCTTTAGATAAATTTGATGTTTGAAAAGATTTTATCAGTTCTTTTTTTTCTTTAAATGACAAATTTTTTTCGCTTCACAGCCATTACTCGCAGTTTACTCGCAAGCATAAGCAGTTTAAAGTGAATCCTGAACAAAAAAGCAGTGACCAAAAACAGGTGAAACAATTTTGGAATTTTACTGGCGTGAAGGCGACACTTGTTCCACACGTGTTCTTTTCCCTAAAGATTAGTGAACAAAGTTGGTTGCGATCCTGTTTTCTAAGAAATGAGAATGGCATATGAAATTCTTTCAGTAGCAAAGTGAAGTGTGTGGGGAAGGAAAGGAGAAAAGTCCTTTTGTAAGGGAGTCCCTGTCCCTTTTAAACGCTTTCCTCCTCAATAAATCATATTGACAGCATCCACTCAGCTATACTAAAGTGGAAATGAAAGGGAACTTTCTCATAGATCGGGAGTATGGCTAATCGCTTCCTGGAAGAAAGATATTTTCAAAAGATATTTCTTCAAAGATATATTTCACATTCCATATAAGCGGGTACGGGTATTCTAAAATGACCATATATGCAGAAACAAAATACACAGAATTCCTATTAAGTCAGCCGGGACTTTTCAAAAGTGACCATATATGCAAGATGGCCATATAAGCGGGTGACCATATAACGAGGTTTGACTGTAGTAACGGTGGTAGTAAACTGCTCCATGTTAGGATAAACTACTGGTCTGACAAGAAAGGACAAATATTTTTTTGTCACTTACAAAGTTTTTTTATGAACCATGCAACTGCAGAAAATCGTAAAGAAAATATTCTGAAGAGTATATCAAATGCAAATTTTCCTCTTAAAAATTAATTTCTGTGGCATGTGATGGCCCATTTGTCAATAAGTAAGTTTTTTGCCTACATTATGAAGAAATATTAACAATTAGGGAAAAGGGAATATCAGACGTTGGTACATACACGATACATACTATGCATAAGTTTTTTAAAAGGCCTCGAGGAATATTGCAGGGTTCCCAGTGACATGGAAAGTCAGGTGATTTCAAGTCAATAAGTAGTCAGGGAAAGTCATGGAAATTTTGAAATATATAGGGAAAGTCATGGAAATTTTGAAATGTATAGGAAAAGTCAGGGAATTTACAAATATTTCTTAAAAAGTCATGGAAAGGTCTAGGAGGGGAAAAAAAATTTGAATTTGAAATAATTTCTTTTTCAGGAAAGTGTTACTATATTTTTCGCTACATGGTGCCTCTGAAAAATCTTTAGGCTCTTGTCGGTTTCAAGATCAAAAAGTCCTTCAAATGCAATGCAGAAAAACCATAATATGGACAAAAGTTTTCAACATTTTTGAGACTTTTTCATGGCATTTCACATTCTAGACCAGGCATGTCAAACACGTGGCCTGCGGGCCACAACTGTCCTGCCGACAACTAATCTTTAGCCCGCGAACCCTTTCGCCATTTACCTATGTTTAATTTAGTTGTTAGTTAATTCAGAATGCTACTACTATTTTTGAATAGTAATATCTGTCTTTTTTATTCTATCATTAAATAAAAGTCTCATCAGAATCTAGTAACATTCTGAATTAAAAACATCTTTTAAGTGAAAATACAAATTACAGTATAAATTTTATTAAATTTTAATGTATCACTTGAATACAGTTTTTTAAATTTCTTTTTTACTTACCCATCATACGTAGTATAGGGTAAGTCTTGTAATCGTTTTGAAAATCGAAAATTTTTTTTGACGGATTTACACGTTTCAGATACTGGAGATTCCGAAAAACATATTTTTAGAAAAAAAAATTTGCTGTCCGTGTGTCTGTAAATGCTCTATCTCCCGAAAATATTGAGATAGAGACTTGCAATTTGGTATGTACTTAGTATGTAATAATGGGAAGAAGCCTATTTCATTTCAATAACCTCGATTAAACGGAACTATTTTTTTCGGACTCTCGAAATATTCGTTCTGATTATATAAAAAGTATATAAAAATTTTCGAAATAGGTTATTTTAAGAAATGAATATAAAAGACAATAAAAAAACAAATACTTGAAATTTTACTTGAAATTTTACATACAGCATGAAGTCGATCGGATATTTAGTTGCCGAGATATTTGAAATCCTATTTTCCACACTCTTCAAATTTTCATGACCCTGTATTTCATCCAAATTTCACTTCAAAGATATATTTTAATTGGAAATTTGACGCTTAATCAGATGCAATAAACCGCTAGTTAATAAGATTATTATTTTTGGAGTTATAAGGATGTTTCTTTCAAGCAATTCAGTAATCGAGCCTTAAAGTTTGTGACGTCATCAAGCCACGATTTTATTTGAATTGCAATGCATTTTATAAGTAGTTTACACATTTTTATTTTCATCTTTTACATTATGCATATCCATGATGGGTAAGTATTATGGTGGCCCCCAACGACTAGTTTTAAATAGGCAATTATAGTGTAAATAGTTTTCATATAAATTGGAGCATGAATCCCTAAAATATATATATATACAGTATGGAACCATTTATCCAGAAACCAGTTAACCGGAAAACCAGTTATCCAGAATGATATTTCTAATTGTCCAATTTCAGAATCTTTCCAGTAAAAAAGGGCCATATGGTGCCAGTTTGACAAATGCATTGCTTGAAACATTACAACATGCATGGTATAACTTGATACTAACATCTAGGATTTGAAATGGAAGCATATTTAGTTAGATAGTGGACATTTTGATTTTTATGCAGATTAATTTTTATTTCCAAAGGTTTTTCACAAATTGCCTTCATTTAAACTCTGATTTATCTTTGATCTTGTTTCCATTGGATTCTTAACATGAGTAATCTAATTATTAATTTTAAATCTGAAACAATATCACAACCACAAATATTCTACAAATCTGATAAATAAATGTTTTAAATTTAATATTTTAAGTTGCTATGCCCAACCAGTTATCCGGAATACGTCTGACTCCAACCATTCCGGATAAATGGTTCTGTACTGTATATATTTATTTTGGTGATATTATTTCAGAAAACTCGTAAAAATTTCCAAGTTTATGGACTTTTTCCGCGGTTTCTTGTGATTACGTCTCAGCAGGTTTTAGTGTGTATAGTATTTTTTTAAAATAACTGAATATTTTTAATAGAAATGTTCATTATTTACTGAAATCTTATTTACTTATCTATAATGGAAACTAGCATTAAAGCTGGTCTCAAAAACATATTTTCCTCGCTCAATATATAGAAAACATTCACATAGTCATTTTAATACATTAAAAGTATAAAATTGGCAGTTATGGTGATTGAAATGATTTGGAATTGAATAGCATTTTTTATTTTTTTGATAAATTCTGTTTTAAAATTTTTGACGATACCTCTTGAAAAATCTTTTGCATTTAAAAGAAAAAAACGAGACACTAATCGATTTCTTAATTTTTAAGATCAATTAAATATTTGCAAATTAGTTTGTATAAAATGACTAAGAAAACAATGTCACTACCTCAAGGAATTTTATAACGACGCTATAAGAAATTTGTTTTAAATGTATCGTTTCCAATGAGACGTAATTTTCCCAAAAGTTTTCTTCCTATTTTTAATATTAACGTAAAAATACAGTTTTTAATTGAAAGGAAGTATTATTTGTGCTCTTTTAAAATTTACAACAATAGGTCAAAAGATTTTTTTTTAAATAAATAAATCTCTTCATGTAAATTTATTTTTAAATTGAAAACTGTTTGGGAATAATATTTGAGTATTTTAAATTTAAATATAGCGTAATTTTCTCCATTTACTGCTTTTATCACATAATAATTTAATTATTGTTTTAAAGTTTTATTTCTCTTTTTAATATTCCCATGCAAGTATATTTTTATGATGTAATTTTCCCCATTTACTGCTTATACTTTACCCCATTACATCTACATATAATTATTTAAATATTATTTTAAAGTTTTATTTCTGTTTTTAATAGTCATGTGCAAATACATTTTTTTGGATTGAAAGGGAATATTATTATTTGCGCTATTTTACAAATCGGCAACAATATAAATTATGACCTTTTCGAAATATGAAATAAATTTCTATTGAAATAATGAAAATTCAAATTTTAAAAAAAATGCACATTTCACACTGTAAATTTGTCAATCATGTCCCTAAAAATGGGCTATAAATGTTAAACATTTCATTTTCAATACCAAACATGTCACAATAAGCATCGGTAACAAATATCAATTTCATAGAAATTCAAGTATATTTACACGAGTTAGAGCACTGCCAGACAGACAAGCAGGCAGACAAACCGAATTTAAAAACACTTTTAAACTATGTTGGAAACAGACCGAAAATTAATACAACTTAGAACATTCAATTAAACGTTATACATTTGGTGGATTTAAAGTAATTAAGAGGGGTTTTTTTCTTAATAAAATAAAACAAATTGTGTATAATAATCACTATGGAACTTTGCATGAATATGTCTTTAACATGACTGTGTTTGTACGTACGAATTTTATTCTGTGCAATGGTAATAAGATTATCTAATTTTTTGTGTGGCCCGCGGCTTTGTATATAATGCTTAATTTGGCCCGTGGCGGTAAGCGAGTTTGACATGCCTGTTCTAGACTTTGTTGTGTGGCATTCATTTGAAAACTGGCAAAGATGGAAGTTTTTTTTGCATTTTAGCATTTTATAGAATTTCATTTTGAAATTTTCTTAAAAGGTGCTTGAATTTTCTCCTTGGAAAAGAATATAAACCCTGTTATTACAATTTTTTTTTTTAATGCTGTTTGTTGTTTTGTGTTATTTAAATCAGATTTTGTGTATGCCCATTTGGTCATGGAATGTTTTAGGATTTGGTCAGGGAAATTGCCAGACATGTTTTGCTGGGAACCCTGTATTACATAGTATTTAAATGGACCAATAGGTAAGAGCAGGAGTTAGTTAGCACCTTGATTTGAACATTCTAACATGATTGATTCGTTGATTAAGGTTTCATGGCACAAAGTTCACACATGGATTTAACATGATTGGAAACTTCAAAAGCTTATAAATGGCGTGAAATACTCAGAGATTTTATGATGAGAACACTTCATAAATGAATAATTAAATAATATCCTCAATGTCATCATATTATAAAATACTAAACACACAACATAAATACATTAGCAATGAAATAGGTTATAACAAGGTTAGAAAATATTTTGTAGCATTTTAAGTGAAAAATTTATCTTTGAATAACAAAGTGAAAGTCTAAGATAAAAAAAAGGGAGGGGGGGGGGGTTCTGAATGATATAATAACCCTCTACATCAGTGGTTCCCAACCATGAGGCAAAATTTTCTTGAGAGGCAAGGGAAGGTACATATCGGTGTCATTTCTTTAAATAATTTTTTTTAAATATATACAGGATGTCCCCTCTTATTGTTATCTAATAGCTAATTCCTAAACTGTCAGAGGCATCGTTTTAGTTGCAAAAATGTTGTTTATCATATAAAAGCCATTTGTGTCAAAATACTTTTTTTTAAATTACAAAATTTAAATTTTCCTACAGTCTATGCTCTTATAAGTTAAATTTAGAATAACTTTCTCCATGCTGTAACAAGTAAAAAATTTAAGATGGCAAAATGTTTCTAATACCGCAAAGTATGGAAAATTCCTAAAATTCAAAATATTTTAACTCAGTAAGTTTTGGTTGTAGAAGAATAGCATTTTTACTATCTTACTTTTTAGAAAATTGGAGAAAGTTCTTCTAAATAATAACAAATTATAAGATCCAAGAACCATATAAAAATTTTAATTTCATAACTTTTTTAAATATAGATATTTTGTCAAATATCTTTTGATATGATGAAGAATAACAACTTTTAAAGTATTTATGCAAATTTAACTATATATCTCAAACTTTCTTTTTCTTCTTTTTTTAAGGAATTAGCTATTAGCTATTGTGTGATAAGAGTGTACATCTTGCTAAGAGCATATAATAAGATAAAGTCTAATTTTAATCAAAAAGAGAAACTTTAAAACAAGCAAATATAAAATAATAAAGAAAGAAAGTATTTTTAAAGATTCTTTGGATGAATGAAGAGGATTAGATAATATTAAAAAAAAAAAATAATTTTATTAACAGAATGTATACAAAATTGAAATTATAATTTTTTTCAATAGAACTTAACATGAAGGCAGATCTTTTAAATTAAAGTTTTTAATTTTGTTGGTCTAAAACACTAATATTTCTGTAAGAGCCAAAATCTGGTAGAGAAGGATGCAGTCATTGTATCTAAATATTATAATGAATACTAATGTATGAGGGTAGTTTGATAAGTTCACGACCTGACACAGAGATGGAACAAGTATGACCAAATGATATTTGTCAAGTATGATCCTTTAGATGACATACTCCCGAGTTTCAGACATGTAAATTTATTGGTTCTTGCTGGGCGATAAAGTAAAGTAAACAAGTTTTGACATTTTCTAAAAGTAGAAAAAATTGAAGTTCAAGCTGTCATAAAATACTTTGTTTTAAAAAAAATTAACCCCACGGTCATACAAAAAGAGTTACATTCCACCTTAAAGGATTCTTGTCCTTCATATTCGAGGATAAAAAAGTGGGCTGCTGAATTTAAACATTGTAGGAAATCAATTCACATTGATGAACCCTGAGGATGCCCAAAAACCGCTACGACTGACAAAATTGTCTTAAAAATTCACAGTGCTGTATTGAATGATCGCAGATTGAAGAGACACAAACTTTCTGACATTAGAACCATCTCGATAGACCGTGTCCACCACATTTTACACGATGTTTTGGGTATGAAAAAGCTTTCCGCTTGATGCGTGCCGCGTTTGTTGAACGTTGACCAAAAATGCCAAAGAATGAACATTTCTCAAGAGTCTTCTGAAATGTATTGTGTTGCAAGTTGAAAAATAAAATGAAATATTGTCAAAAATCTTTTATTTTCTTTGTCAGCGCGAGAACTTTTCAAACCACCCTCGTACAGGGCTACACTAAAGAATTCGCACACAAGAGTGTGTCTTAAATGCATTAAGTTCAAAGGGACTATATTGAAAAATAATATGAAATTATGTCAAAAATGTTGTGCTTTCACTGTCAGGCCGAGAGCTTATCAAACCACTCTTGTATTTTAATTATTAATATGTAATTATTAATTTTTACCAACATCTCAGGTTTTTGTATAATTTTATCAGATTCTGCATGTTTCTAGGCAACAACAATTTGCAGATTTTAATTTTTCCTATAATGACCTATATTTATTTTTTATTTTTGTACATCGACTAAATGCCATCTCGCACTTTATTTCAAAATGCTAAAAATCTTAGCAAAAGATGCTAAATTTGCAGAATATCCACAGCTAAGTTCCAAAAGCCTGCTTAGTAGTATAAAATTAAATCTAAAAGTATGTTTTCACTTGTAGGCTACATGTGGCTCACAGGTTGCATAGTGAGTACTACTGGTCTAAAACATTTTTAAAAAGTTGTATTAATCCTTTCTATGATAGTCTAAAAAATAAATTGTGTAGCTTTATTCCAGTAACATTCAGTATATGAGAATATGTGGCTAAATACTTTAGAAGTTGTAATTACATATAAAATACACAGCCATTAACATTTAAACATTTACAAATAAAATATTTATTCACATACATACAATTTAGTTATACAGAATTCATTAAAAATAACAATAAAAACATTAAGCATGAGACATGCAGATCTTAAAACACACTAAAATGCAAAAATTGCAACATTTTTACAGTTGATTTATTTTTCCCAACAGCAAAATTATAAATTAATACATAACATAAATAATAAACAAATTTTTCAGTTATACAAAAAAGTCAGGTTTTTGAGGTTAAAAATTCTTTTTCGACATTAAATAATTATGATTTCATTTTATTTAAAAGAAATTAAAAGCTTACAAAAACTCTGATTACAACATTCTTTAATGAAAGTATTTTATACAATGGAGCCGCAGAATTAAATTCAATTCATTCCAAGATGTAGTTTTGACTTTCTAATTAAATCGCTGCTTAGAATAAAATAAATAAATAAGTAAATTTGTATGAATACTCTGGAAATTTCAATATTATTACATTTTAAGGGCAGACATGGTTATCTAATCTAGTATAATAATGCTGCAACATGAAATTATACATGTTTAAAACATTACAAATTATCCATTACGACCCTTTTTTTCCCCCCAGTCACAGGGCTAGTATGGACTTTAAATTGCAAAATAAATACCTGGATTAGATGCTTACCTTTTATATTTTCTGCATATTTATTGTTTGTGCACTATAAGTTTGCCTATGTACAATACAAATTTAGATAAATTGATTCACCAATTAAGGTGGCAATTGCAATTAGCAGAATCTATTTTTTCATTAAATAATGCATTTTCTACACCATTTATGTCTGTTATTACTTTCTTTTCTCACAGCATTCCAAAATCTTTCAAGGTCATTGGTCAACTTATTGTGGCTGGAGTATATTCCATTTGCATAGGATTGTGAATAGTGTTGTTGATTTTTCAATTTACACAGGGAAGTCTCTATTTTCAGGGGTTCCAAGACCTGTCCCACAGAACTACAGCATGGAACACTAAGAGTCCCGATATATCATGATGCACAAATTCTTTTAGTACGATGCTGTTTGTTAGTCTGCATTGAGTGGAACTTAATGCAGTAAAATCTGCATGCAGTAAAACAAAACCTGTCTATAATTTTGCTGATGTACAATGCAAATTTAGATGAATTGATTTGCCAATTAAGGTGGCAATTGCAATTAGCAGAATCTATTTTTTCATTAAATAATGCATTTTCTACACCATTTATGTTCATTAGTTACTTTCTTTTCTTACAGCATTCCAAAATGTTTCAGGGTCATTTACACAGGAAGTCTCTATTTTCAGGGGTTCCAAGACTTGTCCCACAGAACTACAGCATGGGACACCAAGAGTCCCGATATATCATGATGTACAAATTCTTTTAAATTTCTTTTAGTACGATGCTGTTTGTTAGTCTGCATCGAGTGGAACTTAATGCAGTAAAACAAAACCTGTCTATAATTTTGCTGATGTACAATGCAAATTTAGATGAATTGATTCGCCAATTAAGGTGGCAATTGCAATTAGCAGAATCTATTTTTTCATTAAATAATGCATTTTCTACACCATTTATGTTCATTAGTTACTTTCTTTTCTTACAGCATTCCAAAATGTTTCAAGGTCATTTACACAGAAGTCTCTATTTTCAGGGGTTCCAAGACTTGTCCCACAGAACTACAGCATGGGACACCAAGAGTCCCGATATATCATGATGTACAAATTCTTTTAAATTTCTTTTAGTACGATGCTGTTTGTTAGTCTGCATCGAGTGGAACTTAATGCAGTAAAATCTGCATGCAGTAAAACAAAACCTGTCTATAATTTTGCTGATGTACAATGCAAATTTAGATAAATTGATTCGCCAATTAAGGTGGCAATTGCAATTAGCAGAATCTATTTTTTCATTAAATAATGCTTTTTCTACACCATTTATGTTCATTAGTTACTTTATTTTCTTACAGCATTCCAAAATGTTTCAAGGTCATTTACACAGGAAGTCTCTATTTTCAGGGGTTCCAAGACTTGTCCCACAGAACTACAGCATGGAACACCAAAAGTCCCGATTGCTCATGACCAACAAATTCTTTTAAATTTCTTTTAGTACCATGCTGTTTGTTAGTCTGCATCGAGTGGAACTTAATACAGTAAAATCTGCATGCAGCAAAACAAAACCTGTCTATAACGGAAATTTTTTATGATTCTGCAGAAAATAATACTGTACAAATCTACCTGTTGAAATGAAATACTATTTTGCCAGGCCCTATCTAACCTATTTTGTTTTCACAGGTTTTAATGTATTTTGTTTGGTAAAACTTGTGAAAATGGAACCTGTTTATAATGGAATCCTGTCTTAAATATAAAAATTTCACAGTCCTTATGGAAGGAATATACATTCATCCCCTAACTTACATATTATGCAACTTACGTAAATTCACAGTTATACGTAATAATTCTAGAAAATTTCATTAACGACATACTAGCACATTTGATACAAGTTTGCATACTTTTGAAAATTATAATACGTATATGTATAAAATGCGTATATATATAAAAAAAAATATATATATACGCAGATAAAAATCATATACATAATACAGTTTTACATAAAGAGAAAATTATATTTTAATTGGTGATATACAAACAAACACAAAACTAATTAAAATGAGACAAAAAAAAACCCTCTCTGGTTTAATTGTTATAATTATGTCTGCAGAATACTATTTATTTGCCTTGCCATCGGGGAAAATCCTGCATACATCCCTGGTGTTAACCATGATTCTCCTTTTGTAATTCATAACGAGAACAAAAAATCATGCATCATGACATAGATTATGAAACACTTTCCAACACTATCAGAATATTGCTAAGAAATTTCCTTTTTATTCATACAATAAAATAAGATATCTAAATAAACATAAAGAAAAACAAAAACACAACACAGTAAAAATTCATTTTCAGCAATTGCTGTCCACAGCCGGTAGTGCATGCAAATTCTTTCAAGTAGTCCTGTATATGATCTACACACTCCATAATACACTAAAAATTAGTTAATTTTTAAAATGCATGTCACATCTGAAAATGCACATCCAGCAATTATAGCTCATAGTTAGTCTTGTAACTGAATTCTTTTGAGTGTCTCTGTAATTAAATAATAAATTCTATATACTCAACAATCTATAGAAAACATGCTGCAATGCACCTCAGTAATGTATATCACTTTCATTGAAATAGCGTAATATCATTAAAATACACTGCAAACAAGTTTTTGTAGAGATCATAATATAATGGAATTTTTTTTTGTGCATCCCTGTAAATGATATATAAATTGCTACTTATTGTACACTCTATAGAAAGCATGTTGCCATCCACATTAGTGATAAATGCCAATTTCATTATGTTTGAAATAGTGTAACATCATTAAAATGTACTGAAAACTTTTTTCTCTATTGATCATAATGTAATTGAATACTTTTAGTCTTCCTATAAACTAATCACTAGTAAATCTGCAGATCAGGAGCCTCAACGTCAGCTCTGAAAGTCATTGTTTTTTAATCTCACTTTTCATATTATTTAGCATCTTACAATTCACAATTTAATTTTTTTTTTATGTTACATACATATTTATAGGCATATAAAATACTTCGAAGGTTTCAGAAATTAGAAGCGTTAAATTAAACACGATTTATGCAATAATGATATTCTGAAATTCTTATTAACTTCTTATTCTTGTAAGTTTTTAGATAAAAAAATGCATTTCTTATTTTGATATTCTTTGAACTATGATTGCTAAGCAACTAATAAAATAAAGAAGAAAGAAAAAGAAATACATTTTAAAAATTAAAAAAAAAAAGGAAAATAAAATGTTTTATATTTCCCGAACAGTTGCAAAAAATTTTCCTATAATTTAAACAATTAATTTCTAAATTCTAATAGATGTATCGGCAAATTTTCAAAGCTATTATTGCATATATTTAAGACCTCCATATAAAAAATTTATAGTATCCGTAAATTTACGTTTAAATCCATTATTCAAATATGCGATTTTAATTTCAGTTAAAAATGAAATTTAAAAATCTTCTGCATTTCCATAGGAAAGCATTATGACCTAAAAATAAATTTTCTGTATTTTTCAAATGAATGAACCAACTGTAACATAAAACTATAGAGTTCATTCCGGGTACCTCACCAACATACCCACCAAAAATCAACTTAATAGGATGATTTTTACGTCAGTTATCGCAGAACAGACAGACGGAAACCAAAAATTTTTCGTGTCTCCAGAGTGAGCCTTCACTGACGTTTCGGCAATAAATAGTACACACTTCATTTTCAATGTCGAACATGCCATGGTATACCTCAATAACATATATAAATTGCATGGCAATCCAAGTATATTTACTCAAGTTAGAACATGGATGGATAAAAAAACTGAATTCATCAACGCTTTTCAACTAAGTTAGAAAGTGTTAAAAAAGCATTAAAATCTTAAATGTAGTTGATGTGACGAGACATTCTTAACATGCTGATCGCTCATTTTAACCAGACTCTTGTTTTAGCTGTTCTCCTATTAAGTGAATTCGGCTAGATATGCAGCAAATCCAGATTGACTAAGAGGAATAATTTGTTAAGATAAAATATTTGGGTATTTTTTAAAGAAATTTTAGCATAACATTTTAAGCAACAATAAAAACTGTCAAACAAACATGCATCAAAAACCTGCCAATCTTGCATAAATGAAGAAGCAATTAAGTAATAACTAAGTATAAATAAAACATCTAATTAAACTGCTTAAAACAATAAACAAAATAGATAGATCACAAACAAAAATGATATGCTGGAAAACAAAATGAGATTACAAATTAGAAAGATGGGTAATACATGGAATGTTTTCTGTCTAAAAATGGTCTGGGACACACATTTTTATTTATAAATATTTATTACTAATTTTTTTCGTTAAATGTGTGTTTATATATACATCCTTTCTCTCCTACATTTAAGAAAAATTCAAAAATTTAAGTTTTGGCCATGCAAAAAATTTTATATATCTTTTCAAAGACTAAATATTAATTTGTCTTTAGAATTTACAAAAACATTCATTCAAAAATATTTAATAATTTTTAAAAGAAAAGAAAGGTTTTTTTTAAGAATTTTTTTTTACTCTGAGAATTTTTTTTCAAATTTTTCACACAAAACATAAAATTTCCAAGACAATTCAAAGAATATGTTACTGAGAAACATTGTACAAAGTTTCATAACTTTATTTTTAATAGAAATTTAGTTATATAAATTTTAACATGACAGATCTTGCAAAAATACATTCTGAGATAAATGCACGAGAAAAATGCCGAGTAAAATCTTGGAAGAAGTAGCATCAATCACAGACAATAAAACATAAAAAAATTTTATAACTTTTTATCATACCTATTATATTTACATACAATTTGCAGCATTTTATCCTAAATATTCTAGAGAAGTGATTTCCAAACTTTATAGTGTTATGCAACCGCTTTAAAGTTTGAAATTCTTTTGTGACCCACCTAAAATGCAGGTATGTAGTGGCTTTTATATAAACAATCATGCAAAAAAAGTAATATTTTTTAATAAAAACTTGAATTTTATACGCAAACAGAAACAAAGCATATGGTACATGAAAACAGTAGGAAGATTCCAAATATGAATAATCGTATTAATAATAATTATAAAACTATTTTACTATATACATTGTAAAGTACATTTATTAATGCATTTAAAAATATACTTTAAAATCTAATAAAAGCTATTTATAAATTTTTTTGTACCAACGAGAGAATCTATATAAGAGTTAAAGCATATTAATTCTAGTTTTTCTCTACACAATGTTTTATAAAACACTGTCTTTTCATGAAATAATTTGTCTATCATCCTTTGCAATTTCCTACTTTAAAGATGTAACATATTGTTTGTTCTATTTTTACAGTAGATAAAATTATTATTTTTTCGAAAAGTTGATCAATAATTCTGCATCCCACTAAAAATCACCCATGATCCACTGCAAGGTCACAACCCATAGTTTGGGAGATCCTGCTCTAGAATATTTTTTTTAACATAAGAAAATAAAAATGAGATCTTTATAAAAGATTTTTGTGTCCCAGATCACCATAAACAAACTTTACACGAGTTGTATAAAAACATAAGAAGAAACGGCACCCAACATTAGGCCAACACCCAAAAATGTAGACAATACAACACCAGCCATTTCTTGAAGCAATGGATTTACAGATCTGAAAAGATTTTTTTTTTTTATTAGTAATTAGGGAAAAATGAAGAAACATGAAAAGAATTTTAACCCTTAACCAAAACCCAGTATAAAAACAGTAATGTGCTATCTGTAAGACTGTTAATTCATAGAAGTTGTTATATATATATATATATATATAAGAAAATCAAACTCCACAGACTGCTATTTCTGGTTAAGGGCTAAATATCAAAATGTTATTAACAAAAGTTTTGATATCAAATTTTTAAATAAAAATTCTTTAGATTAACTTCCTTTCAAGTTAGTTATACTTAAAAGGAAAAAGAGACTATACCAGTTATTAGCAAATAAATTGTGTATACATTTTTTTAAAACTTGCTGTATTTTTGGCATGGTGTCGCTTAAGGTTCTCTATCAAGATATAGTGATAAAATACATGTATTTAAATAAGCTGTGCTTGTCTAAAATTGATATACCGTGTGATTATAATTAAAGTTACGATTTCAAAAATCGATAATTTTAAAACTACTGGTCAGAATGACTTGATATTTTAGCAGAACAATCGTGAGGCAATGGAATTTTGTTTGGCGAGGGAAAAAAAATAGTTCCAAATTGTGCCGATAGATGGCGTTGTCAGGGTAATGTCAGGGGAAAGACCAAAAATGTATTCTTGAACCCTTTCCGGCGCGGAGTAAATTTGTTTGCAAAATGATGAAATAATAGACATATTTTAGCATATTGATACATATTGATATTTTAGCAGAACAATCGTGAGGCAATGGAATTTTGTTTGGCGAAGGAAAAAAAAAAGTTTCAAAATGTGCCCATAGATGGCGCTGTCTGGGTTCACATTGTCTGAAGATATGCAAATTACTAATACGTGACATGCGCACCGCAGACATAGCAACCATAAAAATGCAGAGCAGCAGCTCTTTGCCTGAATGCTTCATCATGACTCTGACTATGAAGGATCGCGCTCTGCTCTTGAAGCTTTTTTATAAGAACGATGACTGTGCACTTACAGCTATTAGGAAGTTTCGGACATTAAAATCCATAAAAAAAGGTCCAATAACAACAAATGGTCTGCAAAAAATGATTGCTAAATTCGAAGAGACCGGTTCATTTGACGTTAAACGGGGTAGAGGAAGGAAACCAGTTTCAGCTGCGGCAGTGGAAGATGTGGCTACAGCATTACAGGAACATACTGACAGTGATGCTGGAATCAGCAGTGCAAGGGGGATTGGCCGAATGCTGGATATGCCGAACAGCACGGTGCGTAAAGTCCTACGGAACATCTTACGCTGTTATCCGTACAAGATAACTTATGTGCAGGAGTTGCTACCTGCTGACCTGGAAGCACGTCAATCTTTTGCACTACAATTTCTTGCCCGGATGGAAGTGGACAACGGATGGCCATGGAACATTCTGTGGTCTGACGAAGCCCACTTTCATTTGCAAGGTTCTGTAAATACGCAAAATTGCAGGATATGGGCGACCGAGAATCCGTCCCAGCTACAGCCATTACCTCTTCAGTCTGAAAAGGTCACTGTGTGGTGCGGAATAACGGCAGCGTTTATCGTCGGTCCATTTTTCTTCGAGGAGATCACACCTGCGGGTCCCGTTACCTGCACAGTTACTGGCAAGCGGTATGAAGCACTTTTGCATAACCATGTTCTTCCGGCACTTCAACAGCGTCAGTGTGTGGATCGCATAATATTCATGCAAGATGGCGCTCCTCCGCACATTGCTACTACTGTGAAGCAGCTACTGAGTGATAATTTCGGAGATGATAGGATCATAAGCCGCCATTTTCCAACAACGTGGCCGCCACGTTCCCCCGACTTAAACCCGTGTGATTTCTGGCTTTGGGGGTACCTGAAGAATGTTGTTTATAGCGGGCGGATTCAGAATCTAGCTGACTTGAAGGCAAGCATCACACAACACACCCATTGCATTAGTGCAGATACCCTCCGATCTGTTGTGGAGCATGCCGTTTTGCACTTCCAATTAGTAGCGGAACAAGGCGGAGGGCATATTGAGCAACTTATCCCTTAATAATCAGTAAGGTGTTTGTTCCATGAAGCTCTTTTTTTTTCTTCTTTTTTTGTCATTATCGCTGTCATCGCTGTAAACACGTAGTCTTGTCTTTTCGCTAATAAATTTTTAGTAAATCTCTGAACTCTATTTTTTTCCTTTTGGCAACATCATTCCTATGTTTAACCCTTTAACGGGCGGTGGTCACAAAAAAGGACACCCAATTTTAATTCTAAACCTGACAAATGGCACCAAGAATATTTAATTAAAATTTTCCTTTCATTAAGAACCAGAAAATAAGCAAGTTTCTTTTTACTAATGGATTTGTTTGTAAATTCCGGTGTCAGTCTATTATTTCATTATTTTGCAAACAAATTTACACCGCGCCAGAAAGGGTTCAAGAATACATTTTTGGTCTTTCCCCTGACATTACCCTGACAACGCCATCTATCGGCACAATTTGGAACTATTTTTTTTCCCTCGCCAAACAAAATTCCATTGCCTCACAATTGTTCTGCTAAAATATCAAGTCATTCTGACCAGTAGTTTTAAAATTATCGATTTTTGAAATCGTAACTTTAATTATAATCACCCGGTATATTATACATATGACGCTTCTACATATATGTTACTCATATTTTTTGAAATCCTAATAAAAAAATTTCAAGTAATTTTGATTCATTATTTTTTCATCCATTAAATCTACTTTTAAGTTGGAACATCTGTAAAAAATTTTTTGAAAAAATTTGGCACTCAGATGTGAAGTGATTTAGTCTATTATTTGTATTGAATGTTTACAGAGTTATTTTCCAACCTGAGCACATTAGGTGAAAAATGACAAATAATGCCAAAATAATTTATAATTGTTTTTAGTACATGTATTATTTCCAGTGACTGATGGATAATACAAGTTTTACTGTACATGCTGAAATTCTTAAGCATATAGACATGGAACTGATTTCACGATTGAGTCAGAAAATAGTTTAGATTTCAGAGTTGTCCTAACTATGTAATATTTTTAAAAATCAGCATTTTTTTAATTTTTTATTTTTGGTGGGGTGGGAGGGAGGTAAAAAGAAAAAAATCTTTCAACTAGTATTACTTACTGGATGCCATTCAACATGGCAACAGATATGAAATAGCCATTCGTAAGTCCAAGTAAAGTCATGAATGATATGTAGTAAGCATCACTTTCAAATACAACAGGAAGGTGATCTCGTGGAGTAAGGTTGCAGAGCATAAATAATGGAATGAAGAGGACTCTGGCACAACACAGTATGAGCAAATGCATTCGTTTAGAAGAAGGCTAAAGGAAGAAAGTATTATATACAACTTGAAGTAATAAAGAAAGTGGAAAAAAACTGCAAACAATACATATTTTTTTAGGCAGAGAAAGAACTTGACATAAATGCAAGCTGTAATTTTTCAACTGAGTGGATTACCAACTGAACTAACTTATTTCAGTTGGTAGGGCATCAAACAAAACAACATAAACAATTTTAACTGCATGGTAATTACAATAATGGTTACAAAAATAAAATTAATTTTTGGTTAAACCTATGCCAATTGGTTTTGACAAATGTGGAATTTTTCTCAAAAAATTGAAGGTGACATAGAAAGCAAACAAGAATTGCCAAAAACTGAAATGTTATATTATTAAGCAAGTGATTTTTCTACATATACAGTCCTTTCCAAAATTTCCCAGACTGGTTAAATTATCAGCCAACAGATGGTGCTGCATACCTGCAAGTGATGTCGAAAGCACGACTACACGTCATCTTGTAAAGCGGTACAATTTCACATTGCTATCTGTAAGTGTGATGCTGAGTTCATCCGGTTTGTTGTAACAATGTAATGTGATCATATTGCAGCTCACGAAGGTTTAACAATGAACAAACATAAAATTGAAGGTATACTACTGTTATTGGATGTTGCCATTTGGGAGTGTTAAAGTGTATCACGGCCCGAGTGATCAGAGTTCATCCTCGATACTGACATCAAGGCAGTTGGTTTTTCTTGCACGACAATGCACCAACACACACTTTGATCATTGTACAAGAGTTTCTGGCTTCTAAAGGGTTGTTGTGCTCAACCATCCTCCTTATTCCCCAAATTTATCCTCCATGTGACTATTTCCTGTTCCCCAAGTTGAAATTGCACCTAAAGGGGACAACCTCAAGCGACTGCAACTGACTATTTGACACACATTGCAAGGCAGAGTTCCAGAAGTGAATTGATGACTATTACATTCATTGTAAAAAAATATGTTGAGTCCAACAGGGATTATTTCGAATAAAGATAAGTCAAAATTTTCATCTCAGATCTTAATTTTTTGTTTATAGAATCAGTCCGAGAAATTTTGGAATGCACTGTGTATATATATTTTTACTCGGTTTCTTGGAAACGGCTCTAACAATTTTGACGAAAATGACAGATTAAATGCTTTTAAAATCTAGAAATAAATTTGTCAGTGTGTCATCTTTGGGTTTTCATGCAATGACTATTCTTCACATGAGTAGAAATCATTGAGAGAAAGCATAAAAACTGTACAAGAATCACCAAAAATTTTAATGAAATATAAAAATATTGCAAACATTATGTGGTATGCAAAATGTAACAATTTATTGTGTATGCCCGTTCAGAGAAAATAGGTAATATTCCATAATCGAATCCACAGACAAGGTTGGTGTCAAACAAAAATGCTAAGAATAATATTATTTTAACTGTATAAGCATTATAATAATGATATTAAATGTGCCAATTGGCTTTGGACCCGATTATGGAAATTTTTCCCAGGAAAACAACTGCAGAAGAAGTTTTTCCAATTTGTTCCAGGTGAAGTTTGGTCAACCAGGTACTTAATTATTTATTATTCTAATCGTTCAATTTATTTGAAAAAGTACTTGAAGACTTCCCATAATATTTTAATTGCTATGCCACTGAAAGAATTCATCCATTATGGTAGATTTGTGTTTAGAACTTTTTCAGTAGGCCAAAAACAGAAGTATCAAATGTGAAAATCCAGTTTTTTGTCAGCTAAAAAACATTTTTGAAATAGAATGCAAAATAATTTTTCAAATTCATTTTGATGAATGAGTTTTATGCAAAAGTTTTCCAATGATTAAGACAAGTTTTTAGATCTCAGATTTTTATTAGTTATAAACTAACAAAAATGGAAAATGTGCTTTTTCACAATTAATAACTCAGCAATATATTCACAATGTATGGTATTCGAAATATGCATTAAAAAACTGTTTTAAATTTTGTTAAACATGTTGTCTGCACAATCCACAAGTAATGACAGTAGACTTTCTACCATTTTCTTAAAATTTTAAGTTTATAAAAAATAGCCATAATCACAGTAAATGTGTTTATAGCTCAAATGTAAAAAAAAAATCCACAGGACCAATTTCACATTGATATCTGTAAGTGTGATGCTAAGTTCATCCAAATTGTTGTAACAGCGTAACGTGATCATGTTGCAGTTCACGAAGGTTTAACAACAAACAATCATAAAATTGAAGGTATACTACTGCTATTGGATGTTGCTATTTGGAAGTGTGAAAGTGTTTCATTGCCTAAGTACTCAGAGTTTGTCCTCAATACTGACAGCAAGCAGTTGATTTTTGCACGACAATGCACCAGCACACACTTTGATCATTGTGCGGGAGTTTCTGGCTTCTAAAGGGTCGTTGTTCTCAACCATCCTCCTTATTCCCCAGATTTACCCCCCTGTGACTATTTCCTGTTCCCCAAGTTACAACAAAATTTGGTGTAAATAGTATTTAATGCCATAAGTAATAGAGATCACAAATTTAAAAAAAAATAACATATTTTCACAATCAGAGCCAAAAGCCATGCCTCATAGCTTAGAAACTAAAGATTCCATAAAATGCTTGGCACATGAGACTTTGCCAGTAAAATAGGCATAGAAACTAAAGATTCCATAAAATGTTAGACAGTCAAGTAATATGTTCTTTTTTTTTTTTTTTTAATGCTTTTATTCTCCAAAATGCTGCAAATTATAATAATTGTACAAACAATCACTAAATATTCTCTACTTTAATTATGTCCTCCTTTCTTTCTTGCATATATATTTAATTTATGCAATTTCTATTTCAGATATGAGAAAATATTTCTTTGTAAAAAATCACAGGAAAAAACCTTGTTGGAAGATTAATCACATAAAGGACATTAATAAACCACATGGAAAAGACAGAAATAAGAATATAATAAGTAAAATAATAATATTGATCAAAACATTAACCATAACAGTACTTGTATATGCATTTCATCTAAAGCAAAAGGAAAGTAATGTCTTTAATTATATTAGCAAAAATTTCTTATTCTGTAGAAAATATTTAGAAATAAGTTATCTATTTACATCAATGGCACAATACTTGAAATGAACCTTATTTGCTTATTGAATTTTTTGAAAGTGAATCATTAATTCTTTCCTTACGATCTCTCCACTCCCCCTTCCCCTGAATCATTCTTTCAATTGATATAATTAAAATGCTATTCAAGATTGTGTATAAAAAAAACATGCTATAAATAAGACCTGGATGTTTAAGATATCACTCAAAATAATATTTAGTTGAAAATCAATTTTAAAACACTGCTTTGTAATGATTTTCAATTGTTGGAGTATCATAGTTGAGATTTATTCCAACAGAGTGAAAAATGCCAGGACCAGTACTCGAACCTGGGTACTTTGGCTTGCCGTGCCAATGCTCTTCCTATTGATCTATCCCAATGATATCCTGGCTGGCATAACTCACTTTTATTTGTTGGATATAGCTGTGAACTGCAGTGTTAATTTTATTCATCCAAGCTATAACTACAGCATTTTACATGATGAATGTGATATAACACAGAAACTCCTGTATACCATGTAATTCACTCATTATAAAGAAAAGAAGGTTTTTTCAACTAGGCAAATCATATTCAATGGTTCCGGTATCATAGTTGAGATTTATACCAACAGAGCAAAAAATGCTGGGACCAGGACTTGAACCTGGCTAAATTGCCTTGCCGTGACAACGCTCTTCCTACTGAGCTATCCCAACGATATCCTGGCTGGCTTAATTCACTCTTATTTGTTGGACATAATAGCTCTGTTGGAATAAATCTGAACTATGATACTCCAACCATTGGATATGATTTACCTAGTTGAAAAAACTTTCCTCTCTTCATTATGACCTAATTACATGGTATACAGAAGTTTCCGTGTTATATCACATTCATCATATAACATGCTAGTTATAGCTCAGATGAATGAAATTAGTTTGCAGCCATAGCCAACAAACAAGAGTGAATTATGTCAAAACTAGCATTTTACATGAGGAATGTGATACAAATGGAAACTCCTGTATACCATGTAATTAGGTCATAATGAAGTGAGGAAAGTTTTTCAACTCGGTAAATCATATTCAATGGTTGGAGTATTTATTCCAACAGAGTGAAAAAGGCTGGGACCAGGACTCAAACCTGGGTACTTTAGCTTGTGTAAAGCACAAGTCAAAGTATCCAGGTTCGAGTCCTGATCCCAGCATTTTTCGCTCTTTTGGAATAAATCTCAACAAGGGATAATTCTAGAACATAAAAAAGGGCAGGACGCACATTACATAATAAGGGCAATTTTGTTGAAAAGGGCATTTTTGTAATAAGTGCATATACCAAAATACTGGTGGGGACGGAAGTCTGGCAACAGCTTAAAGTACTCCTTAATTTAAAAAATCCAGTACCATTTCTAATTTCCATAACTTCACCGTTTGAAAAGTATTAAAAATAGCAAAATGAAACTTATGTTCTTGATTTTTATTGTAAAATTGTTTACTATATTCACAGTCATTTCCCCCTTTTCCAACGATATTCAAAAACTTCTCTCTCTAAAACTTTTATTCACCAGCTAACTTTTTCCTGGTTTTAGCAAAACTGGTTTTGAAAAAGCTACAAAATAAAAGTTCTAAAGCTACTTCTCAATTTTTTTTTTTTTGAACTTATGTAAGTTATGTGGTCAAAGGCCAGAATGCCTGATCTAATACTATGTTTCACTAGAGAAGGTGAAATTAATCAATGACCCTTAACTACCCTTTATGTCTTGTGCAATAGAAAAAATGATAAATGGAAAGATGAATCTCTCAAAGTCAAAGATTAGACATACCAGGACATTTCACAGAGAAATAAAGAGGGAATGAGGAGTACTCCTGATGTACCGTACTAGCATTCTAAAAATAAAAAATAGGTAAAGAATTTTTGAAAGTACAATGCAAACAAGGCAGGATTCTACCCAGGAATAAAAGGAGGGTAGAAATCTATCAGGAAAAAGGGCAAGGAGGGTGGGATTTTATCTAAAAAGGGCATGAGGGCAGGCCACTCCTCTGAAACTCTCTAGAGTGATCCCTGTCTCAACTATGACACTCCAACCATTGAATATGATTTACCTAGTTGAAAAACTTTCCTCTCTTCATTATGCTTTGTAATGATTTAAGTTAAGAACCTCATATGAAGTGCAAGCAAGCAGTTACATGAACTTTTTTTAATGAATAAAAAATTCTTAATAACTTACTAATGGTAACCAACCACCAATATAACGGCCACAGAAGTCACTCACATTGAATAACAAAAAGCAGGTGATGGGAAGAAATATTTTACCTGGGAGAAACAAAATTAGGTTTCAGAAGACTTCATTAATATAAAACACAAAGAAAGCATAATTACAACTGAACTCGATTCAAATAATGTGAATGTCTGGTTTTAATGAGCAAATAGAAAAGAAATGATGGTTGCCTTCTTTAAAAATACACTGCACAACATTTGGTTGTAATGAAAAAAAAAGGAATGATATAACAAGCAAATACCTTACAAACTCACTAAAGAATTGTCATATTTTTTTTCACTTTCTCTGATTTAAATGTGTTTTTTATAGGTGCTCTACACTTTAAATGAATTAGGGCAAACATATAAAGAAATTATCAATTTATGCAGTTACTTTTTATAAATGACCTATCTTCATTCAGACTAATAGTAATATAAAAACATGAATTTGGGCCATGCAGATAAAGTTTTGTAGGTGACTCCACATGTGTATTCAGACCAAAGGGTAAAATTTTCGTAGGTATTGATAATATTTATGAAATGTAACATTTTTAAATAAAATTAATTTTAAATTTATTTATATTTTGTTATCACTTATTTTTAGGATTCTGTGCCTCAAAAGGAAAAAGTGGAACCGTTATAGTCTTGCTGGAAATTTTTATTATGGAAAATCATATAATAAATCAACATAGAATTATACATTAATGATTTTCAGATTTTTTCCTTTACATGTGCTATAAGATCTTATAGCACATGTAAAGGAAAAAATCCGAAAATCATTACATTTTAATACTATATTCATTTATTACATGACAAACTCATGAATTCGCATAATTGAGAATACTGATCATATATTTAAAAAAAGCAACAAAATCATATATTAATGATTTTTGAATTTTTTTTTCCTTTACATGTTCTATAAGACCTTTCTTCATGCTACATTTTAAGGTTCTACGTTAACCAGAAGTACCCTATAGGTTTTGAGAGTAAAATCTATAAGGGTATTTCCAGTTGACCTGGAACCTTGAAATTTGGCACAAAGAAATGTCTTCTAGCACATGTAAAGGAAAATATTCGAAAATCATTAATTTATAAATCTATGTTGATTTATTATATGGCAAACTCATGAATTTCCATAATTGGAATTAATACCAAATTAACGCATTGTAGTGAAATTTTTTCGTAATGATAATATAACATAATGGAACAGTACGGTATTCACAGGGTGCGAGTACTACTCGAACTTGTCCTTTTTTTTTTTATTGATTTCATTTTTAAAACAAATTAATTTTTAGTTAATAAGTTTCTACAATTTGTGATTTCTATGCAAAATATTTACTATTCAGATAATAATATACATGAATATGTATGTTTGTGTTATGAACTATAGAAAAAAAACAAATTAGAAGCAATTTTCCAAACCAATATAGACAGAGATATATAGCATGTTGCATTATATTTACATGGATGGTTTCCTTGAGAGGATTATATCAATTGGCAATGAATAAACTTATAAATTGTTTTGAGCAGTGTATTTTTTTCATTCCCTTTTATACACACAAAAAAATAAATAACATTTTGAAAGTACCAAAAAATATTATTTTCACATAATTGCATCAAACTTATAATAGCAGAGGTGATGGAGAGGTATAGCAGCAGAGAGCATATTTTAGTGTTCATGTTCTTGGAATTTTTCCCTTCCAGTTCCCAACCCCCTCTCTGTGCCACTGAAACACTGTATTAGATCATTGAAAGTAAATGCTAAATAACTTTCAAATTTTTAAATAAATAACAATTATACCATACTAAATTTCTGTAAAATGAATATGTGAAAAAAACAACTTTCTGTTCTAATAGATAAAATTATTTAAGAAAAGCAGCTTACAAAGAAATTAATAAATAACTTGCTGTTAATAACAATAATGATTAAACTACATTAATAAAAGAAAGATGCCTGTCTGTCTGTTTGCTGACAAAGGTCGTGGAAATTGATCGCACATAGAGGTCTGCAAACTGGGTTACAGATAGATGACAGTTCCAAGAGCAAATGAGCTTTAGTGGAATGTTTTATTATTAAATTTTTTTTATATGATGTTGATTTTTTTTTATATTAGTAAAAGGAATTCGATTTTAATCTTTTAGTCCAATATAGCACATCTTACCCTCTTTTCAATAAACTTTATTTGGTGATCATACAGTGATTTTTTAATTTTACACAATTAATTACAAGTCACTTTTTGAGCACTTTTTTCTTTATCATATGGTCTACCTAATCGTTGGAATCCAAAGATAAATTTTATATCCATATATATGAAGAAACCTTCAGGAATCATTTAAAAAACAAAAATTCAAAAATTATAAAATAGATTTCTTTCCCACGAATTTTTTAAAAAAATCAATAGAAGTCTGTTTTTTTTTTTATGCATCCAGTAAATGAAGAAAGAAAACTACTTCAAAGTAGAGGTCTTCATAGGCCTGGTCCAGCAAAATGAAGCCAAACTTTCAAATGGGCCAGGCAGGCAGAACTTAAGACAATTTTTTTAATGAAATATGCCGAAAAAAAAAATTTAAACGGCCCAGTCAGGCTGATAAAAAAATTGACCTGCCCGATATAACAAAATTAAAAGGATCAAACTAAATAGATAAAATATAAACAATTTTCAGTGGATGTGACTGGGACGAGAAGTACAAATGTGCTGCACAAGCTGATGGTAGCTTGACAATATTAATACAGAAACGTAACATGTCCAACGTAGAAATTGGTATCAGACAGTTATATCATGTCTAAGCCCAGGCTTAATTTTTTTCAGCAGGCTTAGGCAGGCCGGGATCAGGCTTAATTATTCCCAGGACGTGTCGAGCAGGCTATTTGTTTTGTAAATAAAGAAATAACAATAATGAACTTCTGTTACCCTTTGGAAATATATAATTAATATATTTAATATATATTTAATATATATTTAATAAATTATAGAGAAACATTTTCAAAAATCTATTTTGTTTTATTGTACAGTAACAAAAGTTATGATGTTTTTAACCATTTTTTTTCTTTTATTCTAAACTTTTCTTCTTCTTCTTTTTTTTTATGTCTTTATTTGAATGAAATAGTCTAACAGTCTAAGTGATCATTAATGTTTCTATTATGTATTCTATGGCTTGTGAACATACAGTAATCTAAAATATACTGTAAAATTTTTCTATAAATATGTATGAAGTAGTCATTAAAAGAATCTTAATTGTATGTTAAGAAAAATCAGATTTTTTTTTTATAGAAATTGGGTTGGGTCAGGCTGGGTCTTATTTCAGTGATTTTCACATGGGCCAGGTCAAAATTTTGGCTTTTACACTGGGCCGGGCGAAGATAGCTTTTATATGGACCTGGAAATCCCAGCCCGTGTAGGCCTCTACTTCAAAGTCTTGCTTCACAAGAGAAAATAATTGATATGATAATGAACACATGACTTTGAAAAGGTTAAGACATTGGTTACTTTGTCATAATCAAAATTTTGAGAGTTTTTTTTTTTTTTTTTATCTTTTTTTTAGGAAGGAGACATTCAAAGACATTCTTAACTTTATTTGTATAAAATTATTTTAAGAGTATGTTTTAATGAAATAAAATATTTATATGATGGTGCATTTTAACAAAAAATACTTGTTATAACGATTGTTGTTTTAACACTTTATAGTGCACAATCAAAATTTTCAGGTGTTTTTTTTTCTTCTTTTTTTTGCAAGTTTGGACCATGAAAAACCCATGGGCCTATCCCAATCAATTTTCATTAGTCTGGGGCCTTATTTTTTTTTATCGGCAGACTTGGGATTGGCCCGGACAACAGTAAATAATAAAACAAATACTCAAAAAATAAAACAACTTGCTTATCAATAATAAGAAAAGAGTTAAATAAAATATTCAATCAAATACCATCCCAAAAGCTTCCTTTAGAAGTAGGAGTAGCTAAAACTGCTAATCCAGGGAAAATGCCAATTGTAACCCAAAAATTACAGAGAATTGTTAATGCAAAAGGCCAAATCTGAAAACACCAATAATAATCATTAACAAAAATACATGCTAGATTTAAAAATTAAGCATGAGAAGACATGAAATATTTAACAGTACATAATGTGGCAACTTAATATTTTGATACATTATAAAGATATTATCATTATTTGTTTCTATCGCTGTGACATATTTATTTTGGAAATATATTTTTATCGGAATGGACTTTCAAAATGTATCTTATCCATATTAATACTACTTTATTTAAAAAATTGTTCTGTAATCTAGAACAGTGGTTCTCAAAGGTACATGAAAATGGCACAGGAAATCGCAAAAAACACAAAAGCAAAAGTTTAAAATGATAACATGAAATCTTAGCTCTACAAAATAAACTCATGAATCACACTGAAATTATTAGCCACATTTAATATTTGAACACTTACATATAAAGATGAATAATTTTTGTGAACTTTTATTATAAATTAATGTGTTTAAAATTTTTAATTGTATTTTTTTTTTTTTTTATCTAGACTTCAAAGATAAAATAAAATAAATTGTAAAATGTAAGATTGAAAAATTAAAAATCTATAAATGTCCTTAAATTAATTTGAGTCATTTCATTATTTAGTTAACCTAACAACATTACTAACTAATAAAAACAAACATTTTGCATGAAGATATGGGTGGGGGCAGATTCATGAAAAGAGGGGTATGGTGGATCATAAATGAAAGGCTCAAGGGTGCTGCTAGAAGGGGGGGGGGGGAATGGCCCCCTTTGGGAATACCTTGAATTGTGTAGTAATCTAACTGCAGGTTTGCTTTAAATAAAATTTGCAGGTTTGCAGGACTATACTTGGATAGTTCAGTCAGTAACAGTTAACTGGTAATTTTTATGATGATACTGTTCCTAACAAATTAAAAAACTTTCACAAAAGAAAAATGTAGCTACTAAAATAAAGTATCTAAAAACTGATGAATAATATTTATGTAAAAAGACTTTAATGTTAAAGTTCCCTAAAAGCCTGCGATAAGTTATAAGCTGCTGCTTTCTTTTGGTCACTTCATGCATTTTTAATAATCATTTGTCTACTGAATCCTTTGGTATAAAAAAAAGGTGAGTCAAACAGCCCTTTAGCAAAAAATTAGGGCCAACCAAACCTGCTCACAATCTGCTGTTCGGGTCTGGTTTGTGAAATATCGGGTTTAGTATTTTTTGTGAGACAGAAGGGAAAGGACGATATGCAGTGGCTGGATTCATAGTTGAAAGAAACATTTCTGTATATATGTCATATACATGCACGTATAATTTGTAATATTGAAATCCCTCTTATTGGGAGGTTGATGGGTAGAAGAAAAATACAAAGTGAAGATTCTAACAATAAAAATTGTGGGAAACCTTTTGGTAACATTAAAAAGTTGAAATTTAAATTTGATCTGAAAATGAGGCAACAATAAAGAAAAGGAAATGAATTCATATCAAACAATTTAAAAAATAAACTTAAATATTTTAAATAATCATAAAAATTTAAACATGTTATCAAAATAAGATTAAAATCAATATTGTTTGCTTATCACGTTATTTTTGACAGTAAAAACTTTTCTATACTTATATTTTATACTTTTAGTTATTCATGCTTTTTATATCATTAAAAAATGTTTTAAAATGCCTGTTTTATTTCAAATATGAAGTCACTTTTTTATGTAATTTTTGACATAAAACTCTCTTCTGTATGTAACTGATACTCATACTCAATAATCAGTATCAGTAAAAAATATTTCAATTTTTATTTTGAAATATGACATGATATTCACCTATTTCCTATACTTAATGATATTCATGCTTCTTATATTATTTAAAAATATTTGAAAATGCCTGTTTTATTTCAAATATGATGTCACTTTTTTGCGAAATTTTTGACATAAAACTCTCTTCTGTATGTAACTGATACTCGTACTCAATAATCAGTATCAGTAAAAAAATATTTAAATTTTTATTTTGAAATATGACGCCATATGCAAATGTTTTCTGTACTTATTGATATCCGTGCTCCTTATATTATTTTAAAATATTTGAAAATATCAGTTTTATTTAAAAAATGTCATTTTTTTCCAAGCATAATAATAAATTCATTTCTTTTCATAATAATAAATAATATAATTCTTGTTCATTTTCTTTTGCTGTTAAATCAGGATGTCATTCTGCTACTGTATGTAAGTGATATTCATGATTCATATATCGGTAAAAGTATTTCTATATTTTTCGTTTCAAATATGAAGTCATATCCACCTGGATTTCAATTCTTAATAATTTTTATTCCTTTTTCATTATTCATGTATAAATGTTTTGATTGAAAATTAATTGTTGTGGAAAAATTACTATTCTGGGTTTTGAATATTTGGCAACAATAAAGAAAAATGGTTAAATTTTACAGGGAAAATGTTCATTAATTCTCTGTGGAAATAATGAATTTTTAATTATTAAAAAACAAAATTGAATAAAGTAAGTAAAAAATATCTCAAAATTACTTCTGGGTTATAATTTACCTATCCACAAAAATATTAAATCATCCATTTTTAACTTCAGCCAAACATTCACACATAATTTCACATTTATAATATTATTAGGGTTAGGATTAACAGAAGAGTTACTTAGCAGTTTTAATGTGTTTCAATTTCATATTTTTCTTTCTTTTTTATATACATATATGAAGTGCTCATGACCAGGGCTTTACAAATTTGAAAAATTCTGGTAGCCAATAAAAAATTTTAGTCGCCAGTAAAAAATATGTACCACCCCTTTTTTTCCCTATCATTGATTTTCAAAAAGCACAAATGTTCATTATGAATTAAATGAGAAAAAAAATAACAAGCATAGTTTAGAATTATTAATTACACAGTTTAGAATGGTACCGAACTTCTTTAATTAATTTTTTATTCGATTTTTAGCGTTTTTTCAAGTTTTGCGGCGATTTTTTGGACAATTTACTTCTAAAACGGAAAGAACTAACTCTCCGGTAACTATTCTAAATGCAGTTTGTGCTCATTTATTAGGCCAATTTTTGTACAAAAGAAAAACAAACCACCAGAATAAAAAAACTTTATTGCCAGACAAAAAAACTTGGTCACCAATGGCGAGCTGGCGACTGCATTTGTCAAGCCCTGCTCATGACACCATTGTAGATTTTTAATATGTCAATATGTGTATAATAAAGTAAAACGTATACAACAAGAAAGAAAAATCATGTGTCAAGCATAGAATATGAAACAATTTCCAACACATTCAGACACTGTAAGAAAACTTCACCGCTGAATAAGGTGAAAGATGATGTCTAAGTGTAAGTAAACAATTTGGAAAATAGATAACACATTTGAAAACCCAATTTAAGTAATTACCATCTGTAGTCATAAAGTATCTGAATTCTTTTCAGCAGATCTGTACATGATCCATAGATTTGTATATATGTAATAATAAAAAAATTCGCCATTTTTTCCTTAATTAATTTATTTCAAATTCTTACAATTCTAAATTATTTTTTTTCCCTGTCTTTTAAAATATCTCTTAAATCTAATTTATATTTTTATTCCATAGCTTAATCAAAATATTCTTTTAATTATCATTCTAAAAATCTTAATCTGTTAAAAGCTACACGTATTTGTAAAAAAATTAATTTATTTCTTCTTTTGAAACATTCAAATTTTATTTCTTTAGAACATCTCTTAATATCATTTTTATTTTTATTTAATTTATCATTCGATATCCCATAATCCTTTCGGCTCCCGCGTCTTCCGCTTCGCCTCAAAATTATGCCGTAGACGGTATTAAGTTCCCTAGCTTTGCAAGCTTCTTATTGGCTCGTCCTTCCCCTGCATTGCGAAAATATTCATTTGCTCTTTACCTTTAAAACGGGTTGCACCGGCTTGGAGAGCAGATTTTGTACGCTTTTCTTACTGCTAACAACAAGCACGTTACCTGGAGGAGGGATTTTGACGAAATGGTGTAATCTTTCTAATTCTTTAACACCTATGCTGCTGTCAGATATGAACTCTGAATTTTTTACTAGTGGAATTGATTATTATTTTAGTATCGTGTAAATAAAGAACTGTTCTCTACTACTCATCTTTTATTTTCTACGGGAAAACTCCATGTTTCAATAACCATCGTCTCGTCTGTAGAATCATGACTGCTACGACGGCCACTGCTCTATTTACGGAATATTCGACTGCTCATTCGATCTTTTGCTTGTGAAATGCCACATTTTACATCAGCCAGGCAGGATAATGATCCTACGAATCTACTAAAAGCAATAACCATCAAAGCTTCCTTTAGAAGCACACATAACCAATAAAATGTGTGCTTCTAAAGGAAGCTTTGATGGTTTCAATCAACTTTGATGGTTTGGTGATCAATTACATAATAACCCAGGTATATTTATGCAAGTCAGAGTGCAGACATACTCTAAGATTCGGCCAGATAAACCGAATTCATAAACACTTTTCAACTATGTTGGAAAGTGTTAAAACTACAATGGTGTTATAGAGAATTTCATTTTTAAAAAAAAATAATAAAAAAAATTTAATATACTTGAACTACATTGCAATAATTTTTGTACCAATCGCTAGCCAGTGGAGTTTTCTAACCATTACCATTTCTTTTCTGCATACCTACTCAAAGGATATGCACACTACAAGTTGGGACACACTGGTATACAAATTCACAGAGATTTTATTTCAAGCAGAATCATGGAATATTTATTAATTTACCTAAACTTATCAGGATTACGAAAGGATTTATCTTCTTCTTAATAAAAAATTCTTTTTGGCTGATTTATTATGAAAGAAATTATAAAAGAAATACTTTTTATATTTGCTATTACAATGTAATACAGTTCAGTTTCACCCCCTTAATTAAGAAAATGTTACAAAAGAAATGCTGAGTTCATCTAGATCACCTAACACAGTTAAATCATTTTGCAGCACACAACTTGGAAAGGTAAAAATTTTTGTAGGGTTTTATGTTCATACTAGCTGTTTAACCCGTTCTACGCACAGGAGTTCATGAATTTAATTCTAAAATGTGAATAAAATGAATTTAATTTCCCTGTTAAAGTGTTGAGTTGTTCAATAACTATACGATTTATAAAAAAAAAATTTTACTACTGTGTATTTTTTTTAATGAAACTTAAATTATGTTGTTATGGCAGCAGACAATAAAACGATATCTTTGGACAAAGGGAATAAAAAAAATTTAAATTTTGTTGATGTTTGTGATAAAATGTTTTTCTTTATTTAAAAAAAATGAAATACTGAAGCGCAATTAAATAATCTCTAATTATTTGCATGCAAGGTAAAAGAATTGTAGTAATACCCGCTACAACTTCTTTGTATTTTAGTGTGGCATCCGTAATATGTATATCTCATATTGCAGTAAACATTTAGAACTGGTTAGAACTCATGCAATTACAGATTGACATAAAAAAGGCAAAAATTCGTCAAAATCATAAAAAAAAAAAAAAAAAAAAAATCTATTTAAAATTTTCGAATTTTTTGCCCCAATCATTCACGGGCTCCCTACCAGCAACCCATATTCCAAATTACATAGCCCTGTGCCCTGTGGATTCCGAGTTTTTGAGGTTACATAGATAAATACGTGCACGGATTTCTAGCTGACCCACCCGGCATTACCGGGGCCCGTGTAATAAACGAAACTCTGGGCCGGGTCTCCGATGGCTTTGGCACTGTATACCGGGCATGCTTGTACGCTCCGGAAAATCTTTTATTTCCACCTTCCACCGCCAGGGGAGCATTCTGTTCTAAACAAACCTCTTTCCGAACGAGACACAGATTCCCATTGCTTACGCCACCGTAATAGTAGACGTGCTACAAAAGCGGTTTGGAGAAGACGGGAACATTATTAGCCGAGTTATTGAAATAAGGCACAGTTAGAGAAAATAACCTTGAGGGGGGTGCCGGGGGGAGGGGATGTTCAAGTGTAATTCAGAAAATGACTAATTAGGAAGACCACTATGCATCTTTAAAAAATTGTTCGTTTGGTTAAGCTATGAACTTAATTACAAATTTGGCTTAAACTATTATTCGGAAATAGTGGTAACTACTGCTCATAAATTTACTTTAATGTTATAGAGGGTGATTATTAAGTAAATTATAATGTTTGTAATTAGTTGCATTGAAATTGGAAAGATAGTTTCTGAGTTATGGAAACGGGGCATAGTTAGAAAAAAACCCTTGAAGGAGGTGCTGGGGAGGAGCGGATGTTCAAGTTCACTTCAGTAAATTACTAATTAGTAGGACCACTATGCATCTTTAAAAATTCGTTCGTTTGGTAAAGCTAGGAACTTAATTAGAAATTTGTCTTAGACTGTTATTCGGAAATAGTGGTACCCACTACTCATAAATTTATTTTAATGATATAGACGATTATTAAGTTAAATATGATGTTTGGAGTCAGTTGCGCTGAAATCGGAAAATTAGTTGCTGAGATATGGAAACAGGGTACAATTAGACAAAAAGCCTTGAAGGGGGGGGGGGGATGTTCTTTTTCAGCAAATGATAAATTAAAAGAGCCACTATGTGCATATTTAAAGATTAATTCATTTGGTTAAGCTAGGAACTTAATTTGAAAATTGGCTGATACTATTATTCGGAAATACTGGTACAGTCGGCCCCGCTTAATTGCATACAATTGGTTCCACTGAATTGTATGCAATTAAGCGGGGTATGCATTTAAGCAAGGACAGCAATTAATGTAATCAGTATTATTTGATTATATACCACAGATATGATAAATATAATGGACTTAATAACAATTTACATAATAATTTAAAAATTAATTATTGTATTAATAATTTTAATCAATATTTTATACACTATTTATAGTAATATATACACTTAAGTATAATGTATTATAACACTATTTACGTTACTTTGTTCAATTTTTCATTATAATTTATCTGATTGATGGGAAAATGAAAATGAAAATAAAATAACAAAGAAATAATTTTTAAATCATACCTTTGAAAATAAATAAATTTCGGTGTAAATTCATTTTATTTTTCATTATTTGCCAACTAATCCTTTATTTGTTGCCTATAAAATAATCTTTTTATAGAAGTTTGTTTTTTAATAGTTCGGACGCTGCATTTCTCTACTTCGTTTTCTAAAGAATAAATCAAATTACAATCACCACCATGTGCTTCAAAATATCTTCGAACAACACACAGATATTTGTTAACATCAGAGAGAGATGGAGGAGGCTGTACACTTTCATCGTCTGTGTTTACGCAGTTTTTAGAGGTTGCCACGATGTCTTCATCACTAGGTTCATTTTCTGTTTGCTCATTTTCATCACATTTTACATATTCTGAAAAATCGGAAGCAGTAAGTTGCAGCAAACCACTATGATAATTAAATTCGCTATCGCTGTTAAAATCATAAATCACAGTTTCATTATCTGAGTCACAATCATCACAATTTTCTTTAGATTTAAAAAATTTTGCTTTTTTGAAGCAATTTTCAATTGTTGTTAAAGAAACATTGTCCCACGCTTGCTTAGTGAAATGCATTGCATTAAGCAAAGATATATTTTTGTAATTTGAAGAAAAACGTAGTAGTGATTGCTCTTCATCTAAGAGACGCACAACATATAGGATTTGACACCTGTAATTACTCTTAAACGATTTTATGATGCCTTGATCTAGAGGCTGAATTTTGTATGTAGCATTAGCAGGAAGAAATTGTATGCTCACGTTTGAAAGGCGAACGTTAACTTTGTGGCTGGATACATTATCCATGAATAAAACAATCTTCCTGTTTTGTTTCACCATGTCTGAATTGACTTTCGTAATCCAGCTTTTGAAAATATTTCCTGTCATCCAGACATTTTGGGAAGATGAATAGTTGACGGGATAGTTTTTGACATTTTTTAAGCATCGCGGTTTTTTGCTGTTTCCAATCATCAAAGGAGTCAATTTTGTTGTTCCTGTTTGGTTAACGCAAAAAAGTAGAGTGATTTGATCTTTTGCTTTTTTAAACCAACAAATATTTTCTTTCTTTTCTGCAACTGTACCTCCTGGCATTGCACGATAGTACAATGCGCTTTCATCGCAATTAAAGATATCATCCGATTTATAATTCTCCAAAATCGGAATTAATGTGTTGTCATACCACTCGTCAATGGCTAAATCATCAGTTGAGGCAGATTCTCCATGGGAATTTTTAAATTTTAGATTATTTCTTTGTTGCCATCTGTAAAGCCAACCTTTCGAAGCATTGAAGTTTTCACCTTTTTCGCATTTTTTGGATAACTCATCCGCTTTTTCCATAATTACTGCTCCATTAATTAATGCACTTTTGGATATTTTTTCCTGAAACCATTTCAACACTGCTCGATCCACATTTTCATAGTTCGAATTACGTTTTCGCTTTCGGTTTAAATTGCCATTATTTCTCTATTCCTGAAGAATATTTTCAGAGTTTATACTTATTCGAGAAACTTGAGATTGTGAAATTCCAAATTCTTTCGCTATTTCCGTTTGGGATGTTTTTAATTTGATTTTATCCAAAACTTTAATTTTATCAGAGATAGATAAATCTTTTCGTTTACTTCCATTGCACCAACATAAATTAGAGAAACGTCTGAACTGGCGTAGTCAATGACAGCGCAAAGTGATTTTAAAGCTTGCTGACCACAATGGGAAACGCAGTTATCGTATACAATGAGGAGTGAAACACTGGCGTTCTATTATTATTTTATTTTCTCGACCGTCCCCATTGTATTTTCACCCAACTCCAGGATTTTCCAAAAAGTAAAACACCCTCATCATCTTCAGTCGCTAACAAAACATTTTTACAAAAGAAAATATTTCCATTCATCGTTATCACAGGAATTCTTAAAATCCGGATTACTAACACTCTAAGCATTTTGCCTGCATTTTTCCATTTCCCCAAAACAACTTAAAGCTGATCTCAAATGAAAACAGGCCACTTTCTGACATATTTTTAAATTCATTTTTGTTCAGAAACGCATGAAATTGGCAAGTTTTCTTACTCAGAAACTAGGGTCTGCCAATTTTATGCTTTTGCGTTTAAAAATGAGTTAGAAAATGTGTCAGAAAATTTCATAGGAAAAGTTCGCAGAAAATTGTTGAGCAGGTCATTTAAGAACCACCTTAAATCGGCTGTAGGCAAAATATTTTTTATGGAACTGTATTTTAAGATATATGTATGATAAAGAGATGTAAAAGTATATTTTAGAAACAAACCGCGAAAAAAAAACATTAGTTTTATGAGTATTTTTGTGAAAATGCAGGAAAACCCTCAGAAGCTCAGAGGCCTAGATTGGAGATATTTTATGCGATTGACTGAGGATTATTATGCGATTAAACGAGTATATTTAACATTATCCTTACGGGGACCATTTCTGTTCCACGGCATTCTATGCATATAAGCGGGATATGCAATTATCCGTTACCCGATTAAGTGGGGCCGGGCCGACTGTAACTGTTTTCTAGAAGTACACCCTGAAGCTATAAATGCTGATTTTTATGATAATTAGCAAAATGGAACTGGTTTGGAGAAGTTCGGAACGCGCGGTCAAGTGCTCAACAACAAATCACTAACTTTGACTGTTGGTCTGCATCAACTGAATACGGGCGCTGTACTTTTATTAGGAACATAAATTTCATTTTTACGAAAACTGTTATTCTAAAATAGTGGTATCATCTATATAAAATAGCGATTAAACGTTACGGATGAAGCAAAAAATGTTAAATTTCTTAAATCTAATTAGTTCTATTGAAATCAGAGCAGTAGATTTGGATTTATTAATAAGGAGGATCAATTAATGAAAAAACCACTGCCAGGTGGATCGCGGTCAAGTAAAATAAATGTGATATTTAATAAAAAGTCGTTTACCTCCCTCCACAAAAATTTAACAAATAATCTGTTAAATAAAGTTTTTTGTATTAATAATCTCTATCATACTAATATATGTCATGTAAAAAAACGCTTAAACCCAGCTAATTATCATTCATTAAGTTGATAAAATTCTTTAAAATTAAGTTTTTAGCATTTGGCAACGGTTAATAATTAAGATGATTGTCTACATTTCATATAATCTCTGATCCATCGATTTTAAACACTCAACTCCTAATTGCAATGATCCCTACCTTGATTTATGTAATGACTTCTGCGGAGATTTTACACAACTAACCATCCGATGATAAAAAAGCGTATTTTTGATGAGATCTCTTTGTGAATGGATTTTAATTAATATTTAATATATCAAAAATCTATTTAAAATTTTCGAATTTTTTACCCCAATCGTTCATGACAGCTACCTGTGTGCAAAATTTCGTAGCCCTGCAGTTTTTGAGGTTACATAGATATATACGCGAACGGTTTTTAATAGTATAGATTAAAACTACTCCAAAAGTGGGGAAAATGCTCAGAACTAAATTAATAAAAAAATCTAATGAATCTACCTAAGAGATTTGTCATTCTCTTAATTCCAATACACAAAATGCAGCATGTTCAATATGCTATGTCTTGTACATTATAATCCTTACATTTTTCAAAAATATGTTAACACTTAAGCAATGTACAAAGTTCGACAAATCCCTTTTCAATTTCCAAAATGTGATTAACACAAATTTAAAATGATTAAACAAAAGAAAAGAAAATGTAATTATTTTTGTTTTTATAATTTCATAGCAGATTTTAACCAGAATTTATACAAGATATTTTTAAATCACAAAACTTTAATTCATATTATTATACAACAGTCACAAAAAAAAAATAATTAACAAATATACGAACCAAAAAACTATGCTCCAAATTTCAACTATTAAATAAATAATTTTGATATGGTGAAATGAATAGAAAATCATTTACATTTCACATATTAATGTAAATAAAAGTCTAAAAGTTAATAATATCATACATTTTCTACAATGATATTTTTTAAATTATTTATTTAAAAGAACTGCAGAAGAAAACAAACTACAAATTACTTCAATGAGCATATATTATTAAACATAAAATAAATTATAAATTAAATTACCAATTTGAAAATAAGTAAAACTGAAGTTCTAGGCTTGACTTCTGGTTCAGACACATCTTTTAAAACAGCGGTATCTATAAAAAAAAATACATGAAATTAAAATCTGCACAATGTTATTAAAGTTAAATGAGAGCATAAATTAAAAGTAAAAACAATATTACCTCTCAGACTATAAACATGATGTTTAAAAAACTCCTGGAAAAAATTATACTAACATTATATTTGTGTTAAGAATAAAGATAAAGTGTAATAAAATAGCTATGTGTTAAGAATAAAGATAAAATGCAATAAAAGAACAATGTGTTACAAAATTAGATGTATAAAAAACATATAGCATAATCACTTTATTTTAGAATATACAAATAAATAAATAAAAGAATGAAAAGTCAGTCATCAAGCATTGATTATGAAACCCTTTCCACACATTCAGAATACTGTAACAAAACTTTAGCATATATTAAGGTGATAGATGATGTTTAAATAAACAAATTTGGAAAACACATAACACATTCGAAAACATTTCAGCGATTACCACCAATAGTTAGAAAAATATCCGAATTCTTTAGTTCAGCCCTGTATATGATCTATAGATTTTTATATACACTACATAGTATACTAAAATTCAGTTAGGAAACATATATATAAATCAACATTTGAATAGGGGGAGAGGTCTGGGGGTCATGATTGGTGAAAATATACCGAAATTTTCCTGAATCGCTTTTCTCCGAATGGCTGCAATAGGTAGATTTTTACTTTTTGTAATCAAAGCTACCTAAAAACAACCCTTTCTGCCAAAAATGAGGATTTTGTCCTTTGTTAAACTATTTCTATTTGAATTCTTTGCCAAACAGAAAAAAATAAGAATCGTTTAACTTTTTTTTTTTTTTTTTTCATTCAGAATTTTAACAATTTTATTAAGATTAAGAGGATGTGAAAGTTTCAACCACAGAAAAGAAGGTCTAGTGAAAGTGAAAGGGAGAAGGAATTCCTGTTCCGTTCATTTCTATGATAACAGTAAACTTTAATCACCAAAGATTTATGATGCTATTAGTATCATTTATTATTTGTGACAATGGACAGAGTTTTTAACTGTGAAAATGCCAGAATTTGTTGTTGCATTCATAAAGTGTCTGTTTGCACCCAAAGTTGGTCTCTTTAAAAATCCAGGAGTTGCAGATCTCTTTAAAATTCCAGGAAATGGCAGTCGGAGTACTGTGCGGCTGAGTTAAGAAAGACTCTGGAACCGGTCTAGGTCCAGTCCTGTTGCCAGGGTAACTTTTCAGTTCACATTATTTCAGGGAAGTTCAGCATTTTCTTTTTGTGCCAATCTTCTCCTGTTCAATCGGTCATTCTGAGAATTATTGCAGTCTTTTGTCCTTCCACTCCTACAGACGAAGTTCCCTCCCTACCAGTTTTGGAACCTTCAAAAACAGGAAACTTACTCAGGGTTTTTCTAATCAGAGCCACACAGTAGAAGTCCATCATTTTTTCTACTGACTCTACAGCTTATTTACAAACTATTGTCAATATTGCAGTGTAAGAAGATAAACACACAGAAAAATGAGTTTTTTATAATGATCTATTAAAAAATTGCACTGCTTTTTTTTTTTTTTTTTAAGATGGTAATTGCTGAAATGACTCTGAATAATAATAAAATATAAAAATAGTAAATTTATCATATTAATAAAAATAAAATAAAATAAATGGTGCCAACCATTTACACAAGAATGAAAAAGCATGCATCAAGCATTGATTAAGAAATACTTTCCAACCCAACCAAAAAAACATAAACAAAATTTCACCATTAAATAAGATCAAAGAAGATATGTAAGTAAATAATTTAGGAAACATATAACACATTTAAAACCCAGTTTCAGCAAATACCTTCCATAGTAAAAAAAGCAATTTAATTATTTTGTACAGTCCTGTATATGATCTATAGATTTGTATATATACTACATAGTATTCTAAGGTTTAGTTCAATTAGAAAATTCACTTTTAGCAATTTTTGTCAATAGATGGAAAGGCTCTTGAATTCTTTTATACAGCTCTGTAAATTATTTAAAGAGTGTTGTACACACCACATATTAAGCTAAAATTTAATACAGGTAAAAAATGCATAACACAACTTAAAATGCACTTCCAGCAATTACCAACAATAAATGGCAATGTACCTTTTCTTCTCGTAGTCCTGTAGCACGAAAATGAAATCTAACAAACTGAAATCATAAACAATTTTCAACTACTTTGGAAAGTGTTAAAAAGCAGCAATTTTAATCAAAATTTTACAACTAATGTTTAAAAAAATGTCAAATATAATTCGTATGAAAATCAATAATACTGTTTGTATTAGTACTATTACAAAGAGCGCCCATAAATGAAATATACAACTTCAATATTCCATTAAAGAAAATGTAGGTAACACAATTTCATATTTTACTTATTAGCAGATGGACAAAATGTTTAAGGGGAAAAAGCAGCATGTGGTTCTTGTTTTGCAGAATGTAAATCTTTAACAACTGTTTAACATAAATTCCATTGAAGTCGTTAGATCACAATTTTCCCAGATGTTGGGTTGGATATCAAAGCCCAACGCCATGGCCACACTGTTCTCCTGATATCACACCTTGCAATTTTTTTTCTTAGGGGGTTCCTTAAGAATATCGTAAGACAAAGGTAATATCTTCTGCTCAAACAACACGTCAGCGAAGCCTTCCTTTTGGTTACACTGAATATTTTTAACCATAGATGAAAGCAATTGAGCTATTGTCTTGATATCCTGTGACCAACTAAAGGAGCATACGTCCAAATCTACTAATGTTTAAAAAAAAAAAATTATACGTATTTTTTGTTTCAACATTAAAAGTAAGTTCTTATATCTTGTATTTTTGCTTTAATATAGTATAATGTTGAAGTTGTATATTTCATTTGTGGAAACCCTGTATTGCTGTATTATATTCATATAAATCACTACTAGCTGACCCCCACCCGGCGTTGCCGGGGCCCGTGATAATAAATTTAAAAAGAAACATCAAGTTTTTATTATTTTATATCTTTAACCGGATTTTGTATGAAATTATACTTTAAAATGAATAATTCACAAAAAAAAATATTGATATTTAGGAATAAAAGCACTCATTTTCTTGATTTTTTACGGAGGGTCGTTTCATAGTTTTAAATAAAAAATTATTTTTGTCCGAACTCTTTGAAATCTTTATTGGTCATAAATAAAACGGTTTTACAGCCCGTGTAAAAATTTCATGAAAAAATATTGTTATCTAGTTGTAAAAGAGATGTTTCCTTCTCGCCTTTGTGTTTGTTTGTTTGTTTGTTTACGCCTCGGCTCCTTTAACATAGCTATAAAAAAATTGTTCTCATTTTCCGAACTCTCTGACATTTCAATCCGTTATAAATATATAACTATATCCAAGTTCTGTTTAAAATGTTATGAAAAAACATGCATATTTAGTAGTGGAAACATGAGTTCTTAAAAAAAGCTTTAGCTTTCAAATCTCAGAGCAAAAATACAGTAGAAAGACTATGCTTTCAATGCAATGGTGACTCCATCCGTTTTCAATCAACCCTTTTCAATCCCCCTAAGCTAAATAGGTGAGGGCTAATCCATCACGTTTCCCCTTTCTGAGGGGAGAAGCCTTCAAAAAACGTTGGCGCATGCGCAAAGAGACGATATTCGTGTGAAAAATTTGACAGAATGCACTTTTCCTTTTAAATATATAGATAAAGTAATAATGTTGCTAAAAAATATATATGTATATATATTATTTTTATTATTATTATTATTTTAAAATATAAATGTAAGTAGTTAAAAGAAAATATTGAAATCAATTTTTTTTTAAATTTAGAATTAAGGTATGATGATTTAAAATACATATATTTGATAATTATAGGTATTATAACATAAAAAGAATGGCTTACAGATTTTTGGATGGCAGAGTAGCACACAAAAGAGAAGAGTATCACAGCATCGGCGAAGATAAAATACGTGAAAGCACTTCTGACAGAATCACAGTGACCAATAAGGGAGATTGTTTGAGCAATGGCAGCAAATATACCAGCAATTGACTAAGCAAACAAGAATAAATATTCATTAATAATTTAAATAGAAAATCATTATGAATTTTAAATATCACTAACATATACAGGTACATAAATTAATAAAAATATAAAATAAAAAATTGGATTCATTATCCAAAAGTCAGGTTTGTGACAGGACTTTATAAGCATATCGTTTAAGATTTGCAGTTCAAGCACATTTTGAGGAAGAGAGGGTTAGTAGACAATGTCTTTTACATATAACAACAGAAAAACACAAGAAAGAAAAATCATGTGTCAAGCATAGATTACGAAGTACTTTCCAACACATTCATAATAATTTTACCATTTAATAAGGTGAAAGATGATGTTTGGAAAGTGCATAGCGTATTTGAAAACCCAACAATTACTATCTATAGACAGAAAAATATCTGAATTCTTCTGTGCAACCCTGTATATGATCTATAGATTTGTATATATACTATGTAGTATGTAAAATTTTAGATTAGTTCAGAAATGCATCACACAATTAAAAATTTACTTTCAGCAATTTCCATCAATAAGCAGAAATGTACTCAAATTCTTTTGTGCAGTACTGTACATAATCTATAGTATTTATAAACAGCATGAATTATGCAAAATTTTTGTTAAACTTACAAACATAAACCGAAGTTCAAAACATACTTTCAGCAATTATCACACCATACTTTTCACTAAGCAACTTATAATGCACCTTGATAATGCATGTAAATTTCATTATATTTGAAATAGTGTAATTTCATTAAAATACACTGCAAACTATTTTTCCCCATAGACCATTATGTAACAAAATTATTTTGTGTGACAATGTATATGAGTAATAAATGCTTTGCACCCAATATTCTAGAGAAAGCATGTTTTAGTGCATCTCAGAAATGATTAATAACTTCATTGTGTTTAAAATGGTGTAACATCATCAAAATGGAGTTGAAATGATTTTTTACCACTGACCTTAATATATTCAACACTTTTGACTATCCCTGTAAATGAACTATAAATGCTACAGACTTCATTTTCAATAGAGATCATGGTACAGAAAACGTCAGTAAGATATAAAAATTACAGGACAATCCAAATGTATTTATGAGAGTCAGAGCACGGACAGACAGATCAATGTCAAACATTTTTTCAATTATGCTGGAAAGTGTTAAAAAGTCCCATAATCAGGGCTTTACAAATTTGATAAAATCTGGTAGCCAGCAAAAACTCCTAGTCGGCAGTAAAAAATATTACCCCCCCCTCCTTTCCCCATCACTAATTTTCAAGTGTTTTTTATGAATTGAGAAAAAAAAATAATAACAAGCATAGTTTAGGATTATTAGTTACATAGTTTAGAATAGTTACATAATTTAGAAAGATAATATAAACCAAGCTTTCTAATGAAATTTATCAAAATTATTTATCTATGAAAAAAAAGAGAGAGAGAGAAATTCTGTTTAAGCTGGATTAATCGTCATGTTCAGGAAATGCTGATTGCTGAAGACTTTAAATGTCCAAATTGTTGAGTGCTACAAAATCTATATCTGATGAGGAGAGCATCAACCAAATAGTGAAGCTGGAAAACAATTTTTGCCTATTTTCCTATCGAAGTCAGTATAATAATTTTTAGGTGTGTTCGTAATTATATAAATACGTAGCACCTATAGTCATCGTCTAGTGCGTCCGTGCATCTGTCTGCATATAACAGTGCAAAAACCACCCAACCATTGCAGAATTTTGTTGAATCATTTCAAATTTTATGAAAATCGAATCAAAACGATATTAATAAAAGTTTTCTTTATTCTATTAAATCTTATCATACATAATCTATATAATAAAAGTGCAAGTCATGTGACTGAGGAAAACAAATACAGGCTAACCAACCACATCTTTTTTTCATATGCCAAGCAGCCATTTTTTTTCAAAATTATTTTTTTTTAATAAAATTGCATAAAAGTTACATTTTTAGAAAGATTGTTCAAAAAAATTGTTTGCTTGAGAGAAGAGTTACATTCAAAAATGGATAGATTCCGAGATAACTTCAGTGAAAATTAGGTTAACAGCTGAATATCTCAATCCATTAAAGTAAATAAACAAAATATTCATTCATCGTGAGTCATAGAAATATTAACTATGGAGGTAATCATTCACAAAGCAAGATCTCCATGGTGAATTTACAGCTCTGTCTGGTGTCGAAAAAAAAAAAATCGCATCTGTAAACATGACATACGTAATAAGAAAAAAAAGGCATCCTCATTTTGTTCATAGCAGACGATATAATTTATTTCACTGAAATAATAACGATGATTTTTTACATTGTAAAAGTAGTTATAGCAGGAAATGAACACAACTCATTTGTCACGTTTAACGTACAATTTCCAACTTGTTTTATTATTATTTTAAAATTTGCATTTGTTGAACTTATTTTTACCAAATTACAAATACCAAAAAACAGAAAAAATGCCATGTGTTCATTTCTTAGGTTAATTTTTGTGCAAAAAATTACAATAATAAAAATACCAGATTAAATAACTTGGTGGCCAGATAGAAAAATTTTGTTGTCAGTGGCGACCTGCCAACTGCACTTGTCAAGCCCTGCACATAATAACAACATTTTGAAACAAATATGGAAAGGGGTTTATGTATGCAGATAAATGAAGGGCGTTCAAACTGAGCATTTATGAGTTAAAGTGAAATGGGGTAAGAGTATAATAACAGGGCTAGTGTAACCTCTGACTTTTATTAGTAAATGCCAAAACCAATCAACCAATTGCCATGTTTCTCCAGTCTTTTTCACAATATTTGAGTGAGACTAGTCAAATAAAGCTCCACTGAATTGTTGTTCTAAATGCAGTTTTTAAAAGTGCCTACATTTTGACATTCAATCGTAGTGGCTTTCTCAGATTTCAGCTTTCTGTTACTTCTGAAATATCGCTTGTCTCACCAGTGTCTTTTATATTTTTAGCTAACTTCAGACAGGTTCCTGTGTAACCACAGGAACTGGGAGAAGTGTAACCACACTAGTTACACTTGCCCCAACACTTCTAATACCACATTTTATTCACATCAACTTAAGTGGGGCTTAAGGGTGGCAAACTGGGTGGTTGCTGAAGAGGCAGCTAAAACTTTACAATGCACATAACAAAAATTGATTTGCATTGATTTTCAGCCTTATAATAATGCTACTAACATAAAACAGACATTAAAAATATTGTGTTTTCTTCAAAGTTTGACTGATTTTTCTATTGTTTTTTTCTCTCTCTTCTTTGTGCCGTATTTGCAAAGACAGTCTTGGTCCTCTAAAATCGTTAAATCATTATTGACTATACCTTTTTTTTTTTTGAGATTTCTGGAATAAACTTGACAGTCAAAGAATAGGAATCAGCATTTTCCATTTGGTTGTGGTCCATATCAATAGCAAAATAATTTTCATATAATAATATACAAGTCAACAACCACATTTTTACGTATGTCAATATAGACTGCCTGTGCTCAAATTTGATCTATTTTTCAATTTTATAGGTTTATTTAGAACCAGTGGACTTGTGCGAGGATTTCTCACTGCAGTCTACTATTTTTCAGATGCAGGTTTAAACGCTTTAAGAAAAATTAAGAATAACAATATCTGCAAACAACATTAGACAAGCCAGAATATAATTTATTTTATTTCATCAAAGTTGCAGGAAAAATGATGAAAGATGGGAAAAGGCATGCATGAGAAAAAAAATTAACAATTGCATTTTAACTACATTAGAAGATGACATCATCTACTTTGGGTTAAACAGGGGACAAAGAAAAATAAATTGAATATGCATAAATACTATTTAAACAAATATTTATAACAAAGCATACACGTGAAGCTTCGATCATTCGATGGTGTTTTTTCTTTTAAACATTTCAATTTCAATTTTCCTTTTTAATCTTAAATATAAAATAAACCTGTGCAGCGAAATCATACTTCATCTTTTTTGTACTATTTATTTATTTTATAATCATTATTGAGCATCCTATAATGTGGTATTTTGTTTTTGTGGCAACACTCATTTGAAGAAAATATTTCATTTAATTTATGAAAACAATGCTGATTTAATTTTTAATTAACAGCAATTTTTAATGAAAAAACATGTTTTAACGAAATGTGAGTGTACTATGTCAGAAGCAGCTTCAAAAACTTTTCGAATGATACCTCATTTGTTGTTGTGTGTTTTATAAATTCATAGAAAAAGGAATGTTAACAACAGAAATAATATATATGATTATTCATGCAGGTTGTTGAAACTGTAATGTATTTTATTACAAAATATTTTATTTTTAGTTTATTTATTTATTTTCATGACTCTAATGTATTTTATGTTTGGCTGAGTATTAACTGACACCGCTGCAAATTTGTTTTTGTTTTGATGAATACCTCAGAGAAAACCATTTCTGCATGGAAGGATGCCCCAGGACTGCTAAAATACTTCAATCAGACCCATTAAAATCTTTCAACTGGGCATGATGCTGAACTCAAGGTAATATCAATAAAAGTCAGTAAGTAGATGTTTCAGATATTGAAATTTTTTTAGCAGAGCCTCCATTAGGCAGGAAAGGAGGGATATTTTTCTATATTTCTTTCTTTTCATACAAATTTTATTAGAAATCACAAAATGATTCTTGTTAATATTTTTTTTTTTTTTTAATAATCAGTGAACTGAGCCAATATTTGTTCAGAACATGCTATTTTTTTAATCAAAGTTACAAATTATAACATGTCATAGCTATGTCACTCAAAAAAGTATAACTGAAAACTTTTCAACAAAAAATAGATGGCCATCAAAAAGAAAGCCACCTACCAGAATTTTTATATTTTACTGTTGTGTTGAATGTGATTATATTTTTAAGATTACTGTTTCATTTATTCAAATTCAAGTCTGTTTCAATTATTCAAAAAATATGACAGTTAGAGAAAAGAGAAAAAAAAAGCAAATACCTGAAAACTTACAAATAAAAAATGATTTGCTACCAACTCTATTTCACAGAATTTATATTTTTACACTATGTCACCTGTTATGCATCTCTTTTATTCTACTATTTCAGTTATTGTAAAAACGGCACCTGAAAGTACATGCAATAAATGTAAAGTGAAAGAAATTGCACTATTTTTATTTAGTATTGCCAATTCTGAATTTGTACTCTGTAATTTAATTTGAGAAACTACTTTATTTAAATTTACTTATTTAAAAATTACGTATCACCATATCTTGAACTTTTTTTTTTTTTTATCAGTTGCATATATTTGACATTTTGTTTCAACATCTTTGGTCACAATAAGTGGAAACAACATGGTAAGATGCCAGTTTGGCGTTTAGAGAAATTACTACCAGGCCATATCAGATGTGGCTGTTACAAGTAACAAATACCATTTAATACTTATTAGAAAAAAGTAACTACCTGTCCTATGACCATAATATGCATATATTTTGGAGGAAGGAGTGAGGCAACACCGGCAATCCCTGCCTGGAGAATGGCACTTGTAGCTAGAAATTAATGAGACATTGGGATAGTTTTCATAAAAATATATCATTTACAATGAAAAAGAAACAGTCAAAAATCAGAGAACACTGAACCAACAGACTCTGTATTTTATTACCATTAAATTATATTTATTATCATGGCACTAGAAATATAAATGATAATATTACAGCAACATTGAAAATAGGTACAACTAGAAGACCTGCCCAATGACGCCTAGGCCCAGGAAAATAACCTTAAATATACCTAAAATTATCTTATTGTTTTCTAGGATTACTTTAAATCAGTAATTTCTCAAACTTTTTAACTCACAACACACTTAAACCCATGGTTAAATTTCCATGGCACACTAAAATTGTGATGATAAAAAAATATTGTAAAACTTAATCAGCATAAAAATATGTCATTTCTACTTAATTTACTAACACAAACAAAATACTGTATCAGAGGGAAAAAAGCTAAAATAATGAATTATAATTGGTAATAAGAAGAATGTAATAATTTTATAAATTTATAAAGAATGCTTTCTTATAAACTTGTACACATTAACTTTTAAAAAGTTATGCAACCTTGACTTTTTTTTTTTTTTGGTAAGATAGAATTTTTTGGATAGTCACTACTCATAAAAAAATTTTCAAGTGTCATTTCTACTGCATTTTATATTCGAATTTCTTTCCTTCATAAGGCATAATTTTCTGTGTAAGAATTAAATTTATCTGATGATGTGAGACCATTCTCATGATTCTCTTGCATATTCTTATAAAGAGTATACAAACAGAGAAATAAACTTCCAAATAATGGATCTTTATGACACTAAATATTATTTTGAAGTAAATTCCATAGTATGAAATGTTGGATATTAAAGTATCAATATTTCTATTAATTATTAAAATCATGATACAACTCGACTTAAACTTTTGCAACTCACCTGTCTTTTTACAGTGTATCATTGCACCACAGAATACCAGTTGAGAACCATTGCTTTAATATATCTTGCTTGTGCTGAATTAAAGAAAAAAAAAATCTCCTGACTGAGAGGTCACTTGTGTCACCATAGTAACATATTTTGATGATAAAAGGGATTGCTTAGGAAACTAATACTGAAGCTTTTTCCTTCTTTCTTCGTTGTGTATGTGTCAACAAAAATAAATAAATTTAATAAATTTAAAAAAAATAATAATCGATACTTTTACTTTCTTTAGTTTTTTTTTTTTTTGATTTTTTTTTTACTTATTTTTTTGTTGTTGTTGTTGCTGAACTTAATTTTCTCTTGGTATGGTTTTACGATCTTTTGGCGCCTGAGTACTGATATTGGTCAAGTACAGGGTGATTTTTTTTAAAGTAAAACCCTATAACAAAAGAACCACTGATCCAAATGATCTGAAATTTTATCGATATGCTCCCAAAGCAATGGGAAGTTTTTAGGTGTGGTTAAAAAAAACTTAAAATCGCACCGATAGATGGCACTGTATATGTAGTGAAGTCAGGAGACGAGCTTGCGCACGACACACACACAGTGACGATAAAAACATGAAGCATGCCCACCTCGTGGTCATTATTCTAAGGATATCCTCGCAATGACTGTGCCATTAACGGACTGTGCGTTGTTAGTGAAACTGCATTATCAGAATAATGACAGCGCAGCAACTGCTCTTAGGAGATTTAAGACACATTAAATCTTGAGAATTTAAGAAAAGGTCCAATGATGACAGAAGGCCTACGGAAGATGGTTTCTCAAAGTTTTTTCCATTGTTTTTCTCCACTGACGATATTCTTTGTTAACTTACAGAGCCATCTGTCGGTACGATTTTAAGGTTTTCTTTAACCACACCTAAAAAATTCCCATTGCTTTGGGAGCATACTGGTGAAAATTCAGGTTATTTGGATCTGTGGTTCTTTTGTTATAGGGTTTTACTTTCACAGCTTTAAAAAAAATCACCCTGTATGTCACCAACATAAACTAGTATGCTGTGACCATTACAAAACTTCCTTCTATATAAATCAAATTGTCTGCAACCAAAATTAAATGACAATCTATTCGTTCTCAAGGTATAGCTATTGTGGAAAAAATGAAAAACAGAGCATAGCAGTGACACTTATGGGGTAGTACACACCCAAACCTAATAAGGATCCATTTATGTCAAGGTCTAACTGAATCTGAAATTTGATTAAATTCTATGAATTAGTTCTTGAGATATAGCTATCATGGAAATCATGATAAATGCAGTGTAGCAGTGCCACCTGTTGGGCAACATACAAATACAAGCAAACCTAATCAGCACTAATTTATATGAAGGTCTAACTGAATCTGAAGTTTGATTAAATTTCATGCATTAGTTCTTGAGATAGAGAGCACCCACAAAGTTTGTGTCACATACAGGCATGCAGACTCATGGATAGACATTTTCTAACTAGTCGGATGTGCCAATCCCAAAACTTTCTTCTATCTCATACAAGTTTCACATACATCAAAAACGAATCAGCACCAATTTAAGTCAAAGTCTAACTGAATCTAAAGTTTTATTAAATTCTGTGCATTAGTCCTTGAGATAGTACAATCGCTAAAATCGTGTAAATCCAGAAAAATACAGCCTAGGAGTCTCGTCTGTTGGCAGATTTACACCAAAACCAAGTTAACAACAACTTATGTCAACATCTAACTGAATTTGAAGTTTGATGAAATTCTATGCATTACTTCTTGAGATATATCGTAAAAGTCATGTAAAAGTAGTATGGCAGCGCCACCTGTTGGTCTGTTTACACCAAAACGTAATCATCATCTGTTTATGTCAAGGTCTAACAGAATCTGCAGTTTGATGAAATTATGTGCATTAGTTCTTTCGATACAGCTATCATGAAAATCTTGAAAAATGCAGCATAGCAGTGCTACCTGTTGGGTGATTTACACCAAAAACTAATCAGCACCAATTTATATCAGGGACTAACAGAAAATAAAGTTTTATTAAATTCCATGCTTTAGTTCTTGAGATAGAGCAACCACAAAATTTTTGTCACATACAGACATACACACAGACAGACAGACAAACTCACAGACAGACATTTTCTAAAAACAGTCAAATCGTGTTCAGGACCTTCTAAAAGGAATAAATTCGTTGAAAACCGGAAGTCGAAAAATTTCATGACTCCAATTCTTTCTTCTTGTAAAGATAGAAGAAAGTAAAAGTAGTCAAATTGTGTTCAGGTCCTTCTAAAATGTAAAAATCCATCAAAAACCGGAAGTCAGACTTTTTCACGAGTACAATATTTTCTTCTTATGTAGATAGAAGAAAGTAAACACATTGATATGGGCTAATCAAATAATGTAAAATAAACCTAAAAATCAAATTAACTACTTAATCATTGGACATGAAAGGAAAATAACAATATATTGTCTTATTTTTTATCGGGAGAAGCGTCTCTGTTAAGTCAAACAGTGGAGCACAAATATGGTTAATGTAAATGGAAGCAAATCACTGGTGTTTCCAACTTATTTGAATGATTTACAAACATTGGAAATTCATTAAACATATTTCAAATCTTATGCCAACATTTTACAAAGGTTAGATAAATAGTGCTAAAAAATATTAACTACATATTGCAATAAGTTATTTGCTAATTTTTTTTTTCGCATTAAAAAAAAATAAATAAACACTAAAATTTCATACAAAACCAAGTTAAATGCTGAATCGTTGAGACATTATGTATTATAGATGTGTTGATACTTTGATTTCGTCGAATTTTAAACGAAACAAAAGAAAAGAATAAAAATATTTCAATGCCATATCAATGGTGGTTGGTTGGTTGGTTGTATAGGGTTTTATGGCGCAAGGTCCCATTGGGGACAAGCTGCGCCAAAGAAAAAATGTATTAAAAAATCCACAAAATTAATGCTAACAAAAGCTAAAAAAGAAACAAAGTTTAATGAGAAAATTATCTGGATGGGGTTACCTATCCAGATATAGTCATACAGTGTATAAAACAAATATAAAGAATTCTTAAAAAAGTAAGGTATAAAAATACTACATTAGAAACTAGTCGTTGGGGAACACCGTAATACTTACCCATCATGGATATGCATAATGTAAAATATTAAAATAAAAAAATGTGTCAACTATTTATAAAATGCATTGGAATTCGAATAAAATCGTGGCTTGATGACGTCGTAAACGTGAAAGGCTCGATTACTGAATAGCCTAAAAGAAACATCCTTATAACTCCAAAAACAATAATCCTATTAACTAGCGGTTTATTGCATCTGATTAAGCATCTCATTTCCAATTAAAATATATCTTTGAATTGAAATTTGGATGAAATACAGGGTCATGAAAAATCGAAGAGTGTGGAAAATAGGATTTCAAATATCTCGGCAACTCATTATCCGATCGACTTCATGCTTTATGCAAAATTTATGTTTTTTTATTGTCTTTTATATACTCCTTAAAATAATCAATTTCGAAAATTTTATATACCTTTTATCAGAACGAATATTTTGAGAGTCCGAAAAAAATAGTTCCGGATAATCGAGGTTACTGAAATTCAATAAGCTTCTTCCCATTATTACATACTAAGTACATATCAAATTTCAAGTCTCTATCTCAATTTTTTCGGGAGATAGAGCGTTTACAGACACACAGACGGACAGCAATTTTTTTTTCTAAAAATATGTTTTTCGGAATCTTCAGTGTCTGAAATGTATAAATCTGTCAAAAAAAAAAATTCCGATTTTCAAAATGATTATAAGATTTACCCTATACTATGTATGATGGGTAAGTAATATTATTTGGATGGGGTTACCCCATTAATACAATACCCCATCAATGCAATATCAATGGTGATAACTTCAGAAATATAAATAAATATAAATACTGCACTTAGCTCAACATTTAACAATATTGTAATACTGGTTTACTAATGCAAAGGATTTTTTAATAAATTAAAACTGAATTTTTCAAACACTACAAAATGAAATTGTACTTACTTCCGAGAGCTATGACGAGAGTTAATGTGAAGTAAAAAAATCCATTTTGCCCTGAAAAAATTAGAGACATTATAACAGGTAGATTTTTCTTTTTAACACTATTTAAACTTCTGTTATTCTAAAATTACAATATGTGCATTTCTTTATTTTATTTTTTATTTATTTTTCTTTCACTTTTATTGACTTGTTTTTTCTACAGAATAAGTATAAAAGTAAAAATAGTTAAAAAAACAATCACTCTTTTATGAGCATTATTTATCTTAAAAAATCATGCCTAATTTCATGACTCCAATTCATGTTGTTCCAAATAATTTCCATTAAAATATGATAAGTTGGCATGGCTGGATTATGAAAAATGCATTATTTTGATTTACGCTTGGTAGAAAGCACGAACTAATGAATTTATATTTAAAAAAAATAATAACAATTTTTGCTGTGTTTCAGTTTGGCAACAGGAAAAAAAAAAGCATTATTTAAACTATCTATTCAGAATTTCTAAATTTTTTTTTCAATTTATAATCATAATTTAATTAATATTAAACTACTAGTTATATAACCCCCATAAAAAATGACAGAATGATGATCTGTATTTCAATTTCATAAGACTTCATACGAACAAACAGCATGAAGATTTTACTATTGAAAGGTTTGTATTGTAGAAAAATACATTTAAAACATGACAAAGGATTTCTACAATTGAAGGGTTAGAATGACAGTGAAGTAAGTAAAAAATTTGAAAAATATAGATAACCATATTTTCACTGAACGTATATTAATTTCTGTTCAGTGTGACAGTCAAATAAGTCATAGTTCACTTAGGGAGTCGCTAGAGGGCAAAACAAGTTGGACCACTTAATGCAACGGTAATACAACAAGTTTTTTCACAAAACCCTTCATTTCTCAAATTACTAAATAATGACTTACTCCACTGTCATTCTAACCTCCTCGTATACAAACGATGAGCATTTATTCAATTTTTACCCAATAATTCAATTTCTGAAATAATTCAATGAGTGAACAAAACATTCAAATTAAATATTAAAAAAATAATCCATGTGCAAAAGTGTTTGTAAAAAAAGTGTTATCAATGAGTTTTTAAAGAGACTGGCTCACCACATAACTCATAATGGTTTAACGATTGCACAAAACATTACAATTTTGTTAGTTTTAAATTATCTAAATTAATAGTGTAATGTAAAGTCGGCGCAGGAGATATAGCAAACAGAGATTCTTAAAATGCCTAAATTAAGACAGAAAAATAGAATAAATGTTTGCCCTAAATCCTACTCCAACTCCCCAATACAGGACGAAAGCGTATAGCAGTTAGCATAATTGCGATGTCTAACCTAGCACTGAAAAATATCTTAAAAATATTAGAAGTTAAGGATTAAACTGAAAAATTATATTATATTGAACCTTGCCTTATAGCAAATCAATTTAGATGTATTCAAATCTGAAAAATAAAATAAATATAAAAAGGACTCACCCAACTAAAAGAAGATTGCACATAGACAAGTAAATCACTTCAAGTAAGTTTATTTGATGATGTACATACATACTTATAAATCATATCATCAAATGAAGCTTCAGAAGACACAATGATAAGAATTAAATTAATAGCTGATATACATTTTATGTTTTCATTAACTTATAATCAGTTCAATTCGGTGTGAAATTAATACAGTTCTAAGGAATCCTTCATACCAACAATTTTAAGATAATTTTGAAAAAGTTCTTTATATTTAATTGTTCATAGAGATTTACTTGATGTTTTATACTATAGGGAAGAAAGTTTTATAAGGTGATAGTTCAAATTAAAATATAATTACTATACGAGTTGAAACTGAAGGATCTGGAATGCTAATATTCCTCCATCGAAAATGGATGAATTATCTTTAAGAAGTCGACTTAATGAAGTATCTCACTGGTAGAAGAAGTGGTGAGTTTGCCTGGCTGCCATCCTGATAATGCTGTCTGCAGTGGGAATCTTATTTCTTATAATTGCAGAATTTTCACAACTGCGGAAAATTATCACATCAACAGGTGCGGTAAGATCATCTAATGAATGAAGCCATATGACTAACGGACATTATTAATGTTGACAGCCCAATCTTTCGAATACTTTGTTTAACAACGAGGATCATATATGTATAACAGATAAATTGCAGTACTTTGATGACACTTAAAATATTGATGAAATTACTGAAAATTGTTTCGCTGTAGACGCCACATTACGGTATTAATAAATCATCTTTTTTCAGACTTTAATATCAACTTGATAAAGAAAAACTATTCTCGATGAGGAAATTTTATCAGTTAAAATTATACGTTGCTGACATCATCTTCACTTGAAGTTCCTAAAAGAATCGAAATTTTACAAGTGCCTGGCCTTTCGGCCAAACACGGCTTTTTTTTTCCTTTCCTGCACCTACATCCAACGGCAACGGAGAGCAGCAACTGACTAAAAAAAATTTTTTGACTTCAAACTCTACCAAGTCAACTCACCTAATAGCCAAACTATCCAATCAGAAAACTCGATAATTCCTCTTCTTCGTTTCGCACCGCTTAACTCTCAACCGCCGTCTCGCAAAAGTATGTTATCGACAACTCAACTCTACACGCAAGCGATATGAATGAACTGAAAACAACTCCACCCTAGCAACAAGCGGTAGAAAAATAAACATCGTTCGTTATGGAATATTCTCGAAAGGATTTCAAACCCCTTTTTCCCCACTGAAAATGCACCTCTTAACCTTGGAAGCGTACTTGAATGACCCCCAAACAAAAATGGGTGACGATCGTACTTTAAGTTGTTGTTTCTTGAACTCACGAAGATGCAATCCAAAATGGCCAGGCATCACTCCGAAAACAATCGAAGTAAACATTGAGATTAGAGAAAATGTTTAAAAAATCATATCTGCGAAGATTTACGTTGAATCTTGCTAGAATTTTGGCAGACTGCATAAATAATTATGTTTAATCTTTTGAATCAAGTTTAAAACAAAAATAATTAATATTTAAAAAGTAGAAATTATATATTTTAACGTAGAAGAAAAATCGCGGTACTTTACCAGAATCGATGTCAACAAACGGAAATCTTTAATTCTCTATCCAGAGATTTAAATGCATGATTATAATTTAATTTACAAGTGATTATTGATTTTTAAAAAGTGATTTAATTATAGAAGTTGATTTTAATTAATAATAATATCTTAGAAGAAAAGTTAAAAAGATTAATTTTAAAAAGATAGAAAATATTGACTGTTTAAATAATAACGATTAAATATTTAATTTAAATGTTAATTAATATGAAAACTTAATTAATGATTAATAAGGATTAAATATTTAATTTAAATAAAATAATTAATGAAAACTATTGAATTTAAAAGTAGAAATGGAATGTATCATAACAAATAGTATAATAGAGTTTTAAATCATTACTACATCAAATCAGTTATTGTAAAATCATTGCTTTGTTTATTTACATTTTAATTTTTATATTGCTAGTTGTATTCTTTAAATTAATATAAATATTAAATGCTAGTAAAAATCAATATTTCTAATTAGAATCTACAAAAAAATATCTATTTAATTGATAATTTTGACAAATTATAATTACAATTTATTATAAGTATTTGCTGTACATCCAAGGAGTCACTCTCTTTGTTTCTCTACTGTGTTTATAGATGGCAGCACCAAACAGCCAAAGAAATTATGCTATCATAAGAGCGTGTATTTTCCTGAACATTTCAGTAGTCTGGTGATTTTGGGTTGCTCATAATATTTTTCAAGAACATCAATAGTTTAAAGATTCCACTACAAAAGGATTCTGTAAAGATTAAGAATAATAAACCCTCAAAACAATGTTTAGATCAACAAAGATGTTTAAACACCCATTGCCAATCAGCACAAATAATTTTGATGAATTAGTCTCAAAACTGAATGCACAGCAGTATTTATTGTAATAATAATAATAATTAGCGAAGTGAAACACAATTTCTGAAGATTTCACAAAACATTAAAATTAAATATTCAAAGCGTTAAAGTTTTTTTTATTTTAAAATATATTACCTTTATGAAAATAAATGAATCTAAAAAATGAATGCCTCACCAAACTGCTTTCTGTTTGTTTACACTATTTCAGAAAAAAGTTTTTTAAAACCAAAATTGCTTACAAAAATGTTTATTTATATGTTTTACATTAAAATATGCTGAACAGACATGATTTGTGGTAGGAGAAATTATCATTTAGTTGTCATGTGTTAGTATATGTTTTTCATTAACCCTAACATGGCATTAAGCTATGGTCGATTCGCAAACCAGAGTGGTTGCACCTGGCATGGTTACCAACACTCTCCTACCATTGCATTTTATTATAAGTAGATTAATTGATTAAAGCCTATTTTGAAAAAGTTATTACATTCTTTATTTTTTATTTATATTTTCTGCTTTTTGTTGTTGCAGTTTCACAGCCAATTGGCATATTTTGGAGAGGATGGTTTGGCACATAATTAACTTCCATTGCCATTTTAACTCGTATACAGTTGTAACCATAAACAATATTTGATGATTTATCACCTGCGGCCGATTAATGGAAAGATGTCTTAAAGTTAATTTATTCATTTATAATTTAGTTTTAAAAATATTAATTAATAAATGCATTGTCATCAAAAACACACCTGTATACATAATTTTTATAATTCTAGCACATCAGGAAGTGAGTGAAAAAACAATTACAAAATTCCATCTTTACATACAAAAACAAAGTTAAATAAAAGAGTATAAAAATCACATATATTATTTTATTTGTCAACATCTCGTTTTCTATGCTGGTCAATTCCATTGTAACTGATGTAACACTTGATCATCGAATTTTGTTTTCAAAACTGTGTAGAAAATTTACTAATAAAGCTAGAAAAAATTTTTACAACTTAAAATATTTCTTACTAAGGACTTAATACCCAAATACCTACAGATTATTTCAATCTCTTTTTTAGTCCCAAAAATTGCAATTCAAAATGCTGTAACTGATGTAACATAAAATAGACAAAAAATGCCTGCCTTCATTGAAATGTAAAAATTATCAAAACTATCCCGTTCAAAAAAGCGATTTAATGTTTTCAACAACACTAAGTAATGAGAAATTATAACAGCAACCTGTTTAATTAATTTCTGAACAATCAAAAAGAAAAAATGGCATTTACACATGTAACTGACGTAGCTTTTATTGTATAACTGACGTAAAATTATGACTTTACAAAGACAATAATGGTACTTAACTTAGTTTGTAAACAGTAATTTACAATGCTTTTTTATTAGGATTTTATTATAGAACATAAAAATATCAAGCTTTCCAATCATACCCTTAAATTAAACATTATAAATTTTATTTCCCCCACCAAATGAGACTTTTCTGTGGACTTGCCCTGCCCATACAAAATTAACAACGATGAATGTGGTGTCAATTGAAAGGTTTTGAACTGGCTTCAAACTGGAGTTCGGCAGTATCGAAAATAGATGTATTTGAAAATACACTTGTATTTTGTATTTTAAACAGATAAAACTAAAGTATTTTGGAATGATTTTTCCATGTATTTTGCATTTTCAAAATATTCAAAATACATTTCTCGATTTTTCAAACTGTTCATACCAGACTTGAAGTTGGATTAACCACAATTTGTGTTTAAACCGCAAATTATTGATTCACATCAGGAAAATACATGCTTGTCTGTTTTGTCTAGTCTTTGAATTTGTTTCTAGAAATTAATATAAACATATTTTTTTTCATATTTGGTACAATAAGGATTTTTATGTTCGGCCAAAACATTTTTGCTAAATGGTTATAATCAGAGCTTTACAAATCTGATAAAATCTGGCAACCAGCAAACAATTCTAGTCACCAGAAAAAAAAAAAAAAAAAATTATCCCTTCTCTCTTTTCCCATGATTGATTTTCAAAAAGCACAAAAGTTTTTTAAGAATTAATTGAGAAAAAATAATAATAACAAGCATAGTTTAGAATTATTATTTACTTAGTTTGGAATAGTACTGGATTTTTTATTTTTAAATTAACTTTTTATATGAGTTTTAGCTTTTTTTTTTTTTTTGGTGTGCATGTGTTCTGTGCCAATTTTTTAACATCCTTTAAAGGAATCCTATTTCAATATTTTAGCCCAATTTTTTTTTTTTTTTTAAAGTGATTTTTACCAGGTTTCTTTCGCGTTTCGCTGTAATTTTTCAACATTAGTAAAAGGAATCGTTTTAATCTTTTAGCCCAGTATATTAAATTTTGTCATCTGCAACTTATTAATTTTAAGCGATTTCTTATGCAGTTTGTAGCTTTTTTTTTTTTTTTTTTCATGTTCTGCAATAATTTTTTGACGTTCGTTTATGGAATTTGGCCTCTATTTTTCAACCCAGAATAGTAAATTTTGTCCTCTGCAATGTTTTAAATTTTTAATGATTTTTTGCATTTTGCGGCGATTTATTGGCCAGTTTATTTCTGAAATGATAAGAACTCTCTGGTAACTATTCTAAATGTTATTTGTGTTCATTTTTTATGTCAATTTTTCAACAAAAAATTAAAAGAAAATGAAAACAAACCGCCAGATTAAATAACTTGGTCACCAGAACAAAAAACTTGGTGGCCAGTGGCGACTTGGTGACCACATTTGTCAAGTCCTGGTTATAATAAACGCTTTTATAATTCTTAATATTGCTATGTGAATTATAAAATTTTGTCATGTGATACACAAGTAGGATTATCCAAAGATTTCCTGAGTATTGCATTTTTAAACTGTTAGCAGTGTAATGCAATTAGTTGTTGCACAGACTCATGAAAAAGTGGATAATACATACTTGAGAACTCATAGTGAAAGGAAATTAGTTATTTGTGATACATCGCACTACGCAATAGATATAAGTATACATGAAATATTTCAAAGTAACATTTTTTAATGATAACTGGTGTAAAAACAAAACACTATTTTCAGGTTGAAACCAATTGAGCGTGGTCATCCCTCTTTTCGTACCAGAACCGTGCTTGGACTTTACTTTTTCTTGCAGACTAGTATTTTCTGAACATGCCAGTTAATTCAGCCTTTACTGTGCATATATATATATATATATGAAAGGATAAAAGCTAAACCCCTTTTTAAAATGCAAAATCCCTTTTTGCCCCTTTTAAAATTTTAAATTACCGTTTTAAAAAATAGAAATTTAAATCAAAACTTTTAAATGCTTTAATAATTGTGTTTCAATTGATTGAAAATGCCGTCGCCCCTGTTAAATTAGTTTTCCTGCATCGCATCTTATAACTTTCAAAGATCGTTTTCTGACTCTTCATAAGAATATTTGTGCTGACGCTAACGCAATTTTAAAGTCTTGCGGCATCCGATCGGCCGATAGAGCCAACGCCTTTATTCCGCACAATCAATCACTCAGCTCGCGGCCAATTAAAATTAAAAATACGCCTCTTTTGACTTAGACGACCTCTAGCAGAAATAATGCAAAAACCTCATATTTATACCATTGCACTGCTATCAGGAAAAAACTTTTTACGATTTCCCTCATCTAAACAAATCCACGCCAATCTGCTCTCTCGGAATTGCCTCGCGATGGACGAACCTTCGATGTCCAGACAGACTTAAAAAGCAGCTCTCACGCCAATATGGGCCTGGTTTAAAAGGATGCATGTAAGAAAAAGAAATAAACCAGGTTCCGTAATAACGGTGTCTTCCTTTAAACAGACATACATTCACTCGGAATTTAACCGAATCCCGCTCACGGCCCAGGACTACAAGAGCATGCAAGAGAATCAGAATGAGCGCTTTGACGTAAATACGGAGCCGCCATCAGTCCGCGCAGCCACCGGCCCGGCGATCAAGGACCCACCGACGGAGCAACACGCTTCGTTTCAGAAGTCGAGTAGGACAGTTCATCTCAACGGGAAAATCCCAAAAACTAAACAGTTACGTAATCTACGCCCGTCAATCACAGCGAATACCTCCGTGAAAAATTCTTACAGCATACGGTGAAAGACTTACGGAATTTATCCCAAGAACTCAAAAGTACTTAATCTCCCTTCGTCAAAAGGAAAGTGAATCATTAACTTTTCTTTAATCTTGTGCAGTATTTCATTCTGCCGGCAAGAATCGAAGTGTTTTATCGGATGAAAAGTAGGTCAACTACACAGCTGTTTTCAATTTTCAAGAGCGCGCCGGTAAAGAAATGAACTCCTGACTCAGATGTTTCGGTTTCTGGTTTCTGGACTATTTAGAAAAATAAATCAGAACTGCCCTCAGCAAAAACAAAAACCACGTGACTACGGGAAAAAGTATTTTTGTGGGCAGTGCAGGAAGATATAGAGATAAATATTTCAGTGAAATTAATTTATTATTGTTTCGCGTCGCGGTGAAAAAAAAAAAAAAAAAAAAAAAAAAAAAAAGTAAGAGTTAAATTTTTTCATGGATTTATTTAAAGCAAAGGCGTATAAAGGTATGTACTTTTGATATTAACGTACAGAAGAAAAAAAAAAAAAAAAAAAAAAAAAATTTTTTTTAAGATCTTTTTAGTGAGAGGCAGTGGTTCTCAAACTTTTTATTTAATTTTTTATGCATGCCAAAAATAAATTAAAGAGGATTATTTTAGTATGCTATTACTTGTGTGAAAACTTTAATTATTTTTAAGTCAGCTATTTAAGTTCAAATATATAATTGTTTATGTATTGTGTTTAACGTAATTTTAAAGAGATGAAAGAGTAAGAATGGTGATTTTTATGAAAATTCTTTAGTTGTGTTGAACGGATAATTACGATTTTAATGAAAAATAACATTAACTAAACCTCATATTAAAATCATTTTTCTAGACAGTTTGAAAATATTTTAGCAGAAGTGAAAATTTTATTATTATTATAATATTTTTATTATTAAGTGTTAAACTTTTTAAAGATGATTTATATGCAACGTACTTTATAGTTAGTGAGGTTATTTAAATTTTTTTTTATTGAATTCAAGTTATTGAAAAAAAAAAAAAAAAAAAAAAAAAAAATTATTAAGGTGGATTTTAATTTTAAAAAGATGATTTTAACAGATTTTTACAGATATAGTGTTACAAATTTTAAATAGTTTGAAAGATTTTTTCATTTTTATTCTTATGTGCTTTAATGGTGTATTATATTTCTGTGTAATTCAGTGATATTTAGTATTTATATCCATCATGAGTAGCACAACCCCTCCTAAAGAAGTAGAGGATTTAACAGACAAATCAGGTGACCCCGAAAAAGAAAAAAATCAAATTTCGAGCAAAGATGATAATCCCGTTAATAATCCTGAAGAGAAAAATAATCAGAAGTCTAGTCAGGAATCTGGAGGTGCACCAGAGACATCTGGTGTAACAATGTTAGGTGGACAGACCCTGTCAGCTCAAGCTGGGTCTGCTCACACATCAGTATCCGCCAACCCAAAAATGTCAGTAGACCCCGATATCGTTGCGTTTTCTCCGCAAGATGGAATGTCTTGGATACCATGGTTAGCCTATTTCGAGAGTGTCTGTATAGGACAGGGAAAAGACGAGTGCTGGAAAATTAGGCACATACAGAAGTATTTAAAGGACAGTGCACTTACGTTGTACATTAATAATTGTCTAAATGTACTTCATTGGTCCGAATTTGTCACTTTGTTTAATGAACACTACGAAATTCCAGATACCCTTTCTCTCACTGATTTTTCACGTATTAGATATAAAGTTGGAGAGGACTTGAACGAATATTATCAAAAAAAGACTAAAGTAGGCCGAACCTTAGGATTAGAGCAGAAACTTATCCTGGAAGGTTTAACGGAGGGCTTGCCATTAGAAATGCAGAAGTTAGTTATTGCAGGTAACCCCTCAACTACACATGCATGGCGTGAATTAGTTTTCAGAATTAGCAAACTGCAACTGGACAGAAAGGGAAATGAGAGCAAATTTGAAGCAAGCCCCCAAAACCCCAATCAGTATCGCCAATGGCGACCAAACCGACCTCCATATGAGAATGGACAGAATTTTAACAGGCAGTGGAACTACAGAGTTCCCTATCAAACACACCCCATTCGACCTTTTCCATCAAATCAAGCCAGAAATCCCCAAAATACGTTTAGACCGACTTCAAATGTTCCACCACGACCTAATGTACACCACCAGACCACTTTGCCGCCCTATCCATGCAAAGTTTGTCTTAATATCGGAATACCAAATGCGTATCATTGGGTGGGAAACTGCCCTTTTCGACAACAAGTGTTAGCAGTACCAACCCCTAGTCACAATATGACTTTGCCGAACCCCAACCAAGATCATAGCGCTAATGAGTCATCCCAAAATACATCTAGTAATCAATGACGATTTCTTATGTCCGGACATATACAAAAAGAAAAAGCTAGCTATAAAAAATCAAATAGAGATTGTCATAAAGTTACTTATGTAAAAAATGAAGACTCACTACCTTGTTTGATCGATACTGGGAGTTCGATTAGTGTTATTCCTTGTCATTTAGCCCATAAACTTAACCTAAAAATATGTAAAGTTCAGCAGAGTATACCAGTCACCCAAACACAAGGTGTTCTTGCTTTGAAAGAAAAATGCCTTGTTAGTTTGCAATTAGGACGTATCTCTAAGAGAATTGAACTTTTTATAATTAACAATCAGTTACCTTATGCTTTGATTGGGCTACCCCATTGCAAACTGTTTAGATTAAATATTGACTGTGTTAAAATGCAAATAACTCAAGATAATAAGAAAGTACCTCTCATGGACCATATTCCAACAAATGCGTCTCACCATACTTTACATTTATCAGAAGTATATACTAACCAGCCAGCAATTGAAAATGCAGAGATATTCGAAGAAAATTTTGAGCCGGAGTTGTTCGAGACCACTGACCATGTGCAAAATGTTCAGTCTGTCAGAGAACAATTACCTGCTCTTCTAGCCAAATATGTCTGTATTTTCGCCAAAGATAAATATGATATAGGCTGTGTAAACATGGAACCCCAGAGAATACAGTTAACATCAGATCTCCCCGTTTCTTTAAGAGCATATCGCACTTCCCCTAAGGAAGAAGAGGAAATTAAAGAACAAATTCAAAATTTATTGCGAGCCGGTATCATTAAAGAAAGCTATTCCCCTTATTCATCACCCGTAACTTTGGTGTATAAACGTGAAGAAGGGAAGAAAACCCGGTTATGTATTGACTTCCGAAAATTAAATGCCATTACAAAAACAGATGCAGAACCCTTACCTCGAATCGACACCCTGTTAGATAAATTGGCGCATGCTAAAATTTTTTCCACTCTTGATTTAGCTAGTGGATATTGGCACATTCCTATCCACCCTCGAGACACTGAGAAGCTGGCATTTGCCACCACCTTTGGATTATATGAGTGGAATCGTTTACCGTTTGGATGGAAAAACTCACCTGCTTGGTTTAACCGTACCCTCCGTAGAATTCTTAATAAATACAAAATTGACTTTGCCTGTAGTTACTTTGATGATGTTATTGTATTCTCCCAAAATGAAGAGGAACATTTATGTCATTTAGAGACATTATTTAATATATGTGTTCAAGAAAACCTTAAACTCAAATTGTCAAAGTGTAATTTTGTGAAATCCAAAATTAATTTTCTAGGATATGAAGTTTCGAACGGTTGTATCACACCTGACAACCCTAATATAGAGACGATTAAGAAATTAACACCACCAACGAATGTAAAAGAATTACAACGTTTTTTGGGATCTATAAATGTTTATCACAAATTTATTCCAAAGTATGCTAACATTCGATACCCTCTCAACAATTTGTTGAAGAAAAATGTCCCTTATGTGTGGGACCAAAATTGTCAAAATTCTTTTGAAAAATTAAAAAATGCTTTAATTGAAAAACCAATCTTAAAGTTGTTTGATCCCAAAACACCTTGTCATTTGTTTGTAGACGCATCAAGTCATGGAGTGGGATGTGTAGTGAAACAAGTTGATGAAAAAGGAACATTACATCCTATAGCATATCACTCTAGAAATCTTCGCGATTATGAAAAAAATTATGCAATTACGGAGTTAGAATGTTTGGCGATTGTGGATGCTTTAGATAAATTTTATCATTATTTACACGGTCAAAAATTTGTCATACATACAGATCATGCGGCACTTACCTGGCTCAAAAGTGTTAAAAATTTAAGAGGACGTCTTTTCCGCTGGTCCCTAAAACTTAGTATGTTTGACTATGAAATTAAATACCAGAAAGGCTCCACTAATGTTGAAGCTGATATGCTATCTAGACAACCTGTTTCAGAAAATTTACCCCATATTATACATCTCCTTGACTTGAATGAAGTAAGAGACAATCAGAAGAAAGAAAATGTAACAATTGATGGTAAAAAGTACACTGAGATAAATGATGTTGTTGTTATTAAAAAGAAAGGTTTGTATAAGATTGTGGTCCCCATGTCTTTACGTTTACCCCTATTAGAAAAAACCCACACACAATTTGGCCACCCTGGAATTTATAAAATGATAAATTTAATCTCTCCGCAATATTATTGGCCTAACTTTAATCAGGACATTGAAAATTTTGTAAAACACTGCCACACTTGTCAGATAAACAAAAAATGTAGACAAAAAAGATTTGGCTTATTGCAATTAATGCCCCCAACAGAGATACCTTTTGAATGTTTGGCAGTAGACTCTGTTGGCGGATTTAATTATTACAATTCTACAAAAAAAATATTTGCATTTAGTCGTTGACCATGCAACTCGCTATGTGTGGGGTTTTCCTTCAAAAAGTGTAACTACCGAAACTTATACAAACATTTTGAAACAATTATTTCAGATACAAGTACCAGATAGATTGTTAACCGACAGAAATGGAGCATTTACAGCTTCCAGGTTTAGGAGATTTCTTCGTAATTACAATATAAAACACAGATTGACGAGCAGCCATCACCCGGAAACGAATGGGAAAATTGAACGACTAAATCAGACTATTGTCACTAGATTAAAATGTAAAGTCAATTCCACATCCAAGAAAATACCCTGGACTAAGCTTTTAGATGAAGTCTTATATGAATATAATAACACCCCTCATTCTGTAACCCAATTCACCCCTAGCTATTTATTTTTAGGAAATTTACCATATGATCCCCCTTTACCAAATAATAGTTACTATCCCCCTGTGGAAGAAGCTAGAAAATTGGCTAAAGAGAGAACAATTGCTTACCATAAAAAGAATAAAGTCCGTTATGATGCTCGTTTCCTTCCTGTAAAGTTTAAAGTTGGTGACATTGTGATGTATGAAGAATTTCACTATCCGAATACCCGTAAATTGACTGCACCATATTCTGGCCCATACACCATTTTAAAACAACTTTCTGATGTATCCTTTGAAATTGATAAACCCAGCCCACATTTTAAGAGAAATTCCGAAATTGTCCATTCCTCCAAGTTAAGATACTACCACCCTCCTCAAAATCTTAAACTCAGCCATGAATAAACCCCATCTATCTCTTTCAGCTGTCAATTTTTTTTAATTTTTGCTTTCCTATCGTCCCCCTTACTCGTAGCATTTGGATGAGGACCCAGCTGGGCGTGTAACCTATCTCCCCAGCAGTGTAGAATGATGGTGACAGTTTAAAAGTACTGTTAGAATTTTTATTATTTTTTTTAAAAAATATTATAATGACGAATTGATGACACATGAAGGGGTCCTCCGCTCCGTGGCCACCCATCTTTAGCCGGACTGTTTTCCCAGATTCTCTTTCCAGGTTGAACGGAGAATCTGGCAAAACTGCTTCGCTTCCCCTCTGCAGGTGAATATCGATTACCCACTTTTCTTTTTCTGTCGTGCGAGTGGCACATTTTTGGGTGATATTCCCCTGAGTATTAAAACCCATATCGCACTGACCCTGCGCATGGTGAAAATTATAGCAAGTGTATATTTAGTTTTTATTAGCTGTAGTTTTCTTTTTTTTTTAAACAACTTAGTGTTGTTTTTTCATGGATATAAACCTAAGGCTGCATCATAGGAGTAGCTAAGTCCCGAACAAAACGGAAAGGTATACGAAGAAATATAATTTGTTTTTGTTATTAGTATTTTAGGATATTTTACTGTTATTTTATCTCAGTGTGAAAATTCAATATTTCTAGAAATGCAAGCTTTTCAAATTGCATTTGAGATACAATATATTTTGTTGATAGTATTAGTGCATATTTTGTATTATTGAATATTTTATATTTTTGAATAATTTGTACTTGTGAATATATTTTACATTTTAATATTTTGTATTTGTGAATATTTTTTTTTACATTTGAACATTGTCTATTATTGAATATTTTTTACATTTGCATATGTTGTATAGTTTTCAGTATGTTTACCTGTGAATATTTTAATATACTATATAGTTTATGGTTGCAATTTGCAATTATACACAAAAGGATGTTTCCCAACAAACTATATCAAAAACTTTAAAACAAAAACTGGAAAGAAAGGGAAACACTACAAACACAGTTATGTTATGACAACTGTTATAATCAAGATATGTCGTCTCGAGACACATTATTGTTTTGCTGCAGCACCATTGAAAGAATTCCAATATTTTAGTGTAACCAATATTTTTATGTAAATTTGATATATAAATGTAAATATAGGTCCAATTGACTTGAGAGCTGAAGTAAATACTGAAGAGCTGGAGAAATTACTTGAGAGCTGGAGAAAATAAGAATCTAAAAAAAAAAAAAAAAAAAAAAAAAAAAAAAAAAAAAAAACATGGGTTAAATTCACGAGATAAGACCCACAGGTCTTGCAGGCGAGCCCTGTGGCTCTTGTTTTAGTGGGGGGGGATATGAAAGGATAAAAGCTAAACCCCTTTTTAAAATGCAAAATCCCTTTTTGCCCCTTTTAAAATTTTAAATTACCGTTTTAAAAAATAGAAATTTAAATCAAAACTTTTAAATGCTTTAATAATTGTGTTTCAATTGATTGAAAATGCCGTCGCCCCTGTTAAATTAGTTTTCCTGCATCGCATCTTATAACTTTCAAAGATCGTTTTCTGACTCTTCATAAGAATATTTGTGCTGACGCTAACGCAATTTTAAAGTCTTGCGGCATCCGATCGGCCGATAGAGCCAACGCCTTTATTCCGCACAATCAATCACTCAGCTCGCGGCCAATTAAAATTAAAAATACGCCTCTTTTGACTTAGACGACCTCTAGCAGAAATAATGCAAAAACCTCATATTTATACCATTGCACTGCTATCAGGAAAAAACTTTTTACGATTTCCCTCATCTAAACAAATCCACGCCAATCTGCTCTCTCGGAATTGCCTCGCGATGGACGAACCTTCGATGTCCAGACAGACTTAAAAAGCAGCTCTCACGCCAATATGGGCCTGGTTTAAAAGGATGCATGTAAGAAAAAGAAATAAACCAGGTTCCGTAATAACGGTGTCTTCCTTTAAACAGACATACATTCACTCGGAATTTAACCGAATCCCGCTCACGGCCCAGGACTACAAGAGCATGCAAGAGAATCAGAATGAGCGCTTTGACGTAAATACGGAGCCGCCATCAGTCCGCGCAGCCACCGGCCCGGCGATCAAGGACCCACCGACGGAGCAACACGCTTCGTTTCATATATATATATATTTTTTTTTTTTTTTTTTTTTTCAGAGATACATAATTTTGATAAGTTTCATTAGAAAACTTAGTTTATATTATATTTCTAAATTATGTACTATTCTTAACTATGTAATTAATAATTCTAAACTATAGCTTGTTATCATTTTTTCCCAATTAATATATTTTTTTTAAATTAATGACAAGAAGGAGGGAATGGTAAATATTCTTTGCAGGCTACTAGATTTTATCAAATTTGTAAAGCCCTGGAGTCATGTAATTTAAATGATACCTCATTTGCAAAAAATGGTGCTGTCTTTGAGCTACTGAGGGAAACTAATAACACCAATACATCACAGATACATGAAAAATAATAACTTTCATTTTAGTCTTAATATGTACACTAGATTCCCGTTATTTGTGATACTGTTTAAAAGGGAAATCCATGTAAATAGGGGACAGTGTCAAGAACAAATGTGAAAAATATTATTAATTTTACTTCTGATAATTGGGGCAGCCGCTTTATCAAGACAAATCACGCCAACACCAATGTATCCTAACTAAATGGAATCTACTGTAATGGGTTAAAATTGAAATTAACAGGCAGTAATCATACAAAACTTTTTATCATTCAATCAACTATTTAACTAATTTATATTAAAAACATTTTTATAAAACAAGATGTTTAGAATTAGAATAGACCACTGTAAATAGGACATATTATTAAAATGACCTACTTGATTCCATTTCAAATGCTTGAAATGTATGATAAAATATATAATAATTTCATTTTAAACTTTTATCAAGTAAGATTAATGATTAACTGAAACAATTACTTACAGCTATCAGAATTAACTAGGACAAGAACAGTGATAACAATAAACAGAAGTAACATCACAAATAATGATATGATGACACGGAGCCTTTTTGAAAACCTAAAAGCAATTCAAGAAAAATGCATCAAATGATCAATAGAATAAAACATGTGTATTTTTATATTTTAAAGGTTCCATAAAATATAAATACATAATTTAAAATATTGCTTTTATGCAATGCAACAAATATAAAATAAAAATTTTTGAATCAAGTTTATTATGTGACATAATAAAAGTAATTGACGTAGAAATTAGAATATATATAACCATTAATGAAACACCAACAAAAACTATGAAATTACGAATTAGAATGTAATAATTAATTGACAACAATAGTGTTCCCCCAACACTCTGAATATAGATTAGGACAATATCATACAAAAGCATTAGAAAATAAATTTAACATTTAAACAAATACAACGGGATTAATGAAATTCATATATTGAATCTTTGCGATGATAATAATGCAACAATTATTGGAAATTTCTATAACGAGGTATCAGATATCTACATAGTAGAAATCAAATAAAAAATACACAAAGATAATGCACAATTGCAGCAGAGATCAAAGCGTATAATATTTAAAAGATTGCTAAAATCAATTAGCACCATTATTTATATATTTAAAAACATATATATATATAAGATACCAAAATGTATAAGAAAATAGATCAAGATGAATTGTTGAAATGCAAAATGAAAAGATTTTATAATATAAAAACATCATAAATGACTTACATTCATAATTGCATGTGCATATGCAGCATAATAATTTGAATGCTAATATATAACCATTAATGAAACATTACCGAAACACCAACAAAAACTATGAAATTATGAATTAGAATGTAATAATTAATTGACAACAATAGTGTTCCCTCAACACTCTGAATATAGATTAGGACAATATCATACAAAAGCATTAGAAAATAAATTTAACATTTAAACAAATACAACGGGATTAGTGAAATTCATATATTGAATCTTTGCAATGATAATAATGCAACAATTATTGGAAATTCCTATAACAAGGTATCAGATATCTAATATATATATATATATATAACCCCCTCTCCCTACACACAGAGAGGACAATCACTCCTTTTGCCAGCCTATATCCCCTGCACAGATATTTGGATATAACAAACATCAACCAACAAACCAACCAGCTACAAATAATAAACTTTAGAGTAATTCTAATCCATCATTTTTTTACCATGACACTTATAAATTTATTCATTAAAAGCTATTCTTAGGTTTATTGCAACTTCTGGTGAATTACTAATGTTGTTATTTTTATGAATTATGAGATGTGAAACTCAACAAAAATAACAGTAAAATAGGAAAAATACTAAAAAATCTTGGCTTTTATATTATTCCATTCAATTATTTTTTACTTAAAAAAACCAGGCTATGGAAAATATTAGACAGACGTTATTAATTCTTGAAACAACATATACATAATATCATTTATATTTCAAGGACATATTTAGAATATTGTTTCTCAACATGGAGCATGATCAGATATATGGGGGAGGTCACTGTCGATTAAACAAAATAAAATATTATATACATATTTTTTTTTTATTTACTATATACATATTCTTTACATTTGTTCCTTTAAAAAAAATTTTAACTTTCATCTTTTACATTGTTTAAACACATCAATGATTATTGATGCTTCAATATGGACAATTAAATTTTAACATGCTTCTAATAAAAAGAATTTCCTGGCATTTTGGGGGGTTTTGTGCTATAAAGAAGGAAACCAATCAGTCTGGCAAAAGGAAATAAGATTGATATATCAATTACACAGCAATCTATAGGTGTAGATTCCTAAAATTTGGAAGGAGCCAGTGGCTCCTAAACCGAAAAAATCCAGTAGTCACAATTGTGAAAAAAAAAATGCATAGAAACAATAGTGTTTATATGAAGTAAAAAGCTAAACAAAAAAAAAAAAAAAAAACTCAGGAATTCAAAGTGTAAAGTAATTTATTTAATATACACACATACACAACACAATCTGAATATTGTTTAAGTGTAATATAAATCTTAAATCATGTACAGTTAGTAGATAAAGTTGGACAAGATATGGTTTTAAAAAAAAATTGTATAAAGCTAAGCAATCATGATAGCGGGGAATATTAGAAAAACAATATTTCTTATTTTGATTTTGCAATACAAAAGTACGTATAAAAGAAAATCTGAATGTGTGAGATTATTTTGCACTATAAAAATCAAAACACACTTGAAACATTTGTTTCTCTCTCTATATATACATATATATATATATATATATTTTAATCACAGACTATGTAACATTATATGACTCAAACTGTTACGAATAACACTGCTATTTGAATATATTTAATAGTTTGCTGTGAAACAGATAATTCTGAAATGTTATTAAAAAGATACTAATAAAGTTTGTTGTGTTTTGGTCTTAATTTTAAAAAAAAATCGAAATTTCACGATGGTGACTGGAAATACCAGAAATTGATCACTTTTAAATCACATGGCGACTTAAACACCGAAAGTTAGTAGACACAGCAAAAAATTTAATCGCCATGTGGCGACCATGAATCTGCACCTATACGGCTATCTGAGTATATTTACATGAGTCAGAGCACAAGCAGACAGATGGCCAGACAAACTGAAGTCATAAACACTTTTCACCTATGTTGAAAAGTGTTAAAAATAGGACTGCAGCAGTTTTCGCTCATGACATCCATGATATACTTGCAATAACCAAGTTTACTTACTAATTCCTCTTTAAAACCATTACATTTAAATTTGCTATAACAAAGTTCGTATGTACATTTTATTAACAAAGCATATTAAAAATTTTGTAATAAAATAATTGTCATATATACAGTTACTTAAAAATTGTTATTAAGAAACAGTTTTTTTTTTCTTTTTGGGAGACATTAAGAAAAAGAGTGCTATATCTGAATGGGCAGATAATAATGAAGAAAACTTAATGGGGATAACAGTATTAATTACAAAGAAAAATTACTGTTAATTTTTAAACATCAAAATTCATACAATTTATACGGTTTTAATGCCAGTTAAAAATGACATGCTTACAAATCTTTAAATGGAATTGAAAGTTAGAAATTAGTGATTTCTTGTCATAAAAATGATGCAATTCAAAGATAGCAACAAAATTAGACAGTACAAAAAATCTTGTCATGTTACACTGTATTTTTATGAATTTCAAATAATAAGTTGAATTTGAAGTTAAATTATATGTATTTACGCGAAAAAAAAAAATCTTGTATGAAAATAAAGTAATACTAAAATTTAATATACAGTAGCAAAGACTAAAACTCGGTTGATTTGAGTGAGTAAATCATAATAAAAGAAAACTTTTTTTTTTTTAATTATAAAATACTTGGGGTAAAAAAACTTACTTGTTGTTGAAGAGCATTGAGATTATTAAAAAGATAACATAAGGCACATTGTTGGCAACAGCTAAGTAAGATGTAAATGCGGCTTGAAGATCGGTTTTGTTACGATTGTCAATGCATGTGTTGTTCAAGGTGTCTCTAAATTTATACATCCAGTACTACAAATGAAAAATAATAAAACTCTAAAAATTGTACATGAAAATACAAAATTTTGTAATGACAGCACAGAATAAAATAAGACATAAGGCAGTTTTCAGACTAAAAAATTTAGGTACATTGTTGTTATAGCTTCTCCCACAGTTATATCGCCAAGCGACCAAGATATACGACGTACATAATGTTATAATTGTTTGACGTATATCATAAGTTATATTTATATAACCAAGGTTACAGTTATATATATTAAAAATATATGGTGTATAGATAATACACACAAGACTATATGATGTAATGTATGACATATATATGACATACAAGACATAAATGTTATTTATATATATATATATGTGTGTTAAACATGCAGGGTTCGATGATACATATCATGATATATATCTGATATTTATTTTCAAAATATCATTTCATGATGTTTGATATTTTCATATATTTGATATTTATTTTCAAAATATTGTGAGTGATATTTTTGATATTTTCCATCAAAACAAGTGTAAATGAATTTTTAAATTGTTACTGACTGTGTTATTCTATAGATAAGAAAATTTTGCTCTGGCAGTGACTTTTTTAGCCTCCCCTCCCCTTCCAAACAACCTCCCAACATTTTCGAAGCTTTACGTTTTAAGCTGAATTTTTAAATGTTGAACCAATAATTATGTGGGACAATATTTACATAGAACAGCAACTGAAAGATAGACTATCTAATTTAGATAAACTTGCAGCTTCATTAGAATTTTTTTTTCTTGTTTTGGTTTTGTTTATTTAAGCCAGGGGTCTGAAAAACTACTCTTTTATTGTAGCGAACTACAACTACTTTGTCGAAAATGTACTTAACTACAACTACTTGTTTTAAAAGTAGGGACTACAAATTACTTTCAAAAGTAGTGAGTACTTTCGCTACTTTCAGGTTTTGCCAAACGATTCAATTTACTCTAGAAACTGAAGACACAGATTAAATAATAAAGTGACCCCCCTCATTATATCACATCTGCCGGGATACAATTAAATAAATGCAACAGAACTGAGGGCATTAAAAAAATTAAGAAAGACAACATACAACGTGGTACTTTTTGGTTAGACGGGCACCAGTGATATATATACATATATAAATATATGTGTGTGTATATATATATATATATATATATATAAGTATATATAGATATATATATATATATATATATATATGTGTGTGTTTGTATATTACATGTATGTTTTGTGTTTGTCTCCAAAACATTAGTTTATACACACTTAACAAATGTTGTAGCAAAATTAAGAGCGATATTATAATCTAGAAAATTACAGAAAAACAACCTTAAATGTAAACAATAAATAAATCTGTAAATAGAGCAATTCCAAATAGTAAAAAACCCGACATTAAAACATGAAGACCTAATAACAAGTAACTAGACAAGTGTTGCCAACAAAAAAATTAATAATTTTGGTGAATTAATACTTGATTTCAGCAGTAAGTGTCAATGGAAAAAATATCTATGACTTCATGCGATGTGTTGCTATACACTGCAGCTGAAATTGTTGAGCAGAACAAATTCTGCACAAAAGAAGCATGTTTTGAACACGTGATTTGCAGAAACGGCATTTTTTTTCACCCTGAAGTAGCGGTAAAAGTAGAGTCGGTTCTCGCTACAAACTACTGATTTTTTTTTATCTTGCTATTCGCTACACTACAAACTACTGTAAAAAGTAGCAACTACAGTAGTTTCGCTACTTGTAGCAGACTACTTCTGACCCCAGAGTTAAGCAGACGAAGCTTACTATATTTATTATAATTTTTTTCAATAAAACATATTATTTTGTTGAATAAAACAAAATTTTCTTAAAACTTGATTATTAAATCTTAATAGTTTGTTTTTTATGAATGTAAAAAGCAAACTGTGTCTGTTTTCAATTAGTTGATCTTAAATTTTATTAAGTAAGTGAAAAAAAAAATAGAAAATGACATTTAAAATATTGTTTTTTATTAAGTTTTCATGCTAAATAACATATGTTTTAATGTCTAATTATATTAACTCTGAAAATATCAGATATATATAAAAAATATCGGATATATATCAAAATATCGGATATTTTTGAAAATATCATAATATTTACGAACCCTGCATAAAATAGAATGCATAAATGAATTGTATATGTCCAGTCTCATTAAATAATAATAATAATAACTTACATCATTGGCTGTAATAAAGAAGTTCCATGGGAGGAGTGTTGAAATACCCAGGAGGCCAAATATGCAGTATACAAACTTATACCTGAAATAAAAACAAACTTATTAAGATAAAAAAGAAAGAAATTTGAAATTTTTTAACTAAAAAAAAATAAAAAACTACTTTAAAAGATTCAGTTGTGTAAGATATTTTGCTTAACTTTATATAGGAGTTTATTTCCTATCTGTTTATCCACTTCATTCAATCCCCTTTAATCTACAAAGCTTGGGACCAGCGAGTATGTGAATTATAGAACTTTGCAGATTATAGGTCAATGTTTGTTTTCTTTTTTTTTTGCAGATACAAAATGAGTTATCATTATTAATGCCTGAATAAATGAATATATAACAGAAAGCTAATCATTTCAAATAAGCTTTGGAACAGATATGTTACACTCACGCTGTGAGGTTTGACGACTTTTTGATTGCCACGCTTCCCATGTCAAACCAATAACTTAATACTTAAGCATAATAGCCAAGTTACCATTAAAGTGAAAAAATCCCCAATGTTTAAAGACTTTTTTCCTTTATATAATAAATTAAAGAAAGAAAAAATAAGTAATATGTATATTTTTTTAAGTCAATTCCTGCTTAAGTCAACAAAGAAAATTTTTATTTTAGTTACTTTTTATTAAATAATTACTATTAATATAAATATGTAATACATACATATGACAAAATCACAATATTAAGTGGCAAAACAGAAAGCGAATTTCCTTGCAATTTTCCATTTTAATTAATATAAGAATGGCTCGGATAATACGTAAGTAGCAAAAATAATATGAAACAGTATAGAAAATAAGATTAAAACATAATCACGAGTCAACAGTTACCATGCCAACAGTTTCTTTCGAAGAGTGGAACCTAATGGAGTGTTTCTGCTCATTTATCTTCGAGTTTTAAACGCTAGTAGTTTGGTTATTTAATTTAATTAATTAATTAATATTTGAAAAAACTGTATTAACATCAAGGGTCATCCACTACAAGTTTTAAAAAATGTATTTGAACTAGAGTGGCCGAATAAAAAGTATTTTATTAACGATTGAAAATTTGAAAGAAAAAAATTTGAGCATTTGAATTTTGCTTTTTAATTATAAATATATAAAATAAACCTGTGCAGCATTAATGTCCCACGTTATCTTTATTGAACATTTTATTATAATCATCGTTGCGATATTTTATTTTTGTGGCATCACTCATTTGAGGAAAATCTTTCATTTCATTTATGAAAACAATGGGAGAATTTTTTTTCTCCCATATAAAATTAATTAATTAAGTTTTATTAATGAATTAATATTTAAAAAAACTGTATTAACATCAAGTGTCATCCACTACAAGTTTAAAAAAATGTATTTGAACTTGAGTGGATGAATAAAAAGTACTTAATTAACGATTGAAAATTTGAACAAGGTATATAAATAAAATATATAGAGAGTGTGAGCTAATAGTAGGAATTGAAAAAGGGTACTTTTCAGTTAGACGGGCGCCAGTGTAATATATACACACCCATATATATATATATTATGCACATATATATATATATACACAAACATATATGTACATATAGATATATATTTCACTAGTGTCCGGCTAACTAAAAAGTTCTAAAAAAAGTTTCGTGAATTGTGAGTGCAAGACATCATAGGTTTAGGCTTTATCAAAAAATCTTTCAAGACTAAAAACACCTATCAATTTAATAAAAATAAATAATATAAGCAAAATCAAATATCACACAATGAAATCAACATACTTGAATGTATAACAAATCCAAATGCACATTCATCACTGATTAAATTTTATTTTTCTGAAACATTGATGTGATTTTTATTTAAAATTATTATTTAATTAAATTATTATTAATTTTATTTAAATATATTATTTTTTAATAAATTTATGTAATTATTCTTTGTCATCATCATTTTATGTTTGTAAATTTTATCTTGCAAAACTGCAATTTTCTGTTCATAAATAAAAGACTGTTTTGCTATCAAATTAATATAATTTTTAAAATTATTTTAATTATTTTTTAATTTATGGTTCAATGAAAAGCAATGGTTAAATTGAAAATTTGATTCAAATAAGGAAAAACAAAAACTGAATAAAAAGTGGCAGTTTTTATTTAAAAAGGGGCCATCCACAAATGATGTCACGCTTAGAGGGCAGGGAGGGTTTCATGAAATTGTGACAAGGGGATAGAAGGGGGTAAGAAAAAGTGTGACATCACACATTTTGGTTAAAATAAAATCATTTAAAATCAGGAGATTAAATTTTGAAGTTATTTTCAAATTACCAGAATTAGAGGGTATTTTTAATAGAGTCTAAAACAACTTTCATGTGATTTGTTTTCACTTATATTCCTTTTAAAAAAATATATATATTAATATTTTATTACTTTATTGTATATTAATTATTTTTTTTTGTTGTAAACCTTAATCTTATTTCATACAAAATAAGTACACGAATCATTTTTATTGTTATGTTAACAAATATCATTAAAATACATAGTTGAAGTTTAAAAATAAAATACGATCTATAACGTAGTGCTTTGTTTCTAAACCGCAAGTATACATCTATGTAATATAGCATGACATGTTACAAAGGGGGGGGGGGGAGAGTATGGTGAAGTGTGACACTTTGTGACTGAGGGAGGGAGGGGGTGTAAATTGAAAAAAAAGTGTGACATCATTTATGAACAGCCCCAAAACATATAATTATATAAACATTTATTTCATTATGTTATTATTATTATTTTTTAATTAGCATCATAGTTGAATAAATGAAGTCTTACTTATCCGAGGGCGAAGGATGGACAAAAATTTCAGATGAGGGAGTTGAATTTTCCGAGTTAGTTTCTTCACTGACATCATAGTTATGATCCACGATGTGACGGTCTATAACAGATCCCAGTTCACTACGACTGATTGAAGTCGAAAGTGTAGAATAATCGAATTGAATGTTAGCCATTGTTGTAGAAATTTGTTTTAAAAAGTATAAAATATGAATTATTTTTATAAGTAATATGTGGCATGAGTACTTTCAACTGCAGTGGCAAAATTCATTATCTTATTAGTTGATATGTACTGTAAAAGAAAGGAAATTTAACAGATTAAATAAGTTGTAATGAAATGTGCTAAGAAAACATGACAAACTCGTAAACCAAAACTCTCTATACTCAATTTCAAAATAAACAAATGCCACCCACCCCCACTAATAGTAGTAAAAGTTGAAGTAGCATTCAAAAGAAAACCTCTAGCTTCTAAACTCCAGTAACAAACATCTTGCTTTCACAAAAATTTATATAGAAATCTTTGCAAATTATGAAGTTAATTTTCTGCTTTTTGTACATCAAACAATGTACAAAAAAAATACTCTTTCTATCACAAAGAGTTCACAGTAGGGTGCCTTGATATGAGATTAACGACATTCCGGGCATAAAATTTGATTGGTTGAGACGATTCTGGATAGAAAACAAATCGCCAATGCGAGTAGTTGTTGTTGATTGGGCCCGTGGGCCCGGTGAGCAGCTTTTTATTCCTATACAGCTGGCTTACTCCTCAAAAACCAGACTCCTACCAGAGGTAATTCAACCCGAAATCACAAAAAACCTGCATCCAACCAATGCGAGTAGAACAAGTTCTACTCGTCCGCGCGAGTATCGCCAAGAGCTGAGCTTAGATTTACCCGATTTACTATAGTTTGGACAAAAACGTCTGTCATATTATCTGTGGTCTAAGCAAGGTCTGAGCATGCGCTGTGTGCATATGTCGTCACTCTCAAATAGAGGCACCCCAGTTCAGACGATGAATCTCTAGTTCCTCACTGCAAATAGGCCGTTTTGATTGGTGGAACTACCCTGACATCCAGTTGAAGTACAATGGTTAATCAGCTGATTGCAGTTTTACTATACGCACAAAGCGGATGGTCAGACTGAAGTTTTGCAGGGCCACACTAGATACCGGGCTTGCTCATTCATTATCACGGCGTCACAAATGGTGGCTGGCCGCGACCAAAGACATGATACAGCGATTGGCACAAAATGATGGGCGCGCCGCCCACTATTTCTGACGCCATAAGAATAAATGCCAGGCTAACGAAAAAGAAAGGCTACCGCGGTGCTTTATGAAAATCTTTTTTTACAGACCGCGGTAATCACGTGATGCTCGAATGCTCCAATGAAGGTGCACGAAAAGAGCATTACGTCACTCTAGCGGTCTGTAAAAAAAGATAAGTGGAATGTACCGCGGTAGCCTGTCTTTTTCGTTAGCCTCGAATAAATGAGCAAGCCCGCTATCAATAGACTATAGTGTTGCCCTGGCAGGGGCCCGACTAGCAAGTTTCTGGGCCCAGGGCATTTTCAATTTTTCGTGCCCCCTTAGATTGGTTCATTTACTGATACTAGTTTTTTTTTTTTTTTTTTTTTACATATTACACACTATTCAAAAAGTGTCACCTCTATTATACGCACAAAGCGGTAGCTCAGACTAGAGTTGCAAAAAACCGGTTTATTCCCACGTTTATTTCCAATAGACCCGGTTTATTGCCAAAAGACCTGGTTTATTCCCAAAAAACCAAGTTTATTACCAAAAAACCCGGTTTATTCCCAGGTTTAAACCGGGTTTTTTCTAGCCTTTGCAACTCTAGCTCAGACTGGAGGTTTTGCAGGGCCAGGGTACAGAACTAGAATACATAGTGTGGAAATCTGCTAAAAAATCGTAAGTTCGTAAGAAATACTACCTATTACATTCTCCCCTAAGTTAGAATTTTTGCAGATCCACGTCGATCATGACTCCCAGAACCCAAAAACACCCCCAGTTCAAAACTTTATCTATCTATCTATCTATGTCACTTTTTTATGGACACGAAAACTCCAATAATTCTGCACAAATCTTTTCCAAATTGATACATAAAATCAAGAGGAATAAAATCTCGGTCAAGTTCGTTAACGGGCAAAATCGAATCAGGGGGGGGGGGGAGGGAATGGGGGGCATTTTTGTGAAAACAGACAAAACCCCATAATTTCTTAATTATGAAGATACGTATCGAATCCGTTTAAAGTTATTATTACTTCTAGGAAAAGGGCCGAAAATTTGTGTATGACAGATTTTTGATATCATTGAAAATGGTTCCAAGGAAGGGGGGTTTTAGAAGAAAAAAATTCATAACTTCGTCAATTCCCAAAATATGAAATCCGCTTAAATTTATTGTAAATCTCCTTAAAATTATTTACAACTTTTATATTGACAAGTTTTTTATAGGACCAACTCTTATGGCAAAAAAAAAAAATTAAAAACAAAAAAATCCGTGCTGGCTCCGCCTACAAGCAGACGTAAAAACAGGAAAAAACCCATAATTTCTTCATTTTTATACATATCGAATCCGTTTAAAGTTATTATTACTTCTAGGAAAAGGGCCAAAAATTTATGTATGGCAGATTTTTGATATCATTAAAAATGGTTCCAAGGGAGGGGGGAAAGGGGGGTTTTAGAAGAAAAAAATTCATAACTTCGTCAATTCCCAAGCTATCAAATCTGCTTAAATTTATTATAAATCTTCTTAATATTATATACAACTTTTATATTGACAAGTTTTTTTATAGGACCAACTTTTATTGTAAAAAAAAAAATTAAAAATAAAAAAATCCCTTCCTGGCTCCACCTACAGGCAGAGGTATATTTTGAAGTGGGTGGTCCCAACAGTCACATCATGGCAAATAGGTCTTTCTTCTGCAATTCCCAATAAACAGGTGCTTCATGGTCTGCGTCTTCGAAATCTACCTGTGCCTGTAGGCCGAGCCGTCAGGGATATTTTATTATTAGCACAATATTTTACTTAGAAGTTTTTAATGATCACTTTGTTTTTTGGAACTAAACAACTTTAGAAATCATATTTTAGTACAGTATTATCTGGAAACAATTTATCCAGAAAACTAGTTATGCAAAATCATATTTTCGATTAACTTCCAAATTTTTCTAAGTAAAATGTGCCCTACAATGCCAGTTTAATGTGTGCATTTCTTGATACATTAGCAGATATCTATCATAACTTGATGCCAACATCTGTGTTTCTAAAAAGAAAATGAAAAAACAAGGACAATATTGTAAAATTGAAAATTTCAAAAGAAAAATTGTTTTAAGAAGAATTGAAAGAATATGTAGATGTTGCTATAAAGTAGAAGGACCGATTTGTTTTCAGTTGTTATGTAAGGCGGGTTTTTTTACTGGCGTTAGATATGTGGCCGAATCGTAAGACATTGAAATTAGTTGTTTCCGCAATATAACCATCAGATGTCCGTAGATCCTGAAAATGAATAATCCTGGAAAGATGTAAATAATAGTCCAAGCATATTAATTTCTTTGCTTATTCATCTTTTATTACAAAGCCAGGACAATAACTTCAAAGTCATGGGATAGAATACAGTACAAGAATGGGATGGCCTCGTAATCACTTTTCTAATTAGATGTTGTCTATCCGAACAGAGACAATGAAGTGATTAAAGAATTATGGTTACATTTTGCAGCCAAGATTGGAATATAGACCCATGGCGAGATGTGTAAAGACACCAAAAGAACAACAGAAAAGATTCGTTGCATGTTAATGAAATGGGAGAGGGGGGGGGGGGGTTGAATTTACTTGGCACGAAGTTAAGCTACCAGAAGTACTACAAACAATGAATTTTATAACATTAACACTTATGGGAAAAACCGAAAGAACATTTGCTTATGCATGATATTTTATTGAAAGAGGCATCTGTGATTTTTAATGTTTAGTGTTTTACATATAAGTGACTTACAACAAGATCCTTTGTTTTTATAAGTTATTATTTCATTTTGAACGCTGAGCACAGGCATATGGTGAATACAGGTATCAATGCTTTTATGAATGTTGTGTTTTTCTTTCACTTTTTTTTTGTTTTTATTGTAATAAGTGGTCGCCTTGATAGAACAATGCATGTAAAAGATTGCATACAGGAATAAAATGAGTTTAAGTAAAATGACCTTTTCTTTTTATAATGGCATTTTAATTTTGAAAAGACGGGATGAAAAATAATATATAATTTAGAATATAAATTTAAATTAAGATATATATATATATATATGATGCAACATCATAGTTGCTTTAGAAAGTAACAATTTTACTAAAGATGATATTAGTAAATGTTTTGATAGTGACAATACTGATTCTGCAGTATGTCAGCTCTTAAACTTAGAAATAGTCCAAATGGTTCTAAATTCTTGACAAAATGATTGGTGATGATCAAAGTGCAGATGAAAACATAGAAATTTTCTTTTTAAATGAACTAAAGAATTAATCAGACACGTAAAACAAAAGGGTTTTTATGGATGAATATCACGTAATGGCTGCTTATACAATTCAAAAATTGATTTTTAAACAAAAATCAAGTTTTAAGCAGATAAAAATTTATGAAATGTTTGAAAATAAATAAATTAACCGTTTTATTGGCTGTCTTGTAATAAGTCTAATTTTCTGCTTGTCTATTTCTTCATTGTAAAAATTTCTTGTAACCATTGAGCAGGATATGAAGTGATATGGGATATTTTGATTTTTATGCAGATTTATTGATTCCAAGGGATATCCATAAACCTACCACATTTGACACTCTGAATATTTTTTAATGTTGATTGGATCAGAAAACAGAGGTACAGCCAGGGGTTGGAAAACTATTTTTTAATTGTAACGAACTACAACTACTTTGTCGAAAATGCAGTTAACTACAACTACTTTGTCGAAAATGCAGTTAACTATAACTACTTGTTTTAAAAAGTAGTGACTACAAACTACTTTCAAATTTAGTCAAAGTATTTACACTAGAAATTGAAGACATGGATTAAATAATAAAGTGACCCCTCGTTAAATCACGTCTGCCGGGATACAATTAAATAAATGAGATATAACTGAGGGCATTAAAAAATTTGGAAAGATACCATACAAGGAAATGCTTTGTGTTAGTCTCGAAAACGTTAGTTTAAACACACTTTACAAATTAGCAAAATTAAGAAAGATATTATAATCTAGAAAATTACAGAAAAAGAACCCTAAATGCAAACAATAAATAAATCTGTAAATGGAGCAATTCCGAATAATAAGAAATCCAGCATTAAAACATGAAAAGACATCTTAAGTAAATAGACAAGTGCTGCCAACAAGAAAATTAATTCCTTTGGTGGGTTAGTACTAGATTTCAGCAGAAAGTGTCAATGTAAAAAATCTATGACTTCATGCACTATGTTGCTATACACTGCAGCTGAAATTTGCCACTGCGATTCAGAAATTTTTGAGCAGAACAAATTCTGTACAAAAGAAGTGAGTTTCCACCACGTGATTTGCAGAATTCACTTTTTTTCTCTCTGAAGTAGCATTAAAAGTAGTATTGGTTCTCACTACAAACTACTGATTTTTTTTATTGCGCTACTCGCTACACTACATTGTTAAAAATGTAGTGCTCTGCATTACAAACTACTGTAAAAAGTAGCGACTACAGTAGTTTCACTATTTGTAGTGCGCTACTTCCGTGCTGTACAGCCATGTATAATCTACAAGTTGCATCAGACAGGTGTTGCTTTATTGCACAGCCAGTTGTCCAAAATACTTTTGGTCCCGATCATTCTGGTTCCAAACTGTATCTTAAAACAAGAATGAAAAATCTTACATCAAGCATAGATTATTAAACACATTCAGAACAGTATAAGAAAACTTCACAATTTACTAAAAGTAAATAATTAAAAAAAAAACATTTAAAAATCCAATTTTAGCAATTACTACCAAAAGCCAAACAAAATATCTGAATTCTTTTGTGCAGCCCTGTATATGATCTACAGATTTGTATGTAAATTACACAGTACACTAAAATTTACTTCAGTTAGGAAAAACATAGCACAATTGAAAATTTCGCATCAGAAATTTCCGTCCATAAATGAAAATGTTCCCGAGATCTTTTGAGCAGCCTTGTATAGGATCTATAGAATTTATATACACCAATTAATACACAGAAAAACAGTTACATTTAAAAACGTGTACCACAACTGAAAGTGAGATATCAGCAATTATTGTTCACAGACAGTACAGTAACCAAATTCTTTTCAGTGTCCCTGTCAATGAACAAAACATTTTAAGCATACCATATTCAACAGTAAGCACCCTGCAGTGCACCTCAGTGATATGTATCAATCTGAATATGTTTAAAATAGTGTAACATCATTAAAATATGCCACAAATGATTTTTTTCCCATAGACCATAATATAACGGAATTCTTTTGAGTGTCCCTGTAAAAGAACCATAAATACTACATACTAAATTTTCAATACTGAACATGCCATAGTAACCAAATTCTTTTCAGTGTCCCTGTCAATGAACAAAACATTTTAAGCATACCATATTCAACAGTAAGCACCCTGCAGTGCACCTCAGTGATATGTATCAATCTGAATATGTTTAAAATAGTGTAACATCATTAAAATATGCCACAAATGATTTTTTTCCCATAGACCATAATATAACGGAATTCTTTTGAGTGTCCCTGTAAAAGAACCATAAATACTACATACTAAATTTTCAATACTGAACATGCCATAGTAACCAAATTCTTTTCAGTGTCCCTGTCAATGAACAAAACATTTTAAGCATACCATATTCAACAGTAAGCACCCTGCAGTGCACCTCAGTGATATGTATCAATCTGAATATGTTTAAAATAGTGTAACATCATTAAAATATGCCACAAATGATTTTTTTCCCATAGACCATAATGTAACGGAATTCTTTTGAGTGTCCCTGTAAAAGAACCATAAATACTACACACTAAATTTTCAATACTGAACATGCCATAGTAACCAAATTCTTTTCAGTGTCCCTGTCAATGAACAAAACATTTTAAGCATACCATATTCAACAGTAAGTACCCTGCAGTGTACCTCAGTGATATGTATCAATCTGAATATGTTTAAAATAGTGTAACATCATTAAAATATGCCACAAATGATTTTTTTCCCATAGACCATAATGTAACGGAATTCTTTTGAGTGTCCCTGTAAAAGAATCATAAATACTACACACTAAATTTTCAATACTGAACATGCCATAGTAACCAAATTCTTTTCAGTGTCCCTGTCAATGAACAAAACATTCTAAGCATACCATATTCTACAGTAAGCACCCTGCAGTGCACCTCAGTGATATGTATCAATCTGAATATGTTTAAAATAGTGTAACATCATTAAAATATGCCAGAAATGATTTTTTTTCCATAGACCATAATGTAACGGAATTCTTTTGAGTGTCCCTGTAAAAGAACCATAAATACTACACACTAAATTTTCAATACTGAACATGCCATAGTAACCAAATTCTTTTCAGTGTCCCTGTCAATGAACAAAACATTCTAAGCATACCATATTCTACAGTAAGCACCCTGCAGTGCACCTCAGTGATATGTATCAATCTGAATATGTTTAAAATAGTGTAACATTATTAAAATATGCCAGAAATGATTTTTTCCCCATAGACCATAATGTAACGGAATTCTTTTGAGTGTCCCTGTAAAAGAACCATAAATACTACACACTAAATTTTCGAAACTGAACATGCCATAGTAACCAAATTCTTTTCAGTGTCCCTGTCAATGAACAAAACATTCTAAGCATACGATATTCAACAGTAAGCACCCTGCAGTGCACCTCAGTGATATGTATCAATCTGAATATGTTTAAAATAGTGTAACATCATTAAAATATGCCACAAATGATTTTTTTCCCATAGACCATAATGTAACGGAATTCTTTTGAGTGTCCCTGTAAAAGAACCATAAATACTACACACTAAATTTTCAATACTGAACATGCCATAGTAAACTCGAAATTTGTGCATATTTATGCATGTTAGAGTATGAACAGACAAACCGAATTCATAAACACTTTTCAACTTTGTTGGAAAGTGTTAAAAGTGATTTAAGATTTTAAAATATAAAAATTACAAATAACATGGACAAATATTGAAAAAGCCAAAATTTTAATAATTATAAAAGTAAAAAATAGTTTTAAAAAACTCTTCTAATAAGCATTCAATATTTATCTTGAAAATCACGATCTAATTTCATGATTGCAATTCTTATTTTTTCCCAAAAATTTCTGTTAGAATAGATTAATTTGGCATGGACACTGAAATCGATTATAGGAAATACACTGACTGCTTTTTTTTATGCATGGTAGAAAATGATAATAAGTCAATTTATTGAAAATTATAAAATTTTTGCTCCGTTTTTTTTAAGATAGGTCAACAGAAAAGAAAAAAAAAATGAAGCATTACTTAAATTATCTTTTTAGTATTTCTAAATTGATTTCTCAATATATAATCATAACTTACTTAATATAAAACAATTTATTAAAGCTTATTTTTTTTATAAATGTATTACACTCTTTACTTTTACTTACCCATCATACGTAGTATAGGGTAAGTCTTGTAATCGTTTTGAAAATCGAAAAAAAATTTTTTGACGGATTTACACGTTTCAGACACTGGAGATTCCGAAAAACATATTTTTAGAAAAAAAATTTTGCCGTCCGTCTGTGTGTCTGTGTCTGTAAACGCTCTATCTCCCGAAAAAATTGAGATAGAGACTTGCAATTTGGTATGTACTTAGTATGTAATAATGGGAAGAAGCCTATTTCATTTCAATAACCTCGATTAACCGGAACAATTTTTTTCGGACTCTCGAAATATTCGTTCTGATGAAAGGTATATAAAAATTTTCGAAATTGGTTATTTTAAGAAATGAATATAAAAGACAATAAAAAAACATAAATTTTGCATACAGCATGAAGTCGATCGGATAATTAGTTGCCGAGATATTTGGAATCCTATTTTCCACACTCTTCGATTTTTCATGACCCCGTATTTCATGCAAATTTCACTTCAAAGATATATTTTAATTGGAAATTTGATGCTTAATCAGATGCAATAAACCGCTAGTTAATAGGATTATTATTTTTAGAGTTATAAGGAAAAACCTCTTTCAATCAATTCAGTAATCGAGCCTTTAAAGTTTGTGACGTCATCAAGCCACGATTTTATTTGAATTGCAATGCATTTTATAAGTAGTTTACACATTTTTATTTTAATATTTTACATTATGCATATCCATGATGGGTAAGTATTACGGTGGTCCCCAACGACTAGTTTATACTTAAAATACATTTCACAGCGAGTTGGCCTTTTTTGGAAAGCATAGTTTGGGGCCTAATTAAATCCATTATTGTTGAAACTCATATAAAATTGTAACTCTCAACAGTATTTGTTAATTTACTATTGTGGCAGGGAAGAGAAAAGAAGACCTTAAATATAACATTAATTTATAAATAAGTTCTAAAAATATTAAAATGCCGTATTGTCATCAAAAATATGCCAGTTAACATAATTTTTTTTAATTCTAGCCTATCAGAAAGTGGGTAAAAAATCTATTACAAAATTTCATCTTTACATACAAAAATCAAGTTCAGTTAAATAAAAAAGTGTAAAAATGTCAAACATTGAAGATAAAAAGAAACAAGTTGGAAATTGTACATTAAACGTGAATAGGAGGTGTGTTCGTTTTATAACTAGTTTCACAATGTAAAAAAAAAAAAACATCCTTATTATTTCAGTGAAATTAATTCTATCGTCTGCTATGAGCGAAATGAGCATGTCTTTTTTTTTCTTATTACATATGCGATTTTTTTTTTTTTTTCTACACCAGACAGACCTGTAAAATTCACAATGGAGATCTTGCTTTGCGAATGATTACGTCCATAGTTTAATATTTTTATGAATCATAATGAACAAATATCCTGTGTTTATTGACTCTAATGCATTGAGATATTCGGCTGTTAATGTAATTTCCACTGAAGTTATCTCAGAATCTGTACATTTTTTAATGTAACTCATCTCTCAAACAAACCATTTTTTTCAACGATCTTTCTAAAAATGTAACTTTTATGTAATTTTATTCGAAAAAATTATTTTGAATAAAAATGGCCACCTGACATATGGAAAAAGATGTGGTTTGCACGTATTTGTTTTCCTCGGTCACATGAGTTGCATTTTTTTTATTATATAGATTTGCATATAATAGGATTTAATAGAATAAAGAAAACTATTATTAATATCTTTTTAAGTTTTGATTCAATTTTCATAACATTTGAAGTGACTTGACAAAATTCTACATCAACCATTCGGCTGGGTAGTTTTTGCACTGTTATATGCAGATGGACAGACAGACGGACGGACCAGACGACGACTATAGGTGCTACGTATTTATATAATTACGAACGCACCTAAAAAGTGTTAAATTATTCATTATAATAGAAACACCATTATCATTGACTCATTTATGCTCCAACACTCATACAGAAAAATCTTTTTGGAATAAAGAATAAAATGTCTAAGACAAGGCTAAGATGGTAAAGTGCTTGTATAGCAGATGAAATATCACAAGATCGATATCTGGCACTTCCAAGCTAGGTATAACAAGTTAGAAATTGTACGTCAAACGTGACAAATGAGATGCGTTCATACTATAGCTAGTTCTATAAATATTCAGATCTTGATGATTTTTAATTCTGTGAAATGAATTATATCGTCTGCAGATTAATTTCTGTAATAAAATAAGTATCTCGGTCGCTTGACGATTAAACTTCGGAAGCTCCTATAACAAGAAAGCACCGATTAAAAAAAAATAAAATTCAAATTTCTTAATAAATATTTTTATTAATATCTCCTAAAGTTTTGATTCGATTTTTATAAAATTTGAAATGTCTCGACAAAATTCTGCAAAGATAATATATCTTAAATTTCAAACCATTCGTTTGGGTAGTTTTTGCGTTGTTATATGCAGACGGATGGACGGACCAAGCGACGACAATAGGTGCTACGTATTTATATAATTACAAACGCATCTAAAAATGGACAAAGACGAAAAAGTTCCAACTGTTATACAATGATAATAAACAATTTAATCATTTTACACAATAAAACTAAATGTAATGGGTGTTGGATTACTTTGTTTCCTTTTCATAACTTTAGGCACATGCCCCCTTCCTAATTTTTAGAACACCAGATTTTTATGAAATGATACAGTCAATTAACTGTTTTATACTTATCGGGAATTTGAAGGAAAAATTAACAAGACAATCAACTACTACAAGTCAAAACCCATTGAATTTGACAGATGAAAATGTTTAAAAGAACTGTTAGATGGATTTTATAAAAAAATTGCAAAAATAATTGCAATAAAAAATCCATTTTACATTGGTAGGCCTAAACATTATTTTAAAGTAAAGTTATCAAACTGCTGTTCTTTATTAACTTCAACTTTTCAAATTATTGAAAAATAAACTTTACTCCTATAAGTAGTCAATAATATGGGGCTAAAAAAGCCACTACAGAGCAAAAATTCTTTATCTACAGAACAACACAGCCAATAACAGTTAAAAAATTCCTTTACGTTTGTTTTGACAGAAAACATCAAAAATATTATACGCAATATTTTGAAAATAAATATCAAATATGTGAAAATATCAAACTTTATGATATCTTGAAAATAAATATTGGATATATATCATGATATACAGGGTGTCCATAATTAAATGACCCTAATTAAGTTTTCTACAGACGAAACTAATGGTCAGAAAGTTGTGAAATTTTGTGAAGGACATAATTAAAGAATGGAAAAATGTTTAAATGAAAAAAAAAAAAGTTCAAAATTTCGCCACCAGATGGCATTTTTAATGAATTACACATTTAGCATACATTTGCGATAGTTTACATATTTTATTGCAACAAAAGATGTTCCACATAACGGCCATCATTTTCAACTACCATCTGGAATCGTAAGATAGCATGTTGCACAGTTGACTGTAGTGTGTTCTAGGAAATGCTAAAAACATGTCGTGAAAAAAGTTTTGTTGAACATTTTTCGTTGTAATAACATTTGTAAACTATTGCAAATTTATGCTAAATGTGTAATTCATTGAAAACGCCATCTGGTGGCGAATTTTTGAACGATTTTTTTTTCACTTAAACAAATTCCCATTTCTTCATTATGTTCTTCACAGAATTTCACAACTTTCTGACCAATAGTTTCGTCTGTAGACAACTTTAAAGTAGGGTCGTTTAATTATGGACACCCTGTATATTAAGATATATATCCATTGATATATATCACCGAACCCTGACTATAAGTGATACACATTTCATATTTAGTTGGGAACATGTTATAGTAAACCTCAATAATATATATGGATTACGTGGTAACCTATATACATTTATGAAAATTAGATCGCTGACAGACGGAGACACACAAAAGAACATAAGTCATAGGCACATTCAACTAGTCTACAACAGTATAACATTGATATTAGAAATCCATTATCAATGTTATCTTTTATGTTGAAAAATGGACACATAAATGCACTCACTAATGTTCAAATACAGTGGAGTCTCAGTTAACCATCACCCTCACCAGTTTCAGTGAACTGACAACAAGTAAAAGAATAAAATTGGAAACTTAACAAACTGAAAATGAAAAAGACCTTCCGGCCTGTACCGGGAGGAAAAGGTAGCTTTCCTATATCTTCGTTTTAAAATTTTAGCTAATGTTACACGAAAACAGCAAGTTAAAATGCAAAGAAACGTTTACAAAAGATTCGTTAATACTGAATTTGAATAAGAAATTCGCCAAATTATTGAGCAATAGCCAAATTGGCTTCATTTATGAAGACTTATTTTGGTCGCCAAATTTGGCGATATTTCGCCAAATGTCGCCAATTTTGGTGAGAATTTGGCGCTAACGGATATGAATGTATAGTTTTATGCGTATGATTGGGAAAATTATTACAACAATGAAAGAAAATAATTTGCGTGTAATCGCGTTTATGTGCTGTTTTGTTTCAAAATGTCAGCCACCCTAGAATTTCAAACTGCTCTATCTCAGCCATTTTTTAAGATAGAGGTAAACCAAAAAATGCTCTAGAATCCTTGTATCAAGGCCTAACACGTAATTAAAAAATAAATTTGAATTTTTAACTTTTTTGTATATTTATTTTAGTTTTAAATTTTTAAATGGCAGCCATCTTGAAACAAAATGGCGGACCAAGCTGGCCAACGAACTCGGTCGAGACATTAGTGACCTTAATACACATAATTAGTTTCATCAAAATCGATTTATAAATACGGGCGTTATCGTATGACATAGGTCAGATATATATATATTGTTGTGAGCTCGGGGTTCGAAAGGACTGATGCCAATATATAAGAACAATAAAAAGGCTTTATTCACTATAAACAGTGCAATACGATCACAAATATCTTCTGAAAATTACAAGATATTCAGTAATCTTCAAATCCAATAAAAGCGCAGCAAAATTTCACACAGAAACAATGCGTTCAATACGACGTATCAACGACAAAATCGATCCGAGTAACACAGTTCTCAATGCAAAGCCTCTCGTATGAATTCAATCGCAGTTGACAGACAACTAACTCAACTGAACTGATGGAGGTCCTTATATAGGTTTCAGAGATTTTTCCAGATTATTCCAGAGCTTTCAGATGCTAGAAATTACCAGAAAGTGCTTTAACTTTCGATAGAGAACCAAAGCGAGAAAGGATCCCAATGTACAGGTATAAGGGGGGTGGTTGCACAAAAAGTCGCCAAATCCGTCGCCAACTTGGCGACATTTGGCGATATATCGCCAAATTTGGCGATAAAAATAAGTCGCCAAAACCATCGCCAACTTGGCGATAAACCCATTCCTTGGCGATTTTACCATAGACTTCCATTATAAAGATGAGGGTGCAAGGTTGTTTTCCTTGCAAACCATCTGAGGCCTTTAGCATTGAGTTACATGATGCTCAATAGGAATTACATTAATAATACTGCAATTTTCACAATAATAAAGTAAAATAAATTTAAACAAATGGAATATTTACAGATATATACAAAATTCATAACATTGCCCCCCTCTCAAGGACTGCACGTCCCGGGCAGTTCAACCTTTGATCGGAAAGCAAACCCGTTACCAACAAATGCTATACTATTCAAAGCACTTAAAGTTTACATGAAAAATAACAATTAAACACATGCATAATGCTGAATTTTACAAAAAAATACACTTATGAAATTAAAGCATAGACATTATTACATACAAGTATTTAAATAATAATAATAATGATAATGCTAAGCAAAAGAAATTACTACATTAACTTATATACAAGACCATGGTCATACTAATTTACATTATTTACACTATTTACAATCAATGAACTAAGTACTATGGCCATAGTATGGAGCCAGCCTGTCGTAATGAACGACTCTAGGCTTCGAACTTGGTGACTTTCGGATCCGAATTACGACATCGTTCAGTCTGTTTAGGACTGTATAAGGACCGTCCCAGTGCGATTGCAGTTTGGGAGAAAGTCCTTTGCGTCGAGTCGGATTATAAAACCAAACCTTGTCACCTTCTTTGAATTGATGTCCCGTGGCTTTCGTGTCGTACCTGGTCTTCATCTTCTCCGTCTGTATGTTGATCCGCTCTCGAGCCAAGTTGTGGACGTCTTCAAATCGTGCCTGGAGATTCTGCACGTATCCCTCTGGCGATGAAGGCGCATATGGAGGGCGACCAAAAAGCAGATCACAAGGTAGACGAAGATCACGACCGAAAAGCATCTGAGACGGGGAATAGCCGGTCGTTTCATGGACGGCGCTGCGATAGGCGAAGAGAAACAAGGGAAGTTTTTGGTCCCAGTCTTGTTGGTTTCTTGAAACTAGCAGTGAGAGGTTGTTGAGGATGGTACGATTAAACCTCTCAACCATGCCATCTGACTGTGGATGTAAAGGCGTCGTCCTAGTTTTGTCCATTCCGAGAAGTTGACAAAGACCCTCAATCACAGCAGAGATGAAATTTCTCCCCTGGTCCGAATGCATTTGAAGAGGTACTCCATACCTTGATATCCACTGGTGTACCAAGGCATCCGCAACCGTAGAAGCTTCTTGATCAGGGATGGCATAAACTTCAGGCCATTTCGTGAAATAGTCCATGACAACAAGGAGGTATTTGTTGCCATCAGCACTTCTTGGCAGAGGACCTAGGATGTCAAGGGCGATGCGTTCAAAAGGTGCTCCTACATTGTAGAGATGTAGTCTTCCTCGGCTACGTTTCTTTGGTCCTTTCCGAGCTGCACATGCATCGCAAGATTTGCACCATTGTTCGACGTCAGCTCTCGCTTTTCCCCAGAAGAAGCGCTCTCGGACTCTGTGTAATGTTTTCATGTCTCCAAAATGGCCACCAGTGGGACTGCCATGTAATTCCTTGAGGACCTCTGGTATTCGGGATCGAGGAAGTACCAACTGCCACCGAGATGTCTTCCCATCTTCCGATTCGAATTTTCGGAACAGGACACCATTCTTGACGTGGAGGGAGTTCCAAAGAGCCCAATATTGCTTCGTCGTAGGACTGTAAGTCGAGATGTCTTTCCAACTGGGCTTCGTGCTAGAAGATTCTAATAACTCCAAGATTGGTTTGATCTCAGAGTCTGCCATTTGATCTTCTCGAATCTTCTCATCACTCCAGGGATCTGGTGGCGTCAATAGTGAAGTCTTCGTCTGGCGTATGACATATTCGGGATTATACTTGCTCTCCGCTCTGGAACAATAGCGACAGCTCTCGGGACACGGTCTTCTTGATAGGGCATCGGCGTTTCCATGCGATGAGCCTTTGCGATGCCTGATGTCAAAGTCGTATTCCTGGAGTCGTTGTATCCATCTGGCTACTTGGCCCTCTGGGTTCTTAAAATTCATCAGCCATGTTAGGGATGCGTGGTCAGTACGAAGGAGAAATTTCCTGCCATAGAGATAGTGATGGAAGTGTTCTATGGCTTTCACTATAGCTAATAACTCCTTACGAGTGACGCAATAATTCCGCTCTGGTTTCGATAAACATTTGCTCCAGTATGCTACGACTCGTTCTTGGCCACCTATTTCTTGGGAAAGTACAGCGCCGACACTTTGCTGACTGGCATCCGTGTCCACAATGAATTGTTTGTCGGGGTCTGGATAGGTAAGGACTGGAGAGGATGTGAGAGCTTCTTTCAGCCGCTGGAATGAATTGTCGCATTCTTGTGTCCATAGAAACTTCTGTTTGCTTTCAGTGAGCCTATGCAAGGGTCTTGCGATGTTGGAGAACCCCTGTACAAACTTTCTGTAATAAGTGCATAGTCCCAGAAAGCTTCGCAACTGATGGACATTTTCCGGACGTTTCCAGTGCTTTACTGCAGACACTTTTTCAGGATCTGTTCGAACACCTTCAGCTGAGATGATGTGTCCTAAATAGTTTACTTCTCGTTGGAAGAACTTGCATTTCAAAGGGTTCAGCTTTAAATTCGCCGCTCTTAGTTTTGTTAACACTTTTCGTATGTTCTCTAGATGTTCTTCAAACGTGCGGCCACCAATGATGACGTCATCTAGGTAGATGAGACAAGCTTCAAAAGTCAGACCTTTTAACACTGTCTCCATGAGGCGCTCGAACGTTGCTGGAGCATTGCAGAGCCCGAACGGCATAACTTTAAATTGCCAAAGTCCTTGTCCAGTAGTAAATGCGGTCTTCTCTTTGTCATCAGGATGGATCTCTACCTGCCAATATCCACTCTTCAAATCCAGTGTGGAAAACCATTTATGTCCTGAAAGAGTATCTAGCAGTGGTGTAGTCCTGGGGAAAAAAGTGGGGGGACGCTCATAGTCTCGATCATTAGGGTCTCTACTTAGCAAATCTGCTATATATAATTCTTTACCACATTTGTATTTGACTTTAGGTCCGTACTGCTGAACTTCTAAGAATAACTTTTGGAGTCTTGGGGGAATTCGATCGATGGTCTTGTTAAAAATAGATTCTAGAGGCTTGTGATCTGTTTCAATGACCACATCTTTTCCGTAGATATACAAGTGAAATTTCTGGCACCCGAATTTCATGGCTAGGGCCTCCTTTTCGATTTGTGGATATGCATGTTGTGATGAATTTAGTGCTGTGGATGAATAAGCGATGGGTCTGCCTTCTTGTAGTAAAACAGCACCGAGAGCGTAAGAGCTCATCTACAGAGATTGTAAAACTTTTGTTCGGATCAAAGTATGTAAGAGTAGGAGATGCTTTCACCAAATTTTTAATTTCACAGAGGTCTTGGTCTAATTGTTTATCCCAACCCAAGCGGTATTTTTCTTCAACAGCAACCTCATGTTGTGGGTTTTATCTGACAAGTTAGGTATGAATTTCTGAAGATATTGTATCATTCCAAGTAGTCTTTGCAAATCTTTCTTACTGGACGGAGTTTTGATTCGATCGATAGCTGCGAGTTTATCTGGATCAATCGTGATACCTTCAGGAGTAAGCACGTGTCCAAGAAATTGCACTTTTTGCACTTCAAACTCACACTTGTCTCGATTCAACTTTGCTCCTGCTTCTTTGAGGGCTTCAAAAACTGTTCTAGTTCTGGACCGGAGGGTATTTATGTCTGGTGCATGGATTAGAATGTCATCCATCGAGTTTTCTACACCTAGAATGCCTTGAAGAATTTTAGTCATATGGTTTTGAAATATTTCTGGAGCTGTCTTTATGCCAAACGGGACTCTCAGAAAAGAATATCTTCCCCAGGGTGTTGTGAACGTGAAAAAAGGTTGTGTGGTGGGTGAAACTCTTAGTTGCCAGAAGCCTTTCTTCAGGTCTAATTTTGTGAAGTATTTGGAGCCTTTCACATTAGCAGTGACTTCTTCAAGCGTTTTTAAAGGATAATGCCTTCGCAGCAGAATTTTATTAACTTCTGACGGATCAATACAAATCCTTATTTTGGCTTTTTGTTTTGCTACGACCATTGGACTAGCTATGGGTGTTGGTTTCTCTACTTTCTTTATAATTTTATCCTGGACCATTTTATCGAGTTCTTTCTTTACTAATGGTCGAAGAGAAAATGGAATTCTTCTGGGGGGTTTAATGTCAGTTTGGGGACATTCTGTGGAAAAATCTGCTGTATATTCAAAATTTTTGATGCAGCCGATTCCATGAAAAAGTTCTTGAAATTCTTCTTCTAGTGTTTTTACTAAATCTATTCTTTGAATCAGGCCTGCTTCTGTGCATGTTTTGCGACTTAACACCGGGCTTATACCGCCATGTGCGATAATTATCCGTAACTGCATTTCTTTATTTTTAATTTTGCAGTGAACTATCGATTCTCCCGCAATATTTATGGCATGGCCAGAATAGGTAAGAAGTTTGCGGACAGTTGAGGGATTTATTCGCAACACCAGTTCTTTAGCTATTTTATACGGCATAGCGTTACACTGCGCACCTGTATCTAATTTCATGGGAATGGATTTATTTTTATTAACAACTGTTTCAAACCAATCGTCATTATTATTTGCGTCTACTGCTCCAATGACATAGTTGTCTTCATCAGACATTGTTTCAATTTTTCCTATTTCCTGGACTTTATATATTTTCTTTGATCTGCATTTTTTAGCAAAATGGTTCAGTTTTTGACATGTATTGCATTTTTTGCCAAAAGCCGGGCACTCATTCAATTTATGGGAAGAGCCACAATTTCTACAATCATTAATATATTTGGCGATTTTCGGGTTTAACTTATTTTTCGAATGATTGTTTTTCTGCCCTTTCGCGAATTTACTGGAAATACTTGAAATTAATGAATCGGGTTTGCTATCACTAACAATATTTTTTAGTTGCAGGGAAGCACTTTCAGCAGCGAGACAGATTTGTACTGCTTTATCTAAGTTAAGTTCTGGATCACTTAACAGTTTCTCGCGAACATCGTTATTGTCGATTCCAACTACTATTCGGTCGCGAAGTAATTCTTCTTCCATAGTGCCCAATTTACAGCGAGATGCTTGTATTTTAAGACGAGTTAAAAAATCTTTAAAGCACTCACCTGACTTTTGATGTATCTGGTTGAATTTATACCGCTCGAATGTATAATTTACTTTCGGCGTAAAGTATCCTTGAAATTTATCTTTGATGACCTGTAAATCTTCTTTTTCGTCATCTTCTAAGGCAAAGGTTTTGAATATTTGTTGAGCATCACGGCCTATACATGCCATAAAAATAGCTACTTGTACTTTCTTACCTTTCGAACTAAGCGAAACTGCTCCCGCGTACCATTCGAAGCTTTGGAGCCAATCTACCGATTGTTCTCTTGTAACCGCAGTAATTTGCAATGGCTTTGGGCTGGGATTGCGGTGCCTCGCTTTCTTAAATCTTACGTTCGAACTTAGGATGGGCGTTCCTACGATCGATCTTAACTTCGTATTGCGGTGCCTCATCGTAAGTCCTCCTGCTTAAGCGTAAGTCCTCCTGCAGTCAGCCAATCAGAGGCCATAGATCGATTTGTTGTGGTTGCGCGCGCATACACTTGTGCTTCGTCGTAAGATAGCTTTCGGGTTAACGTAAGTTTGCGAGGCACTGCAATACGAATTACGCTTTGTTTATATCGTAAGTCAGACTTACGCTCAAGATTGATCTTAAGCGAGGCACCGCAATCCCAGCCCTTGGTGGACGAAGTCCGCCATCCGACATGATCGAATGCAATTTAGATTCGGATTCGTAATTAAAACAAGTTAAAATATTAATCTGACACCATGTGATAACTTGTATATTGTAATTAATAATAGCCGAAGCTTAGAACACGGAAGACGACATTTATTGACATAAACAACGAACAAGTACGATACAAACGATTACGATTAATACAAGGATGATATAACTACAGTTACAGTTATTACAACGTGATGCTCGAATGCACCAATGAAGGTGTACGAAAAGGGCACACGTCACTCTAGCGGTCTGTAAAAAAAGATAAGTGGAATGCACCGCGGTAGCCCGCGACCTACGTTATACACGGCCGGTGCATGACGTTTAAAACGTCACATGGAGTGGATCCGAGGCTAACGAAAAAGAAAGGCTACCGCGGTGCTTTACGCATATCATTTTTTACAGACCGCGGGAGTCACGTGATGCTCGAATGCACCAATGCAGGTGTACAAAAAGAGCATCACGTCACTCTAGCGGTCTGTAAAAAAAGATAAGTGGTATGCACCGCGGTAGCCTGTCTTTTTCGTTAGCCTCGGAGTGGATCATTTTTACACAGTGATTGGTGCAAAGCGGCGCGCCCACTGTTTTGCACCAATCGCTGTATAAAAATGATCCACTTCATGTGACGTTTTAAACGTCATGCACCGGCCGTGTATGGGCTTTATTGGCATGACGTCATAAACCACCATCACGTGACCTCCCTGCTGTGTTTATATAGACGCTTTCAGTGTGGCGTCAGTCATGACGTTTTGCTTGGATACTGACTCCAAACAAACGGTTGCTATGCTTCATTTCTTATTAAATACAAATCGTAGAAAATATTACCACTGCGTATAATGTATTAAAACACTTTGCCGAGAGATATAATTATAAAATATAGGTATAATATACAAACATAATAGAAAATACAACATAGCAACCGTTTGTTTGGAGTCAGTTTCCAAGCAAAACGTCATCACTGACGTCACGACTGAAAGCGTCTATTTGTTTGTCCGAGGCTAACGAAAAAGAAAGGCTACCGCGGTGCTTTACGCGTATCTTTTTTTACAGACCGCGGAAGTCACGTGATGCTCGAATCCACCAATGCAGGTGTACGAAAAGAGCATCACGTCACTCTAGCCATCTAGCGTGTCGTCTATTCTTGGTAGAGGATAGCTGTCCTTCTTCGTGATATCGTTAAGTTTACGATAATCCACACAAAATCTTGTGGAGCCATCTTTCTTTCGGACCAACACGATGGGAGAGGCCCACGGACTTGATGACGGTTCGATGATGTCACTATCCGGCATCTGTTGTAAGAGCTTAGACACCTCTTCTTGTTTAGCGAACGGCAAACGTCTGGGATGCTGTTTAATCGGTGGATGGCCGGCAGTATCAATTCTATGCCGTGTCAGTGAAGTGCGACCAATATCACTCTCGTTTTGAGAAAACACATCCTTAAATTCCTGGAACAGTCTTTCTGCGGCATGTCTCTGTTCAGGAGATAAATTTTCATCTCGTCCAATTTCAGGTGTTAAACTTGTAGGCGGCTCCGACAACATCAAGCTCGGGTCTTTGCATACACAGGTGACTGGAGCACAGGTTGCAAGCACTTCACCCTTCTGTATAATTCTAGACTTTTCACTTACGTTTGCAATTCTCACGGGTATCACATCTCTCGACAGATCTACCAGCGCTGATGCTATTAGCACTCCCTTTGGGCTCTTCTCAGGATATCCAGTCAAGCCATACTGGAAAATTCTTTCGTTTCCAGTTACCCCAGGTATCATCATTTCGGTTCGAGGAGGGATGATAACATCTGCCTTGGCTGTGATCCGTTGAATGGACCCGGACTCATTTCCAAGTTTAAAAATAGTGACATCTTCTTGAGCAGAGCGTAACTCATTATTCTTAAAATCCAGTGTAAATCCATGCTCTTTTAAAAAGTCCAGTCCGAGTATGAAAGGATCTGAAATATCGGCCACATAGACTGTATGATGGTAAGCGGCGTTCCCAAACTTTATTTCCAGTGTCATTCTTCCAAATATGTCGATCTTATCTCCGGTCACAGTTTGAAGGATAACACGTGGCGGGGTCCAGGAGAGTTTTTCTTTCAGCCGCTGAGCTAGATCTTTCCGAATGATGGTCACATTGGCTCCTGTATCGATGATCATATTACAGGGCAAATCATTCACACTTCCGACTAGAAAAACTCCGTTTTCGCCGCAACTTCTTGCAGAAATTTCACATACTTGAAAATGAGGCTTCTTAAGATCTGGCAACCTCCACCCCGTGAGATGACCATTAATCAGTTTTCCTGCTCCTCCGTTCGCGGCTGAGCTATTACCTTCAGTGCTGGGTCGTCTTGGGCAGTCGATTTGGATATGGCCTTCTCCACCGCATTTCCAGCACTTGATCTTCCTGTAAGGCTTGTTGGCCATTAAGGAGTTCATCTGTCTCATTATGTCCTTCATCTGCTGCTGTAAGCGCTCCACAGCTCTATCCGACGTCTCAGGCAGGTTGGCTGCTCGCACAAAGTGTCGATCTTTCCTAGTAGCTTGTTGGGGTGCCTCGAATTTCAGAGCGTAAACCAAAGCCCCTTTTAGATCATTGAGATCTGCAATCCGGAGTGCTGTCTGGATCTCAGGGTCACGCACACCATCGATAAAATGTTGCAGAGCTAAACTTTCTCTAATTTCAGTGGGACAGCCAGGATAAGCAAGGTGGGAAAGTCTCTCGACATCCGTAACAAGCTCTTGCATGGATTCAGTGGATTTCTGCTGTCGAGATTTGAGCTGGAGTCTGCTATATTCCTTCATGCATTTCTCGCCAAAGCGCAATTCTAAGGCACTGACGAGCGTTTCAAAATCCAGCGGTTCATTTGCAGGCAAAGTCTGTAGGACGTCGGCAGCATCAGCTCGTAGAGAAGCAGCTAACTGGCAAGCCTTTGTCTGGGAATCCCATCCATTGGCGTCCGCTACGATCCCAAATTGTGTCTTAAAAACTGGCCAGGAGGATTTTCCGTCATAGGTTGAGAGTTTAATAGAGGTCCGAGGAAGCATAGCTTGATACTTGACATCTTCGGGAAAGTTTTCGGCAGTTATCTTTTGTTTCTTCACATTTTCCAACTCCTTTTCTACACTCTCAATCCTTTCTTCGACGGTCTTGGCGATCTTTTGAACTTTTTCTTCTACTCTTTCTTCAACGGTCTCGGCGATCTTTTGAATTTCTTCTACTTTTCCTTCTATTTGTTGAAATCTTCCTTCAACTTTGTTTTCCACGCCGTCAATTCTGTCATTTAAAGATGTTATTTTATCCTCTATTAAGTCTTTCAACTCTCCAAGGTTGGTTGACATATCCTTCTTCATTTCATTTTTTAAGTCGCCAAGGTTGGCAGTCATTTTCTCATCCATCGCTGACATATCCTTTTTCATTTCTTCTTTCATCTCGCCAAGGTTGGTTGACATCTCAGCCTGATTCGCAGCTAATTTCTCCAATAATTGTTTCAGTTCAGCCTCCATTGCTCTGGTGATCGGCATTCAATCCCACTTCTGACACCAAATGTTGTGAGCTCGGGGTTCGAAAGGACTGATGCCAATATATAAGAACAATAAAAAGGCTTTATTCACTATAAACAGTGCAATACGATCACAAATATCTTCTGAAAATTACAAGATATTCAGTAATCTTCAAATCCAATAAAAGCGCAGCAAAATTTCACACAGAAACAATGCGTTCAATACGACGTATCAACGACAAAATCGATCCGAGTAACATAGTTCTCAATGCAAAGCCTCTCGTATGAATTCAATCGCAGTTGACAGACAACTAACTCAACTGAACTGATGGAGGTCCTTATATAGGTTTCAGAGATTTTTCCAGATTATTCCAGAGCTTTCAGATGCTAGAAATTACCAGAAAGTGCTTTAACTTTCGATAGAGAACCAAAGCGAGAAAGGATCCCAATGTACAGGTATAAGGGGGGTGGTTGCACAAAAAGTCGCCAAATCCGTCGCCAACTTGGCGACATTTGGCGATATATCGCCAAATTTGGCGACAAAAATAAGTCGCCAAAACCATCGCCAACTTGGCGATAAACCCATTCCTTGGCGATTTTACCATAGACTTCCATTATAAAGATCAGGGTGCAAGGTTGTTTTCCTTGCAAACCATCTGAGGCCTTTAGCATTGAGTTACATGATGCTCAATAGGAATTACATTAATAATACTGCAATTTTCACAATAATAAAGTAAAATAAATTTAAACAAATGGAATATTTACAGATATATACAAAATTCATAACAATATATATATGGAGATATATATATATATATATATGTATAAATCAACATTTGAACAGAGGGTGGTTTTGGGGTCTGGGGGTCATGATCGGTGAAAATATATAAAAATTTTCCGGAATTGCTTTCCTCCGAACGGCTGCAATAGGTAGCTTTATACTTTTTTGTATTGAAAGCTACCTAATAATGCTTTACTCGCTTCATATTGGATCAAGTTAAGCACAATATTGAGTTGAACAAAATACATACTGTATTGTAATACTTTTCTTAATAAATACCCAGTAAAAATACAATGCATGCAACTCACGTTTGTTGTTTATGTTCTTCATAGAATCAGTCCCCTTTCCTCACCATCCTACTGCATTCCTAGACACTCATTCGCCCTTCCTTCCCTACAGTCAGTTCAGTAGATTAGCAAGTCATTGTCCTTAGTTTGTTGTTTACATGTGATGTTCTGTAGTTTATCGGTGAAAGCGATTAGTGACTTGACACAACCTCTCTTTTGTATTTGTGTTTTCTAAACCTTGTAAAATTTATTGTAAACAAGTGTGATAAAGTGCACTTATATTGATTGCTACCTGTTTAAAATGCAGTGCTAAACATCCCATACATCAGTATTGCTAGTTTCTGTCATGTCTGTGGGAAAGGAGCAGAGGGATTTCTATTATCTGACTATTCTCTCAATTGCCACGGGGACAGCCCTGAGAGCGACGGATAATGGAGACTCTACTGTATATAGTTTTCCTCATCTGAAAATATATTCTAGACTTACTGACCAGCAAGTGTCAAATCCCAAACTGAACTCGAAGCAATTAAAGCGAACCCAACTTTTAAAACTGTTTTTTAATTCCAAAATTAAAAACATAAAAGTTCACCTTTTCTAAAATATATACACAAATTAAAAACATCTTTTACTTAAGCAAGGTGTCAATTACATGTAAAATAATATTTCCAAACTTGACATGTTTTGGTTTCAAAGTATAAAACCATAATCATAAGCAAACAAACATCGTTAAAAACCAAACCTGAATGACACTGGACGATACAATGTATACAAAATATAACACAACAAACATGCCATCTATAGTCAAATACAAAAAGTAAAAGAACAGAAAACAGTAAACCTCAAATCAAGCTTGTATACTCAAGTGCCTCCCTCTATTCAAATTAGCCCCACAATATTTATTTAATAGCTCTAACCATAAAGGTGGAATAACAAAAGAGAAAGTATCATTACAGATTAAGCCTTTCCACAAATAAATTTCGATAGACTCTCTTATAAGGGACTTGCGGTAATAATTCGAAATAAAAATCAATTTAATATCTTCAAATAAAATTTTAATCCCCCCTCCAAATATAACCTAGACAAAGCTGTCTTCATGCGACCAAATTTAATGTCAGATTCATGTTCCTTCTTTCTTATACTTAATTTTCTGCCTGTCATACCAACATAATAACTAATATCTCTTCCTTCATTAACATACGGAATCTCATATTGTATTTGACTATAGATGGCATGTTTGTTGTGTTATATTTTGTATATATTGTATCGTCCAGTGTCATTCGGGTTTGGTTTTTAATTATGTTGGTTTGCTTATGATTATGGTTTTATACTTTGAAACCGAAACATGTCAAGTTTGGAAATTTTATTTTACATGTAATTGACACCTTGCTTAAGTAAAAGATGTTTTTAATGTGTGTATATGTGAACCCAACTTGCAACAAAATAAATTAGTGTCAACACAAACCGATGCAGGACTCTAGTTATGATTTCTCGTAGTTTGAATGGAATGATATAGTTCCAATTTTTGTCCTCATAATAATGTGAGTAAATCTTTCAATGTGGGTGAAAGTAACTCTTAATAATGGAAATTATAACAGGTGAGATGATCGCTACATTCACTAATGCTCCAATATTTCATTTACATGGAAGTTTTATGAGTTTTAGTTATATCAAAATGTTTTATTTGATATTCTTTTTTTTTTTTTTTTTTTTTTTTTGCACCCATCATGTTTTAAGACTTTTTGATCTAGTTATTATCATAAGAGACGGTAGTCTCTTGAGTGACGCAGCGAAAATCCGAAAACCGTAAGCCCAAAACCGAAGATTCCGTCACTCTCATATATACAGCTAGCAGGACATCAAAGGAAAATCGAAACGCTGACATTTAATATCTCAGTAAATATGAGGCATACCGTTTCGATTTTTTCACATTAGTCTTATATCTATGGCCTAACTCTATCCTGAAATTTATAGATTTCTACATGCAGTAGATTTTGAGATCTGGAAACCAATTTTTAAGCAAAAATGGAAGATGTAATGGTGTAATGGGCACAGAGTTGTTATCTCGAAAATGGATCGAACGATTTTTTTAAAATTAATATATTATATTAATCAGTTTTAGATGAAGCGTTTAAGATATTGCGCTAACGTAGGAAAACTCTTGTTTTCAATATAATCCACTTTTAAAATCGGACTATTTTCTTATGCTTTTTCTGGTAGACTAACATTACAGATCTTCAGCCTTTTCACTGCTTTTTATTACTGCGCAATAAGGAAGCTCTTGCCTATTACGGTTACAGTTAAACGTTAAAGCATATCCATATCGCTGAAAAACTATTTAGATTCTTTTTTTTTTTTTAATACGAAAACAGTTTTTAATGCAATTTTTAATATGTAATATATATGTATTAAATTAAATTATTGTTTGTATATTTTTCTTTTTTGTTATAATAAAGAATTTCTTATATCAAAACCTTCATTAAGTCGAAAAATATTTAGATTCCTTGATTAAAATATTGAAATATTTTATAATTATATATATACAATTTAATTGTTATTTATATATTTAATTTGTCATTTTTTAAAGGAAAAAAAGATTCAGATTTTTTTTTTTATCAGTTAATTTGAAACAGCCTCTAATCAACAAATCAATCATCTGTTTGTTTTCAACGAGTCTCGAATGTTGTTTTTGTAAGAATAACACTCATATGGTTTGGATCATTCGAGACGACAGCCCTGCCGCTATAGGTCTCATAGCCCCCCCCCCCCCCTTCAAAGTTCAAACACTCATATGAGGTATTTTATTATTTATTTATTTATTGTTTGTTTACTTATTTTGATTAGATTGTTCTTTTAGAAATTGTTTTTTGATTTAGTGGCGTAAATGGTGAGATAATTGTCAATAGTATTACCTGTTTTATCGTTAAAAATAATCAGTGAATCTTTTAAAGAAGTCTTTTAAAAATCTGATGACGATAGAAGATTGGTTTTTTACTTGTTAGCTATATTTTCCAACTCTCCAAATCAAACTTTCCCATCATTCACCTCACACAAATTTAATAACTAAAACTTTTTATTTCAGTGTGATTGAAATACGTTTAATTGTGATGAAACTTTGGTATATTATATAGGGAATTTATATAACGTAAGTTTTCCCTTTTATGTATATAAAATTAGATACGATGTTTTCATTATGAAATACAATGTTTCTAATTTATGTTATGGCTTACTTTAACATTTTTTTTATTGACTAAGCCTATCATTAATATAGGGGAGACCGGTACACAGTGAACCTATGGACACAGTGGACCACCCCCTAATATTTTATTTATTTAAATTTTTTTTAAGCTTCTCTTCTATCCTAATAGACAACAGCACTGCAATGATTATTTATAGCCTTCAGAAAGTATGTTTAGCTCAGATTGAACTATTTTATCCTGCTTTGTTGTTTTGAGCTTCTAAAAGTAAAATTTTTCATCATCATATTTTTATTTTTTTAGTAATTTAAGGTTGTAGATAAATAAAATAAAACAGCTTTTTTGAAAAGCTAAGATACTTGTTTTTATTTTACTTTAAAGTTATTATGTTTAAAAGAAAGCTATAAACAATATTAATATGATTATTTATTGAACTTCAACATGGGGTACAGTGGACCACCCACTCCTGGGGCACAGTGGTCCACAATCCACTCTGCTCCTCTAATGCAGAAATGTTCAAAATATGTAATAATTGTTTTCTATAAAGAAAGATTGTTTTAAAGTAGAATTAACTGTAAAATAAAGTAAACAAATAAAAATAACAATTTTTTTAACATAGTAAGAAATATTTTGTTTTGTATTTACTGCCTTTGATAAATATAACTGTAGTCTAATTGTTGATGATTCTATTCAAGTAAGATTCATGAGATGCAAATTGAATGGAAATCAGTTTATTTCTCCCGAAACTGTAGATGAATCTGCTGTTGATGTCAATGATTTCATAATGTTGCTCGCAGACCCAAAATTATTTCTTGAAAATTCCAGGCTCAATCTTACTGATAAGTATTTTGGAATTTCATTTGCAAATTTTATTGTGAGCTGATTTTTTTTGCACTTAAGTAATAACTTCAACTAAATTGCAATTGTTCCTGTATTAATCTGTTATTATTTTCAAAATATAATTAATTTTTCGTTTTTGTTTCAAAATTTATATTACTATGTTATTTTGCGAATGAAGAGGCAACAAAAAAGAATTAGATTAATGAAAAATAGATTTATATTATATTTTAGATAATACCTAATAGTGGTCCACTGTACCCTGGTGGGTGGACCAGTGTATATATATATATATTTTTAATGTATTGAAAACTATGTTGTGAGAAAATTATGATGGATGTAAGAAGGTTTAAGGAATATTCAAAAATATTTTCATACAGATTGGTCAGTCTGTTAAAGAGAAAAAAAAATTTAACTGAAAAAGTGGTCCACTGTGTACCGGTCTCCCCTACCCGATTACATGAGATTTTGTTATTTGTATTGATATGTTTGTGTTTACGTATTTTATCAAGATTATATTTCAGCTATTTTTAAGTAAGTTTTTTAAGATACTATATAGCAATGTTAAAACGTTGGTTATACTTTATTAGCTTATGTTAAAGATTGGTCAGAAAAAAAAGGTTGGCGAGATTAAAAAATTTTGTCGATCAGCTAGTGCTCGACTAACATAACAACAGGGCTGCTGGGATGGAATTTAATTTTTTAAAAGGACACATTTTGAACCGGTTTGTTTACAGTCCCATTTTATTAGTAGAATTTTGTGATAATTTCCCGAATGACTGGCGAATTTTGCATTTTTTGTAAAAAAAAAAAAATCTTTAGATGTAATTTTAAACAAAATCTCTTTTCATTTCTTTAATTTGCAAATATTTCAAGTTTTCTTATTTAAAATACTGTGATTAAATGTCCAATGTAAGATTTCCCTTAGTTGAAAATTGTTATGACAGAATTTACACAACTGCAAAAATAATTGATTACTACAACAATGCATTTTCAGGGTTTTTTTCCAATAAAATTAGCTATACAACAGAGGAAAGTTAACTCCATACTATATTTACATTGCAGTAATTTGGAGAGTTGCAAAATATAGCTAACAAGTAAAACACAAATCTTCTTTAGTCTGCGGGTTTTAAAATACTTCCTAAATATTCACTCGACACGATGCAATTTCCTTACCTTGTATCATTTTTATCGATAAAACAGGTAATTGACAATCATCTCACCATTTAAGTAACAATCTAAAGTCAATTTCTAAAAGGACAAGAAAATCAAATCAAAATAAGTAAACAAACAATAAATAAATAATAAAATACCTAATATGAGTCTTATTCTTGTAAACAAGAATTTGCATTGCAATCACCGCTCATGAATACATGACACAAGCGATAGGTTAATTTATTGTTAATTGATAGTAGAGGTGCCCAATCTTTTTAGGCGAAGGGCCACTTAAAAAATTGTTGGGTTGTCGAGGACCACCATCAGTAGCACATAGAGAATTTTGTTTCGAGGAGATGTTGGGTAGGGGGGGGGGGGATAATTAGCATTATCCATACATACAGCACTGTTCGGTTGCAAATTTGGAAGAATGCACCCACTAGATGGATTTGTGATTTTTATGCGGCTACTTGACAAAATTGTGATTTTTATGTGCCCGTTCTAAAAAATTCATGATTTTTATATATAGGTTCAACTTTTATGTATAGGTTTCAACTTTTTTCTCAGTGACCACTGGCCAGTACATGGATTTTTTTACTCCTGTTTTTCAGCAATGACCAATAACAAATTTACAAATACTTGATAAAAAATTTAAGAAATTTGTCAAACGATTGTGGAATAAACGGCGAAATTTGTCAAATAGTGTTGGGAAAGAAATTGCGACATTCGTCAAATGGTCTCGGGAAAGAAATCAGGCATTGCAGGAAAAAAATTAATTATGTCTAACTGTCGTGAAAAAATTAGAGAAATTCGTCAAATACGTTCGGGGGGAAAAAAATCACAAAATTCATCAAATGATCTTGGGAGAAAAATAGTGAAATTTGTCTAACAATCGCGGAACAGAATTGCAAAATTCGTCGAATAGCAGTGGAAAAAAAGTGCACAATTTGTTCGTTCATGGAAAAAGTCGTGAAATTCATTAATCGATAGTCGATAAATCACGAAATTCATCAATCGATAGCAGAAAAATCACAAAATTCATTGATAGTGGAAAAATCACAAAATTCATCAACTGGTTTCAGGGAAAATTTTTTTCGAATATCGTCGAATGGCTTCGAGAAGAAAAAAAGTCACAATCCGTCAAATAATTTCGGGGAAAAAATCGTGAAATTCGCCAAATGGTTTCGAAATTTGTCGAGCGACAGCGGGTAAAAAATCTTTTTCCATTCAATCATCGCAATTGGGACTATTAAGTTTGACCAGTGGTGGCAGTAAAGTCAGTCACCAAATTTTCAGTATTAACTCGCCGATTGGCAAATGGCAATTTTGTCCTATATTTTTACATGCCTGATCGAGGAAATTCAAGATTTTTACACACCCGATTGATGACTTTCTTGATTTTTATGGATCCGTTTGACGAAATTTATGATTTTTATATGCCCGATAAACAAAATTCATGATTTTTATGCATGCGTTCAACAAAATTTACGATTTTCCTTCTCCCGATCCACAAAATTCATGTTTTTACTGTGCCTGATTGACAAAATTCGTGATTTTCAACTGATATGCTTTCCGTCGGCCATTTAATGAAATTCACAATTTTTCTTCTCTAGACAATGGCAAAATTTTCATTTTTTTTTTTTTTTTACCGTTTGTTGAAATTTACAATTTTTTCACAAACATTTGATGGAATTCTTGATTTTTCCACGCCCAATATACGAAATTTGCGATTTTCCATGTCTATCGACAAAATTCATAATTTTGCAGAACCGATAGACAAAATTCATAATGTTTTCCCACAATCTATGGACAATTTGCAAATTTTTTCCGCGACTGTTCGTTGAAATTCACGATCTTTTCATGCCATTCGATGAAATTCGTTGCTCGATCCATGAAATTTGCGATTTTAAGTGCCTTATCGACAAAATTTGCAGGTTTTTTCAACTGATTTACAAAATTCAAGATTTTGAGTGATTGACGAAATTTACAACTCCAGAATTACCGATTTTGGCATCTCTGGTTTCTGTTGACCGATTATTGAAATTTGCATTTTTTTTTCTAGCGACAAAATGGCGAAATTTGTGATTTTTCCATGCCCATTCGACAAAATTTGCATCCAGTCGATGCAATTCATAATTTTATGCACCTGATCGATGAAATTCATATTTTCCTACGATCTATGGACAAAATTTGCACATTTTTCTCACGAATTATTAAGGAAATTCGAAATTTTTGGACAGGTTGGCATGTATGGTCTCTGCGGGCCACCAGTTACCCATCACGGGCCACAGGTTGTGCATTCCTAATCGTGATGCAGTTTAGCTCATTCCACTCGACCTCGATAGAACTTACTGATTTTAGTTTCACCACCAGGGGCAGTTATGTTCATATAGAACAGAGTGCGCCCCTGGCAGTGGAAGGGGAAATTAATGGATTTTGGAACTAACTCGAGTTCTATGGGTCCCATCACAACATGGTTTGATTCATTCAATTTGACATTGACAGGATATATCAATTTTAGTTTCAAGTTTGACCACCAGGGGGTGCATTCCTATCTCAGGTTCTATGGCCCCGATCATGACAAGGTATGGCTCACTCAACTCGAAATCGACAGCCTCAACAATTTCAGCTGTTTGTACAGAACAGAGTGCGCCCCCTGGTGGTGGAACATGGAACTAACAGATTTTGCAGCTAACTTGAGTTCTATGGGTCCCATCACAATGCAGTTTGATTCATTTGACTCGACATCGACAGGATATATCGATTTTAGTTCCAAGTTTCACCACTAGGGGACACTATCCTATCTCGTGTTCTATGGGCCCGATTACGATGAGGTATGGCTCATTCGACTCGAAATCGACAGCCTGATAGTGTTGAATTCAGACACTTTTCTCCGGGAGGGATTTCTGTGGCTCCGGGGGGGACATTATAGAGTTCCGGGGGGGAAATTCCACTTTTTGACTATTGAAAGTATAAAATCTCAAATCCTCCGGGGGGGACATTCCCCCCCGGGCCACCAGTGCCATCGCTAAGACTTTTTATTGAGGGGGGAGAGGACCTTAAATTGCCAAGTCAAATTTCAGTATTTGCCAACTCATTGAAAAGGAAAAATAAATAGTTCTCGCCAATTCAACAAGTTTGCCAACTAGTTTTACAATTTACCAAAATACCACAAGTTAGAAAATGTAATATAGTTCTTATTTGTAAAAAGTTTAATAATATTCCCAATTAGATCTGTAACTTTTGTCAAGTCTATTAAAAATAGAGAGTATATTATAGTTTTTATTAAAGTTTTATACAAATTTGCCAAATAAAAGTTTGTACATTTGCCAAGTGTAATAGCATTCACATATGTTTGGGGGGGGAGGCTCCCCCCCCGTCCCCCCCCTTACCGAGGCCCCTGCGGGCCACCCCCTGGATTCAACACTGATGAAAGATTTCAGCTATGTTTGTATAGAACAGAGTGCGCCCCCTGGTGGTGGAAGATGGAACTAACGGATTTTGCAGCTAACTCGAGTTCTATGGGTCCCATCACAATGCAGTTTGATTCATTCAATTTGACATTGACAGGATATATCAATTTTAGTTTCAAGTTTGACCACCAGGAGGTGCATTCCTATCTCAGGTTCTATGGCCCCGATCATGACAACCCAACAAACACAAGATCTGTGGCCACCTTCTGTGAACATTAAGGCCAAAGAGACTTGGGGCCATTTGTACCCAGCCACCGTTGTATTTTAAATGACACACCACAACATCCGCTGACCACTGTTTCATTGATAACGGGCGAGCGAAAGTAAAAGTAATTGATTATCAGTGTCCAGCAGCCATTGAAGATGTGTTTCTGGCAAGGGTATAAAAGCCTGGCATCAAATAAAAAGAAAAGGGCTAATGCCATGTATTTGATACATTAGTTATAAGATATAAAATATTTTTTCCTTCACTCTTTTCAACATAATTTTCGATATTTAAAATCTGTCATTAGATGAAAGTTTTAAATGTGATGCAAGATAATTTTTTTTTCTAACTTTTACGGATTTTTTATAAATTACAAGTAAAAGCGTCTTGAGTCTAAAATATGTATATGTACATAAATAATTTTTATAAGCACATTACAGTGAAATTGAATATATGTTAATTTCAATTCATATATTTTTTTAATTGCAAAGATAAATAGATACAAAAATTAATAACAAACATATTACTACTTTTGCTACTTTTGTATACACCCCAATTACAGCTCCGTTTTCCTGTATTATAATATTTTAAATTTGTTTTTAACATGAAATGCGATTTCGAAAAAGAACTTCCATGTAATGGTGATCAAATAATAATTGTTAAAAGAAAATAAATACAACAGAAAAAAAATGGGTGTTTTTGTGAGAACTGAAAACTGTATCAAGTTGTTTAAAAAATCACACAGTATATCTTAATTTTCCATATGCCCTTTTAAACGATACGAAATTAATTGGAATAAACTGCACTGTTTAAGCATACTTACTATATAGATATGTAATAAAATTTTTAATGATAAATGTCAATTTATTGATATATTTATTTTCAGTTTCAACAGAATAATATTCACCCATAAAGAACAAGTGAAAAGTATATGCTACCTTTGTATACACCCCCAATTACAGCTCCGTTTTCCCGTATTATAATATTTTAAATTTGTTTCTAACATGAAATACGATTGCGAAAAAGTACTTTCCATGTAATGGTGATCAAATAATAATTGTTAAAAGAAAATAAATACAAAAGAAAAAAATGGATGTTTTTTGTGAAAACTGAAAATTGTATCAAGTTGTTTAAAAAATCACACAGTATATCTTAATTTTTCTTTAAAAAAAATATTTTTTTTTTCAAGTGACTTAAAAAAAAAAAAAAAAAAGAATATCTATTATATCATATCGAATCATATATTCTGAAGAATATATGATTTAATAAAAAAAGTTATTTTTATTTATTGTACAAGGCATTGGCTCATAAAAGCCCCCTCCCCCCCCCACCCCCTTCCCGAAACAAATTGTTTCAGTCACAAGTAAGCAAGTTAGACCAGCAAGCGGCTCAAGGTCAAGCCGATTTCAGGGTTACGATAAGAGAGAGGGAGACTTTTCCTGGAATTTCCTGCCTCTTTTTTGCTCTGTCATTCAGGTGTATGGTACGGAGTGTCATTTTGGGAAAGCAGATAGCAGTGAGCAGACGCTCCATTTCAATGTCGAATGTAGCATGAAAATATTCTGTCCATCTGTAAGTCTTATTTATGTTTATTCGTTACATGTTTATTAATTTCAATATAATCTGATTTTGCATCATTTAGAATGTTTATATTTTACGTTTTAATAATACACAAGAATGCTTTAAACATATTTTCATTTTCGGCAAAATAGTGTAAAATTCAATTCAGTAGTTTATTATTATTATTGCGTAAATTATTTTTAAGCATTATAAATATCTATCAATTTATTCTTTAAAATAGTTTGCCTAGCTTTAAATATAAGAAATATGGCTTTAAAAAGAAAATGATTTTGTTTTCTCCTTCTGGATGAAGAAATTTACCAGTTTATACTCAAGAAAAATTCAGGAACAGTAACAATGGAATAGAGTTTCTTACATTTTTTTAGTTGTTAAAAGGCGTAAAATTAACAGTAAAATAAGTTTTATTAGACTGTTGACATGTTTCGGCTCCATCGGAGCCATTTTCAAAACAAATAAGAATATTCTACAATTGCACGTTCTTTGAAGTTATTATTTAAAACGCCATCATTTAATTTTTAACTTAAAAAATAGTGCAATTGTATAATATTCTTATTTGTGTTGATAATGTCTCCAATGAATCCGAAACATGTCAAGAGTCTAATAAAACTTATTTTACTCTTTATTTTATGCCTTTTAGCATTTAAAAAAGTATATTATTACACGGTGTTATAATTTATTATATTTTTAATGGAAAATAGTGTAATAAAATTTAAGAAAAATGTTGTTGACATTTAAAATTACTGAAAATAATTCTCAGGGATTTTGTAAAGTTTGAAATAATGTATTTTTTCTAAAGTTTGACTATTAAACTGTGAGAGAAAAATCTAAATGTTATGATGCAAATATATGTAATATGTTTCAGATTATATTGATTTAATAATACTTAAAAGAATAAACATAAAAAAAAAAAAAACATACATTAATTATCATTTGCCAAATATAAAATATATAACGGATCATGTATAATACACATAAAGAAAAGATTATTTAAGCAACAATTCAAATTTTATTCTGGAAAAAAGAATGCTTTTTAGAAGTTTATTTAAACAATAAAGTGTTTTTGCGTGAAAAAAAAGTACTAAGAATTATTTAGGTACAAATTTCAAGAAAACTATAAGTTCAACTTACCTTAATTTTTTTTTTCAAAAATTTTCCAAAACAGAATACTTGACGTAGTGAATTAATTAGTTTATTTCTTTTAATTATATACTTTTAAAATTTATATGAAATGCAATAATTTAAAAATAGCATATGATATAATTTTTTAAAATATATAATAGAAAAAATAAACAAATACTTAATTCACTATGTCAAACATTGTATTTTTAAAATTTTTGAAAAAAATCAAGGTAGGTGAATTTATAATTTTGTTGAAAAGTGTACTTAAATGATTATTAGTACTTTTTTCACGCAAAAACAATTTATCATTTGAATAAACTTCTAAAAAGTATTTTATTTTCTAAAATAAATTTTGATTTATGCCTAAATAACCTTTATTGGGTGACAATGGCTGGGTTTTGGCTAGCTTACATTTATAAAAGACATAAAAGGCATTTTTATGGGCAGTTTTGGGCTGGATTTAATTCTTGAAAACCACAAATGGCGTTGCTACGGCAAGTTTGTGGCTAGCTTTTATTCATTATGATTTTTAATGGCCTAGCTATGGCAAGTTTCCATTAATAATTGCCATTTAAAGTATAATTGTGGCCAGTTTTAGGCTATCTATCATTTATGATTAACCGTTAGTGGCCTAATTATGGGGATCTTATTGTATTTCTGGCCAATTCTGTTGCGGCCTCATTGTGGCCAGCGTGACAGTTTTTTTAAGTTGCCATTACGGCCAATGATAGCGGCCCTCCATCTGACAGTTTGGGCCAAAGCTAACGTAGCCATCAGTGGCCCGAAAGATCTGTGTTCGTTGGGAAGGTATGGCTCACTCAACTCGAAATCGACAGCCTCAACAATTTCAGCTGTTTGTATAGAACAGAGTGCGCCCCCTGGTGGTGGAACATGGAACTAACAGATTTTGCAGCTAACTTGAGTTCTATGGGTCCCATCACAATGCAGTTTGATTCATTTGACTCGACATCGACAGGATATATCGATTTTAGTTCCAAGTTTCACCACTAGGGGACGCTATCCTATCTCGTGTTCTATGGGCCCGATTATGATGAGGTATGGCTCATTCGACTCGAAATCGACAGCCTGAAAGATTTCAGCTATGTTTGTATAGAACAGAGTGCGCCCCCTGGTGGTGGAAGATGGAACTAACGGATTTTGCAGCTAACTCGAGTTCTATGGGTCCAATCACAATGCAGTTTGATTTATTCAACTGGACATCGACAGGATATATAGATTTTAGTTACAAGTTTCACCACCAGGGGGCGCTTTCCTATCTTGTGTTCTATGGGCCTGATCACGACGAGGTATGGCTCATTCGACTCGAAATTGACAGCCTCAAAGATTTCAACTATGTTTGCATGGAACAGAGTCCGCCCCCTGGTGGTGGAAGATGGAACTAACGGATTTTGCAGCTATCTCAAGTCCTATGGGTCCCATCACAATGCAGTTTGATTCATTCGACTCGACATTGACAGGATATATTGATTTTAGTTCCAAGTTTCACCACCAGGGGCACTTCCCTATCGGGTTCTGTGGGACCGATCACGACGATGTATGGCTCATTTGACTCGGAATCGACAGCCTGAAAATTTTCAGCTATGTTTGTATAGAAAAGATTGCGCCCTTTGGCGGAGGAAGATGGAACAAACGGGTTTTGCCATGCATTTTCATCCTTCTAATTGTGTTACTCTCTCGCTGTATAATTTAAAAGCTGAGTCTTGGATTCCTCTCCCTGGGCCACCACCCTCATATTTTATTGGGGTCCAAGGGGTCTTTTTTAGCATTTCTTTAAAATTTTATTCTAATGATTAATTTATACCCTATACTTAATTTCGACTAATTGACATTTTCATCAATAACCTTAAAAAAGTAATGATATCAGTACAAAAACCCTTAACGGGTTAAAAGTGTTGACGCAGCACTTTCTTTTGGCTCTATGAATTTTAAATATGGGTCTTAAAAGCAATGATATCAAATTTAAGTGACGCTATGTTAATAATTTTTTTTTTAAATCATAATTTTCTTTTTAGTTTTATTTATGTTCACAGGTGCAATTATTATCTTAATATGAAAAAATATATAAAATTTATTCGCTGATGCTTTTTCATTCACATCTCTCATGAATTCAAAATATGGGTTTTAAAAGAAATGATATCAAAATTTGAGTTACACCTTGACGTTAATTTAATAGGACTCTTCTAAAATTCAATTTAAATTATTTTTGGTTTGTCTTCTAAAGTATATTTACACATACAAACAATACTTTTAATTTTTCAATACACTTTTAAATATATTACTTTCACTGAGCCTATATTATGTATTGAAATGTATTTATTTCAATAAATTGATTTATCTTCTGTGCCACGCTATCCAAAATCATAAGTAAAATTTATGTAAATGATTATTTTGCGTCATAGTATCCAAACAAAGGGAAATGTATGCAAGTGGATAATATGACGCAAAATAATCATTTACATAAATTTTACTTATGATTTTGGATAGCGTGGCACAGAAGATAAATCAATTTATTGAAATAAATACATTTCAATACATAATATAGGCTCAGTGAAAGTAATATATTTAAAAGTGTATTGAAAAATTAAAAGTATTGTTTGTATGTGTAAATATACTTTAGAAGACAAACCAAAAATAATTTAAATTGAATTTTAAAAGAGTCCTATTAAATTAACGTCAAGGTGTCACTCAAATTTTGATATCATTTCTTTTAAAACCCATATTTTGAATTCATGAGAGATGTGAATGAAAAAGCATCAGCGAATAAATTTTATATATTTTTTCATATTAAGATAATAATTGCACCTGTGAACATAAATAAAACTAAAAAGAAAATTATGATTTAAAAAAAAATTATTAACATAGCGTCACTTAAATTTGATATCATTGCTTTTAAGACCCATATTTAAAATTCATAGAGCCAAAAGAAAGTGCTGCGTCAACACTTTTAACCCGTTAAGGGTTTTTGTACTGATTGTTCATACAATTAAAAGGTTTGATGTGAGGAGATAGCTCTAGTTTTTAGATGTTATGAGTTAAGAATAAGATGTTATTGTAGTTATGTTATTTTAGGTGTTACTGTACATATAGAAAAAAATAGAATCAGGTATCTTTTGCTGCTTGTTCATGTATTATTTAAAAGGCAGGGAGATTACAAATTAAAGTACTTTTATTTTCAAACTTTCTTGTTTTTTTGAAATTTGAAAAACTTGAGTTGTATCCTTTAACAGCAAACCCTTCAAACAAGAGCATTCGGATTTCCAAGATGCAATAACAAATGCATGATTACAAATGAATATTTTTATTATTTGTATCAAGTCATATAATTATATTTACAGACATTCTGATAGCAGATCCTGACACTGACAAAAATTTATTTTTTGTACTTATGATGAAACAAATAAGTAAAAATCACAGAATGCAAAAAAAAGTTGTGTAATATAAGATTCATTAACAAACAGCATAAATGAGGTGAAGTGAGTTATTAAATGTAAAAGATCAACATACAGAAAGCTAAAATCATGTGATCATAAATAAATAAATAAATAAGCAGCTTTTAAAAGAATATCACAGTGTATTAAAATAAATAAATAAATCTTGCAGCATGGTATGAAACATCACATTATATATTAATTTATTCCTAATTTATATAATCTTTACATTAATAATTTAATAACATTAATTCAATGATTTTTCAGTAGCGTTTGATTACATATAGACAGAAGTACCACATTTATTCTTCTTTTCATAGCTATCACAAGAACTTTAAACTGTTTTTTAAAAACTATTTCTTTTCAGGCATCATGTCCAGACGTTTCTCACAAGATTCTATTTTTGTGAAAATTATGAATGTTTTTTGGTACTTCTCCATTATCTCGTCGACCATTTTTCATAACAAAAAATTATCGCCAAATAAACAAATGGAAGAATGTTGCCATTGGATTCTCAAACAAAAGAATAAATAAATAAATACAAGAAATTTGCCCAAAATGCCCTCACTTAGTAAGCTTAAACAATAAAATTTACAATATATTAATGAAAACAGAGCAAAAAATCTTGCAAAAATCCATTTATTTATATTATTTTTCTTAATTACATCCCTCTCGGTTAGTGAATAAACGTTTGTGACGCCAGTTGAAACTGATCTATTGCACATAACTATACATCGCAACATTTTTTCAATGCTTTTTCTCTTTTTAATATCATGACACCACTGTTTAAGGACACAATTGTTATTTTAATTAACGAAACAACTAATACATCATTAAAACATAATGAAAAATACAGGTAAATGTCGAATTAAAAACTACTTGATGACATAGCAAACATGTGTAACGCTTCTGATGTCAAGTGAATGTGACACCACGGTCATGCATTTTTTGCCTTAAATCATATAGTTTGGCGGTAATTTTTTTATATGAAAAATGGTCGACGGGATAATGGAGAAGTACCATTTTTTTTATATTTGTGAAAAATCTAATCATGATTTAGTGAATTTGAAATTAATGTTATATTCAAGTTCCTGTTTAAATAGAATTTTAACAAGGTTCTGTTTATGTATATAGATTTTAACAAATATACATAAATGCATTAAATTTAGATTTATATGTATACATATTTACTTTATAAAGCTAGATCAGCCATTCTCAAACTTTATTGTTATGCAAACCACTTTAAAGCTTAACAATTTCTCGTGATACAGCTAATGTGTAGGTGTATATGTATATTAGCCTAATATGACTTTGTATAATCTATCCTACAAAAAAGGCATTCATAAAAGTTTTCCTTTTATACACAAAATCAGTAAATACAATCAGTAAATACATAAGCATGAAAAGAATACATATACATGAAAACAGCACTAGACAAAATGTAAATAATTCATATTAATAACAATGCAGTCTAATGATAAAACACTATCTTCTTTAACTATGCAGGGAAAAATACCTTTTTAAATATATTTTTAATTATACAATATTCTAATATTTGATGATGCAGCCGAATACTGAATATACAGTGCATCCAGTGCCTCAATTGATTAAAAAAAACAAGCGCCAATATTTAAATAACTGGAACATGCAACAGTATCGGGGTAGCAATACACACAGACCTACTCAATATAATGTGACCAAAAGTGTGAGCTATAAGGCTTCTACAATGCCCCTTGTAAAAAAAAAAAAAAAAAAAAAAAAATTCAAAAATCATAGTAAAATTAGCATTGCAGTTTTCTATGGGGGAGGAAGATATATCTTATTTTTTTCTGCAATATAAGAATCTAGACACCCATGCTGCCTAAATAATAAAAATTAAATTAAAAAAAAAAAAAAAACATGAAAAGATTGATAGTTTTAAAGCAGAGATCTTAAAAAATATATTTTTATTGTTACCTCATGGTGAGAAATTGATATATTTTCCTCATTATTCCCACCTAAGAAAACAGTTAATAATAGTATTATTAATTGCTTGCCTTAGCTTTTAGTCTTGTTACAGTTTGCTTAAAATAACTCTTTTCAAATATATTTTTCATGTTACCTGAAATGTAGAAATAAAGCTAATAAAAAACAAGAATGAAAAATCATGCATAGATTATGAAACACTTTCCAACACATCCATAAAACTGTAACGAAACTTCACCGCTAAATAAGGTAAAAGAAGATATGTAGTACACTGTTTAGAAGCATACCACATTTAAAATCCAGTTTTAGCAATTACCTTCCATAGTCAAAAGAGTAGTCGAATTTTTTTGTACAGCCCTGTATATGATCTATAGATTTGAATCAGGATTGTAATTTTCACCGGTCAAAACTAATATTAACCAGGACAGTAGTCAAAACTGTTTTTAACCGTCTAAAACTGGTCAAAATTGGTTTTAACCACTCAAAAATAGTCAAAACTCTTATTTAATAACTTTAGCTTCCATAAATTGCCTAAACTATATATTTTTGTGAATATTAAAGCATATATATTATACTAGCAAGCTTCGCCCGCTACGCTGGTCGGTTTCTCCAAACGAATTTTGAATCAAACGAAATATACTGGTGAATTGCATGCATCCAACAATGTACGTTTTCGGTCAGACAGCTACAGGAAAATATGAAAAGAGATCGCATATCAAATTATTGCCTTGGACTACTAAGTATTTGTCTGACTTTAATTATGATCCTCATATTGATTACTTCAGGAATGAGGCTGTTGATCTCGGATCTCAGTTACCCTGTACCTCGTGCCGTGACTTGAAGTGGCGGGATGAGACTCCCTGGATATGTTGCAGTGGCGGTAGTAAAGAAGATATAGTAATGGATGCATTTTTAGAAATTTTAACTTGTAATGTTAGAAATATTGATGAGTTGGCGCTAAAGGCATCACTAAATTATAGAAAATGTGCAATATCGAAACCATACAGACCCTCGAAACTTTACTTCAGCAAGCATATTTTATTTAAAAATTACAATTACATAAATATCCGTAAGAATAATAGGTACTTTTACATTACTGGGCGCCAGTAAAAACTCACCAAATCTTGTTTCAATTGGCATAATTTGAATTGGAACATTTTGCGTGACATTTTATTTGTATTGATATGTTTTTGTTTATGTATTTTATTATGATTATATTTTAGTTATTTTAAATAAGTTTTTTTAAGATATTATATCGCAATGTTAAAATAATGGCTAGTTGTTATTAGCTAACGTTAAAAGATTAGCAAAAAAAAAAAAAAAAGGATTGGCGAGATTAAAAAAATTTTGCCGATCACGGGCACCCAGCTAACATAAAAATACCGAATAATATTCAATTCCAAATTCCCGAAGCAAACAAAAAAGTTAAAACAAAGAGCCCGAAAACTGGCATTATTGAGATTTCATCTAATCAAAATATCAGGTGATTTTTTTCTTATCCAGTATCTTATAAATCGCCAAGTATTGTTTGATCTTTAACAATGACGAATGTATTTTAGAAAATATCACTTGACGATCAATGTAATAAATTTTAAGGTTTTGTCGCCAAAGGCAACGACAAATTCGAAAATGTGCATTATCTCACGAATTGTTGGAATTATAATATTTTTATTTGGTACCATTCGATTCAGCATGCAAAAATACTTTGAAATATGTTATCATTTGACAAATAAATATAAAACCCAATTTTTAATAAATTTCGTTATTGTTTGTTCCCATTTTAACCCCTTTAGGGATGGAATTTTAGGAAAACTTTCTTATTGCGCCTCTACATCCTAAGAAGTATTTTCCCCGCAATTTTCGTGTTTGTAGCTTCAGTAGTTTGGACTGGGCGTTGATGATCTCCCAAGTCAGGACATTCTTTTACATAATATAGAATTTTATATACAGATAATATTAACCATTATTATTACCTGGCAGGCTTTGCTCGCTACGCTGGTCGGTTTCTCCAAAAAAAAAAAAAAAACTTGAATCAAACGAAATGTATCGGATAATTTGATTGTGTGTTTTAAAGAAACATAAACTTTTACCTTCATGTCCTTCCGCATTGGTGTAAAACGATACGAAAGCCATTACGCTTTATATTTTCTAATATGTTACACGAAATTTAGGCTGTTAAAGACCAACTCGTTTATTTAATCATTTATAGTATGATTTTCTAAAGAACGATATAACGCTATGCAATATACTAAAACTATCCCTGTAAAATTAACAATGCAAGTTCCATAGAAATCCATTCAGCAGAATCTTTAAAAAAGGTCTAATGTTTCATAATTGGGTTCAACTGATTATAGAAATGCCCCCACCCTCTAATTCTTTAACTAAACAACATAGAACGATATGTTATGCACTAAAACTTCCCCTCAAAATTTAGGTAACTAACAGTGCAAGTTCCAACAAAATCCATTCAGCAGAATTCAAGATATAAGCGGCAAGATCGAAATTCCCTTTGCATTATACATATACAGTAGACAGTTAAATTTATCTTTCATAATTATCTTCACCTGTTGATAGAACTCTCAGGGATTTTGTAGAAAGTATATGCTGGTATACTGCGTCAACCTTCTGGAATTTTTAAGACGAAATTCTGCACACCGACCGTAGCTATAATATATACTCTCTAGTATATATCATCTGTCTATAGAGTATGTGTACTGTTTTTTTTTACGACTACACTCCTGACAACTTTCTCCCATAGCCCCATAATTAAACAATGTAGAAAATCAATTCCTGAAATATTATCACACTGCGAAACTCCCATCAAAATCCGTTCATTAGAACTTTAAAAAAGGTAATCTTTCATAATCGGGTTCACCTAATTTTATCTATAACTCCCTCCCGTGGCTCTATAAATAAGCAATGTAGAACAATGTGCTTTATTTTAAAACCTTTCTAAAACAAATTACCTAACTAACAGTGAAATCATATAAAAATCTGTTCGGTAGAACCTGAGTTTTAACCGATCGGAATGGAATAAGAATTTGCGTTTTATAAATATTATACATGATTATGATATGATTTTTGTAATCGGATTCGTTGTCAAGCTTTCGCTTCAGAAAACACAACGCAGACGAAAACTTTGCTCCAGAGAAGTACCAACCATCCCCACAAAATTGCCTAACTAACAGTGTAAATCCCACCAAAGTCCGTACAGCAGAACTCAAATTATAAACGGTCGGAATGAAATACGAATTTTCATTTTAAATACATAGTAGATATACCTTTCATAATTGCATTCACCTTTCCCAATGACTTTCCCATTAGCTCTATCACTAAGCAACATAGAATGATATGTTATAGGGTCATTAACCATACCTGAAAAATCACTTCCATTAAAATTTGTTCAGTAGAATTTTTTTTAAGTAATCTTTAATAATCGGGTTCACATAATTTTAGAACTTTCCTCTTTAGCTCTGTAACAAAGCAACGTAGAATATCTATATGCTAAAACCTTTGAAAAAACATTACCTGATTAAAATGTGAATATGAGGTTTATACTCATAGTAGATGATGATATGATTTTCTGTAACAGGATTCATCATGAAGATTTCGCTTCAAACATAAACGATGCTTTCAACATTGTGGCTAATACGCCAATTGGCGAAGTATTCGATTTCGGAAAATTAGCCCGAAATCCTATGAATAACTACCCAAAGAAAAAGAGAAACATGGCTGAAGACTGAAAACAAATAAAGAAGTAATACATAATACTAATCAGACCTTCGACACTTTATTTGGTACTTCTCTATTATCCCGTCGACCACTTTTCATAAAAAAACTATCGCCAAACTATAAGATTTAACGCCAAATATGCAATCCCATTCACTTGACGTCAGAAGTATTAAACTTGCTTGTTATGTCATGAAACGGTTTTTAATTCGACATTTACCTGTATTTTTCATTTTGTTTTTCTGATATTTTAGTTATTTCGTTAATTAAAATAAAAATTGCGTTCTTAAACGGCTGTGTCATGACAATAAAAGAGAAAATATATTGTAAAAATGTTGCGTTTCATAGTTAAGTGCTATAGATCAATTTCAACTGACGTCACAAACATTTATTCACCAGCCGAGAAGGATAATTAAGAAAAATAATGTAAATAAATAAATATCGAAGTTTTTTTTTCTATTTTTATTAATATATTGTAATTTTTTTGTGTTAAAACTTACTTGACACTTTGGTGAGGGGGGCTTTTCCGAATTCATTTAATTTAATTTATTTATTTTGATGTTCCAATGGCAACATTCTTCCATTTGTTTATTTAAAGTTCATGTTTGGCGATTTTTTTTTTTTTTTAATGAAAAGTGGTCGACGGTATAATTGAGATGTACCCTTTATTTTAGCAATCACATTTTATTTTAAATCGTGGCGTTTATAGAAATATTAATAATACACAATTACATAAATATCCGTAAGAATAATATTCAATTCCCAATTGCGCAGTTAATGTTTCTATCTGCAAAAATAAACAAAAAGATTTAATTTGAATTTCTTCCATTGCTATAGTAACGGACGTATTTTTAAAAATTATCACTTGTATTGTTAGAATTGTTAGATTTTGACGTCAAAGACTTCGCCAAATTAGAAAAATGTGCAATATCTCACGAACTGTTATACTTATGAGTATTTAATTGATACCATTCGATTCAGCATACAAAAATACATTAAAATATGTTATCATTTGTCACGTAACTATAATACCCGATTTTTAAGGAATTTTTTTAAAGTTTGTTCCCCTTTTTACCCCCCTTAGGGGTGGAGTTTTTTAAAATCCCGTCTTAGTGCGCCTCTACATACTGAGAAGTATTTTTCCTGCAAGTTTCGTCGTTGTAGGTTCAGTAGTTTTGGCTGTGCGTTGATCATCTAGCCAGAAAGGACTTTCTTTTATATATATAGATATATAATTAATAATTACTAAATATAGAAGAAATTTTTTACTCCTAATGTAATAATACTTCATACAGAAACATACATTTCAGAAATCTTATTCTTCCTAATGTCTAATGTGTAACTAATACATTATAATATTGGGTGGGCAGTAATGAAAAATATTGATTTTGAATTTGTAAATTTCATAACACATCCAATGAATGGTTGTGCTAACTCTTTCATCAGCAAAAGGATTATTTTCCAAATTTGACCTCACACAGAATAAACTATGAAATCCTCTTTAGCTTAATACAACAACACCTGTAATTATTTTTTTGAGTTCTAAATAAAAATTTTAAAATGTTTTTTCTGCTTTAAAATGTTTCTTTTTTCTTTTGTTAAGGAAACTAAATGTTTGTGATTTAGTTTCCTTAACTTTTTATATAAAATAGATACTATGTAATTAAATTATTATTAAAAATATTTCAATATGTATAATAGTGTCTTATAATTAAAAAAATTCTGTGCTGAAAATGAAAATTAAAGTATAATACTAAGTAAAATACTAACAAACACTGTCAAATGTGGTATTAAATATTGTTAAATGTTATTTTGACAAACCCATCCAAATATTGCACTAAATTTATCATTTAGCAAAATAGATTTTAATTTCTTTTACTAATCAAAATGACTTTTGACCACTGATGGTCAAAATATATTTTGACTAGGACGGTTAAAACCATACAAATCTGCTTTGAATAGATACTACATAGCATGATAAAATTTAGCTCAATTAGAAAATTCAAATCTAGCAATTTTTGCCAATCAATTTAAAATTTTTTGTATAACCCTGTCTATTCTTTAACCCGGGAGAACTCGCGCGTGAGATTTTCTCTCACCATCATACTTTTTTTTTCCAGCTGTTGCAATAAGACTCTTATTTAAACCCTTTTTTTTTCATTTTAAATTAAATTTTAGAAACTTTATTTTTATCATTTTACATCGTTTTGTGAATAAAGTATTAAGTTCTGGTGTGACAAGAAATCTAGCGAGTTCTCGTGGGTTAAACACTTTTGTACGCACTACATAATAAACTAAAATTTAATTCAGGTAAAAAACGCATAAGGGAACTTAAAACTTACTTCCAGCAATTAGAAACCATAAAAGACAACATATCTTGTTCTTTGCATAGCCCTGTATATGAATTTATTTATATTCCATAAACTTCTATAAGTCTACTAAATATAGTTCAGCAGGAAAAATGTGTGACACAATTAAAAATACTCTTAAGCAATTCACTCCCATAGTCAGTAATACTTACGATTATCTTTGTGTAGCCCTGTATAACACCAACAAAATTTATACACACCATATACTATACAAAAATGAAACACAAACGAAAGTTGAAAACGCACTTATCACACATAGACTGTAATTATCGCACTAAGACTGTAATCGAATTATTTTGTGTGTCCCTGTAAAAGAAGGATAAACACAATGTACACCATACTTTTCAGTGTGCAATTTATAATGCACCTCAGTAATGCATATAAATTTCATTATGGTTGAAATAGTGAAATATCATTAAATTCTGCTGCAAGCAATTTTTTCCTCACAGAACATTGTGTAACAGAATTCTTTTGTGTGACCTTGTAAATGAATAAGTCTTTGCACCCCATATTTTACAAAAAAAAGTATGTTTTAGTATGCTTCATAATTGTATAAGAATTTCATCATGTTTTAAATGGCGTAACATCATCAAAAGGCATTTTAAAAGATTTTTTCCCATTGACCGTAATGTAATGAAATATTTTTGACTGGCCCTGTTAATAAACTATATAAGTGCTACACACTTCATTTTCAATAGGGATCATGCTACAATAAATGTCAATAGCATACAAAGATTTCAAGGAAATCTGAGTATGTTTACCACAGTTAGAGCATGGACAGGTGGCCAGACAGACCAAAGTCATAAACACTTTTCAACTAGGTTGGGAAATGTTAAAAAAGGATTTGAAAAGGCACCAATAAAATTTGAAAAAGGATATGGCATGGCACCAATGGGAGCTGCATTGGGCAGCCCTAATCTATATGCATCTCGAAATTTAACGCATTTTATAGGGGGGGGGAGGGGGGGAATGTGAAATACCTAATTTAAAAATAAAAATATTTAAAGCAAAATACTATAATAGTTTTGAACAGTAGACCAATCTTTCTGAAACTTGCAAAATTTATGCCTGCAAATTACATTATCTATAAAAGTATTCATTTTCTAAAAAATAATTATGATTTTTCATATTTAAATTATGTTAGTTAATACATAGTTTTAATACATAGTTTAATACATAGTTAGTTAATAATAGTTTAAATTATGTTAGTTAATCATATTTCTTTTAAATTTTTAATAAAATTTTAACAAAAGCATAATTTATGCCCTACAAACAAGAAATACCAAAAGAGAAGCAAAAAAATATATATCTGTATCTTTATTGTATAAGATGCATCCCATTTTTAAGGCACATTTTAAGGGAGGAAAAGTGTGTCTTATACACCGGAAAATACAGTAATTTTGCACAATAATAATACAGTAATAATAGAAAAGCTTTTATTTCACATTTTATAAATGAAAACCTTCTGATTAACATGAATAGGAAAGAGAGTATTTAAAATTTTTTTGTGAATGTTGTTTACATGATCAGCTACTTATATTATTTGATTGTTGGTCAGATGGATCATATACAATATGTTTATCGGTTGTCTGTTGCAACTCCACTTCAGAATAAAGTTCTTGACTGGAAAACCTTGTATGAATACGAAAATGTCTATTTAAGGTAGATTTGCGATTAAAACTTTTACTGCATATTTTACACGTGAAAGGCTTCTCATTTGTATGTACACGGCAATGTCTAATTAAGCCACCTCTCATAGAAAAGCCTTTATTACAAATTTCACAAATGAAAGCCTTTTGATCAGTATGAATAGAAATTTTTTTCTTATGTTCATCTATATTATATGTTTGTTGGTCAAATGGGTCAGATACAACATATTTATCGATCCTTGTATGGATTTCAACATGTCTATTTAAGGTAGATTTGCGATTAAAACCTTTACTGCATATTTTACAGATGAAAGGCTTTTCTTTTGTATGGACACGCAGGTGATTGGTTAAGGCAGATCTCTCAGAAAAACCTTTACCACATATCTCACAAATGAAAGGCTTCTCATTGGTATGCATACGGCGATGTCTAATCAAACTTGCTCTCATAGAAAAGCCTTTATTACAAATTTCACAAGTGAAAGCCTTCTGCTCAGCATGAATAAGAAAGTGAGTATTTAAATTGCATTTTTGCGAAAATTCTTTATCACATATTTCACAAACAAAAGGTTTCATTTTAGTATGAATACGGAAATGAACATTTAAATCACCTTTCTGAGAAAACCTTTTACTACATACCTCACAAACAAAATTTTTTATCTTTGTATGAACAAAAAGATGCCTATCTAAGCTTGACTTTTGGCCAAACCTTTTATTACATTCCTTACAGACGTAAGGCTTCTCGTCGGTATGAGTACGAAGGTGTTTAATCAATGCAGATCTTTGAGCAAATCTTTTGCAACAAGTTTGACAAGTAACAGATGCTTCTTTCGAAAAACGCACATCCATAGATTTTCTAGGTGTGCCAGAATTATTATTTTGAACATCATTAATCTGATCATCAATGTTAGCATTTCTGGATGTACAAGAATCATGATTTTGAACATCACTGATCTGATCATCAATATTAGAATTTTTGGAAGTGCTGCAATCATGATTTTGATAATCAATGAACTGGTCATCTATATTTGCTTCGCTGGATATGTCAGAATCATGATTTGGATGATCATTGAACTGATCATTCATGACAGTTTCTCTGTATTTGCTAGAATTATGATTTTGAACATCATTGATCTGATCATTATTAGATTTACTAGATGTGTTAAAATCATAATTTGGATGATCAATGAACTGGTCATAAATGTTACCTTTTCTAGATAAATCAAAAACATGTTTTTGATGATCACTGAACTGATCATCCATGTTAGGTTTTCTAGGTGTGCCAGAATCATGAATTTGAACACCATTGATCTGATCATCAATGTTAGATTTACTAGATGTGCTATAATCCTGATTTAGATTATCAATGATCTGATTATCAATATTAGTTTCTCCGGATGTGCCAGAATCATGATTTGGATTATCAATAAATTGGTCATAAATATTACCTTTTCTAGATGTGTCAAAATTATGCTTTTGATGATCATTAAACTAATCATCCATGTTTTAGCTTTATGTACCAATTCTTTAGGAATTAAGATATATCTTTTATTATTATTATTATTGTTTAAGAATTTTAAACTGATATTTTATACACAAAAAGATTTTTAATGCAGATATGATACATGATTAATACTGAATACAAATATATATAAAAAAAAAAATTATTATATTTTGTAGGAAGATTTTACTTTTCTCAAACAATACAGTGAGAAAATGCTTAAATATTAAATAAAGGCAGAAAAACTTGCATAAAATTACTTTTAATTTTCCAATGACACATTCAAAGAGATTACAAGTTGTTCAGTCAATTGGTGAGGCATATTTAATTATGATTTTTTTTTTCTTGATAAACTTGATAAATATATATACATTTCTATGTAATGTAATTGTATAAGCAAAACTATTCCTACTGATAAACAGCAAAAACAAATATAATAAGTTATTTATTTTGCATTGATAAATCACATCTAAGAGGTTGAAATTTCATATTACCCACAGTACTTCTGAAGTTAAAATGAACTAGTAGGCATTTTCTTAAGTTAAATAATCATGAAAGATGTTCTTTCAGTACAAAGTGACACTTGGTAACAAAATTTATGAGCTGCTGCACCTGGAACAGATGAAAATGTATGAATATAACATAAATTTAAAATGTTTACACAAAAATAATCAAGCATTCGTACAAACTTGAAATAATTATGCATAGTATTCAGAAAAAAATATGAAAACTTGTATATTAGCCAGTTATCCAGAAAAGCTGTTGCAGATTTTGGTAAATTTGTGTCAAACACTGGGGCAACAAACTTTGATAACTATAAAAATAAGACAAATATTTATTTTTATGTTCATAAGTTTGATGAAAAATGAATCAATTTTCTCCTTCAGCATTTCTACAGAATTTCTGGCTTTACCACTTTGCTGAATAGGTTTTAATAGATAAGTTTGGGGTCAAAGTCATATTTGAGACTTATTCGATAACATTTAAATATTGAAGTTATCAAATTGTATATATTATTCTAATAATCAATAATAATAATTAAAAAAAAAATCTTTAATACATCTAGTTAGTTTTAAATGCATATTCTTAAGTGGAAAATTACCAAATTTTAATCATTGAACAAGCGAGAAAAAATGAGGGAAGGTTAACATGATGAATAAATAAAATACAATTCTAAGCATATCCTGATTAGGACTGTGCTGATTAATCAATTAATCAGTCAGATTAACTCATAAATGCTTATTTATGATTGTTTTTTTTTAATCATTTAATCAGTTTGATTAAAATTTTCCAAAATTTGATTTTTTTTTTTTTTTTTTAAATCAACAAATTAAGGTAAAAATAAAAAAATTGAAATTCTGCCTGAAAAATCCTTCAATATTTCACCAAAAAACATTCTAAAAACTGATAATGCATTAATATGATGTAAAAAAATTGAAAAAATTTGTTTATGGAGAGAAGGACGCTTTATTTCCGACATTGCACGAGAGGGAAAAAAAATCGAAAGCCTACACGCAAAGAAAGAAGAATAAGTAACAAATAGTAATGAAAATTTGTCTATATCCATCAGTAAAAACATACACGAAGCAAAAGACAAAGAATGAAAACAGGATCGAAGAAGAGTTGCAATGTTGCTAATTTAGAGGGATTACATTTTTACTTTCTTCTATCTTTACAAGAAGAAAGTATTGGATTCATGAAAATTTTCGACTTCCGGTTTTCAATGGATTTATACGTTTTAGAAGGTCCTGAACACGATTTGACTATTTTTAGAAAATGTCTGTCTGTATGTGACAAATTTTGTGGGTGCTCTATCTCAAGAACTAATGCACGAAATTTAATAAAACTTTATATTCCGTTAGTCCCTGATATAAATTAGTGCTGATTAGTTTTTGGTAAACATCAACCAACAGATGGCGCTGCTATGCTGCATTTTTCGGAATTTCCGCAATAGCTATATCTCCAGAACTAATGCACTCATTTTCATCAAACTTCAGATTCAGTTTGACCTTGACACAAATAGATGTTGATTGATGTAGATATCCCAACAGGGGCGCTGCTAAACCACTTTTCTCATGATTTTTACGAAAGCTATGTCTCAAGAACTAAAGCATGGAATTTCATCAAACTTCAGATTCTATTAGACCATGACATAAATAGATGCTCTAAAGTTTTGGTGTAAATAGCCCAACAGGTGGTGCTGCTATGCTGTATTTTGCAAGATTTACATGATATTAGCAATAGTCATATCTCAAGAACTAACGCACAGAATTTAATAAAACTTTAGATACAGTTAGACCGTGATATAAATTGGTGCTGATTCTTTTTAGTGTATGCGAAACCTGTTAGAGATAGAAGAAAGTTTAGGGATTGACACAAACTAGTTTAAATTCAAATAGCTACCACTATTTCTGATTAGTAATATTAGCCTGTAGTAACTTGTCATTAAATAAGGCAAAGATTATTAATCAGAAACAGTGGTTTTTATCGGGAAAATATCTGCTAAATTGGCAGTATTGGAGAAGAGAAAAGAATTCACATCTAGGTCTCGAATTCACATCTTAAATGAGATTTTTTGCCTCCAAGGACTGAAGTCCTATCGTGTATTAAGCGGGATTGCATAATAATCATTCGTGTATTAAACTTAATATTTTTACATTCGTCTAAAACAGGCATGTCAAACACGTGGCCCGCCAACAGCTTATCTGTGGCCCACCAAGCCTTTAACATTTTATCCGTATTTGATTCAATTGTTCAAACAAACATGCTGGAAAAGGCACTTTACAGGAACACATTTGCACCAACCAATAACCGTGGCAAGCATGAAAAAAATATGTAGATCAAATATATTAGTGTTGCCATTTGGACAGCCTTTTTTTTAATCCAGAATGCCACCACTGTTTTAGAATATAATTTTTGTCTTATTTATTTTGTCGTTAAAAAAACGGGAATATCTCTCTTCAGAATATGGTAGCTTTCTGAATAAAAAAAATCCAGCTCATCTGGCAACACTGATGTATACGGACCTATATATAACTCAATTTAAATTTCAGCTCCCAGAAATTATTTATACAAAGATCTTTGAACGCAGCAAAGCGCGGCATCTTGAATCTGAAAATTTAAACATTTGTAAAATGTTTACAGTATTTTACTTATAAATGTTAGTACAGTATTTATGTCGAAACTAATATTTTATTTTACCAATCACTACTATTTTATACCACATTACCAAATAATATGCTGTATTTATGAAATACTAACAAAGGCATTGCAAAATTTTAATAAAATTAGGCACTAATTAACAACAGTTAAATAATATATATATAAAATTAAATAACTTTTAAATGAGTTGCTTTGAAAATAACAAATTGACGCTTGACACAAAATCCCCGAATATGCCATCCAGGCTTCTTCACTTGGAACTTAGTCGAGCATATGGATTTTGGATTTCAGCTCTTTAATTATTTCAATTACTTAGTTTAGTAAATATGTCATTGTTATCAGACCCTGCGTGATTTTTCTTTCACCTTTTATTGATATATACCCATCATTTTACTGGTTGGTTGGTTGATTTTATGACAGCCGATTATCTACACGAGGGAAATAGGCCCTAGGAAGGGGGGGGGGAGTGCCCTCCGTGGGTGTCTTTCTAAGGGATCCTAACCCATATTTACGGCAAGGTTCGAAGAAAACCACGAAAAACTCCGAACGGTTAGGTTGACGGGCACGACAGGTGTTTGAGCCCAGCACCTCCCGTCTACCAGCTTTGAGAGCAGAACCTCTCAGCCACTGGTGGGGCTCATCATTTTACTGACATATTCACATATATCCCAGGATTTATATAAAAAAATAAACATGCTAATGTCTCAACCAGTATTGATAATTATGATTAACTGAAGATGAACATCGCAGATTTTTTTTAAAAGGTGATTTAGACTATTACTATATTTAAAGTAAAACTGAAATGTTATGTTTGACTTGTAGAAATTGTTAGAGGTTGAAAAGAATATAACATTAAATGGTGCTACAGCACAAAGTATATATTAAAAAAAAAACTAAGTAAGTTTTTAAAAAACTAATAATCTGGCCAAGCATTGAAAAGATAAATGTCAAATTTGAAACTGATACTTCTTAAAACAAAAACAAAGTGTTTTCACAAAGCCTATTGAAGATAATATATTTGCTTTAAAAAACTAATAATTTACTTATTATACTAATTTGCCCGCATGTCAAAATCATTCACTAAGAAATGAAAGAAATTATGTTCAAAGCATAGTTAAAGAAATTAGAGAATATTATAAGCATAAGTACCATTTCTAGAAAGATTTATGTGTAGCCTGATAGTTTTTTAAAAGCCAGATTAGCATTAAAAAGTTATAGTGTTTATAAAATTATTATATAGTGCTTATGAACTTATATTATATTCGTACACATATGCTTAATCATCATGAATCTAGAAAATATCTCAGTGTTGAAGATAAATGGATCTACCTTCTTATACAGAAATTTGACGGATTTCCATCATAAAGTTTTAACTGTTAATTTGGAACAGCTAAACCGGGTTACCAGTTCCATTTTAAATTGGCAAATTATAAATATGAATTATTAAAAGACCACCAATGTGCAAAGTACTTGCGATTTTCATTTGAAATTACAAATCAACTGAGTAAACTTAAACTTCAAGGTACATTTTATAATGTTACCATGTTATTTGATAGTATTAGCGTTTTCAAATATAATTTATTAATTTGGCAAAAGAATTTTCAAAAAGAAATTTTTTATTTTAAATGTTGCCAGGCATTATACTAATAATAATCGGAGTTGAAATTTAAAAATATATTAATTAAGTTTTATACAATATTAAAAAAAGAATTCAAAAGAAGATGTTTGAATTTGAAGTAAATATGAAAACAAATTTAATTTATTTACTTCACCTCTAATGATTAATGTTGAAATTTTTATTTGGAATTTAGTATTGCGATTAATTGAAAGTCAGCGTGATTCCATATTGGAACAGATATATATAGATGTGTGCTTTCCAAATTTCTGTAGTCATTTAATAGTCGACTGATTTTCCAATGTGTAGTGAGGCGAATTTTAGCTGTGTTCTGTAGCTTACTTTTGTACGACACCTTTGCATAGCTGCCAAATTTTTCGAATTTTTTTTCAAGTTAGTAAAAAAAAAAAGACCAAGAAATTGGTTCAAAATATGTTTATTTTTTATTTGACAAAAAAAAAAAAAAAAAAACTATATGTTTTCTAGATCAAGATTAAATAAAAACGGATCAGTGTATACAATCAATTTTTAAAGTAAATACAATATAGAAATTACACTTAAATGTTGTATAGATTTGGTTAATGAAAAGTACTGTTGAGTATTTTTTCGAAAAGCAAGGTAAAATAAACTATAGATACGAATAACTTTGGAACTTTGTATGAATAACTTTAACATAGCAGTATTTTGCTCGTAAACATTTTATTCTGTTTTTTTTTGTAATAAAATTATCTACTTTTTTATGTGGCCCGCGGCTTTGTATATGATGCCCAATTTGGCCCTCGGCGATAAACGAGTTTGACATGCCTAGTCTAAAATGATGTTCAAGGGACCTGAAAAAAAAATCTGCGTAATAACCGGAGCATCTTAACTGGGTCCGACTGCATCATTTCTGTATAACTAGTTTTTTGGTTAACTGGTTTCTGGATAAATGGTTATATACTCTATTTAAAAAATTAAATTAAAATGTTTACATCATTTGGATTACTTTTTTAACACTTTCCAACATAGTTGAAAAGTGTTTATGAATTCAGTTTGTCTGTCTGCCTGTGCTCTAACTCGAGTAAATATATACGTATTGTCATGCAATTGATATATGTTATTGAGGTTTACTATGGTATGTTCGGTATTGAATATGAAGCGTGTAGCACTTATAGTTTTTTTTTACAGGGACACTTAAAAGAATTCCATTAAATTACGGTCAATGGAGAAAAATCATTTCCGTTTTATTTTAATGATGTTACACAATTTCAAAAATATTGAAATTGATATATATGACTGAGGTGCACTACAAGAGGCTTACTCTAGAATATGGTGTGTATAGCACTTAAATTTTTTTTACAGAGACACTCAAAAGAATTCCGTTGCATTACAGCCTATGAAAAAAAAAAATCACTTGCAGTTTAATTTAAGAATGTTTAACTATTTCAAACATATTGAAATTTATATATGTCACTAAGGTGCATTACAAGAGGCTTACTATAGAATATTGTGTGTATAGCATTTATTGTTCATTTATAGGGACACACAAAAGAATTTGGTACTGTCTGTTAACAATAATTGCTGGAAGTGCTTTTTCAGTTGCTAAACGCACTTTTAAATTTAACTCATTTTTAGGTGCGTTCGTAATTATATAAATATGTAGCACCTATTGTCGTCGTCTGGTCCGTCCACATATAACAGTGCAAAAACTACCCAACCGAATGGTTTAAAATTTAAGATGTGTTATCTTTGCAGAATTTTGTCGAGACATTTCAAATTTTATGAAAATCGAATCAAAACTTTAGAAAATATTAATAAAAATATTTATTCAGAAATTTGAATTTTTTTTCAAAAGATCGGTGTTTTCTTGTTATAGGAGCTTCTGACATTTAATGGTCAAGCGACCGAGATACTTTTACAGAAATTAAACTGCAGACGATATAATTCATTTCACAGATTTAAAAATCATCAAGATCTGAATATTTCTATCACATGCTATAGTACGAACACACCTCATTTGTCACATTTGAGGTACAATTTCCCACTTGTTTGCCTATTACTTGGTGTGTATAAATTCTATAGATCATATACAGGGCAGTACAAAAGTTCTGGAGTACATTTGCGTTTATTGACGGAAATTCCAAAAAGGGAATTTTAAACTGTGCTATGTGTTTCTTATCTGAACTAAAATCTAGCATCCTATGTATTATATATACAAATCTATAGATCATATACAGAGCTACACAAAAGAATTCAGATATTTTTCCGAATATTGTTGATAATTTCTAAAATTGGGTTTTAAATATGTTATGAGTTTTCCAAATTATTTGCTTTTACTGCTTACTTTATTTCACCGTATTAAACAGTAAAGACTTGTAAAATTATTTTGGAAGTGTCGGAAAGTGTTACATAATTTATGCTTGATGCATAATTTTTCGTTCTTGTTTATTTTTAGTTAGATTTCATGCCAGCATATAAGTGTAGCAGCCATGGGCAAACGGATAATGATAACTAAAAGGCATCAATAATGCATTTATTGATAAGTATATGTACTCCCTGTTCCTAAAATAAAGACACAGATCGAAAATGGCATTAGAAACTAAAGTATGATTCCTGTACTTGCAGAAATAATTCAGTTTAATTTGATTGATTGATTTATTCAAATTTATTGAAAAAAAACATGAGGCAGAAATTAAAAATAGTATAAGAATTCAGAAAATTGAAATTTAATTTAATTATGATTATATGTTGTGAAATCATTTAGAAATTCTAAAAATATAGTTTAAATAATGCTTTTTAATTTTCTGTCCCTTAAATTCAGGCATCGTCCGATTATTAATTAAAAAAATATTTTAAATTATGATCTGCTCTTTTAAATCATTATTTTTCACATATGAGTAACATCATCTGATTTTTGTCACTTTTGTAACTTTAGAATTATTGTTTTTACTATTTGGTGTTTTTATATTTTTTTCAAAATGCAGAGAGCTAAAAAAATATCAGGAGAAGAGACATTTTTAGGATTTTAAAGTAATCTATGAGGAGTATTTGTAGAATTTTGAAAAGGGTGACAAATGGTTTAATAAGAGATGATCAGGTAGACAAAACAAAACATCTCTGTGGGATCGGGATGACAGAATGATTTTAAGCAGGGTATCCAAGAGAAAAAGTGGGTACTTTTCCATTATACCAACATTATTGTTGCCAATCATAATAGTTGGTGCCAAATGAAACATTTGAAAAAAATAATAATATTGGTGGTGCTAAAGTGATCATTAAAAAAATATACCATTTGAAAATTACAGACTTTCACAGACTAATTTTATTAAATAAATACAAATATATACTTAAAATAAATGAACAAATAAATATTATACAATAAAAAAACAAAACAAAACTCAATTTAAACTGTAGGCATGAAATTATAAATGTATCTTAGCACTGCTGTAAACATTTTTTTTTTTTTTTTTAAAGCCATTGCATCATAAACTGAGATAAGATTGTAAATAATGGCGAATAGCGTCCTGTTTTTTATTATGTCACTTTGTGATGCCCCATGATCTCTCAGATTGGATATAACATCTAGTGTTGGCCAACAAAATTATATTTGTGAATTACTATTATATGTTCTAAGCCAGCATCTTGCAAAAAAACTTTCTTTGTTTAATTCCACAGCCCTGAAACAATTTTATTGCAGCTTCTTCATCAACAGGTAACTGACAAATGATAAAATTCATCTCAGTGTGAGCAAAAAATATAAGTTTTAACGGTACTTCTCCATTATCCTAACGACCACTTTACCTAAAAAAAACAAAACAATCGCCAAACTATAATGCCAAAGCCAATCAACAAATGGAAGAATGTTGGTTGCCATTAGAATCTAAAAAAACAATAAATATATTAAATGGCAAGTCTGAGAAGCCCGTCTGAATAAATCAAAAATTATCAGTAACATTAACACTAGAAGAGCCAGAAAATTAATTCAAATTTTATAAAAATTGTTTACACCAGAATTTTTATTTAAAGCTATTTAACATAATATTTCAAATTTTAATTGCCTAAAAGGCATGTAGTCAACAGAGTGAAAAAGTATCCAAGCCGGGACTTGAACCTGGGTCTTTAGTATAGCGCATTGACGTTCTATCAACTGAACCACTTGGAACAATACCCAGCCTGGAATTTTTCACTATCACATGTTGGCAAGTCTATAATTGCAAAACAAGATGGAATATTTTTCCGTGAGCCACCAACCCTGGGGCAAACACGAAACTAAAGAGAATCCAGCATTGATGATTGAATAAATCTATTTAATAATACTTGGAAAATTTTCCAAGTATTAAATAGATTGTAGCCTTGCCAACATGTGATAGTGAAAAATGCCTGGCTGGGTATCGTTCTAAGTGGTTCAGTTGGTAGAATGTCAGTGCACTATACTGATGACTCGGGTTCGAGTCCTGGCTTGGATACTTTTTCACTCTGTTGGTTATACATCTTTTAAGCAATTAAAATTTTAAATATTATGAATGCAAGGCGTGACAAATTTTCAAGTATTAAATGGAGCTAATTAACATATTTGATTTATTTTTATAAGGTTTATTTTTAATTTATTTCATAAAGAAATTTCTGATTCGAATTGAAAGATATTTATTTAGTACCAGTCAAAATGACAGCTATGGCACTTCTAGTGTTAAGGAATAAAATTGAAAATATATTAATAAAACAGAAAATCATAATCTTGGATATTTATTTATTTACTTAAAAATACTTTTCAGGTGGTGGATAAACACTTGTGATGTCAGTGTAAACTGATATATTTATCGTACGTAACTATGCATCGCAACATTTTTTCCAATGCTTTTTCTCTTTTAATATCATTACGTCGCTGTTTAATGACATAATTGTTATTTTAATTTACAAAATACTTAATATATCCGTAAAAGATCACTAAAAATACAGATAAACGCCGAAATAAAAATCACTCAATGACCTATCAAACATGTGTAATGCATCTGACGTCAGGTGAATGAAGTTGACATGATCATGATCTTTTTTTTCGAATAATAATGTATGTTAATTATATTTACTTACGAATGAAAGTGACTTCTAGAATATGCAGAGTAGAGCTGCAGCGTAGAGTTCATGATGAAAAATAGATATAAGAATCACTAATGTTATTTTCATATGTAGAGCGATAATAAGACAATAGACGGCTAAAAATTTTTAAACATTAAGTTAATATGGTCGACTATAAACAATAGAAAATGTTCATTTCACGTTAGATCTCTAAAAAAAATAAAATAAATAAACGTTTCAATTAAAAGATTTCCTACTGTCACAAACAAATAACAAACATCACATTGTTCCCGCTCTTCCTATTGCCGTCAACAGGTCAACGCAATCGATGCCAGACATAAATAAATCTGCAACTATGACAAATTTTCTTTTAAATAGCATAGGCACTAAAAAAGAAAAACAAGATTTCTGTTTCCCACATTAAAATAACTTGAACTGCAATAAGTAACTTTTTAAGAAAAAATAAAAGTTTTTCTTTTCTTTTATACGAGAACAAATAAAATTTCTAGTTTCAGAAAGAATGAGTCCGAGCCCCTTTTATTTTATTTCACAAATAATAGAGTATTATCTAATGTTATTTAAAGAAATAGCTACTTGGATGGGTGGGAAGGGGGGATTTCCGATTATGCTGAGATCTTACTAGTACGGGTTCGATCAGTTACGCAATTTTGAAAAAAAAAAAAGTGTTTTCTTTATTTGCTTTACTGTATTTTTTTAATTTATAAAATGATCAACATTACCTGTTTTACATATGATTTTGAAACTGCTATCGGCTTCTTAATTCATCTTAAGTGAAAATTTCAAGCCAGGGGCAAATGAAGGCATACGAAAAGGCCACATGCACGTAGTAGCACTATCTTCCATTGGCCTTTTTAATAGGATAATTTTCCTCATAAATAAAACAATTACTATTTAGAAATAGTGGTGAATGTGTGCCTCTGACCTCAAAAGTGATTTGACGTTCTTTTCCAGAATTACTGGAAAATGTTTCGAAATTGATGGGGCGTAAAGATATTGCGACTCAGACGCATATTGATAGCAGGCAATATAAGAAAGGTCAATTTCGGGAGAAAAAAATCTTAAGCATGATGCAAATATATCTAGGTATTCTGTTGGGAGTATAGGAGCTATGCAAGTTAGAAATGGAATTAGGGAGAAATTGAGTTCGCTTGTGACCGTGACAAGAAAGAGTAGCACTTGGATGAAGAAAAATAATAGAGTAAATTGGGGGCTTAATGCCAAGAAAATAAAAGAGGTAAATCAGAGTTAAAAGGAAGGGAGCGTTCTGCTTTTAGAACAGATCACAAAGAGAGATTTATTAAAATCAAACAGGATTTTGAGTGGAAAAATTATGGTGATAAAGTTACAAGGTGAAATTTATTGTCAAAAGAATTTTTTGATAAAAGTAATTCCTATATTAGTTTTCGGGAGAATTCTCTAAATTAAGTTTTATTCTAAATTTTGGTGTATTCATTATTGTAATATCTGTCTTGTGTTTGTTTATCATTTAATGCTTAATAATTTCGTAATAGTATAACTTCAATAATTTAATAATCGCATAATTATGAGTGCTTTTTGTTTGGAGAAATATCCAAAATTATGTTTTCAAATAAAACGTTTTCAGGAAAATTGTATAAGGCATTTTGTTGTGTGTATATATTTCTTCTTTTTTTTTTGTGTTATAATGATGTACAGTAAACTCTGTCTAAGGCGGAATCAAACGGGACCGATAAAATTTTCCGCCGTAGACAATATTCCGCCTTATGCAAAACAGCCAAAATAAATAAATAAAATATATATGCGCAAGTCTTATTTTTACGTTCGTAATCTTCAGTACAGTTTTTTAAATGAAATTATACGTCTTATTAAATTTATTATTAATCTCAAAAACATTATATGAATAATAAAATAAATAGTAGTATCAATGATAAATTTCTTCCATTTTAAAAGTTAATGAAAATCATTTACCTTAACAACTACTTCATACTTCACATAGTGGCATAGTACTTTTTAAACAGTCGAAAAATAATCTTTTATCGATGCTTGTTTTGTATTTCTTTTTACCAAGCATTTTTCAGTAGCACATTGCAAGTCCGTTATTATGGGTATCAATTCTTCATTTTTTTGAGCAAGAAAAAGATTTTCGAGATACCTAATGCTTCTCAAGGCGTCTTGATACGTTTGGATTCCTCCATTGTCTTTATGGTTTTCATAATCTTGCTCATCTTCATTTTCACTAGCACTTTCCGAATCTTGATATCGCTGAATCAAAATGTCCACAGAAGTGTTAGCTTCAGTAGTACACACTATATTGTCAGCTGATACGTATTCTTCTTCATTAATTTTTTCATTGCTGTGAACACATTTTAAGTCATCTATTAGATTTTGTAACTCATTTTCTTCCAACTGGTCAACTGATTCATAGCCATTTTCTGAAACAAAACCAGCTTTTCTAAAACAATGAACAATTTTTTCAGGCGACATTTCTGAACAGGATTTGGCAATCCATTTGACAGCATCTAAAACACTTATATTTTTTGCCATTTCGGTGGCAGAAGAGCAATTATCTAAAGACGCAATAATGGACCGCAAGAGATATTTTTTGTAATTGGTTTTCATCATTTTTATAACTCCTTGATCCATAGGTTGTGTTACTGCAGTAGTATTTGCGGGAAGAAATTGTAATTTTATATTCGATAGTTCGAAATTGGCGTGACAAGGTGCATTGTCGAGAAATAACAAAATTTTTCGATTTTTTTTTATCATACGGTTATTGAATTCAGTCAGCCATCCCTCCATTATGGCAGTCGACATCCAAGATTTCTTTTGAGATCTCCAAATCGCAGGCAATTTATCAATGTTCACATTCTTAAAACATCGCGGCTTTTGCGATTTTCCTATCACTAAGGGCTTTTCTAAACTGCCCTCCATATTCGCGCAAAGCAAAACAGTGACACGCTCTTTGGAGTTTTTACCACCGTGGCATTCACTTCCTCTTTTTGCAAGGGACTTAGTGGGCAACGCACGAGAAAAATAGTCCCGTTTCGTTGCAATTTTATATATCCTTAGCTTGATATCCTTCAATCAGTAGAGAAAATTTATTTTCCATTCCTGAATTTCGTGGTCTGGGACGTCTTTCGACTCTCCGCAAACTTGCTTCATGGCAATATTGTGTCGATTAAGGAAACTCATTAACCATCCAGTAGAAGCCTTGAAATCTGCTTTACCTAATTTTTCGGCTATCTCTTTCGCCTTTTTACGCAACAGTGTTCCAGGTATGGGCAAATTTTTAGCTCTAGCGTTAGAAAACCATTCAAGTGTTAATGCATCAATGTCTTCATTTTTCACAGCACCTTTTCGCTTTCTGTTGGATGATTTGCTTTCCAATTCCTTTTCCAACTCTGTTCTTCTTTTTATAGCATCATAAATTTGTGTTTTACCGCATTTAAATTTAATACAAAGATCTTTTACAGAATAATTTTTTTCTTTTAATTTAATAACTTCTATTTTATCCCGCAGAGATAGCGTATTGAGTTTAGATTTTGAAGCCATTTTTTACTATCACTTAGTAATATCAGTAGACAATATAAAATGAGAAGAATAAATAACACGTGCAACGACCTCGTTTTCTGACCAAGTGATTTATTGAAATAAAACATACGTCACTTCGAATTCATCTACCATCCCCTCCCCCCTCTGAAACCACACCTCATACAGAATGTAAATGATTGTAGCTTCCCCCTCCCCGCCCTCTCCCTCTCACATTAGACAAAGAGTTATGGCGACCAAATGACTGATTGCACAATGATCAGAACTCAAAATCCGAAGCAAGCAAAAAAAAGTGATATTCTTTCGTTAATACAATGAAAAAGAGAGAAATGTTAATGTATAGGGATTTTATTTTATCAATTTCTTTTTTTGAATAATTAATTGAGATAAATGTAAAAAATGTACTTGGTATGATGCTTTTTCTTTCTTTTTTTTAAGAGGAAAAACATTTTGCTTATATATGAGAAATAATGGAATAAAAAATTATTCCTTAAATATTTAAACATTTTCCGTTCTGATGAATCAACTTTATTAATCTATTACGAATATCAGTTTTGAAGTTTCATAAACCAAATGCCTTTCATTTTTTAACCTTTTTTCCGTCTTATTCAAAATTTTGATTTTGATGGGACTTTAAAAACCCTTCCGTTTCCGCGTTAGGCAAATTCCGGCTTATGGAGCATGAATTAATGTTATTCCCTATGTGTTTGCCGGGACTTGAAAAATTTTCCACGTTAGACAAAATTCCGGCTTACACAGAGTCCGCCTTAGACAGAATTCACTGTAATTTGTAAACTGTGTTTAGTATTATATGTGTGTAGAATATTTCAAAATTATTTCTTATGTTATCAAAATTATAAATTACTTCTGGAATCATACTTAGACATTGTTAGGAAAAATTTATGGTAAATCATATTGATAGTGTATTCATTCAATACTGAGTATGGAGAAAAATTTGTATTCTGCAGGGATTTCATGTGCAATTCTAAATTCCTTTATGTTTAATGACCTCTTTGGAAGTTGATAAAGGAGTTTATTGTGTAGTTCTAGTTCATGATAAATTTCTTGCATAAATTTTACCTTAGGGAGGAGCAGTTGTGATGGCTTAGTTGGCCATCAACTTGATTCTTTCTGATGGGATTAAAATAATTCCAGAATGATGTGAATAGTTTCTTGATTGACACCTATTGAAAGAGGATTATCCTGAAAAAAGGAAATTCTTATTTCATTTCAAGTAAAAATGAAAAGCTTTCCTTTTTTGAATAGCCTTGTTAAATATGAGTGAATGTTATCTATAACAAGATCATCTGAAGGAGTTTAAAATGTGTCAGGAAGTTATTTTGTATGGAGAGCAAGACCAAAGAAAGGAATTTCGATGTACTCTGAAAGTGGAATTGGGAGAATAGAAGGGAGCGTCAATCAAAGAAGATCAAGGGATTATGCAGTGGAGAAGAGAGTGTTTATTCACCATTGAAGGGGCAGTCTAGATTTTGAGTTCTAGTGAATTGGACCTCATCTGATGGTGTTCCTGAGATTGTAAAAACATGTCTTGTAAATATTCATCTAAAATTCCACCATCATGTCATATTTTTACAATTGTTGTTTTGGAATAATATTTTTTAATTTAATACGATATGTTACGTTTAATTATATGTATGCGACCACGATACCACAGCCTCATTAAAATAGCCAGTTGCAGCAACGTCAAAAATAAATAAATAAATTTCTAGTCAAAAGGTTAAATACAGTTGTGTGTTTCCGGTAACAATACAATATTTTGAGGTTTATGGTCGCGAATGCTAAGGGTATCCTTAATTTGATCTTTGCGTTTTTTTAAGGAATATTTCAGTTTTGTCTACTTTACCCGAAAGCCCCCAAAATTAGCACTGACAACTCCGAGTGAGTCTGCTAGTATTTCGATAGTTTCACCAGTTAATCGATTATTTATATCAATTAATCGATTATTTTCAATTTCTTTAATCAATAATAATTCAATTGGACAATGGAAAAGGAATAAAACTAAGATAAGACCATGACATAACAACGAATGCGTTTATTTAAACAATCTAATGCACGGACTAATTTCATTTAAACAATGGAAAAAAATAAGACAAAGAAATGACGATGGTATAAAAATATATGTATTTATTTCAATACAAAATACATTCATCAATTTCACTTTTTGAAGGAGTAAAATGATGGAAGTTGTTCAATGAAAAGATGATTACATTGGTAATTATAGTGATGAATAACAAAATAGTATTAAATACTAAAAAGTAGATAATAAAATAAAGGTGAAAATAATAATTAAAAAAAACCGCTTTTATTAGTGTACTTAAAATTAGAAAATAACATAAATAAAAAATTAAATAACTGTACCTATTTACAGACATTAAAAACTAGACCATTTAGACATTAAAAACTAGATATTTAAACATGAAAAACTTGACATTTAAACATTAAAAAATAGATATTTAAACGTTGTTAAACATAAATCTATATTTAATACTTGGAAATTTTACCATAGAAAATTTCTCACGCCTTGCATTCATAATATTTCAAGTTTTAATTGCTTAAAAGGCGTATAGCCAACATAGTGAAAAAGTACCCAAGCTGGGACTTGAACCCAGGTCATCAGTATAGCGCACTGACGTGTTCTGCCAACTGAAATCGATGCTGGATTTTCTTTGGTTTCATGTTTGCCCCACGGATGGTAGATCACGGAAAATATTCCATTTTGAACTGCGTTTGTAACCTTGCCAACATGTGATAGTGAAAAATGCCTGGCTGGGTATCGTTCTAAGTGGTTCAGTTGGTAGAATGTCAGTGCACTATACTGATGACTCGGGTTCGAGTCCTGGTTTGGATACTTTTTCACTCTGTTGGTTATACATCTTTTAAGCAATTAAAATTTTAAATATTATGAATGCAAGGCGTGAAAAATTTTCAAGTATTAAATGGAGCTAATTAACATATTTTATTTATTTTTATAAGGTTTATTTTTAATTTATTTCATAAAGAAATTTCTGATTCGAATTGAAAGATATTTATTTAGTACCAGTCAAAATGACAGCTATGGCACTTCTAGTGTTAAGGAATAAAGTTGACAATATATTAATAAAACAGAAAATCATAATCTTGGATATTTATTTATTTACTTAAAAATACTTTTCAGGTGGTGGATAAACGCTTGTGATGTCAGTGTAAACTGATATATTTATCGTACGTAACTATGCATCGCAACATTTTTTCCAATGCTTTTTCTCTTTTAATATCATTACGTCGCTGTTTAATGACATAATTGTTATTTTAATTTACAAAATACTTAATATATCTGTAAAAGATCACTAAAAATACAGATAAACGCCGAAATAAAAATCACTCAATGACCTATCAAACATGTGTAATGCATCTGATGTCAGGTGAATGTGGTGTCATGATCATGCATTCTTGGCATTAAATCTTATGGTTTGATGATAGTTTTTTTTTATGCAAAGTGGTCGACAGGATAATGGAGAAGTACCCTTTTAACTTACTAAAAATATTTTTTATTTGAAAAATAACAAATTAAGATTACAATTAAATAATAAAAATACTGATTCACATTCAATAAATAGCGAGTCACAATGCTTGGCATGGTTTGCAATAAAGAACCTTTGCATGGTCAGAATTGAAAGAAATGGCGCATTAGCATAGATTTCAGCATGGTGTTGGTATAATGGAAAAGTACCAAAATATGTCATATTGTGATGAACTGCAACAAAAATCTGAGTATCGAAAAAACACAATTCACAGACGAATAAGAGACTAAAAGAATAACTTCCAAGAAAATGCTGAAGAAGTCATATTTAAAAGCATGCCATAATACAGCATGATTGAACTGGGCAAAAAGAAGGATGTTTCATGGTGATAAATGGCTCTCAACTGCATTTAATGATGAGAAAAAGTGTAATTTAGATTTACCCGATAGACATAAATTTTACTGGCATGACTTACAGGAATACTACTCAGAAAATAACAAAAAAGAAGAAATTATGCATGAAGTAAAATTTACGAAATTTTTAACATTTATGCATGAATTTTGTAAACTATATCATATTGAATATAAAATAAATTACATTGACAAATTTGTTATGTTTGATAATATTTTCTGAAAAAAAATATCATCTGCATTTCATAGTTGAGTTTTGAATGAAACAACTACTTGCCTACTTGTACAGTTTTATACTACATTAATATTTTTTCACACAAACATGAATTTGGTTTCCATGTATCAGAAGCGAATAACATAAGAATATTAAATAGTTTACTATCATTTTTATATGTGCAAAAAAAAATTTATAACTTAGATAAAATTCAATAGTAAGATAATTTATTTTCTTTACTAAGAATATATAATAGTATGCACCAAAGTACATAACAATAAAATGTCAGTAGTTTTTGGCTTCTACATGGCCATGTTTTGTATAAAATCTCATACTATTTTAGAGAATATAAATATTAATCATTTAAACAGTTATTAAAAACCACATAATTAGTCATACAAAAGTAACAACTCGTTCTATGTAAATACAGCAAACTTTGTATGTTTCAATACGTTTTTCAGTAACTAAACACTAAAACTTTAATTTAATACATAAATAGTTAAAAAAAGTAATTGGATGCTTTTCGGTTAGACAGGCCCAGTGATATATGTACATATATAAATACATATGTATATACATATATATATATATATGGCTTACCCACTGTACGTAGTATAGGGTAAGTCTAGTAATCACTTTGAAAATTACACGTATATTTATTTAAAAAAATGAGAAAAACAAACGTAGCGCGTTACTGCATTGAACCCGGGCCCTCTGAACAACGAGCAGACGCCATACCAATTGAGCTACGACCAACGCAGACATTTTGTTACAAAGTAAGTATTTAAGTTGTGTTATAATATTAGACCCCCCATTTCTCAAGAACTAAGGAGTGTTGTATAAAATCTATTGAACCTGAGTAAAGGGGCTTCTACCCTACAACATATATAAAAATAATCAAAATCTGTGATTACCAAGCTTGGCACTCTCCTTGTTAGTCATCTTAATATGAAATTTCCCTATTAAACCAACAATAATAATAAATAATACAGAAAGGATGCCGAAATGTTGAAAAGCTGGAAATATGGCAACCTTCTAATTTATTCTCCATGCCTATTTGGCATCAGTGAATCAGCTTTCACTCTTATTAGTTGGACAAGGCTGTGAATTGTAGCATTAATTTCATTCATCCGAGCTATAACTATAGAATTTTTACATGAAGAATCTGAAATAGCACGGAAACTCCTGTATACCATGTAATTAGGTCATAATGAACAGAGGAACTCTGTATATGGTAGTTGTTACTGAAATAAACCGTGGAATTCAAGAACTTTTTCTGAGTTATCTCACAAAAAGGTGCAATTCACAAAAGTTTGTCTATCCTGAAAAAGAAGAAAAATACTGGACTGAAATTAAAGATATTGTAATGAAATTACCTCAGCCTACAATCGATTAGAAAACTATTCGTTCATCAACTTTAATGCCTTTTGATTTTATTTTTCAAATTTTAATATGCAATAATTAATACTATACTGTTTATGTACATTGTATTTTGAAGTAAAATGTGCTGTCTTTAAAATAGGTGCTGCAACTCTAGTTTTTGTGTTGATTTTGATATGTCCCATTAGACCCCAAAGGGTGTCCCAACAGACGCCAACCTAGGGAGCTAATGGTACAAGCACAATAGTGTATAAAAGTTATTATATTTAAAAAAACAACAAATGTTATCTCTTCAAATTATTTTTCTTTTCATAAAGCCAATACTTTTCTTTATATGTATACAAAAAAAAAACAAAAAAAAATACAGAAATTTGTTTATTTTATTTAAAAATAATTAAAACTTTAAAATTGTCCCATTAGCCCCCACTCTCCCCTATGTAAGTAATTTTTGAATATGTAACCTATTTTATCCAAAAGTGTCATTTGTCAATATTTATTAGCAAGCTAACCTTTATCTTTTGGTTCCTAGATATCTTCTCTGAAACAAAACCATGGTTATGTGCTTGGCTTTCTGGTTGCTTCAGGCCATCTCTAAAGAATTGGATGAGATAAACTGTAACTTGGATAACCAGGGCTTAGCTGTACTTTCACATATCTGTCAACCTGTGAAAATTCAAATGCTTCATAAAGATTATTTTAATATAAAGATTCATTAATAAAGATTCATTAATTATTCATAAAGATTATTTTAAAGATAATTTATATACTATAAACACATGAAAATTAAAAAAAATAAATTAAATAAGCACAATAGATAATCAATTAGCAATACCATTCATGGAAACAAATAAAACATTATAATAACATAAGTATACATATAATTTTTTTTTTTTTTTAAGGGAAAGGCAATACCAAAAATACAATCAACAGTAAAAGAATTTCCATCACTTCCTTCGAGCCTGCTTATATAGGGTAGATGTGCCAGTAATGGACCCCCTTCCAGTAATGGGCCACTTTCAAAGTTTTTGATTTATAAAAAAATAACCAATAAAAATTTAGCCTTTTATATATTTTTTCATAATTCCTCCTTGCTTGTTTTATAATCTAGGTTATTTTTGACACTCTTAAACCAATTAGGAAGCAGACAATAATGTTTCACAGTTCCACAGATTTTCTGTGGAAATCTTAATGAACAGGCTAAGAGCTGGCTTCACTTAAACAATTCATAGATTTTTTATTTTCTTGAAAAAATTGAATGTTTTTGTTTAGACAATAATAGAAAACTTTGAATTTTACATACCAATGGCAATTTACAAAATTTCATTTATGTTTTTAGGTTTTACGACCATGGTCCATTACTGGAATGCTTAATTAGTCAATTTCCAGTAATGGACACCCCATAAGGTCATACTGAAAAAGCAATTTCAGTAATGTTCATAGTGCAAATTTTTTTTTTTTATTTAACTGAAAAGCTAAGTAATCAAATATAATTTTTTAATTTCACTTACCAGAATGTAATAATATATTTTTTTTACATAAATAGCTGTTATTAAGTTCACGTAATTAATAATTTTTTTTAAGATTGTTATCAAATTATTTTTTTGTAAGCCGTACCTTGCATATTTTACAATGCGGCAATCAACACCCATCAGGAAGCAGAGAATAATCTTTAAGGGCATGGGAAAATGAGGGGCTCATGGGGTTCAAACTCTCTCCATTTAAAAAAAAAACAATTTTTTAAATCGCATAAATTCTTAAAAATCTATTAGTTTTTGTCTTAAATGTTTCATTATTCATATCTGACAAAAGAACTACATACACAGGGGTCCCAACATATTTTAGTCCTCCAAAAGGGGGAAAGGAGACCATTTTTATTTTAAAAGGGGACTTTGGGGGACCATTTAAACTAAAAAAGGGGACTTTGGGGGACCATTTATATTTAAAAAGGCAACTGAAAAGGGACCACATGTTTAAAAATACTGACACAAAGCTTTCCTAAATATGCAATTTTTCTTAAATTACCTCAGAAAATATGTTAATTGATTATCTTTACAAAGATGTCATTAAACAATGTACATAGCTTTATTTAACACACTTAAACATCCTACGGCAAGATGGGTTATATTTAAAACAGCAAAAAAGGATTTGGAATAAAATATAAACAGTAAAAATTAATGCAAATAAGAAAAATTATATCAATCAATCGTTAGCAGAGTTACACATTAACAATTACAAAAGCATAGTTTGCATTTCTTGGAATTTAAGAGTTAGTAACAGTAATCAGTAAATAAAAAAAAGCACAGCATAACAGCACCTTCTGTTAAGTAATAAAATTTAAAATTAGATTAAATTATATCTTGTTAATTATTAACTCAAGCATAAAATTCATTTCTTGTCTATACAATAAAAGCTGAGATGCTATAATGTTCATCTGAAAAAGCATAGTATGGCAACACCCCCTGGAAAGAGGTCAAAATCAATATTGAATCGATATTTGTAATCATCTTACATATTAAATTTGGTGAAATTCTATCCCAAACATGCTGAGATCAGACTATCATGGAAATCGTTAAAAATATGACCCAGTAGCACCATGTGTTGGGTGAAAAACACCAAAATCTAATCAGCATCAATTTATGTTAAGAGTTAACTGAATGTGAAGTTTGATGAAATTTCACCCAGATTGCCTTATTAAAACACCTCATGTAAACTGTAAAAAATGCAGCATAACAGTGACAACATAAAACAGACACCTGTTGGGCCATACGCACCAAAACATAATCAGCACCTCTATGTGCTAAATCTAATTAAATAGGGCATTTGATGAAATTCCATGCTTCAGTTTTTGATATAGAATGGCTACAAAATGTGTATCACATACAGCGAGAGATTTAAAAAAAAATATATCAAAGCATATTCAGGTCAACCTAAAACGAGTAAATAATAAAAAAGTATGGAAATTATTTTCATGGTTCCAATATTTTCTTCTGATAAATATATATTAAAGAAAGTGTTAAAACAAGTAATGTAAAAAAAAAAATTAAAGTCAATTCCTACTTAGGTCAAAAAGAAATGTTTTTCCAGCGATCTATACGCTTCGACACTGACGGTATTTATTTCTAAATTTATATCCTGCAAAATATCTTATATAAGAGAACTTTTTAAAATGTATTAAAAATTAAATAAAAAATAAATAGCTAAAATACCAAAAATTAATAGCTCGAAAAGTATTATTTCTCACAAAATTGTTAGGCAAACTGCGTTAGAAAGGTAAAACTTGTATTTTTCTTGATATAAATTTCAAATCTAATGATTATGCCATTTTTCAAATATTGAATTTCAAAAATTACCAAACTTCACAATGAAGTACCATAGCAAAACATTCACGCATAAAAAGATAATGGGGCTGTTCACGGACAAAGATCAGGCGGCACGCGGACGAGGGAGACTAAAATATGGAGTGAGTCTATACTTTTGAACAGAAATGAAATGGAATGAGTCTATACTTTTGAACAGAAATGAAATATAAAACTATAATTAATTAATTTAATTTAATTAATGAATTAATATTTGAAAAAACTGTATTAACATCAAGTGTCCTCCACTACAAGTTTAAAAAAATGTATTTGAACTTGAGTGGGTGAGTAAAAAGAATTTTATTAACGATTGAAAATTTGAACTAGACATATAAATATATAGAGGGTGTGAACTAATAGTAGGAATTGAAAAAAAGAAGAAATTTTAATTACGATTTCCTTTAATAGCTGAAATATATTTCTCCATCAAAACCCGAAAAAACACATTTATAATAATATACAAGTTTATCTGTGTGCTGAAGAGACTCTTGCGCATAGAGCTACAAGATTTGGCAGAAAGGCACCTGTATGTCTAAAGTTAGTTTTTGAATTTTTTTGATTAGATTTCTTTAAATTTAATTTTTCATGCGATTTTTAGCCTTTTTTCATGTTTTCTGACGATTTTTTCACATAAATAAAAGGAATTAAATTTCAATTTTTTAGCGCAGTAGTATTTTTTTCTTTTTTTCAATAAAGTTTATTTGGAATTTGTATAGTGATTTTTAAATTTTTCACGAATTTTTTATATAAATCTCAGGTTTTTTTTGTGACTTGTGGTAATTTTTTGACATTCATAAAAAGAATTTGGTTTCACAAACTTTTATATTTTGTTCTTCTGCAATTGCACTTTTTGATTTGAATTTTTAACCAATTTTTAGCCCCCCCCCCCATTCCACAGTGCTTTTTTAAAATTTGTGAAAGAATTTCAGTTACATTGTTAACTATAGTAAATTTTTTCTTCTGTGATTTTTATACATTTTTCAGTGATTTTTTGCAGAGTAGTAAAAGGAATCCAGTTTCAATTTTTTTTAGCCCAATATAGTAAACTTTGTCCTCTTTAATAAAGTTTATTCAGAATTCGTGCAACAATTTTTTAATTTTGTGCAATTTATGTGATTTTTAGATTTTTTTTCATGTTTTGTGGCGATTTTTTGACATTCTGAAAAAGAATCCGGTTTCAATCTTTTAACCCAGTTTAATAAATTTTGTCCTCCTTTCAATAAAATTTATTCAGAATTCGTGCAGAGATTTTTGATTTTTGGCTAATTTTCTATGCAATTTGAGTTTTTTTTTTTTGTGTTTTGCGGTGATTTTATGACGGTAAATTTTGTCTTGTAGATTTTTTAATTTTAAGTGATTTTTAATGAGATTTCCTATGAGTTTTTTAATGTTTTTCTACATTCCACGGCAATTTTTGACATTCATAAAATAATTCCGGTTACAATGTTTTAGCCCATTAAAATAAATTTTGTCCTCTAAGATTTTTTAACTTTTAGCAATTTTTAAAGTTTTTTGCATCTTGCGGCAATTTTTCCACATTACCAAATTTTTTCCATTCATAAAAAGGGGACTAAGGGGACCAAAATGCATAAAAGGGGACTTTAGGGGGAAAAAGGGGACCATTTGGGAGTTCTGCATACATAAAAAATCCCTATAATCAGAGTTGTATATTATAGACGCATGCGCGTGGAAAATTTTCTGAAAAATTCAAAACTTTGCAAAAAAAAAAAAAAATTTTTTTTTTTTTTTTCTTAAGATATTAAAAAATAAAAATATATTCCCCAATTTTATGTACGATTTATTTGCGCACAAAAAGCATTCAGATAGTTAAAGATGCAAAACTTTGTTGTGACATTACAGACACTTGCGAAAATATTAAGGATTGGGCTGTTTCTAAATGCATTGACAAAATATTTGATAAGACTTCAGCTCTTACTATCATGGATTTATAGCTTTATTTTTTTAAACCAAAATAATTATTTTTTAATTAATTTTAAAGTTAAATGGTAATTATTTTAAACTATTGTTTTAATTCATATCGTCAAAATAATATAACACGTAATTTTATTAAACATAAATTAATTTGCAGAAAGTTTTTGACCCGATATTTATGTGCGTAGAAAGTTTTTGGTTTTATACAAGTCTGCGTATAATATTAAATTTATAGTAGCAATGAAAGTAGTAAATCTGCAGATCAAGGGGCTCAAATGTCAGTTCTGATATTTTATTTTGAAATAATTTTATTTAGTATTTAAAAAACATTTAACCTACACTTTCATTTATTTCATATATTTTATACAAATTGCTAAAAGTAATATATAAAGCAGTTTTAGGAAGTTTAACTGTTAAGAATAAAAAGAAATATGATTCCATGCACTGGTACGCCAAGACACTTTTTTTTTTTAATCTTTTTTTTTTTTTTTTTTTTAACTAACCCTTCTAAACTCCCTCCCCCCTCAATGACTTAATAATTTGGTAAAAATAATTCTTTGAAATTTAGTATTTAAAACCTTAAATCTAAAATAATTAAAATATTGATCTTGTGATAAGGACAATAATTAATTTAAATAGTGAATTAGTCTCATAAATATTTTATTAATTATTGATATCCTAATTATTAAATTTATTTGAAAATGACTATTTTATTTCATTAATATGCTTTCATTAAATTTTGGTTTTAAATACAATCATAAAATCAATTACCTATTATTTTTTGTGGGGTGTCCATTACTGGAACAGAGAGTGTCCCATTACTGGAACAGAGAGTGTCCCATTACTGGAAGAGAGGGTGTCCATTACTGGAATTTTGGACGTTTTGATACATTTCTGTTATTTACAATTAAATTTTGATTCACATTGGGAAATGAGACTATGAGATTGATTAAATAATGTTGATAAATTAATATAATATTAAAATAAGTGGACTATAATAATTATAACTATTAATTAAAAAATAATTTTAAAGAAATTCCTTAAGGGTGTCCATTACTGGCACATCTACCCTACAATAGACTCCCTCAAATCTGCGACACTAAAATCTGCATATCGTTGCAGATGTAAACAATGAAACTTACAGTTAAGTACAATGGTTAGAGTATCATAACTGAGATTTTTTTCCAACAGAGCGAAAATATGCCGGGACCAGGACTTGAACCTGGGTACTTTGGCTTGCCGTGCCAACGCTCTCTGTGCTGAGCTATCCCAACAATATCCTGGCTGGCATATTTCACTCTTATTAGTTGGACAAGGCTGTGAACTGAAGCATTCATCCGAGCTATAACTATAGCATTTTTACATGATGAATCTGAAATAGCACGGAAACTCCTGTATACCATGTAATTAGGTCATAATGAACAGAGGAAAGTATATTCAACTAGGTAAATTATATCCAATGGTTGGAGTATCATAGTTGAGATTTTTTCTAACAGAGCAAAAATATGCCGGGACCAGGACTCGGACCTGGATACTTTTTTAATCAAAGTATAGAGAAAATTTTTAAAAAATGGGTGGTTTTCTTTAGAGGACAGCACAATATACGGATGCTTGCAGCTGTAGTTTGATTTTTTGGAAGAAAATGTATTATTTTTTAACTTATAACCAAATGTAAAAACTTTACAAATGCTAGTAAACTATTAAAATCCCATTAAATTATTTCGATACCATAGCAAACACACCTGGTCTGAGTCCGCTGAGAAAAATTAAGCCTGGGCTAAGTCTAATGAGAGAAAATTGGATTGCAGGCCACAACAACAAAATTTGAGTTATTTAAAATTAAAAAATAGAAATGGAGTGAAAATAATTACTATTTCTCTTTTTCTTTCCATAGGCCAATAAAAAAAAAAGATGGCGAGGGGGAGATTGCTGTAATGTAAAAGACAACATCATTCATCTCTCACTTAAAACAGAACACAATTTCAGTTGTCATAGCAACAAATAGCTAATAAAGAAATCAAAAGCACTGTTCACAATTGATTGTGATTAAGTATGTGCATTAGAAGAAAGAGAAAATATGAAAGAGGGCTTCAGAAAAGCATTGTTTTGAAATAGTCAATATTTTGATTATATCTATATTTTAAAAAATGGTAGTACCACCCAGTGGCGTAGCTGCGTTTTCTGGCGCCCGGGGCAGGAAGAAAGTCTGCTCTCCCCCCACCCTAAATAATAATAATAAAAAAAACCACAGTATTTTTCTTCAAGGATGGAAAAAAGTCCTACCGGCTTGTACTGGGAGGAAAAGGTGGCTTACCTCTTCCTTGCTTTTAAGAATTAAACTAATTTTACCCAAACACGCGAAGATAAAATGCGTGGATCATGATTATAGAAGATTCCTAATTTTCGTCAATATTGTTTTGAATGGGAATTTCGAAAACTTGGTCAGCTACCGCCAATTTGACATTTTCATATGTGACATATTTTCATTTATGGTGACTTACTTTTAGTTTCAAGATGTTTAGCCAAATATCACCACTTTTGCTAGAATTTAACGTTAGCAGATATGACTATGTTGTTTTAAGAGTACGACAGTAACAACAATTATTACAACAGTGAAAATAAATTTGCTAGAAATAATGTTAGCGAAAACTCATAAATTAAACGCGATTATGGAAAAAAATCCCATGCATTTTTTCATTTACAAGGTGCATATACTCTTTGGAAATTCCAAGAAGTTCTATATGTCCTAAATGACAAAACTGCAACTAATATTTTTCAATTGACTGCTATTTTTTTGGAAATCCTTAAGGTGTATTTCATAAAATTAGAAATACAATATAAATAGTTTATTTTCTAAAACAAAAAGGTTAAGTAAAAAGTCATTTTTATTGTATTTAAAATTTTTGTCATGACATTTTAACTAATTAACATTTGCCATGACATTTTACCTAATTGAAAAGGTTGTCCTGACAGTTATAGAGCAGAAAGTACGAAAAACTAGTCGGATGTGCCAATCCCAAAACTTTCTTCTACCTCACACATGTTTCGCATACACTAAAAACGAATCAGCACCAATTTATATCAAGGTCTATCTGAATCTAAAGTTTTATTAAATTCCGTGCATTAGCTCTTGAGATATGACTATCGCTAAAATCGTGTAAATCCTGAAAAATGCAGCATAGCAACGCCACCTGTTGGTAGATTTACACCAAACCTTATCAACAACAACTTATGTCAACGTCTGACTGAATCTGGGTAAAATTATGTGCATTATTTTTTTAGATATAGCTATTGTGAAAATCATAAAAAAGTGGCATAGCAGCGCCACCTGTTGGGTTATTTGCACCAAAACATAATCAGCATCTATTTATGTTAAGGTCTAACAGAATCTGAAGTTTCCTGTGCATTAGTTTTGAGGTATAGCTATCGTGAAGAATACATTAAATAAAAATGATTTTAAATAAAAAACAATTAAAAATATTTCACTTTTCTTTTTACTTCACTGTATTCAATTTTCTGCAACTTTCAAAGTGCATTTATTAATACATCACATGCTTTGAATGTTTGTTTTGGGCTAAATGAGCATTTAAATGATCTCTGGAGGCTGGCATGCCTCAAACGATTTTTTAAATTGTTAAACCCTTCTGAAGATTACATACTATTACTTAAATTTAACAGGTAAACAAGGCCAACATAATAATTTTTATTTTTCTCCGTTTTCGGACAGCCTTTTGTACAGGCCGTACTTGAAAGACTGAGAAGTTCTGCTTTGATTGTTATACGTTTTAAGCAGGGAAAATTTGGGAGTAGATCAACCACATTTTATTATTTGACTTTTCTTAATGCCAGTTCGACGGAAAAATATAATTTACAATAAAGGAAGACTAATATATTTACTTAGTTCCTCCAGCTAAATGAATTTTGCACTGGTTCACAGAGACCTCTATTACAGGAAAATATTTAAATGGAATGCTAATAACACAAAAATCAGCGTGAAAACCGATATGGAAATAAAACAAGAACGAAAGATCATGCGTCAAGCATAGATTATGAAACACTTTCCAACACGTGCAGAATACTGTAACGAAACTCCACCGTTAAATAAGGTGAAAGACGATATGCAGTGAACAGTTTTGGAAACATATAACAGATTTAACAATCCAATTTTAGCATTTACCTTCCATAGTAAAAAAAGTAGTCTAGTTATTTTATGCAGCCCTGTATAGGATCTATAGGTTTCGGTATATACTACATAGCATGATAAAATTTAGTTCAGTTAGAAATTTAACATATAGCAATTTTCACCAACCGATGGAAATACAGTCGAATTCTTTTGTACAGCCCTGTATATTATCTAAAGACTTTTGTACACACCACATATTAAGCTAAAATTTAATTCAGGTAAACGCATAAAGCAATTTAAAACTCACTTCCAGCAATCACAAACCCTAAACGACAATTTATCTTGTACATTGTGTAGCCCTGTATATGAATTTATTTATATTCCACAAACTTCTACAAGTCCATTAAATATAGTTCAGCAGGAAAATTTGTAACATAATAAAAAATACCCTTAAACAATTCACTCCCATAGTCAGTAACACTTAGACTTCATTTGTGTAACCCTGTATATGATCAACAGAATTTATGCATATAATTATGCACAAAAGTTTAGTTAAACTTAAAAACGCAAACAAAAGTTGAAAACGCTCTTATTACACTTAGACTGTAATTATTGCACAAAGACTGTAACCGAATTATTTTATGTGTCCCTGTGAAGGACCGAAATGAATAATTTATAGTGCACCTCAGTAATTTATATAAATTTCATTATGTTTGAAATAGTGAAACATCATTATATTACACTGCAAACGATGTTTCCCTGTTGAACAATGTGTAACAGAATTCTTTTGTTTGACCCTGTAAATGAATAATAAATGCTTTGCACCCCATATTCTACAAAAAGTATGTTTTAATGCGCTTCATAAATATACATCAATTTCATCATGTTTCAAATGGCGTAGCATCATCAAAATTCTCTTGAAACAATTATTTCCCACTGACTGTAATGTAATGGCATATTTTTGACTGTCCCTGTGAAAAAACTATAACTACTACACCCTTCATTTGAAATAGGGAACATGCTATAGTAGACGACAATAACGTAAAAAAAAAATCAGGGCAATCCGAGCATATAGACGGAGAGCACAGACAGACAGCCAGACAAACCAAAGTCATAAACACTTTTTAACTAGGTTGGAAAGTGTTAAAAATGCTCTTTTGATATCAGAAATGTTACACCAGCAAGGTCCTGTTTTATAAGCTGGGGGCTAGATAGTGAGGTGCCTTCAATTGCGATTGCACTTGTGGATCTTTCCATTCTCCTCTCCTTCGCCGAATTTCTTCATTGCATTCACACACACAGAAAAAAGCTCAACAAGTCTTATTTATTGTCAAAATATGTGCTATAATTTAGCAAAAAAAAAAAAATATATATATTATTTATTGTCGAAATATGTGAGATAATTTCATTAAAAACCCCCTCTCAATTTGGCGCCCCTTAGCAGCGCCGCCCCCCTTAGCTACGCTACTGGTACCACCAAAAATGATGAAGGTACTGTGTATCTGTCTTTTTAAACACTTTTCAGCACAGTTGAAATGCATTTATGAATTCGTTTTGTCTGGTGGCCTATCTGTCCAAGATCTAACTCACATAAATATACTCGGATTGCCATATGAACGATATATGTTATAGAGGTTTACTATGGCATGTTCAGTGATGAAAATGAAGAGTGTAGCATTTATAGTTCGTTTACAGGGAAGGAACACTCAAAAGAATTCCGCTACGTTATGGTCTATGGAGAAAATATGTTTACACTGCATCTTTATGATGTTAATCAATATTGAAATTAGGGATGGGACATATACACTATTCGGTATTGGTCCCTTTTGCCGAATATTCGGTTAATCGAATACTGAAGGCTAGCTGGCCGAATATTGCGAGATATCTCGCAGAATAATGCTGACATCTTGCCATTTGCATTTGATAATGGAAGATACACATTTCTACAATTGTATCAACTTACAGATTGAACCTGATAATTACAACAGTAGAATGGATTTTATGAAGATCCTTATATAACATAGATTACTTTAGAGCTTAATATAACAGATGTTTACGAAACATTGTAAAGATTTAATGCATTACAAATTACACGATAATTTATTTCTAGAAGTTAAAAGAAAATAGAAAACCAACAACAAATGTTTTGTTTTCGTTTTCATAAGATATGCTTTGTTCAGTTCAGTTCATTTGTTCTACTACGCAGTTAATTGTAAAGTTAAGGTCTAAATCCGAACCGGTAATAGCGATTTCCACGAGGCGTCAAAGGTCCCTCCAAAAGAGTTGCTCAAAAACAAAACAACTTTTTACTTCCGCTTGTGGTACTTCTTTGTTTTAGGATCTTTCTTGGATGCATATTAGCAAAGCACACAAGAATTCATGTATTGAAAAATTTTGAGCTCTGCTATTGGTTGGACATATTCAAGTCTCCACCCCTTTCTTCGTAGCCGGAAAAAGCATGTTAGCATGAAGGAAATCATTATTTTAGTTGACAAATCGTTATTTTTTAATTGAAATTAATTTTAACAAGCTGTTTAACCCGTTCTACGCACGGGAGTTCATGAATTTAATTCTAAAACCAAAATTACCTAATATAATAAAGGAAAGTTTTTTTTCTATTTTGTTCAACTTCAATCATATTAATATGATTACATGTTAAATGTAATTACATTTCGAAATCGAAGAATGTTGTTGGCTTCCATGGCAAAAATATCCTTATCTATTGTAGTATCCGACACCAACGCCAATTTTCGATAGCGTTGTGAATGACGACTTACACATTTATTTAAATCTAAAATATAGCAGTTAACACATTGTTAATCAAAAAATTCTCCGAATGTCGAATTTGAGTAGCGCCGCCCCACACGCCGCCTTCGTATGATCTTTCTTCATTGTTGTATGTATATTTGTAAATTTATATGTTATATCCATCACACAATTCCGAAATTTATATATATTATACGGCACATATAAAGAATATTTGATAAAAAAATCCCTGACGGCTCGGCCTACAGGCACAGGTAGATTTCGAAGACGCAGACCGTGGGGCGCTTGTTTGTCGGGAATTGCGGAAGAAATGACCTTTTTACGATGATCCGGCAGTTGGAACCGTCTACTTCGAAACCTAACTTGTTTGCAGGCGGAATCGGCAGGGATTTTTTTGTTTTTAATTTTTTTTTTTTGCTATAACGGTTGGTCCTATAAAAAACTTGTAAGTATAAAAGTTTTAAATAATATTAAGAGGATTAATAATAAATTTAAGCGGATTTGAAATCTTGAGAATTGGCGAAGTTATGAATTTTTTTCTTCTAAACCCCCCCCCCCCCCCTTAAGGCAATTTTTAATTATATCAAAAATCTGTCATACGTAAATTTTCGGCCCTTCTCCTAGAAGTAGTAATAACTTCAAACGGATTCGATACGTATCATAAGTAAGAAATTATGGGTTTTTTTCTGTTTTCACAAAAAGCCCCCCCCCCCCATCCCCCCCTTGGTTCGATTTTGTCCATTAACGAACTTGACCGAGATTTTATGCCTCTTGATTTATGTATCAGTTTCGAAAAGATGCGGGAGTTGGAACCGCCTACTTCGAAAAATAATTTGTTTGCAGGCGGAGCTTGCAGGGATTTTTTTTTTTTTTAATTTTTTTTTTTTTTTGCTATAACGGTTGGTCCTATAAAAAACTTGTCAATATAAAAATTTTAGATAATATTAAGAGGATTAATAATAAATTTACGCGAATTTGATATCTTGTGAATTGACGAAGCTATGATTTTTTTTCTCTTAAACCCCCCCTTTTTTCCCCCCCTTGGGGCCATTTTTAATTATATCAAAAATCTGTCATACATACATTTTCGACCCTTCTCCTAGAAGTAATAATAACTTTAAACGGATTCGATACGTATCATAATTAAGAAATTATGGGTTTTTTTCTGTTTTCACAAAAAGCCGCCCCACCCTCCCCCCCTTGGTTCGATTTTGCCCATTAACGAACTTGACCGAGATTTTATGCCCCTTGATTTTATGTATCAGTTTGTAAAAGATTAATGCAGAATTTTTCCAGTTATCGTGGTCAGAAAAAAGTGACATAGATAGATAGATAGATAGATAGATAAAGTTTTGAACTGGGGGTGGTTTTGGGTTCTGGGAGTCATGATCGGCGTAGATCTGCAAATTTTTTTCAAAATTTCCAACTTAGGTGAGAATGTAATAGGTAGTATTTCTTACGAAATCTACCTAAAAAAGGGGTAATTTTCGTATATATCATTTCTTTTTCTTTTATTATTGTTATAATTATTTTACACAGTTTTTATTAAGAGAAAATTATACAAAAATTCCGAGTTATGTGTATGTCTTATCTCTAAATACTATGTTAATGGAATAAATAAAATAGATGCAGTAGTTTTTGAGAAAATATAATAGAAATAGAAAAATAAATAGTTTAATAGAAAAAGACATTTTTTTTTTTCATAAAGGTGATATATGTTCTTTATAAGGTGATAATAGGGATTATTTACCGTCAAATTGGTAGACACATCTGGGGAAAAGAAAAGGAAAATTGATTAAAAGGCATGTTGTCCATGCTTATCCGGTTACGACCTTTAATTGCTACTAATAATAATGATAATAATAATTTATTTCGAAAATATATTGATGAATTTATCTCTAAAAAACTATTTATCATCATGAAATATTGTTATAAAATATTACTGTTAGCTTACCAGGTCTTGTTAAAATATATGAATTAAATAATCTGTCCTTTAAAAATCCACTTTATATTTTTATTTGCTTAAGAGTTTTAACATTAATCTAAAAGGCCTCAGTAATTAAAAACAAAACAAAATGCTGTGAAAACAGATAAAAATCGAATAAAATACTAGTACACCTGGCTTCCCTGTAACGCACTCCTGTTTTTGACAATCCACTTTATATTTTTATTTGCGTAAGAGTTTTAACATTAATCTAAAAGGCCTCAGTAATTAAAAACAAAACAAAACGCTGTGAAAAGAGATAAAAACCGTGCACTCTTGTTTTTGACAATCGGCTGCTAGAGAGGAAAGTAGCTATTTTATTCTAGGAAATTTTACAGGTCGAAAAAGAATGGATAGACGATAAAACTATTTTACTGACCCCAGTAAAGTTTAAGGATTATTTCTTAAATAAAAAAAACGGCATTTTTATCCAAAGGTCGTTAAATGTAATTGTAACGTTAAAATAACGGGTGAGCACCTGCATGGTATTAAGTTCTCCCTGTTGTGTTTTCAGCAAGAAAAGTTGCATCTCTTCTAATACCAACGATATTCTTCACCTTTGTCATTCTACCTAACTGTACGACGCACGATGAAATATATATATATTTTTTCTATACTTTTCCTTTTAAACCAACACCATGCCAAAATGTATGCTAATGCGCCAATTATTTCAAACCTGACCATGCAAAGGATTTTTATTGCAAACCGTGCTAAACATTGTGATTTGCTATTTATTGAATATTGAATATTTATTGAACTTTGAATAATTTTTACTCTCTTCTATCTTTACAAGAAGAAAGTATTGGATTCATGAAAATTTTCGACTTCCGGTTTTCGACGGAATTATACGTTTTAGAAGGTCCTGAACACGATTTGACTGTTTTTAGAAAATGTCTGTCTGTGACTCTGTCTGTCTGTCTGTATGTGACAAAAATTTTGTGGGCGCTCTATCTCAAGAACTAATGCTCGGAATTTAATAAAACTTTAGATTCAGTTAGTTCCTAATATAAATTGGTGCTGATTAGTTTTTGGTAAAAATCGCCCGCAGGTGGCACTGCTAAGCAGCATTTTTCGCGATTTCCGCAATAGCTCTATCTCAAGAACTAATGCTCGGAATTTAATAAAACTTTAGATTCAGTTAGTCCCTGATATAAATTGATACTGATTAGTTTTTGGTAAAAATCGCCCGCAGATGGCGCTGCTATGCAGCATTTTTCGTGATTTCCGCAATAGCTCTATCTCAAGAACTAATGCTCGGAATTTAATAAAACTTTAGATTCAGTTAGTCCCTGATATAAATTGATGCTGATTAGTTTTTGGTAAAAATCGCCCGGCAGGTGTCGCTGCTATGCAGCATTTTTCGTGATTTCCGCAATAGCTCTATCTCAAGAACTAATGCTCGGAATTTAATAAAACTTTAGATTCAGTTAGTCCCTGATATAAATTGATACTGATTAGTTTTTGTTAAAAATCGCCCGCAGGTGGCGCTGCTAAGCAGCATTTTTCGCGATTTCCGCAATAGCTCTATCTCAAGAACTAATGCTCAGAATTTAATAAAACTTTAGATTCAGTTAGTCCCTGATATAAATTGATACTGATTAGTTTTTGGTAAAAATCGCCCGCAGATGGCGCTGCTATGCAGCATTTTTCGTGATTTCCGCAATAGCTCTATCTCAAGAACTAATGCTCGGAATTTAATAAAACTTTAGATTCAGTTAGTCCCTGATATAAATTGATGCTGATTAGTTTTTGGTAAAAATCGCCCGGCAGGTGTCGCTGCTATGCAGCATTTTTCGTGATTTCCGCAATAGCTCTATCTCAAGAACTAATGCTCGGAATTTAATAAAACTTTAGATTCAGTTAGTCCCTAATATAAATTGGTGCTGATTAGTTTTTGGTAAAAATCGCCCAGCAGGTGGCGCTGCTATGCAGCATTTTGAAGGATTTACACGATTTTAGCAATAGTCCTATCTTAAGAAATAATGCACGGAATTTAATAAAACTGGAGCTTCAGTTAGACCTTGATATAAATTGGTGCTGATTCTTTTTAGTGTATGCGAAACCTGTGTGAGATAGAAGAAAGTTTTGGGATTGACACATCCGACTAGTTTAATTATTATTTAATCGTAACCTCGCAAAACACCATACTTTCCTATTTTTCGAATAGAAAATATTTATTAAGTTATAACTTAGATTTACTATTAACGCTGCGATTTTACCATTTGGCAGTTACTTGATGGTAGGGAAGCTGAAATAAAATTGTTTCCGGACTCTGGATACATAAATAAAAGTTTTTACTTTCTTCTATCTTTACAAGAAGAAAGTATTGGATTCATGAAAATTTTCGACTTCCGGTTTTCGACGGATTTATACGTTTTAGAAGGTCCTGGACACGATTTAACTATTTTTAGAAAATGTCTGTCTGTGACTCTGTCTGTCTGTCTGTCTGTATGTGACAAAACGTTTGTGGGCGCTCTATCTCAAGAACTAATGCTCGGAATTTAATAAAACTTTAGATTCAGTTAGTCCCTGATATAAATTGATACTGATTAGTTTTTGTTAAAAATCGCCCGCAGGTGGCGCTGCTAAGCAGCATTTTTCGCGATTTCCGCAATAGCTCTATCTCAAGAACTAATGCTCAGAATTTAATAAAACTTTAGATTCAGTTAGTCCCTGATATAAATTGATACTGATTAGTTTTTGGTAAAAATCGCCCGCAGATGGCGCTGCTATGCAGCATTTTTCGTGATTTCCGCAATAGCTCTATCTCAAGAACTAATGCTCGGAATTTAATAAAACTTTAGATTCAGTTAGTCCCTGATATAAATTGATGCTGATTAGTTTTTGGTAAAAATCGCCCGGCAGGTGTCGCTGCTATGCAGCATTTTTCGTGATTTCCGCAATAGCTCTATCTCAAGAACTAATGCTCGGAATTTAATAAAACTTTAGATTCAGTTAGTCCCTAATATAAATTGGTGCTGATTAGTTTTTGGTAAAAATCGCCCAGCAGGTGGCGCTGCTATGCAGCATTTTGAAGGATTTACACGATTTTAGCAATAGTCCTATCTTAAGAAATAATGCACGGAATTTAATAAAACTGGAGCTTCAGTTAGACCTTGATATAAATTGGTGCTGATTCTTTTTAGTGTATGCGAAACCTGTGTGAGATAGAAGAAAGTTTTGGGATTGACACATCCGACTAGTTTAATTATTATTTAATCGTAACCTCGCAAAACACCATACTTTCCTATTTTTCGAATAGAAAATATTTATTAAGTTATAACTTAGATTTACTATTAACGCTGCGATTTTACCATTTGGCAGTTACTTGATGGTAGGGAAGCTGAAATAAAATTGTTTCCGGACTCTGGATACATAAATAAAAGTTTTTACTTTCTTCTATCTTTACAAGAAGAAAGTATTGGATTCATGAAAATTTTCGACTTCCGGTTTTCGACGGATTTATACGTTTTAGAAGGTCCTGGACACGATTTAACTATTTTTAGAAAATGTCTGTCTGTGACTCTGTCTGTCTGTCTGTCTGTATGTGACAAAACGTTTGTGGGCGCTCTATCTCAAGAACTAATGCTCGGAATTTAATAAAACTTTAGATTCAGTTAGTCCCTGATATAAATTGATACTGATTAGTTTTTGGTAAAAATCGCCCGCAGATGGCGCTGCTATGCAGCATTTTTCGTGATTTCCGCAATAGCTCTATCTCAAGAACTAATGCTCGGAATTTAATAAAACTTTAGATTCAGTTAGTCCCTGATATAAATTGATGCTGATTAGTTTTTGGTAAAAATCGCCCGGCAGGTGTCGCTGCTATGCAGCATTTTTCGTGATTTCCGCAATAGCTCTATCTCAAGAACTAATGCTCGGAATTTAATAAAACTTTAGATTCAGTTAGTCCCTAATATAAATTGGTGCTGATTAGTTTTTGGTAAAAATCGCCCAGCAGGTGGCGCTGCTATGCAGCATTTTGAAGGATTTACACGATTTTAGCAATAGTCCTATCTTAAGAAATAATGCACGGAATTTAATAAAACTGGAGCTTCAGTTAGACCTTGATATAAATTGGTGCTGATTCTTTTTAGTGTATGCGAAACCTGTGTGAGATAGAAGAAAGTTTTGGGATTGACACATCCGACTAGTTTAATTATTATTTAATCGTAACCTCGCAAAACACCATACTTTCCTATTTTTCGAATAGAAAATATTTATTAAGTTATAACTTAGATTTACTATTAACGCTGCGATTTTACCATTTGGCAGTTACTTGATGGTAGGGAAGCTGAAATAAAATTGTTTCCGGACTCTGGATACATAAATAAAAGTTTTTACTTTCTTCTATCTTTACAAGAAGAAAGTATTGGATTCATGAAAATTTTCGACTTCCGGTTTTCGACGGATTTATACGTTTTAGAAGGTCCTGGACACGATTTAACTATTTTTAGAAAATGTCTGTCTGTGACTCTGTCTGTCTGTCTGTCTGTATGTGACAAAACGTTTGTGGGCGCTCTATCTCAAGAACTAATGCTCGGAATTTAATAAAACTTTAGATTCAGTTAGTCCCTGATATAAATTGATACTGATTAGTTTTTGGTAAAAATCGCCCGCAGATGGCGCTGCTATGCAGCATTTTTCGTGATTTCCGCAATAGCTCTATCTCAAGAACTAATGCTCGGAATTTAATAAAACTTTAGATTCAGTTAGTCCCTGATATAAATTGATGCTGATTAGTTTTTGGTAAAAATCGCCCGGCAGGTGTCGCTGCTATGCAGCATTTTTCGTGATTTCCGCAATAGCTCTATCTCAAGAACTAATGCTCGGAATTTAATAAAACTTTAGATTCAGTTAGTCCCTAATATAAATTGGTGCTGATTAGTTTTTGGTAAAAATCGCCCAGCAGGTGGCGCTGCTATGCAGCATTTTGAAGGATTTACACGATTTTAGCAATAGTCCTATCTTAAGAAATAATGCACGGAATTTAATAAAACTGGAGCTTCAGTTAGACCTTGATATAAATTGGTGCTGATTCTTTTTAGTGTATGCGAAACCTGTGTGAGATAGAAGAAAGTTTTGGGATTGACACATCCGACTAGTTTAATTATTATTTAATCGTAACCTCGCAAAACACCATACTTTCCTATTTTTCGAATAGAAAATATTTATTAAGTTATAACTTAGATTTACTATTAACGCTGCGATTTTACCATTTGGCAGTTACTTGATGGTAGGGAAGCTGAAATAAAATTGTTTCCGGACTCTGGATACATAAATAAAAGTTTTTACTTTCTTCTATCTTTACAAGAAGAAAGTATTGGATTCATGAAAATTTTCGACTTCCGGTTTTCGACGGATTTATACGTTTTAGAAGGTCCTGGACACGATTTAACTATTTTTAGAAAATGTCTGTCTGTGACTCTGTCTGTCTGTCTGTCTGTATGTGACAAAACGTTTGTGGGCGCTCTATCTCAAGAACTAATGCTCGGAATTTAATAAAACTTTAGATTCAGTTAGTCCCTGATATAAATTGATACTGATTAGTTTTTGGTAAAAATCGCCCGCAGATGGCGCTGCTATGCAGCATTTTTCGTGATTTCCGCAATAGCTCTATCTCAAGAACTAATGCTCGGAATTTAATAAAACTTTAGATTCAGTTAGTCCCTGATATAAATTGATGCTGATTAGTTTTTGGTAAAAATCGCCCGGCAGGTGTCGCTGCTATGCAGCATTTTTCGTGATTTCCGCAATAGCTCTATCTCAAGAACTAATGCTCGGAATTTAATAAAACTTTAGATTCAGTTAGTCCCTAATATAAATTGGTGCTGATTAGTTTTTGGTAAAAATCGCCCAGCAGGTGGCGCTGCTATGCAGCATTTTGAAGGATTTACACGATTTTAGCAATAGTCCTATCTTAAGAAATAATGCACGGAATTTAATAAAACTGGAGCTTCAGTTAGACCTTGATATAAATTGGTGCTGATTCTTTTTAGTGTATGCGAAACCTGTGTGAGATAGAAGAAAGTTTTGGGATTGACACATCCGACTAGTTTAATTATTATTTAATCGTAACCTCGCAAAACACCATACTTTCCTATTTTTCGAATAGAAAATATTTATTAAGTTATAACTTAGATTTACTATTAACGCTGCGATTTTACCATTTGGCAGTTACTTGATGGTAGGGAAGCTGAAATAAAATTGTTTCCGGACTCTGGATACATAAATAAAAGTTTTTACTTTCTTCTATCTTTACAAGAAGAAAGTATTGGATTCATGAAAATTTTCGACTTCCGGTTTTCGACGGATTTATACGTTTTAGAAGGTCCTGGACACGATTTAACTATTTTTAGAAAATGTCTGTCTGTGACTCTGTCTGTCTGTCTGTCTGTATGTGACAAAACGTTTGTGGGCGCTCTATCTCAAGAACTAATGCTCGGAATTTAATAAAACTTTAGATTCAGTTAGTCCCTGATATAAATTGATACTGATTAGTTTTTGGTAAAAATCGCCCGCAGATGGCGCTGCTATGCAGCATTTTTCGTGATTTCCGCAATAGCTCTATCTCAAGAACTAATGCTCGGAATTTAATAAAACTTTAGATTCAGTTAGTCCCTGATATAAATTGATGCTGATTAGTTTTTGGTAAAAATCGCCCGGCAGGTGTCGCTGCTATGCAGCATTTTTCGTGATTTCCGCAATAGCTCTATCTCAAGAACTAATGCTCGGAATTTAATAAAACTTTAGATTCAGTTAGTCCCTAATATAAATTGGTGCTGATTAGTTTTTGGTAAAAATCGCCCAGCAGGTGGCGCTGCTATGCAGCATTTTGAAGGATTTACACGATTTTAGCAATAGTCCTATCTTAAGAAATAATGCACGGAATTTAATAAAACTGGAGCTTCAGTTAGACCTTGATATAAATTGGTGCTGATTCTTTTTAGTGTATGCGAAACCTGTGTGAGATAGAAGAAAGTTTTGGGATTGACACATCCGACTAGTTTAATTATTATTTAATCGTAACCTCGCAAAACACCATACTTTCCTATTTTTCGAATAGAAAATATTTATTAAGTTATAACTTAGATTTACTATTAACGCTGCGATTTTACCATTTGGCAGTTACTTGATGGTAGGGAAGCTGAAATAAAATTGTTTCCGGACTCTGGATACATAAATAAAAGTTTTTACTTTCTTCTATCTTTACAAGAAGAAAGTATTGGATTCATGAAAATTTTCGACTTCCGGTTTTCGACGGATTTATACGTTTTAGAAGGTCCTGGACACGATTTAACTATTTTTAGAAAATGTCTGTCTGTGACTCTGTCTGTCTGTCTGTCTGTATGTGACAAAACGTTTGTGGGCGCTCTATCTCAAGAACTAATGCTCGGAATTTAATAAAACTTTAGATTCAGTTAGTCCCTGATATAAATTGATACTGATTAGTTTTTGGTAAAAATCGCCCGCAGATGGCGCTGCTATGCAGCATTTTTCGTGATTTCCGCAATAGCTCTATCTCAAGAACTAATGCTCGGAATTTAATAAAACTTTAGATTCAGTTAGTCCCTGATATAAATTGATGCTGATTAGTTTTTGGTAAAAATCGCCCGGCAGGTGTCGCTGCTATGCAGCATTTTTCGTGATTTCCGCAATAGCTCTATCTCAAGAACTAATGCTCGGAATTTAATAAAACTTTAGATTCAGTTAGTCCCTAATATAAATTGGTGCTGATTAGTTTTTGGTAAAAATCGCCCAGCAGGTGGCGCTGCTATGCAGCATTTTGAAGGATTTACACGATTTTAGCAATAGTCCTATCTTAAGAAATAATGCACGGAATTTAATAAAACTGGAGCTTCAGTTAGACCTTGATATAAATTGGTGCTGATTCTTTTTAGTGTATGCGAAACCTGTGTGAGATAGAAGAAAGTTTTGGGATTGACACATCCGACTAGTTTAATTATTATTTAATCGTAACCTCGCAAAACACCATACTTTCCTATTTTTCGAATAGAAAATATTTATTAAGTTATAACTTAGATTTACTATTAACGCTGCGATTTTACCATTTGGCAGTTACTTGATGGTAGGGAAGCTGAAATAAAATTGTTTCCGGACTCTGGATACATAAATAAAAGTTTTTACTTTCTTCTATCTTTACAAGAAGAAAGTATTGGACTCATGAAAATTTTCGACTTCCGGTTTTCGACGGATTTATACGTTTTAGAAGGTCCTGGACACGATTTAACTATTTTTAGAAAATGTCTGTCTGTGACTCTGTCTGTCTGTCTGTCTGTATGTGACAAAACGTTTGTGGGCGCTCTATCTCAAGAACTAATGCTCGGAATTTAATAAAACTTTAGATTCAGTTAGTCCCTGATATAAATTGATACTGATTAGTTTTTGGTAAAAATCGCCCGCAGATGGCGCTGCTATGCAGCATTTTTCGTGATTTCCGCAATAGCTCTATCTCAAGAACTAATGCTCGGAATTTAATAAAACTTTAGATTCAGTTAGTCCCTGATATAAATTGATGCTGATTAGTTTTTGGTAAAAATCGCCCGGCAGGTGTCGCTGCTATGCAGCATTTTTCGTGATTTCCGCAATAGCTCTATCTCAAGAACTAATGCTCGGAATTTAATAAAACTTTAGATTCAGTTAGTCCCTAATATAAATTGGTGCTGATTAGTTTTTGGTAAAAATCGCCCAGCAGGTGGCGCTGCTATGCAGCATTTTGAAGGATTTACACGATTTTAGCAATAGTCCTATCTTAAGAAATAATGCACGGAATTTAATAAAACTGGAGCTTCAGTTAGACCTTGATATAAATTGGTGCTGATTCTTTTTAGTGTATGCGAAACCTGTGTGAGATAGAAGAAAGTTTTGGGATTGACACATCCGACTAGTTTAATTATTATTTAATCGTAACCTCGCAAAACACCATACTTTCCTATTTTTCGAATAGAAAATATTTATTAAGTTATAACTTAGATTTACTATTAACGCTGCGATTTTACCATTTGGCAGTTACTTGATGGTAGGGAAGCTGAAATAAAATTGTTTCCGGACTCTGGATACATAAATAAAAGTTTTTACTTTCTTCTATCTTTACAAGAAGAAAGTATTGGATTCATGAAAATTTTCGACTTCCGGTTTTCGACGGATTTATACGTTTTAGAAGGTCCTGGACACGATTTAACTATTTTTAGAAAATGTCTGTCTGTGACTCTGTCTGTCTGTCTGTCTGTATGTGACAAAACGTTTGTGGGCGCTCTATCTCAAGAACTAATGCTCGGAATTTAATAAAACTTTAGATTCAGTTAGTCCCTGATATAAATTGATACTGATTAGTTTTTGGTAAAAATCGCCCGCAGATGGCGCTGCTATGCAGCATTTTTCGTGATTTCCGCAATAGCTCTATCTCAAGAACTAATGCTCGGAATTTAATAAAACTTTAGATTCAGTTAGTCCCTGATATAAATTGATGCTGATTAGTTTTTGGTAAAAATCGCCCGGCAGGTGTCGCTGCTATGCAGCATTTTTCGTGATTTCCGCAATAGCTCTATCTCAAGAACTAATGCTCGGAATTTAATAAAACTTTAGATTCAGTTAGTCCCTAATATAAATTGGTGCTGATTAGTTTTTGGTAAAAATCGCCCAGCAGGTGGCGCTGCTATGCAGCATTTTGAAGGATTTACACGATTTTAGCAATAGTCCTATCTTAAGAAATAATGCACGGAATTTAATAAAACTGGAGCTTCAGTTAGACCTTGATATAAATTGGTGCTGATTCTTTTTAGTGTATGCGAAACCTGTGTGAGATAGAAGAAAGTTTTGGGATTGACACATCCGACTAGTTTAATTATTATTTAATCGTAACCTCGCAAAACACCATACTTTCCTATTTTTCGAATAGAAAATATTTATTAAGTTATAACTTAGATTTACTATTAACGCTGCGATTTTACCATTTGGCAGTTACTTGATGGTAGGGAAGCTGAAATAAAATTGTTTCCGGACTCTGGATACATAAATAAAAGTTTTTACTTTCTTCTATCTTTACAAGAAGAAAGTATTGGATTCATGAAAATTTTCGACTTCCGGTTTTCGACGGATTTATACGTTTTAGAAGGTCCTGGACACGATTTAACTATTTTTAGAAAATGTCTGTCTGTGACTCTGTCTGTCTGTCTGTCTGTATGTGACAAAACGTTTGTGGGCGCTCTATCTCAAGAACTAATGCTCGGAATTTAATAAAACTTTAGATTCAGTTAGTCCCTGATATAAATTGATACTGATTAGTTTTTGGTAAAAATCGCCCGCAGATGGCGCTGCTATGCAGCATTTTTCGTGATTTCCGCAATAGCTCTATCTCAAGAACTAATGCTCGGAATTTAATAAAACTTTAGATTCAGTTAGTCCCTGATATAAATTGATGCTGATTAGTTTTTGGTAAAAATCGCCCGGCAGGTGTCGCTGCTATGCAGCATTTTTCGTGATTTCCGCAATAGCTCTATCTCAAGAACTAATGCTCGGAATTTAATAAAACTTTAGATTCAGTTAGTCCCTAATATAAATTGGTGCTGATTAGTTTTTGGTAAAAATCGCCCAGCAGGTGGCGCTGCTATGCAGCATTTTGAAGGATTTACACGATTTTAGCAATAGTCCTATCTTAAGAAATAATGCACGGAATTTAATAAAACTGGAGCTTCAGTTAGACCTTGATATAAATTGGTGCTGATTCTTTTTAGTGTATGCGAAACCTGTGTGAGATAGAAGAAAGTTTTGGGATTGACACATCCGACTAGTTTAATTATTATTTAATCGTAACCTCGCAAAACACCATACTTTCCTATTTTTCGAATAGAAAATATTTATTAAGTTATAACTTAGATTTACTATTAACGCTGCGATTTTACCATTTGGCAGTTACTTGATGGTAGGGAAGCTGAAATAAAATTGTTTCCGGACTCTGGATACATAAATAAAAGTTTTTACTTTCTTCTATCTTTACAAGAAGAAAGTATTGGATTCATGAAAATTTTCGACTTCCGGTTTTCGACGGATTTATACGTTTTAGAAGGTCCTGGACACGATTTAACTATTTTTAGAAAATGTCTGTCTGTGACTCTGTCTGTCTGTCTGTCTGTATGTGACAAAACGTTTGTGGGCGCTCTATCTCAAGAACTAATGCTCGGAATTTAATAAAACTTTAGATTCAGTTAGTCCCTGATATAAATTGATACTGATTAGTTTTTGGTAAAAATCGCCCGCAGATGGCGCTGCTATGCAGCATTTTTCGTGATTTCCGCAATAGCTCTATCTCAAGAACTAATGCTCGGAATTTAATAAAACTTTAGATTCAGTTAGTCCCTGATATAAATTGATGCTGATTAGTTTTTGGTAAAAATCGCCCGGCAGGTGTCGCTGCTATGCAGCATTTTTCGTGATTTCCGCAATAGCTCTATCTCAAGAACTAATGCTCGGAATTTAATAAAACTTTAGATTCAGTTAGTCCCTAATATAAATTGGTGCTGATTAGTTTTTGGTAAAAATCGCCCAGCAGGTGGCGCTGCTATGCAGCATTTTGAAGGATTTACACGATTTTAGCAATAGTCCTATCTTAAGAAATAATGCACGGAATTTAATAAAACTGGAGCTTCAGTTAGACCTTGATATAAATTGGTGCTGATTCTTTTTAGTGTATGCGAAACCTGTGTGAGATAGAAGAAAGTTTTGGGATTGACACATCCGACTAGTTTAATTATTATTTAATCGTAACCTCGCAAAACACCATACTTTCCTATTTTTCGAATAGAAAATATTTATTAAGTTATAACTTAGATTTACTATTAACGCTGCGATTTTACCATTTGGCAGTTACTTGATGGTAGGGAAGCTGAAATAAAATTGTTTCCGGACTCTGGATACATAAATAAAAGTTTTTACTTTCTTCTATCTTTACAAGAAGAAAGTATTGGACTCATGAAAATTTTCGACTTCCGGTTTTCGACGGATTTATACGTTTTAGAAGGTCCTGGACACGATTTAACTATTTTTAGAAAATGTCTGTCTGTGACTCTGTCTGTCTGTCTGTCTGTATGTGACAAAACGTTTGTGGGCGCTCTATCTCAAGAACTAATGCTCGGAATTTAATAAAACTTTAGATTCAGTTAGTCCCTGATATAAATTGATACTGATTAGTTTTTGGTAAAAATCGCCCGCAGATGGCGCTGCTATGCAGCATTTTTCGTGATTTCCGCAATAGCTCTATCTCAAGAACTAATGCTCGGAATTTAATAAAACTTTAGATTCAGTTAGTCCCTGATATAAATTGATGCTGATTAGTTTTTGGTAAAAATCGCCCGGCAGGTGTCGCTGCTATGCAGCATTTTTCGTGATTTCCGCAATAGCTCTATCTCAAGAACTAATGCTCGGAATTTAATAAAACTTTAGATTCAGTTAGTCCCTAATATAAATTGGTGCTGATTAGTTTTTGGTAAAAATCGCCCAGCAGGTGGCGCTGCTATGCAGCATTTTGAAGGATTTACACGATTTTAGCAATAGTCCTATCTTAAGAAATAATGCACGGAATTTAATAAAACTGGAGCTTCAGTTAGACCTTGATATAAATTGGTGCTGATTCTTTTTAGTGTATGCGAAACCTGTGTGAGATAGAAGAAAGTTTTGGGATTGACACATCCGACTAGTTTAATTATTATTTAATCGTAACCTCGCAAAACACCATACTTTCCTATTTTTCGAATAGAAAATATTTATTAAGTTATAACTTAGATTTACTATTAACGCTGCGATTTTACCATTTGGCAGTTACTTGATGGTAGGGAAGCTGAAATAAAATTGTTTCCGGACTCTGGATACATAAATAAAAGTTTTTACTTTCTTCTATCTTTACAAGAAGAAAGTATTGGATTCATGAAAATTTTCGACTTCCGGTTTTCGACGGATTTATACGTTTTAGAAGGTCCTGGACACGATTTAACTATTTTTAGAAAATGTCTGTCTGTGACTCTGTCTGTCTGTCTGTCTGTATGTGACAAAACGTTTGTGGGCGCTCTATCTCAAGAACTAATGCTCGGAATTTAATAAAACTTTAGATTCAGTTAGTCCCTGATATAAATTGATACTGATTAGTTTTTGGTAAAAATCGGCCGCAGATGGCGCTGCTAAGCAGCATTTTTCGCGATTTCCGCAATAGCTCTATCTCAAGAACTAATGCTCGGAATTTAATAAAACTTTAGATTCAGTTAGTCCCTGATATAAATTGATGCTCATTAGTTTTTGGTAAAAATCGCCCGGCAGGTGTCGCTGCTATGCAGCATTTTTCGTGATTTCCGCAATAGCTCTATCTCAAGAACTAATGCTCGGAATTTAATAAAACTTTAGATTCAGTTAGTCCCTAATATAAATTGGTGCTGATTAGTTTTTGGTAAAAATCGCCCAGCAGGTGGCGCTGCTATGCAGCATTTTGAAGGATTTACACGATTTTAGCGATAGTCCTATCTCAAGAAATACTGCACGGAATTTAATAAAACTTTAGTTTCAGTTAGACATTGATATAAATGGGTGCTGATTCTTTTTCCTGTATGCGAAACCTGTGTGAGATAGAAGAAAGTTTTGGGATTGACTCATCCGACTAGTTATTAAAAGGAAAACCATGAACGTCTTCATGCAAAAAATGAAATGTTTGCTGCTCTGCTAAGAGACATTTACACTTTCTTGCCTGCAGTTTAAATTGAGTTTTATTTTATTACTTTATTGTCTAATGTTTATTTGTTCTTTTATTTTAAGTATATATTTGTATTGATTTAATAAAATAGTTCGTGAACGTCTGTAATTTTCAAATGTTATATTTTTAAACGCTTTATTTCGTACCAACAGTGTTATTAGATTTTTCAAATGGTTCATTTTGTGCCAGCTCATTATGCTTGGCGACAATGTTGTTGGTATAACGGAACAGTACCCTTTTTATTCTTTTGCGCTTTAACATTTTTTTTTTCTTTTTTTTAAACAACGCTTGCAGCGTTCTGCAATATTTCTAGCTTTACTAATTTTGTTGTTGTAGTAGTGGTCTCTTTAACACAGGAACGCTGCCACTCCTGATTTTAGCTTCTGAACAGAACACATTTTACAATCCCAATTTAATTTGTGAGAAGATCATTTGACTTTTGTATTTGTCAGATGCTTTAATACTTTTAGCACTAAGACTGTTTCGAAATAGCAAGCAAGGTTCCGAAAACGGTCATTTTTGTTTTTCTTTCAATTGTCTTGCAAAGGTATATTATCTTTACCATATATTATGGTCGCTGAAATGTTTTGAATGAATATTAGGTTTTTGGGATAAACATCTGGCACCCAATACCTATTTTTACGTATTTATTTACCGTGTATGCGCACCTTATTTCTGCTACAACAAGTAGCAAAGTTGTTCTGAGATAGATATTCATTCATTGAAAGTGATATTGAGCAGATGTTACGTACATAGCTCTCCCGGTCTTGTTTCTACAGGGTTTGCACATGTAATCTAAATGAATCTAATGTAAGTTAAGCTATTTTGTATTGATTTAATTCCTTAAATATTGACATTAATTCAAGAACTACATTACATTGGCATATTTTTGTTTTAGTTCTTGGATTAAATAAAAAATAAAATCCATTTATAATATGTTTTTATTATATAAATTTGTATAGCGTGTAGCATATTTATACGTTGTGCGAGTTTTTTTATCGTAAGTCAGACTTACGCGTTAGAGGTTGATCTTAAGCGAGGTACCGCAATTCCCCATAGAAATAAACAAGGGTGAATGATTTTTCCGCTTTGCTTCCCTGATGTTCAGTAAACAGTTTTTTTTTTTTCTGAGGGTCTTCTGTTTTTTTTTTCAACAGCCGCAGTGGCGTGGCTGTTTCCATTCATAGTAATATCAAGGAATCAGTGTCATAAGAAATTATCTATATATATATTATTACGCTATCGTACGTGGCACAGAAATTGCGATTATTTATCATTTGCCGATGGCAACGAGAGGTTTGTTTTCACTAATTTGCGAATATTAAGAAAAGTATTTGAGGTATCAATTTTAAAAGTCACCACACATATGTAGAATTTTTTTTTTTGCATCCGAAAGTACAATTTTTGTAAAAATTGGCCAGTAATTTTTCTTATTTATTTTTAAAAAAGTAGCTACTTCCTAAAAAGAAAAGAAAATAAATTGTGAAATCAAACCAAGAAACGCGCCATTTTGTTATTAATTAAAACATTAACTCCATTGTTGTACCTTTATGCAGTTTAATCTCATTGTTGTCCGCATCGTTATGACGTCAATGTTACGGATGCACATATTTGTTATTTATAATATAGATTGAGTAATAACAAATAAATAATAATAATAAATGAATAAAATAATCTTATTGGGTGGAGATTTCCATCAAGTCAGTCCTACCTATCATTTTTAGAGGTTCAATATCACTAACAGTTTCAAGGTGCATAAAGAAAAGAAGATTTTACATTATGCAACTTACAGAAAATATGTGTGCCCTTCAAACAGAGAGAGAGTTAGCAAGTTGGCTGTTACAGGTTGGCGAATGTCAAAGTGGAAAAAGTATTTAGTTGCTCCCAATTTGCTATCCAGATATACAAGATCCAGTGCAGCAACTTTTCAGTAACATTGATTTTTTAACGGTGACATCTCAAAAGCTTAAAGAACGAGCCATACTAACAGCGACAAACAATTTGTCAATGTTATAATTAATAATGTTAAATTAATGATATCTCCGAGCTCTGAAATTTACAATTGGGTATATAAAAACGTTTTCAAAACAGAGAGAAAAAAAAAAAGATAAAATATTTTCTTAATTGCGAATGGTGTAGATATTTTCAATATAATATGTATACACTTTTTTAATTTTAAGGAGTATCCAGCAACTATTGTGTGCATGCAAAGGTTTTTATATGCACGATGCTGAAAAAATACTTCTGTTTTCATATATCTAAATGATGTCCATATTTTACGATGTGTATATATAAGTACCAAGTCCTAAGTGCAGAAGTTTTTATGTATGATATTTATGCATATAATGCTGAAATTCGTGTGTTCTAATATGCATATAGTATTTAAAAGAGTAGACACTAGAGTGCAGATACTCTGCGCGGGATCGGCTAGTCTTTCTTATAATGGCACATTTGCTACTAGGACTTCCCTCAAAGAGATTAGTCTGAGTGATAATGCTGAGAACATAGGGTTAACAATTACGATATAAAGAAGATACAATATATAAAAAAGAGCAAATTAAATGATAGAATTACAAAAATATCATACATAAATTCATATATACTGTTATGTTTTCATATATATTTTTTTTATAAAATTTGGCAAAGCATCTCATTTTCTTAAGCGGGTGTTGCTCAAAACTTAAAAAAAAAGAAAAAAAAAAAAGCCGGATCTTTTAAAACGCCAAGCTTTTTAAAGTTTCGTAATCGGATTTGCAGCAAAGAGCGTATTTTAGCAAGCGAAGTTTAACGCAAATTTAATTTCATTGATGCAACATTTTCTTTGTAGCAAATATTTACATTTGAATTAAAAAATATTCCTCCTTGTTTATTTGAATAACTATTTATAGAAACTCGTACACTACAAACCACATTGATAACATGCTTTGCTACAAACCTGATTACCAAATTGTAGCCTAAATTCCTACTAAAGTACATAAAAAATCTTTCGATGACTTCTGTAAAGATAAATTTTACATTAAATCTCCATATCGGCGAAATTGAAAAAAAAATATTTCAAAGATAATACTTCTTGATTATTTTCTAGGAGGCTCTCCCCCCTGCGCCTTTACTACTTCAAACCCCAGACTTTTCTTCTGCCTGCCTGTCTGTCTCTCTCCACAATCTGTTTGTTTCCTTATCCGTTCTTCTACCCATCTCTCTACCCGATTGACTCTCTCTCTGCACATCTCCAGGGGCGGATCCAAAAAATTTCCACGGGGGGGGGGGGGGGGTCAAGTTTCAGTGGCCAACGTTATACCTTCTACTCATTAAATTATCAATAAAGTGGAAGAAAAACGAAGTATCATTTAAACCTGCTTCAAAATATAATACATTACACAGTAATTAATAAATTTTCATGTAATAATATTAAATTAACCATTAAAAATTATATTAATATTAAATTAATATATAAATTACAAATTATAATAATATTATTAAATTAACTTTTAGTAACCAATTTGTTATCATTTTGTATGTATAAATATACAATTTATTAATTCTATAATATGTAGTTATACAGAAATATTAAAATTCTTCAATTACCGTAATTTCGCGCGTATGCACCGCACCCTAGTTAAGTCTTTTTCAAACCGGAAATTTTATTGAAAATAAGAAGTCAAATAAATGCTAAGCAGAAGTAAGTCACATTTTATTTAAAATAAATTCTGGTAGGAAATCGAATTGTCTGAGGTGCGGTGTATACGCACGAAATTACGGTAAATAAAATTAAAGATTTTCATATTTCAGATGTGGGGAACACTTTTTATTGCAATGAAAAAAATAATGGCAAAACATTGTTGTATTATCTACCTTAAAAACACTGCAGTTGCAATTTCCTGCGATGCGTCATTGAGAATTTATTTAATACTTCTTCAGGGTGAATTTCCTTATCGCGATGAATGTTAAGCATTTCTAAACCGTTTAGTCTTTCTTCTTTCATATTTGATCTCAAGTAAGTTTTTATCCGTCTTAATGATGAGAAAGACCGTTCACTGGTACAGGTTGTAACAGGAAGGACACATAAAATATGGAGAAGAGTCTTGATATTCGGGTAAAATTCTGATGCGTGTAACATGCTTTCACTTGCACTGCGTGGAAGTTCGCTCTTCGGTTTATTTTTCCACTGCCGCTGCCATAAGTCTGTTTCACCTAGTAATTTAGAAAATGTCCCCGGAATATCTTTCTTGTAAGGTTCAGCATTAAAGTTTCAGTATCCTCATTGGCAAATGCCGGGATCAATCCATGTAATGCAACGATATTTGAATGTTCAGCAGTGGAAAATATTGTTACCAACTCTGATATGATAAAATCCATAAACGACAAAAATAAATTAAATTTGTAATATTCTTCAGGACTTGACGCTGCAGTATTGCATCTGTGGTACTGTCTTTTTACAATTCTCGGCATAGTAATTTCAATGAAATGTTTAGTTGCTACTTTCGATGCTTTGTCGTATATTTGCGAGTAACTTGATGATGAATTTCGATAATCATTGTCTGAGTGCAACGAAGCACAGAATCTGAAATCTGCACAGCGCAGTATTACTTTGCCCCATATATAGCTACGATGGATATTAAAACCTTTCGTCAAGCATAACTCAAAAAATATTTAACGGATTTCGTTCAAATTTTTACAGCAGGTACCTATAAAGGTGACAACGTCGTCTATTTATTACCAAGAATAAGTGTCAAACCGTTTGGAAGTTATATTAAAAAAATAGATAAAAAAGCACAATAGACGCTTTCAGCGTGACGTCAGTCATGCTGAAAGCGTCTATTGTGCTTTTTTATCTATTTTTTGCTTGGTTACTGACTCCAAACAAACGGTTGCTATGTTTGATTTCTTACTAAATATAAATCGTAGAAAATGTTACCACTGCATATAAAGCATTAAAACACTTAACTGTGAGATATAGCTATAAAATATATCTATAATATATAAACAATATAGAAAATACCACATAGCAACCGTTTGTTTGGAGTCAGTAACCAAGCAAAACGTCATAATTGACGTCACGACTGAAAGCGTCTATTAAAGTACATACGTCACTAAATTTTGTGCGTACGTCATTTTCACCGGCGGGAGATTTTCGTAGACAATCGGAATTGAAAAGTTCATGGAGTACATGGAGCAAAAAAATATGCAAGCACTAATATTCAGCACAATAAAATATATTTCAACTTAATAAAAATGGAAAGTTAATCTGGAATTTTTTCTGTTTGAAAAGTATTAGAGATTAGTAAGAGTAGTATTAGTATTAGAGATTTGGCGTAAATCACACCATTAGCAGCTTTTTTATTTCGCGTGTGTATGTTAGGAACAATTCTTTGATGTTTAAATAAAAGGTTTCGATTTGTGGCATTATTTCTTATTTTCTTTTCCTTTTTAGTATTTTAAATGGAATTAGTGAAAGGCGTGTATTTTAAATTAAATGAGTGAAAGACGTGTATTTTTAATGTATGTATTTCAAATGAAATCAGTGAAAGATTTATATTTAAATGAAATGAATGCAATATGAAGATGTTATGAGAAAAATATTTGGCGATTTATCAACTGCGCCAAGTTAACATAAAAGTACCAATACATATGTGGGTACTTCTCTATTATCCCGTCGACCACTTTTCATAACAAAAAACTATCGCCAAATAAACGGGAGAACGTTGTCATTGAAATATCAAAATACATAAATAAATAAAATATAAGAATTTAAGGACACAATTGTTATTTTAATGAATGAAATAACTAATAAATCAGTAAAACATAATGAAAAATACACGCAAATGTCGCGTTAAAAACCACTTGATGACGTAACAAACACGTATAATGCTTCTGATATCAAGTAAATGGGACTGCATTTTTGGCGTTTAATCTAACAGTTTGGCGATAGTTTTTTGTTATGAAAAGTGGTCGACGGGATAATAGAGCAGTACCTCTATGTGAAATGAAACAAGGCACAGATGTCATATACGCACCACGTTGGCGCGATTTTTCCCTCCACCAGCTTGGGGAAAACTTTGTTTTTGAATATTAGTTACAAATAGTGCGACAAATAGTACACGTGATTTTTTATTTCAATATAAAAATAAAATAACGTAATAAATGAAACAGCTTCTATTATTTTAAAAAAGGAAATAAAAATAAATAAATAATAGTTTGATATAAATAAAGGCGCGGATGTCATATACGCACCACATTGGCGCGATTGCAACAAAATGGCAATTTTATGCCTCGCATGGTAACCCGGTTATTTTGTTTCAATTGTTGTTTATTAACTTTTATTTTTTATTTTAATTCTATAAATTGTTTTTATTATATATATCAATATTTATTTATATCAAACTATCATTTATTTATTTTTATTTCCCATTTTTGAATAATAGGAGCTATTTCATTTATTACGTTATTTTATTTTTATATTGAAATAAAAAATTACATGCTATTATTGTATGGTATTTGTAACTAATATTCAAAAACAAAGTTTTCGCCAAATTGGCGGGGGAAAAATCGCGCCAATCTGGTGCGTATATGACATCTGTGCCTAAATTAATATTGCTATACATATAAAAATAATCTATAGAATTAAAATAAAAAATAAAAGTAAACAAACACAACAAACAGTTTTCGCCAAAGGGGCGGGGGAAAAATCGCGCCAACGTGGTGAGTATATGGCATCTGTGCCGGGATTTTTACACTTTTATCTGTGCTTTCGGAAATATAAAAAAATTAAAAAATTCTTATATCAGGTGTATAATGTTTTGCATTTTTATACGGACCACTTCTCCATTTTAAGATTTTAAATGCTATTTATATTAGATATTTCTTTCTTGAGATTCCCACAAGTTTTTTCCGGTAATTTTTTTAGTTCGCTTATTAATTGTTTACAATTTGCCCCCCTGGCAATAACAATTATTTATCACAAAAATGGGTACTTCTCTATTATCCCGTCGACCACTTTTCATAACAAAAAACTATCGCCAAACTGTAACGCTAAATAAACGGGAGAACGTTGCCATTGAAATATCAAAATAAATAAAATATAAGAATTTAAAGACACAATTGTTACTTTAATGAATGAAATAACTAATAAATCAGTAAAACATAATGAAAAATACACGCAAATGTCAATTAAAAACCACTTGATGGCATAACAAATACGTATAATGCTTCTGGCATCAAGTAAATGGGACTGTATTTTTGGCGTTTAATCTTAGTTTGGCGATAGTTTTTTGTTATGAAAAGTGGTCGACGGGATAATAGAGAAGTACCCAAAAATGGCTTAGTTTTGTTAAATTTGTTTGTTATGTATTTTCATTTCTTATTAAAATATCGAAAATGGCAATAAAATTTTATTTTAGCACCGTACTTAATTTTTTAAAATGGCTCAAAAACATGGTTTAATAAACGTATATTTAGCAAAATAAACTTGAGTCATGAAAAACACAACACTCAATTGAATCAAATTCACCTCTGTTACTAATTGTTTAAAAACAACACAAAATGTCACAAAAACATATATGCATCATTTATTAAAAACTTTTACTTTAGGTGTTTTAAAAATATACAAAACTGCATTTCACATTAAAAACCTAGCGCTTTCGAGCCGTCCTGGCTCATCATCAGGGTTAAAACATCACCACGCAGATACACACAAAAAAACACAACTAGTCTGAAACACTGTAAAAACATCAATGTCTGCTGAAGACAAGGTCAAACCATTATAAACAGGGTGGGAAGCATAGGGATGGATGTGCCAATCTTATTCATTCTTGAACTATCTGTAAAAGCTTATACCATACTTTAGGGATATTGTACGAAACTGAATCATTGCATGTTTTATTTTTCCTGGTTAAAATTTCTATTGATTCACTTATTATTGCTTCATAAAAAGAGGATGTGGGTTTAATAATTTTAGCGTTATCAAAATCTATTATAATCGACTGCTGTTGTTTTAATCTGGAAAGTGCCGTTTTACTTCTATTATACTTGACATCTGCAATATGTTCTTTTAACCAAATTTTAAATTTCCTTAAAGTCATACCAATGTAGTCTTTAACTTTATAAGATTTTATCCTATTTTCAACTATTTCCATAATAACTGGGATTCTATAAATTCGTGCTAAATCTTCAATCGGTATGGGATCAATCTTCTTATGTAGTAACGCATTCAATTTAACTGGAGGGGATGCTACCAAATTTATTTCATATTTCTTTAAATTATATTTTAATTTTTCAAAAAGTTTCGGAATATATTGGAACTTGTAAAATTTAGTTGGTTTTTCTGTTAATTCTTTTTGTTTTTTACCCTGATATTGATATTGACAAATTAACTTATTAATTAACCTCTCTGAAAAACCATTTTCATTTGCTATAATTTTAACTCTGTCAAGCTCCTCATTGATATAACTATCAGTACACACTGAAAATGCTCTATGGATGTAAAACCTATATGCAGCCAGTTTATAACTTAAAGGTGATGAAGCATCTCTGGAAATAGTATTATTTGACCTCATATTTTTCCTATAAACTGTCCGATGGGCTCCCCCATTGTCCTCAGGGGGAATGGGCTCCCCCATTTCGGGTTTATGCGCGGAGATTAAATTAAGACCCATTGAAAATATGGTTATGAATGATTTTAGTGAAAGACCTGCATATTGGTGTAGATATGCAGATGATATTTTTATTATATGGGAGCATGGTATAGATTTATTGAAGGACTTTGTGGTTAAACTTAATAAAATTGATACAAAAATACAATTTACCCTGGAGTTAGAAAAACAGAATCGTTTACCTTTTCTTGATGTAGAGCTGATAAAAAACAGTAATTTAACAATAGATCGGACAGTTTATAGGAAAAATATGAGGTCAAATAATACTATTTCCAGAGATGCTTCATCACCTTTAAGTTATAAACTGGCTGCATATAGGTTTTACATCCATAGAGCATTTCCAGTGTGTACTGATAGTTATATCAATGAGGAGCTTGACAGAGTTAAAATTATAGCAAATGAAAATGGTTTTTCAGAGAGGTTAATTAATAAGTTAATCTGTCAATATCAATATCAGGGTAAAAAACAAAAAGAATCAACAGAAAAACCAACTAAATTTTACAAGTTCCAATATATTCCGAAACTTTTTGAAAAATTAAAATATAATTTAAAGAAATATGAAATAAATTTGGTAGCATCCCCTCCAGTTAAATTGAATGCGTTACTACATAAGAAGATTGATCCCATACCGATTAAAGATTTAGCAGGAATTTATAGAATCCCAGTTATTATGGAAATAGTTGAAAATAGGATAAAATCTTATAAAGTTAAAGACTACATTGGTATGACTTTAAGGAAATTTAAAATTCGGTTAAAAGAACATATTGCAGATGTCAAGTATAATAGAAGTAAAACGGCACTTTCCAGATTAAAACAAGAGCAGTCGATTATAATAGATTTTGATAACGCTAAAATTATTAAACCCACATCCTCTTTTTATGAAGCAATAATAAGTGAATCAATAGAAATTTTAACCAGGAAAAATAAAACATGCAATGATTCAGTTTCGTACAATATCCCTAAAGTATGGTATAAGCTTTTACAGATAGTTCAAGAATGAATAAGATTGGCATATCCCTCCCTATGCTTCCCACCCTGTTTATAATGGTTTGACCTTGTCTTCAGCAGACATTGATGTTTTGACAGTGTTTCAGACTAGTTGTGTTTTTTTGTGTGTATCTGCGTGGTGATGTTTTAACCCTGATGATGAGCCAGGACGGCTCGAAAGCGCTAGGTTTTTAATGTGAAATGCAGTTTTGTATATTTTTAAAACACCTAAAGTAAAAGTTTTTAATAAATGATGCATATATGTTTTTGTGACATTTTGTGTTGTTTTTAAACAAACGTATATTTGTAAATATTTTAAAAAACATGTTTTTCCGCTCTCTAGAAAAATTTGTAAGATTCTACAACTGCCTTTGGCACCAACCAGTACATGATACGGAACTTTTCCCTATTCAGATACACAGAAGAGGTTGGTCACAAACAAGAGTAATGCTAGCAACAATATTGTTTTAACTCTGTAAGAGTTAGAAACAATAATGATATTAAATTCCCCGATTAGCTTAGGGCCCGATTACGGAACTTTCTCCTAGAAAAAAAAACTGTAGAAGTCTTTTACATTTGTTTCGAATGAAGCTCGATCAACAAAGTATTAATTGATAATACAAACAACATTAATATTAACACGGGGGCAAAAGTTTGAATTTAAGTCTATATATTTGCATTTAAGTCTATATAACCACCCACCAAAAAAAGAAAAAGAAAGTTACAGAAATGAATTTAAAATGGCGTGAAGCCACCCTTTCTGACATAAGAAATTGGCTGCGAACCCGATTACGAAACTTTCACTTAACTTAATAACATGTATCTAATAGCCCTGAGGACAATTCCCCTTCCCAGTTATACGGACCTTGGGGCTTTTTTAAAAAGCTTGACGCAGTTCGGGTTGAAGAAGTTGAGATTTACTGTCAAATGACATAAACTACTATGAAAATAAAACTGGTGAATTATTATGCTGGTTTATGTATGTATTTAAAAAAATTGCATCTGATTACACTCTTTAGATAAATTACTCCTGTTTGTATTTAATAACAGATAAACGGCTTCCGTTTACTAAATTGTTTAAATATTTGGAAGAGTTGGTGAGAGATAGATAGACGTGTAAACAAACGGGTAGACAGACGGGTAGAGAGACGGATAGCGACAGAGATAAGCTAACGGGTAGCGAAACGAATAGACAGACGGGTAGCGAGGCAGGTGCAAAAAAGGGTTGACAGAGGGGTAGTGAGATGGGTAGGGAGACGGGTACCGTGGTGGATAGGGAGACGAGTACAGAGACGACTTGACAGAGGGGTAGAGAGAGGGTATATAGACAGACAGACGTGTTGATAGACGAGTAGTGTAACGGGAAGCGAGACAGGTAGAGACACGATTAAAGAGTCGGGTAGAAAGACAGACGGATACTGAGACGGGTATACAGAAGAGTAGAGAGACAGTAGACAGATGAGTTCGGAGAGAGACACAGCTAAGACATACGAGTAGTTAGACTGGTAGACACGTTTGTAGCAAAGCATGTTATCAATGTGGTTTGAAGTATACGAGTTTCTATAAATAGTTATACAAATAAACAAAGGAAATTTTTTTAATTCAAATATTAAATATTTGATTTAATATTTCAATATTTAATATTTTATTTTTTAATATTTTATTTAGATATTTGTCACAAAGAAAATGTTGCAAAAATTAAATTAAATTTGCGTTAAACTACGCTTGCTAAAATACGCTATTGGCTGAAAATCTGATTATGTGACTTTAAAAATATCGTTTTAAAAGATCCGGCGGTTTTTTTTTTAAGTTTTGAGCAATTCCCGCTTAAGAAAATGAGATTATTTGCCTAATGTTATAAAAAAATGCATATGAAAACATATTAATATATGAATTTATATATGATATTTTGAAATTATGTCATTTAATTTGCTATTTTTCATATGTTGTTTCATTATCTATCTTTTGTCTATCATATGCTGTATATTCACTTAGATTCTTGTTGATATCTTCTTTATATCGTAATTGTTAACTTTATGTTCTCAGCAATATCACTCAGACTAATCCCTTTGAGGGAAGTCCTAGTTTAAAGTATTGACAACATGCTTTACCATATCATAGCATCGCTTCAAATCTAACGAAGGGCTTTGCAAATTACGAGATAAAGAAATAAAACTCAAGATGGAGGAAATGATTTGCACTGCAATTAGGAAAGCAAAACGCAGAACTGATGCTATTAAATATGCGGATTTGGAGGACGATTCTTCTGCATCTAATAATTCTAGAAAGCACACAATGGCATCAAAAACTTGTAAAAATTGTAAAATTGCATCGTGTCGTTCAATCCACCGAGTTTCATACAGTTTTGAAAGCTTCAATCGCGTTTCTTGAGGATGATGCTCTTGTATTTCCTCTCGCATAAAATTCATTCTTTTAGCGGATTCCCTAATTGCAATGATGACTTGTTTCATGACACCAACAGCGTTTCTGATACTACGTTATGAACAGGCTTTAGATATGGCAAGATTTAGTTTGTGAGACGCGCAATGCATGTAAATAGCAAGTGTCTGCTTTTATTTTATGCGTGCTTGCACCCCTTGGAATTTTCCAGCGATATTTGAACTACCGTCGTAACCTTGTCCTCGCATATTTTCAATTTTAATCCTAATTTCTTTAAATTTTCTTCATTTAGGTCTGACAGAAACTCATCACTTAAGCCTCTAGCTTCTACAAAGCCTGCAAACTCTTCCCTGATTTTCTTCTTAGTATCCCAATATCGAATGCTAAGACTCATCTGCTCGATACTACCAGTATCGGTGGTTTCGTCAGCTAAGATACTAAAGAACCGACTTTCTTTCACAGAGTTCAGTATTTTCTGTAATATGAGCTCCCCACAAATGTCAATTAATTCATTTTGAGTTGTTTTACTGATAAAAGTAGCGTTACGAGGAGCATTGTTTATGTGATTTTCCAAAACAGTGTCACCTGCGTCAATGCGAAACCTCAATAATGAACGAAAGTTTCCTTCATTTGCTATTGAACCTGAGCCATTCTCTTCCGTCAGGTTCCCATCATCTCGGTGACCTTGTAATGGAATATTTTGTTTACCACATAATATAATCGTTTTCATTATGGGTAGTAAACGTAAACGATTCTTCGTTTCATTTCAATATTGATTTTCATGTTAATCGATTCCGATGTGTTTTCAAATGTCCTAATGAAGTCGGTAAAGTTAATTGTTGCTATTTTGTGGTACTCCTTAAAAGCGTGTCCTGGCAGACTTTTCTTGCCTTTTTTGTAGTTATGAAATGGACTCAATACAAAACTGCTAAGCGATATCTTGTTCCTCCCCCCTTCTTTTGCTCCAAAGAGTACACATATTTTTGCAATAAGCTCCAGCATGCTTAACACCGTAACTCAACCAATAAAATTCTGTAAGCCACGCCTTTTACTTCCTGATTGCATAGCAATCGGAAATTTCTGGAACAAATCAGAAATTTCTGGATGCTCCACTAATAAGGGTGTTTCTCATCACAGGGGGGTCAGCTGACCCTTTGACCCCCCTCTGGATCCGCCACTGCACATCTCTCTATATGTCTGTATATTCCTTTACTGGTCTCGCTACCCTCCTATCTGTTTCTCTAACTGTCTGTCTACCCGTCTAACTACTGTTTGTCGATCACAAGAATAGCTCTCGCCAAGAAGTCTGTGCCTGTCTGTTGCCGTAGAAACAAGACTCGCCCCATTTTCGACAGGGGAAGCGAGAAGATAGGCATTCACATTGGTTTACTGAGCGCCTTGAGGGGGTGTTGGCGATATTTTTATTATTATTACTTTTTTTTTTGGTAATTATTTTAATCGATTCATCGAGTGAAAGAAAACTGTTTCATATATTATTTATATGATAATATTTAGATTTTACAAATGAAAATAAAATATGAATCAATATGAATTAATCATGAAATTTATTACAGTAAAAATTAAATTAAATTAACTTAAATAATTGTTTCAAAATTAATATTTTTATAGCCATTAGTAATTATCAATGACTTTAAATTAATAATACAACGACCGAACTTCAGCGATTATTATAAATTTAGCATGTGTATTTTCAAACAATTTGCAAGGACGGATAAATTTTTTTATCATTAAAAATATAAATAATAATAATACCTTCTAAACTTTTAGAATTTTATTCAAAAATTTATTCTTCTAAATCACTCTCAGAAGTCTCGGTTTCTTCAAAATCAGAATCATCGGTATTAATGTTAAATGACAATTCGTCCAATAAATCCTATAACAGTCCATCTTTTTCCCAGTAATTATTTTCAACGTTTTCCACGTGTTTTCAATGCGCTGCTCATTCTGCCGAAGTAACCTCAGTGATAGCTGTTTCTCTCAAATGTTTGTGTCTCCAAAAAACTGTATCTGGCCTTTCCATGAGAACTTTTCTTTTATTCACGCACTTTTTCCATCGAAAATTCATTGAATGTAAGACTTTGAACAATGTGTCTCTTTACCAAGAAAATCCAATTTTTTCTTTCAACACGGGTAATAATTTTCTGAGAGATGGTACTTTTCTTTCTCTTATATAAAAGTCTTGAATCGTTTGACGTATAACGCACTTGTCAAAGTCATCTATTTCGCAGTTTCATTCACTAGGTCTTTTACGATGTTTACCAGGTGATTAACTGTCGATGAGCTCAATGCAGGAACTTAACTTTTTTTTTTTTTTTTTTTTTTTTTTGTAGCTTCAGAAACTCCACTTGCTCGGGAGAGGAATTAATACAGCTTTAGATAAAGCTTCACTGGAACAAAATTCCGCAACATTATGTACGATTTTACGTGCCTGCTATTTCAAGACTTCACCTTTCCTAAACTGAAAGGGCATATTTCCACTTTAACAAATTAGCAAAATTATTTAAACAAATGGGAACAAATAATTTTAAAAGCAAAAGCAAAATTAAATCAAAAATAAGATAATGCGTGCAACTGCTGATCCGAGAAGAATGACGTAGGGTAACCTTTTATTCCGCCAATTCCTCACGGGCGTATTCCCCATTCGAAATGGATAGGTCTTGTTACTTTAGCGACCGCCACTAACTAGACTTTTTGGCGGGAGCTATTCTTGTCGTCGACAAACAGTACCCGTATGTCTAGCCGTGTCTCTATACCGTGTCTCTCTCAATACCCATCTGTCTACTGTCTCTCTACTCGCCTGTATACCCATCTCACTATCCGTCTGTCTTTCTACCCTACTCTTTAACCGTCTCACTACCAATCTGTCTATCCGTCTCTCTAACTGTCTCGCTTCCCGTTTCACTACCCGTCTCTCGACACGTCTGTCTGTCTATATATCCCTCTCTTTATCCGTCTGTCAACTCGTATCTGTACTCATCTCTATACTCGCCTCTCTATCCACCACCCTACCCGTCTCGCAACCTTTCCCTCTACATCCTGTTTACCAGCCTCACTACTCGACTCGCTACCAGTCTTCCTACCCTTCTCGCTACCCCTCTGTCAACCACTTTTTTCACCTGCCTCTCTACCCGTCTGTCTATTCGTTTCACTACCCGTTAGCTTATCTCTGTCGCTATCCGTCTCTCTACCCGTCTGTCTACCCGTTTGTTTACACGTCTATCTATCTCTCACCAACTCTTCCAAATATTTAAACAATTTAGTAAACAGAAGCCATTTATCTGTTATTAAATGCAAATAGGAGTAATTTATCTAAAGAGTGTAATCAGATGCAATTTTTTTAAATACATACATAAACCAGCATAATAATTCATCAGTTTTATTTTCACTGTAGTTTATGTCATTTCGCAGCAAATCTCAACTTCTTAAACTCGAACTGCGTCAAGCTTTTTAAAAAAGCCCCAAGCTCCGTATAACTGGGAAAGGAAAGTACCCTCAGGGCTATTAGATACATGTTATTAAGTTAAGTGAAAGCTTCGTAATCGGGTTCACCGCCAATTGCTTATGTCAGAAAGCGTGGCTTAACGCCATTTTAAATTCATTTCTGTAACTTTTTTTTTTTTTTTTTTTTTTTTTGGGGGGGGGGGGGGTTCCAAATATTTACACTTAAATTCAAACTTTTACCCCCATGTTAATATTAATGTTGTTTGTATTATTAATTAATACTTTGGTGAACAGAGCTTCATTCGAAACAAATGTAAAAGACTTCTACTACAGTTTTTTTTCTAGGAGAAACAACCGTAATTGGGCCCAAAGCTAATCGGAGAATTTAATGTCATTACTGTTTGTAACTCTTACAGAGTTAAAAAATATTGTTGCTAGCATTACTCTTGTTTGAGACCAGCCTTGTCTGTGTATCTGAATGGGGAAAAGTTCCGTATCATGTGCTGGGTGGCGCCATCGGGAAAAAAATTTAAAATGGTGCTAATAGGCAGTTTTAGCATCTTACCATTTTTTTTTGAGAGTGGAAAAACATGTTTTTCAAATATCTACAAATATATGTTTATTAAACCATGTTTTTGCGCCATCTTAAAAAATTAAGTACGATGCTAAAATAAAATTTTATTGCCATTTTTGATATTTTAACAAGTAATGAAAATACATAACAAACATATTTAATAAAACTAAGAGACATTTTTGTGATAAATAATTGTTATTGTCAGGGAGGCAAATTGTAAATAATTAATAAGCGAACTAAAAATTACCGAAAATAACTTGTGGGAATCTCAGGAAAGAAATATCTGATATAAATAGCATTTAAAATTTTAAAATGGAGAAGTGGTCCATATAAAAATGCAAAACATTATACGCCTGATATAAGTACTTTTTTTTTTATATTTCCGAAAGTACAGATAAAAGGTAAAAATCCCGGCACAGATGTCATATACTCACCACGTTGGCGCGATTTTTTCCCTCGCCAATTTGGTCAAAACTGTTTGTTATGTTTATTTCCTTTTATTTTTTATTTTAATTCTATAGATTATTTTTATATGTATATCAATATTTATTTATATCAAACTATTATTGATTTATTTTTATTTCTTTTTTTAAAATAATAGAAGCTATTTCATTTATTACGTTATTTTATGTTTATATTGAAATAAAAAATCACGTGCTATTATTGCACGCTAATATGTAACTAATATTCAAAAACAAGAGGGGAAAATTCTGCTATAAGGCCGAATATAGATTGCCACACACGGCTTTTATTTAAAAAAATAGTCGGATGTGTCAATCCCAAAACTTTCTTCTATCTCACACAGGTTTCTCATACACTAAAAAGAAACAGCACCCATTTATATCACGGTCTAACTGAATCTAAAGTTTTATTAAATTCCGTGCATTAGTTCTTGAGATATGACTATTGCGAAAATCGTGTAAATCCTGCAAAATGCAGCATAGCAGCGCCACTTTTTGAGAGATTTAGATCAAAACCTAATCAATAACAACTTATGTCAACGTCTAACTGAATCTGAAGTTTGGTGAAAATCCGTGCATTAATTCTTGAGATATAGTTATCGTGATAATAATGAAAAAAGTAGCATAGCAGTGCCCCCTGTTGGGAGATTTAGACCAAAACCTAATCAACAACAACTTACGTCAACGTGTAACTGAATCTGAAATTTGATGAAATTCCGTGCATTAGTTCTTAAGATATAGCTATCGTAAAAATCATGAAAAAAGTGGCATAGCAGCGCCACCTGTTGGGATATCTACATCCAAACATAATCAGCGTCTATTCATGTCAAGGTCTAACTGAATCTGAAGTTTGATGAAAATGAGTGCATTAGTTCTTGAGATATAGCTATTGCGGAAATTCCGAAAAATGCAGCACAGCAGCGCCACCTGTTGGGATATCTACACTCAAACATAATCAGCGTCTATTCATGTCAAGGTTTAACTGAATCTGAAGTTTGATGAAAATTAGTTCATTAGTTCTTGAGATATAGCTATTGCAGAAATTCCGAAAAATGCAGCACAGCAGCGCCACATGTTGGGATATCTACATCCAAACATAATCAGAGTCTATTCATGTCAAGGTCTAACTGAATCTGAAGTTTGATGAAAATGAGTGCATTAGTTCTTGAGATAGAGCGCCCACAAAATTTGTGTCACATACAGACAGACAGACAGACAGACAGACTCACAGACAGACATTTTCTAAAAATAGTCAAATCGTGTTCAGTACCTTCTAAAACGTATAAATCCGTCGAAAACCGGAAGTCGAAAATTTTCATGAATCCAATACTTTCTTCTTGTAAAGATAGAAGAAAGTAATAAATAAACTAGCTGTAACTCAGAATAAAAACGCAATGACAACAAACAATTTTAAAATATCTAAATAACAAATAAAAATTCCCCTGTTAAAGTGTTGAGTTGTTCACAAACCATTCGATTTAGAAAAATATTTTTCTACCACTGAGCAATTTTTTTTAATGAAATTTAATTCATGTTGCTATGGCAGCAGACGATAAAACGATATCTTTGGAATAAGGGAATAAATAGAAGAAAAAATTTTGTTGATGTTTGTGATAAAATGTTTTTCTTTATTTTTTAAAAATGTATATACATAATTCACTTTTATATTTTAACAGAATAATAAGTTTACTATAATTCGTTACTCATGCTATGGCCAGTATACACGATACACGTCGAGCCACAATGCCTTTATCATTATCTTTTTACGCGTAAAAGTTTCGCTACGGTACTCCATTGTGAAGTTTTGTAATTTTTGAAATCTAATATTTGAAAAACGACATAATCATTAGATTTGAAATTTATATCAAGAAAAATACTATTTTTTACCATTTTAACGCAGTTTGTAAAACAATTTTGTGACAAATACTTTTCGAGTTATTAATTTTTTAAGTAACTTCAAATGTTTCATTTTCCGAGATTAATCTGTGGCAACGATGGATTGCTGTGACTTTTCATAAACATGAAAAAGGATAGAGATTGAAAGAATAAGCCACCCTGTGTGTGGCTAATAAAGTTTTAACCAAATTGGGGGGGGGGGGGGGGATCGCGCCAACGTGATGTGTATATGACATCTGTGCCTTGTTTTCATTTCACATATGTATTGGTACTTTCATGTTAACTTGGCGCAGTTGATAAATCGCCAAATATTGTTTTCATAACATCTTAATATTTCATTAATTTCATTTAACTATAAACCTTTCACTCATTTCACTTGAAATACATACATTAAAAATACATGTATTTTACTCATTTAATTTAAAATACATGCCTTTCACTAATTACATTTAAAATACTAAAAAGGAAAAGAAAATAAGAATAAATAATGCCACAAATCAAAACCTTTTATTTAAACATCAAAGAAATGTTCCTGATTTACACACGCGAAATAAAAAAGCTAGGCTAATGGTGAGATTTGCGCCAAATCTCTAATACTAAGTTATTGCGGGTTTTTTTTTTCTTTCAAACAGAAAACAATTCCAGATTAATTTTCCATTTTTATTAAATGGAAATGTGCTTTATTGTACTGATTTGATCATTGTACTGATTGTATTTCACTGTCCGTGCATATTTTTTTGCTCCGTGTTACTTCATGAACTTTTGAAATCCTATTATTTACGAAAATCTCCACCGGTGAAAATGACGTATGCACTAAGGCTGCGGACATTGCACATCCCTCCAGATGGATGCATATCCAGCCCATCCAAACTCATAAATCTTATCGGAGTATCGGAAAGGAGGGTGGCTATCTTTGGCATTAATCGCCAACGTAAAGAGGGCAGTTTTTTCTACTTTCTGTGAAAGTCGTAAGATTTTTTTTGATGTTGTTGTTATTTTTTCTAATTATCTCTACTGGAAATATGTTTTTTTATTTGTATTTTTTAAGAAAATGTAACTTATTTTTGAGAAACATTTGTAAAAATTGAATTTTTTCAGAAAAAACCCGAAAAAAACACAGGTTTTTATTTTCCGCCACTTCAAAATTTCCGGAAATTTTACATCTCTACAGGTGTCTAAATTTTACGAAACATTAATAATCGTTATAATTAAGATAATTTTTTACAGTCTTGTTTTGCCGCAAAAAACTAATCAAAGCAATGAAAAATTTAAAATGTACTGTTTTGATTAAGCATACAATCTGACAAGTTATTATAATGCCATTAACTTGCTATAGTTACAGAAAGTAATATATTCTCCTGTGTCATTCATTGTATGTTATCTATTTTTATTTTTAAAAATGAAACACACAAAACTATAAATTTTATAATACCTTACTAGTCAAAATGAAATAAACAGTTTAATGTTTCATTAACTATTTAGTCCAATAATTCAGGAATTTAAAATAGCAACAAAATTAATAATTGACTCAACAATTTTTCAATATATCAATAATGACAAATTATTATACATTATAAGAAATATTTCTCATGTCGTCACGTGACAACAATCGCTTATAACTCGATAAGTAATTCATTTATCGAAAAAGAGAAAGCAACATTCGATTCCAAAACTCTTCCAAAATCAAATAATGTATAAATAATCCTAACATTATTATTTTATTACAGGTTAATTTTTAAAATGACTACGTAATATAAATACATATTTGAATATGAATGAATATATATTCAATTTACTGCATGATAAAAAATAAAATGTATGCAAGAAATGTAATCATAGATTATTCTTTTTTAACGGTGCAGTTAAGAACCATTTTATCTTTTCTCAGAATATGAAAAATATTACCAACATTTCGTTTATGATGCACATGTATCATTTCAGTACACATTTCAGTCTGAAATATTAGCTGCAAACAACTGGACTGTTTGTATTAAGTGAAAATGGGTTACTCTTCCATAATCGAGCTCATGGGAATACTTTTGCTTTATAATAGATATATAAATATAACAATAAAATACAATAAAAATTATTTATATATTGCTTACATGGATTTCAAGGAAAATAAATAAACCTGCAATAAGAGTTAATTTTAATTTAATACTAATTTCAAAATAAATGCAGTAGTACGATTAACTCTTCAGAATAGGGGTTTGAACAGAACCTGTGAATTTTACTGTTGAAAAGTCTAAAATTGTACTATTAAAATGTGTAAAACCTAAAGTAGTGAAAATAGGAAAAATTCCATATGTCCAACCATTGTACTTTTATTAACAATATGAAGAAATATCTAAAAATATTGGTTACTAATTATTATTATTTATTTTTTTTAATCTTGTGAAAGCAAGGTAAAAATTTGACAAATGTGTATGAAAATTATAAAAATATAGATCTATAAAAATATAAGAAATTGTCAATTAAAAGAAAAAATATTTCAATTCTACTTTCAAATCGTAAAAAAACCATTGTTTAAAAGAAATTCAATCCAAGTAATGTTTAGCAAAAATATATTTTATTTCCTAGATTTTAAGAATTACATGTTTATTATGAAAGTTTGTGAATAAAAAATCTCTTAAGCAATTAATTAAAAATTATGGAGTGCAAAAAATTAGTTCTATGAACTAAATTATTTGGTTAATATAGCCCCATCCAAACTTTTGGTTGGTCTGACAGAACTTTATGTTAGCTTGATATAGTTATATGAACCAAATAGATTTGGTTACAAAAACCAAATAGATTTGGTTACAAGAACCAAATAAACAAATTGATTTGGTTGCAAGAAACAAATTAATTTGGTTATTATAACCAAATTCATTTGGTTACGATAATTATTAACCAAATAGATTTGGTTCTTACAACCAAATTCATTTGGTTACAATAACTATTAACTAAATAGATTTGGTTATGACAACTAAATAAAGCTAATCAAATAATTTGGTCCCTCCAGCCAAACATTTGGATGGAGCTATAGTGACAAAAATATTTGGTTGACACAACTATATTTTTCTTTCTTCAACCAAATAGTTTTTTCTGTGTATTTGTGATAGTTTATGCACATATACACATACTACGTGTGAATAGCTTTGGGGCTGACCTCTATTCCAATGTATAAGTGTACAAATATATAAGTATCAGAAATTGAAAATCAACCTGAACCCCACCCGCAAGAGTAAAAAAAAAAAACTATTTATTTCAACGCATTTTTGGGGGAAAAAAAATTCTGGATTTCCCAGTACATTTGGCTAAAATCTTAACTCAGAATTTCCCTTCATTAGGCAAAATCTCAGCCAAGACTGAATAGTAACCTTTTTTTTTATTGCTTTGAGAGAGGCTGCACAAAGGAATTGTACTCAGGCCCGGACTGGCTCCTTTGGGGGCCCTCGGCTAGAGACTGAAAAGGGGCCCTTTACCGGGAAATTTAAGAGGACATAGAATGTTAGAATATTTGCTTTTTGAAAATTGGATTTACATGCCTGAAAACCACATTTAACTACTTTCTCACTTGGAAAATAGTTGAGTTAAAAAGTAAGCTTCCTTTGATGTAGTTTGTTTACTTTCACAATAAATATTTATATTATTTTTATATACCGTACCTAAACTAGTTCCATGCTAGAAAAAAGTAAGTATACTAATTAATTACGAGTTGTTTATTACTTAAAAATGAGAGTGAGAAATGCTTTTAGTTTTAGGCAACCATATAACTAAAGTTGAAGATCTAATAATCCAAATCCTTCTGTAATACCTAAGTAACTATTAAAAAGATAAACAACGGTAATAAAAAAAACAAGCATATTGAAAACAAGAACAATATCCTCTTTAATTTTAATTTAATTGTTATAAATTGTAAAATAGGTTTTATAATAAAAATGGCTCTACAATACCTTGGTACAGATACAGCAAACTAAGAAAGTTCATGTGATTGTGAACGGCTATATATTAACCAAACGCCTTTTTGGCCAGTTCATCTATAATAGCATTTTTATCCAAGTTATAAAAAAAAAATCTTTCTACATTCATGAAAAGAAGATTAGAAATAAGGTATTGGCTTAAAGTAGATCTAAGTAAATTCTTAACTATTTTAAGTTTAGAAAACACCCTTTTACAGGTGTACAAATTTGTAAGCTACATGATTGGTAAACATTCCAGATTCTAAGAGTTCAAAAATAACAGAAAAAGCGCATGATATACACTGAAAACATTGTTTCTTGTCAGAGCAGTAACCATAAAGATTTTTGTGTTTTTCAAATTCAGATTCTACATCGTCATACTCACAGATATCTTCAGCTCCATTCAGATTGTCTTGTTTTCTTTTAATGATAGTTTTTATAGCCATTGTAAAGCTTTCAGACTGATCTGCAAACTCTTTCAGCTCTACCTATAACTGACTTCTTTCAACTTTACAAAGATTAGGAATGCTACAAAGGACTTCCGCATGAAAACTATCAAGCATTTACGATTTTATTAAATTTCTTTGGGTCTAACCAGGAACAATCTACTGAAATGTCTATGTATGGACTAAATCTTTTTTTCAATACTTGCCCTGGCACAATCTAAAACACTGAAAAAGACCAATTTATAGTTTTGAGCAGTTGAGATTCCAGGAGCCTCGTCTATTGATTTTATCACCAGGCATTACCTTTTTCTTTGAAGTTCTTTTTTCCTTGAAATCTAATTCTACTTCAGCATCATTACTGTTATCTTCTAAGTTGCTATTAACTATACTTGTATAATATTGTGTTTTAGAATACAGAGCGTGAAAGTGTTTATCACTCCTTTTATCCGTTATTTGTTGAAGCAGCTTCTCTACCAAGTTCCAGACTGTAGAAAATAGTCAATGGTTTTACTTAGTAAATATTTTAAAATAGGAGATATAACAAGAAATAAATCTAACAAAACAATAGGCATAAATAGGATTACAAATTCATTTTTACTACAAAGTTTCTAGTATGTTAAAATATAAAATTTTATTTGCATTGATATAATTAATATATGTAGTACACGGCATTATATATTCCTTATATTCCAATTACGTTTTATAAGAAATATTAATTTTATTTGCAATGTCTTCAGAATTCATAACACGCATAACAAAGTATAATTTCAAAAGAAGATGTCTTTATTTATAATAATTACCGACATATGGCGCAAAAATAATATTTAAAAACAAAGCGCAATTTGTGTATGGAATCTCAAAACTTCGTTCTCAGTCACATGATTTGGACTTTTATTATAATGATTTTAGGGGCAAAAACAAAACATATAGTCCAGCATTAAGTGCTCAAAAAGGGCAAATTAAAGAAAGTTTTGGTGAAGTTTTGATATTTGGTACCTTTATGTTTTTTAGGTCGCTGAACACACACACAAAAAAAAAATCCGGGAAATACGTTATTTTTACAAAAATCGTATAAAAACGGACTTGTCTCTGTTTATTTTTATTTTTATTTTTTTTAAGTAACTCCAAAAATGTGCATTTTACTTGAAAGACAAAAGTATATGAATTACAGAGAATAAAATTTTCTACATTTTATATATTAAAAGTTTTTTCCCTGATCAATAGTTTATCCGTGAAAGTGCCACAAAAATGGTGGTTAAAAGCAAAAAAGTGTTTATTAAAAGACAAAAAAAAACGAGAATTACGGCCTTGTATATCGATGTAACATGAAAACTAACCATTTTACGCAAACGTTGACCATTAATGATACTAAGGACTATGTGATTGACTACATTTTACAATGAAGTTTCCTGATAACAAATACGACGACTCATTATGAATCATTAATTAATATAAATAATTATGTACATTAGTAAGTACATTTACATAAAAGAAAAAAGGAAAAATCTTATTTCCGCATTCTTTCATTTGAAGATCAATGTTGTTCATCGACATTTACAACATAAAAATAGATGTATGGAATTAGTGGGGTTTTTTATTACTACCAATATTATAGAATAAATGTTTTCTTAATGGTAAATATTTCATACTTTGTGGCATGGCTCGTTCCTCTTCCACTGGGTCCACGGATTCAGTGAGTGGACAATGCAGCTACAGCTCGGTTTCAAGGTAAGCTTGTATTCCTCGTCTTCACGCACCACTGCGATGCTGTTGAAGTTACCCTCGCAGTTGAGGCACATGTTAGTACAATAAAGCCCTGCCTTCCTGCACCAAAAATTTCGGTTGCAGTTCTCTGTGCACTTGCAGGTTACAAGCATCAACAAAGCAGGGGGTAGTACAGTAAATACAGGCTGAAGGCCAGCATTTGTTTTCTTCCGTCCCCACTCATCAGCCTTTTTTCAATCCCCAGCCATTGCTGGACTTGGTGATATACTCTTAAAGAGTGCTGCTGCGCTGCACTTGCAGATGGTGGTAAAACAGCAATATTAGAACTGTATCTAAAGGCTGACTTCTTGTACGAAATATACTTTAGGTAGTTCAGCGAAGGCACATTCGCTCCACAATAGCCGTACAGTGAGACAAGGAAACGTTCCACAGCAGCTGTAACCATCTCCTGAGTAGTGATCAGGTATTTGAACACTTTAACAACGTCTGCAACATATGGATTATTCCCAAGAATTTTGAGGAACTTCATTTTCCCTTGCATAAACGGTGCTGACTTTGTATCGCAACCGCTCATAGCATGTAGGAAGAGGATGTTTTCCGCAACCGTTGAACTCACAACATTTGATGGAAAAATGTCAATGGAGAAACGGTGTCCTCCCAGGTTTTAAAAAGAAAAAGTTTTCATTTCTGCAGAGACTTATCAAAATGACCAAGAGCTTTACATCCTCCCCAACTATATTCACCATCTCATTTTATGGAGCCAAGGACAAAGCAGTGTTTAAAATAAATGTGTCTGCGTATACTTTTGCTTACTTGCATGTAATATCTGGTGATGAAAACCTGTCAATCATCATAGATATTACCCGACACTTGTTTTTTCTGTTAGCAAGAAACTTTTCTTCGGACGTGGTAAGTATCGTTGTGCCGTCAAACAATACATCTTTCAAAGTATGCTTCCTTAACTCCTTAAGCACCCTATTCAATTTAGTGATAGTATGCTGAATATCAACTATGTTAAATTTCGTCAAAAACACAAAAAAATTCAAAAATACAAAATTAATACCGGAAATTCTAAAAGATTAATTTTAATTTATGTAATCACAAAAAGTCTGTCATTATATAAAATACAAAATACTACTATAACTTTCTGGTATGAATTCAAAATTTTAAATTTAAAAAAAAGTCAAACTGGCAGCCTGCACATACGTCCTGAAATTACAGATAGAGGTTTTCATGTACGTCGTGGTGCTTAAGGGGTTAATCGTCTCATACGCCCATCAGTTTTTTACCACTTTGTACGTCATCAAGGTAGCCATCAAAGACAACTACTGCCTGTGGTTGATATTTTGACTGCACGTACTCAACATATTCGTCGGATATTAAAGAAAAAGAATGATTTTTAGACCAAACAGCCCTATGCAATTAAAAATAACCATCAATGACGAATTGAACCCTGCCGCTGAACTGCTTGGTTGTTAGGGGTTTGAATGCCTTGTAGAGAGTAGATTTGGTTCCTTTTCTTCAGTCATTGTCTAATAGGGACACGGAATAAGGTCCTGGATCGTACGTCAAAAACTCCTCAATATCTTCATCCGAGTGCTTTGTAACCGAAATTCGTTGGAACAAAGATGTGGGGTTAATAGAAACCAATTCGTCGTCTACTCGTATCACAGTATCACACTGTTCATTACAACAAAAGGTTTTACTCTGTCGCTCCGTTTAAATTTGACAGTTCCAAAGTCACCAACAACAACATTGTTCACGTCTTTAATGCCTGATTCCCTAGACTTATGGAAGTTGATCCGTTTAGGCAAAAAATAAAACTTTTAGGAACTGAAGTCCGTGTCAGCTTTTATTAGCGAAAGTGTGTTTTAGTTATTTTATTTTTGTGTTATTTAAAAGGCAAATTAAAAAGTGCCATATTTTTGTAAAAGCAAATGGAGATTTTGATCTGATCCCAGGTATGCTCATTTTTATTTATTTTTTATTTATGAAGAAAACAATGAACCTCAGATGCATAAAATATAACCAATCATATAATTTTTAGTATCATTAATGGTCAACATTTGCGTTATAACGCCCTTTCAAAGATAATCCGCGAAGTGATGACTTGGTAGTGAAAGGATTAAACTTCGAAAATATTTCTTGCATCCGAAAGATCACTTTATAGAATAAGGAAAGATTTTCTTGGTAGATGAAAAATAAGAATAAGAATAAATTTTAAGAGTCCGTCGATATGACGATCTTTCGTTTTAAATTATCATTCATTGGATTTCAGTGCCTGTTCAGACCACTATAATTGATAGTTAGATTTGTTTTATATTAAGAGTTTTAGCACTCTTCTCCATTCGTGAAAAGTTCAGAATTCTCTCTCACTCTAGTAGGATTTTTATCCAGATCATGTGTTGCATCTCAAAAGGTTTCTCGTTCCCTGACTGCACAAAGCTTGTTGCGGGCGGGCTTTCTAGCATTCGCCCGGGTACTCGGCGTACCTTGTATTCTCGAACAGAGGTTTTTTAGCACCTCTCCGCGTTCCTCGCGCAGTCACCCGGGTACTTGGCGTAACCTGTATTCTCGAACAGAGGTTTAGCACCTCTCCGCGTTCCTCTCGCAGTCACCTGGGTACTTGGCGTAACCTGTATTCTCGAACAGAGGCTTGCCACCTATCAGCGTTTATCTCAATCTGAACTCTTAATTAAAATACTTTCGCTCATGGTTTTCGCAATGAGAGGGGCGTTTGTCCGAGGAGGGGCTTATAAGGACCACTTGTACCGTGGGACCATGACATCACCTGCAAATCAATGCTGTATTGGTTTCTTTCTAAAAGGGGAAAATAAGTAGTTGCACTTTGTGGTTTCTCATGGAGATCTTTTTCTCACCAAAACAGGCCATCAGCAAAGTAAGTCCTGTCATCCTTTTTGGACAGGAATTAAAGCTAATATTTTACTGTGTACGAATATTATTAGTATTGTACAATAAATTTTCAATTACTGTGTACGAATTAAGTACTAAAGTATAATTTTAAAAGGCAGCAAAAAATTAAAAAAGACTTACAGATAATAGGAGATTTTAAAATAACTGACATCAGAATTATTTTAGGAGGCAATTTTTATTATATTTGGACAGGAATTAAGCTATCAATTAAAATTCTAAAGTTTTCCTCTGTTCACAAAAGAAGTTCAGGATTGTCACTATTTCAAAGCAACGCCGATGTGAGAAAATATGCTGGAAGTGTTCTTTTAGAAGTTTTCACACGAGAACTTTCAGCTGCCAAACACTGGTTTTCACGCAACGTCACGTAAAAGTAAAAATGGATTCTTTATAGCGTAAAAGGGTTAGTTTCTATGTTACATTGATGTACAGAGCCGTATTTCCCGTTGTTTCAGTTTTTTGCTTTTAACACTCATTTCTGTGGCATTCTCATGGCTAAACTATTGGTCAGAGAAAAAAAATTCAATTTATAAAATGTATGAAATTTTATCCTCTTTGATTCATATACTGTCGACTTTCACGTAAAATGCATAGTTTTACAGTTATTTTGATAAACAGAGAAAAGTCCGTTTTTTTTATATTTTATAACAAAAAAAAAAAAGTATTTCCCGGAAAAAAGTTTGTTGGAAAACCTCAGATTCATGTTCAGCGACCCCAAAAAACATAAAAGTACCAAACATCAAAACTCCACCAAAACTTCCTTTTATTTTCTACCAAATGACTGGACTAATAATAGGCAAGTAACACAAACACGGAATTGGCGACTCAAAATACTGCGTATGTGGAAAGTATTTGTGAGCTAATAAACTAATTCGATTTACCTTACCTGTGTTTAATGTATCACTAGTGTCCCTCAAAGACTGACTTTGCGACTGAGAAGTGGCACTAGTTAACCAAGTATTTTAACTGTTCGAACTTCTTTCAACGTCTAAAGATTTTCTCTTCTGTTTTTTTCCTATTTCGTAGCGCCACTATGGTACACATATTTCATGTTGACATAACTGTGACACTGCTCTAACTACAACCAAAACCATACTACGAGACTGAGCAAATGAGCATCGCAATACGCCTTGAATCGTAGCCTATGAGCACTACACAGAGCTCGATTAGTAGCCAGCAGTCTTCTTCCGCTGGCTAGCGACACGACACAGCGCCACTAAGTAGGCTATCATAAACAAAAAAACAATTGGGCACTGCTTAAAATTGATTGGGGGAAAAAAATTAGTGGGAAAAAAGTGTTATCGTAAAATTAGTGGGAAATAGTGAAATTTGTCTAATGTAACTAATTATAAAGTTGTACTAATATATCCATTTTTGGGGCCCCCTTGGGCCGGGGGCCCTCGGCAATCGCCGACCAGCCGACCTGGCCAGTCCGGGCCTGATTGTACTAGTTATCTCCCCTGGTTCCCGTAATAAAACTGTCAACAACCATCGGAGTACGTCGGAAGAGGCTGGACGGAAGTGGCGGATAGTGACGGAGTCCAGCCAAAGCAATAAAAGATTAAAAGTGCCGACGTAATAATACAATAGGATGGATGCCGACGCACTCGCACTGTTCGCAGCTTAAATTTTCGTGACGTATGTACTTTAATTGTTCTTTTTATTTATTTTTGTAATATAATTTCCAAACGGTTTGACATTTATTCTTGGTAATAAATAGGCGTCGTTGTCACCTTTATAGGTACCTGCTATAAAAATTTGAACGAAATCCGTTAAATATTTTTTGACTTATGCTTGACGAAAGGTTTTAATATCCATCGCAGCTATATATGGGGCAAAGTAATCCTGCGCTGTGTATGAGTCTTCGTTTCACTCAGACAATAATGCGACCACTACCTTTTTTTGAAACAAATGACCATTTTCCACTTCCCCTTTTATACATTTCCCCCATTTTAGATACAATAATCACCGTTAAATGAATCACGTTTGTGGAATGGGATTTGATTCAACAAATCGACGGTTTCCAATTAAGGTAATAGTGTTTTGGATTTGATTCATAAAAGTGGCTAATACGATTAACTACCCAGGTAGCACAAAGATATTGGCCAATATCAAAATGTAATATCGGCCAATATCAAAATTTGATATTGGCCAACGTTAAATGACCCCCCCTAAAATAATATTTGTGAATATTAGTTTTTGACATCTGTGAATATTGGCCAATATTTTCCAACATCTCTGAATAGCATTTTTTGACATTAAGTGATATTTTTTTCTGACACTGCTGAATATCATCATTTGATATTGAGCGATATATTTTTCTAACATTCCTGAATAACATTTTTGGATATTAAATGACTTATTTTTTCATTACCGAATAACAATCTCTTTTTTGCACCCCAGATGTGGTGGACAGAAATCTCTCATTGTAAAACGAGATTTTTCTGCTTAGGAAAGTCTAGTCTCGTTATGTAACAAGACAAAAACACTTGAACTTGAACTTGTGATAGGTTCAATGTGCTTACAAGTTGCGAAGCAACTGCACACCCTGGCTTTGAGTAGGTGTATATCAAATCCTGAGAGAGCCATATGAAATGTCTAGCCGTAGTCCAATTGACTACATAAAATAGGATAGTGTTAAGTATATCTATAAAATAATGAAAATTTACTAGTTAAAGTATAAAAGTAAAAATAGTTCATAGTTAAAAAAAAAACAAAGATATGCCAGACGAGGTAAAGTAAAGATGTTAGGAGAAGTTTAAGAGAAAAGTCAATATAAAATTATCAATAAAAAATTATATAATAATATATTTTTTTTAATTAAAGAGAAAAATTTTGAGGTAAGAATTATAGCTCGGAAGGACTATTCATCAAGAATAGTGGAGTACCTTGGGTTTTTGCGGTTGGATGGACTGCAAGCATCGTAGTCAGGTAGCTCATAAATGAGTTCATTTGGAATGTGATTAATGTCATTGTAGAATTTTTTCGCAAGGTGTTTAATGCGATGTTTGAGTGAAGTCGTTTTCAGGTCCTTGAGGATTGTGGAGTTTTTGAGGTATCTAGACCCGTTCCTGATGTAACGGAGCTGTTTGTAATGGGTACTAGAGAGGCTGTTCATACTGGTTTTGCAAGTGAAGCCCCAGATTGGACATGCATATGTGATAACAGAGAGAATGCAAGCATTATATATTAAGAGTTTGTTGTGTATGGAGAGTGAGTGACTGCGAAGAAGGGGGGCGAGGGTTTTGGAAATTCCGGCGACTTTACCGCGGATATTAAGAATATGCTTTGTAAAGGTAATGCGTTTGTCAATGGTAACTCCCAGGTACTTGGCATCGTCAGACAAGGGAATGGTAGTGTTATTGATGGTTAATCTATTAAGAGTGGAGAAGGTTCTAGAGAAGTAAACAGCAGTAGTTTTAGATTCGTTTATCTTAATGCGCCATTGATCACATCATTCCATGAAGATGTTGAGGTAGTGTTGTAGATTTTTGTAAAGATTATATGGGTGATGTGCAGTGCCATAGAGAACAGTGTCGTCCGCATAGAGTGCGAGTGATGTGAAGAGTGTGCGTGGAATGTCATTAAAGTATATTATGAATAAAATAGGGCCAATGACTGAACCCTGAATAATACCACAGAGTATTATGTGTAGTAGAGAAAGTGAGTTGTTTACACGGACATAGAAGTCACGATCACCAAGGTAAGAGTGTATTAAATGGATAAGTCCAGACGGGAACTTAAGCCGAATTAATTTGTAAATGAGGCCCGCGTGCCAGACTTTGTCAAAGGCCTTGGCGACATCAAGAAATATGGCAGCAGTAGGCTTCTTCTCGTTGAAGTTTTCAGTTAAGAATTCCACAAATCGAAGAAGTTGGTGTTGGGTGGAGTGCTTGGCTCTGAAGCCGAATTGTTCAGGCATAAGAATGTTGTTGTTGTGAAGGAAGTCATTGAGCTGTGATCTAATGACGCGTTCGATGACTTTACTTAGAGAGGAAAGAAGACTGATGGGACGGAAATTAGTTGGGTCATTAAGATTGCAGGATGGTTTAGGAATAGGAGAAATGATAGAGGTTTTCCAGGGTTTAGGAAAGTAACAGTGTTTGAGGATAGAATTAGTGAGCTTCGTAATGTAGAGAATACAGTTGATAGGAAGTTGTTTAAGAGTATAGTTGGAAATTTTATCGTACCCAGGAGATTTTTTATTATTAAGTTTTTGAATAATATTGTTGATCATGATGGGTTGAATTTCAGGGAGAGGGATAGGAGGGTTGAGAGGAAGTCATTAACAGTATCATTGACATTGTTAAAGTGTGCTTGACTTGCGAGGAAGGGATTCGGAGAGAATTGCCTTTCATATGAGCTAGCGAGGCATTCTGCCTTGTCCTCGTCAGTATACGCAGTTTGATTATTGGCAGTAAGGGGAGGAATAGGGGTGTAATTATTATTGAGTTTCTTTTTGATTTGCCAAAGAGAGTTATCCTCGCAAGTAAGACTTTCGAGAAATTTAGACCAGTTTTTTTGCTTATCTTTCTGAATAAGGGTTTTAATTTTATTGTTGAGTCTGTTGACAGCTGTTTTAAGGGTGGGATCTCTGGTATTTTGGTAGAGTCGACGGAGTGTGTTGCGTTGTTTACAGATATTATGTATGTAAGTGGGTAAGATGTAAGAGTTATTATTTTTGAATTTGGTGTAAGTGGCATCTTTTTGAGCTTTGTAAATGATGTAGTTGAGTTTATTAACTGCGTTGTCAATGTCAGTAGTGTTGTTGATTGTGGGGTAGGTAAGGTCGGTGTTCTTGAGGTAATTTTGGAATTTATTCCAGTCAATTGCTACTGAAGGAGGAGGAGAGATAGGGTTGATAAGATCAATTTTGAAGAAGACAGGAAGGTGGTCAGAGCTTAGGTCATTAATAACAGAACTGGTGATAGGGAAGGTAAGATTTTTGGTGATGGCGAAGTCAATAATAGAGGGGTGCTGGTTGCGAGCAACAGGAATGTGTGTTGGTGTAGTAGGTGCGTGGAGACTGAGATTGAAATGGCTAACCAAGTTGTGAAGAGATCTACCTCTGGTAGTGGTGGAATGACAGTTCCACTGCCTGCTATGTGCATTGAAGTCACCAGCGATAAATGCGTGTTGGTGTTGTGTAATGATGTGTGTCAGGTCATTTATAGGGTATCGCGCCCGTGTCGTGCGTAAAAAGATGTGAAGTTGATTTTGGCATGGGGCAAGTTGACGACAATACTGATGTAGTCAATGCCTGGGAGTGGAATATTTTGAGTTGTGTGATGTGGGATATAATGTTTGATGTAGATGGCTGTGCCGCCCGAGTGAGAGTTTGCACGTGATGTATGATGGAGTTTGTAACCTGGGATGGTGATACGGCAGGAAGGGTTAAGTGTTTCTTGGATTAAGAGTATATCGATTTGTGGATTAATGGAAATAAAGGAGCGAAGTTCATTAATCCTGGGTTGCAATGATTGGCAATTCCAGGAGAAAATAAGCAGAGAAGAGAAATTTTTGTTACTGTAATTATTCATAATTGGTAATGTTGAGCTCCGTAGAAAAGGCGTCTAATTCCTCTATTATGATATACATTTTGTCGAATGGGTTGTTGCAATTTTTTGATTTGATGGCGATGTTTTTTAAATGTTTTAGGAGTTTGGTAATTTGGAGAAGTTCCTTCATGTCTTTGAAGGTGTCAAACATATCTTTGAATGTGTTTGTATAATTATTTTGTATAACAGGTGGTGTTTTATTTCGTTTGGTGTAACTGGAAGTGTCCTCAATTGGGGCTTCCTGGATATGTTATTAACGTCAGTAGTGGTCTCACTGTTGTTAATATCGCTTGGTTTATCAAGTATGGTGCAATTGTAGGGTTTGAAAATGTCTACGATGTCAGCAATTATATTTGGTTTTTGGTTTTGCGGTTTTGTTTTGGTGTTGAGTGTTGGGGTATTTTTTTTCTTAATGTTGTTTGGATTTTTTGGGCAACCTCTGTATGAGGCCGGATGGGCACCGTTACAATTGGAACATTTTGGAATTATTTTACCTGTCTTGGGGCAGTTATCAGTGAGGTGCTCTTCTGAGCATTTAAGACATTTTGGTGTTAGGCTGCACGTCTCGGAGGCGTGTCCGAACCGTTGGCAGCGGTAACATTGTTTTGGGTTATTGTTGTTTCTGAAGTATTCAATACGAACACTTATATCACAAAGTTCCTCAATTTTATAGATCTTCTCAAAGTTAGTGCAAGGGAGGACGTTGACCATGTAAATTGGCATACCTCTGCCAGTTTTGCGACTCTTAAGAATGGCGGCTCGGGTGGCCTTAAATCCATGGTTACCAAGGTCTTCGATAATAAGTTGGGGGGGATTCCCCTAATACAGATTTTTTTTGGTCGAAGTTCTTTTGAGTTAAGGGTGTTGAAATTCAAATGTTTGTCAGTTAGGTATCTTCGGATATCTCTAAATTGGCTGACAGATTTGGGTAGAACTTTTAGAAGTTCCCCGGAGAGGCTGACTTGAGGAGGATTATCAGAATCAAGGGCTTTTATCTCTTGGGCGACTTTGCGCCAATCCATATCTTTGAATTCAATAAAGAAGGGGTGCTTGTCGTTTTTTGAACATTCAACATCGGTGCTTGCAGCACCATCTGGAGCAGATTCCTGATCCATAAGATCATGGTTATCAAGATTAGCTTCGGAATTTAGATTTCCGAATTTATTTTTGAGGGGAATTGGATTTTCAGATTCAGAATTTTTTCTTTTTCCTGTACGGGGGGGATTAGAATGTGAGCTAAAATTCTTTAGAATTTGGAGTTTTTCCCATTGGTTATTCCCTAGAAATCTAATATAACCAGTTCTACAGGCTAAATCAATTAAATCTAATCTAGATGGCTCCCCCAAAATAGATATAGCAAAAGGACAGAGGTCTTTTACCTGAGCCTTGTGGGTGTCGTTGTAGTCCTTTCGTTGTTGGAGAGACTGTATTTCTTCATCTACACCGGATAATAGTTCTCGAAAAACATCGTTCACTTGCTCATCTAGAGTAGGGAAGGCGTTGAATTCTCGTAACCAGTCCGCAGGAACATATCCGTTTATGATTCCATTCATAAGGTCGTCAAGCTGTTGGTTCTCTTTCATGGCCATGGCATTCAAAAGAGCAGTCACGGAAGATTAGCAGAGATCAGGTGGGCGGGAGTAACACGCCTCTTTTCCACGCGACGAACACCAGCAGTGGCGAAGGCGGGAATAACACACCTCCTATCCAAGCTCTGCCCGACAAAGACACAACTGAAGATACTGGATAGCAAGAGGGCGGGAATAACACGCCCCCTTTCCAAACTTCGCCCGAGCACGCGCAACTCGAAACCAGACAAAAACAGACCGGAACAGTCCGGAACAGTTGATGCCGGTTCAGGGGCTTCCTAGTTGCAGCAACTTAACGCCCAGTCGAGTGTGAGTTGAATGTCATTTCAAAGTGAGCCGTTGGGGGAAGGTAAAGATTGCTTATAGCAATTAAAAGTAAAAATTAAAAATAATTATAGCAATTAAAAAGATAAATTTAAAAATGGATGAAGAAATTTGGAGTAAGAGAAGAAGCGATAGAGACTAAGGATAGAGTCGATTAAACATGAAGTAATTGGTTTAGCTGTAGTAGATACTACTGGGAAGGAAAAAGTGTAAAATAGGGTTCGGGACATGTTCCAAGATCAGTACAAAATGCCAGATGGAAGGGCGGGCAAAGCAACATAAAAAAAAGACACTTTTCAGTGGCTATAGTTTTTTTTTATTTTTTTTTTATTATTATTATTATTTAAATAATGGTATAGCTGGGGAATGTATGTAAATAGGCTATACAAAGTTTTTTTTTTTTTTTTTTTTTAAAGAGTAATAATTCGAGAGAAGATAGCTGAGATTGGTGAGCACTAATGATTACCATCAGTTAAGCATGAGTATTTTGGCCGTTTACGGTGATGTGGCTCGGATGCGTCGTAATCCGGCAGCTCAGCAATTATTTCATTGGGGAGGTCGTAAAGATTGTCAAAATTTTTTTTGAAAAGATGGTTGATACGTTTAACAAGAGAGGTAGTGTTGAGGTCTCTGTAGACTGTGCTGTTACGGAGGTAGCGCGAGGCACCCCTGACATTGCGCAGGTGTCTGTTGTGTAGTTGACTGAGATTTTTGATGGAGGATTTGCAAGTGAAGGCCCAGACCGGACAAGCGTATGTGATTATGGGTAGAATGCATGAATTATAGAGTAGATGTTTATTGTGAATAGCAAGGGTTTTGGTTTTAAGAAGAGGTTTGAGTGCAGTGGAAGCGCCGGCGACTTTTCTCCTAATGTTGATGATATGTTTGTTGAATGAAAGTCTACGGTCAAGCGTCACCCCTAGGTACTTTGCCTCGTTGGTCCAAGGAATGGTGGTATTGTTAATTGTGATTCTGTTAGGATAGGTATATTTTTTGAAGAAGTACACAGCGGCAGTTTTGTTTTCGTTAAGTTTAACGCGCCAAAGGTCGCACCAGTTTAGGAAGTCATCAATGTGGGTCTGTAGGTACCTGTAAAGTGTATATGGGTGGTGAGCGTGGGTGTAAATAATGGTGTCGTCCGCATAGAGAGCAAGATGAGTGTTTGGTGATCTGGGAATGTCGTTAAAGTAGATGTTAAAAAGCAAGGGACCGATAACGCTCCCTTGGAGGATGCCTGCTAAAATATAGAATACTAGCTGTTACCCGTGACTTCGTTCACGTAACATTAAAAAAAGAACAAATGCATTAACTTAGTAAAACATTTCACTTGATAATTAACAACATATATAATTAAACAAAGCTTTATCACATTTTATAGGAGACCATACGGTATTTCTTTGCTATAGGGGCCTTGACATAACCCAGTCTTAAAAAAGTGAAATTTCATGCCAAATAATATATACAATCGCGAAAATGAAACTGCAACTAATGAAAAAAGGAGGACCAAGTAAAATCGTGAAAATCGACGAATCGCTCTTCATAAAACGAAAAACAACACTGGCAGAATTCTTCTATACAACAGTGCATTTTAGGTGGTATTTGGTGTACAATTTGTATATGTGTGCATTGCTAAATGGGCATTATTACATTGTTTATTTGCATAGACATATGTTATATATTTCTTACTACATTATCTTGTTTATGTATATATTAAATTAAGTGCTTCACGCTAAGTGGTGTAAATAGTGAACAAACTGCTTGTGGATTTTATAAATTGATAGATATTTTACAAAGATATAACAATCTGATGCGATTCTAAAATGTAAATAAAGGTTGCTAGAAAGTACTTTAAATTCTGCCCAATTTAACCTCGATATTTTCTCTATCGCGTCAAGAACACTATAAGCAAATAAATACCGACGACACAAATCTGATAATCTAAATTTACATATTTTTGTTAGTATATATAGGATTATTTTGATTTATTTCATGCGCTTGAAATTTTTTACGCTTTCTCTAGGGTTAGGTGTCGAATAAATGTACTTTCTTGTTATTTTATTTTGCCATTTCTATTTATTCTATTTTCCATTCATTCCATTTATGGATATTGATTTCATTTACATATTCATGTCAAAGAATATTCTTTAAAGTTATTATCATGATTAGGATAGGATACGATTAGGGTTAGGATTAGGAATAAAAATTGAACGACAATGGCATGACCGATTCAGGTTTAAAGTATGAACCAGGAAGTCTATTTACATCATGAAGCAATAAGAAAATTAGAAAATTATCGGCTAATATTTTTTAATATGTTTTACAGTCATAGTTGGCATCAAAGGTGAACGGGGAAATGATCATCTAAAATACCATTAAGTGTTTACCACGCAGAAAACAAATCTGGTTACAACAATGTATTTAATTTTGCGCCAAATTTCACTTGATAAAAAAAAAAAAAAAATTAAATTGACTATGGACCTAATTACAGACCCCTAACCTTCCTATTCTCAGAAATGTTCTACCTATATGTAAAAAAAATTCTACTGTATAGAACGCGCTTTCACGTTTATAATGTTATGAATTGGCACGATCGGCTTGTTTAAGTTTACACAATTCGGCTGGAAGAAAAGATTCATTATTTTTTTATTTCTTCTTTGCTTTTGCATTACGCGAATTTGTTGGTAAAATCGATTTTCTTTTCGATAACATTGTTGTTTCTTAAGTTTAAAAAATATTGTAATTTTACTTAAACATTGCTTTAAAATCTATGCAATTTTTCTTATCCTGCAAGACTTTACAAAAATCTATTATGAAACAACTTTAAAAAATGCTATATTTAAAAAAGACAACAGAGTTTTTCCTATTTTAAAACTAAAAGAAATGTAAAATTAAATTCCGGTTCGAAACGACGATTTACAAATGTGTTTTCGATTGTGGGAAAATGATAAAGGAAAAATGCTGTTACTTCGACACAATCATATTAAACCTTTAGCTTTTATGAGAAAAGCAACTTTCTTTTAAAAAATACAGTTATTTTTATTAAGATTTTCTGATTTTCGATACGGATAATTTTGCGATGCATATCATTAACATTTGCCATCCATTTTTTTTTTTTTTTTTTTTTTTTTTACTTTTTAAAATTTAAATTAAAAATATGGTATCCTTATGTTAGCCGTGTGCAGACGATAAATAGTCAACCTATCCCATCATTCGTATTGAATTCATTAAAAATATAAATCTTTCACTCATTTCATTTAAAACACAGAACTTTAATTTACAACACATACATTTAAAATACATATATTACGTACATTTAAAATAATTCCTTTCATGTGAAAAAGAAAAAGAAAAAAAAAGAGAAATTAATCACAAATAATTTGATAACCAAAGATCATTTTATTTCAACATCAAAACAAATTTGTTTTATTTTTCTATATATCACATCATATTCGCTTGCTTTCCATACTTACTCGTATTTATGCACTTTGTATTATTATCAAATATTTGAAAACGCACGTTTTATTTCTAATATGACATCATTTCATATTCTGTTTAATTCTTCAATAATTCATTTCCTTTTCATTTTTCACGTGGAAAATTTTCACTTGAAAATAAATTGTTGATTAAAAATTATTACTCAGGGGTTTTATTTTATATTGGCAACGATAAAGTATTAGCAACGGTAAAATAAATTTAACCATTTTAAAAAAAGTTGCAAAACCGGGCCCTTTGGGCCAAACCAGCCAACCATTGTAAAATATACGAAAAAATGTCTATTTATTCTGCATGAAAATAATGAAAATTTTAATTGTTAAGAAAAATATTGAAATAAAATAAAAGAAAACCAGCCTATATTCATTTGAGGGTTATAATCAACTTATATGCAAAGATACAGGATCATTAAATGCTTCATTTTGATGCTGGCTTCAGCCTAACATTTGCACACAATCAGATTTATAATATTACTAGCTGTTACCCGTGACTTCGTTCACGCAACATTAAAAGAAGAATAAATACACTAACTAAGCAAAATATTTTACTCCCAATAATTAAAAACGTTAATTATTAACTATTTATCACATTTCATAGGAGACAATACGGTATTTATTATTATAGGAACCTTGACATAACTCAGTCTTAAAAAGTGAAATTTTGTGCCAAATAATCGCGGAAATGAAATTGCAACCAATGCAGAAAGGAGGGCCTAATAAAATCGTGGAAATAGACGAATTGGGTAAAAACAAATGTCAATTTTACCTGATAAACAATTTTACTTTTAACGCCTTTGTGAAACGTTTAAACAACCATCCTCCAAAAAAAAAAAAAAAAAAAAAAAAACATTAATTAGAAATAGTATATGCTTTTTCTTTAAATTCAATTCTGCCTCCTTATATAGTTGAAACAAATCTTGTTTTCTAAATGACAGTATATTGGCAGGCAATTTTTGTTCTCCAGAATAAATTGATTCATGAAGTTTGAATATGTGAAAATATGTTTGTATTTTTCGGATAAATTACTGAAATCAAGATTTTGGAAAATAAATTCTGTTTTTCAGTTTTAATTAGGAAAATGGTGTAAAAAATATACTGATCTGTTTTATTTCTCCCTTTTTATACACAAATATGGAGTAAGTTACTTTCCGTTTTTATAGAAATATGGAGGTATATAGAGAAAAAAAATAGCATTTAATTTAATTTTTTTAATTCTGAGAGTTTGTCTGTCATCCTCGGATCAATTATAATCGGTATTCGCTAAACCGGTAGTAAATCGCGTTGCGTTCGATAGTCTAGGAGTAGTTGCGAAAAACAAACACACGGTCAGATTTTAATACGATAGATTCGTGTTCATTTTTCCTTTTCTTAAAATTATGATGTGATTTTTAGCAGAAAACTCGGATACTCATGCGGAACAAAATAACGAAATAACGAATACTCATGCTTAATAATCAGTATAGATAACAAAACATTTAAATTTTTTGTTATAAATATGGCGTGAAACTCATCTACTTTCTATACTTATTGATCCTTGTATTATTAATGTAAGGAATTAATTCACACTCATTTTAAAACATGTTGGAAAATTCCCGTTTTATTTCAAATAGGACGTCTCCTTTTTCCCCAGAGAAATCACTTTTTAATGACATAATTCTTGTTAATTTTCTTTTCCAGGCAATTAAATTCAATAATGGCATAGGGAAAATTATGTTACTTTAACGAAATAATATTAAATCTTAAGGTTTTATCAACAAAAATGGAACTATTAACATTCGTCATTTTTTTTTAGGTAATCGAGTTATTTCTTTTAGTTTTAAGAATGAAAAATCACTCTTTCTCGCTATCCATGACATCATTTACGACATGGATAATTTTGCGGAGCATATTATTGACATTTGCTAACCATTTTCTTTTGAAACTTCTCTTTACTTTTTTAAAATTTTAAATAAAAAATACGGTATAGTTATATTAGCCGTGCGCAGACGGTAAAACGGCAAGCAAGTATTGTTACCATACAAAAGAAAAAAAAAAGAAAAAAGTGAAGAAAAAACCCAAGATCATTTTATTTCACCAATCAAAGCATATCTGCTTTATTTTCGATAAATGACGTCATATTTGCCTGTTTCCTATGGTTACGCATATTGAAACCTGGTATTATTATCAAAAACTAAAAAAGTACGTTTTATTTCTAATAATTTTATTTAATCTTCTTCTTAATTCTTTAATTTTTTTAATTTCATTTTCATTTTTCCCGTGAAAATTTTTTAATTGAAACAAAATTTTTGAGTAAAAATCATTTTTTCGGGTTTTGAATTAACTTTGGCAACGATAAAGTATTAGCAACGGTAAAGTAAATTTAGCCATTTTAAAATGCTACACGAAAAAATGTCCATTTATTCTCAATGAAAATAACGAAATTTTGAATTATTAAGAAAGATATTTGAATAAAATAAACAAAACCCAGCCTATGTTCATATCAGGGTTATCCCATATAGCACCAAAGCTCCTGAAAACCTCCCCAGGCGCTCCCATTCATCCCAAATTCCTCCTGAAACTGCAATGACGCTATCAGGCGTTCCTGGGGAAAATACTTTAATCACTTCCCCAGGACTGACCTCCCAGATTCTTCCCAGGGAGCAATCTCCCTGGGCTGATATTCCTGAGGAAGTACCTAGGAAGAGACAGTACTGGTGCCATCTCATGGATGATTTTGGTACTAAAATAACTTTTATTATACCTTTTTATTTCAAAAAAAAAAAAAAAAAAAAAAATTTGATTTGATGTGGTTCGATTTTTTAATTAATAAAGTTTATATCATTATTTGATTTATTTTATTTCCTAAGCACATCTGGTTATTGTTTAACTTTTAAAACTTTTAATTATTGTTGTAATATTTAATTATCCTTTTTAAGATATATTTTTAATTTATAAAATGCAATCAAAATGTAGTTAAATAAATTGAATATAGAAAATTAAATTTAATATTCCACATCATATATTAATAATTAAAATAAATTAATCTTCAAATATAAATTGAAAATTTATTATTTATTTTATTTCTGATCTTTTAAAAATTAACTTATATATTAATTCATTTTATTATTACATTCATTAATTATTTTTTCTGAACTTTCAATAATTACTTATATATTTATATATTTTTACTATTACTTTTTCATCTAACTGATAATTTTACATTGATTTCACTTATATACGTTATTAGCTTCTATAGAAATAATTTAATTTTAGATATAAAATTGATTTACTTTCTCTTAATAAATTATTTTTATTTTCAATGATAAGAAATCAGAATTATTTTTTTCGAAACACGAAATTTATCAAAAGTTTAATATATATTTATATATTTGTATATAACCATATTTTATAAATTAAAGATTAGAAATACCTAGTAAAAATTATTTCTTCTGATCCTTTAAATATAGTCTTATATATTAAATAATAATTATTATTATTATTAAATAATTAATCATTTCATATTAATTTGAATTATATATATAAATAATTTTTGGATCAATATTTAATTTTAAAATATAAATTCGATTTATTATTTTTTTTTTCGCTGCCCATTTTAAATTATCATATATATTTCTTTTATTATTCCTAATTAATAAGGTTTTTTTTTTTTTTTTTTTTTTTTTTTTTTTTTTTTTTTTTTCCCGTAACTCTAAGAAATCAAAAGGAATCAAAAATTTGTTACAAATAAGTATTTTATCAACAGTTTAACATATATTTACATATTTGTATATATTCAGAATTTGCTAGTTAATTGATTAGAGATAAGCATTTTTAAATTAAACAATCTATTTAAAAAAATCTTATTTCGATTGTAAAAGCTAATTTTCATGTAAGTTTCAAAATTGAATCATATTTAAGTCATATCGAGCATATTTACTTTTATTATTATTCTTCTATTAATTATTTTTTTCTGATCTTTCTAAAAATTACATATATATTTATGTATTTTATTATTACATTTTCAACTAATTAATAATTTTATATTTATCGTCATTATCAAATCAATAATTTACTTTTAAGTCTAAATTATAACACCAACTTAAAGAGATTACATGCTCTATTGAAATGGCACATTTGGTTTTAAAAAATACAAACATACCCCCCCCCCCCCCTGAATAAGAGTTTTGCTTGAAATATTTTTATTTAAAAATATACATTCTTACAAAATCGGGTTAAAGATATAAATTCGTGCAGATTATTATCACGGACATGATAAAACACCCCTTCCCTTTTCCCTTTTATTGTGATGCCGCGTGGGGAATTCGGTTCAAAACGACGACTTTCACAGTATTTTCTGAAAGATCTGCGTTTACAAAAAAAAAAAAAAAAAAAAAAAAGGAAAGGAAAACGTTTTTCTAGCATTACATATTTTCTAAATAAGACCACCTGCCAATTTAATGCATTTCCGAACAAAAAAGAGTTAAAAAATGTGTCAGAAAGCAGCTCTTTGGGTCTCAGAACAGCCTTAAAAATTGATACGCTTTTTTTCTAGTTATCAATTTAAAATTGTATTGAATATATATCAAAGGGTATGCATCTTTATTTGCAATAAAAGTTACAGAATTCCTGCTATACGAAGCGTAAAAATATGCATGTTTTCTATTTACTCACTTTCATAAGAGGAGAAAGAAGTACATGAATACCTTATAAACGATTCAGGTACAACAGCCGTGTAGCGTAATCACCAGAGCGTGTTTCTCGTATGCGTAAGTGCCCACGTTCAAATCCAGTCGGCGGTAAGAAAGTTTATATTCCCTAAAATCTGTACCATAACTTCCATGTGATTCCGTGTGCGTGATTAATAAAAGTAATGTCTGTTATATTGGTTAGGTAAATTTTTAAAATATAATGTCCGTATTTATATAAAAAAAAAAAATACTTTTTACATTACGTCGAATAATAATAACTTCGGATGTTTTTTATGCACATTAAGTGACCCTGAAGTCTCCAAAATTCCTCCGGTATTACTTCCTGAAATCTTCCCTAGAACAACCCGAGGAAGAACCTGAAGGAGGTCCTGGGGAGCTCCCCGGGATGCTATGAGGCGGACATTTTCGGTTCCTGAGGACCTCCTGGTGACAAATTTTTGCATCCTCAGGGATGCCTGGAGGATGAATGTCAATCTTCCTGGGGATGTCCTAGGGAAGCACGTGTGCTATATGGGATAATCAGCCTATATGCAAAGATACAGGACCATTAAATGCTCCATTTTGACGCTGGCTTCAGCCTAACATTTGTACACAATCAGATTTATAATATTATTAGGATTAGGATTAGGATAGCGGAGAGAATGTTGTTTATGCGGACGCGGAAAATGCGATCGCTAAGGTACGAGTATATAAGGTGTATAAGTCTGGCGGGAAAGTTAAGCTTAATTAGTTTGTATATAAGGCCCAAGTGCCAGACTTTATCGAATGCCTTAGCGATGTCAAGGAATATGGCAGCAGCTGGAATCTTCGAGTTAAGCTTTTCACTGAGAAATTCGATAACTCGAATTAGCTGGTGTGTTGTGGAGTATTTAGGGCGGAAGCCCTAAATACTCCACAGGCATGAGAGGGTTGTTTTGTTGGATATGGTGTTGGAGTTGCGACCAAATGACGCGTTCAATAACTTTGCTGAGAGAAGGAAGGAGTGAAATAGGTCTATAGTTAGCAGAGTCAGTTAGGTTAGTACCAGGTTTAGGAATAGGGGAAATTATGGAAATTTTCCAAGGCTTTGGAAAATAGTTAAAGTAGAAGATGGAGTTAGTCAGTTTAGTGATGTAGTTTATGTAGTTAGGAGGCAAGTTTTTGAGTGCTGTGTTAGTGATTTTGTCGTACCCAGGGGCTTTGCGTTTTTTGAGTTTGGTAATGATGTTGTTTATAACAATAGGCTGAATAACAGTAGGTGGTTCATCAGTGGGTTGAGCAAGAAATCTTTGGACTGTGTCGCTGACATGTGTAAGGTGATCTTGGCTAGCGAGGGTGGGGTTTGGTGAAAATTGATTTGAGTATGATCTAGCAAGGAAGTTAGCTTTCTCCTCGTCAGTGTAAGCAGTGTTATTGTTGACTGTAAGAGGCGGGATGGGAGTGTAGTTATTGTTAATTTTACGCTTAATTTGCCAGAGAGAATTATCCTCGCTAGCAATGTTTTGGATGAAATTGGACCAGTTTTTTTGTTTTTCTTTGAAGATGCTGTCTTTAATTTTGTTGTTTAGTCTGTTAATGAGAGGTTTTAGAGAAGGGTCTCTTGTGTTTTGGAAGAGACGACGAAGACGATTTCGTTGCTTGATGAGGTTGTAGATGTAAGCCGGTGGAGTGAAAGTGTTGTTATTTTTAAAATATTTGATGGTGGAGTGGTTAAGTTCATTGGTTATGTGTGTGTTAAAGTTATCAACAGCAGTGTCAATGTCGTCAGTATTATTAATATCAGGAAAGTTTAAGTTGTTATTGTTGAGAAAAACAGAATATTTATGCCAGTCAATGGCCACAGAAGGAGGTGGGGAAAGAGGATTAATAAGGTCAATCTTAAAGGAGACAGGGTGGTGATCGGAGCTTAAGTCGTTAATTACAGTAGTGGTGATAGGGTAAGGAAGGTTTTTTGTGATTGCAAAGTCAATAATTGAGTTGTGTGATCTGGGTGCAGTACAAATGTGTGTTGGGGAGGCTGGTGCATGTAGGCTAAGGTTTAGGTTTTGAATGAGGTTGTGTAGTGAGGCACCTCTTCTTGTGTTTCCATGACAGTTCAGCGCCTACTTTTGGCATTAAAGTCGCCGGCGAAGAAGCAGTGTGAGTGTTGTGAGATTAAGTGTGTGAGGTCTTGAACTGGAAAGTTTCCAGTCGGGTAAATGTAAATGGAAGCAAGATGAATGTTTATTTGTGGTAGTTGTAAAATTATACTAGTGAAGTCAATATTATTAAAGGTGGGGTTTTGGGTGATGTAATGTGGTATGTGATTTTTGATGTAAATGGCGGTACCGCCCCATCTAGGGTCAGCTGCGCGTGGAGTGTAGTGTAATCTGTACCCGGGAATGTTAATTCTGAAAGTGGGGTTGCGGGTTTCTTGGAGAAAGATGATGTCAATGTGGGGGTGATCAAGGATAAAAGTTTTAAATTCGTTAAATTTGTTACGGATAGAATTACAATTCCAGGTTAAGATTATAAGTGAGGAGAAGTTAGAGGAACTATTCATGATTGGGTGTGTTAAATTCCGATGCGAGGCTGTCGAACTCGTTCATCATTATAAACATTTTTTCAAGTGGGTTTGTACAATTTTTTGTTTTCTTAGAAATATTTGTAAAACATTGAATAAATTTGTTAAATTTAAGTATTTCCTTCATCTCTTGGAATGTTTTGAAGATTTCAGAGATTTCTGTAGTGTAATTATTGTTGGGAATGTTGTTTGTAGTGGTGGAATGAGTGTCCGGGGACAGATTCTGGGTATCAGTGGTATGAGTGGGTGGGTCTTCAGGTGTGTCCGGATCTGAGGCCGTGTTAGCTGAAAATGCTGTGTTGGAGTTATTGGTGTTGGGAACATTAGTGTTTCTTTTGGTGTAGTTGAAATTGGCGAGAATTTCTGTCATGAGTTTAACATCATTTGTTGTGTTGGGTTCCCTACTGTTGGGCTTATTGGGTTGATTTTTCCTGAAAGTTTGTGGTGTTTTGGGGCAGCCTCTGTAGGTTGCAGGGTGAGGGCCAGAGCAATTAGCGCATTTAGGTGTTATTTTTCCAGTTTGGGGGCAATCAGGAGTGAGATGGAGTCCAGCGCATTTAACGCATTTAGGAGGTAATTTACAGATTTCTGATGCGTGTCCAAACCCCTGGCAGCGGTGGCATTGTTTAACTATGTTAGTACCTTTGAATCTCTCAATGGTTACACTTAGGTTACAGATTTCAGTAATTTTGTAAATTTCGTCAAAGTTATCTCTTGGGAGAAGGTTAACAAGGTATATTGGCATTGGGTTGCCAGTTTTCCTGCTTTTGAGCATAGCTGCACGGTTTGCTGTGAAGTTGTAATCTTTCAGAGCGTTAATGATGATGTTGGGGTCAGTGTAGGGGGGGGGGGGATGCCTCTGATGCAGACTTTCCGCGGTCGTTTTTCCATTGGACTAAGAGTGGTGTATGCTATAGTCAAGGAAGTTTGAGTCTTACGAAAGTCGTTATCATTTTTACAATGTACTTTAAGAAGTTCACCGTCCAGTTTTATAAGTGGTTTTACGTCGTTAACATTGTTGATTTCAGAGGCAAGCTTGTGCCAGTGATCTTTAATTTCTATATAAAATGGGTGTATTTTGTTTTTGTTATAAGTTAGGTTCGTGTCTGAGTTTTGAATGTTAGTTGGGTCTTGTGAGCTGCCGGGAAGGGCGCTATCCTGAGAGGATTCATGATCCATGGAATTAATTTCGGAAGTGTCCTCACTATTAGGACTTGATATTTGTTTTTGACAGGTATGTTAGCATGATTTTCTGGGGTTTTTCTTTTGCGGCCATTAGCAGTTGTAAAACCATCATCAGGGCTCACCAATTCAGCAATATTGGGGTTTAAATGATACATTATGTAAGGTAAATCTAGTTGGATATCGTTTACTACATAGAGTTGAAAAGATTTGAGTCTACTCAATTTGATGGGGTCAAACGGCTCACAGAAAAGAAATGAGATTGAATTCAAAATATTACTCACAAGTGCCGGCTTTTCTGGATTGCTGGAGAAATCCTCAGTTGAGCGGATGCGCTTCAGGTGGGCGTCCGTGTAAATCAGAAAGTCCGTCACAATTTTGCGATGTTCCTCGTTGATAGTCGCCGGGAATTCAGACCAGGCCGTAGCAAAATCAGTATAAGTCCTTCCATTCATCAGTCTGCTACAATTGTCATTGAAGTCGAAGGCCATTATTGCGCAGGAACGAAGCTGTTCTTAAAAGAACACGCTTTGACTACTCCTCCAGTCCTCTGACGGGAAAAAACAGCAGGAAACGAACGTGACTATTTAGCGCGCGCAGCTATAACCAGCCGCGCAAGTAAAGTTATCCGGTCAGTCAGCGAGAAGAACGGGAGAACCGCACTCGTTGAAGGCACAAAGCCGAAATCGTTGTCGTTGAGACAATAACAAAACCAAGCATGATCAATATAAACTAAAGAGCTGTTAACAAAAGCTGGTGGGAGTAGATTTTTCTGTTACTGGAATAAAAAATGTCTAACACAATTATTGTAAAATTTTGAGTTCAATTGTTGTTCGACATCGACACAATGCATATCGCACTCTATAAGTCGTTTGAAATATGAACTCCTGATTGGTTATTTGTAAGATGCATAACTTGGGATTTAAATTATCTTAATTTTGCTTACCGTTTCTTTTGTTTTGCACGCTGGCCTTAGAAACCATTGAAGCGGGTAGATGTTGAAAGAAATTGTTTCAGATTTATTAAAACTATTTTATTATAAATACGTAGTATGCGTCTGTATTATAATTTGGGAAGCACAATTACTTGACAAAGAAGAAAATCCGCAATGGTGTGTGTAAAATAACTTTATTATGAATATTTATGCATAGTTTTGTTTGTATAAGAATATTTCTTTCATTCAATTTTTTAAGGAGATAAAATTTTTGTTATCATTTCATTTGATAAAAATTACTGCATGATTTATTTAATATTTAAAGTTTATTCTTGCGCGTTAGAAGTTTTCATTTTCTTTTATTCTTAATTCTGTTACTCAGGGCAGAGGCGAATTACCAAATAGGCTGAGTAGGCTGAAGCCTAGGGGCCCGACAAACTAAGGGCCCCGGCGCTAAGTTTGAGACTTTTTTTTTAGTCCCAAAATTTGTATATATATATATATATATATATATATATATATATATATATATATATATATATATATGTGTGTGTGTATGTATGTTTGTATATATGTATATGTTGTATATCCATGTGTATACATATAGAGCGCAAGGGGAGCCCCCAATGTGTTAAGCCTAGGGGCCCCGTATGTGGTTAATCCGTCACTGCTGTAAAAATAAAAGAACGAAATGTTACTGGTGATTCAAGTTTAGACAATCTAAAATCTTTACTTCAAACAGATATAACTGCGGTTACTTCGGCAGAATGGGCAGCGCATTGCAAACACGTCGAAAATAATTACTGGTAAAAAGATGGAATGTTAGAGGATCTATTGGACGAACTGTCATTTAACATTAATACCGACGACTCTGATTGAGAAGAAACCGAGACTGCTGAGAATGATTCAGAAGAAACCGAGACTGCTGAGAGTGATTCAGAGGACTTTCACATGCTTGAATAAAATTCTAAAAGTTTAGAAGGTATTATTATTTTTTATATTTTTAAGGATAAAAACAATTTTTCGTCCTTGCAAATTGTTTGAAAATACATACGGAAATCTATAATAATCTCTGAAATTCAGTCATTGTATTAATAATTTAAAGTCATAGATAATTATTAATGGCTATGAAAATATTAATTTTGAAACAATTATTTAAGTTAATTTAATTTAATTTTTACTGTAATAAATTTCATGATTACTTCATATTGATTCATAATTTATTTTCATTTGTAAAATCTAAATATTATCATATAAATAATATATGAAACAATTTTCTTTCACTCGATGAATCGATTAAAAAAAAAAAAAAAAAAAAAAAAAAAGTAATAATAATTAAAACATCGCCAACACTACCTCAAGGCGCTCAGTAAACCAATGTGAATGCCTATCTTCTGGCTTCCCCTGTCGAAAACGGAGCGACTCTTGTTCCCACGGCAACAGACAGGCACAGATTTCTTGGCGAGAGCTATTCTTGTGATCGACAAACAGTATTGTGTTGAACTGGTTTCGACAACCTTTCGATTCCGAATCCCATTCTGAGTTGAAAGTTCGACTCTTTAGAGTCAAGATAGCTTTCTAGGTTTTCACAGAATGAGGTATGGGTATATATTTTGAACTTTATAAGAATATATATCATTGTTTTTTACACAATTTTTTACTGAAAGAAATTGTAAAAAAAAACTACCAAATTATAATTCTTTAGTACCCCTAAAACATATTTTAAATTCATGAAATAGGTGCAATAATATTTAAGAAAAGAGTTTCTTTTTTTCGATATTCAAAAACTATATATTTTTCTCAAATGATAATAATACAATTTACATCTGTATTTAAATCGTTCATCGGAGACGATGCTCCGCCTACTTTATGTAGCTAGATTTTCTGTACTCATGCTTTTATTCTGAACGAATAGATATCATAATGACGATGGGCGGAGTTTAAATATAATAAACAGCAAGGGCGGAGTACAGATGTAACAAAAACATATTAATAGGTTTCTGGCCTTTTCCCGTAAATTAATACTGATAGCTTGATATTTTGGGAAATTATTGTTCTCTAAAGAGTAATTTATGATAAAACAAAATCAGCAAATTATGTTAAAAGGCATGGGTATGCTTTAAACAAATTTTATACGTTCTTATCCGACATCGCCCTTTATTATTCTCAGAGAGTCCTTGACTACTGTAAACCTCATTTAAAATTATTTGCAATAAGAATCTAACTATAATAATAAAAAAAAAATAATAAAAATCATTGAATAAGGGGGAAAAAATGGAACAAAATACCAAATTTCATAATTTGGGAGAAATGCTCGCTATTGTTATGACTATGAGTAATGCTTAAAAGCTTTAGAATAAAATTTCTTTATAGGATCAGGATGCTTAATTTTTAGCAGATCTTTTCATCTATCATTCTTCTGTTTTACATACAATATACATAGTACTATACTTCATTACAGGTATAATTATAACGAATTCTCGCTATGCACGTAATACGGGGTTTTCTAACAAAAGAAAATCAGATGGATGATTTATTTGGTTTTATTTGAAAGTACGGGAGAAAGAAAAACCAGATCTAACCACCGGCTCTCTTCCTCCAAATGAAGGGCCATATGAGGGGTAGTTTCACTATAAAAAGTTTCTAGTGATTCCAATCGAGATGCTAAAATCTGCAAATGATTTTTCTATTCTAATTCTAAGAGACTGGATGATAAAATAAGCAGTTCTCTTAGCTGGATCAGTTAACAATTGTAGACACTAGATTATTTTTTAACACAATTTTTCAAATTGGTAAAGTAATCATACAAGTTGTAAATTTCCAACTGGACGAAAAATGTCCGGTCCAGGATTCGAACCTGGGATCGCTTGGCTGAAGCCGCCAAGCCCTACCATTGAGCTATCCCGGTCGAATCTGGAGGGCATCTATATGTATATACAGTGCAGATTTACAGTTACAATTACTTCTGCTCTATATGTATATACAGTGGTGGCCAAAAGTGTCACTGAACCACCAACTTGTCTTGCAATTTCAGCATAAGAGAGGCCATTTTCTCTCAATACCGTAATAGCCAATCTCTCAATACGCTTTTATTTCTTCTCAATTCGACCGGGATAGCTCAGTGGTAGGGCTTGGCGGCTTCAGCCAAGCGATCCCAGGTTCGAATCCTGGTCCGGACATTTTTCGTCCAGTTGGAAATTTACAACTTGTAACAATTGTAGGTCCAGGTGGTAATCATTTATTAGCCATATAGGATTCCGAGAAACGAAAGGGACAAGGAGTTGCAAGATTACTATTTCCGAACTTCCGCCCCCTTCCCCGTTAACCAAAGAGTTGTTTGAAGACAATTTCTCCCATCGTTTTACTCAGAGGCGGATTAACCACCTACCGGGCCCCTAGGCTTAACACATTGGGGCCCCCCTTCTGCTCTATATGTATATACAGTGGTGGCCAAAAGTGTCACTGAACCACCAACTTGTCTTGCAATTTCAGCATAAGAGAGGCCATTTTCTCTCAATATGACAATTCAGCTTCTTTTTGTAGATGTCCAATTAGTTCTTCTTGTTGATAACATTGTTTAAAATTAGTTTAATTAAAAAAAGGACTTTAAATATTCAAAAACAGCAATACTCTATTTAATTGTACTAGTATGCATCATTCCGCAAAATATTTCCACAACAATAACTCTTTTATCATCAGATAACCTAAACTATAGTTACAGACATTTGATTGGTCCTCAGAACAATATTTGTGATTGGCTAGTACGCTTTTATTACAAAACACGTCCTTATTCAAAACGATTTGTGTTTGTTTGTTCTTCTAAAATGAGCATAACTTTTTTTGTAATACAGATATTGTAATACTGTTTTTATTATTAAATTCTACATTAAATTACCTTCAGTTTGATATATAAATTTTTGTATTTAAGTGAAAATTAATATATTCTACAAGCACACAAAGTTGAAAAACATGAAACTTTCAAAAAATGTCCAAACTTTTGGCCACCACTGTACATTGACATACAACATACATATATATACAAACATACACACGCACACATGCATATACATATATATACATACATATTTTTAAAGACAGAAAAAAAAAGGTCACAAACTTAGCGCTGGGCTTTTAGTTTGTCGGGCCCTTAGGCTTCAGCCTATTTGGTAATCCGCCCTTGGTTTTACTTCCTTCTTCCATGTACATTTCATTATCACACTCGTCACATTTACCACGATCATTCTAAAAAAAAAAAAAAAAAAAAAAAAAAAACAGAAGACTAACGAAAATTCCCTAGATTTTGAAAAAGGTGGTCTATCTTCTGAAAATTCCCTAATGCTGCGTTTACACTATGGCTTATCAGGTCCAGGTATAAGAGGGTTTAAATCCCCAAATAGACTTGATTTCACACTAGCGAGGGGGGGGGCGGGGGCAGAGGTTCGGAAATAGTAATCTCGCATCTTCCTTTCGCGCTAATAAATGATCAAACCTGGCCCTGCCCTAGATCTGAGAACGCTGCGTCAGAACTCAGAATATAAAATATAAATACAACGAGGAGGACTTAAAACCATATAGGTGTTCACTCGTTACCTTGAATTACAAATACACAAATCAAACGTTAGCTGAATGGAAAGGTATTTATTTATTTTAAGAATTATTCTCATAATTTTACTGGTATGAGTGGAATAATTTTATCGAGTAAATGTTTATTTAAGCAAGGCAAGGTGATTATACTTCCAGAGTCCACCTGGTTGCCCACCACTATGTTAAACTTGTTAGAGAAAATAAGCACAATTTTTTTTTCTCCTACGGCCGATTGTCAAAAACAGAAGGGCATTGCAAGGTAACCAGCTACTAGTACGTATTTCATACGATTTTTATCGTTTGCAACAGCGTTTTTCTTTGAAGAGTCAGGGGTAGTCACTTTTAGCAGCGAAAATGTCCAATAGATGGCTCTGATTGCAACAGGTCGTCAGAAGATTTGGCGGAATAGAATTTTTAAACGCAAAAAAAGATCGAAAAAAAAGCGCTTTCACACCAAAATATTACAATCCTGAAACTCTTTGAGGGTGGAGTTTACGATCAAGAACTCTCCAATAATAATATCATCGAATGTAGGTAGATGTAGTGAATGAATTTATGATATATCTGTTGTCACGGAGAATCACTATCTTCCTCCTTGTCTGTTGTGCTAGATTAGAGCAGGGGTTTTGCTTCAGGTCTGGTTTTTGCATGGACAAAACAATGTGTTGCCTTTGAGTAGGATAAAATGGATTGAGCCTGACGATGTACACAACAGTGCATGTATGAGTCAAATACACAAAGGAGAGGATGTAGAGTAAACTTATAAACTTGTTGAGTAAAATTGTTTATTCATATTTTTATTAGTGACAGAGAGCTATTTCTTTTAGGCAACTGTCAAAGCTTTGTTACAAAAAAAAAAAAAAAAAAAAAAAAAAAAAAAGAAAAGAAAGAAAATATAACCTCATTATTTTAAGTTTGTAATTACAGGCAGGGAGGAAGAAAGGAGTTGATTTTTTTATTATTATTATTTATTTTATTTTTTTTAATAATTATATGTCACTAATTTTGTTTTTTAATTATAAATATGCCTCATCCCCAAACTTTGTTTATTCACATGGGAACAACTTATATCGTTTTGAATATATATATTTTAATGTGTGCGATTTTATTTGAAACATGTTTTTCTAAAGTAAAAGATTTGACATTTCGTAAGCGTTTAATATCTCAAAATTAAAATGAATATAAAAGAAGGATGAAAAGTCATGCATAGGGATAGATTATGAAACACTTTTCAACACAATTACAGTATTTTTAAAGAGTTTCTCAAAAAAATTCCCTCCCCCCTCTCAATAACGCGAAAATTTCTGATTCATTTTTAAACATGAAAGCATGATATTCACAGGCATGATTTTTGAAGTAATTTGCAGTTGAATAGTTTTTTTCTTCCGATAAATGATTTACATCTTAAATTATTAGCTATTATTGTCTCAAGACGACAGTTTTCTTTTTCTTCTTTTTTTTTTCGTTTTCTGCGCGGTCGTGTTCGAAAATTCGGTTCAAAACACCAACTTTGACTACATTCTTTGAAAAACTCTTTGGCTTTTACTGAAAAAAGAAAAAAACAGTTCAATTACATAGTTTCTGAATAAGAGTGATTCTGATAAAAATCCCCCCCCCCCTCTTAATAACGCAAAACTTTCTGATTCATTTTTAAATGTGAAAGAATGATACTCACTGGCATGATTGTTGAAGTGATTCACAATTGAATAGTTCTTTCCATTTCCCGATAAATGATTTACATCTTAAGTTATTAGTAATTATTGTCTCAAGACGACAGTTTTTTTTCATTTTCTGCACTGTTGTGTTCGAAAATTCGGTTCAAAACACCAACTATGACTACATTCTTTGAAACACTCTTCGGCTTTTACTGAAAAACGAACAAACAAATCAATTACATAGTTTCTGGATAAGAGTGATTCTGTAAAAGTCCCCCCCCCCCCCTTCTTAATAACGCGAAAATTTCTGATTCACTTTTAAACATGAAAGCATGATATTCATAGGCATGATTTTTGAAGTAATTTGCAGTTGAATAGTTCTTTTCTCCCGATAAATGATTTACATATTAAGTTATTAGCTATTATTGTCTCAGAAAGACAGTTTCTTTTTTTTTTTTCATTTTCTGCGCGGTCGTGTTCGAAAATTCGGTTCAAAACACCAACTTTGACTACATTCTTTGAAACACTCTTTAGCTTTTACTGAAAAATGAAAAACAAATCAATTACATAGTTTCTGGATAAGAGTGATTCTGATAAAAGTCCCCCCCCCCCTCCTCTTAATAACGCGAAAATTTCTGATTCATTTTTAAACATGAAAGCATGATATTCACAGGCATGATTTTTGAAGTAATTTGCAATTGAATAGTTCTTTTCTCCTGATAAATGATTTATATCTTAAGTTATTAGCTATTATTGTCTCAGAACGACAGTTTTCTTTTTCTTCTTTTTTTTTTCGTTTTCTGCGCGGTCGTGTTCGAAAATTCGGTTCAAAACACGAACTTTGACTACATTCTTTGAAAAACTCTTTGGCTTTTACTGAAAAACGAAAAAACAGTTCAATTACATAGTTTCTGAATAAGAGGGATTCTGATAAAAATCCCCCCCCCCCTCTTAATAACGCGAAACTTTCTGATTCATTTTTAAATGTGAAAGCATGATACTTACTGGCATGATTGTTGAAGGGATTCGCAATTGAATAGTTCTTTCCATTTCTCGATAAATGATTTACATCGTAAGTTATTAGTAATTATTGTCTCAAGACGACAGTTTTTTTTTTTTTTTTTCATTTTCTGCACTGTTGTGTTCGAAAATTCGGTTCAAAAACACCAACTATGACTACATTCTTTGAAACACTCTTCGGCTTTTACTGAAAAACGAACAAACAAATCAATTACATAGTTTCTGGATAAGAGTGATTCTGATAAAAGTCCCCCCCCCCCTTCTTAATAACGCGAAAATTTCTGATTCACTTTTAAACATGAAAGCATGATATTCATAGGCATGATTTTTGAAGTAATTTGCAGTTGAATAGTTCTTTTCTCCCGATAAATGATTTACATATTAAGTTATTAGCTATTATTGTCTCAGAACGACAGTTTTCTTTTTTTTTTCGTTTTCTGCGCGGTCGTGTTCGAAAATTCGGTTCAAAACACCAACTTTGACTACATTCTTTGAAAAACTCTTTGGCTTTTACTGAAAAACGAAAAAACTGTTCAATTACATAGTTTCTGAATGAGAGTGATTCTGATAAAAAATCCCCCCCCCCCCTTAATAACGCGAAACTTTCTGATTCATTTTTAAATGTGAAAGCATGATACTCACTGGCATGATTGTTGAAGTGATTCGCTATTGAATAGTTCTTTTCTCCTGATAAATGATTTATATCTTAAGTTATTAGCTATTATTGTCTCAGAACGACAGTTTTTTTTTTTCGTTTTCTGCACTGTTGTGTTCAAAAATTTGGTTCAATACACCAACTTTGACTACATTCTTTGAAAAACTCTTCTGCTTTTATTGAAAAACGAAAAAACAGTTCAATTACATAGCATCATCTACAAAAAAATAAACTGCATTAGAAATTTAAAAAAAATCAAAAAATTGTTTTGTTTTTTCGTTTTATTTTCTAAGGGAAGTAACACCACAGAAAAGGAAAAAAAAGTCTCTTTCCGGCAAAATGGATATTTGAAGTCTAGTAGTAGTTATCAAAATGTTGGTAATTGTTCAACTAAAAGCTTAGCTTGGTCACAAACAGGTTTGTTTGTGAAAGACGTTACTGCAAAGGACTTCCTCCCCGAGGTCAGATGCGGTTGGGGACCTAGAGTGGGGATGAGTGGTGTCCTCGTAGCCAGAAAAGTGATATCTTATCTTTATCTTTAGGAATGCGCTCCACAAAGAAGCGTGTGTTTTACACATCTTCGTGAATTTTGAGAAGAATAATTTTTTAGAAAATAATTTCTTATTTTAAAACTTTTTTGTGAGAAAAAGTGGGTTTGATCTTTACCTTTTATATTCTCGAAATGCGTAACAAAAAACACAATCCTACTGCTAGCAGATTAAAATTAAAAGGACATTTGACATATGCACTCAAAGCATTGACTAGTAATATTTATATTTCTAGTCAATGACTCAAAGTCGTTCATTACAAATTTCCGTATTTTTTTCTGTTTTCCTGATAACTTATTTTTGGTCCGAATATGAGACAGCTGGGGCTCCTGAAACCAATATGGTACCAAGTGGGGACCACTAAAATCTTTTTAATTATAAAATCGAAAAATTTCTTCCCGAAATCAAAAAATCAAAAACCGGAGCTTTTCTAATGTTAAAAACGTTACTGCACTATTTGAACCATGGGAAACTCGAAATGTTTATAAGGTCTAAAATTTTGTTTTAGTGAAATTTATTACTGTATTATACGAATAATTTGAGTACTCTCAAAGGTACTCCAATATCATGCGTTTTCGAATAAAAATCAATTCAGAAATATGTCAGAAAGTAGCTCTTTTGGATTTCAGAACAGGCATGGAAAGGCATGAAAATGGCAGGTATTCTTACTCAGAAAATATGCAATCGAAAGACGATTTCCATTTTTACTTTACCCATCATACGTAATATAGTGTAAATCTTGTAATTGTTTTGAAAATCGCAAAAAAAAAAAAAAAAATAATAATTTAACGGATTTACACGTTTCAGACACTGGAGATTTTGATAAACATATTTTTAGAATTTTTTTTTTTTTTGCCATCCGTCTGTGTGTCTGTAAACGCTCTATCTCCCGAACAAATTGAAATAGAGACTTGAAATTTGGTATGTACTTAGTATGTAATAATGGGAAGAAGTTTATTGATTTTCAGTAACCTCGATTATCTGGAATTATTTTTTTCGGACTCTCGAAATATTCGTTCTGATAAAATGTATATAAAATGTTTCGATATTGTTTATATTATGGAGTGAATATAAAAGACAATATAAAAAATATAAATTTTGCATAAAGAATGAAGTCGATTGGATAATGAGTTGCCGAGATATTTGTAATCCTATTTTCAACACTCTTCGATTTGTTATGACCCTGTATTTCATCCAAATTTCAATTCAAAGATATATTTTAATTGGAAATGAGACGCTTAATCCGACGCAATAAACTGTTAGTTAATATGATTAACATTTTTGGAGATATATGAATGTTTCTTTTATGCAAATCAGTGATAGAAGATTTAAAGTTTATGAAGTCATCAAGCCACGATTTTATTCGAATTGCAATGACACATGTTTTATGCATATCCATGATGGGTAAGTATTACGCTGGCCCCAAACAACTAGCTTGGTAAAGTCAGGAGATCTTTCAGAAAATATTGTCAAAATCTGCGTTCTGAATTGAATTCCCGATACTGCAGCACGAGAAAAGGGAAAAAGTGTTATCGCGTTACACGAATCGCTTATAACTTGATAAGTAATTTATCTATCAAAAAATGGAAAACTTATTTTGATTTCAAATCGCTTGAATAGCCTGCTAATTTTATACCTTTGCGTTTAAAAATGCATCAAAAACTTTCGTGTTGTTGAGCAGGTCATTTGAGAATCTCCTGGTTGTTCTCAAATCCAAATGAGCTACTTACTGCACATTTCTGAATTCATTTTTGTTCATAAACACATGAAACTGACAGATGTTTTTATTCAGAAACTATGTAATCAAAAGACGTTTTCTATTTTTTGGTAAAGGCAGAAGAACTTTCAGAAAATATTGTCAAAGTCGGCATTTTGAACCAAATCGCCAACGCGGCAGTGCTTTTAATCTTTTGAGTGTACTGTGTTGCTCTTTTTTTTTTCCTTTTTTTTCCCCGGAATAAACAGTAAATATGTTTCTGGTTGGCGGAGGAAAAGGTCTGCCGGAACAAAATTTCTAAGGCAGAATTCGACTCGGTCCAGTCCGTTATAAAAGCTAAACAATTAGCCCGGAGCCTTACGAAAGCTTTATTGGCCGTTCGCGGCCCGTACCAAAAACCTGTACCAAACTGCTAGACATCCATTTTGTAAAGAGATTATCGCCGGAGGGGAAAGAAGATGAAACATGAAAACGCTTACAACAGGACAGTTGTTTCCGTACAAGACGACATTGGCTCGGCTAAAAGGCTGCTATATATATTTAGTAGCTCTAGGCTCGGCTGTTCACAATAGAGAAGAGAGAATGAGACAGAGAAACCACGAAAATCCCGCGGAGTGTGTGTGGCCACAAAGCTATCCCGGCCTTCTCTTTCCCAACCACTGAGAAATTCATCAATCAGTGAGATCTCTGATGTCAACAGCAAAGTAAAGATAGAAAAAAATGTACGAAAGTATCCTTTCTGTCGCTATTGGTTTGACCTGATCTGGTGAAAGATGCAGAAACTAAATTGATTTCCAAAAATACCATGTTGCAATGTGTGGTGTACATTGAAGGGTGAGGAAGCGGGTCACCACAGAAACAGAAAATGTAACATTTTATTTGAAAAAATAGATTTTCTTTCCTTTTTTTTTTTTATTTTTTTTTTTAGGGGGGGGGGGGGGATTGTAGAATAGAACTTCAATCAAAATGGATTTGGATTTGTTTAGATAAGCACGTTTAAAATACCCTATAATAACCAACAAAACAGGGTTTTCCTAACAACAATTATAAAACATAAATTTCTAAATTAGAGGGACTCTAAATTAGAAATACTCCAGCTGGCTTACATAATAAAATTTAAAGTGTTATAAAATACAGCAGGATATGGAGAATAATTCTTAAATGTCTCAAAGATTAGTGCATAACACGCATCAATAAATAAACACTTTTTCAAGCATGGTACAATGTAATCAGAATTTGCAGCATCAGAGAAAAATAAAATTATAGTTTATAATTGATTATTTTTGTTTCGATGCCTTGTAACAGAAATTCATTGTGGCAGATGTGTTACGTTTTCGCAAATTTTTTTCCAACTTGAAGAACAGCAAAATGGTGTGAGTCATGCATCGTCAAAAAACCTGATAAAAGTGTCGAAGCACAGTCAGGGTTCATACATAGTTGAGAAGAAAAATCCCAGATGGCTCGGCCTACAGGCACAGGTAGATTTAGAAGACGCAGACCGTGGGGCACCTGTTTGTTGCGAATTGCGGAAGAAATTACCTTTTTGCGATGATGCAACAGTTGGAACCGCCTACTTCGAAACCTAACGTGTTTGCAGGCAAAACCAGCAGGGATTTTTATTTTTTATTTATTTATTTATTTATTTATTTATTTATTTTTTTGCTATAATAGTTGGTCCTATAAAAAACTTGTCAATATAAAAGTTTTAGATAGTATTAAGAGGATTTATAATAAATTTAAGCGGATTTGAAATCTTGGGAATTGACGAAGTTATGATTTTTTTTCTTCTAAAACCCCCTTCCCCCTTAAGGCAGTTTTTAATTATATCAAAAATCTGTCATACATAAATTTTCGGCCCTTCTCCTAGAAGTAATAATAACTTCAAACGGATTCAATTCCCTTTCAAACTAATTTTTAAAGGATTCAAAAACACTAACTCCTTCCTGACGTATTGTTTAAGGTGCACGAAATCTTTGAATTTGAACAGTTATATTTTATTACAAAAATTTGTGTCTTAATTAATTTTAAAATTTTCGACGATTTAATAAAGCAAAAATTACAATATTAAAAAACTAATGGCGAAGAATTACACTCGTCGAAAAGGGATAGAGAAAATTAGACTACATTCTTGTTTCTCAAATAGCAATTTTTTCTCTCTTCATCAGTTTGTGAATAAATATAAATTTAAGTTTTGGCCTGAGTACGAAGACTGGTATAAATATCGAGCCCGAGTCCGTTTCGAGATGAGCGCGCTTCATCACTTTTGAACAGGTTTCCATTAGTGTTCGTAGAACAAAATCTGGGGAGAGACATGATTTTAGAAAATGTGTTTTGCTTGCTTGGAGACTGCTGTCAAGGCTGCATTTTCTTACATTTTATTTTATTTATTTACTTATTAACGGAGAATATAAACATGAAATAAACTAAACAAATATTTTTTTTGTAAGAATCTTACATGCAAAACAATTAAAAAAATATATTAATATGTATAACACAGTACAGAAATGTAACAATTAAGATTATATTTAAAATTAAATCTAAGAACAAAGGCTTTTTAATAATTTTTCTTATTTTATTTTATGCAGAATTGAAACAATTTATTATTTTTTTTGTCATCAACCCCCCCCCCCCCCCCCCGTTCAGGAATTTTCCTTTTAATACGTGAATGTAAAAAAAAAAAAAAAAAAAAAAAAAAAAAGAAATACGAAACTAAAAGCTGTCTTTCACATATGAATTGGTGAGCTTCGCTGCCAAGGCCACGTTTTATTTTTTTTTATTCATCAGGAACATAAACATGAAATAAACTAAACTATGATTTTTTATTTTTTTTTATTTTTTCTGTCAGTAGTGCACGTGCAAGACCCATGGATGTACAATAGATATGAAAGATATGATAGATATAAAATATGTTTTAGCACATCCATGGCAAGACCATTTTTAAATGTATTAACATATAAAATATTACGAGATTATATTCAAAATCCAAAAATAAGTTTCACCACCCGTTTTTTTTTCACCAAAATGAATAAATTATAAATGTAAAGATATCCAATGATAATAATAATAATAATATTTTATAAGCAATCAATGTTTATGGTGAAAATCATTATATATTCATCTAATTCCATCACTCCACTTCATGATAAAAATAAAAAATAATAATAAACAATATTTAAAATTGGAATATTACTTTATTTTTAGGATTTCTAAATTGGTATCTAAATGCATAATTATAATTTAATTAAAATAAAACTACTAATTGATTAAAATGTACTTTTTTTAGAAAAATACATTACTCTCATTATTTTTTTATTTTTTTTTTCTACTTTTTAACTTAATATTGTATTACCATCAGAAACACATCAGTGAACATATTTTTTTTATAATTCTAGTATATTAAAAAATGAGTGTAAAATCGATTGCAAAATCCCATCTTTACATAAATTAAGTGTAGTAAAATAAAAGAGTGTGAGGTTTTTTTTTTCTATCAGTACATGAGCGTAAAAAGAAAACGGAACTAAAAGATACAGCAAAAATAAACCCCGCCTTTGGATAAGGTTGCCACAATTTCATTCCGAAAACAGATCTAGCCAAAGTTGCCAAATTCACTAGATTCAGATTATGGCAAATAAAAATTTCCTTAAGTGTTTTTGTGAAATATAAATACTGTTTAGTAACGATATTTAGATTTGCTACAAACTGGACATTTTTTGCACAAATTTTTTTAAAAAAAATCAGCTATTTTTGCATAAGAAAATAGTATAAAACACATAACTTATTACTCATGAAGCTTTATTTTGATATTTGACTTATAGATGGCAGCACCACACGAAATCATTTTGAAATAAACGGTGTTTAGCATGATGGTAAAAATGGCGCTGGATAATAGAAATATACGGCTATTGGATTATTAAATTAAATATTATTAAACATTTGCTCAATATATAATAATAGGACAGATGTTATTGGATAATTTGGGGTTTAAATTTTACTAAATACTTGCTGTAGTGTATATGTATCAATTGTTTATTTCTAAAATATGATCGATATGTTTGCTTTAGAAATGATGCTGGGTACCCGTTACTCTTAAGAGCTTTCTAATTACTAAGCTCTAATACATTAATGTTAAAACTCTTGCGAAAATAGGAAGATAAACTGGAATTTCATAATTTAAAATTTAGTGATTAAAATATTTGCTCAATAATAATACTTAATTTATTTCGAGATTTTGACATATTTAAAAATTTTACTTATTTATTTTACTTATTTACTTATTTAAAATTTTTACGAATTTATTTTACAAGATTTTTACGTATTTATTTTACGATAATAAAATAAAACAATATTTTCAAATTCTGTAATTTTAAGAAGTATTTATCAATTTTTGTTTTTTTCAATCATAACATCTCAAACGTTTTATTGAGCGTTTATTTGCGTTTTATACGTGGATCTAAGTGACGTTGCTCAATAAAATATTTATTTTATTATAAGAGTTCGGTATGAATTAAGCCTTCAACCCCTTTCCCCTACAAAAATATTTAAAAAAAAAATACAGAACATCATCAAATATATCTTTTTTAATTCTTATTAATCCTAGTATTTGTTTGTACCCCCCCCCCCCCTTAATAGTCAACTTTAAATATTATCTCAGCATGGAAGAGAATAAATAGAATTAACAATGATTTTGAATCACAAATATTCTCTCGCAGCAGCATTAGTCAAATCAATGTGTCTAGTAAGTAGGTCTTACGGCCAAAATCCAAACAGTCCTCATCACGATAGTAAAAAACAACAACAACAAAAAAAAGTGGGTAAGTGTAATCGAAGATCGCACAAAGGGTTTCCTTTAATATTCCCTTCAAAACACTTATCTTTTCTTTAATAAATCCAAATAAATTTCATTTTCACACCCACACCCACCCACACACGCACACACAAACACACACACACACACAAAAAGTCATGTTTTTTATAAAGTAAAAATTTACCGGTCTATTTTTCTCGTTTTTTCGAATATCTGAACCGGCTCGATAGCGGGCGAAGCCCGCTATTATATTCTGTCATAATAATATCTGTCATGTGGACTAAATGCGATATTTAAAAAAAAAAAATCAATTTCAAAATTAAACATGTTGTACTAGGACTTCCCTCAAAGGGATTAGTGATATTGCTGAGAACATAAAGTTAACAATTACGATATAAAGAAGATACAATATATGAAAAAGAGCAAATTAAATGATATAATTACAAAATATCATATATAAATTCATATATACTGTTATGTTTTCATATGCATTTTTTTATAACATTTGGCAAATAATCTCATTTTCTTAAGCGGAAATTGCCCAAAACTTAAAAAAAAAAAAAAAAAAAAAAAAAAAAAAAAAAAAAAAGCCGGATTTTTTAAAACGATATTTTTAAAGTCACATAATCAGTTTTGCAGCCAAGAGCGTATTTTAGCAAACGTAGTTTAACGCAAATTTAATTTAATTTTTGCAACATTTTCTTTGTGACAAATATTTAAATAAAATATTAAAAAATAAAATATATTAAAATATTAAATCAAATATTTAATATTTGAATTTAAAAAAATTCCTCTTTGTTTATTTGTATAACTATTTATAGAAACACGTATACTTCAAACCACATTGATAACATGCTTCGCTACAAACGTGATTAAGAAATTGCAGCTTAAATTCGTACTAAAGTATATAAAAAATCTTTCGATGACTTCTGTAAAAATAAATTTTACATTAAATCTCCATATCGGCAAAATTGAAAAAAAAAAAAATATATTTCAAAGAGAATACTTCTTTATTATTTTCTAGGAGGCTCTCCCCCTGCACCTTTACTGCTTCAAATATCAGACTTTTCTTCTGCCTGTCTGTCTGTCTCTCTCTACAATCTCTTTGTTTCTCTATCCGTTCTTTTACTCATCTCTCTACCGATTGACTGTCTCTCTACACGTCTCGCTACATGTCTGTATATTTCTCTTTTGGTCTCACTACCCGCCTATCTGTTTCTCTAACCGTCTGTCTACCCGTCTATCTACTCGTATGTCTTAGCTGTGTCTCTCTCCGAACTCATCTGTCTACTGTCTCTCTACTTTTCTGTATACCCGTCTCACTATCCGTCTGTCTTGCTACCGGACTATTTAACCATCTCTCTACCCATCTGTCTATCCGTCTCCCTACCTGTCTCGCATCCCGTTACACTACCCGTCTATCGACACGTCTGTATGTCTATATACCCCTCTCTCTATCCATCTGTCCACTCATCTCTGTACTCGTCTCTCTATCCACCACGCTACCCGTCTCCCTACATATCTCGCTACCCCTCTGTCAACCACTTTTTATCACCTGCCTCTCTACCCGTCTGTCTATTCGTTTCACTACCCGTTAGCGTATCTATGTCGCTATCCGTCTCTCTACCCATCTCACTACCCGTCTGTCTATCCGTTTGTTTACACGTCTAGCTACCGCTCGCCAACTCTTCCCAATATTTAAACAATTTAGTAAACAGAAGCCGTTTATCTGTTATTAAATGCAAATAGGAGTAATTTATCTAAAGAGTGTAATCAGATGCAATTTTTTTAAATACATACATAAACCAGCATAATAATTCATCAGTTTTATTTTCACTGTAGTTTATGTCATTTCGTAGCAAATCTCAACTTCTTCAACCCGAACAAGCTTTTTAAAAAAGCCCCAAGGTCCGTATAACTGGGAAGGGAATTGCCCTCAGGGCTATTAGATACATGTTATTAAGTTAAGTGAAAGTTTCGTAATCGGGTTCGCAGCCAATTCTTTAAGTCAGAACACGCCATTTTAAATTCATTTCTGTAACTTTCTTTTTCTTTTTTTTGGGGGGGGGGCGGTGGGGGTGGGAAGGGTTCCAAATATATACACTTAAATTCAAACTTTTGTCCCCATGTTAATATTAGTGTTGTTTGTATTATTAATTAATACTTTGTTGATCGAGCTTTATTCGAAACAAATGTAACAGACTTCTACAGTTTTTTTTCCAGGAGAAAGTTTCGCAATTGGGTCCTAAGCTAATCGGGGGATTTAATATCATTATTGTTTGTAACTCTTATATAGTTAAAACAATATTTTGCTAGCATTACTCTTGTTTGAGACCAACCTTGTCTGTGTAATCTGAATGGGGAAAAGTTCCGTATCATGTACTGGTTGGCGCATTTGGCGAAAAAATTAAAAATGGTGTCAAAGGCAGTTTTAGAATCTTACCAAATTTTTCTAGAGAGCGGAAAAACATGTTTTTAAAATTAACAAATATACGTTTATTAAACCATGTTTTTGCGCCATCCGAAAAAATTAAGTACGATGCTAAAATAACATTTTATTTCCATTTTCGATATTTCAATAAGTAATGAAAATACATAACAAACAAATTTAACAAAACTAAGAGACATTTTTGTGATAAATAATTGTTATTGCCAGGGGGGCAAATTGTAAACAATTAATAAGCGAACTAAACAATTACCGGAAATAACTTGTGGGAATCTCAGGAAAGAAATATCTGTGGTGTCTGAATAGTGACTCCATGGTTTATATCCGATGGATTGAATGAACTATATTATAAGGTACTGTGAACGAGATTATGGAATATGTGTTGTGTTTAAGATGGCTATGTGTAGCTGTATGCTGATTGAGCATAGATTGAAAATGTTATACTTTTTGTGTATATAAATGTTTGTATTGTTATAGTAAAGTATGTGCATCGTGTCCGATTTCGGTTTCCATTATTAGATGTGTTTATACCCACGCAAACACGACAAACAGCTGGCGACGAGGATTTAAAAATTGAACTGTTGGAAGACGGCTCAAGGTAAAAGATTTTTTTTTCATATTTTAATTACTATATTGAATTATGGAGAAACAAATTCAAGAATTATTGAAGCAGAATCAAGAACTGATTCTTGCTCTTCAGAATAAAGAGAGTAGTTCTCACAAAGTAACGGTACAATTTGAAAAGTTTAATGAAGAATATGAAAATTTCGATAGTTTTTTTCGAAAGATTTCTCACATATTTAGATGTACAAAAAGTCCCAGAAGACGCTAGGGCTAAAGTATTTATTTCTTCTTTAAGTGCTAAATTGTATCAGTTATTAAAAAATTTGCTGTCTTCAGAAATTCCTTCTGCGCAAAGCTTGGAAAAATTGAAAGATGTTTTGAAAAAACATTTAACCCCAAAGCCACTGGTTATACCTTCTCGACATAAATTTCTGAATCGTAAACAGCGGGAAGGGGAGAGTATTAATACTTATATAGCGGAACTCCGAGCACTAGCAATTAATTGCGATTATGATAGCAATATGTTAAATAACATGTTCCGCGATGTTTTTGTTAGCGGATTACGCGATAAAACAATTCTGGATCGATTATTTGAAGAAGATAACATAGATCTAGATAAAACTTTGCAAATAGCTTTAGCCATGGAAAAAGCATTTAAAGGGGCAAATGATATTATGGGTCGAGGAATAAATGCAGTTCATGCAGTAAAAAAACAATGGAACAGGAAATCAAACTATGCTGAAAAACAGCGAAAATCTTTATTTTGCACGCGATGCACCGGCACGGACCATGTCAAAGAAAAATGTAGATTTATTTCCAGTAAATGTGATTTTTGCTCAAAAATTGGTCACATAAAAAAATCATGTTTCGCAGCAAGAAAAGCAAATGCTAGACCAGTTAAGCAAAAACAAGTAAATTTTAAGGATGTGGTTGAAAACAATAACCAGGTCCCATTATTCGGATTAAACTCCAATGACTGTACTTTACGTGAGGAAGAACCGAGACGACCTCCAATAATGATTAATTTAAAAATTGATGAAAAAAATTGCTCAATGGAATTAGATACTGGCGGTTTAGTGGTCAGTGTTATGAGTATAAGGAATTTTAGGAAAATTTCAAGGAAGAAAATTCAACCCACTAATATAGTTTTTAAAACCTATAATGGTGAAGCATTAGTACCTATGGGATATGTTACAGTTAAGGTTGAATATAAAAATCAAACTTCGAATTTGAACTTATACATTGTTAAGGAGGACTTGGATACCATTTTTGGCCGTGAATGGCTTCATAAAATAAATCTAGACTGGAACGCTATCAAGGCATTAAGAGCTACAGCTAAATTAAACTTAAAAGATCTTTTGGAAGAATACAAAGATATTTTTGATAATAAACTTGGGGAAATAAATAATTATGAAGCTAAGCTCGAACTTAAACCAGATGTTAAACCTGTATTTTGTAGGGTTAGAACAGTGCCATTTGCTTTAAAGAGCAGAGTTGAAGATGAAATAGAAAGATTAGAAAAAGATGGTATTATAGAGAGAGTTGAAAGTTCTGAATGAGCAACGCCAGTAGTACCAGTCGTAAAATCGGATGGCAGTATACGATTGTGTGCGGATTATTCAGTAAGTTGGGATTTAATCCCTATTTAATCGTGCCACAACACCCCTTGCCAAAGTTGGAGGAGATATTCTCTAGTTTAAATGGGGGAAAACAATTTTCAAAATTAGATTTCAAACGTGCTTATTTACAAATGAAGATACATCCTGAAAGTCAAAAACTGTTGACAACAAATACTCATAAGGGACTCTATATTTGCAAGAGGCTTATGTTTGGAAATATCATAAAAGTGTTCTGGAAGAATTGCATGAAGGGCACTTGGGTATGGTTAAAATGAAAGCAATCACAAGATCATTCGTTTATTGGAAAGGGACTGATAATGACATAGAAGAAGCAGCCAGAAACTGCGCTGACTGTGCCAGACACAAATCAAATCCTACAAAGGCGAAAGTTCATTATTGGGAATATCCCAGTATGCCATGGGAACGTATATATGTTGATTTTGCAGGTCCTATCTTTGAATATATGTTTTTGGTCCTATCTTTGATAGTTGATGCTCACTCGAAGTGGTTAGAAGTTTATCCAATGAAGGTGACCACAGCGAAGAAAACAATTGAATGTCTACGAGACAGTTTTGTGCGATTTGGATTGCCATTAATTAGTCTTGGTCAGTGACAACGGGCCACAATTCTCATCTGATGAATTTCGGAGATTCATGCGAAGGAATGGTATCAAGCACAAAACTAGCGCACCATTTAAACCATCAAGTAATGGACAAGCTGAACGTTATGTGCATACAGTAAAACAGTCGTTGCGAGCTATGCAGACTTATGAAGGAAGTATACATCAAATATTGAGTACATTTTTGTTACAATACAGAAAAGCACCCAATGCAACAACAAGTTATAGCCCAGCGATTTTATTCTTAAAAAGAGATGTCCGAACCAGAATTGATTTACTATTACCTCAACTGAAATCGAGGATTCAAGAAAAAATACGAAAGGGAGTATTTGAATTCGGAGACAGAAAATTTGACATCGGTGATTCTGTAGCGGTGAGAGATTATAGATCAGCCAATTCAAAATGGAAGTTTGGAAGAATCATTAATAAAGATGGTGCTCTACATTACACTATCAATGTTCAAGGCGCACTAGTAAGACGTCATGTTGATCAAATTCGCTCAGTGGGTGAACAAGTACAAGAGAATGATTCTATATCAAATGAATATCGAAGATTTCCAACAACAAGGTCTAAAGACACTCCTTCAGAGCCGGAACATTCCAATGCTGAAAGTATTATTCCTCAGATCTCCAATGAGGAAACAGTAGCATCAGCTTCAACGGATGATCCGACTCCAGACTTGACTTCGCCAACTCACCAGCCAAGTAGTTTGTCAACAGTTCCCGCTACGACTGCTACTCCACCGGTTCAAGCAAGCCTAATTGTAATACCCAGACGATCTCAGAGAGTTCGCTGACCACCCAAGAAGCTTGACCTGTAAAGGGGGAGGAGATGTGGTGTCTGAATAGTGACACCATGGTTTATATCGATGGATTGAATGAACTATATTATAAGATACTGTGAACGAGATTATGGAATATGTGTTGTGTTTAAGATGGCTATGTGTAGCTGTATGCTGATTGAGCATAGATTGAAAATGTTATACTTTTTGTGTATATAAATCTTTGTGTTGTTATAGTAAAGTATGTGCATCGTGTCCGATTTCGGTTTCCATTATTAGATGTGTTTATACCCACACAAACACGACAAACAATATAAATAGCCTCTAAAATCTTAAAATGGAGAAGTGGTCCGTATAAAAATGCAAAACATTATACACCTGATATAAGAATTTTTTAATTTTTTGATATTTTCGAAAACACAGATAAAAGGGTAAAGGGTGTAGGACACACAGCGTCATCTCGGAGGCCCCGGTTCAGGCCCCACTACAACAACAACAATTCTAAAGTTTTTTTATATGTATATCAATATTAATTTAGGCACAGATGTCATATACGCACCAGATTGGTGCGATTTTCCCCCCCCGCCAATTTGGCGAAAACTTTGTTTTTGAATATTAGTTACAAATAGCATGCAATAATAGCACGTGATTTTTTATTTCAATATAAAAATAAAATAACGTAATAAATGAAATAGCTCCTATTATTTAAAAAAGGGAAATACAAATAAATAAATGACAGTTTGATATAAATAAATATTGATATATATAATAAAAACAATTTATAGAATTAAAATAAAAAATAAAAGTGAATAAACAACAAAATAAACAAAATAACCGAGTTACAATGTGAGGCATAAAATTGCCATTTTGTTGCAATCGCGCCAATGTGGTGCGTATATGACATCTGTGCCTTTATTTATATCAAACTATTATTTATTTATTTTTATTTCCTTTTTTAAAATAATAGAAGCTATTTCATTTATTACGTTATTTTATTTTTATATTGAAATAAAAAGTCACGTGTACTATTTGTCACACTATTTGTAACTAATATTCAAAAACAAAGTTTTCCCCAAGCTGGTGGGGGGAAAAATCGCGCCAACATGGTGCGTATATGACATCTGTGCCTTGTTTCATTTCACATATGTATTGGTACTTTTATGTTAACTTGGCGCAGTTGATAAATCGCCAAATGTTGTTCTCATAACATCTTCATATTGCATTCATTTCATTTAAATATAAATCTTTCTCTCATTTCATTTGAAATACATACATTAAAAATACATGTCTTTCACTCATTTAATTTAAAATACACGCCTTTCACTAATTCCATTTAAAATACTAAAAAGGAAAAGAAAATAAGAAATAATGCCACAAATCGGAACCTTTTATTTAACAATCAAAGAATTGTTCTTAATATATACACGCGAAATAGAAAAGCTGCAAATGATGTGATTTACGCCAAATCTCTAATACTAAGTTATTGAGGGTTTTGTTTTTATAAACAGAAAAAATTCCTGATTAATTTTCCATTTTTATTAAATGGAAATAAGTTTTATTGTATTGAATATTAGTGCGCACATATTTTTTTGCTCCGTGTTACTCCATGAACTTTTAAAATCTTATTATATACGAAAATCTCCGCCGGTGAAAATGGCGTATGCACTAAATTTTCGTGTCGTATGTATTTTAATTGTGCTTTATTTATCTATTTTTTAATATAATTTCCAAACGGTTTGAAATTTATTCTTGGTAGTAAATAGGTGTCGTTGTCACCTTCATAGGTACCTGCTGTGAAAATTTGAACGAAATCCGTTGAATATCTTTTGAGTTATGCTTGACGAAAGATTTTAATATCCATCGTAGCTATATATGGGGCAAAGTAATAGTGCGCTGTGTATGAGTCTTCGTTTCACTCAGACAATAAAGACCTTCAAAATGTTAAAATATACCAATATTTCCATAATCGGGTTTTTATCATGATGCAATACGTTCCTCAAACTCATATGACGTTATAAACACTTGCTGACGCCATATGTACTTGCTTTCGCTATTACTTATTTTGATACTATCTTTGTATTATTCTCAAGTATTTGAAAAAGTCCGTTCAACTTCCAATATGACGTCAGATTACTTTTCTTTTTAATTCTCTAATGGCGTCATATTAACCGGCTTTCTGTACTTCCACATACTCATACTCCTTGTATTATTGAATAATGTTTGAAAATTTCTGTTTTATTACCAATATGATGTCATATTAATCTTTTTTTGAACTGGTGAAACTTTTTATTTCATTTTCATTTTTCACGTGCAAATCTTTCAATAGAAAATTAATTATTTTAGAAAGAATTTTATTGCGGTTTTTTAACTGTTGGCAACTGCTATAACGAAAAATGTTTAAATTTAATAGGAAAAGCCTGTTAGATTTTTGGTTTTTCATCTCTGTATTTTAAAATAATACGATTTTTTCAAAATTTTATGATTTTCAGCGTGACAGTAGGTATTCAGCTGTAAGTACACAAAATTTGCAGTTTTGTTATCTGTACCACCCATTGTATCATATATATGAAAAACATCAACGCAGAAATTCGTGGCATAAATGTGACACTGCCTCTCAGATGGTTTAAACATTCCCCCGCCTCTCTTAATTTAACAAGTGGGTAAGTGTGATCGAAGATCGCACAAAGGATTTTATTTAATATTCTTTTCAAAATACTTTATCCTTCTTTTAATAAATCCAAATAAATTTCATTTTCAACCCCCCCCCCCCAAAAAAAAAAGTCATGTTTTTTTATAAAGTAAAAATTTACCGGTCTATTTTTCTTGTTTTTTCGAAAATCTGATAGCGGGCTAAGCGCGCTATTATACTCTGTGATAATAATATCTGTCATGTGGACTAAATGCAATATTAAAAACAAATCTATTTTAAAATTAAACATGTTGTATAGAGACGTTCAACATGTTAGACGTTAGATTAATTTTCTTTTTAATTCTCTAATGACGTCATAATAAGCTGCTTTCTGTATTTGCACATACTCATTGTATTATTGAGAAATGTTTGAACATTTCAGTTTTATTACTAATATGACGTCATATTAATCTTTGTTTTCAATTGGTGAAATTTTTTATTTTATTTTCATTTTTCACGTGCAAATCTTTTAATAGAAAATTAATTATTATAGAAAGAATTTTATTGTGGATTTTTAATCGTTGGCAACTGCTACAACGAAAAATGTTTAAATTTAATAGGAAAAGATTGTTAGGTTTTTGGTTTTTTATCTCTCTATATTAAAATAATACGATTTTTTCAAATTTTATGATTTTGAGCTTTATAATAGGTATTTAGCTATAAGTACACAAAATTTTATGACTGTAAGCTACATAGTTTCTGAGAACCGACTCTGTGGCGGACAGACAACGAAGCGGGAGTAATAGGGTTTCGTGAGATGAACGAAACCCTAATAATACATCAGTTTCAACTGACGTCACACCCTAGCAACCACCATAGCAACTAGATATGTTTTTTGTTTGCCCGCCAAAGGGGATAAATTGTGATTGGTTGGCTCGTAATACAGGCTGTAAATACACGATTATGATTGGTTGAATATCACTTGGTGGGCTGGTGATCACGTGGTTGAAACTGGTCTATAGGGTTTCGTAAAATGAACGGAACCCTAAAAAAGATGAAAAATTAAGCATTACGAAATAGATTATGAAACACTTTCCAACACTATCGGAATTATGTTAAGAAATAACATTTTTGTTCATACAATGAAATGAGACATCTAGATAAACATTACAAAATAACCACAAAGCAGTAAAAATTCATTTTCAGGAATTGCTGTCCATAGCCGGTAATGTGTGCGAATTCTATATCGTGCAACCCTGTATATGAAATACACACCTCACAATAGTCTAAAATTAAACATTTTAAATGCATATCACAGCTTAAAATCAGGAGTTATAGCTCATAGTCAGTTCTGTAACCGAAATATTTTGAGTGTCTCGCTAAATAAACGAAATATTCTACGCAATCAATAAATCTACAGTAAACATGCTCTAGTGCATCTCAGTAATGCATATCAATTTCATTAAAATACACTGTAAACGATTCCCCCCCCCCATAGATATTAGTGTAATGGAATACTTTTCTGCGTATCTGTAAACGAACTATACATGCTACTTACTCTATACTCTATATAAATCACGTTGTCAGCCACTACTACAGTCATTTTAGTAGGTTTTTTGACAAATAGCGGAAAAAATTAGAACAAAGCTGGATTTTTGCACAGGTGCTCTTTAAGGTATGTAGTTTAACATACTGAAAGTCCTCATCGATACGATGTGAGGTTTCGCCGCCAGGGGGCGTGAATGATCTTGCAAATTGGTTTTTCGTGAATATCTGATTAACGATGGCATCTAGAAAAAAAGTTCAATTTAAAAGATGTAGAAAATTTAATTTCCTACTAAAAGGGTTCCTAACATTTTTTGTCACACCAACCCTTCCCTGTAAAATATCAGAAACAGTGAACATAACTGGAAAGAATAGGGAAACGGTTGTATTGAGCGCGCCCAAGAAACAGAACAAATACCTATCTACTTTCGAACCCTACACCTCGTCTTCTGTCCTTTTCTCTGTAGACTGATTTCGCAATCTGGTAGTCATTGTCGTGGCATTCCATGCTTATGTCGAAATATACAGTGGTGGACATAATTATAAGACACCTACCTAATTTGACATACAGTGAAAGAAAAGATTCAGAGCTTAAATATGCTTTATCAAATACGACAAAAACGTAAATTTATTCTGTTATCACACGTAATTGTTTTACAGAAATGATATTTTTATAGAGTTTAATAAAAAAAATTAAAAATACCACGGACAAAATTATAAGACACCCTAAAATTTTAATTAAAACACCTGCTTTTTTCGAAATATGCAAATTTTCTGCACGCTGTTATGACGTCAGCAGTTAACTAAAGCAGACGATAACCGACTTCTCGCATTTACAAACATGCCACGAGGTACAGAATTAAAAGAAAGAGAAATTCGCGAAATTTGGAGATTAAATGGAATTGGTGCTTCAGTTAATAATATTTCAAAAGTTATTAAACGCTCTAGGTGTGCAATTTCAAATGTTTTGAAAAGAGGAAGTAATGGATCGGTGATTAAAAAGATCTGGACGTACTCCTGGATTGTCCTCGAGACACAGACGCCATGTGAGTTCGCTCGCTACACATAATACGATGACCACTACAGGCATTAAAAATGCTTTGAAACTGAATTATTCAAGGAGAACCATTCGCAGGGTGTTGCATAATGCTTCCTATGTGAAATTTAAACAAGTTGGAAATTGTACGTCAAACGTTACAAACGAGGTGCGTTCGTAATATAGCTAGTTATATAAATATTCAGATCTTGATGATTTTTAATTCTGTGAAATGAATTATATCGTCTGCGGATTAATTTCTGTCATAAAATAAGTATCTCGGTTGCTTGACAATTAAACTTCGAAAACTCCTATAAAAAATAAGCACCAATTTAAAAAAAAATCAAATTTCTTAAAAATGTTTTTATTAATATTTTCTAAAGTTTTGATTCGATTTTTAAAAAAATTGAAATGTCTCGACAAAATTCTGCAAAGATAATATATCTTAAATTTAAAACTATTCGGTTGGGTAGTTTTTGCGTTGTTATATGCGGGCGGACGGACGGACAGACGGACAGACAGACGGACGGACCAGACGACGACAATAGGTGCTACGTATTTATATAATTACGAACGCACCTAAAAATTGAAGAAAAAAACCACAGCTTCTAAGGCGGCACAAAATGGACCGTTTAAACTTCGCTAAACAAACTAGGGCCTGGACATCCAAATGGTACTCTGTGTTATTTTCTGATGAAAAAAGGTTTAACCTGGATGTTCCTGACCAGTTTCACTATTATTTGCACGATTTATGGAAGTCTTCTGATGTACAAATGAGCCGCCAAATGGGTGAGGGCTCAGTAATGGTTTGGGCTGGTTTTTCGGCTCAAGGTTAAAACCGATATCGTTTTTGTGCATTCAAGAATGAATTCCGAAAAGTATAAGAATCTTCTTAAAGATCAACTAGCCATATAAGGTGAACTTCTTTGTGGCGAAAACTACACTTACCAGCACGATAACGCTTCGATTCATACATCACGCGTAACAAAAAAGTGGCTTTCAGAGCAAAGTATCAATGTTCTTCCATGGCCTTCTCGCTCCCCAGACTTAAATCCCATCGAAAGCTTGTGGGGAATCTTAGCTCGTGAGGTTTACCGAAATGGGAGGCAGTTTACATATGTCGAAGACCTAAAGAATGCTGTAAAATGTGCTGGGGCATTCTGTACTTCGTGGCATGTTTGTACATGCGTGAAGTCGATTATCGTCTACTTTAGTTAACTGCTGACGTCATAACAGCGTGCAGAAAATTTGCATATTTCGAAAAAAGAGCAGGTGTTTTAATTAAAATGTTAGGGTGTCTTATAATTTTGTCCATGGTATTTTTAATTTTTTTATTAAACTCTATAAAAATATCATTTCTGTAAAACAATTACGTGTGATAACAGAATAAATTTATGTTTTTGTCGTATTTGATAAAGCATTTTTAAGCTCTGAATCTTTTCTTTCACTGTACGTCAAATTAGGTAAGTGTCTTATAATTATGTCCACCACTGTATCACGTGCTGGTATCTTTGCCGTGTTTTATTTCAATTGATGAGCATTTCGCTGGTATTAAATCACCATAACTTACTGAATGAAGTATTCTTTGTGAGTTTTTAGAAAATAAATAGTGTTATTTTTATAATAAATAGTATTATTTTAATAGTGTTATTGTAGAAAGTTTTAAATAGTTTTGAGTGTATAAAATGACTTTTCCTTGATTGTTGATCGAGAGCATTAAAATGGAGATTGACGAAGTATTTTGTCTTGTATATGGTTGAGCTGCGTTGTGAATGACTGGAAAAAAGGCACTGAAGTCATTTGTGACCTCAAGTTTGGAAAGAAGTGACAATAATTGGACAGTATTTGAAGAAATGGCAGAAAACAATAGTGTAATTATAGTCCATCCAATGTGTAAAAAATTATACAAGAAAGAATTCTGTTAAATCGTACAAGAAATCTGTTGCATAAAACCATCAACGTCCACACCAATTATACCGTTAAATGAAAAATTGAGAAAGACGTCGCTTGTTTGAATTCAATGAAAAATTTGTACTATGTTCTGATACATTAAACGAAGCTTTTACATGGAAGGAAAAAAGAAATCTCTAAAGTATTGCGAAAAAGTGATAATAGTTAAATCTTAGAGGTGAAAAACAGTCTAATTTTGTATGCAATGAAGACAAATGGGTCAAAGAAGTCAGTAAGCGTTTATCTAATGCTATTGACTAGGTTGCAGCTGAATCAAGGTACCACCACAAATTCTTTATAAGGGTTTTTTACCAAGTAAGTGAAAACCAATACTTAAGGAAAGGACATGTTTACAAACAATTCCATCAACCAATCTACATTTTCTCCATTGCAATCATTGCAGAAATCATCATGGCGATGCAGACCAATTATATCACAGATCTTTTTATCGTAGACTAATCAGACCGCTTGAACACTTGTGAACAATAGTAGTCTTAACGACTGTCAGGTATTTCTCGCTTCCCCACACTGACGTCAGCTGCACTTTCCTCATACAGGAGTGTCGTAGAAAGTTATATTTCCTATATCTTAAGAAACTACTTTGGTAAATGTGTAACCGTTTTCGATGTTTACTCTGACGAAGTTTATAATACAAAAGAGGCCGAATGAACTCATCGGTATTCGAAAATTTTAACTCTCAACATCGATATTAACGAAGAAATCAATGTGTCAATTAATCAAAAGTTTTTATCTAATCATCAAAAAAGACACACCTCATCTCTACTCTGAAGGAGAAATTTATGGAGAATAGTTTCGAAGCGAAACAGGCAGAGGGAAATGCTGACACACTTATTGTTAACGCAGCCATTGAAGTAGCAAAGTCTGGTGCGCAGGCTGCGATTGCAGGCGACGATGCTGACTTGCTCGTATTGTTGACTGTCTTAGCACCTCCAGAGACAGAGATATTCTTAATAAGCCTCGAAGAACAAGAATTACAACCACCTTGTATTCGTCGCTCAGTCTCAATAGTGATGCAGTTCAGAAAGATCATATATTGTTTCTTCACGCTTTTTGAGGTTGTGATTCTACACAGCAATGCGTGGGAAAGGCAAAATGTCGTTATTAAAAATTTTGAAAAGGGAAGGAAACCGTAACATACAGCTGCCAGCACTTTTAAAAGTGGCAAAGCATCCCAATTTGAAATATTCGAGAGAGGGAAAACTTTTTTCTTGCTTTATATGGTGATAAATCAGAAATTTCTCTGAACAAGTACCATTACACATGTTTCAAGAAAGAAATTGCTGTTGGTAGAAAAAGGTTTCCATAGTTACCGCTTACCATGGATGCAGCTAGATTGCACAGTTTATGTGTTTATCATCGAATACAATACTGGTGGGGCAATAAACTTCTTCCTGAGAACTGGGGCTGGCAAAATGCACTTATTTTGTCTCCAATTCCAGCTACTTACCGCCCGCACTAAAAAATATTAATTAATTATTTAAAATTAATTTGTTGTACTTCCTTCAAAGAATGTTGCAAAGCGTGTGGATGCCAAAAAACTTGATTCAAGTGTTCTTATATTTGCGTAAATTGTTGCGGAGTTTCATGTCACAATACAAGTTAAGTTGAATAAGAAGATGAGGAGGATACTGACAATATCATGTCCATTGCAAGGAATGAGGGAATCTCTACACCTGCATTTAGTGATGATATCGAAGGCCAACCAGAAAATAATGAAGGTAATACAACAACTGAAGACAAATACAGATGGTGACGAAACTAAGTCGAGTGAAAAAGTTGTAGATGTGCAAACGACAACTCAAGCAGTCAAATGATTGAGATTTGAACAAACCAATCATTATATGTTGATTAGACCTAGGAGGGAAACCAGAATTTAAAAAGATGCGCTAAATACTTTACCTCAAGGGTGGTATGGAAATCAGTATATTATACATTCACCTCTTTTCTTCAAAAGTAAGAACTTTACACCTTTCAACATAATTTCTTTGAAAATAGCAGCAGGTTTTTCGTATTTTTATCGCTTTTCTTCCAAGTACGTTCACTGTTCTTGATTTTTGACAGAGAAGTGTTGGTGAGACAAAAAAATGTTAAACACACTTTTTGTAGGAAATTAAATTTTCTACATCTTTGTAATTGAACTTTTTTTTCTAGATGTCATCGTTAATGAGATTTATCTCAAAAAACCGATTTTCAGGATCATTCGCGCCCCCTGGCGGCAAAAGCTCACACCGGATCGATGAGGACTTTTAGTATATTAAACTACATACCCTAACTAGCATCTGTGCAAAAATCCCGCTTTGTTCTAATTTTTTCCGCTATTTCTCCTAAAATGACTGGACTACACTTCAATGAGGCACATAAATTTCCTTATGTTTGTAACAGTGTAACATCATTAAAATGTACTGCAAACGACTTTTCCCCATTCACCGTAATGTAACAGAATACTTTTGAGTGTCCCTGTAAACGAATTATAATTGCTACTTATCCTATACTCCATAGAAATCATGTTGTTTTCTCCCTCAGTGACACATATCAATTTTGTTATGATTGAAATAGTGCAACATTAATTAAAATGCACTGAAAACGATTATTCCCCATAGACCGTAATGTATCAGAATACTTTTGATTGCTCCTGTAATCTAACCATAAATGCTACACATTCAATAACGAACATGTTATGGTCAACCTGAATAACAAATATCGATTACATGGCAATCCGACTGTATTTACGTGAGTTAGAGCGCGGACAGACAGGCAGATAGAGGGACAGACAAACCGAATTCATAAACACTTTTCAACTATGTTGGAAAGAGTTAAAAAAGAATAATGTAATTCGTATTACAATGCTTTCATTACATTAGAAAATCTGCAATTAGTATTAGTGAAGAAGGCATCGTTACATTTTTGCAACCAGTTTTAGTGTCGAAGACTTAGGTGCACTCAGAAAAAGGAATTGATTAAAACTACAAAACATGTTTTGTTGAGTACATTTTGGTTGTTTTAGCAAAATTCAAGTAAAATTGAACCATTTTACTTGAATTAACAAAACATTTTTTGCTGACGATACAAAATTTTTTTTTGGAATTGCAAAAAAAAATTTTTTTTGTTGATTCAAACAAAATTTCCATTGACCTATATTTAAACAAAATTTTTGTTTAAATATAAGTCAATGGAAATTTTGTTTGAATCAACATTTTTGTTTAAATATAGGTCAATGTAAATTTTGTTTGATTCAACAAATTTATTTTTTTTTTTTTTTTTTTTTGCAATTCCAAAAAAAATGTTTGTATCGTCAGCAAAAAATGTTTTGTTAATTCAAGTAAAATGGTTCAATTTTACTTGAATTTTGCTAAAAACCCAAAATGTACTCAACAAAACATGTTTTGTAGTTTTAATCAATTCCTTTTTCTGGGTGTGTATATGATAGATTAGACGACTCAGCTGGTGCACCAGCAAGGGATGTTTGGATATTGCCATAGTAAGATCGCTTGGGTGTTATCATAGAAACATTGCACAGCTCTGTACAATATGGGATGAACGGTACCCCGATTATTGGTGACCGCTCCGATTCATTGTAACATCAGTAATTGGGTTACCATTCATTGAACATTGCAGCGGGCTGTACGATGTTGCTACGGTAAGACATCCCGTTGGTACGCTAGCTGACTGGTAGTTTCGTTATCTGTACCACCTAATCGATGAATCAACCTATCAAAACTATCAACGCTAAATTTGGTGGCTGCCACCTTAACTACATGCTTTTCTTGGTCTTAAATTAAAGAAGAACGAAAAATCATGCGTCAAGCATAGATTATGAAACACTTTCTAACACATCCAGAAAATTGTAACGAAACTCCATCATTAAATAAGGTGAAATAAGATGTGTTAATAAACTGTTTAGAAAACACATAACACATTTCAAAATTCAGTTTTAGCAATTACCGCCCGTAGTGAGAAAAGTTGTCGAATTATTTTGTGCAGCCCTGTATATGATCTACAGATTTACATATACAGTCGAACCTCGTTAACACGAAATTGAAGGGACTCCGAAATTTTTTCGTGTTATCCGAAATTTCATGTTAACCGTCATAATAGTGGCGCCATCTATGTTAGATATAAAAACTAAATAAATTAACCTACAAATATATCCCTGCTCATAAAATCATTAATTAATAAGAAATAGACAATTTCATTCACAATTGATCATTATTTTTTAGGCAATAATAAGTTTATTTACTTGCTAATCATTTTTTTAAATAGTCCGTTATTGACTTTTGCTTCAATTTTTGTGAAGTAGTTTTTTTAGGAACGTATGGACTTCATCTAATTTGTCCAATGTTCGGGAAGCATCCTCTTGTTCCATAAGGAAACGTTGTACAGTTTTCAATGCTGTGGTAGATTCATTTACTGACACTAAACTTTTCTGTTCTGTGTCAGTTTTATTATTCTCGTCTGACACTTCAATGTTGTCATCGTTTTTCAGCAATTATGTCTTCGTCTGTCGTCACATCCGAAGTCAGCACATCTTCATCTATGCAAATGTACTCGGAAAAAATTTCCCGTTTTTTGACTACATATCTATGACGCTCTTTAAATCTTGTCAGTCATCCGTTAGAACATATGAAATCTCTCTCATCGAGAGCATCAGCAAAAGCCTTTGCTTTCTCTTGCAAAACTGCAAAAGATAAAACAATGCTCTGGCTTCTTGCCTCTTTTATCCACCGCAAGTGAGCAATTTCAATTTATGCATTCTTTCTTCTACACATTTGTTTTCTTACTGGTTTGAATTGATTCACAGCATAAGCCGCTTCAATCTTCTCACGATTCTTTAAATTTGGAGAGAGGACCAATTGAAAAGAATTGTAGGAATCCTTCGCCGCATTTTCTGATTATTTCAGCACTTTATCGCTAACTTCCTAAAATTTTTGAAGGTTTCTAAAGATACAGTTTGCTGTTTTCGACTCATCTTTTACAGAATTCTACAGAGCAGCTGTGAACAGAGTTTCAGTTATGTTAGTCAGGTAGTGAAGTAAGGATTGTCACTACTTTCACTCACAGATAGGAAAATTCGGAAACCCGGACTATGGTTTATGTCACTGTCAATACAGTCAACCGAGTAACGTAACAATCACTTTCAAAAAAGAAATTCCTTCACCCAAACTTTCATTGTGACTGATTTATAGCTCATATGGTTAATGTGGGAACACTTGCGCACATTAGAAATTAAAGAAAAGCAAGGATTAGTTAGGAATTTAGTATTTCACGATTTTCTGAAACCCTTTTTCCCTTTATATATTTTTCAAACCATGAGAAAATTCCATTTTTAATAAGAGGATGTGACATGCAAGTTTAAAATATCGAAAACATTGCGTAAGGATTTTTTTTACTTTGGAGGAAAAAAAAAATTCGCCTTAAGCGGGATTTTTCGAAATTCTATTTCGTGTTAAACGAATTAATTAACATTGCTCATCTCACGGGCTCAATTAACAGGCTCATCTCACGGGACCTCAGTATTATTTCGTGTTAAGCGAAATTTCGGTTTAAGCGATTTCGTGTTAACGAGGTTTGACTGTATACTATATAGCATGATAAAATTAGTGATGGGCATAATGATAATTTTGATTATTCGCATGAATCATTCCGGCATGTGCAGAAGCATATCTATCAAACTTCAATTTTTTTTTATTTAATTACTACCAGAAATTAACCAAAAAAAAAAAAAAGTTTTTGCAGAAACTTTTTTTTTAAAAAGTTTCTGGTAGTAATTGAATAAAAAAAATTTGAAGTTTGACAGATATGCTTCTGCACATGCCGGAATGATTCATTCAAATAATCAAAATAATCTTTATGCCCATCACTAGATAATATTTAGTTCAGTTAGAAAACGCGTCACATAGTTGAAAATTCATTTTTAGCAATTTCGCCAATAGACGGAAATGCATTCGAATTCTTTTATACAGCCCTGTATACGATCTAGAAATTTTTGTGCGCGCCACATATTAAGATAAAATTCAATTCAGGTCAAAAAACGCATAACACAATTAAAAACGCACATCCAACAATTATGAATTATACACCGCAATGAATCAATATATTTCCGTAACCCTGTATATGGAGATATTTTTATTGATAAAAAAAGGGTTTGTTGATTTTCTGTTTGAAAATGGTTGAATAAAAATATTTAATTGATTTTTCGGAGCCATTCATGTTCAAATGCATAAAGAAGTAACAAAAGATGTTCTTTTCATTAAATATCGTTCATGTTTTTTAAAGCTAAAATCATTTCTGTTGACTTTCTACTATAGTAAATACACTTAATAAAAGTTATATATACATAAATGTATTCATTTATTTAAAAAATAAATAGATAATACAACGTTTACTTAATTTTTCACTGTTTATGAGAGGAAAGTAATTGTTGATAGGTTTGTTTTATTTAAATGTGATTAACTTTACTACTATTAATTATTTATGTAAACCAATGTATATAATATAAATATTACTTCCATTTACTATTTAGAAAAAGTTGAGTTTCTACAGTATAAATAGGCTGGTTTTGAGTGTTTTTAATAGATTTGCAGTCCTCCCTAAAAACATTGATATTTAAAAATGGCAACAATATGCGGAACTTTAAAAAATTGCCTTCAAAACTATAACCAATACGATTATAATTCAAAAATGGTCCGAGAAACCACGACAGAACTTTAAAAAGCTTTGAATATATTAGATAATATATTTGAATAAATATATTTCAATTAATTAGATCTAAAAAGGCTTAAAAATAACCCATTTTCAATTTAAAATATTTTTAATTATATGAAAAGTAAAATTATTTAAATGCACATGTCAAAGTATACATACCGAAATATACCGATTACGAGTGATTAGTCCTTTTAAAAAGTTTTACTAGACGGATTTTGATGCGAATTACATTGATAGTTAGATATTTTTTCAGCTATGGTTTTAGCATATTAAATATTGTTTTACTTTGCTTAGTCATAGAGTTATGGGGGAAAGTCCTATAATCAGGTGAATATGATTATGAAAAATTAACCTTTTTAAAAAGTTTTACTGGATGTATTTTGTTTTCTATTTAACTTGATTATGTCAGAAACAAAACAAATGTTTTGATTTACCGCCCGCAGTCAGCCATCTCATTTTTTAAATCAAAACATTTTAACTTTTATTATTAAACATAAATAAATTAGTCAATAAAATTAAATAACGTGTTTATAATAAGTAAATATGGATGAAAATTATTTTGGAAATGAGAAACAAAACAAATATGTTTTGATTAAAAAAAAAACAAGATTGCTGACAGCAGAGTAATCCCGAAGCTTAGCCAGGGAAAATTTACTGTCAGATTGGTAGACCACATCTGGAAAAAAGAAAAGGAAAATTGTTTAAAAGGCATGCTTATCCGGTTACGACTTTTGATTGCTAATAATAATAATAATAATAATTTATTTCATAAATATATTCACGAATTTATCTCTGAAAAACTATTTATCATCATGAAATATTGTTATAAAATCTTATTAATCTGTCTTTGTTTAACTGATCTTTGTTAAAATATCTACAGTAAATAATCTTTCTTTTAAAAATCAACTTTATATTTTTATTTACTTAAGAGTTTTAACATTAATGTAAAAGGCCTCAGTAATTAAAAATCTTAATACGAAAACAAAACGCTGTGACAAGAGATAAAAATCGTATGAAATACTAGTGTACCTGGTTTCCCTGTAAAGCACTCCTATTTTTGAAAATCGGCCGCTGGAGAGGAAAGTAAAGCTATTGTCTTCTTAGGAAATTTAACAAGCCGAAGAGTAATCGACACACGATAAAACAATTCTACTGACCCCAGTAAAATTAAAAGACTATTTCTTAAATTTTAAAAATTGCTAAAGTTTGATTAACATCAGAACGAGCAATTACTTAAAATAACGGGTGAGCACTTGATCCCCCCGTTGTCTTTTCAGAAAGAAAAAGTACACCATATACTCTAGAGGTGGGCATTTCGACTCATTAATCATAAAACTATTCTACTGACCCCAATAAAATTAAAAGAATATTTCTTAAAAGAAAAAAAGCGGCTATCAATCTTCCTCCGTGATCCGAATTTTCTTCTATTATTTTTTCTCCACAGTAGTTTCTACAACTTCAGCTTTACCGTTATATTTAACTTAATTATTTATATTCCAAATTTCTATATCTTCTCCATTTTTAAATTTTAACCATTATTCTATCCCTTCCTTGTAGTTTTAAAAGTGCATTTCATCGTTTTCCCATTGGCTCAATTTTATAAGCATTTTATCACTAGACTGGGAGTTAAGTTGATCGCAACTAGGAAGCCTCTCAACCGATGCTCTACTGTTCGATCATACTGTCAGAGTACCAGGGTAGGCTGAATAATCAAGCATTTTGATGCCCACTTACCGTTTGTTGCATATGAGGCGAGAAATGTTTAAACGATTATCGAGTTACAAAATCGAGTTATTAAAATGGACGGTTGTTTCGCATAAAATTGTTCTACTCTGTCAAGGAGTGGATTTAGAATATTTAAAATCCATATAAATGAAGAAAGGCGGAATAATTTGTCTATAAATGCTAGAAGAATAGATCAGGATTGAAGAATTTCGCCAAATGCCACGCCAACCGGATCACTTGTATACAATAAACCGGTTCTTCCAGTCCGATATGGTATATTGCAGGACGGGTGAGAAAAGCCTAGTTGTTAAAGCGAGAGAAAAAAATCTTATTCACCCCTCATGTCAAAAAACTCCACCTTATTTAATTTTTGGATGGGTGGAGGGGGGGGGGGTATTTAGATAGTTAAATTCATTTACTGTTGTTAAAAAGTGTAGAAAAGGGACTTTTTTTAATCGAAATTTAAAGATTTTACTTTTTACAATTTGAATTTTGCGCGGGGGGGGGGTCAAAAGAAAAAAACTGAAAGTTGAGAGTAGGGTGGGGGGTGGGGGGGGCGTGATTGAAATGATTATATATTTCTTGTTTGAAAAATTAACAAACACATACGAAAGAAAAATTAGAGCAATATAATAAAATATAACACCTTGTAATAGTATATTACTTTTAAATGCTAAAGGTGTAAAATTAACAACTATAATTGTAAAACAACTAATAAAAGTTTTAAATGTAAAACAACTAATAAAAGTTTTAAATGTAAAACAACTAATAAAAGTTATTTTAATTTATATTATAGTTGTTAATTTTACACCTTTAGCATTTAAAAGTAATATGAAAAATTAGAGATTTTTAATTTCATCAGCCGCAAAAGGAGGGGAGGGGGGGGGGGGCAGATTTTTAATTATTTTTTTGGCGGAAGGGGAAATTTTGACGATTCATTATTTATTCACTGTTATTGTAAAATTACAAATAGGGCAGAAACTTTTTTAAATTAAAGAGTTTTGAAAAAACACAAGTCAAACACACCGATAAAAATTTATTTGTGACTGTAATAGATACAAATACTAAAAACAGTTTTAAAGCATTAAAACAATTTATGATATAAAATCAGATGTCAAAATACCTAAGCGCTTTTGGCTAACATTAGCCATCATCAGAGGATAAAAAAACAGTCGAAAAACTATACCTTGTTTTTATATAGTAACAAATAAATTTTTATCAATGTGTTTCATCTGTGTTTTTTCAAGTTTAAGAAAATGAATTTGACGTTTTTACTATATGGAATTTTCTCTATATTTTTAATTAAAAGAGTTTTGTTTAATGTGGTTTTCAAATTCCCTGCTCAAGAGCGCAACACTTTTTGTCATATTTTCTGACTTATTTTTAAACGAAAAGGAATAAAATTGACAGAACTGACTATTGAAGCGATTTGGAATCGAATAGCGTTTTCTAGTTTTTGTCAAATAAATTACTTATCGAGTAATAAGCGATCATTGTCACGTGACGACAAGCTTCTCCCTTTCTCGCGCTGCCGCGTCGGGAATTTGATTCAAACCGCCCACTTTGACAGTATTTTCTGAACGATCGTAAGAGGACCTGCTAATTTTATGTGATTTTGAACAAAAATGAATTAAGAAATATGTTAGAAAGTAGTTTCTTTGGATTTGAGAACAGAGGGGAGGAGGCGAGATCGGTAATTTCGAAAAGGGGGAATTTAAATAATTGGTTATTTATTGTTGCAATAAAGTAATAAATGAGTAGACAAAAAAAAAATAAGTTTTACAAATTTAAAACTTTTACGTACTGGATTGGTTGAAGTTTTTGGATTGTAGGGATGTGGGGTGGGGAGGGGGGGGGGGGGGCGAAGATTGAGATAACATTAAAGAAAACAGAAATTATTCGAAATGCTTAAGGTTCTCATTCTTTATTATTATTATTTTTTCTAATAAGGATTATTTTACATGCGATTAAATTGTAAAAATTGAATATCTAACATACGAAATTTATTCCCTAGAATATCAGCATTTTAAGACTCTTTTATAAATAACAAATTATATCACAACTTAACTTCATACGGAAAGTAATAAAAATATAAGAGTCCAATGCATGTGAATATATATTTTTACATTAAATCAAATTTAGAATTAGTTAAATTTATATTGTCATTCTTAATTATTCATGTAAAGCAAAGCAATAAATATTAATTGATGAAAATGAATTTTTAATTTTAATATATTAATATACAAAAGCATAATTACATGTTTTTTCTACTTTTTAATGTATGGCGCTATTGAATATCTTAGCTATTTATTCTTATATTTTGCATATAATTAAGTAACTAAATTCGCTCGCCATCTAGGCGATAAGACAAGCCCTTGGGGAGAGGACATTGACTAGAAATATAAATGGACAGCGGACTCCTTTCTTTTCTTCCGACAGACTTGAAGAATATATCTTTCCCCTTTCATCGCCAAAAATAGGCGAAAGGGTGCCGCTTTCTGGCGGTAATCCCTTTCTTGGCAACTTTCTGTTTCCGTTCTCGTAATAAAAGAAACAGGTCTAAAAACGAAACTGAAACTTAACTAGAAAAGCAAGTTGCATTCACAAGGGAAAAAAAAAACAGTTTTAGTATTTTATTTCAACTAGTCTACGAGTGTTTTTGAGTCAAATCAACACCCAATCGAAAGATAAAATTGGAATAACCAATTTAACTTGTATAATAATTTAATTTATATTAAATATATTTTTTATTTTACTTTATGATTTGTTATTTCAAAATTAATTATCCAATGGGCAGGCCCTAATTTATTTTGTAAAAAAAAAACACAGGAAAAAAAAGATAGTTTTACCTATTGGGTGGCAATATTTTTGCTTATCTTTTTTTTTTTTTTTTTTTTTTTTTTTTTTTTTTTTTTTAAAGATAAAAAAAGGACCTGGGATCGGACAGGGCCTGACTACTAACGGGGCACACTTCCACCATTAAAAAAAGTTTATTTTATTTTATTTTTTTACTTATTTTATCTTACATTATTACTTTTATTTTCATTACATTATTACTTTTATTTTCATTACATTATTACTTTTATTTTCATTACATTATTACTTTTATTATTATTTTTTTTTACTTCATTCATCACTTTTATTTTATCTTCATTCTTTCATTTTATCTTCTATCATTTCTTACTTTTATTTTATCTTACATATTTTACCTTGATCTAGTTGTGCTCAAAGAATTTTCCTGTTTTTTTCTTTAAAATGCATTTAGATGTTTCGTATAATTGTAACGTAAATGTATTTTGCACGAATAGGGTATTTTGATAAGACGAAAAAGTCTATTAAATTTTACTGGTGGAATAGTGCCCTGTCGCCGTCGATAGTCAGACCCTGGGACCAGATGCATTATATACATCGACCCCCCCCCCCCCCCCCCATCTAATGCAAATTACTTAAAAAAAATATTAGTAACATAGACCAAAATGGTTTAAGATTTATGTTTGAAAAACAAAAATTTGACAAAATCATTTCATACAGTGTTGAATTCAGGAGTGGATAGGTTGTTAACCCCCCCCCCCCCCCCCCAGTCTAGAAGTGCAAGCTGCAGAAATACCTCCCTGAGAAAAATTCCTGAATTCAACACTGATTTCATGAATTATCAGAATATTAATATCATACCTGGCCTTTTAACGGGATAAATTTCAAGGAATAACTGAATATTTTAGAAATATAGAATAAAATATTGAAAATTTTCTGAAATTTACAATTAAAAAAAAAATAATAATAAGCTCTAAAAAGAACTGTTTGAAACTATACAACTTTAAAATATCACGACAAACCCAAACGCAAGTGAAAAATCTCTGTTTCTTCTCGGGAGCTGTGGAATTTCCGTGACAGTTTGGCGCGAAAAAAAACCTGTTTGGCAGAATATTCTTCCTCCACACCTGCTGGAGGAAAGGACATGTTTTCTTCAAGAAAGGGTTGCTAGTCCGAACAGGTCGAACAGGTTGAGGCGGTTTCATGGGCTACCTAGTTGCTATCAACTTAACGCCCAGGCGAATGAAAGTAAACTGTATTATAAAGTGAGCCAGTGAGAAGAGTATAAAGATTACAGACTGTAATTAAGATAATTTAATAAAATAGAAGAATTTTAAGGATAAAGTCAAAAATTTGAAAAGAAGGAATAGCTGCAGTAAAATTACTGCTGTTAAAGAGTTTAGAAATAGGGTTCGGACAAGTTCGAAAAAACAAAGCAAAATGCCAGCTAGGAAAAGGGGGCAAAGCAACAAATAAAAAAAAAGGACACCTTTCAGTGACCATACATAGTATATAAATTTAAAGTTTTGTATAACTTTTTTGATTTTTTTTTTCCAAAAAAGATAGAGAAAAAATTTGAGATTTAAGTATAACAGCCCAGAGGGCGCTAATTAGTCGGTGAGGTTAAACTCGTTAGCGAATATTTCAAGCTCATTGATGATAACAGTCATCTTATCAATTGGGTTTTTGCATTTTTTGATTTTCTGAGCGATTTTTTGGATGCTTTTGAGGAGTTTGGAAAGTTTAAGTATTTCTTTCAAGTCGTTGAAGGTTTGGAAAATTTCATTTATGGGGTTCGGGTTAGGGGGTGGGGTATTTTGAGAAGTGCTCTCAGGGTTAGTGGAATCAGAGGGTTCCTGTATAGCGTCGTCAGTGACTTTTTGGGAGTTATTGTTATTAGCCGTAACAGTATAGTTAAAGTTTTTGAGAATTTCTACAAAGTCGGTATTTTCATTAGTAGTTTTATTTTTAGTAGTAGGATTTTTAGCCTTGTTCTTGGTATTTTGGGGGTTTTTTGGGCAGCCCCTGTACGAGGCAGGGTGCGTGTCATTGCAGTTCGCGCATTTAGGAGTAATTTTGCCCTTGTATGGGCAGTCAGTAGAGAGGTGAATTTCGGAGCATTTAACGCATTTTGGGGTAAAGTTACACGTTTCAGATGCGTGACCGTACCTTTGGCAACGATAACACTGTTTAACGTTGTTGAAGTTGCGATACTTTTCGATTGTGACGCTAATGTCACATAATTCCTTGATTTGAAAAATCAGGTCAAAGTCGTTGCATGGGAGAACGTTGACAACGTAGAGGGGTATTGCAAGTCCCGTTTTTCTGCTTTTCATCATAGCGGCACGAGTAGCTTGGAAGCCGCGGTTTTTCAAGTCGTTGATGATAAGTTGGGGGTCAGTATTGGGGGGGATGCCGCGAACACAAGTTTTTTGGGTCGCATATCCTTAGGGGAAATAGTAGTATATTTTAAGTTTTTGCTAGAAAGGTATCGCTGAATTTCTCTAAATTGATTATCGGTTTTAGGCTGGATTTTTAGGAGATCGTTGTTAAGACTCACTTTAGGAGCGTTGTCAGCGTCGAGATTTTTTAAGTCCTGAGTGATTTTATGCCACTCGTTGTCTAAAATTTCGATATATATAGGATAAACGATTTCTTTAGGTGAATGAGTATCAACTGCTTCCATTTCGGAGTTTTGGCTGTCAGTTTGAATTTCTAAATTTTGAGAGCTATCGATATTCGCTTCCGATGGTAAATCAGAGTATTTATTTTTAAGCGGAATAGAATTGTCCGTATCGGATATTTTCCTTTTGCGGAAAGTTTTTTTTGGAGAAGAAAAAGAGGGAAAATCTTTAGGAGTAATACTCATAAGCTTATTCAGTTTAACCGACAACTCGTCAAGGTTGTCAAATTTTAGAAATTTACTATAGCCTGTGGTTATAGGCAGAAACATATCTGGCTCACTTAACATAGTCGTAGCAAATTGACAAATTTTAGTTACCTCTTCCTTTAAGCTACTGTCAGAATGGTAGTCAGGCGTTTGAAGAGTCCGTCTGATGTAGTTGTCTATATTGTGAAACATATCACGTAAGATTTCGTTAGCAGGCTCTTCAATCGTTCGGAATTCGTTGAAAGTACAGAGTAAATCGGCTTGTTCGGTGCCATTAACAATCCTGGGAATGTTGTCATCCATGTCAATATCAAAAGAGATCGTGGCCATGTCGAAGAGTAGCAATCAAGATAGCTGTAATACCTCAGGCAGTTCGTCATAAAGTCCTGAAAAGGACACCTACACTGCTCAGGGTATTATGCCGTTGAAGGTCGGAGCTAACCGGGAGAACGTGTACGCAAGTACGAAGCGCTTCCCCCTACGTCTTCACTCTCTGAAGTCTACCTCCGAAGTGTGATAAAATGAATAAAAAAGAAAATTGCTAGTCCGCTATCCATTTATATTTCTAGTCAATGGGAGAGGAGAACAACTGATCTTGACTCCCAATACGCGCATGCGCATTGGAGAGTCACATACAGCGAGAGCAGGAAAGATCTGAAAGCGGCAACTGTCTTTTGCTTTGCTCTTTGCTCTATTAAAGGCCAGTTGGTAAGAAACGTGTCACTGAATCAGGGGCGTATACCACCCTAGTGGCGTAGGGGGGTGTAAACTCATAAATTTCCGACTCCAAGGAGGAAAATTTCCGAGTACTATGAAAAACAAAATGCCGACTAATATATATATATATATATATATATATATATGAATGAACCAAATTAAAAAATTTTCGCCGTTGACCTCATTAAAACTATAATTCTGTGTAAATCCCATTATTCTAAATTATTTTCTCGCTCCAGTATTTCGATTGTCAAAATTACATCTAGCAAAATATAGTTTATTCCAAATTCATTCTCTTAAAAAAAATGGCGCTGGTCGATGTTCTATTAAAATTACGCACTTTTATTTCTTTAAATAAAATGCATCCTAGAATTTAATTCTTCTGAAAAACACCAATCTCCTAGCTAAAAATATTTTACTCTTTTGAAATAACAACCTATGAATTTATTTTCTTTATTTTTTATTTCCCTACGATTCCTGACAAAATATTACTTCTTAAATTATGAAAGACTTTAGTCTCAATGTAAAAATTATCTTGGCATCTTGTCATACTTGATAAAACCTATATATTCGTTTTTCTTTGCTTCTCTTCTTATTTATTCGAAAGGAGTAGATTTCACGAGATTGTTCTCGAAGCATTTGTTGCCGCGCTTTTTCCAACTCACGGTAAAATCGCTTCCATATAAGAGCACCGGAGAAATTAATCCGAACGCGCTGATTGGTCGAGAGACTTCTTAGTAAAAATGTATTCTGGAGCGCTCAGAAAATGATATACGGCGTTTTCCCGCGTTTTGAGTCAGAAGGTTCCGGGATTCGGCGGTGTATGCAGCCCGTCATGTACTTCCTAATCGTCGAATGTTCTCCTTGGCCGCCGATAGATTCGATAAATTACCTGCCTATACGAACCAAAGATGTTTTCTTAATATAATAATTTAAATCATCAAGTCTTGTTCACGGTCTTAAAATCAGCATGGATAGATTTTGCTACGTGACAAGTACAGCATAACCAAAATTCTTTGATTTTTCGAATAAAATGTGAACCGGAACGAACTGCCTCTTATTTTGAGTTCTATACGTACACAATGAATTGTTTTTTCGGTGCTCGACTGTAAAATGCCTGGGAGAAACCCTTGCCTTGAGTATGAGTCTACAAAAAGTATGGTAATGCAAGTAGAATCGTCACACACACACACACACACACACACACACACACACACACATATATATATATATATATATATATATGTGTGTGTATGTATGTATGTATGTATGTATGTATATATATATATATATATATATATATATATGTGTGTGTGTGTGTGTGTTAGGTTTTAGCTGTATGAATAAAAAATTCACGAGAAACTGGCAGCTTGTTAAAGATGGTGAATAATTGCAGTCAATAAATCGATAATCATGGCGAGAAGTGTAGGCAATGAATGTACCCATTGGGTAATTTCTCCATAAAAACTAAGCCAGTTTTCCAAATAAAGTGTTTATTCAGGAACAGGAGAGATGAAGAAACAATTCCCAGATGACGAAGATGTTTTCTAAAGCCCTCGGGCTTGACTATAAATCATTACATCATTTAGTTGATCTTGGGTGGTTTAGAAATTCCGAATCGTAAGAACGCCAGATAACCGTTTGTTCAGCACTTGAAAACAAGACGAAATTATGAGCTCCAAGTCTTGCAATTGTTTTTTGTTAGATGCGCGGAAAGCTACACTGTCAACGTAATACATACACGAACCAATCAGTGAGAGGCGAAATTTAAGAATTGAGTGGCTAAGCGAATGACGCGAGATGGAGAGGTTTTAATTAGAGGTCGACCGAAATTTCGGTTTCGGAGCAAAATCGGTTTCACCGAATATTCGTTTTCGGCGAAACTGCTGCCAAAATTTCGGCCTGACCGAAACTATCTGTTTTTCAAAATTGTTTTCCTTCTTTCGGAAGTTTTCAACTTTACTCATTGATATGAGTTGTATCGGCTCAAATGAGACACTGTTTATTGCTGTGAGCTAGCTGCACTGTTTATCATTATCCGTTCTGACTGATTCATGATGCGAGTGTAAATTTTAAAGCAAGCAATGCACATATGATTAAACTTAAAAGACGCTTATCACGTGACCTTTAAAAGATATAAACTTAACAGAAATAGAAAATTTTTACTTTAAAACTCCAGATTGTTTCGAATGCTTTATGAGAAAGGTGTTGTTAAAACAAATGAAGATTTACGATATTTATTACAAAAGATATATCAAGGTATGTATACTTAAAATATTTTTTATTAGATGAAATTCGTATAAATTAATTACGTTTTATTTTATAAGAAAATAAATAGTTTTGGTAGAGGCACAGACAGTGAACTTGGCACCGGAGATAAAATTTTCAAACATGGGTGCCATTTCAATTCTTTCTTAGAGAGGCAGGGAGTGGCAAAGCTTTTTTTTTTTTTTTTTTTTTTTTTTTTTTTTTTTGGGGGGGGGGGGGGGGAGGCTGTGAGTGAGCAAAGATTTTTTTTTTTATCTTATTGTGCACATCTTAAAAGAAAATTGACAACTGTTACATTTTTATCCTTATATATATATATATTTGAAATTAGCTAAAGTAAATGTTAAACATGTCTCACTTTGAGAATATTGATTTGGAAAATAAAGTTTATAATTAATAATTTCTAGGTTTAAAATATTGTCTTAATAAATTAATTAGTAACGTAATTAGTTATTATTAAGTAATTATTACTTATTTGTTATTAATTAATTAATTAATAATTATATGCAGTTATGTATGTATTAATCAGTTTTTAAACAGTTTTTAAATCAGTTTTTTTTTTTACACTTTCGTTTTCGGTTTCGTTTTCTGTCTTAAAAGCCTGTTTCTGTCGATCTCTAGTTTTAATAAGAAAGAATCCCAGATCTAGTGGCTTTATTTGAAGTAAAAAAAAATCTAGCGCGCGAAGCCAGCCCGTGGAATACAAATAACAAAATGGCTTTTAAAAACATTCGAAATGAAAAACGAGCTTCTCTCAGAATATTATAGATTGGATAGTTGATAAAAGTTACGAATTGACTTAAAGTTTTGGATTAAGATTTTGAATAAGGTAATTATTAATATACGCGTTTTTACTTTCAAAGGGAAATTAAATAAGAATAAATATTATTAAGAAATAGGGAAATAATGAATGTGCCAGAATTTAGAATAAACCAAAGGAACACTGAGAAATGACATTTTTATATAACACACACACACATATCATCATCATCATCAACCGTTTTCAATCCACTGCTGGATGTAGGTCTCCCCCAGATTTTTCCATTGTTGCCTGTCTAGTGCTTTAGTCATCCAATTAACACCGACCACTTTTCTGATTTCGTCACTCCATCTTACTTGAGGTCGTCTTCTTGGTCGTTTTACATCTCTGGGATACCACTGTAGGGTGTTTGGGAAATAATGAATGTGCCAGAATTTAGAATAAACCAAAGGAACACTGAGAAATGACATTTTTATATAACACACACACACACACACATATATATATATATACTCATATCCAAAAGTTTAACATCTATATATATATATTTGTCTTACGTGGCGCGGAAATAGGGCTGAATTTCTACCTTATCGTTGGCAACAACCGTAGTTTCCAGAGCTCAGACCAATGAACAGACAAGATTGTGTTAGCTCCACCTCCAATATGGCGGTCAGTGTCAGAGCAGTGAAACTCAAGCTAGCAATTATTAAAATAAAATAATATGAACGTAATCCAAAGCGTCTGAGATGATTCCTCATTTTAATTATGAGTAATATTGTTAATTTCAAATGAATTCTCAACTCTTATTTAGAATTTTTTTACGAATTTCACTCACACAAAAAATCGGAGATAATAAAATATAAACTTTCTAGAATGCCCCTGTTGCCATCTGTTGCTGTTTTATTGAAGTAAAAATAATTTATTTTGCAGAAATTTATAATCAATTAGAATAGTAAAATGTTGAACGAAATTTAAACAATCATTGATGATAAACTATCTTACTACCACGTAGTGTTTTTTTTTTTTAAATGAATTTAAGCCGTGCTGTACAATATTATAGGTGCAATAAGTTTTAAACTAATTATGTTTCCAAGATCCTTTTTTCATAGTATATTTAAATGATTTATATGCCCATTAGTAGCATCAACTAAATGCATTTTTAGTTGTGTTTTCAACGGAGTTTTCAATTACTTTTTTACATTAAAAAAATTGTAAATTTCATATGTTCAAATGATTTATTGTAGTACTTATTCCGGCTAGAATTACTGGGAAAATAAAAAGGGGCGACCGAGCGAAGCGAGCTGGGACCGCGTAGCGGTCTCATTGTGAATTGCTTTGCAATTCACGGGGGGTTGGCGAGCGTTTAGTGAGTAGGGGGCTGAGCCCCCTAGTATATGATAAAAACGAAGAAAAGAAATCGTAAATATCTTACGAAATTATTAAACTTTATAAATGAAATTCACAAGATAATTATGACTTAGCGTATCGAGATAGTCAAATAAATTTTAAAGAGCTGATGTTGATTCCTTTTGAATTATTAATATATGTCTCTAAAAATCAGTGGTGAAGTACTATGATTAATATGTGTAGAAAATTGCGGTTTGGAATTCCAAACTGCTTTGTTTGATAGCGATATATCTTGTTTCTAAATGTATAAAATTTGATGAAACTGGATTGAAGAGCTGCGGATTCGTTGCCCGGTTTTTACCAATAAAGGGTTTAATGCAGTTTACTTTTTTTGTGTATGGCATACTTATTCACATAGATTCCACTCCAGATAGAAATTCATAAAGTTCTGAGTTAAGCATAAGCACTCCTGCTATCCCTGTACGTATACAACATTAAAAGAAGGCCAACATTTAAAAGATTGAAAATTTTCGAATGAACAAAACTCATATCCATTTCTTAGTACTTCAATAAAATTTAATCAAACTTTGTACGTTTAGAAACAAGATCGCTATGTATAACAAAGCCAGTTTGGAGTTCCAATCCGTATTTTTATGTACATATTAATCATAGACCTTCACCTCTAATTTTTAGATAAATATATTAATATTTCAAAAGGAATCAACATCAGAGCTTTAAAACTTAGACTATCTCGATACGCGAAGTCATAATTATCTTGTGAATTTCATCTATAAAATTTAATAATTTCGTAAGATATTTAAGATTTCCTTTCTTCATTTTTATCATATATGCTAAAATTTTGAACATGAGTGTATATATATACATATGTGTTTTGCTTCTAATTGGAGAAACTTACAAATATACCAATACATGTTTAATATTAATCAGAAATGAAAACTTGTTTATAAATAATTTCAATGTATCTCTTTAAACATTGTAATCATCAGGAAAAGCTTGGTAGAGACAACTCTCTATCTTTTAGCAACCAGTTAAAATCTTTTTAGCGTTTCTTTCTGAGTAAAATTGAAATCTGTTTGCTTGGGGAATATTTTAATGACAAAAGTTTGTCAAAAATACGGAATTTCTTATTTAAGTTTATAATTCTTTCTAACGACATGCTTTAAAGCAGAGTAAAAGTTTGATGTCATCACTGTTTTTTCCAACTAAACAAAATGTAATAATAATAATATATATATAAAAAATCGAATACGGTTAAGGAAAAAGAAAACGAATGTATTATTTCTGATAGAAGTAAACTCGTAATAGATTGTAAAATATCCAGATTATTTCGAGATAAAAATTAAAAGTATTTGGGTGTTTTCAATTTTCATCCTGTATCATATAAATTTCTTGAAACACATTTGAAAAAATAAAACCATAATTATGTTCAATTAAGGTAAAATTCGTGTAGAGTGGTTAATATCCAGATTTTGATATGAAAGTTACTAAATATTTGCAATTAAATTTTAAATTTTCATCGGATATCACCTAAATTCCATGATACACAGCTCTAACTAAATTTAAAGTTAGATAAAAAATTGAAGTTTCTTCACTTCAATCAGTATATCTTAAAATTTCCAGACTAAACTAAAAACTCCGATTATAAATAAATACAGCTGGAACTCGATATCTCGAAGTCAAAGGGCACAGAAAAAAATTCGGAATATCAAAGTTTTCGATAAAAATATCAAGGTTTTAAATAATATTAACATAGATGGAATATGTATATAAATATTTTTTTCGTCACATCGAGGTTTTTGAGTTCATAATATTCGACAAATCAAAGTTTTTCTGTATAGTTTTATCAAAAAAAGAAAATCCGTAATATTTCCGACTAAGAATAAATTTATATAGGTTTCCTTCGTTCTAAATTGTTTTTTCTTATTTTTCTAATTAAAAGCTCCAAAAAAAAAAAAACAATAATCCGACTAAGAATAAAATTCTATAAATTTTCTTCGATCTAACTTGTTTTTCTTTTTTAATTAAGAACTACAAAAACATTTCTCCAATTAATAAGCTTTAATAGGTTAATATCATTTTTTTTTTTTTCGACTAAACGTGCTTTTTTCCGATCGAATGGAAATTTTTCCGACTGATTTTTTTGTTTTTCCAATTCATAAGTTTTTATAGGTTAATACATTTTTTTCCGACTAAACTTACTTTTTACCGATCGAACGGGAAATTTTCCGACTGACTTTTTCGTGGGGGGGTGTTGCACCCCCCCGTACCCCCCCCCCCAGGATTTACGTCCCTGCACTGAATTTGGGGATACTTTGGTTCGGCTGTTTAAATTAAAGGCCTTCCTTAGCGTTTTCAATTTCTGTAATTACTACGTTTCTTGGTGTTTTAAGTTAAACATTTCTAGTATCATTATTAACTAATACGGTATGATTAACATACCGTAAATAACCATTTAATAAAACTTTCATGGGTAAATTTTCACAATCTTGTGCTACGTAATGTTTACATATTTCTGCATAATTAAAAGTTTTATTCAGCTTTTATATTTTTTTCTATCATTAGTAATTTATCACTTTATACAATAGATTGGTGCTGTTTGTCTGTTTTTCACTAAGCAATTTTTACATAATAATACCTATATAACTAGGAGGTGAATGAGTATAGTTTTTGTTTTTACATGCTCAAGAATAGTAGCAATTCAAATCAGTCTTATCTTATTACAGTACAATTCATGCACTGCATAGTCTACATCTAAATATTGTTTTTGTACCTGCATTCATCGTTCTAGTACAAAATTTTTATTAAAATCTGATGTTTGCAAATAAACATGTAATGTTTCTTTTGTTTACAAAACAACTTGAACCAAATTTTAATGTAAAGCTTTAATAAGTTTGCATTTTTGTTTTCTCTTTTCAGTTGCAAAATATCTGATTTGTTTCAGTAATATTTTCTCTTTCTTGACACATCTAGTAAATTATATTAACTTTTAAATGTGTATTGTTAAAACTTGTATGAAATGACAACTACATTCAATTCTTTAAGTATACGTACACATTAAGCACTTTTGTGCATGGAATTTTCAGTCAATACAACTGTAAGTGAATTTCTAAACTGTATGACTAGACTGTGTCTTTCTGTAGACAAAGTAGTGATATTTTTAGGTAAAGATGAAAACTAATATATTTTCCAAGCTTTATGTTTAAAGCTTAATTTTTAAATGTAGAACCAACAATTATTGTGAACATTACTAATTCAGAACAGTCACTGTAAGATAAACTGTCTCATTTAGAAAATTAATGATTTACAGCTTCATTAGAAAATAATCTATTTTGGTTTTGCTTTTGTTCAGTTTAAACTGCACAACATAGTAGGGAATAAAAAAGCAGACAAACTTGCATTTATGTTCAAATTTTTCAATAATAATAAAAAAAAAAACTTTTGTGTTTAAAACTTTGTTGTATAAAATATAAAATTTTGTGATACTGAATATGATTAACAACATAATATAAATTAAAATAACTTTTATTAGTTGTTTTACATGTTTCGACTCCTTCCGAGTCATTTTCAAAAACAAAATGAGAATATTCTAAAGTTGCACTGGCTTTGAAGTGATTATTTGCATGTACTTTTTTAAAATTACGCACGTTATCTATTATTTTTTACTTGGTTGTTTATTTTCATATCTTTGACCATGGAGTAACTCTAGCCACAGTTTTGAGAATTATTCAGGAGTATATGAAATACCTTTTATTAAAGAAGACGGATCCAAGAATTACTACATAGGCATGACCAGCAGGAAATTTAATTGCAGAAAAAAAGAGCATATAGCTGATATTAAATATAATAGAAAAACTACAGCCCTGGCAAGATTATATCAAGAAGAAACCATCCAAATAAATTTCACTGAAAGTAAAATAATATTTCCCTCCAGTCTATACTATCCATCCATAATAAGAGAAACCATAGAGATACTAACACGCAAAAATACAATATGTAACGATGCAGCATCTTTTAATTTACCGAAACTGTGGCTAGAGTTACTCCAACCAAGTAAAAAATAATAGATAACGTGCGTAATTTTTAAAAAAGTACATGAAAATAATCACTTTAAAGCCCGTGCAACTTTAGAATATTCTCATTTTGTTTTTGAAAATGACTCGGAAAAAGTCGAAACATGTAAAATAACTAATAAAAGTTATTTTAATTTATATTTTGTTATTAATTTTACACCTTTAGCATTTAAAAGTAATATACTGAATATGATTGTTTGTTTTTTATGAGTGTATAAAGCAAATTGTTTCTGTTTTCAAATTTTTTATGAGTTAAAAAAAAAAAAAAAAGTTGTTAAGAATATTGATTTATTAAGTTCACTATATTTTAGTTTCTAATTTATATTAAGTTAGAAAATATTTGTTATCTGCAGAAGTCAGAAGTTGACTATTTTGAAGACAAATATATAACAAAATATTGGATATTTTAAAAAATATGATATTAAATTAAACCCTGTAAAAAAAATTCATAATTATACTTTAATAGTATTGTATTAGAAGGTGTTTCATAAACTGTGTGTGACGTACGTACTTAAATTAAAAAGAAATAATTCCAAAGGCCGGGAAAGAAAAGCAGCCGATAGTTAAAAACAGAACAAAACTTTTATTTACATGTTGATCTGAGAAGAGTTCTTAAGCGACTGTCTGGTGCGTCGACTATTGCATACAAAAGATGCGCACGCAACGAAAGGGTTACAGCGCGTGCTGGAAAAATGACCTTGACAGCAGAGGGATAATTTTCTCTCTTTCTGCAACATTCTCCCACCTTTTGAGTGGGCAGCTAAACACTCAAAATCTTTACTTATATTATGCACAAAATACACATTACATAGTACTTACATAAGAAATCACTTATACAATCAAAATACAACCTTACAAATTACAACATAAATACAGTATATAATATATGCAAAATAACAATAAACACTGGAATACATATAAAGAAGAGAAGTGAAATTAAGTAAAATAATTACTGAAATTAAATATTCTGAATATAAAATTTACCTTACAGGTGTTTTGACAATTCTGCCGCTACTGGTCGTTAAAGGCATAGCCTCATCATTTGTTTCTTGTATTGGATTTTCCAATTCTAATCTGAACAATCGCTGAACTGGCCGTAATAACTCAGAATTGTTTGTTTTTATAAGCGCAAGTCTTATTTGGCCATCTCGACCTGGTATAACTTTTAATACGCGAGCTAGATTCCAATAGGAACGTTTTTTATTAGTATCTTCAAGTAGGACAATTTCTCCTACTTTAAGTGATTTGTTTTTATAGCATTTTATAGACTGCTGTCGTAACTGCCCTAAATACTCTGTACGAAACCTAAGCCTTAAAGTTTCTCTTATCCGCTGCAGATACTTAGTTCTTTTACTCAATTTCACTTTATCTACATTATCAATATCAGGTACACCTGACTGTGGAGTTTCATGTAAAAATTTCTCTGGTGTTATAGCAAAGTCCTCATCAATGTCCTCTGATACGTAAGTAAGTGGTCTGGAATTAACAACTCTCTCACAGTCACACAATACAGTTAGTAGTTCTTCATAATCAAGAGAAGCACGACCCAATATTTTTCTTAAGCTTTGTTTTACAATCTGAATCAAACGCTCCCACCATCCGCCCCACCAGGCTGCGGATGAAGGATTAAACTTCCACTGAATTTTTTGTTCAGCAGCTTTAAAACGGAGACCATCCCAGTCTACAGTTTGCAAAAATTTCTCCGCGCCTATGAAATTTTTTCCATTATCTGAATATATGGTAGAAGGTCGTCCACGGCGTGCGATAAAACGTCTTAAAGATTGAAAGAAGGATTCGGTCGATAAGGAAGTGATTAATTCCAAGTGGACGGCACGATAGACTGCACAAGTAAACAGTACAATATATGCTTTTCTACCATCTTTCAAATAAAGTGGTCCAGCCAGATCACATCCTATAATTTCAAATACACAAGCATCGCGGACCCTATCATTTGGTAAAATTCCTGGGATGACCTCACATTTTTTCGCTTTAAACTTTTGACATTTTAGACACTTACTAATACAATTTCTTATGGTCTTACGAGATTTTAAAATCCAATACTTTTCTCTTAAATTTGACATTAACAATGAAGTACCAGCATGTAATAAATCATTATGTACACTCATTATCAACAATTTTACAACAGAATGATCAGATGGTAATATAATAGGATATTTAAAATCGTATTTATCATCCCGATAAACAACATTTGATTTAGCTCTTATAAGGCCGTCACAATCAACTATTGGTCTAAGTTGTCTTAATTTCTCATCATTTTCTCCCTTAAAGGATTCTTTCTGAATTAGTACCATTAAAGCCTTTTCCCCTTTTTCGATTTCTTGTACAGATAAGTCCCCTGAAAGATTTTTGTCAACTTTTTTTACATTGTCGTAAAACCTAAAAATCCAAGCTAACATCCTTACAATTTTCTTAAATGAAGAAAAATATTTATAATACCACTTAGCATCTTCATCATTTTTTACTAACGTTGTTATAACTGTTTTACGAATCTCAGAATTGACTAAATCTTCATTTGGCTCATCATTCGATTTAGGCCAATTTTCTTTTTTTTCGTGCAACCAATCAGGTCCCTCCCACCATTTCCTCTCAACTAACTGTTCAGCAGAACACCCCCTTGAAAGCAAATCGGCAGGGTTAAGAGAACCTGAGATGTGATGCCACCAATGAGGCGAAGTCAATGAGTTAATTTCTGTAACCCGATTTTGAATGAATATTCCCCAATTTTGCTTTCGCTGAATCCAACATAAGGCTGTTGTAGAATCGGTCCAGCAATAAATATCAACCCCTGATAAATTTAGATCTTTAATTATGTTAGATAACAACCTAGAGCCAATATTGCAAGACAAAAGCTCTAAGCGAGGAATTGTAATGGGTTTTAAAGGAGCTACCCTAGATCTTGCTTGTACTAGATTAATTTTTACCCCATCGTCGTCTTCTACTCTTAAGAAAACACAGGTACCGTATGCTTTTTTACTGCCGTCGCAGAATAAATGCAAGCTTATTTTTTGATCACTTTGTTTAAGCCCAAACCATCTAGGTATATTTATCAATGAGAGTAAATTTAAGTTTTTTCTCCACGATTTAAATTTCTTTGCCAAATCATCGGGTAGGTTGTCATCCCATTTTAGTTTTGAATTCCATGTTTCCTGTAAGATTAGTTTCGGAATTAGCATCACTGGAGCTGTATAACCAACAATATCAAAAACTTGGTGTGCTACTGCCAAAACTATTCTTTTTGTGACTGATTCTAATGGATTTATAGCCTGTTCTATTTTACACGATAGTGTATCCGTATGTGTATTCCATACGAGACCTAATAGGGAAACATCCTCTTTCGTGGAGGAATCCTCCTCAAATATTTCATTAATTAAATTGGATTTCCAACATCTTAGATTAAAATGACCTAAAGACATGATTAATTTTGATTCTAAGAAAAACTTTCTCATTTCTATCTCGGAATTTAAACTTGTTACGCAGTTATCTACGTAGAAGGCTGTTTTCAAAATATCTGCAGAGTGCTTTAAATTTTCTGGAACCGTATTTAAATGATACAGTAAAGTTGCGGCCAATAAATAAGGGCTGCATGTAACGCCGAAAACTACCCTTTGATGCCGATATACATTCACCTGTTCTTGATTTTCTTTATCAAACCACAGAAACCGCAAAAAATCTCGGTCTCTTTCTTTTATCGCAATCTGCAAAAACGCCTTTTCAATATCAGCGGTGACGCCTACATAATTCATACGAAAACGATTCAAAATTGAGGGGATCATTTCTATTAAATTTGGACCCGTAGCCAGACAATCATTTAAAGATGGAAAACCAGGTAAATGAAAACTAGCGTTGAACACTGGCCTTATATTCGTGGTGCTGTTCTCCTTTATTACCGCCCTATGAGGTAAATAATGAACACCCTTTAGTTTCTCAGTCGATGTCTTTTCGATTATTCTGAGAGCTAACCAGTTTTCAAAAATATCACAATAATCATTAAACTTTCCGGAATTCATCAATTTTCTTTTAGTATTTAAAATAGATTTTTCCGCATTTATTTTATTATCCGGTAAAAGAGTGTTGTCCAGAACCCAAGGCAACGCAACTTCATATCGCCCCTCACTATTTATACTTAGAGTCTCTTCAAAATATTTCTGTGTATCCTCCTGCAATTCAGCTTTCGTTTTACTTATTGGGGGTTCCTTAATTCCCAAAACATCTAACTTCCAAAGATCACTTATACACCGATTTTTAACTAAAAGAGAAGAAATAACAAGAGAAGCTGTACTCTGAGAATTTGGCTCAGTGCCAGGATTAAATTTACCCATTAATGTCCACCCTAATTTCGTATTTATCGCTGTTATGCCACATTTAAGACTTACAATGTTTCCTGTTAAAAGCTTACCTGCAACGTCTGCACCAATTAACAATTTTATTTCCTTATCAACTTTAAAATGTTTGTTTTCTGAATCATTTATTTTAATTCCGTGTAACTTAAGTTCATTTAACCAAGGACCAGAAGGAATTTGCTTAATTTCAGAACAAATACGTTTCTGACTAAGTACTTCTAATTTACACTTATATTTATCATTTACATCACTTAATTCAATTAAATAATTTTTATATACATTTTCTGGTGTTTCAACACCACCAAATAGAGATTGCTTAATTTTCGTTTCACCAATACACTTAAATTTCATACTTTGTGCAACATCTTCACAAATATAAGACTTCATTGAACCACTGTCATAAATAGCACGAATAAACATTGTTTTAGAACCATTGTGAATTTTTACAATTAAAGTTTGCAAGAGTACATCTGAAATTTTAATGTAATTATTCAGAGTGCTAGTTTTGTTTTCACTTTTATCTCCAATCGAGATATTATCAACTTTGTGAGAAACTAAATCCGGACACAAAATTACAAAGTGCCGATTTTTGCAAATTGGGCATCGATGTTTTGACTTACATTGATTAGCCTTATGATTTCGTTTTAAACATACAAAACAAGCATTCTTTTTCTTAACTATGTCTTTTTTACAATCTAAACTCATAGCAAAAGCATCGTTACAGTTCTCTGAATTATGAAATTTACTACAAAAAATACAATCAAATTTTTTAAACTTAGAATTTTCTTGAAAATTACTACTATTGTTGCCGTTATTGGCATTAAGTAATTCATAAGCAGTTGACACACTGCTTTTAGGTTCAGAGGGCTTATTTTTCTTAACAGTTAATTTTTCAAAATTTAAGCAATCACGAGTGATTTTAAGTCTAAATTCAGTTTCTACTTCATTTTTAACAAAATCCATTAAGAGATCTAAATCGGTCTTACCTGTTTCAGCTAATGTACTTTTCTGTCGCTCCCAAATTTTAATTAAATCGGTGGGGAGTGCAGATTCTATTAATGGGAGTAACATATGCGAAAACTTATCTTGAGTAACTCCCAGAGATTCTAAGGCACGCAGTTGTGTTTGAAGCTTGTCATAGAGAGTCAACAAATTCACTTGAGTTTTGTCCGTAATAACCAACTTTAAAAGTTCTCTAACGTAAATCTGTATAAGGACACTTTCTTTTCCAAAACGTTCTTTTAAATAGTTCAATGCCTTTTCATAATTAGCTTCTGTAGCAGGAAAACTCTCCACGATTTGTCGAGCTACTGATTCAGGCTTAGTAGACTGTAGTAGGTACTGAAACTTGTCGCGGACATCTATTCTTGGGTCTTCATCGATTTTGCTAAACTGCGTCCAAAAGGTGAGCCAATTTCTTGGGTTGCCGTCAAATTTAAAGAGTTCTATTTCAGGGAGTTTCTGTTTAGCAACCGGTGACGCCATAATTGAAGAAGAGGAAACAGCATTTACTGTATTGTAACTAAGCTTCGTTTTTAACCTGTTACATTTCACCTTTAACGTAGACATCTTCTCGTAATATTCCTGAGCTGCCTCATATTCCTTTTCGTAATCTTCTTGAGAGCAGCTTTGTTTTTGAAAAAATTCTAAAAATTTTTCATCTATAGTTCGGAGCATTTTATATTTTTCTTGTAGTTGATCTAGCAGTATTTCCACATCATCTAAATCCGGAGCATCGGCACTTATTAGTTCTTGTAGCTTGTTAGACGTCTTCGTAAAAGATGATCTAGTGGCTTTTCTCTGCTGCTTTGTACTTTCTAGATCCGTCATATTTTTTTTTTTCGTAAAAAATACTTAAATACTTAATTTAAACTTACTTAAACTTAACATTTAACTATCGGCAAAATAAGAATGTCATAATCAACACTCATCTCGGTAGTGGGATGCCAGAATGTGACGTACGTACTTAAATTAAAAAGAAATAATTCCAAAGGCCGGGAAAGAAAAGCAGCCGATAGTTAAAAACAGAACAAAACTTTTATTTACATGTTGATCTGAGAAGAGTTCTTAAGCGACTGTCTGGTGCGTCGACTATTGCATACAAAAGATGCGCACGCAACGAAAGGGTTACAGCGCGTGCTGGAAAAATGACCTTGACAGCAGAGGGATAATTTTCTCTCTTTCTGCAACACTGTGTATTATGCCAGGGCTGAAAGTTTTTTTTTTTTTTTTTTCACAGTGGGCAAACATGGATTTTGGCAACCTCCCCCCCTCTTCGGAAAAATAAATTTACAGAGAACGTTACTAAATTTGTAATAGCCAACTTATTTTAACATTAAAAATATGTAATCATTAAATACGTAATATTGAACTATGTCAAATATTTGCCGAATAAAACCTGTGAAATAGAAAGGAACCGGAAAAAATTCCGCTTTATACAGTCTTAGCATATAAAATTGTTCATATTCTGTCTATTGAGACCATGTAATTTTGTCATTTAACCCTTTCAAGGAAGGGTTGTGGTATGTTTATGAAACCACTTAATTTAAATTCCCAAATGTCAACAAAATTTTCCGTTTATTATGTATATGGAGTATGTTGAATATATTTGTTCGTAAATTCTGGTGCCACTCACTTCAACATTTTAGTAATTGAAGTGCCTTGCCCCTGAAAGGGTTAAGACAAGATTCTGTTATAAACAGATTTCATTGTAATTGTAGTATTACTTTACAACTGAGCAGGCCTAGTGAAATGAGAGCAAAGAGAAACACAGTTGCCACTTTCAACTCTTCCCTGACTATATGACTCTCCAATGCGCGCATGCGCATTGGAAGCCAAGATCAGTTACTCTCCTCTCCCCAAGGGCTTGTTGTGATTAGAGCTCTTAGTTGCGATAAGACGCCAAGTCAGGCGTCCGCTTGAGCAACTAAATGGAGGCGTGAGTCAGCCCGGAATATAGGAGCCTTACCTGAGAACGCTGCGTCAGAATATAAATACAACGAGGAAGACTTAAAACCATATAGGCGCTCACTCGTTACCTTGAATTGACAATTCAAATAAAGCATTCCTAAGAAAAGGTATTTATTTATTTTAATAATTACTCTTACTGGTGTCAGAAGAATAATTTTATCGAGTTTAGTTTAAGCAAGGCAAAGTGATTACACTTCAAGAGTCCACCTGGTTGCCCATCACTATATATTACAGTTGTTGGAGAAAATAAGGGCCACTTTTTTCTGCTGCAGCCGATTGTCAAAAGCAGTAGGGCGTTGCGAGGTCACCAGCTACTAGTACGTATTTCATGCGATTTTTATCGTTTCAAGCAGCGTTTTTCTTTGAGTACTTCCTTTAAGAGCTTTCTAATTACTAAGCCCTGTTATATTAATGTTAAAACTCTTGCGAAAATAGGAAGATAAACTGGAATTTCATCATTCAAAATTTTGTAATTAAAATATTTGCTCAATAATAATATTTAATTTATTTCGAGATTTTTACATATTTAAAATTTTTACATATTTAAAATTTTTACGTATTTATTTTACAAGATTTTTACGTATTTATTTTACGATAATAAAATAAATTAGATTTTCATATTCTGTAATTTTAAGAAGTATTTATCAAATAGTTTTTTTTTTTCAATCATAAAATCTCAGACGTTTTATTGAGCGTTTATTTGCGTTTTATACGTGGATCTAAGTACCGTTGCTCAATAAAATATTTATTTTATTTTAAGAGTCCGGTATGAATTAAGCCTTCAACCCCTTTCCACTACAAAAACATAAAAAACAACTAACAGAACATCATGAAATATATCTTTTTTAATTCTTATTAATCCTAGTATTTGTTTGTACCCCCTCCCCCCTTAATAGTCAACTTTAAATATTATCTCAGCATGGAAGAGAATAAATAGAATTAACGATGATTTTGAATCACAAATATTCTCTCGCAGCAGCATTAGTCAAATCAATGTGTCTAGTAAGCAGGTCTTACGGCCAAAATCCAATCAGTCCTCATCACATCGCACAAAAGGTTTCCTTTTATATTCCTTATAAAACACTTTATCCTTTCTTTAATAAATCCAAATAAATTCCATTTTCAAAAAAAAAAAAATGTTTTTTATAAAGTAAAAATTTACCGGTCTATTTTTCTCGTTTTTCGAAAATCTGAACCGGTCAAACAGCGGGCGAAGCGCGTTATTATACTCTGTCATAATAATATCTGTCATGTGGACTAAATGCGATATTTAAAAAAAAATCAATTTCAAAATTAAACATGTTATATAGAGACCTTCAAAATGTTAAAATATGCCAATATTTCCATAATCGGACTTTATCATGATTCAATACGTTCCTCAAACTCATATGACGTTATAAACACTTGCTGACGCCATATCTACTTGCTTTCTCTATTACTTATATTGATACTCTTTTTGTATTATTCTCAAGTATTTGAAAAAGTCCGTTAAACTTCCAATATGACGCCAGATTAATTTTCTTTTTAATTCTCTAATGGCGTCATATTAATCTGCTTTGTGTACATACACATACTCATACTCCTTGTATTATTAATTAATGTCTGAAAATTTCCGTTTTATTACCAATATGACGTCATATTAATCTTTTTTTCAATTGGTGAAACTTTTTATTTCAATTTCATTTTTCACGTGAAAATCTTTCAATAAAAAATTAATTACTGTAAAAAGAATTTTATTGTGGATTTTTAACTGTTGGCAACTGCATAAAGAAAAATGTTTAAATTTAATAGGTAAAGGCTATTAGATTTTTGTTTTTTTATCTCTGTATTTTTAAATAATACGATTTTTTTCAGCGTGACAGTAGGTATTCAGCTGTAAGTACACAAAATTTCCAGTTTCGTTATCTGTACCACCCATTGTATCATATATATGAAAAACATCAACGCAAAAATCGGTAGCATAAATGTGACACTGTCTCCGACATGATTTAAACACTCCCCCGCATCTCTTAATTTAACAAGTGGGTAAGTGTGATCGAAGATCGCACAAAGGGTTTCGTTTAATATTCTTTTCAAAACATTTTATTTTTCCTTTAATGAATCCAAATAAATTTCATTTTCAAAAAAAAAAAAAAAAAAAAAAAAGTCATGTTTTTTATAAATTAAAAATTTACCGGTCTATTTTTCTCGTTTTTTCGAAAATCTGAACCGGTCCAATAGCGGGCGAAGTGCGTTATTATACCGTGTAATAATAATATCTGTCATGTAGACTAAATGCGATATTAAAAAAAAAAATCAATTTCAAAATTAAACATGTTGTACATTTAAACATGCCCTTCAAAATGTTAGACGTTAGATTAATTTTCTTTTTAATTCTCTAATGACGTCATATTAAGCTGCTTTCTGTATTTGCATATACTTATTGTATTATTGAGAAATGTTTGAAAATTTCAGTTTTATTACCCGATGCTATCGAAAAAGAAAGGCTACCGCGGTGCTTTACGTGAATCTTTTTTTACAGACCGCGGGAGTCACGTGATGCTCGTATGCACCAATGTAGGTGTACGAAAAGAGCATCACGTCACTCTAGCGGTCTGTAAAAAAAGATAAGTGGAATGCACCGCGGTAGCCTGTCTTTTTCGTTAGCCTCGTTATTACCAATATGACGTCATATTAATCTTTTTTTCAATTGGTGAAACTTTTTATTTCATTTTCATTTTTCACGTGGAAATCTTTCAATAGAAAATTAATTATTGTAGAAAGAATTTTATTGTGGATTTTTAATTGTTGGCAACTGCTATAACGGAAAAAGTTTAAATTTAATAAGAAAAGGATGTTAGATATTTGGATTTTTATGTCTCTATATTAAAATAATACGATTTTTTCAATTTTTAGGATTTTGAGCTTCATAATAGGTATTTAGCTATAAGTACACAAAATTTTATGACTGTAAGTTACATAGTTTCTGAGAACCGACCCTGTGACGGACAGACAACGAAGCGGGAGTAATAGGGTTTCGTGAGATGAACGAAACCCTAATAATAGGGTTTCGTAAAATGAACGGAACCCTAAAAGAAGACGAAAATTTAAGCATTACGACACAAACGGTTATAACTATTACAAACGGCTATAACTATTTAATGGAAAAGAATTTATCGATAAGATTAACACAGAATGTAGACGGAACTACAAAATTTTGTATACATACGTCATAGATGTTCTATGTGACTTCCGTTGGTGACACGGATAACATCTAGCCGGTACTCCATTTCACGGTCTACATTCTGAAGCATTTCTTCAGTCACCGACGCAAGCGCATTATAAAAGCGTACTTTGAGTTCTTCAATTGTTTTGGCCATGGGAGGCACGCATGTCTTTCACATAACCCCATAGATCGGTCGAAGTGAAGCCGACGATGTCTTCTGCTCTTGGCCACCGAGAACTCCGGACTTGACACCCTGCGATTTTTTTCTGTGGGGGTTATGAGAAAGAGTATGTTCCTCCCATGCCCAAAACAATTGAAGAACTCAAAGTACGCATTTGTAATGCGCTTGCGTCGGTGATTGAACAAATGCTTCAGAATGTATGGCGTGAAATAGACTATCGCCTAGACGTTGTCCGTGTGACCAAGGGAAGTCACATACAACATCTATGACGTATGTATACAAAATTTTGAAGTTCCGTTTACATTCTGTGTTTATCTTATCGATAAATTATATTCCATTAAATAGTTATAGCCGTTTGTAATCGTTATATTCGTTTTGACTTACCCTGTATATCGTGCAACTCTGCATATGAAATACACACCTCACAATAGTCTAAAATTAAACATTTTAAATGCATATCACAGCTTAAAATCAGCAGATATGGCTCATAGTCAGTTCTGTAACCGAAATATTTTGTGTGTATCGCTAAATAAACGAAATATTCTACGCAATCAATAAATCTACAGTAAACATGCTCTAGTGCATCTCAGTAATGCATATCAATTTCATTAAAATACACTGTAAACGATTTCCCCCCATAAATATTAGTGTAATGGAATACTTTTCTGCGTATCTGTAAACGAACTATACATGCTACTTACTCTATACTCTATATAAATCATGTTGTCAGCCACTTAAATGAGGCATATAAATTTCCTTATGTTTGAAACAGTGTAACATCGTTAAAATGTACTGCAAACGACTTTTCCCCATTCACCGTAATGTAACAGAATACTTTTGAGTGTCCCTGTAAACGAATTATAATTACTACTTATTCTATACTCCATAGAAATCATGTTGTTATCTCCCTCAGTGACACATATCAATTTTGTTATGATTGAAATAGTGCAACATTAATTAAAATGCACTGAAAACGATTATTCCCCATAGACCGTAATGTATCGGAATACTTTTGATTGCTCCTGTAATCTAACCATAAATGCTACACACTTCATTTTCAATACCGAACATGTTATGGTCAACCTGAATAACAAATATCGATTACATGGCAATCCGACTGCATTTACGTGAGTTAGAGCGCGGACAGGCAGGCAGATAGAGGGACAGACAAACCGAATTCATAAACACTTTTCAACTATGTTGGAAAGAGTTAAAAAGGAATAATGTTATTCGTATTACAATGCTTTCATTACATTAGAAAATTTGCAATCAGTATTAGTCAAGAAGGCAACGTTACATTTTTGCAACCAGTTTTAGTGTCGATGACTTAGGTGTATATGATAGACTACCATGCTAAATTTCAAGCTTCTAGCTCCTTCAGTATAAAAAAAATCGAATTTTAGAACGTTTTTCGTTTCTGCACCCCCCTGTAGTAGTGGCACCGACATAAAATATAGCCTATGTTACAGCAGGGACTGTTACCATCAATTTGCCGCCATAACTTTTGAAAATGGTTCTGCAATTCCAGAGATTCCATAGAAATTGTAATTTAGAATGTTTTTAGAACGCTTTTCGCTCATCTCACCCTTTTAAATTTCGAATTTTTTTAGAATTTGTTCTTAGAGAGCATTTACATCTTATAAGTAACTACCATGCGCAAATTTCATGTTTCTAGCTCCTTCAATATAAAAAAAAATCGAAATTTTAGAACGTTTTTGATCCTGCACCCCCCTGAGGGTAGTGAAACCGACATAAAATATAGCCTATGTTGGAGCAGGGATTGTCACCATAAAGTTGCCATCATCACTTTTGAAATCGCTTCGGTAGTTCCAGAGATTACCCCCTACAAACAAACAAAAAAACAATCTTTATTACTTTATGATATTAGTATAGATTAGGCAGTACAGGTAACGAAAATACCACCTAGCTGGTGCACCAGCAAGGGATGTTTGGATATTGTAAGATAGCTTGGGTGTTATTATAGCAACATTGCACAACTCTGTGCAATGTGAGATGAACGGTACCCCGATTATTGATGACCACTCCGAGTCATTGTAACATCAGTAATTGGGTTGCCATTCATTGAACATTGCGCGGGCTGTACGATGTTGCTACGGTAAGACATCCCGTTGGTACGCTAGCTGACTGGCAGTTTCGTTATCTGTACCACCTAATCGATGAATCGACCATATATATCAAAACTATCAGTGCTAAAATTGGTGGCTGCCACATTAACTAAATGCTTTTCTTGATCTTAAATTAAAGAAGAATAAAAAATCATGCGTCTAGCATAGATTATGAAACACTTTCTAACACATCCAGAAAATTGTAACGAAACTCCATTAAATAAGGTGAAATAAGATGTGTTAATAAACTGTTTAGAAAACACATAACACATTTCAAAACTCAGTTTTAGCAATTACCGCCCGTAGTGAGAAAAATTGTCGAATTATTTTTTGCAGCCCTGTATACAGGGTGATTCATAAAAGATGGGCAGAACTTTAAGGGGTTATAGTACACTTAAAGACAAATAATATTAAATAGGAGACTAAGGGTCCCAGACGTATTCCCAAGGAGATAGGGGGCATTAAAGTTTAGGGTCCGAAATTTCAAATGATTATAAAACATGGAAAAATTGGTCGATTCGTTTGCGGTTTTTGCAAAAAATTTTCTTTATGCCAGTATTTTCTTGAAATAAAATTTTAAAGTTCAATTTCAAAAAATGCCGATAGGGGGCGCTTTAGACTTTGGAGTAACAAACAACTATTTTTTAACGTTATTTTTTGTATTTCTTAAAATGATTTCGAAAGCTTAGACTTAAACTTAAATTTTGATCTAAAAATCTGAGTCCTAACGAGTAGTTAAGTAGCGTAAACTGAAATTTGAAATTTGAAATCAGAATTTAGAAAAAGTTGAGTTTCTACAGTATAAAGATGCTGGTTTTGAGTGTTTTTAATAGATTTGCAGTCCTCCCAAAAAACATTGATATTTAAAAATGGCAACAATATGCGGAACTTTAAAAAATTGCCTTCAAAACTATAACCAATACGGTTATAATTGAAAAATGGTCCGAGAAACTACGGCAGAACTTAAAAAAGCTTTGAATATATTAGATAATATATTTGAATAAATATATTTCAATTTATTAGATCTAAAAAGGCTTTAAAATAACACATTTTCAATTTAAAATATTTTTTATTATATAAAAAATAAAATTTAAATGCACATGTCAAAGTAAACAAACCGAAATATACCGATTACGAATGATTAGTCCTTTTGAAAAGTTTTACTAGACGGATTTTGATACGAATTACATTGATAGTTAGATATTTTTTCAGCTATGGTTTTAGCATATTAAATATTGTTTTACTTTGCTTAGTCATAGAGTTATGGGGGAAAAGTCCTATAATCAGGTGAATATGATTATGAAAAATTAGCCCTTTTAAAAAGTTTTACTGGATGTATTTGTTTTCTATTTAACTTGATTATGTCAGAAACAAAACTTAAGTTTTGATTTACCGCCCGCGGTCAGCCATCTCATTTTTTAAATCAAAACATTTTAACTTTTATTATTAAATATAAATAAATTAGTCTATAAAATTAAATAACGTGAAATTTAATTAACGTGAAATTAAATAAATAAGTAAATATGGATGAAAACTATTTTGGAAATGAGAAACAAAACAAATATGCTTGATTTAAAAAAATAAGATGGCGGACAGCAGGCTAATCCCAAAGCTTAGCCAGGGAAAATTTACTGTCAGATTGGTAGACCACATCTGGAAAAAAAGAAAAGGAAAATTGATTAAACGGCATGTTGTCCATGCTTATCCGGTTACGACCTTTAATTGCTGATAATAATAATTTATTTCAAAAATATATTCATGAATTTATCTCTGAAAAACCATTTATCATCTTGAAATATTGTTATAAAATATTAGTCTTTGTTTAATTGATCTTTGTTAATATATTTACAGTAAATAATCTTTCTTTTAAAAATCAACTTTATATTTTTATTTACTTAAGAGTTTTAACATTAATGTAAAAGGCCTCAGCAATTAAAAATCTTAATTCGAAAACAAAACGTTGTAACAAGAGATAAAAATCGTATGAAATTCTAGTGTACCTGGTTTCCCTGTAAAGCACTCCTATTTTTGAAAATCGGCCGCTAGAGAGGAAAGTAAAGCTATTGTGTTCTTAAGAAATTTAACAAGTCGAAGAATAATCGATACACGATAAAACTATTCTACTACCCCAGTAAAATTAAAAGAATATTTCTTAAATATAAAAACTGCTAAAATTTGATTAACATTTAAGAAAGAGCAAATACTTAAAATAACAGGTGAGCACCTGTTCTCTTCGTTGTCTTTTCAGAAAGAAAAAGTACTCCAAATACTCTAGAGGTGGACATTTCGACTAACTAATCATAAAACTATTCTACTGACCCCAATAAAATTAAAAGAATATTTCTTAAAAGAAAAAAAAAAAAAAAAAAAAAAAAAAAAAAAACGGCTATTAATATTCTTCCGTGATCCGAGTCTCCTTTTATTTTCTCCACAGTAGTTTCTACAACTACAGCTATACCGTGTTTTTTTTTTTTTTTATATTTAAGGCAGTATTAAAAAAAAAAAAATATTTTTCCACGCTCAACAACTCAAAATTTTGAGAGACATTTTCATACTCATTTTTAAAAGTAACAACAGGAAACTTAGCGGCTTGATTTATAAAGACATTTTATAAGGGCCCCATGTTTTTATTTTTCGTTCAATTCATTAGAAATTGATTTACAGACAATTATTTTCACAGTACGATCATTTTTTTTCCCCAGCGCTATCGCTTCAGGAAATGTGGTTCAAAATGTCCACTTTGACAGCATTTTTTGAAATATATTCTGCCTTTATTAAAAAATCGAGACAATACGGACATTATAAAGTTTCTGAATAAGAGAACCTGCCAATTGGATGCATTTTAGAGCAAAAATGAATTTACAAATGTGTTTCAAAATAAGCAGTTTGGATTTGAATACATCCTTAACTTAATTATTTATATTCCAAATTTCTACACCTTCTCCATTTTTAAATTTTAACCATTATTCTATCCCTTCCTTGTAGTTTTAAAACTGCAGTTCATCGTTTTCCCATTGGCTGAATTTTATAAGCATTTTAACACTAGACTGGGAGTTAAGTTGATCGCAACTAGGAAGCCTCTCAACCGATGCTCTACTGTTCGGACTGTTCGATCATACTCTCAGAGTACCAGGGTTTTCCTTTCTCGTATAACGTAACGAGACTAGACTTCCCTTGAGTAGAGAGTGTGTGCCCTTAATTTCAAAATACAGTGGAACTTCCCTTTAACGCAGTCCCTATTTAACGAAGTTTTCTACTTAACGAAATTTTCTGCAGAACTTTGACTTTGAACATCATTAGCATGTAAATTAATCTCCATATTACGAAAAATATATTATATTCTATATAACGAAGTTTGTTCCACTTTTGTACGTGTGCAGAATCCAAACTAAGAGGTTGCTGTTGCGAATTTATTTCAGTGAATTATATGAAAATGAACACGTTTAAATAATTTCCATCCTGCTTGGTGCTAAATAAAACAATTTTTTTTTCAGACTAAGAAAAATACTTGTTATCAAATCTCTCCCACACCGAGACTCCAGCGCTGACAGTTGGGGGAGTCAAAATACCCTTTTTACATTCAATGATATAGAAGGTGCAGTGACGCAATGGCCTCAGATACATTGAAGCAAAAAACATCAATTAGAGCCAGACAGTTACCATTCAGACCTTCCATTGCTGATAAACAACTGCTTTGTACATCCAAAAGAACGTGCTTCAAAATTCAAATCAAAGAACATCAAAGTTATTTTTGTTCCTACCAATAAAACTTCTAAACTTCAACAGTTAGTCTAAGGAATAATAAAAATATCTTAAAGTATATTATCGAAACAGACAGAAAAAGACAAAATTGTAGTGAAAACATTAGTTTGAGAACCTGTGTATCAGAGCTGGTGAAAGCTTGGGAATGTGGCGTTATTTCATCGACCGTACACAACTACAGTGGAACTCCAGATATACGTTACCTGAGTTGTACGTTTTCCTCAGTTATACGTTTGAACTCAGCGGTCCCTGCCGCTTGCCATTAAAAATTATCTGAGTTATTCGTTTTGAGTTGTACATTTCCCTCAGTTATACGTTACGTTTTTGCGTCCCCGGCCAAAATTTTGTCTCATTTATGTATTTTGTAACCGGAAACACTGACGACACGTCGGATGAGTATGATTTGAAAGATCTCACTCTAATTTCGGAGCTGCTCTAAGGTTTTTTGACGTGGTAAAGCGGTTCGTCAGTAGTAAAAACAGTAACGGTAACGGCTGCATTATTAGCAGAAATGCAAAGTTTGCTGTTCAATGTCGGCACTGCCGAAAAGAAACAATCGATTATTAAAGATTAATTCTACAAGATTCAGTAAACTACTGAAATGTCTTTTGATGAATGATTTACATGCCAAGACAATTCCAATAATTTCTTTTAAGTACACTATGTGTATTAAAAATATTTTTAATAAAGCTTTTATGATAAAATAACTTCATGAATACTTTTCTTATGTACTTTTTTTCTACTCTGTTCCATTTCCGAAACTTTATGTCATGGGTGCAGTAATATTTAGGAAACTTTCGTTTTTGATATAAAAGGTAAACTGGAACTCCTCAGCGGAACAAAGTTTGTAGGATATATTTAAAAAATGGTTCCGGTAGACCATTAATTGAGTTGTACGTTTTACTGAGTTATACTTTTTGTTTTCCGGTTCCGAGCAAAACGTATAACTGGAGTTCCACTGTATTCTGTAAAAGACGGCTACATAATTGAAACGGAATCACATGCTTCCGAACCCAGTACCTGTTTGTCATATCTGAAGGAAAAATTTCATGAATTTAAGTTGATTTCTATTTAACGAATTTTCTTCATAACGAAGTTTTTAAGTGTAACGATGAGACTTCGTTAAATGGAAGTTTCACTGTAGTGTCTTCCCTTGCACTCCTTTCTCTTTTAGGGAGTGTCTGGAGGGTAACGCCCAACCGCCCACCTTTATTATATAACCAGTTCTGCTATAAGAAAGTTTAAAAAAATTATTCCCCCCCCCCCCCTCCGCTTAATAACACGAAATTTTCTAACACATTTACTGTCTCATTTTCTCTCAAGAGTCAAGTCTTTATTGAAATCATTTATTATTTTCTTTTTTGTAAATATAGTGAATTTACTTACAGAGAAATTTGTTTTGAAATAATATATAATTCTTTTAAAAGTGTCAAATATTTCTTATCTTTTGAAAAATAAATATAGAAAAAAAAATTACATTTCCTTATAGAAATGAAAAGCCTTCCAGGCGAAGATATTTTGAAAAGTAAATGACATTTTTAGCATGGAAATATATATATATATATAATTAAATTCAAGAATCTTCTTCTCTTTATTATTGTATCTGTGATCGAAAAAAAAAAAGTAAATTATTTAATTTGGAGTACAGCACTAGAGCGCAGATAATTTAATATTATTTGCACTGAAGACATCTGTATCTCCGACGAAAGCGTTTGAAATATAATTTATTTGAATGTGTATTTATAAATGTGCGTGTGTATCTCTTTTTCTTCTTTTTCTTTTTTATCATTTTCTTCTCATCCTAAAAATTGAAATATAAAACCTGAAAACGAGAAGAAACGACAAACGAAATTTTTTTAATTTTAAACAAATTTCTTTTTTCAAACTTGTAGTTTAAATCTTTCACAATTGTTTAAATTTTCAGTAGTATGCCCAGTATGCTACAAACAAAGATAATTTTTCTTTAAGCGGATCAAAATGCAAAAACGGCAAAAATATCGATTTTGGGATTTTAAACATATTAAATCGTCTATTTCTCCCTTTTCCAACATTATATTACTTTTGTTTTCTACGACAACGAGAAGTTTGAAAATTATAAGGACTTTTGTTTGCGACATCTGTACATATTTCTTAACCACATAAATATTGAAAAGTGGACCATACAATCGATTGGGAAAGGAGCAGAAGCTCGAAAACTGTTTTGTGATATATAATTAAATCACCTAAATCTCGGAAAAAAATTGTAAAATATAGTAGAATGCTCTCGAACTGATTAGAAAAAATTATAATGCAATGGAAGAGGCGTGTTTGAAGGAGGTATATTCACATACTTTAAGTAGTTGATTACGGTTTTCAGACTGGTGCTATTTTTATATTCAATCGCGCCACAATTTTCAAAATTCTTTTTTTCCGGTAGATTTCTCTTGAAAACATCCTAGTATACGTATACAACGGAGATTATTTATCGAATGCAGTGTTAATAGAATAAAAAATATACTCAACTGTGACGTATAAGTCTCGACCCGTATTCAAAACTTTAAACTTTGTTTTCACAAATTGATTTTGAAATTTAATTTACTTTTTTTTAGAAATTAGTTTACATTAGTTTGTAATTCTGCCTCTAAACGAATAGATATCCCCGTTTAACCCTTTTTATCCTGACGGTACTTATAAGTACCACTTTAACCCCTTCGCGACGAGCGTCTTTTACAGAATTTTTAATCTGTTACCACCGGTTTTTCAAATGAGAAATTTTCACCTAATTGAATCGCAAAAATGCTAGGATTAGATAAGGGAAACTTTACAAAAAAAAAAAAAAAAAAAAAAAAAAAAAAAAAATAACTGGTGGGAACAATCGAGGATTCTGAGCATCTAAAAAGTAGCTGGAAAATTAATTCAGGATATAAAGGGTTAATCTGAAGTTAACGAACTATTGTAGCTAATATATGTAAACTTTTTTTACATTCGAAATTGTTTCTTGTTTTCGAAGAATTTTATTTTAAATATACGCATATATAATTACAATAGTTCAATTATTAAGCATTCATAATTTTTATTTTATATTAAAGACATAATTTTTATTTTATATTAAAGACATAATTTTTATTTTTTATTAAAGACATATTTCTATAAGAAATATTTGCAGATACTAAATTACATCTAAAATGATATTGTAAAATTATTAATCAATGTTGGTTAAATGGTGGTTAATTATCATCACATATTTCCTCATTACCAGTTTATAAAATATTGAATTATCAGTTTAATAATAATCAGTTTAAAATAATTCTTTCTATACATAAATTATCTCGGTGATCATAAATTATCTCAGTGAAATTATGTAGAGTATCTCATAGAAAAAAAAATAGGTTATTAAAAACTTGATTGTCCATATCATCAAAATAAGAGTTAAGCTCGTGTTTAAACATACTTAATAATGAACTTGAAAAAAAGAATCTAGTGTGAAAAAAAAATCTTCGTAAGAAAAATCGTAATATTATATTATGCTGCTTGTAGTAAAACTTTTATATTTATTAAAACCAAACAAAAACAAAAACACAGAATAATTAAAAAAATTTACTTTTAAATAAATTTTATAATTGCTACTTCGAATAAGTTATGGTTAGTACCTTTATCTAGAAATAGAGTCAGATATGGCTCTCATGCCCTCAAGAGAAAGTTAAAAACATCTCTCCTATAATATGATCCCATTGGTTAAAGAGATTGAAGAGATGTGTGCGGTCCTCGTCAAAACTCGATTCCCGTTATTGGCCTTTACTATCAGCAGATAGCTTCAGAATCGTTAAAATGTTCAGACTTCAATATTTATCATCAATCAAAGAAATAAATGGTCTATCGGGTGATACAAAGATTTTTCCCGATTCGTCTTTGCGCTGGTACATACAAGATTGAATTTTTGCCATTGTTGATACCAATATACGGATCTGGTTACCTAAAATGTATCTAGATAAGTATGCCCTACATACCTTTATACTAATATTGATTTTGTTTTTTTCTCTCATACTATCTTTAAGTAACAGCATATTTGCTCTTAACAACCGCTTGTCGGATAATTATTAATGTCCGTAAACGTCTGTGTGTGTGTGTATCTGTACATTCCCGGTATGTACACGCAAAGGCTTTTGGACTAGGCGACGCACGGAGAGCGCTCGAGTACCGAGAAATTCGTAAAAACGGCGCGGAGCTCAAGTTCGGTCGGGTCGGGAGTCCGACCCGGACCCGGGGAGTTATTAATTAACAAAACTATTTTAATTGATCCAATCGAAACCTAACTTGCAAAAGAATTCGAAAACCACAAAATTTCTCCTCAGCGAGTTGCCAGTCCGGACGAATCTCGAAAAGGGCAGGGACGCCAGGAGCAAAGTTAAGCCGAAAACTGTACTGCGCGCTTTTAAACCGACTCGTATCTCTGGAAGTCTACGGCCCAGATAATCGGAAGTGGTACGGACAGAACCAGGACGGCGTCCGGTTTCATAAATTTGAAAAATCATTTCCGTACGACAATTAGAACCGAAAAAATCCTTCAAAAATCGATCGATAAAAAATAATTTTTTAATTTTTTGCAGACACAGCTGCGAAATCATTTCCTCTCCACTCAAGGTCAGAGCCGAGAGGCAAGGCTCAATTTCTTTTACAGAGGTCACGTGACTTTTAACTGGGTTTTTACAGAGGGGGCCCCATCTCCGAATGTAATGGGCGCAGTAATTCCAAACTTTCACAGGGCGACGCAAAATAGATTCTGCTTTCAGAATATCTAAAAATTATTCTCATATCTTCATTACGAGCCGATATAGTATTATTTAATTGTATAATTAATCATTATTTGTATAATTAACCTTTTGAATCCCACGATACCCGAAAATAGCCGGTTACTCTGAAACCCACAGTAGCCCAGGATAGCTGAAAGGATTTTCCTCCCCTTTAAATTGGTCGGGGTGCTGCAAGGGGGTGGTCTCCCTCAGTGATGATGGGGTAAAGTGTTGGCATTTCTGGACAGTACAGAAGGAAAAACAAGATTTTTTTCTGTAACTGGAGCAATGATAAACAAAGGGATGTAACACCTGTCCAAATTTGAATAAAGGGAGAAAGCAGTAGAGTCATTTCCACTACTTACCTAGTGAAAAAGGAGGGAACGAAAAAATCGAATATTTTGGGCTATTTTGCTGGGATTCTAAGAACATTCAGTTTTTTTAACGCTTGGGACTTAAAGAATTAAAGCAAAAGAAAGATTTCTATTACAGTGCCGGCTAGATATTATGATTAGGCCGCGTCTAAAAACTGCATTACGAGTATTTTAAGTTTTTCTTTTAGAGTGGCAACCAGATATTATGATAGGGAAAAGCGGGCTTCGCCCGTTATCGAATCGGGACGGTTGATGTAATTAAGACATATTTGTACATTTGTATTATTTTTGAGGAAATGGCGTCAACAAATTTAACATTTTTAAACGTTTGATTGTTTATATGTATAGAAAAATTACCACTATTTTCGATTAGTAAATTCAGAACTTTTTTTCAGTTATAAGTTTTTCTACAGCTCCCTGTCTTTGAACAATAACTCCGGTAATCTAAATCAGTTGTTTGAGGAAAAGCAGTGTCATTGCCCCTCCCTCACACCCCCCCCCCTTTCAGGTTTTTTTCTCTTAACTATGGTCCGTTTCTATAACTAAGAAACTATGTTACGGATTTCCATCAAACTGATTCCGAACATCATAATTAAAGTAATAATGACCCTCTATAACATTTTTAAAAGTTTCTGAGTTTATACCACTCTTATCGAATAATAATATCAGATTTTATATTTTGATTTCACAATATCTCGAGTTCTACGAGTCCAATCGGAACGCGGTTTGGCTCATTCGACTCGATATCGATAGCGCTTACATATTTTAGTTCCAAGTTTCACAATTACGATTACGACGGGGTTTGGCTCTTTCGACTGGACATGGATAGCTTTACAGATTTCGGTCATGTTCGTATAGAACACATTACGCCCCCTGGTGGTGGAAGGTGTAATAAAAGGATTTTTCAGCCAACTCGGGTTCTATGGGTCACATCACGACGCGGTTTGGCTCAATCGACTCGACATCGGTAGAGGATACTATGGCTTATCGGTTTTAGTTCGTTTTCCACCACCAGGGGGCGTTTTATTATCTCTGTTTCTATGGCCCGAATAACGACGGGGTGTGGCTCATTCGACTCGACATCGAAAGCCTTAACGATTTCAGTTATGATCGTATAATCAGTTTGCGCCACCTGGTGATGGAAGGTGGAACTAACGTATACTGCAGAGCACGCGCAGCACGACTGCTATACGGTGCCGCAGGCAGCGGGGAACCAAGCCGGAGGTTCGTTCAGTTAGAGGTTTATACTATTCGATGTGCAATTTAAGGGATTATCCGGTACGTGCGTAACACGACCGGTATACGGGGCCGAAGGCAGCGGAGACCAGGGTCGGAGGTTCGTTCGGTTAGAGGTTTGTACTATTCAATGTGCAAATTAAGGGATTAACCGGTGCCGAAGGCAGCGGGGACCCGGGTCGGAGGTTCGTTCAGTTCGAGGTTTATCTTATTCAAGGTTTATCTTTTTCGAGGTTTATCTTATTCGAGGTTTATCTTTTTCGAGGTTTATCTTATTCGAGGTTTTACAAGATTCGAGGCATCGATGTAAATTAGGCGCCCGCTAGCGGGCGAAGCGAGCTAGTAAATATTAATACTACTTAAGGTGGTGGGGGAAATTGAATTGAAAAAAGTCGCTTTTCTTTCTCAAAAACACTGTTCTAAATTCCACGACATCAAAGTATAAAAACTTATATGAAATAAAAAATATAAACTTATAAGTAGAATTTTTTTCGTAATTTTCTATCAGTAACAAACGGAACAAATAACTTATCCATTAAAAAAATTAAAATCATATTTATATTCAGAGGACAATCACCATTTTTGTTTTCAATTATTCAATATGTAGGCCTATGTACTATGTATCTGAAAATGTCGCAATGAATACCCACATAAATATTTACAAATATATTTTTAAAAGTGCAGGAAAGAGAAAATGTTGAAACTTGGGGATGGAGCTACTTTATTCAGAAATTTACAGCTTGAAGAAACCCCGCCCTAAACGTCTAATTATACTTTATTGTCTTTGGAAAATTTTCTGAAAGAGTTTTTCTGGCTGTATCCAAATTTAAATTCCCGATCTATCTTATCTGTCTGTCTATTTATCTATGTATGCATCTATCTATCTCTCTATATATATGTATGTATGTTATTGAAAAGTTTACACCTAATACAGGGCCTAATATATAGATATTCGAATACATTATTGTCTTTGTTTTTGTTTTTTTTAAATGCGTTATCGATTTCATCGTGAATTCTCCACTGAGACAAATTGTTGTATGTAATGTTAGGCGTTCATAAGCTAGTATCCCTCTACAGGGTTCCTCAAATAAATGCGAATTCCTTAAACTTTATATTAATACTTTTCAGTGATTGCATTAAACACATCTTACACCCTATTTAACAGGGATTAGACACAATGCTCTGCCAACTTTATATTGCTAAATTTTCTACATTGATATTTATATTACAAATGATACATATTACGCTAACGATGGTTGGAGTTTAGTTATAAAAAATAGCGAGATTGCAGATGGCACAACAACGTATTAATATTTTTTTGGCGTATAATCGATTAAAAATACACGTGAAAAAACTATAAAGTTAAGTGTAAAATTTTCAATCGATTAACTATGATTTAAGAAAGCTACACCTATAACAGAAAGAGAAATGAAACTTTGAAATAACATTATTATCCATTATAAATTACTGATAATTTTCGGACATTTACATCTATTTAATTATGCATAAGAATTAAAGGATTATTACTCATGGTATTTAAAATGGCTTAATTACTTTTACAGAGATTCTATATACCAAATTTTATGTAAATGATATATCAACAGAAGCGCCTTATAATGAGGAATTTTAACATGCAAACGCTGCAACATTTATTCAGAAATTTACCTTGTTTTATTCTTCTAATTCTGTTACGCTGTCAGAATAACTCTATGCAAAAATTTATTAACTCTATAAAAAGAAATATTTTCAGATTTAAAAATAATCTGCCTGTCTGTTTGTATTTCTCTAATACTCCTCATAAAATATCTGACGTTTCGCGATGAAATTAACATCAGTTAGGCTCATGGATTAGAGGATATCATATAAGATCTCAGAATTTTAAAATTTGAAGAAGTTTCAGAGATGTTAATTTTTTTTTTTTTAATTTTGAATTACATTTCTGTAATGGTGGCAACTAAAAATTACTTCATTTTTGTAGATGAGAGAAAGAAAATCGGAAACGGTAGGAATTATTAGATTTTTTTAATGTCATTTTCTCGTTTAAAAAAAAGAACGAAATCACTTTAAATTTAAATATATTCTTCAAAAAAAAAAAAAAAAAAAAACTTGATTAAATTAAGTTTGTCAAAAGAATTCGAATAAATAAAAACCTATTTTCACATATTCAAGCTAAATGAATCAATATATTCTGCAGAAACATAAAGCATCTGTCTACATACTGATTTTTTTTTCAGCTTTATATGCAATCAAAGAAGAATATTTAAACACTTTACATGTAGGTAGACAATTATTTACCCCTTATCAGAAGAATTGAATTTAATGGAGAATGTACATACAATTTTCCATTAATTATTTTTGAAAGATGGTGGTTAAAACGTTTAACAAAGACGCTAAAAGTAAAATGTTTTATTGGTTAAAAAATACATTTCCCACCCCTTGTAACGGCATATATTTTAATTCAAAAATCTAACATAGTTTGTTTATGGTTACATCCAAGTCACTTTTATTTCATCAAATCCGTAATTAGAAACCAAATCAACAATATACTTCTGAGAAAGTTTACACCAACAAAAACACGTAATTTGTGGAATGCAATTTTTGTTTAAAAAGATTGTAACTACGTTTTACTACATTCGTATGAGATACTAACATGAAGAATTAAAGACTTTGTAAGTGGTTGAACAAATTTTACCAACAGAGCGTAAAGCATCTACGATGGTATTCGAATCCGAGGCTTTTACTGTACGCACTGATATAACCAGATGATAGTCTGCCTGACACTTGTTGGTATTATCGAATCACATAGATTTACGGATGACGGCACATTATATGTGGAAACGCCATTTCTCCATGTATATTGTTTCCCAAGTTCGAATCCTGGCCTAGATATTTTCCCACCTGTTGGGAAAATATTTTCAACTTTGATTTCAGACTACAAAGTTTCGATTTCGGATTGAAATCTCATATGAACGTAACTAAACTAGTAAATCTTCGGACCCCAACGTCAATTTTGGAAGGCACTTTCGACCGGCAATTTTGACATCCTAAAACCGCCGCAAGTGTCATTTCGACACCACTAATTTAATTATGCAAAATAAACGCTATAAATTCTAATTTAACACTATATTTCGTCACTATATTTATATCCTTAACTTTTCACAAAAGAACGATCCTTTATTTTACAGAAAAATACATTAAGTCAAAAACGGCGGACAATTTCGATATCCGAAAACAGCCGCCGGTGTCCGACACCACTAATTTATTTATGAAAAATGGACGTTATAAATTCTGATTTAACACTATATTGAGTCATTGTGCTTTAATTAAGCTTATATTGTTATATTTTCACAAAACAACGATGATTTATTGTAAATTCTGCTTGATGTCGAAATAACACCTTGAAGAATATAGGTAACAAAAATGTGATAGAGAGATAAAGCTATATTCGGTTTGGTGTCGAAATGACACCAACCGACGTTCTAGTGTTAATTTTAATCTCACTTCACGCAGTATCTAACATTGTGAAATCCGCAATTTAATAATGACAGACAGAATGCTAATTTTTAAACACAGGATTTCCAAAAGATTAAAAAAATATTTTAAATACTTTTAATACCTGTTGTATTAAACATGATTCCAAGCAATTTTGCTTTTCAACTACTTTTTGTTGGAAATTTTTAGAATAAAAATGTTTATCTCTTCATTGGAGAGGGGCGGGGTAGAGACTCCTCCATGAACTACTCCTCATTGTCTCATTCAATTTCTGTATGCAAATAAATGTGCTATTTTAAGATGATTCGATTATATCTACGAGTACATTTTAAACGATTTTATTACGATAAGCGTCTTGTATACAGGAGATTCTATACTATCCTAATAAAATACAAGCGAACCTGTCAACCACGAAACATCGGCATTTGTTTCAAAAAGTTGATCAAATCTCGTGTAAGAAAATACTTGTGTCGTCTAGTTGCAAAACCGGCCATCTCCAAAAAGTAAAATTTTGAGAAAAAGCTGAGTTTTTGCCACACTTAGCCAAAATAAGATTAGAACTAAAACTCTTTAGTTTTATAGTCATTAAGACAGTATATTTGAAAACACAAACTAAGGTGGCAGGGGCACATGAAATGAGGGGGTTATTTAAGTCTTCGTTTTGGATTTGGCCACCTTTGCAACTCACTTTGGAGTTGGCCGGTTTTGCAACAAACCAGAAATTAATTTTTGCTAAATTTAATGTGACATTGGGTGTTTAGGGGTTGCAAACACACAAAAAAGCGTTGAAGAGCATTGGTAGGCTTTTGAAGAGTGCTCACAGCTTGGATTTCTTGGATTACCAGTAGGGCAGTACCTGAAAAAAAATAATGCCAGAAATTATGAAAATGTAATCACAAATGTATTCTCTCAGATTTTAACGGTAGCATGAGCCCGTTCATTCCGCATCTACAATCCTCAAAATATTAAAATTTATAAAAAAATGTTTTTAATGCAAGAATATGTTATTAAAAAATTAAATAGATTAAAAAATTCTTAAATTATCAGAGAAAATTCACCTACAGTTTTATGAAAGCGAAGGGAGAAGGCGCAGAAAAGTATTTTGTCTAGAGCATAAAAACATGTTAATCCGCCCCTGGTTATCACAAGGTGAACTTTGGCTTTTTTCCTTTTCCACGTCGCAGTGTCACTTTTTTTCTTCCTCGATTGATTAGGAGATACTTCCTGCACAAACTTTTAAATAGTCAGAGAAAACACGAAACTAAATTATTAGAAACTTTGTATGCACCAAGGAGGAGCAGTCACAGGCGAGAGAAAACACTATAACATTAATCTAATCAACAAGTGAGAGGTTACTGTGGGGAGAAGCAGAAGTGGCATCTAGCGGATATGGAGATGGCCTCTTTTGAAACTCACTAGTTTATGGATTTGGCTTGTTTTGCAGCACATCGTGATTTTCAAACGCATATAACACAGGGATTTGACCAGCTTACGCTTGTTTATTGTTTCCAGATGGTAGAAACGTTTACTTAGAACTTAACCCGTAAGCACACGCGCTGGGATAAAATCTACCCTAGCTCAGAATCATTACTTAAAATGTGAGAAAATCGTTCGTTATCATTCTGAGCTTTATACTACCTTTCAAGCAAGAACTTCTTATTTTAAGTTAAATTATGTTCTTTATTGATTTCCAGTTTATTTCAAAATATAAATTTTTGTTTATAATCAAATCGTTGGGAAATTGACACAAGAAAACCAACTGGGGTAAAATTTATGCCGCGCGTGTAGTAACGTAATGGAAAGGGGCGCGTATGCTGACGGGTTAAAAAGCTGAAAAAATACATTTTCAAATTTTGAGGAGTTGGCCGGTTTTGCAACTAGACGACACACTTACTCCAACGCAAACGCCCCTTACGAGACCTGTGTCTAATTCAGAAATCGAACTTTTATATAATTTTTGTTTGGAAAAACTGTGTTCATGTGCTTCAAATTTATTTTAAACGAGGGTAAGGGCTAAACTGTAATGAACTAAGTTGAACTAAATAGCTAGTTGTGTAAAAAAATTCCATTTATTAAATTATCGTCCCTGGTCTTACTATAGGTTTGCCAGGGTTCGTACTTAACCCTTTAACGGGCGGTGGTCACAAAAAAGGATACCTAATTTTAATTCCAAAACTGACAAACGGCACCAAGAATATTTAATTAAAATTTTCCTTTTGTTAAGTACCGGAAAATAAGCAAGTTTATATTTTCTAATGAATTCGTTTGTTATTTCTGGTGTCAGTCCATTATTTCATCATTTTACAAACAGACTTACTCCGCGCCGGAAAGGGTTAACATGGAATTTTCCAGGATTTCACCAGTATTTTCTTTATAGAAAAGGAAATCTAGGTTAAACTCGCGAAGCTTCGCCGTCTTTTAAGCAGAGACTTTCTGTAAAAAAATACTGGTACAGAAGAATTTCCTGGTCGCAAAATTCCAGGAGCCGTACGAACCCTGTTTCCTTAAAATGATCGGAAACGGCATAAAAATAGTTTTTTACAAATTCATAACAGAAACAATATATTTATTTTTTTGTACATTTACTGTACTTTATATAAAATAAAATAAATACAATAACACCGTTAGCTATTTTTTTTCTAAAAGTCATGTTTTCTAGAAATACAGTCAGGCAATATCGTATCTGGCGAAAAATTATGAAGGAAGGTGATTTCTATAAATATATATTTCGTTAACGATTTATCCAATATCTTAAAAATACAAGTATCATCCGGCATATTCCAAAGAAAACCTACCGTTGCTTAATAGACTATAACCTTAATACTAATGGTGTGTCTGCAATCGTAAAGTATTATTCCGAGTGCACCAATGGCATAAGAACAATACGCTGTTTTTCTCGTTTGGCATCAACAGTATCTTTGCCGTCTTACGTATCTTCGTATTTTTCTTACAAAAGATATTTATAAAAAATTGCAAGCACGACAGAATTTTTTTTTTAAAGTATTAAAAAATGGATGCATATTATGTTGCAACTGAAGGTGACAGTGATAAAAATTAAGTTAGGTTTATTTTTTGTCTATAATACTGTACTTTATTGTTTCATTATTATATCTTTTTATGCATAAATTTAAATTATATAGTAACACATTCGCAGCTGACTTTTTATTTCTAAAAGTAATTTTTTTCTAGAAACTGAGTAGCTGTACCCTGAACCGGACTGTCTTTGTATATGTGTTTATATCTATATATGTAAAAATTTAGCTGTATATTGAAAATACATTTTGTAGAATTTGTTCTAGTAGTTCTCTGAGATAAATATTTTTTATAAAAAACATTAATAGCTCAAAATTGAGAAACTGTACAGTCAACTACAAAGCATCATCCTGTGTTGCCAATCATCCTCTAGTAAGAGGTAAGCTAATGTATAAACTCATTTATTAACAAACTTAAAAAACAATGAAAAAAAAGGTACTTTTCGGTTAACCGGGAGTCAGTGATATATATACATGTATATATTTACACACACACATATACTATAGCTGCCAACTTTTACGCTTCTTTCCTACCACTAAAATTTTATAGTAAATTTAAACTTATTAAATCGCCGAAATCATTGTTTCAATAAGACAAAAAATTCTATTAATTTTTAGTGGTAACAAAAAAGCGTAAAAGTTGGCGCTATGATATATACATATCTATATCTACATATACATACATATACATACATATCTACATATACTACATATACATACAGGGTGTCCGAAAAGTCTGGAAATGGTCAAATAACTCGAGAAATATACATCGGATTGAAAAACGGCAAAATGCATGTTCAATATTTTTGAAAAATCTATTTAGGGATATCAAAGTTACCCCCACCCCCTCCAGGGGGGTGGAAAGGGGGGCAACTTTGAAATCTTAAATGATGTCCCCCATTTTTATTGCAGATTCGGATTCTACGGGAAAAAATACGTAACTTTTGAATTGAGCATTTTCTTCGAAACATTGTAGATGGCGCTGTAATCGAGTGCAATGCTGTGAGAATCGTTACTATTGCAATGTCTGGAAACGCTCGAATAACTCGAGAAATATACATTGGATTGAAAAACGGAAAAATGCATGTTCAATAGTTTTGAAAAATCTATTTAGGGATATCAAAGTTCCTGGTGTTTACGTAGATACATCATAGAATTACGTTTATCATCGTTACAGGGTGAATGAAGATTTTGGCGGCTTGGTTTGAATGGACTAGAAACTCTCTGTGGTGTTGGAGACACCTTACTGGAAACCTCTGGTTGAAGGTCATTCATACATATCATCAACTTCCGACTGGAAATTAGCTAATGGGATAAGATTCATTCTGTTTCGTCGATATAATCTTTTATCCAGATTTGACTATATACGAAAGTAGATAATCTCTGCTGAACCGTACCAGTAGCTCGCTTATCCGTGATCCACACTCCATCTCCAACATCAAGATTACTGAGGTTTCGTACTCTGTGACTTTGGTTATAGTTATCTCTTTGTCGTTCTAATCTCTTCTCTTCCTTCCTTTGAGTTTCAGCCCTGTTTTCAATCCTGGGCTGCATTTGAGATCTTGCAATTGGCAGAGTTGTCTTAATACGCCGATTCATGAGAGGTTCTGCAGGACTGAGGCTATTCTCCTCTCCAATGGCGATTCTCTATAATGCCTTTAAAGAAAGGTAAAGATCTTCAGCTTTTTTGAGTCGCAAATTGATGACCGAAAAACGGAAAAACACATGTTCAGTATTTTTGAAAAATCTATTTAGGAGATATCAAAGTTGACACTTTTCTAAAATACTGGACACGTATTTTTCCGTTTTTCAATCCAATGTATATCTCTCGAGTTATTGAACCATTTCTAGACTTTTAATATAAACGATTCTCACTGCATTTTACTCGATTACAGCGTCATCTACGATTTTCCAAAGAAAATGTTAAATACAAAAGTTACGTTTTTTCCCGTAGAATCCGAATCTGCAATAAAAAAGGGGGGTTATTATTTAAAATTTCAAAGTTGCCCCTTTCTTCCCAGGAGGTAAAAATGGGAGAGGAGCAACTTTGATATCCCTAAATAGATTTTTCAAAAATATTGAATACATATTTTCCATTTTTCAATCTGATGTATATTTCTCGAGTTATTCGACCGTTTCAGAATTTTTGGACACCCTGTATAAACTTGTAGCCATATCACCCTTGTTTGACTGCCCTATCCCATGCTGTTTTTGAACTAGGGCGTAACTTATCTTTATTCTTAAAATTTTCAATTTTATTTTTAATTTACTAAGTAGTATTTATACCACATCTATACTGTTTTTTTTTACCTAAACTTAACTGATCTATCCTCATTTGCAATTTTTACTATTTTAATTTATATTATCTTTATTCTTAAAATTTTCAATTTTATTTTTAATTTACTAAGTAGTATTTATACCACAGATATACTGTTTTTTACCTTAACTTAATTGATCTATCCTCATTTGCAATTTTTACTATTTTAATTTATATTATTATTATTATCATTATTTACTAACATCAATTTATACCATTTAAACGTTTCTTGTTTTACTTATTTCTTATGTAGCTTAAAACTACAGTCTATATCATTTCCCCAATGGCTCAATATTTAATAAGACATCATATCCATAGACTGAGTGTTAAGTTGGTCTCAACTAGGAAGCCCCCCCCCCCCCCCCCCCCAATGCTACTTCACTGTTCAAGCATTCTTCAAGGCAGCATGCAAAACACAATTAGTTTTTTATTCAAGGTTACGGGTGAGCGCCTGTATGGCATTGAGTCCTCCCCGTTGTGTTGTATTAAAAAGCGAAATATATATTCTGGACGGATATTTTCGTCTCTGTAAGCTTTGGTTATGCGAACTCTGTTTGCAGAACACGCAGCATATATGTAGCGTCAAATATTTCTTATTTTGTTACCAGAATGTAGCTGCGGAATTGTATGAAAAAAAATTATTCGATCAATCGAATTCATTATTTGAGCATTTCGAAACGTTCAAGAGTATCGAATTTATTTCGAACAATTGAACATATCAATCAACATAAGCATATATTTTTTATTTTAAAACTTACACCGTAAATTTTACATGAAATATATTTATATAAAAAAAGTTTTCGCTTAAGCATTACAATGCTTGGATATGCAACAAAATTACTCATGATAATCGTCAGCTATAATCGGCAGAGAATATAAATAAACAGGTGGGTAAGTGTGATCGAAGATCGCACAAAGGTTTTTTTTTTTAATATTCTTTCTTTAATAAATCCAAATAAATTTCATTTTCAGAAAAAAAAGAAGTCATGTTTTTTTATAAAGGCTAATTCAATGCGTGTATGTAGTCAGTCACAGGGCCGTGGTGTTTGACTACCAGTAATGTAGTAAAGGAAAATTTGACTTATTCAATCCCATATACCTACAATTAAATACAGCGAAGAATTAAAAAAAAAAAGTACTGGTGACCAAGAACGGTAAACTTTTGCGGCTATGTGACTTACACTACATTCACGCATGGAATTAGCCATAAAGTAAAAATTTACCGGTCTATTTTTTCGCTTTTTCGAATATTTAAACTTTGCCGATAGCGGGCAAAGCCCGCTATTATACTCTGTCATAATAATATCTATCATGTGGACTAAATGCGATATTAAAAAAAAAAAAAAGTTTATATAAAATAGATATTTAAACCTATTGCGTAATCCTCTGTAATCCAGATCCTATTGCCACATTGCGTATTTTAGAAAGTGAGACTTTTTGTGACAGTTCTTTAAAAGTATCTACATTGATTTTAAACTATATTGTTGCTAGCAAACACCCATGTTTGGAGCTAACCTTGCCCACAGATTACGGAAGATTAGTTATTTCATATTTTACTAGCTGTTACCCATGACGTCGTTCACGTAACATTAAAAGAAAAATAAATGCATTAATTAAGGAAAACGTTTCACCTCCGATAGTTAAAAACATATGTAACTCTCATTATAACAAACTCCGTTTTTTCGAATATCTGAACAGGTCCGATAGCGGGCGAAGCCCGCTATTATACTCTGTCATAATAATATCTGTCATGTGGACTAAATGCGATATTAAAATTTTTTTTTTCAAAATTAAACATGTTGTACACCTTCAAAATGTTAAAATATGCGAATATTTCCATATTCGGGTTTTTATCATGATTCAATACGTTCCTCAAACTCATATATTTACTATTCTCTATTACTCATATTAATACTCGCTTTGTATTATTCTCAAACATTTGAGAAATCCGTTAAACTTCCGATATGACGTCATATTATTTTTCTTTTTAATTCTCTAATGACGGGATATTAATCTGCTTTCTGTACATACACATACTCATTCATACTCCTTGTATTATTGAGAAATCTTTGAAAATTTCCGTTTTATTACCCATATGACGTCATAATCTTTTTCTTTTCAATTGGTGAAACTTTTTATTTCATTTTCCTTTTTCACGTGGAAATCTTTAAATAGAAAATTAATTATTGTAGAAAGACTTTTAAAGTTTATTTTTAATTGTTGGCAACTGCTATAACGAAAAATGTTTCAATTTAATAAGAAAAGGCTGTTAGAATTTTGGTTTTTTATCTCTATTTATTAAAATAATAAGATTTTTTTCAAATTTTAATGTTTTGAGCTTCATAGCAGTTATTCAGTTATATATACACAAAGTTTCAACTCTGTAAGTTATATAGGTTCTGAGAACGGCTCTGTGACAGACAGACAACGGAGTAGGAGTAATAGGGTTTCGAGAGATGAACGGAACCCTAAAAACTGAGGTGTAGGGGAAAGTTTTACCAAATACCGCACTATTGTTGAAAATTACGAGTCGTAATAACCAATTAAAAATGCGATCAGCCTGTACGGTATTACTTACGAGTATTGCCAGATTTCTATATTCAAAGCCAGTCAGAAAAACAAGTTGTCCCTTGTGTTTGGGTGATCCAGAGAGTTTTTTCAATTTTCCATATTTGGCTTTTCGCTGGCTTCTAAAAGACGGCATTGCTGAATAACAATGGTCTGCGTGCCTTTAATTTTTTTTCCCCCTGAGATGATGTTAATAGCAAAAATTTCCACCTTATAATTTTAAATCTCAATGTTACTTAACGTGAGTTGCCATTTTCCAACTGGGCGAAAAATGTCCGGGTCAGGATTCGAACCAGAGATCTATTGGCTGAAGCTGCCAATGCTCTACCAACTGAAGCATTCCGGACGAATCTGGAGGACCTAATTTACCCAGCTAACCTTATTGATCATAGCATTTGGTCTGATACCTAAATCAGCTCAACAAAATAAATTGAAGGCAATGGAACTCCAGTAAACCCTAGATACGTAATTATACTAGATTAATTTTAACACAGTTATTCTAATTGGTAAATAAATCACAAGATATTTTTTTATTTTCTAAAATGCCACTTTTCTCAAAAACGCTGCCTCAAATTTGATGAATCTAAATATATCTTAGAGCAGAATGGAGAAAGATTTTGTACTCACTTAAGGAAATTAAACGCTTTGAACAACTACTAAATCTATATATATAAAAGAAAGTCCTTTCTGGCTAGATGATCAACGCACAGCCAAAACTACTGAACCTACAAAGACGAAACTTGCAGGAAAAATACTTCTTAGTGTGTAGAGGCGCACTAAGACGGGATTTTCAAAAACTCCACCCTTAAGGGGGGTAAAAATGGGAACAAACTTTTAAAAAATTCCCTAAAAATCGGGTATTATAGTTACGTGACAAATGATAACATATTTTAATGTATTTTTGTATGCTGAATCGAATGGTGTCAATTAAATACTCATAAGTCAAATAGTTCGTGAGATATTGTACATTTTTCTAATTTGGCGAAGTCTTTGACGTCAAAGTTTCAAAATTTCTAACACTACAAGTGAGAATTTCTAAAAATACATCCGTTACTATAGCAATGGACGAGATTCAAGTTAAATCTTTTTGTTATTTAATTATTTTGTATATTTTTACAGATAGAAACATTAACTGCTGAATTGGGAATTGAATATTATTCTTACGGATATTTATGTAATTGTGTATTATTATTATTTCTAAAAATTAAAAATTCACAATGTAAGCTGAAGCGAATGGTACCAATTAAATACTCCTAAGTCAAATAATTCGTGAGATATTGCACGTTTTTCTAATTTGGCTATGTCTTTGACGTCAAAATCTCAAAATTTCTAACAATACAAGTGATAATTTTTAAAAATACATCCGTTACTATAGCAATGGAAGCAATTCAAATTAAATATTTTTGTTATTTAATTATTTTGTTTATGTTTACAGATAGAAACATTAACTGCTCAACTAGGAATTGAATATTATTCTTACGGATATTTATGTAAAATGTATACATTTTAACGTCTGAATGTGAAAAATATTAAAAACACCAATTAAAATAATTTAAGACAGACATGCGTACACATAAAATAAAAATTTATAAAAAAATATATACTTAAAAACAGTTAAAAATACAAAATAGTAGACGTTTCGCCAAGCGACACGCAAGGCATCATCAGTACAAAAACAATCTATTGCATAACATGCAATAGATAGTTATGCAATAGATTGTTTTTGTACTGATGATGCCTTGCGTGTCGCTTGGCGAAACGTCTACTATTTTGTATTTTTAATTGTTTTTAAGTATATATTTTTTTATAAATTTTTATTTTATGTGTACTCATGTCTGTCTTAAATTATTTTAATTGGTGTTTTTGATATTTATGTAATTGTATATTATTATTATTTTAGCAAATGCCACGATTTAAAATAAAACGAGTTTACTAAAATAAAGTTTCGAAGGTCTGTTTAGTATTATATATTACTTCTTTATTTGTTTTCAGTCTTCAGCCATGTTTCCCTTTTTCTTTGGGTAGTTATTCATACGATTTCGGGCTAATTTTCCGTTATCGGATACTTCGCCATTTGGCGTATTAGTTACAATGTTGAAAGCATCGTTTATGTTTGAAGCGAAACCTTCTCGATGAATCTTATTACAGAAAATCATATCATCATCTACTATGAGTATAAACCGCATATTCACATTTTAATCCGATTATTCATGATATTTTGGTAGGTTTTACACTGTTAGTTAGGTAATGTTTTTTGAAAGGTTTTAGCGTATAGCGTTTATTCTACGTTACTTTGTTATAGAGCTACAGCGGAAAGCTCTAAGATTAAGTGAACCCGATTATTAAAGATTACCTTTTTAAAAGAAATTCTACTGAACAAATTTTGATGGAAGTGATTTTTCAGGTATGGTTAATGACCCTATAACATATCCTTCTAAGTTGCTTACTGATAGAGTGGGAAAAGTGAATACAATTATGAAAGATACATCTACTCTAATATAAAATAATAAATCCTAACTGACTCATAATCAACGCCGAGCCTAAACCATTGGTCCTAGAGCAATGAAATTTGGAAGACATATTTCTTACACAATGTAGGCACCCACTAAGAAGGTATTTTTGAAAATTCACACTTTTAGGGGGTTAAATGTGGGTTGAAAATGTTAAGACCTTTCGTCTTTTTGCCATATCTCAGCAGCAGTTTTAGGTAGGAGCGGGAAATTCAGGATAACAAATCTACTAGAAGATAGTTAAACACATATTTCACAGATTTTAAAAATTCACAACCTAAGGGGGTTAAATGGGGTGTCGAATGTTTTAGGTCATTTCGTCTTTTCGCCATACCTTAGCAGCAATTTTATGTCGGATCGTGAAATTCGGGATTACAAATCTACTAAAGAATAGTTAAACATCTATTTCAGGTGATTTTAGAAATTCAACCTCTAAAGGGGTTAAATGGAGAGTCGAAAGATTTCTCTTTTTCGCCATATCTTAACAGCAGTTTTAGTTAAAAGCGTGAAATCCAGGATAACAAATCTACTAGGGAGATTTTAGAAATTCAACCTCTGAAGAGTTTAAAGGGGGGGGGGGGTCAACAAATTTAGGTGATTTCGCCCTTTTGCTCTATCACAGCAGCAGTTTTATGTAAGATTGTGAAATTCAGGATAACAAATTTACAAAAAAAAAAAAAAAAAAACACGTATTTCAGCGATTTTAGAAATTCTACTACTAAGGGGAATAAATGTGGGTCGAAAGTTTTAGGTCATTTTGCCTTATTTCAGCAGCAGTTTTAAGTAAGAGCTTGAAATTCAGAATAACAAAACTATTAAAAAACAGTTTAACACATATTTCATCGATTTTAGAGATTTTGTAGCCACCATCGGCTTTGAACTTGATTATGGAAGATTAGACGAATGAGACAACTATTGCTGATTTGTGATTAGATAGTTTGTGCAAGACATTTTTCCAGGGTTTTTTTTTTTTTCGTTTATACTTATAAAAGTGTATATTCTGACTGACTCATAATTAACTCACAGCCATAACTACTGAACCTAGAAACATGAAAATTGGTGACAAAATAATTCTTGGTATGTAGAGGCACACCAAGAAAGGATTTTTAAAAACTTCGCCCCTAATGTGGGTAAAAAAAGGGACAAACTTTTTAAAAATTCTATAAAAATCGGGTATTAGAGTTGCGTGACAAATGATAACATATTTTAATGTATTTTTGTATGCTAAATCGAATGGTGGCAATTAAATGCTCCGAAGGGAAATAGTTCGTGAGGTATTTTCACATTTTTCTAATTTGGCGCCAAAATTTCTAACAAGTAATAATTTCTGAAAATATAGCGTGTCCGAGAAAGGTCTTTATCATTCTAAACATTAATAACAAATATACTAACAGGTGAAATGAAATGCAGTTTGCTGCAAAAGAATGCAGGAATCTGAGAGTTATTTTGCAGTACCTTCAATGTAGTTGTACGTGAGCTCCGTTAGTAGCGCAAAGAATGTCGAGCCTGTGCTCGATTTTCCTCCAAGTATTTTTTAACATTTGCGGTGTAACAGTGAGAATTGATGAGTGATGATTTCATGATTTGTCATTTGGTACCTCAGTCAATTGGTACCAGAAAAAACTCTTATATTTCTTCATTCTTTTCCAGAAAACTGCATTCCCTTTCACCTGTTAGTATTTTTGTTATTAATGTTTAGAATGATAAAGATCTTTCTCGGACAGGCTGTACATCCGTTACTATAGCAATGGAAGAAATTAAAATTAACTACATTTTTCGAAGTTCCATAGTTTGTGAGATATTGCATATTTTTTAATTTAACGGTGTTTTTAGCGCCAAAACCTCAAAAAAATCATAACTTTACCAATGATAATTTCTAAAAATACATGTGTTTTTATAGCAACGAAAGATATTCAAACTGTCGATAAAACGCGTTGGACTTATTTTCATCGTTATCCTCTTTAATAAAACGCTACGCGTTGCCACAGAGTTAACATAAATAATAGAGAGTAAGTAAACCTTAAAAACGGCTTGCAGTATGAAGCCGGTTATCGCTCAAATAATTTGGCCCAAACAAGATATTTCATTGGACAGAGAGAGGGTGCACGTGCACGTGGAACGAGGACTGGATTTTTTGGATGGGGAGAGGTTTTCAAAGCAAGCCGCCAGTTGTTTAGGCCGAATCTAGGGTTGCATTTTTGGCGTCACGCCAAACGTAAATATTTCGCCTCCAGTTCCTCTTTACTCCTTGATGCGTTGCTGACGACTGACTTTTTTGCTAATCGTTGCCACGGATTAATCTCGGAAAAAGAAACATTTGAAGTTATTGAAAAAATTAATAGCTCGAAAAGTATTTGTCAGAAAATTGTTAGACAAATTGCATTTGAAAAGTAAAAAATTGTATTTTTCTTGATATAAATTTCAAGTCTAATGATTATGTAGTTTTTCAAATATTGAATTTCAAAAATTACCAAATTTCACAATGGAGTAGCATAGCGAAACCTTCACGCGTATAAATATAATGATAACGGCAAAGTGTCTTGACGTGTATACTGGATATAGCACGAGTCCCAAATTATAGTAGCTTTATTAATTATTCTGTTAAAATATAAAAGTGAATTATGATATCACGAGTTCATGATTTGTATTTAATTCTGGACAAATAGCATATTTTAGTCCACCTCAGTGAGGCAAATTATTTTCATTACTTCATTCAAATTCAACGGAAATGATTTTTCCCCATAGACACCATAACGTAACACAATTATTCATTTTTTTTTTAAGTTGACCTATTCCATAATAGAGTCTACAGAGAATTGACCTAATTTGGAACGAAGTTTTTTGGATACCTTTTGGTACTTTTCCATTGTACCATCATCATGCCAAAATGTATGCTAATGCGCCATTTATTTCAACCCTGAATGTGCAAATAATTTTTATTTCAAACCGTGCCAAGCACTGTGACTCGCTATTTATTCAACGCAAATCTCTTTTATTATTATTATTATTATTAATTAATTGTAAGCATGCAAAATATTTTAATTTACTATTTTTTGAATCGTAAATACTGTTTTTTAAGTTATAACTTACATTTTTCGCTGATTCAAAAAGGAAATGTTTATAAACCTTTCGCAATGGATTTTGGCGGAACTTGCACTGTTAGTTATATAATTTATCAGAGATGGTTTTAGTATCTCCCATATTGTTCTACTTTGCTTAGTTGTAGAACTATTGCGGAAAGTGTGGCACAGATGTCATATACGCACCACATTGCCGCTATTCCTCTCCCCACCCCCCGCCAATTTGACGAAAACTTTGTTTTTGAATATTAACGTTGTAATTTATATTAACATTATAACATTAATGTTTTGAATATAACGTTATTTTATTTTCATATTGAAATAAAAAATCACGTGCTGTTATTGCATGCTATTTGTAACTAATGTTCAAAAACAAAGTTTACGCAAAATCGGAGGGGGAAAAAAACGCGCTAACGTAGTGCGTATATGACATCTGTGCCGAAAGTTTTATAATCAGATGAACCCGATTACGAAAACATAGCCTTTTAAAAAGATTCTGCCGAATGGATTTTGACGGAACATTCATTGTTAGTTAGATGAGTTTTCAAGGATGGTTATAGTATATAGCATATTATGTTATCGGTCTTTACCAAATCCTACTGTAAATGATCAATGAAAAGAGTTTGTCCTTAACAGCCCAATTTTTGTCTGACACATTAAAAATGTAATAACGCAATGGTGTTCGTATCATTTTCAGAAATGCAGGAGGACATTCCAAGTAAAGGTTCATATGGTTTTAAAACACAAGGTCAATATTTCGTTTGATTAAAGGTTCGTTAAAAGGAATTGACCAGCGTAGCGGGCGTAGCTTGCTAGTAGGTTTATATATCTTCAGGGTTTTCTATCAGAAACAAACGTGACAATAAATCTTGATCTTTTTGAAACTTTCTTCTATCACATACGTGTTAATACTTCAAAAACCGTAATTTTTTTTTAATATTATATATTTTAGAAATAAACAGGACGCCGAACTGTGCGTCGCTGCACAAGTATCCAGTGCAAAACACAACTACACAGACATTGAATTTTATCCTAAACTAGCTGACCCACCCGGCGTTGCCCAAACTCGTCAAAAATTGCTAAAAATAGCAAACAATTTGAAAACCGAATTCCGATTAAACTTTATGAAAATCGAACAAACTTTATTATATCCCGCTAGAATATATAAACTGTTTTCCTTTTACTAATGCGGAAAAATCTCAGATAATCGAGATAAAACGCATTAAAAAATTGCTAAACTTTCAAAAATCTAAGAGGACATAATTTACTATATTGGTGCTAAAAAATTTAAACCGTGTTTTTTTTTTTTTTTTTTTTTTTAATGTGGTAAAATCGCCGCGAAGCGCAAAAAAAAATCTCCGTTAAAAATCGCACAAAAAATCGCTAAAATTCAGAAATCTAAGCGGACAAAATTTGGAATAGTGTGCTAAAAATTTTAACCTAAATTCTTTCACGAATGTCAAAAAATCCGCGTAGAATGCGAAAAAACGCTAAAAATTGTTAAAAATTCAAAAATCGCGGAAGATAAAAAGTAGTATATTAGACGAAAAGTTTGGAGCAGATTTCTTTTTACGAATGTAATAAGAAAAAAAAGAAAAGACAAACGTTAAAAATTGTATTAAAAATTGCTAAAAAAAAAAAAAAAAAAAAAAAAAGAGGACAGCATTTACTATTTTAGACTAAAAGTTTGAAACCGAATTCCTTTTACGAATGTCAAAAAATGACTGCAAAACGTGATAAAACGTTAAAAAACGCTGATAGCATTGAAAATTCGCATTAAAATTCGCTATGTTTTATATCTTGCGAATTGATGCATAAAATTTCCCAATAATTTATACAATTAATTTCGAAATTCTAATAAATATATTGGCACATTTTCAAAGCGATCGGATTAATTTAAGATCTTCATTTCGGAAATTTAACAACCATTAATTTAACGTTTAAATCAACTATTCAAATGTACCATTTTCTTTTGAGCTGGATGATAAAATTTTAAAATCATTTGAATTTCTACAGAAAAGCATTATGACAGGAAAAGAAATGTTCTGTTTTTCGAACGAATGAACCAAAAATAATCAAAATAACCATAAAGTATACAGCTAAATCCAAGTATCTCACCAACGTATCAATAATCTTCATATCTACCAAATATCAAGCTATTTCGATGCCCTTTGCAATAGTTATCACGGTATATACAAACGGACAGACACACTCCAAAAACTGTTTGGGTCTCCAGAGTAAGCCTTAACTGACGTTTTGGCAATTAAAGAGAGTTTCAACCTTTTTGGAACACTGTGTGTAGCCGCAATAGCTTTTTCATAACTAACAGAATCACCCATTTTTGCCCGTGTTAACCATCGGCGCTTTCCGAGCAAAATAAATAAAAAAAACTAGTCGGATGTGTAAATCCCGAAACTTTCTTCTATCTCATACAAGTTTCACATACACCAAAAACGAATCAACACCAATTTATGTCAAGGTTGAACTGAATCTAAAGTTTTATTAAATTCCGTTCCGTGCATTAGGTCTAGAGATAGGACTATCGCTAAAATCGTGCAAATCCAGAAAAATACAGCATAACAGCGCTATCTGTTGGGAGATTTACACCAAAACCTAACTAACAAATTCTTATGTCAGCGTCTAACTGAATCTGAAGTTTGATGAAATTCCGTGCATTAGTTCTTGAGGTATAGCTATCGTGAAAATCATGAAAAAAGTTGTATAGCAGCGCAACCTGTTGGAATGTTTACACCAAAATGCAATCATCGCCTATTTATGTCAAGGTCTAACAGAATCTGAAGTTTGATGAAATTATGTGCATTAGTTCTTGAGATATAGCTATCAGGAAAATTTTGAAAAATGTACCATAGCAGCCCACCTGTTGGGCGATTTACACCAAAAACTAATCAGCACCAATTTATTTCAGGGACTAACTAAATATAAAGTTTTATTAAATAACGTTTATTAGTTCTTGAGAAAGAGCACCCACAAAATTTTTGTCACATACAGACAGACAGTGTCACAGACTCACAGACAGATATTTTCCAAAAATAGTCAAAACGTGTTCAGGACCTTCTAAAACATATAAATCCGCCGAAAACCGGAAGTTTGATTCATGAAAAGCCATTGGATTCGTGAAAAAATACGAGTAGAATTTTTTCATGAATCCAATGCTTTCTTGTAAAGATAGAAGAAAGTAATAATAATACGGCAATCACAATAACGGAGATCCATGCATTGATTCCCATAAATCTTTAAAAAGACAATCAGAAAAAAATGGCACGCAATCATAGTAAAATACCCCAGCTTTATAAATGAGGATGCAGATTATCTTTGGCGCTTGTAACAGAAAAATATTAGTATTCCCATGGGAATACTGAAGCAAGAATGAAAAATCATGTATCCGGTATAGATTATGAAACACTTTCCAACACTAACAGAATATTATTAAGAAATTTTATTTTTTCATACGATGAAATCAGATATTTAAATAAGCAATTTAAAAAGCACGTAACTCAGTAAAAATCTATTATGAGCAATTGTTGTCCATATCCAAAGTCTTTCGTGCAACCTTGTGTATGATCTCTAGAATTTTTGCACAACACGTAATACACTAAAAATTAAATAAAATTGCATATCACAGCAAAAAGAGTACTTCCCGCAATTGCCGCTTATAATTATATTATATGTGCGTCTCACTCCATCGCTTTTACAGAATATCTCTATTTTGACCAATGAAAATGCTTCATAATATAGTAAAGTAACCGTTTTCTCTAAAAGCGGTGGAGTGTGTTTGCAGCAAAAGGTGACGATTTTTAACAGTGTATAGAAACTTACAAGGAAGGTCGCCATAAGCGCATACTCAGAAAATGTTGAAAAAATTACAGAATGTTCTTGTCATGAGGATATATACATTTATATAAAAAAAAATTGCTGCGGAACTTCGATATAACGTCCATAAAAAATTATGAAAGTTTTGTGTTTTTGGCGATTTATCCCTGTTTGGCGACATATTGAATAGAAAAAATACGCTCTTATGATAAATACTCTTTTAGGAAAACGTTTTCTACTCTTACTAACAGAACTAGTTTAAGTAAGTTTAACTTAAATAAATATACTTTTATAACTACGGTTTTGTCATATACATTTATATGTATATATAAAGAAAATTAACGATCGTATTACGGATTAAAACATAATTTAAATTGATTAAAAGTGCTTCAAACTAAAAAAAAATTGAAGTCCGATTCTGAGCAGTGACAATTTGACTTTGGTATTGTTAGTGTCAGAGACAACAAGAGAACAGTATTGTTGCCATGGAAACAACGAGTTATTAAGTATCAAAATGTATGATGAGAGCTTTCTTATTCGAACAGTTACTGTTAAAGTAACACTTAAAACTGATCCAACCGGCGAAATCGTATAAAATTAAATAACTTCAGCAATACGGAACTTGTACTACGGGGTCTCCGTGGCCGAGTAGTTAAGACACCATTCCGCTAATCGCTTGTGAGCGTAGGAGTCAGGTCGGCGGGTTCGACTCCCGCCAGCTCCATTGCACACACTTTGTGGAGCTCCCGGATGTAACTCTCTGGTGTTGTAAATTTCCGTGTGGCTATCTCGTCCCTGTATATTGACGATGACTTATAAGCGGGCACTTGATGTCAAGCACACAAGTCAGATGTATGTTCTCAATAAACAAACAAAACAAAACAAACAAACTTGTACTACATCAGAACTAGTTTAAGTAAATTTAACTTAAATAAACATACTTTTATAACTACGGTTTTGTCATATACATTTATACGTATATATAAAGAAAATTAACGATCGTATTACGGATTAAAACTTAATTTAAATTGATTAAAAGTGCTTCAAACTAAAAAAAAAATTAAGTCCGATTCTGAGCAGTGACAATTTGACTTTGGTATTGTTAGTGTCAGAGACAACAAGAGAACAGTCTTGTTGCCATGGAAACAACGAGTTGTTGGTTTGGTCCGTGGGCCCGGTGAGCAGCTTTTTATTACTATATAGCTGTCTTACTCCGCAAGAATCCAACTCCTACCAGAGGTGAAACAATCCGAAAAGATCAGCAATCATCGACCGCCAAACACTCAAAACTAAGCCTGATACTCCCCTACCCAGCGCCGTCAATCCAACTCGGACAATGTACATAGATCTCATCCAACAACTGAGATAGCAAAACTATATGTTCTCCACCTTTACGCCCAGTCGCTCCAAAAATATCCTCGTACGAAGTATTGTTCAATACCTGCAACTTTCGAAACACAATGTCGCGCAATCCCGAAAACCTCTTACATCGCAACACCAAATGCTCCTCAGTTTGTTCTTCCAATCCACAAAGGTTACACGTCGATACCCCACTACCAAGAAACCTCTTACGCCGGGCCTGTGTTAGAATAGTCTTCGTTAAAAACCTTGCAAATATAACACCTCTTTTCCTGTGTAATGACTGATGCGGATGCCCAATGCTACCATAATCCCAACAACGACCGGTGCAGTTATTCAGATATTGCTCCCATTCCCATTCAGATTCTTTCTGTTTATTATTCCTCACCTTCATCATCCAATCTTCAGCCGAGAACCACGGAATGCGTATGTTGCTGAAAGGTCCATTCCTAGCCAAATTGTCCGAACACTCATTTATCTCAATCCCTTTATGCCCAGGTACCCAAATGAAAGTCATGTTATACTGCTCATTGCTTTTCCTATTAATCTCTTCTCTCAACTGTGTGATAATAGCAACTGATTTTCGGTTAACCTTTTGTAGGGCCTGTAGAACGCTTTTAGCATCCATGAAAAACATATAATCACACCTGTCCACCGTATAAAATTTAATTGCAACCAATAAAGCCATAGCTTCTGCCGTGAAAATCGTATTGATATGCGGAATCTGAAAGGCCAACTGACTACCTGTCTTCTGATTCATCATCCCAATTGTAGTCCTATGAGTATCTTTTGAAGCATCAGTTGCAATGAACGTGGCCATGTTTTTATACGTCTGAGCAAAGTTATGGAAGGAATTCTTGATCACCTCGTCCGGAAAGTCTTTATTTTGAAATGCCCATGTATTGACAACTATCCGACAATGATCACTGATTCTCGTCCCCCACTTATAATTCACCAACTGATTAATGTCCGTGCCATACCTTCTGAGTGTATTTAGTTCTCGGTAGAGTAAGTCAGTCGAAAGCATTTTCGTATGATCCTGATATTTCACTTCTGAGATAGACCGTTTGGTAGCAAGATACTCAAACCTCTGTCCACACCTCCACACCCCACTTTCCTGTAATAAGACTGGGATTGGACACCACTTAGGCAAGCCGCTAGCCCACCGTAAAGCCATATTGTGGATAACCTGGAGTTGCCGACCTTCCGTTTTGTTCGCATGCATTAGAATCCGTGGATTTCCTTCTAACAGAACTCCCAGCATACTCTTTGTTATACGCAGTAAATGTTTAGTCTCCGTACCACAACTCATTCCTGCAATAACTTTTATCAAATTCAGTCGCTTGCTAGATTTTTCCCTTAACATGGCAATATGATCTTTTAAGTTCCCCTGGCGATTGAAATAAACCCCTAATACTCTAAGGGAATCGGAAAAGCCCACCTCCTGACCTCGCACCTGTAGATGATTTTCCTCTACCTCCATCCACCTACCAATCTTGATGATTTGACATTTATTGGGATTTACCTCCAAGTTCCAAGCCTGAAGCCATTGAATCACCCTGGCAATATTCTCCTGTAAGATCCCTTTGAACCAAACCACGTCATCATGAAAACCATAAAGGAAAATGTCATCAGCATATACTACACAATGTATACACGAATCAAAGATTTCGAAAATATCTGCTAAATAAATTGCAAACAGAAAAGGTGAGAGAGGACTTCCCTGTAAAAGACCCCGGTGATACTGGAAAGGAGCAGACAGCGAACCCCTCCATTTCACCCGAATCCTCAACTCTTGAACCAGATTCCGAATTAAGACACAAAGATCAGCTCCAAGTCCCAACTTTTTTAATTTGAAGAGCAACCCATCCCACCAGACGTTGTCATAGGCCCCTTTGATGTCTAAAGCCACCAAATAACCTTTCCGCTTTGAATGCGTTGCCCTACTGATATCCCTATAAATTTTGTATGCCGCAGCTTCGCAGTCTCTAAATGGGATAAACCCGTAATGATTCTTGTGGAAAATCTTCTTTTCCATGCACCAATTGAGTAAATTATCCAGGATCATTTTTCCGAAAATCTTTTTGCTAGTGACCGTAAGTGCTATAGGTCTATATCCCCGTATATCATTCCTACTTTTGCCAGGTTTCTTGATCGGAAGCATAATCACCTCTTTCCAAACCTCTGGGATATTCTTTTTCTCCAAAATTGCATTATACATCTCCAGGAGTTTTGCCAGCGTCCTAATGCTCAGTTTTTTAAAAAAAAACTCATCTTTATGCCATCTATACCAGGGGTCGTTGATTTACCCTTACTAATTGTATTTAATAACTGTTCCATTGGGAATTTAAGTTCTATACCATCATTCCCCGAAAAATCGATTGGAATACCCTGTACCACCGGACTGTTTTGAAATATTATTGACAGAGCATTCGCTTGGAAATTTGCGTCAGGCGGACAATTCGGGAAGCAGTAATCCGTGTTAACCTCCCCTTCATTTTTTTTATTGATGCCACGAATGATTTTGTAAATTTTTGGCCCCCTTCCAGCTTCACTCGCCACTGTATTCCAAAATTTCTTTTTGTCCTTTTTAATTTCCTTTCTGAGTTTAGCATTGTACAGTTTGTATTTACACCATAAATCTAGCTGGCACTCCCGAACAGCTTTCCGATAATAGTATCGTTTTAACGCCAACAGCCGACGCGTCACCACTCCCCACCACGGCGGAAGATTCCCACTACTAATTGGAAACCGCTCCTTACAATTTTCAATAATCTGGGTGATAGTCTGTGTCCACTTGTCCAAATCATCCTCATCTTCGTGTTCACCAACAGCAGCCACCACCGAGCCAACACGATCCCAATTAACCAGTGTCAAAATTTCTCTCCTGACCTCATAACCACTATTCGATACCTGAATCTCAATGGGATAGTGATCAGAGCCCATCGGATCCGGATGAACTACCACATTGAACTCACCAGCTAACCTATTCGACACCATACTCCAATCTAGGAGAGAGCCACTACCTCCGCCAGAAAACCTCGTTACCTGGTCCGTATTCAGGAGCACTGCATCATTCCGATTAATCCAGTTCACAAGATTAACCATTTTTTGACCTTTCGGATTAGTCTGCCAGTTGAGAAAATTAATATTGAAATCACCGACAATTAAATAATTTTCACCTATCATATCTTTGATGCTATCCAACCAATTCGTAGCCCCAAAGCCTTTAGGAGCGTAAATATTTATAATAGCAATCCACCTCTTTTTAAACCAAATTTTAATCCCTTCCGTCTCATGATCCCGGTCAATAGTAGGTAGGTTAGTGATTGTAACAGGAATTTTCTTGTGGACTGCTAAAAATAAACCTCCACCCGCTCTCCCTAAATTCCCTGTCCGATCAGCACGAAAAATGTTCCTATCCCTAAAAAAAACTTAATGCTTATTCTTGAGCAGAGACTCTTGAAACGAGTTATTAAGTATCAAAATGTATGATGAGAGCTTTCTTATTCGAACAGTTACTGTTAAAGTACACTTAAAACTGATCCAACCGGCGAAACCGTATAAAATTAAATAACTTCAGCAATACTCAACTTGTACTACAACAGAACTAGTTTAAGTAAATTTAACTTAAATAAACATACTTTTATTACTACGGTTTTGTCATATACATTTATATGTATATATAAAGAAAATTAACGATCGTATTACGGATTAAAACATAATTTAAATTGATTAAAAGTGCTTCAAACTAAAAAAAAATTTAAGTCCGATTCTGAGCAGTGACAATTTGACTTTGGTATTGTTAGTGTCAGAGACAACAAGATAACAGTATTTGTTGCCATGGAAACAACGAGTTATTAAGTATCAAAATGCATGATGAGAGCTTTCTTATTCGAACAGTTACTGTTAAAGTACACTTAAAACTGATCCAACCGGCAAAACCGTATAAAATTAAATAACTTCAGCAATACGCAACTTGTACTACAACAGAACTAGTTTAAGTAAATTTAACTTAAATAAACATACTTTTATAACTATGGTTTTGTCATATACATTTATATGTACACTCATTGCCATAAAATTTGCACACCAAGAAATAATTGTGAGATCGTAACGAAACTTGGCATGAAGGTACATATCAGGCAGATATACAAATGATTAGAAATGCAGCGTGATTGCGCATTACGTAATGCCACTAGAGGGCGTTGAACTTCGTCCTCCTTGTAGTATAAAACTGGTAAGCAGAACTTGTCTGAGTGTACCTTGTCTTTTGCAAAGGAAACGCTGAGGTAGGCATGCCGTTACGCAGCCATCGAAGACGATATGAGCAGCTGTCAGAGTTAGAGAGGGGAAGAATCATCGGGATGATGGAAGCTGGGTGGTCAGCTCGGCGAGTAGCTCGTCAAGTAGGCCGTTCTGATTTTACTGTGAGGAGGTGTTGGGACCAGTGGACTGAAGAGACGTCATTTACACGGTGACCAGGCTCGGGACGCACTCGACAGACCAGTCGTCGAGAAGACCGTCACATCATACGAAACGCACGCGTAGAGCCAACTGCCTCATTGGCCGCTATCCAGACACAGGCACCACCTTCACTACGGACCCCTGTGTCTTCCCGAACCATCGCAAAGCGCCTGGCTGAAGGACATCTGGTATCGCGGCGCCCATTACGTGTGCTGCCAATGACACCCACCCACCGACGCCTCCGTTTGGAGTGGTGTCGCGCACGACGGGATTGGACTGCAACGGAATGGAACCAGGTCGTCTTCAGCGACGAGTCTAGATTCAATTTGAGCAGCGATGACAATCGTGTTCGTGTGTGGAGGCCCCGTGGTGAACGCCTCAATCCTGCCTTCGGTTTACAGCGACACACCGCTCCCACAGCTGGTGTGATGGTATGGGGTGCCATTGCTTACGATACACGGTCACCCCTAATATTGTTCCGTGGCACAATGACAGCCCAGCGGTACGTCCAGGACATCCTTCAGCCACATGTGTTGTCACTCTTGGCAGGGCTCCCAGGAACCATTTTTCTGCAAGACAATGCTCGGCCACACACAGCAAGGATGTCACAAGCCTGCCTCCGCCACATTACCACCCTTCCCTGGCCTGTTCGATCCCCAGATTTGTCACCAATCGAGCATATCTGGGATCATTTGGGACGACAAGTTGGACACCCTACTTTCTGTCAGGAAAATCACATGCCTCCAGAATATTTGTTGGTCTTATTGACTCAAGCAACACATAAAAACTACCATTCATTATCACTCATACACTCTTAGTATTCTTCATATTAAGTAATAAACATTAAAGTTTTACCTTTATTAAATATAAAATACACTTCATAAATATAATTTACTTTTGTAAATACATCGTTTTTACTTACCTTTTGCATTTTATTCTTTCCATAATTTGAGCTGCTTTCAGGAACAAATACTTTTTATTTAGTCCATCATTAAAACGTAACTACAGAAACACAAACACATTTTTACTTCTAACGAGAACCGCACTACATCGTGAACATCGTAAGCACTTCTGAGGTAGTGCCTCTGCCACTCACTAGATGGCGGCACACGTAGAACGTTCGGATTGGAAGACCGAACGTCGAATCAACAATGGCACGTGTATGCAAATTTCGGTGGATCGTTCTAGTAAAGTGGGTGTTTCTAGTGATTAGCCGACATTCTACCAGTATAAATAGTTGCTATATCTCTGCATAGGTCGTATATGGGAAATCGATTGATCAAGTGATCGGCGGTGTTCTTTCAATAGACATCGTCGTAGTATTGGAATATCTGGCTTGTTAATGTGATATAAAAGTAAACGATGATCGTTGTGGTTGATGGCGGTGGTATTTAAAGTTCGAGCAGCTTGGTGCATTAAAGTATAAATATATTCGATGTGTTTAGTAAGTTTATCTTGTTCTGTTTACGTCTATTTACTGAATATCCGTGTTCTGTGAAAAGTGAAAACGTTACTGTCTTCAAAACGAAACTGTGTCATATCAAGTTATTAGAATCAAGATGCTGTATTATAATATGTGAGTACTTTGAATAAATCTCCTGTGTTTGAATAACTTTTTGTCTTCATTGAATTCTATATATATTCTGCATTTCACTATTTCACTATTTTAACTTTTATATGATGATCTATCTAAAACCAGCAAAAGCTTCTCACTACGCTATAACTAAAAGTTATACTCTGCTTACTTCGAAATAGACTACCTATATTATTTAAACAAGCGGTTATGGGCGATAGAGCTCATATAATGAAGCTATTTATGATTTGATAAAGTGAAAATGCTGAAAAAAATGGAAGATTAAAAAGGTAAACAAACGCTCCCGATCGTAATAACGTAAGTCCCGGCAACGAAAATAAGAGAGGGGGGGGCGGTTTGCTTGTATTATAGTATGAAATGAGATCATTGAAGACATGAGTGAAAGAAAATATGGAGAAATAGATGATTAACGAAAGATAGTATCAAAATAAGTGAAGAGGTTTCTGTTTGAAGTATAAGAAATTTTTTTTATAAGAGAACTGGCTTTTAACTTTGAAATTTTTAACAAATCTAGACTGAATTTTAAATTATACACCTTTATTTTTGCAGTTGAAGTTTTAATTATGATAAATTTTAACATAATTTGAATTAAATTTAAGAGTTTTATCAGTTTTTAACCATATACATACATATCTTTTAATACAAAAACGAGGAGTTGAGAAAAAAAAAAAAAGAAAAAAAAAAAAGGAAAGAAAAAAAAAAGGGAAATGGCTAACATATTGATTGAGAAATTGAATTCATCAAACTATAGAAATTGGTGTAATGATATTAAATACATTCTATTGGATAAAAATCTCTGGTATATAATAGAAGATAATTTGGTAGCACCAACTAAAGAAAAGCCAACTGCTGAGGAAATTGAAGCATTTAAAGCAAAATCTAATCAAGCACTATCCATTATCTATTTGAATATAAGTGTGGAATTTAAAAGACTAATTGAGAATTGCAAAAATCCCGTTGAAGCATGGAATAAGTTAAAATTAAATTACTGTCCAGATTCCCGTTCCCACCATATGAAGATATTCACGGATCTAATGGAGTGCAAGATTAAAACAAATGAAACTATAAATCTTTTTGCGGCAAGATTGGCACGAATTACCAGAGATATAAAACAGATAGATGAAAATTTTAACGAATGTTATGCAAATTTTCAGCTTCTCCGGTTTCTTCCCAGGAAATTCGATGCAATAGTACAAAATATTTTGCGATGGGGAAAATCTGATTTTCAGTTCTCTAAAATAGTAGAAGAACTAGTAGCAGAAGAAACTCGTTTGAATGTAAGAGATTCAGATTCCGGTAAGGGTAATCTCCAAGCAAATCAATTGAATTTTAGAAGGAAGCAAGAGAATTTCAAGGGGTTTAAGAAGAGGAAGTGTTGGAAATGTGGTCAATCCGGTCATTTACAGAAAAATTGTTTAAGTAAGGCCAATAGTAAATATGAACAATCTGGTTTTTCAAGATCTCGCTTTTCCTCCCCGTTTTACAGAAGGAATACACCGAATAGGAACTCTTTTCGTGGAAATTCACCATTTTGTCAAGCTCGTTCAACTTCTCGCCATACTGGTTCACCATCCTGTCATGCCCAAGCACCTGACTATGGAAGGGTTTCACCGTCATCGTCCAAATGTCAATCAAGAAGTCGCCGACCTGAGAAAGGAAACTACAACTCTCCTGGAGGAAACATGCCCCGTAACCGACCCCGATACAGAAGGAATAATCAAAGGTGGAATGAGTCGCCAGGACATTCAGAGAGTCCAGTAAATTTTTGTAAGTCCTCTAATATTTTTATATCAAATGTTAATGTAAATTGTATAAATGTAGAGGCCAGGTGGATCCTGGACACTGGTGCGACGCACCATTTCACTAATGATAAATCCATTTTTGTAAAATTTTTTCCTTTAATAGATCAGGAAATGACTGTTGCTGTCAAAAACATATCTTTCCCAATTGAGGGCCGAGGTGATGTAAAATTGTTATTTGGCAAACGCCATGTTTTACTAAAGAATGTTATGTATTCAAGTAAATTACGTCGTAGTCTCATATCTGGTCCTCAATTGGATAAAAACGGGGCAACTTTTATTGGTGGAAGAGGGAAGGTAACCGTCTCGAGGGAAGGACATTTTTTATTTAATGCTTATCTTAAAAAGGGAGTATACCAGGTTTTTCCTAGGATTCCAAAATCGTTAAAAATTGAAACAAATTCTCTTTCAAAGTCTTCAGAAATGGAGATTTGGCATAGGCGGTTCGGACATATAAGTCCAGCCATATTAGTGCATACTTGTAATGAAGAGGGAGTCCGGGGAATGCCAAAGCTTAAAGATCTTAATTTTAAATGTGAAAAATGTAAAATAAGTAAACATAAAAAAGTATCATTTAAGGCAATAGGTCAAAGACGCTCGCAGTACCCTTTGGAACTTATTTTTGCTGATGTCTGGGGTCCTTGCCAAGTACAAGGTAGAAATGGCGAGAAATATTTTCTCACTATTATCGATGACTATTCCCGCCGTGTGTCCATTTATCCTATGAGAATGAAGTCAGATTCCTATGAAATTGTTCGTAATCATATTACTAGAGCTGAAACTTTCATGGGAAGGAAAGTCAAAAATGTACGGACGGATAATGGGGGGGAATTTGTCAATGATGACCTTGACGAATTTTTTAAATCCAAGGGTATTATGCATGAGCTTACAAATCCATATACTCCACAGCAAAATGGAACGGCCGAGCGATTTATGCAGACTGTTATAAATGGAGCCCGTACCTTACTATCAGAGAGCAACTTAGACTTAAGTTTTTGGCCAGAGGCCGTAAAATTCTTCGTGTACACCTGGAATCGAGTATGTCCCAAAACTTCATGTAAGACTCCTTTTGAGTTGTATGGAGGTAATAAACCTTCAGTTAAACATCTAAAACCTTTTGGGTCTGTAGCTTTTGTGGGAATCCCAAGACAAAAGCGGGATGGGAAACTCGGTCCAAGGGCGAAACGGGGAATTCTGGTTGGATATGCTTTTAAAACTAAGGGTTATCGAATTTGGATACCTGAAACAGATAGTATAATAGAATCCATTGACGTCACATTTGACGAAAAATCCAGGTTTGATCCAGACAACAGTGGAGCAGTGATGGGCCCGGAGGAGGTTGACTTCTTTCCGGATAGCCTTGTGAGTAATCAAAATGATACCGTTGTAGAGGTAGAACCAGAGGTCATCCCTGGTCCCTCCAACGAAGCAAGTGATCCACAGGCATCTGGGGAGGAGGAGTCCGATTCCGAGTCCATTGACAGTTCCAGTCCGACTATTTCCTCACTTAGAGATGTTAGCTGGATTCGTAAAGCAGTACCTAGGCCTACCGGAAAACGGGTAGATGTCTATTATTACGAAACTGGGAAAACTGATCGTTTGAGATCAATAATGGATGTTGAAAGATATTGTGATAGACATCAAATAAAATATAATCCTGATATATTTGATTTTAAGGGTAATAATCTTTATTCTGGTCCTGTTTCAAGTGTAGACAACTCTGATAGTGAAGATGAAGAATCTAGTGCTCCTGAATCTAATCAAGTCAATCCTGAATCATGACTATATGGTCCGACAATACCCAAAACATTTAAACAAGCGATGGAGTCCGTGCAACGTGAGAAATGGCTTGCTGCAATGCAGAGCGAACTCAGTGTTATGCGTGAACGGAAGGTTTGGCATTTGGCTCCTTTACCTGCCAACGTAACTCCAGTGGGATGTAGGTGGGTTTTCACTATCAAGAGAGATGAATTAGGAAGGATTGCCCGCTTTAAAGCTCGTTTAGTTGCCCAGGGCTATAAACAAATCAAAGGCGAATCTTACGATGAGACCTTTAGCCCTGTGGTCAATTTTGGTGTAATCCGATTCTTTTTCTCTCTCTTGGTATCGTGTAGCGGATGGCGTCACATTCAGTGTGATGTAACCAGCGCCTACCTTTACGCACCATTGAGAGAAGACGTGTATATGCTACAACCGCCCGGTTTCACCATACCTGAGAAGTCTCATTTGTACTGCAAGCTGGATCGAGCTTTGTATGGACTACATCAAAGTGGTAGAGAATGGTTTTTTGAGATACACGAAGTCTTAATTAATACTGGTTTCATCAAATTGGATAGCTGTAACTGTGTATATATCTTTAAATCTGAAATAGTACTCTTGTTGTATGTAGATGACATAGTGTTGTTTGGGAAAAATCAGACTGTCATAGATAATGCTTTACAAATGTTGGGGAAATTTTTCGACTTGAAAGTATTGGGGAAAACCAAAAAGCTTTTGGGGGTAGAATTCGAAGAAAGGAATGGCTTAGAGATTCATCAATCTCATTATATTGTAGAAATTTGTAATAAATTTAAAAGCTTTAAAATACCTATATCTTCACTCCCAATTAGCAAGGGTATAATTTTTTCTAAAGTTGATTGCCCAACCTCACAGTCAGATATTGATGTCATGAAATCCATACCATATAGGAATGTGCTAGGTTGTCTGTCATTCTTAGCAAATCGTACTAGGCCTGACATATCATATGCAGTTAATATTTTTAGTCAATTTCAGAGTAATCCAGGATTGTTTCATTGGGGCGGACTTCTACGGCTGCTAGGTTACGTAAAATATACTAGAAATTATCGCCTCCGATTATCATGTAATCAGGAGCAGTTGATCGCTTACTCTGATGCAGACTTTGCAGCGAACCGGGATGACCGGACTTCTATTGGTGGCCAGCTCGTTCTTTTGGGAAACTCACCCGTGGATTGGCGAACCTTCAAGGAGAAATGTGTAAGCCTGTCTACCATGGAGTCAGAGTTTGTGGCCTTGACTGAAGCTACCAAGAATATAGTCTGGTATGACCGGATCCTGCGGGAATGCCGGAGTAGGCAGATCATTCGTGAATGCGATGTTAAATCTCAATTATACGTTGACAACCAGGCGGCCATAGATTTTGTTAAGTCCCCAATTGAAAATCACCGTAGTAAGCACATCGACGTTAAACTGTTTTTTGTCAGGGATTTGGTTTATAAAAATCTTTTTGATTTAACTTTTGTCCGTAGCAAGGCTAACCTCGCAGACGTGTTTACCAAACCCCTCACCAAATATGATCTTCTGAGATTTGTAAAAATCTTGTTTAAAATAGATTAATTACTTATCTAGTCAAATACGTACCTATTCTTTTTGTAAATTTTATAAGTGTAAGGAAATTGTGCAATATATATTTTTTTTTAGAATAATTCTTGAATTTTTAGTGATATATTGAAGATTGTAGGTTTAAAGTAATTTTAAATATAGAATTTTTGTGGAAAATTGTGTGTAAGGTAAAAGGTTTTTTTTCCAAACTGCAAGTTTCTCATTCGGTATACATTTAAATTCCCGCTTTGGTGTGGAGATGGTGCCCTTTAATACTTCCTCTCGAGGAGTTCGATCAGCCCTCAGTACCGTCTCGGGAGGGTGACCCTTGACCGGTAAGTGACAGAGAACTCTTTCGGGGGGTTGTGTTGGGGGTAACTGCCACATCAGGGCCTTTCCGCGGGCACGTTAAATTTTTTAAGTCAGTAAGTCCAGTTTTATTTAGTTTATTAATGGGAGTGTCACTTTTTTCCCGTATACCGGATGGGAAATGATGATAGAAGATATAAGGTTCTTTTTGATAATATTATTGTAATGTAGTGTAGAGATAGAGTTATATGGGTAATGAAAGTTTTGCATTTTTTCTATGTCTGGGAGGGATCCCGTTTATCCATGGATAACCAGATGAAGAAATGTTTTTGATAATTAGATCTATAAAAATTGAAAAATTAAATTTTTGGCTGACTCCAAAGGGATAACAGTATATGAACTTATCTAATTTTTTTTTAAAGTTAAATGTTTTTCTTTGAAATTGTCTGTTGAATAATCTGTTATAATTAATGTCAAAAATATGGTACATGTATTTTTCTTTAACTTGTTATAAATGTAGATATCTAATTCTGATCTCTTTTAGGCATCTGAGACTTCAATCGGTATGAATGGAATCCAGGCGTGGAGAGTAATTGACGCTGAGTGTTATGTAAGAAAGTAGTTGATTGTAGTCAATAGTTTTATCCTAACTCAGATGCTGAAAGTTCTTCAAAAGTTACTATTTTGTTTTGGATATTGAGTTAATGTCCCAAGGAGTCAAGTCTTTTAAATTCTTCAAAGTTTTTCCAAATTAAATTTTTCTTCTTGATGTTATAAATAAAGAACTTTTCTAGTGTTAAATATGTGTATGTTGGATTGCAGTTGGAAAAGATTTCTTGTTATTAGAAAACTTGTTTTAATCTTTCAAATTGAAGATTAAATTGTTGGTACGTATTTGCAATATTTTTCTTGTTAAATTGTTTAAAATTGTTTGTATTAAAAATTGTAATGTATTAAGCTGCTGTTGGTATTTTTGCAACGTTTTTCCGGCTAGTCCTTAAGTCCATGGGTTGAAAATTTTCTTTGGGGCTTTGTGTGAAAATTTGACTTAAGCTGAGAAGTTAAATTTTGGTCGTACTAGTATAAATGGGAAAGTTGCAATATATTAATCTTTGAGGCATTTAGTTAAAAATTAAAGTTTTCAAGTGTTGAACATTGTTTTAAAATTAAATTATTGTAAGGTTAAAATTGTTATGGTCGTTTGTGGGAGTTTCATTAATGTTGTTGGAGAGTTATGCTAATTGATCGAGGATCCAAATTTTTTTTTTTTTTTTTTTTAGTGTTTAAATTGTTTTAACATTGTTTTTAACTATATGAAAAAATCAAACATGGGTGATTTTTAAAGTTATTTTGTTCAGTTCAGCTGAGATGTGTATAGTGAAGTCTTTTGGATATTAAATCCATTTTTCTAGTCTTTTCAGACTTTTTCAAGTCATTTCCATATTCTTTGGACAATTGGCTGATAGTTGCGTTGAGACAATAAGAGGGGGGGCACATGTCAGGAAAATCACATGCCTCCAGAATATTTGTTGGTCTTATTGACTCAAGCAACACATAAAAACTACCATTCATTATCACTCATACACTCTTAGTATTCTTCATATTAAGTAATAAACATTAAAGTTTTACCTTTATTAAATATAAAATACACTTCATAAATATAATTTACTTTTGTAAATACATCGTTTTTACTTACCTTTTGCATTTTATTCTTTCCATAATTTGAGCTGCTTTCAGGAACAAATACTTTTTATTTAGTCCATCATTAAAACGTAACTACAGAAACACAAACACATTTTTACTTCTAACGAGAACCGCACTACATCGTGAACATCGTAAGCACTTCTGAGGTAGTGCCTCTGCCACTCACTAGATGGCGGCACACGTAGACCGTTCGGATTGGAAGACCGAACGTCGAATCAACAATGGCACGTGTATGCAAATTTCGGTGGATCGTTCTAGTAAAGTGGGTGTTTCTAGTGATTAGCCGACATTCTACCAGTATAAATAGTTGCTATATCTCTGCATAGGTCGTATATGGGAAATCGATTGATCAAGTGATCGGCGGTGTTCTTTCAATAGACATCGTCGTAGTATTGGAATATCTGGCTTGTTAATGTGATATAAAAGTAAACGATGATCGTTGTGGTTGATGGCGGTGGTATTTAAAGTTCGAGCAGCTTGGTGCATTAAAGTATAAATATATTCGATGTGTTTAGTAAGTTTATCTTGTTCTGTTTACGTCTATTTACTGAATATCCGTGTTCTGTGAAAAGTGAAAACGTTACTGTCTTCAAAACGAAACTGTGTCATATCAAGTTATTAGAATCAAGATGCTGTATTATAATATGTGAGTACTTTGAATAAATCTCCTGTGTTTGAATAACTTTTTGTCTTCATTGAATTCTATATATATTCTGCATTTCACTATTTCACTATTTTAACTTTTATATGATGATCTATCTAAAACCAGCAAAAGCTTCTCACTACGCTATAACTAAAAGTTATACTCTGCTTACTTCGAAATAGACTACCTATATTATTTAAACACTTTCTGGTTGAACTCGAGGCGCGTTTACAGCAACTGTGGAACGAGATGTCTCAGGACATCATACGGAACTTGTATGCCTCAGTGCCCGCTCGTATCGCATCGTGCATTCGCGCTAGAGATGGTCCAACTGAGTACTAAAATTTCCGTTCATTTGTACTTTTTTCTGCAATAAATGATCCTTTTTCTTTGGTTTTCGAATCACTTACTTATATCACAGTAGTACTTAAGCATGTGAAATTTCGTTTCATTTGGACGTCTTTTTCTTGGTGCGCAAATTTTTATGGCAATGAGTGTATATATAAAGAAAATTAACGATCGTATTACGGATTAAAACATAATTTAAATTGATTAAAAGTGCTTCAAACTAAAAAAAAAATTAAGTCCGATTCTGAGCAGTGACAATTTGACTGTGGTATTGTTAGTGTCAGAGACAACAAGAGAACAGTACTGTTGCCATGGAAACAACGAGTTATTAAGTATCAAAATGTATGATGAGAGCTTTCTTATTCGAACAGTTACTGTTAAAGTACACTTAAAACTGATCCAACCGGCGAAACCGTATAAAATTAAATAACTTCAGCAATACGGAACTTGTACTAAAACAGAACTAGTTTAAGTAAATTTAACTTAAATAAACATACTTTTATAACTACGGTTTTGTCATATACATTTATATGTATATATAAAGAAAATTAACGATCGTATTCTACGGTTTAAAACAAAATATCAATTGATATGATTGATAGTATATTATATAAGCTTATAGGAAAAAAATAATAAACTATATAATCATTTAAATTTAAATTCATAAAGTGTACTACGCATTTAAACATTTATTTAGCCAGGATTTTTCAAATATATTAAAATCGCTTGCATTTGGCTCCGAAAAAGTGTTGCTCGCCAAATCGCGTTTTTTTTGCGCCAAATAATAGAAAGTATTCAATTTTTTTTTTTTTTTTTTTTATAGATTTTCTGCTGGGATTCCGCAGCTAAATTTGACTGATTTTCTTACTTACACAAGCAATTCCAGTAGCATTTTTTTTTCAAAATATTTTGAGTATGCGCTTTAAGGAGACTTTCCTTATAATAATATAATAAATTATAACACCTTGTAATAATATATTTCTTTTAAATGCTAAAAGGTGCAAATCAACAACATAATACAAATTAAAATAACTTTTAGTAGGTTGTTTGACATGTTTTGACTCACTCCGAGTCATTTTCAAAAACAAATGAGAATATTCCATACCAGCACTGGCTTTGAAGTTATTATTTACAATGATATCATTTAATTTTCATGTATTTTTTTAAAAAATTACGCACGTTATCTTTTATTTTTACTTGGTTGTTTATTTTTATATCTGTAACCATGGAGTAACTGGAGCCACACATTCGGTAAGTTAAAAGATGCCGTATCATTACATATTGTATTTTTGCGTGTTAGTATCTCTATGGTTTCTCTTATTATGTATGGATAGTATAGACTGGAGGGAAATATTATTTTACTTCCTTGCTTGATCTTTCTTGTTTAGTTGTAGAAAAGTAATTAAACCTTAGCGACCCGTTTAAAATTTCATTATGTTTGAAGTATCATAGCATCGTTAAAATGCTGCATAAAATGATTTTTACCCATAGATCATAATGTAAAGGAGTTACTTTGTGTGTCCCTGTAAATAAACTATTAATGCTACACACTTCATTTTCAATATCGAACATTCTATAATAAAATTAAATAATGTATAAAAAATATCATGACAATCCTAGAATATTTACGAGAGATAGAGCAAGGACAGCCAGACAGAGAGACAAACCGAATTCATAAACCTTTTTCAACTATGTTAGGAGGTGTTATAAATTCAAAAAATTCAACCAGACTATATGAATTGCTGCAATCAACCTGTTTCAATATATTTATAAACACAAATTACATGCACCACCACAGCCAATAAAATTAAAAAAAATTATTATAATTGTAATTATAAAAATAATAATTAAACTCTTAAAAAACTTTTTTGTAATTTTCTAATTTTATACATTAATTGTAATGAGGTATCTGAACTTGGCATTTTAAGAATATATGCTTTGCACGATCGAATTTTCAGATGAGCTTAGATGTAAATTTTATTCAAATCAGGATGAAATTTGTCTAAAATTTTGTACAATAGAACTAAAAGTTGCAACCTTTTTTTTAAAGTGGTTTTTTGGCAGTTTACACTGAAAAAAAAATTCCAAATATATATATACTGTATTTTTACCTGTATTCAATCCAGAGTAATAAATTTTCTCAGAAAGCAAACTTTCAAAAAGTGAATGTATCTTATCTAAAAATAATTTTTCTCACATGCTGTCATTGACTTTTTAACAGGTTCGTTATTTTATTACACAATAAACTAACTATATGGGAACAATACCACTTTTCCCAAACTGAAATATTCGCCTTGTTTAATCGATATTTTTTTTGTCTTCAAATAAACGGAATATGGCGTTTAAAAATTAGTGGTGGCCAAATGATTTGGATAACGGAACAAGCAAACTCTTCTTGCACGTACGGAGTACGGCAGCTAAAGGGTTAACTGTTTTGCCCAAACGACACTCAGGAAAGAAGAGTTTACTTGCTTCGTTACTAAAAGCTTTTGGATACCACTAATTTTTAACTGTAATCTTAGTTTTATTAATTCACAGTCTTTTTAGATTATATGAGAAAAAAAATTTAGTACAGTGTTTACAGTAAGGTACTTTTTAAAAAATTCAGATTATTTTATTTCCACCACTTTTTTAACTCCTTGAAGGACAGAGTGACATATATATCTCACTTAATTTTATTCCCCCAAATGCCACCATGGCACCAGAATTTTAAAATAAAATTTTGCGTTTATAAAGTACATGAAAAATAAAGAAAGACTTTACTTACTCTCAAATAAATTTGTTTGAAAATTTTGGTGTCACTCAGTCATTTCAGCAACAGAAGTACTTTCCCCCTGAAAGGGTTAAAATAGTATAATTTGCCTTATCCGTGCACTATTTAATCTGTCATTAAATAAAGCGAATATTTCTACTTCAAAAAAGTGATGGCAATCCAACAATGTGAATTAAAAAAAAAGAGCAGTGAACTTGCAACACTGTTTTAGTACGGAAAAAGCAGTGTTCTGTCACTAATTTTAGTTAATTGTATAAAAAAATACGAAACCGTTAAGTGGTTAACAGAATTCTACCGTTGAAATAAAACTACACGGAATTCTACTTCGTTAGCTAAGTTTCATTGCAAAGAAAATGATGTAGTTTATATTTGCTGCGTTCAAAATTTATTTATGCTTCTATTACTTCATAATATTTTGAACGAAATGTGAGTGTACTATGTCAGAAGCCTCTTCAATACCTTTCGAAGGATACTTCATTCATTGTTATGCGATTTGTAAATGTATAGAAAAATAGATGTTGACAACAGAAATAATATATATGATCACATAAATAAGAACAACATAAATAAGAACAACATAAAATTGTTCTACTGTAAACATGCTTTCTAAACAGGTTACTTAAGGTTAGACATCTTCGAGTTAAATTTAACTCAACTATTGTGCATTCACTGTATTGTATAATATTTATGAAGTAGGCTTTTTTAATCTGTCAATTAAGAGATTTCAAAAGTGGCAGGCCGAAGCTTTACTCTTCAAATCTAATTCTTTCGTTTAATGAAGAAGTGGTTAATTTATTCACCCAGCGGTGAAAGTGACAACTTCATCTGCGTTGTCCGGCGTCGGTTTCTTTGTTGACGCGAGTAGGTAATTGACTGCATGAACTCAATTAACAAAGAAATGAAAGTATGAAGGGGAGGGGAGGGGGAGATAAGACAATACCGTATTTAAGTTGTGCATGTGTGAGGTGTAGAAAGTGCTAATTCCCCTAGCGTATTTACATTTGGATCTTTGTTTTAAAAATACTAATTGCTATTATTAAAATTACTAATTACCCACATCGGTGTGTGTGCTTAAGTAGGTTAGCCAGCTAACTTATTAAGATGTCGAAATCATGTCACAGACTGAATTTGATTACTTTAGAGTCCTCATATAACAAATGATTTAAAAGTTATCCATTGTTATTAATATTAGTGAAAGGTTATATCTTAATAAGGTTTAAGCTTAACCTTTTGTCTCACATTGTGAATCAATGAAAATTTCTCCTTTCAAAAGGCTTATTCAGCAGCTAAGAGGATCTGCTTTCAAAGCTGCTGGCAGAGATGGTCAAAATACACCGAAAAACCATTTTCGATACAAAATACAAAATACATTGGTTTTAGAGCCTAAAATAAAAAAATTCATTTCAAATTTAAAAATGTTAAAATACAAAATACACGTTTTTTTTTTTTTTTTTTTTTTTTAATGAATTCATAGTAGGTTTTGCAGGATTTCGCGCTAAAAAAAACGGAAGATTGTTATTGTCTCACTATTTTTTTTTTTTTTTTTTTTTAATGAACCAAAAACGTATTCTTTAACCCTCTAGCCGTGGGCAATGTTTCCATTTTCTTATATAAAACCGCGGCCTATTTTTATTCGTCACTTATAATAGTCATAAGGATTGAGTGTCACCAGAATTTACAAACAGATTTATTTCGAAATAAATAAAAGCAGTTTCTTCATGTGCATTACAAAAATAAAATTTTATTTCAAAATTCCGGTGGGAATGTGGCATTTATGGATTCAAAATATTTCAAAAACCGCAGTACTTTCAGAATGACTTAATAAATGAAATGATACTATATATTATAATTTGTAAGCGAATCTCTCTATTTCTAAATAAAAGAAGATAGATTCAACGAATAAATAGAATCTCCCGATGCTTAAGTACTATAAAAATTATAGGGAACGTCAAAATAGCGTTCCCCGCGGAATTGTATGGAACAAGTGAAACGAGATAGGAGCGTTACCCGCGACTGGAGGGTTAAATTATTTTCCTTAATAAAATCATTAATTAATTGTTAGAATTATTATTTTCTAGATTATTATACTACTAGTATTAAAAACAGAAACAGTAGATTGTTTCTGTTTCTAATAATAGTAGTTTAATAATCTAGATCTAGAAAATAACAATTCTAACACTTTATTATAAGTACAGTATTTAATTAATTTTTTATTATAATTTTTCTGGTATAAAGTGCATAAAAAGGAAAAGTTTTGAAACATGTTGAAAAAATAAACTGAAAAAAAATTCTTGAAATTGTAAAGTCAGATAAGTTTTTTAAAAACGGAAGAAATTGTCAAATTGAAAAGATGCGTAATAAGCCTGAAAAACATACAACTTACGGAGAAAACGTACAGTTTGTCAACCGTAATTTATAGAGACGACTAAAAAGTCCGTAATGAAAGAAAGATGACTTTGTTCATAATAAAATATCATCTAGTAAAAGTTAAATTTCCCTTTTCGGCTGAAACATTGAAGCATCCAAATTTATAATTTTTTTTTTTATTAAGTTTGTATCACTGTGTGAATATTTCTGCATTCATTTTGTAGTTTCCCTGCAGCTTCTTTCTTCTTTTCTTTTTATTTCATCTTTCGTTCTTTTTTGTCATTATCAGTGATCCGCGAAGAGAAAATTATTATACGATTCAATGAAAAAACGCAAAATGCTTTCATCTAGTCTTCCATCTAGATTCTAGATCTAATTCAGCATGCCGCCGAATAAAAACCGCAATCCATCTTATAGAATCGAGCATCTCAAAAATTTTCATCTTCAATCTCGAGAGAAAAAGTCGGTATTTAGACACCCACCTTTTAAAAATTACACAATAGTTCGTTTAATAATCGGAAGCGGAGGCGTTGCCGATCATCTCTTTTTAGCCACTTTCAATTTCAGATCCTTCTCGCTGATTACCGAATTTTCAATAGCAACTGGGCTCAAAGCCCGCAAGCATTTACAGCACGTCATTGTTATGTGAGATCGCAAAGTCATCTTCGTAAGAGTCTGAGAGGAATAATAATAACAATAAAAAAAGTAATGGATATATAACATAGGCTTCGGCAAGGAGTGTCATGGGAGAGCCATTGCCCCACCCTGGTTTCAGAAATTTAACTACCTAAATTTCCTTTATCTCTGATTATTTCAAAAAGGTAGTAAAATTATTTTTCATAACTGATTAAAACTAGTCGTTGGGGGAGGGGGGGGGGCGACCGTAATACTTACCCATCATAGATATGCATAATATAAAATACGAAAATAAAACATGTGTAAACTATTTATAAAATGCATTGCGATTCGAATAAAATCCTGGCTTAATGACGTCATAAAATTTAAATGCTCTATTACTGAATTGCATAAAAGAAACATCCTTATAACTCCAAAAATGATAATCCTATTAACTAAAGGCTTGCTGCGTCGGATTAAGCGTCGCATTTCCAATTAAAATATATCTTTGAATTGAAATTTGAATGAAATACAGGGTGATAAAAAATCGAAGAGTGTGGAAAATAGGATTACAAATATCTCGGCAACTCATTATCCGATCGATTTCAATCTTTATGCAAAATTTATGTTTTTTTTATTGTCTTTTATATTCACTCCTTAAAATAAACAATTTCGAAAAATTTTATTGACCTTTCATCAGAACGAATATTTCGAGAATCCGAAAAAAAGAGTTCTGGATAATCGAGGTTACCGAAATTCAACAAGCTTCTTCCCATACTATGTACACACCAAATTTCAAGTCTCTCTCTCAATTTGTTTGGGAGATAGAGCGTTTACAGACGCACACACAGACACACACAGACGAACGGCAATTTTTTTTTATTTTTAAAAATATGTTTTTCGGAATCTCCAGTGTCTGAAACGTGTAAATCCGTAATTTTTTTTTTACAATTTTCAAAACGATTACAAGACTTACCCTATACTACGTATGATGGGTAAGTAATAATTAAACATTGAGAGAGAGAGACAGGAACTAGGAATATATCGTCCGGAGAGAGAGGTTGGTGTGTGAGAGGGGGGGGGGGGTTCTGTCCCTCTGGTAGAATTTTTTTTAGTTCAGTTTTTTTTAAGTTACTATATTAAAATTTACCTTAAGAAGAATTTTCAGGGAAGAAAGCCTTGTTTACGAAAGAAAAAAAAAAAAAAAGAAAAAGAAAACTAGTCGGATGTGCCAATCCCAAAAATTTCTTCTATCTCAGTCATGTTAATACTTCAAAATTCGCTATCACATCGCCAATAAAATCAATATTTTTCGTCATTCTGTTGTACGTCAGCTTCTTGCGAATCGTTGGGTTACCTTCGTTGCACGAACGGCCGATGTAGAACACAACTACAAAAAAATGGAGAAAATCGCTCAAAATTTCTACCACAACGCCCCTTCTGACGAAATATCCCCAAATTCAACTGGGATCTGCTGGCCGTAGCCAAAACCCTATAAATGAAATTTGGTTCAATTCTCGATGATACATTGAGGACGGACACACAGACAGATGTACAGACAGACATTTTGTACAAATATGTTTTTCGGGATCTCTGACTTCTAAAACGTGTAAATCCCTCGAAAACCGGAAGTATAAAAAAATGTCGATTACAATACTGCGTTCGTTTCATAACTAGTTTCACAATGTACAAATCTAGTCGTTGGGGGCGACCGTAATACTTACCCATCATGGATATGCATAATGTAAAATATTAAAATAAAAAAGTGTAAACTACTTATAAAATGCATTGCAATTCAAATAAAATCGTGGCTTGATGACGTCACAAACTTTAAAGGCTCGATTACTGAATTGCGTAAAATAAACATCCTTATAACTCCAAAAATAATAATCCTATTAACTAGCGGTTTATTGCATCTGATTAAGCGTCAAATTTCCAATTAAAATATATCTTTGAAGTGAAATTTGGATGAAATACAGGGTCATGAAAAATCGAAGAGTGTGGGAAATAGGATTCCAAATATCTCGGCAACTCATTATCCGATCGACTTCATGCTTTATGCAAAATTTATGTTTTTTATTGTCTTTTATATTCATTTCTTAAAATAACCAATTTCGAAAATTTTTATATACCTTTTATCAGAACGAATATTTCGAGAGTCCGAAAAAAAAATAGTTCAGGTTAATCGAGGTTATTGAAATGAAATAGGCTTCTTCCCATTATTACATACTAAGTACATACCAAATTGCAAGTCTCTATCTCAATTTTTTCGGGAGATAGAGCGTTTACAGACACACAGACACACAGACGGACGGCAATTTTTTTTTTCTAAAAATATGTTTTTCGGAATCTCCAGTGTCTGAAACGTGTAAATCCGTCAAAAAAATTTTTCCGATTTTCAAAACGATTGCAAGACTGACCCTATACTACGTATGATGGGTAAGTAAAATCATCCGTATTATTTCAGTGAAAGGAATTATATCGTCTGCTACGTGCGAAATGAGCATGTCCTTCTTTTTCTTATTACGTATACCACGTTTACAAATGCGATTTTTTTTTCTACACCAGACAACACTGTAAAATTCACCCTGGAGATATTGCTTTGTGAATGATTACGTCCATGGTTTAATATTTTTTTGACTTATAATGAACGAATCTCCTGTGTTTTTTGACTCTAATGAATTGAGATATTCGGCTGTTAACGTAGTTCCCATTAAAGTTATCTCAGAATCTATACATTTTTTAATATAACTGATCTCTCAAACAAACAATTTTTTTTAACGATCTTTCTAAAAATGTAACTTTTATGCAATTTTATTCGAAAAAATAATTTTTAATAAAAATGGCCGCCTGGCACATGAAAATAGAAGTGGTTTTCCCGTATTTGTTTTCCTGTCACATGACTTGCGCTTTTATTATATAGATTACGTACGATAGGATTTAATGGAATAAAGAAACTTTTATTAATATCTTTTTAAGTTTTGATCCGATTTTCATAAAATTTGAAATGACTCGACAAAATTCAACAACGATAATATATATTAAATTTCAAACCATTCGCTTGGGTAGTTTTTGCGCTGTTATATGCGGACAGACGGACGGACGGGCGGACCAGACGACGACTATATAGATGCTACGTATTTATATAATTACGAACGCACCTAAAAAAGAACCGACCTATATCCTAATTTTGTCAAATGTTGAAATAATCTTATTTTTTAATATTTAATTAGTTCTCACTTGTTAAATTTCTGTGTTAACATGTTTTAATGCTCTCCAATATAGTTAAAAAGTGTTTATGAATTCAGGTTGTCTGTCTGTCTGTCCGTGCTCTAACTTGAGCAAGTGTACTCGGATTTCCATGAAATTCCTGTATGTTAGGGAAGTTTACTGTGTCATGTTTGGTAATGAAAATGAAGTGGGTAGTCCGTTTATATGACAATCAAAAGAATTCAGCTACATTACAGCCTACAGGGAAAAATCATTTGGAATGTATTTTAATGATGTTGTACTATTTCAAACACATCGAATTTGATATATATACAGATGGTCGACAAAATAATACGAACACTCATGAAAAATGGTGAAAAGAGCAATATCTAGAAAAATACATGAGGAATTAACCTGAAACTGCAGGTGTGTAAACAGTATAGTATAAGTTATATATTTCGGCGAATATTTTTTCCCGAAACCCCATAGGGGACAGTCAACAAATTGAAAAAGAACGAATATCATTTGGATAACCCTGTAAAAACTAATGTAGCAAAAGCGTTCAAACTCGAGATTTTTAATAAGTGGCTTATTGTAATATACTGTGTTCATTTTTATGAGGATAGCATGTATACTCGAAGAGAAATTAAGATTTTTATAAAAACAGTCCCAAATTTCGCCTAGTTTTTTGCTTATAATTTGCAGAGTTCTTAACATAAAAAAAAGTTCTTTTCAGAAAATATGACAAACAACATTGTACATAATACTCTGCGATCAGAATTCAAAAATAATAAAAATTGGATGAAAAATGAGCAGGTTTACTATGTATTGTAATATACTGTGGATTATATTGGGGATTATATTGATTATTACTGTGGATTACTGTGGCATATTTGGATACAACCCCTCATATTTTTGCTTCCTTTTGGGAACAATGGATTTCGAGCTTATTCAATCGACGATAATTTACAGAATGTTCAAGCTATGATTTTGAGACTTTCACAAAAGTTGCTCTATATACTTAGCTAATATTTTATGCATATTATATTTTGATTGCATTCGCGCATGCGCAGTGAAACATTTTTTAGTAAACCGGCTCATTTTTCATCCAATTTTTATTATTTTTAAATTCTGATTGAAGAGTATTATGTACAATGCTGTTTGTCATATTTTCTGAAAATAACTTTTTTTATATTAAAAACTCTGCAAATTATAAGCAAAAAACTAGGCGAAATTTGGGACTGTTTTTATAAAAACCTTAATTTCTCTACGAGTATACATGCTATCCTCATAAAAATGAACACAGTATATTACAATAAGCCACTTATTAATAATCTCGAGTTTGAACGCTTTTGCTACATTAGTTTTTACAGGGTTATCCAAAAGATATTCGTTCTTTTTCAATTCTTTGACAGTCCCCTATGGGGTTTCGTGAAAAAATCTTCACGGAAATATATAACTTATACTATACTGTTTGCACACCTGCAGTTTCAGGTTAATTCCTCATGTATTTTTCTAGATATTGCTCTTTTCACCATTTTTCATGAGTGTTTGTATTATTTTGTCGACCATCTGTATCTGAGATGCACTACAAGATGCCTACTATAAAACGCGGTGTGCACAGCATTTATTATTCATTTACAGGGGCGCTCAAAAGAATACCGTTACATTACGGTCTACGGAGAAAAATCGTTTGCAGTGTATTTTAATGATATTACACTATTTCAAGCATATTAAAATTGATATATATTACTGAGTTGAAGTGCAAAATGCTTACTATGGAATACAGTATGCCTAACATTCATCGTTCAATTACAGGGCCACACAAAAGAATTCGGTTACAGTACTGTCTATGGACAACAACAACAGCTGGAAGTGCATTTCCAGTTGTGATATGCTTTTTTTAAATTTAATAATATATATATATATATATATATATTTGCACATTGCTTGGTGTGTATAAATTCTATAGATCATATACAGGGTTGCACAAAACATCTCCAGTGCATTTTCGGTTGCTGATGGAAATTGCTGAAAAGCAATTTTCAACTATGCCCCCCCCCCCCCCCCTTCTCACCGCTTGCCGCCGATTGCATGTACAATTCAAAAGTTATACAGTTACTGATTTTTTTTTTTTTTTTTTTTTACCACTTTCAATTTTAGTAGTGATGGGCATAACGATTATTTTGATTATTCGAATGAATCATTCGGGCATGTGCAGAAGCATATCTGTCAAACTTCAAATTTTTTTTATTCACTTACTACAGAATTACAGAATTTCAATTACTACAGAAACTTTTTTTTTTTCAAAATTTCTGGTAGTAATTGAATAAAATGAAATTTGAAGTTCGACAGACAATTTTTTTTTTATTCAATTACTACCAGAAAATTTGAAAAAAAAAAAAAAAAGTTTCTGCAAAAACTTTTTTTTTTTTTCCCTCAAAATTTCTGGTAGTAATTGAATAAATTTTTTTTGAAGTTTGACAGATATGCTTCTGCACATGCTGGAATGATTTATTCGAATAATCAAAATAATGGTTATGCCCATCACTAAATTTTAGATTCCTTTCGCTTGTTACCGATCTATCAATATCAATAGGAACTGGAAGGTGCGGTGCTCTTTGGCGAAATAAGTTGCAGCCAAAGGCATGCGACTTTCGCCAAGATAAAGCGTCGAAGGGGAACAAAAAAAGCGTTCTTCATTCTTTCAGAAAGCTTTTCAAACACGTGAGGGAATTTCTTTTCAGCGGCGAAATTAGAAGAAATATACCGCGCGCTTCAATGGTTCCACGCTTCGGTTGTCAAACAAACGCACGTGCTAGTCGGTGTCTAGACTTTGTAGTGCTCCGATGTTGTGAAAGTTCGACCACGGAATAAACTGTGTTTTACGGATTATTGTTGAACGCAGTGGCGCAAGGTGAGTTTTGAACGCCCGGGGCAATTCAAAATATTACACCCCCCCTTTTTAATTGTTAATATAGTTTTTAATGAAGTTTTATACGCAATAATTTCTTGGCGTTCCTAAAAAAAAAATAGCGCTCGGAGAAAATTGCCCCCCCCCTACTCTACGCCACTTGTTGGATGTATAAAAACAACTATGTTTTTCTTATTACATGTATAAGAGTATTTTACTATATAAAAGTGTGCGAATGTAGGGAGTTGATTTTACTAGTCCACAAAATTTTTAATCTATCATAAACGTACTGAATGTTCAGTTGCGAAAATATATCTTGTATGCCATGATTTGAAAGATGAGAGAGCACTCAATTCATAAAACTGAAATGTGTTCATTTCGAAAATTCACGATGTTATAAAAATTTTGAAATCGATCAGTTGGATTAAAAGTCTGGAAACCTGATATCGAATGAATCGCTGATTGCTAAAAGCCGAATTTGCGACTGTAGAAAATTCGAGAATGTGATTTATAAAACCGAGTGCGGGATATATTCGTAAAAAAATTACACATAATGTTGTTGAAAGCCGAATCTAAGATTATTGAAAAGAGAGACGCTCAATGTTTGATTCTTATATCTAAAAATGTTTTGTACACCACAGTTCAACATTGAAAGTTGAATCGACATCCACGATTATTTAAAAATCAAACCTTTAGTTTTAAAAAGATAGATATTCGGACGATTGTTATTATATTCAGTATCCATTGCAAATCTATTAGTTTAGTTCAAGATTAGTTCATTTTTGCAAGTAAACAAATGTCAAAATTTTTCTGCCAAAAGTTGTTACTTTTCTTTGATGGAGTTGTACGAATTAAAAATAAGAACTTTATGAGGCCGAATGCTGCATTTAAAGCTACTTTACTTTCTTACTGTTTAAATCTTTCTTTTGATGAAATCGATGATCTGTTTTATACATTTCAAAATGAAGATGGATTATAAATGAAGTTTAAATTTTCGAAGCTACAAGCTCAAGTATAGTGCTTGAAAAATAATAAAAATTTAGAACCCTTCGCAAATTACTGATGTTTCGTTTAGATAACATATATCTTCATTAACTTTACCTTTGTTATAAATTAAGTTTAATTGATGTCAGTTAAAGTTGTTTGATCAAAAATCCAAACCTTATTTTAACATCCAAGAAAACAGGTGCTATATTATATATTTCTTCATTTATATTTGAATATAATAATAACAAAAGAAGACTTGACTTGGTTCAGAGACAATAATGTCAGTGATATTTATATATTATCTTTATACTGAAAACTATTTGCACATTAATTCAACTTGCCATAAAAAATCAAGAATGCTAAAAGTTTTGGAAAAAAACTCTTCTACTTTGTGTACTGTGACCCTTTTGTGACGCACCTGTGTTTTGGTCACATTATCCTCATGGGTACCAGAGCGCATGCAAATGATGCCAAACAATATAGACACGTACTCGTGAACCGTAACTGTATCGCCCTGGTGCTACAAAAAACAAAGGCGGATATCCAAGAAAAAGATGGCCACGCTGTGTTTGCTGACTTCCTACAGCAAAACTCGATGTGCTTTTGGAATGCTTGCCTCACACGGAGTGTTGCCAGCCTGGAATACAGGGGCTGCCTCGTGCCGACCACCCTATTAATATCGGGCACAAATTTTGCGCTGGAAGTAATTCGGTCGGCATGGGCACGAAGAGTTTTAAGGCCTCCAAAAGGATACACAATCAGCAAATTGGGTAAGATTATTATTATTTTTTAATCTACCTCTTTAGTTCTTCTAGCGTCATTTGTATTTAAATATTTTAATGTGCAAGGACTCTATGAAGTTATTTGTTATTTGAATTTAAGGATACAAAATAAGCATTATTGGGAAGTTTAGCATTATTCAGAAGTGTCAAGCTCCCACTAATTGTCCGTAATATGTGGCGTTAATTTCACCCAGGTTTAGTACGTTTGGCACCAGATTTTTTTTTTTTTTTTAAAGAAAGAAAATTAAATTAACTCCACGTAGAAATCTGAAATTATTTAAATAAAGATTTATCATATAAATTTTCTGGTTCGAAACATTGTTAATCTGGATCAAATTAATCCACATATTAAGGAATATCAGTGGGAACTTGGCATTGGCACATCTGTTTATTATACAGGGTGTCCACAATTATCGTTGTTCAATAGCTCTTTCTTAAAGCGTCAGATTTAGAGGTACAGTTCCAATTGCAAAAATGTTTGAAATATTGTTCTTAATTCTATAAAATTCTATTTACATTTTATTTTCTTAGTTCTTCTAGCGTCATTTGTATTTAAATATTTTAATGTGCAAGGACTCTATGAAGTTATTTGTTATTTAAATTTAATGATACAGCATTATTGGTAAATTTTAGTTCTATTATACAGGGGGTCCACAATTATCGTTGTTCAATAGCTCTTTCTTAAAAGCGTCAGATTTAGAGGTACAGATCAATTGCAAAAATGTTTGAAATGTTGTTCTTAATTTTATAAAATTATATTTACATTTTTTTTTAAGTCTGTATTTTTAGTTCTTCTAACGTCATTTGTATTTAAATATTTTAATGTGCAAGTACTATATGAAGTTATTTGTTATTTAAATTTAGGGATACAAAATAAGCATTATTGAGAAATGTTAGCTTATATGGGGTGTCCACAATTATCGTTGTCCAATAGCTATTTCTTAAACTGTTAGATTCAGAAATATAATTCCAGCTGCAAAAATGTTTGAAATGTTGTTCTTCATTGTATGAAAATCTATTTAAGTCGATTTTATTTTTAAATCTATCACTTTAGTTCTTCTAGCGTCATTTGTATTTAAATATTTTAATGTGCAAGGACTCTAATGAAGTTATTTGTTATTTAAATTTAAGGATACAAAATAAACATTATTGGGAATTTTAGCATTATTCAGAAGTGTCAAGCTCCCACTAATTGTCCGTAATATGTGCGTTAACTTCACCCAGGTTTAGTACGTTTTGCACCAGAATTTTTTTAAAGAAAATAAATTAAATTAACTCTGCGTGAACAGAACAGTGAACAGTGTTATAGTTACAATGGAATACCTGTTTTTGTAAAAAACTCAACTTCCTGTAGATGAGTAAATTGTATAGCATATCATAGGAAGACATGTGAAAAAAATATATTTAAATTAAAGTCACGAAAAATGTAAAAAGATCGCATAAAATTACAGAAATCTGAAATTAATTAAATAAAGATTTATCGTATAAATTTTCTGGTGTCAGACATTGTTAATCTGGATCAAATTAATCCACATTTTACGGAATATTAGTGGGAACTTGGCATTGCCACCTCTGTTTATTATACAGAGTGTCCACAATTATCATTGTTCAATAGCTCTTTCTTAAAGCGTCAGATTTAAAGGTACAGTTCCAGTTGAAAAAATGTTTGAAATGTTGTTCTTCATTAAATTATATTTACATCTTTTTTTTTTTTTTTACTTTTTTTTTTTTAGCGTTATTTGTATTTAAATATTTTAGTGTGCAAGGACTCTATGAAGTTATTTGTGATTTAAATTTAAGGATACATAATAAGCATTATTGGGAAATTTTAGCTATATTATACAGGGCGTTCACTCTTATCGTTGTCCAATAACTATTTCTTAAAGCGTTAGATTTAGAATTACAGTTCCTATTGCAAAAATGTTTGAAATGTTATTCTTCATTGTATGAAAATATATTTAAGTCGATTTTATTTTTAAATCTATCACTTTAGTTCTTCTAGCGTTTTTTGTATTTAAATATTTTAATGTGCAAGGACATCTATGAAGTTGTTTTTAATTTTAATTTAAGGAAACAAAATAAGCATTATGGGGAAATTTTAGCTGCATTATAGAGGGCGTTCACTTTTATCGTTGTTCAATAGTTCTTTCTTAAAGCGTTAGATTTAGAGGTACAGTTCTAGTTGCAAAAATATTTGAAATGTTGTTTTTCATTGTAAGAAAATCTATTTAACTCTATTTTATTTTTTTATCTATCACTTTAGTTCTTCTAGCGTCATTTGTACTTAAAATTTTAATGTGCAAGGACTCTATGAAGTTATTTTTTATTTTAATTTAAGGGGAAAAAATAAGGTTTTTGTTGAAATTTTAACTTTATCATGCAAGGTATCCATTGTTATCATTGTTCAATAGCTCTTTCTTCAAGCGTTAGATTTAGAGATTCAGTTCCAATTGCAAAAATGTTTGAAATGCTGTTCTTCATTGTACGATAATTTATTTAACTCTATTTTATTTTGAAATCTATCTCTTTAGTTCTTCTAGCGTCATTTGTATTTAAATATTTTAATGTGTGAGGACTCTACGAAGTTATCTGTTATTTAAATTTAAAGAAACAAAAGGACAGAAAACACTGAAAATAACACATAAAAACGTGACACATAAAAACCGACGTAATGAAACATACAAACAACCATAATAAATTTAGCATCTATGTGTTTAAAAGTTTCATAAAAGAGCAACTCCATCAATCTTCAGAGAAAGGAAAAAAAGTTATATAATTTTTATAATTCTAGCATATCACCAGAAGTGAGTGAAAAGTCAATTTCAAAATTTACTCTTTACCTACAAAAAACAAATTAACTTAAAGAGTGTGATAAGTTCAATTCATTTTAAATGTACCGCGTAAATTCAATTATAAATAAAGTCATAATTAAATTATTATAGCTTTTGATAATAGGTATAGCAATATGGTAAACATGTCTAATATATATATATATACTGTTTTTTGAGAAATATTTTCTTTATCTTTTGAGAGATGCACACAGATGGAATATTCCCTTTCACTTTAATTGTAACTACTTCAGAAAATAATGTAAGATATATTTTTTTAAATAATGAATTATATTTTTGAACTAAATATATTTTTACCTGGGAAAATTGAATTAACTCCAATTATCCGGACTGATATGTTCTGAACTTAATTTGGATATGAAGAAGCCCGGTTAATAGAGGCAATCATTAAAAGAAAAGCATGCTGTGAAATAAAAAAAACCTCTGAAATGCCTTTTGTAAAATAACAGTTAATCTAAATTATATAACAAATCCGAACACTCAGATTTGTTATACATTATGAGATTTGTTAATATACTTAATTGTTTTCTATAAAACTGTTAAATAAAACCCATAAAAACCAGGGTTGGCAAAAAACCCGGTAAAAAATATAAACAGTTTTTTATGGTTTAAACCACGTTTTTTTTTTTTTTTTTTTTTTTTTTTTTTTTGTTTAAACCGGTTTTTTTTAATATTATTTTCTATTATATATAGATGCATATTTGTTCATAAAAATAAACATTAGTAGATAATAATTGGGGGTTCTGCATCAGCGGCGTACGCGGCGTATGACCTCTGTGCTCTGTGAAGGTCAGCGGAAGTGGCAGGTGTGGACACCGGATGTAGCAGGTGGGGATAACAGGCATGTTGAGACAGGAAGTGAACAGGAAATGTAGATAGGAAGTTTAACCGGAAATGTGACAGGAAGTGAATGCGATAAGGGAGAGAGGGGGAGGGCTTATTTTTGTGGGGGGGCTTAATTTTTTTTTGTTGGTTTTAATCCTTCTAGTCGAGTGGAGTTGAGTTGTAGGAATCCTGCTATCAGAATGAATTAATTTGAAAGTAATATTAGCAAAATGTTCGATTTTTTTTTTTTCTCACCTGAAATAAAAATTTTATTTGCTAACTAACACCTAATATAAAAATGGAAATCTTTCTTACTTTGTTTTACTTTATAAAAGTTTAACGTGAAATTTATTTTTAGACTGGAAACGCGACAGGAAATAAGATCGGAAACGGGATTAGACATGCTTTTTCCAAAAAGGGTTTTCAGGCAGCAGTAAACATGTTTTAGGAACATGTTTGGGAGCTTGTTGGAACAGAACAGGTGGTTTGTGAGACCGGAAGTAATTAAGATGAGAGAGATAAAGAAGGTGCATGATTAGACATATAGATTTTGTTTTTTGTAGAGGGTGAAATTTTGTTTTATTTTTTATTTAAAGTGTTTTCATTTTTTTTTATTTAATTTATTTAAAGCGTTTCAAATTATTTTTTATATTATTATTTTTTTTTTTTTGTAGTGTTTTACGTATTATTTTAATTTTTAGTGACATTAGAACCTGCAATTTCTGTATCACACATGTCTTATCTTAGCTTACCAAGGATGTGTGCGTGTGTTGTTATCTCTTTAAATGCGAGAGATGGGGACTTCAGACCTGCGTTGAGATATCTTTATCATAGTTTTAATGAACTGCAGGAAATTGTCTTTAGCTATTGAGTAATTCGCGAGTTTTAGTTTAATATGAATGCTATTACATCTGTTTGTTTAATTTACAAGCACATTTCTCTTACAACATTCTGTCAACAGATCATTTCCATATTCGAAATAATAATTTAGAAGGAAAATTTTTATATGAAAATACTATGAAATGTCATTTATAGAGATTGACAAAAATAGCATGCTTGATTCTTTCTTGTATTAACCTTATAATCATTTATTTTAGAAATATAGGTTTATAGTTTTGTTACGAAAAATAATGTGTTTACATATTTTAAAAACGAAAGCAAAGTGATTTTTACAAATGTAACTATAAGCTATACACCCACGCATTTGTGTTATTGAATTAAATTACAATGCTTAATATTGTATTCACCGTACTATTTTCCTGCAAAAGCCGTTTCGCAAACTTGTGTACTGAAATTAATGTGGCATTTTTAGGGAAAAAGTTAATTCAAGTCTTTGAGACTAATCTTTCAAAGGAAAAAAAGATTTGTCATACTTTCTCTTACATTATATCTTCCGTTTTTTAAGTTTACAAATTTGTGGAGTAACTTAAATAATCGTTTTTATGCTAATTAAACAATATATTTTTTTAATTATATGTTTTTTTTTTAAATTAACTTGTAATAGCTTCTTTTTTTTTCTTTTTCTTTTTCTAAAAAGGGTACTGTAGAATAACTTATGTCACAAATACTACATCCTTCTTTAGTTAAATATGTTTCACTTAAGACATAACAAAGTGTCTTAGAAACATTTCATTTTGGAGTTAAGTGATTAAACAAGAAAAATATTATTTATAAAAACACAACACATAAGACTAGCGGCTGAGAGGTTCTACTCTCAAAGCTGATAGATGGAAGGTGTTAGGTGTAAACCTCTCTCACGGTCGTCGACCTTAACCGTTCGAAGTTTTCTTCGAAACTTGTCAATATAGGTAAGAACACCTTAGAAAGACCTACATGGAGACACTTATCCCTAACGCAGATAATCAACCCTATATTTAACCAACCAGTCACAACACATAAGACATTTTAGATCATAAGACATTTTAGATTATTACATTTAGTTAAGAAGTGATTTGACGTGCAAAATATTATTTATAAAAACATACAATAAGAGAATTTTAAAGATTTTTTCCTTTTAAATGAACAATTTTAGTGACTATTTAACTTATTAAAGAGGGCGGGTATTTTGTTTAGTGTTATACGATTAAAATAAATTTTCAATAGATTTGACTTTATACAACCAACATTTTTAAAAAAGGGAATGGAATCTAGTTTTTATAAATTAACGTATTTCAATTTTACAAATACTTTACACCCCCTCTTTTTCCCCTCTTTGTTAGACTCCATACACATAAGACATAAAAGGCGTTTTAGAATACATCATTTAGAAATTAAACGACTTGATAAGTAAAATATTATTTATAAAAGTAATAAAGATTTTTACTTACAAATGTACGAACTTCTGATAGGTAAGACTTTCTCAGTCATTGTGCAAGAATTAAGTGGTTATTGAACTTATAACATTATAGGATGAAATAATCGCGTGGCGTATTTTTAAACCAATAAAATGTCAGTATTTTTAAACCAATAAAAAGTTAGTATTTTTACACGAGCGCCCTCTATCATTATATAAATTTCAATGAAACGAGTTGATATTATTATACTGTGCTCTGAAATTGTTGTAATAGGTTGTATTTTTCGTTAAGTTAGTTTTCATTTAAGTTATTATGGAACGAGTTATGAATTCTTATGTTGGTGATGTAACCAACTTGGAGTGTCAACACTCATCACCAAAGTTAAATAATCAAGAGATGGATTCTACACTTTTACCCAAAGAAGCACCCGTTTCGAATTATGAAGTGAAACCCAACTCATCAGGACTAAAGTTACCCTTTGTGTGCACTACTTACAACAAAGCTTTTTCCCGAAAGTTTGTCTTAATTAGACACATGAAATTTCACCTGGAGAAAAAACCTTTTGTGTGTGACATCTGCGAAAAACAATTTGTTCAAAAGAGTGACTTATTAAATCATGTGAAGATTCATTCAAAGAGCCCAGTGATTTATAATTGTGATCTATGTGCTGAAGTTTTTTCAAAAAAGAGTGACTTACTTCAACATAGCAAAATTCACAAATCTGTCAAACAACATAAGTGTATTGAATGCAATGAACTGTTTTCGAGAAAGTATGACTTATTGAAACATAAGAGGATGCATAAGCCCCGAAAGCAGTATGAATGCATCCAGTGTAGTGAAACATTTAATCGAAAATATGATTTATAACGTCATATAGACACTGCACACAAAGTACTACCCAAAGTTGTCAAATCGACATCTTTAAAAGATTCGTTATATGAAAAAGTGAAGCATTTTAACAGACAAAATGCTTTAAATGTATTTACTAAAACTGTAATAAATTCTAATGAGGAGAATGATCAAGACTTTCACACATTTTTTAACAGTATTCGGTCGGACGTTTTGAATGAATTAAATTATCAGATAGAAGTAAAAAGGTCAATGAAATGGTATGCAACTGCAAAAGTTGTTGTAAGTCGCCAAACACCGGACGATGATATAGATACTATCACCCCATATTTTCATTCAAGAACTCTACTGGAATTGACGAATCAAAACATACCTGTACATGTTGAGGATGCCTTTACGAAAATTATTAACTCTTTTGAGAAATTCACTCAACAAGGATCTAATTGGACATTGCAACAAATATTAAATCTAGAACTGTCTACAGCTAAATATAGAATGGTTTAAAATGTGTGGACTGTATTTGAAACATGTATATTCATGTTTTTGCTATTGTAGTTATTTAAAATGATAAATAAATAGCCTATGACTAAAAAATCTTAAGAGTTTTTTATTACTTTCATGGTAACTATTTTATATAAATTACTTATAACAGTTTGACAATGCTACATAAACTACTGTTTAACATTTTGAATGTCTTAGACAAAATGGGAATGAATTTGTTGAAATTATGTAAAACATGATGAAATAAATGCGATGTATTTATTATATGTTACTTAAACTACAAGAGAGATGATTGGAAATGTGTTATTTTAAATCTATGGTACTTTTAATAACTAACAAGGTAAGACGTGACGTTATGAATCATCGATGGGTTTTCCTTTGAATATGTATTAATATGATCTTACTTATTGATAAGAAAGTTGGAAAAATAGACTTAACACATTGTTAGAGGTTTTGGAGAAATATATAGTTGGTTAAAAATTTTAGAAAATTTAACATAAAGTAACAAATTTTAGAAAATAAACATTTCGATAAATGAAAAAAAAAATTAAATTTTGGTAAACTTTACACTTAGACAATATTTCAAACTAGGAAAAAATAATAACTTTACACTGAGACAATATTTTAATCTACGAAGAATTAGACTTAACGCATTGTTACAGTTTCTTTGAAAAATATCTAGTTGGTTATAAATTTTAGAAAATTCGACCTAACGAAATTAACACACTTAAAAATATCTAGGTTATACATTTTATAAAATAAGCAACAAATAAACATTTCGATACATTGACAAAAGAAAATAATTAAGTTTAAGTAAACTTTACACTTAGACAATATTTGAAACTAAGAAAAATAATAAATTTACACTTATACAATATTTTAAACTAAGAAAAATAATAACTTTACACTTATACAATATTTTAAACTAAAGGAAATTAATAACTTTAAATATCAGACTTAACACATTGTTAAAATTTTTTGAAAATAACACAACATTTTGAAAGCAGTGGAAATAGTATACCTGTAAAAAATTCAACTTAGTGGAATGTAATATTGAAATTTTTTAACCTCACTCATTTAAAAAATAAAACTTTATAAAATTTTCACTTTTTTTAAATAAGCAACTGTTAAACACTTTGAATGTCCTAGACAAAGTGTGAATAAATTTGTTGAAATTATATAAAACATGAAAAATTTCATAACTTTTAAAGGAAATTTTATTTTTGGTGAAATAAACTCGAGGTATTTATTGTATGTAACTTAAACTACTAGAGAATTGATTGAAAATGTGTTACTTTTAAGCACTCACAAGATAAGACACGATGTTAGGAATTATAGATGTGTTTTTCCCCCACAATTGACGTCACTTGTAGCATATTTACTGACCAAGTCATAAAATCATAGTTCAGGGTATGTTTATGAGCACGGCGTTTAGTTGAGATTTAAGATATTTGAGAAATATGAACTACAACTTTGACTACTTTTTGAAATTTCCCCCTACATAAGAAAAAGGACATAGGAAAATAAAATGAAAAGTTGTCTTTGAATGGAATCGAACCATTATCCTTTCACTTAACAGCTGAATGCGTTGGCAATTACATCAGAAAGGCATTGATAACAACTGGTTGAATATATTGGATTTCTTTTTTAAGGTTAAATTCATTTAATATTCAAGTTATTTCTTAATGATACACTTAAAAACAATAAATTTAATTAGCATTCAAAAAACAAACGATCACATTATTGTGTAAAACAATCAAATGTTTTGAAAGTCACGAGTTAAAATTTTGGAGGGTGCGATAACTTGCACGTGCACTGCAGAAGGGGAGTTAAATTTTTGAAGAAGTTTAATCTTAGAAGACTAGAGTAAAATTTGAAATGACTTAGAGTTTAATTAGAATTTAGATGTGAGCCTTTTAAAATGAAATAATAGTTTTTTTTTGTATCGCCCTCTATTGGTGGGTAATGGAATTAAGAGATAATTAAAAATTTTAACTTGGATTCGAACCCACAACAAAAATTATTTTACGGTTTGATAATTTAGGGTAGGTTTAACTGAGAAAACCATGATATTATAGTATTTAGAGATTTTTAAGATATTCGATAAAGGAAATCATCTAAATTTTCAATTTAATTGAATGGTTTACTGCTTAAAGTACTACAAAATGAATAGAACACGATACATAGTTTTTTTAATTAATTATATTTTTCGAAAGGTTAAATTGACTTATTGATAAACTTAGGATTTATGTTTAAAGTGAATAAATTTGATACGTTAGGTTTACTTAATAACAGAGGGTTGAATAAGTTATTTTTTTAAATTAAAATTTCATAAAAATAAAGTTTACTAAAAGTTTTTAAAGTTTAAAAAATTGTAAGTTACGTTAAAAAAGTTAACAAAAATATAGTTTAAAAAAAATTAAAAGTTTACAAAAAGTTTAAAAATCTTTAAATTAATTAAAATTAACTTTTTAATTTTAACTATTGAGAGACTATAATTTAATTGTTAATCCTTGTAACCAACTGGTGCCTATCAACTATCTGCACATGTGCAGAAAAAACATACACTTTTACAATAACTTGAGTTCGATTTTAAATTATTTGCTAATTTTTATACAACTCGATTACCTTTCAGAAACAAAATAGAATTAAATACTTACCGAAAAACACGTTCACTTCTTGTGCTTTCTTTCACTAGACTAACCTTTCTCCCCAATCTTTGTTAGGGGGCGCTGCAATCGACGTAGAGGCGCTACCAGTCTTCCGGTTTGTGACGTCATTTCCGGTTTGAGATAAGAATAAACTTTAAATACAAACTACACTCGCTCGGTCATTCTTACTCCACTCTTACTTGATAGCAGTTGTTAGTTTCTTATTTTGACGTGTTGAATGACGTCATCACGTGTCGGTCTAAACTTGTCCAGACTTGTTTCTGTGCTGCACGTCTGTTTTGCTAACTCATCTCTTACTCGTCTAGTCTTCTTTCGTCTGCTTTGATGATTCATCTTTTGCTTTAACTGTTTGGCCTTGCTGGTGTCAACCACCTCATGTCTTTTGTCATAGCTTGAATATACTTTACACCAATCACTTAAATATAAAAGTCTTGTCACAACTTACTTAAACTTTGATAAAAATATTAATTATTCATAAATTTTATCAAATTCTTATACATTTACTAAGTCACTTTCATTCAAAAATATGGTAAAGTCCGATTTTAAATCGAAGTCTAGGATAAATTCCCCAAATTTGTAACATTTTAACACTAATAATAAGTATCGTAAACACCCTGTACATAAAAGTTTTGTAAAAATAATATTACTTATAGCTAACTCGTTCAGTCTCATGATAAATAATATAATAAAAAGTTAGAATAGTTCACATATTTTTGTAATTAAAAAAATGTATGCACAAACACACACACAATATCTTACAAGGTTACAATACTCAACACACAGTTCACCATACTTAAAAAAAACGATTCACGATAAATTTATAAATTTAAATTTAAATATTTTATTTATAAATGAACAATTATAAATAAAAATACTTCAGTATTTTTCAAATATTTAAATTTAAATTTATAAATTTATCATGAATCGTTTTTTTAAGTATGGTGAACTGTGTGTTGAGTATTGTAACCTTGTAAGATATTGTGTGTGTGTTTGTGCATACATTTTTTTAATTACAAAAATATGTGAACTATTCTAACTTTTTCTTATATTATTTATCATGAGACTGAACGAGTTAGCTATAAGTAATATTATTTTTACAAAACTTTTATGTACAGGGTGTTTACGATACTTATTATTAGTGTTAAAATGTTACAAATTTGGGGAATTTATCCTAGACTTCGATTTAAAATCGGACTTTACCATATTTTTGAATGAAAGTGACTTAGTAAATGTATAAGAATTTGATAAAATTTATGAATAATTAATATTTTTATCAAAGTTTAAGTAAGTTGTGACAAGACTTTTATATTTAAGTGATTGGTGTAAAGTATATTCAAGCTATGACAAAAGACATGAGGTGGTTGACACCAGCAAGGCCAAACAGTTAAAGCAAAAGATGAATCATCAAAGCAGACGAAAGAAGACTAGACGAGTAAGAGATGAGTTAGCAAAACAGACGTGCAGCACAGAAACAAGTCTGGACAAGTTTAGACCGACACGTGATGACGTCATTCAACACGTCAAAATAAGAAACTAACAACTGCTATCAAGTAAGAGTGGAGTAAGAATGACCGAGCGAGTGTAGTTTGTATTTAAAGTTTATTCTTATCTCAAACCGGAAATGACGTCACAAACCGGAAGACTGGTAGCGCCTCTACGTCGATTGCAGCGCCCCCTAACAAAGATTAGGGAGAAAGGTTAGTCTAGTGAAAGAAAGCACAAGAAGTGGACGTGTTTTTCGGTAAGTATTTAATTCTATTTTGTTTCTGAAAGGTAATCGAGTTGTATAAAAATTAGCAAATAATTTAAAATCGAACTCAAGTTATTGTAAAAGTGTATGTTTTTTCTGCACATGTGCAGATAGTTGATAGGCACCAGTTGGTTACAAGGATTAACAATTAAATTATAGTCTCTCAATAGTTAAAATTAAAAAGTTAATTTTAATTAATTTAAAGATTTTTAAACTTTTTGTAAACTTTTAATTTTTTTTAAACTATATTTTTGTTAACTTTTTTAACGTAACTTACAATTTTTTAAACTTTAAAAACTTTTAGTAAACTTTATTTTTATGAAATTTTAATTTAAAAAAATAACTTATTCAACCCTCTGTTATTAAGTAAACCTAACGTATCAAATTTATTCACTTTAAACATAAATCCTAAGTTTATCAATAAGTCAATTTAACCTTTCGAAAAATATAATTAATTAAAAAAACTATGTATCGTGTTCTATTCATTTTGTAGTACTTTAAGCAGTAAACCATTCAATTAAATTGAAAATTTAGATGATTTCCTTTATCGAATATCTTAAAACATCTCTAAATACTATAATATCATGGTTTTCTCAGTTAAACCTACCCTAAATTATCAAACCGTAAAATAATTTTTGTTGTGGGTTCGAATCCAAGTTAAAACTTTTAATTATCTCTTAATTCCATTACCCACCAATAGAGGGCGATACAAAAAAAACTATTATTTCATTTTAAAAGGCTCACATCTAAATTCTAATTAAACTCTAAGTCATTTCAAATTTTACTCTAGTCTTCTAAGATTAAACTTCTTCAAAAATTTAACTCCCCTTCTGCAGTGCACGTGCAAGTTATCGCACCCTCCAAAATTTTAACTCGTGACTTTCAAAACATTTGATTGTTTTACACAATAATGTGATCGTTTGTTTTTTGAATGCTAATTAAATTTATTGTTTTTAAGTGTATCATTAAGAAATAACTTGAATATTAAATGAATTTAACCTTAAAAAAGAAATCCAATATATTCAACCAGTTGTTATCAATGCCTTTGTGATGTAATTGCCAACGCATTCAGCTGTTAAGTGAAAGGATAATGGTTCGATTCCATTCAAAGACAACTTTTCATTTTATTTTCCTATGTCCTTTTTCTTATGTAGGGGGAAATTTCAAAAAGTAGTCAAAGTTGTAGTTCATATTTCTCAAATATCTTAAATCTCAACTAAACGCCGTGCTCATAAACATACCCTGAACTATGATTTTATGACTTGGTCAGTAAATATGCTACAAGTGACGTCAATTGTGGGGGAAAAACACATCTATAATTCCTAACATCGTGTCTTATCTTGTGAGTGCTTAAAAGTAACACATTTTCAATCAATTCTCTAGTAGTTTAAGTTACATACAATAAATACCTCGAGTTTATTTCACCAAAAATAAAATTTCCTTTAAAAGTTATGAAATTTTTCATGTTTTATATAATTTCAACAAATTTATTCACACTTTGTCTAGGCCATTCAAAGTGTTTAACAGTTGCTTATTTAAAAAAAGTGAAAATTTTATAAAGTTTTATTTTTTAAATGAGTGAGGTTAAAAAATTTCAATATTACATTCCACTAAGTTGAATTTTTTACAGGTATACTATTTCCACTGCTTTCAAAATGTTGTGTTATTTTCAAAAAATTTTAACAATGTGTTAAGTCTGATATTTAAAGTTATTAATTTCCTTTAGTTTAAAATATTGTATAAGTGTAAAGTTATTATTTTTCTTAGTTTAAAATATTGTATAAGTGTAAATTTATTATTTTTCTTAGTTTCAAATATTGTCTAAGTGTAAAGTTTACTTAAACTTAATTATTTTCTTTTGTCAATGTATCGAAATGTTTATTTGTTGCTTATTTTATAAAATGTATAACCTAGATATTTTTAAGTGTGTTAATTTCGTTAGGTCGAATTTTCTAAAATTTATAACCAACTAGATATTTTTCAAAGAAACTGTAACAATGCGTTAAGTCTAATTCTTCGTAGATTAAAATATTGTCTCAGTGTAAAGTTATTATTTTTTCCTAGTTTGAAATATTGTCTAAGTGTAAAGTTTACCAAAATTTAATTTTTTTTTTCATTTATCGAAATGTTTATTTTCTAAAATTTGTTACTTTATGTTAAATTTTCTAAAATTTTTAACCAACTATATATTTCTCCAAAACCTCTAACAATGTGTTAAGTCTATTTTTCCAACTTTCTTATCAATAAGTAAGATCATATTAATACATATTCAAAGGAAAACCCATCGATGATTCATAACGTCACGTCTTACCTTGTTAGTTATTAAAAGTACCATAGATTTAAAATAACACATTTCCAATCATCTCTCTTGTAGTTTAAGTAACATATAATAAATACATCGCATTTATTTCATCATGTTTTACATAATTTCAACAAATTCATTCCCATTTTGTCTAAGACATTCAAAATGTTAAACAGTAGTTTATGTAGCATTGTCAAACTGTTATAAGTAATTTATATAAAATAGTTACCATGAAAGTAATAAAAAACTCTTAAGATTTTTTAGTCATAGGCTATTTATTTATCATTTTAAATAACTACAATAGCAAAAACATGAATATACATGTTTCAAATACAGTCCACACATTTTAAACCATTCTATATTTAGCTGTAGACAGTTCTAGATTTAATATTTGTTGCAATGTCCAATTAGATCCTTGTTGAGTGAATTTCTCAAAAGAGTTAATAATTTTCGTAAAGGCATCCTCAACATGTACAGGTATGTTTTGATTCGTCAATTCCAGTAGAGTTCTTGAATGAAAATATGGGGTGATAGTATCTATATCATCGTCCGGTGTTTGGCGACTTACAACAACTTTTGCAGTTGCATACCATTTCATTGACCTTTTTACTTCTATCTGATAATTTAATTCATTCAAAACGTCCGACCGAATACTGTTAAAAAATGTGTGAAAGTCTTGATCATTCTCCTCATTAGAATTTATTACAGTTTTAGTAAATACATTTAAAGCATTTTGTCTGTTAAAATGCTTCACTTTTTCATATAACGAATCTTTTAAAGATGTCGATTTGACAACTTTGGGTAGTACTTTGTGTGCAGTGTCTATATGACGTTATAAATCATATTTTCGATTAAATGTTTCACTACACTGGATGCATTCATACTGCTTTCGGGGCTTATGCATCCTCTTATGTTTCAATAAGTCATACTTTCTCGAAAACAGTTCATTGCATTCAATACACTTATGTTGTTTGACAGATTTGTGAATTTTGCTATGTTGAAGTAAGTCACTCTTTTTTGAAAAAACTTCAGCACATAGATCACAATTATAAATCACTGGGCTCTTTGAATGAATCTTCACATGATTTAATAAGTCACTCTTTTGAACAAATTGTTTTTCGCAGATGTCACACACAAAAGGTTTTTTCTCCAGGTGAAATTTCATGTGTCTAATTAAGACAAACTTTCGGGAAAAAGCTTTGTTGTAAGTAGTGCACACAAAGGGTAACTTTAGTCCTGATGAGTTGGGTTTCACTTCATAATTCGAAACGGGTGCTTCTTTGGGTAAAAGTGTAGAATCCATCTCTTGATTATTTAACTTTGGTGATGAGTGTTGACACTCCAAGTTGGTTACATCACCAACATAAGAATTCATAACTCGTTCCATAATAACTTAAATGAAAACTAACTTAACGAAAAATACAACCTATTACAACAATTTCAGAGCACAGTATAATAATATCAACTCGTTTCATTGAAATTTATATAATGATAGAGGGCGCTCGTGTAAAAATACTAACTTTTTATTGGTTTAAAAATACTGACATTTTATTGGTTTAAAAATACGCCACGCGATTATTTCATCCTATAATGTTATAAGTTCAATAACCACTTAATTCTTGCACAATGACTGAGAAAGTCTTACCTATCAGAAGTTCGTACATTTGTAAGTAAAAATCTTTATTACTTTTATAAATAATATTTTACTTATCAAGTCGTTTAATTTCTAAATGATGTATTCTAAAACGCCTTTTATGTCTTATGTGTATGGAGTCTAACAAAGAGGGGAAAAAGAGGGGGTGTAAAGTATTTGTAAAATTGAAATACGTTAATTTATAAAAACTAGATTCCATTCCCTTTTTTAAAAATGTTGGTTGTATAAAGTCAAATCTATTGAAAATTTATTTTAATCGTATAACACTAAACAAAATACCCGCCCTCTTTAATAAGTTAAATAGTCACTAAAATTGTTCATTTAAAAGGAAAAAATCTTTAAAATTCTCTTATTGTATGTTTTTATAAATAATATTTTGCACGTCAAATCACTTCTTAACTAAATGTAATAATCTAAAATGTCTTATGATCTAAAATGTCTTATGTGTTGTGACTGGTTGGTTAAATATAGGGTTGATTATCTGCGTTAGGGATAAGTGTCTCCATGTAGGTCTTTCTAAGGTGTTCTTACCTATATTGACAAGTTTCGAAGAAAACTTCGAACGGTTAAGGTCGACGACCGTGAGAGAGGTTTACACCTAACACCTTCCATCTATCAGCTTTGAGAGTAGAACCTCTCAGCCGCTAGTCTTATGTGTTGTGTTTTTATAAATAATATTTTTCTTGTTTAATCACTTAACTCCAAAATGAAATGTTTCTAAGACACTTTGTTATGTCTTAAGTGAAACATATTTAACTAAAGAAGGATGTAGTATTTGTGACATAAGTTATTCTACAGTACCCTTTTAAGAAAAAGAAAAAGAAAAAAAAAGAAGCTATTACAAGTTAATTTAAAAAAAAAACATATAATTAAAAAAATATATTGTTTAATTAGCATAAAAACGATTATTTAAGTTACTCCACAAATTTGTAAACTTAAAAAACGGAAGATATAATGTAAGAGAAAGTATGACAAATCTTTTTTTCCTTTGAAAGATTAGTCTCAAAGACTTGAATTAACTTTTTCCCTAAAAATGCCACATTAATTTCAGTACACAAGTTTGCGAAACGGCTTTTGCAGGAAAATAGTACGGTGAATACAATATTAAGCATTGTAATTTAATTCAATAACACAAATGCGTGGGTGTATAGCTTATAGTTACATTTGTAAAAATCACTTTGCTTTCGTTTTTAAAATATGTAAACACGTTATTTTTCGTAACAAAACTATAAACCTATATTTCTAAAATAAATGATTATAAGGTTAATACAAGAAAGAATCAAGCATGCTATTTTTGTCAATCTCTATAAATGACATTTCATAGTATTTTCATATAAAAATTTTCCTTCTAAATTATTATTTCGAATATGGAAATGATCTGTTGACAGAATGTTGTAATAGAAATGTGCTTGTAAATTAAACAAACAGATGTAATAGCATTCATATTAAACTAAAACTCGCGAATTACTCAATAGCTAAAGACAATTTCCTGCAGTTCATTAAAACTATGATAAAGATATCTCAACGCAGGTCTGAAGTCCCCATCTCTCGCATTTAAAGAGATAACAACACACGCACACATCCTTGGTAAGCTAAGATAAGACATGTGTGATACAGAAATTGCAGGTTCTAATGTCACTAAAAATTAAAATAATACGTAAAACACTACAAAAAAAAAAAATAATAATATAAAAAATAATTTGAAACGCTTTAAATAAATTAAATAAAAAAAAATGAAAACACTTTAAATAAAAAATAAAACAAAATTTCACCCTCTACAAAAAACAAAATCTATATGTCTAATCATGCACCTTCTTTATCTCTCTCATCTTAATTACTTCCGGTCTCACAAACCACCTGTTCTGTTCCAACAAGCTCCCAAACATGTTCCTAAAACATGTTTACTGCTGCCTGAAAACCCTTTTTGGAAAAAGCATGTCTAATCCCGTTTCCGATCTTATTTCCTGTCGCGTTTCCAGTCTAAAAATAAATTTCACGTTAAACTTTTATAAAGTAAAACAAAGTAAGAAAGATTTCCATTTTTATATTAGGTGTTAGTTAGCAAATAAAATTTTTATTTCAGGTGAGAAAAAAAAAAAATCGAACATTTTGCTAATATTACTTTCAAATTAATTCATTCTGATAGCAGGATTCCTACAACTCAACTCCACTCGACTAGAAGGATTAAAACCAACAAAAAAAAATTAAGCCCCCCACAAAAATAAGCCCTCCCCCTCTCTCCCTTATCGCATTCACTTCCTGTCACATTTCCGGTTAAACTTCCTATCTACATTTCCTGTTCACTTCCTGTCTCAACATGCCTGTTATCCCCACCTGCTACATCCGGTGTCCACACCTGCCACTTCCGCTGACCTTCACAGAGCACAGAGGTCATACGCCGCGTACGCCGCTGATGCAGAACCCCCAATTATTATCTACTAACATTGTTGATATTATCCATATTTTTAAAGTGAAAAGCGTATTCTGTCAAATTCCTCATTCTTATTTCCGCACAAAAGTGGTCTCATTGCTCATGCTTCAACTTTTTTTTAAGCTTCTGCTCTCAGAAACGGGAAACCCGTTTAACCCTCACCTATTTAGCCTAGGGGTATTGAAATAGGTTGATTGAAAATGTGTTGAGGCGTACCATTGCATTGAAAACATAGACCTTCTAATATATTTTTGCTCTGAAGTTGAAAGCTAAAGTTTTTTTTTTTTTTTTTTTTTTTTTTTTTTTAAAGAATTCATAATTTTACTACTAAATATGCATGTTTTTTCGCAAAATTTTAAAGAGAGCTTGGATACAGTTATATTTATAACCGATTGAAATTTCACAGAGTTCGGAAGATGAGAACTATTTTTTTATTGCTATGTTAAAGGAGCCGACGCGAAAACAAAAAAGCGAGAAGAAAACATTTCTTTTACAACTCGATAACAATATTTTTTCACGAAATTTTTACATGTGCTGTAAAACCGTTTTATTTATCACCAATAAAGATTTCAAAGAGTTCGGACAAAAAGAACTTTTTATTTTGAAACAATGAAACGACCGTAAGTGAAAAAAACAAGAAAATGAGCGCTTTCCTCACAAAATATCAATATTTTTTCGAGAATTTTTCATTTTAAAATATTATTTCATACAAAATCAGGTTAAAGATATAAAATAATAATAACTTGATGTTTTTTTTAAATTTATTATCACGAACCCGGGTAACGCCGGGCGGGTCATCTAGTATAAGTTATGTAACTTCAATTGAAAATAATTTAATTCAGTTATGTAGAAAGTTGAAATCATTTGTAATTTAAACATTATTAATAACAGCTATGTTTTACGCTCAAAGAATAAACTGCTCTACAGAGTGGAACGTGAATACCTTGAAAATCTCATCAAGAATCTTTTGAATGATAATAATAAATAAATATTTGATGTAGTTTCATGAATATAATCTCATCAAAAACAACTCGTTGTAAATGATCCCGCCAAGCCACAAACCTAAAACGTCAGTCACAAAAAGAAACGATATCACATAAAAAGAAGCGATATAGAAGTGCATACTCCGAGTCCCGTGTAAAAATCTATCACCACTCGTAATGTTTCCAAAGGACTCGGAGTGAGGTACAGTATGTGAAAACTGCTTGGCGACCTGCAGGCTTTTATAATATATGCAGTATATCAATTTTGAAAATCAAAAAATAAATTTTTAATTTTTGTTTTATCACTTTTACAAATATTTTTGTTTGCGAAAGAACTGACAGAAAGGATTTTTCCCCAGATCTATGCGATTCCCTTACGCTAAAATTGCTGCAATATATCTCAATATCTCTGCAATATATATCAGTTTAGTTAACGTTTATTATAAGGTTTATATATATATATATATTACAAACTCAAAATTTTTACACGTTTACTTAAAAAATCCTCTTCGTAAGAGTGGTGTTGTTAGTTTAAATAATGGTAAATAAAATCAACAAATTGATTTTTCAAGCTCATAAATAAGAAAGGACATGCAAACACAGAAGCTTCAACTTTTTACAAGTTTATGGGAGCAAAATAAATAGAGAAATAAATTAAATTAAATTAAATTAAATTAAAATAATATAGTCATATGTAATTGCAGGAACGCAAACATTATAAAAGCCTGCTGGTTGCCAAGCAGTTTTCACATACTGTACCTCACTCTGAGTCCTTTGGAAACATTATGAGTGGTGATAGATTTTTACACGGGACTCGGAGTATGCACTTCTATATCGCTTCTTTTTATGTGATATCACTTCTTTTTGTGACTGACGTTTTAGGTTTGTGGCTTGGCGGGATCATTTACAACGAGTTGTTTTTGATGAAATATCACTCCTTTTTGTAAGGTATTTAATTTCAATTATACGGATTCCATTTTTATTCAGAAAAGAAAAGATGAAAGGGGCAAAAAAAAATAATACTGATGCTATAAACAGAATTATACATCAGAATTATGCAATTTATTGAGTGACTTATTCCAATGTACATGTCGCTACCATAACAACGGGGAAACTTTTATATTAATTTCCTTACATTGTATTCATCAGATTATTTATGACATATTTATTTTCCTTTTTCTTTTGTTTATATCACTCTTCCGTTTATATACATTCAAAAACAAAAAATTAGACAATTTTACAGTAGTTTACAAACTAATTAAAATACTACAGTTTCAGAAAAATGTGGAAAAATAAAAAGCACTTTTTTTCGGTCAACTACAACGATAAGTTTATGGAGCATACTTTACCGAGAATAATCAGCATTTTTTTTTCTACGAACCTATTTCTATTAGTATAAAAATTTACAGGGATTTTTATACTAACATATTAAATATATTATTTTTGAAAATTACTAAGCACCTTAGAAGTTTTTTATTTGTTTAAGTTTTTTAACTCAACGTTTCGAGAATTTGAAAAATATAAAATTCGCAACATTTGCAAAAGTATAAAAACTATTAAAGTGATTTCTGTTCATATAGTCTGTTCATTCCAATTCGGTGATCCTAAAATATAGATCCCCAATCTCCGTCAGTTCATGAATTAATTAGGACATATGTATGCAACTGTTAAAATGTTCTCAAAGTTGACAATAGAGGCAATAAGTATAGCTCGGCAAATATGAAACACGGCATTGCTTCATCATGGCTTTGTTTCGTGATGTGTTCGTTCTCCGAACATAAAAATCTCACGCGAAAGTGTTCGTAAACCGAACAGTTCGTTACCGATCAACTATTGTATACGAAATTTAGCATTTTAAGTTCATCATAGCCGGAGATTCGATGAACGGCAAATATTTAAACGCAAAACTTGTAATCTTGGGGTAGCAACATTTTTACATTCTATTACTCAGCGCATAAACGTAAAGTTGGAATTTTGTAATCGCTATTTCAATGAATTCCTGATACGCTTGAATTATATATTAATAAATAAACACAGTTTTTTTTAATCGATGAAAATACTATATTTTAATAGATTTAGAGCTTAACATCGACGAGATTTCAGACGGACAAAATGAACTCATATTAAATTTTAAAGGAAGATAATGAAACCTTACAGAGATTGAAACAGTGTAAAATCATTAAAATACATCTCACTCAGTAAATATACATTGGTTGTAATGTAATCAAGATCTTCTAAGAGACTCTGTAAACGAAACGTATATGCTTCAATGCCGCTTTACAATAGAGGAGGATGTAGTAACATATTTGAATATCTTGTGTATATAGCCAATTTGACAAAAGTTATGCAATTTACTATTGTTTTTCCCCTGTGTTAAGTACAGGAATCATGTACTTCAACGTAAACATTCGCTAATTACACAACTTTTTAGTCTTATTAAAAAATCTTTTGAGTTACCCTGTAAACGAGCAGTAAATTCTACAATTCTGTTTTACAATAGGAAGCTAACTTAGGTCGTTCATAGTAACATATTTTAACATCATGCGCATACGTTCTTTTTGAAAAGAGTTAGACCATTTAATATTTTTTTTGCTTCATCTTAAGTATAGGAATAAATCACTTTAAAGTGGTATACATAAAAAACTAATTAATATTTTTACACGAAATATTAAACTTTTGAACTACTCAGAAAAACAATTCAAATGCTGCAAACCGCATAAAAATCGGATATTTACACAACTCTTATATCAAATTAAATCAACCTTATATCAAAAGCTCTTTTGTGAGACCCTGTAAACGAACCTTAAATGTTACGATTTTTTATAATAGGAAGCTTACTTGGGTCGAGTAATAGTGTAATAACATATCTTAATATCATGTGTATACGACCATTCCTAAAAGAGTTGGGTCATTTATTATTTTTTGCTCTATGTTAAGTATAGGAATCAATAACTTTAAACTGATATAAATCAAAAACTAATTAATATTTTTACATGAAACTTACAAAGGTCTGAACTACTCATAAAAACGATTCAAATAACGTAAACCGCGTAAAAATCCGATAATTACACATTGCTGTAGCCCTGTCAACAGTTTTTGGTCTGAACAAGATTTAAAAAGTGCAAGAAACAGCGCTTTTAAAATCACATTTACTGAAAACCTATTCGTCGGATTTTGCTTTACTTTTGAATTCTTAGTCCCTTGGCACGCCCCATTCCACAGAATCAAGAATTTTGTTTCTATCATAAATAGAACGCGGGATATAGATGTGTCAAAAACCCGTTTTGTCCCGTCCGCAAAATATAAACTAGACAGAGTGCTAAAAATTTTTTGTAAAATCGTTTGGCATCCATTGGCGGAAATTCCTTTCATTTACGGTTCAATGCATTGCTGTTTCTTAGGCTTGGCGAGAAACTCTGTCGAGTTTCTATGATATTCCCATGGCTATTCAAAGCAGTTTCGTTGAAATATTTGTTACCTGAGATGTCTGATTTTTCTATTAGAACACTAAATTAGCAATTATGATATTTTATTTAAAAAAAAAAAAAAAAAAAAAAAAAAGAAGAAGAAAAGAAAAAAAGTTTTTCATTAGGAATTCCTCGAATGATTTGACATTTAGCAGTTGAGTTTTTACACCTTCTTTGGAGAATTATTGTGTATTGTCACTTGGCATTTCTTCTCCGAAATTAAAAAGAAAAAGAAAAAAAAGGCGACATTAAAAAAAAGCAGAAAAAAAACTATTTACTTGCTTTTTAGACTACTGAAAATATAGGTCTTAAAATGCACAGTAGCTTTTACAAAAAGTTGTCATGCAGTAAAAGGTTTAAACAACCAATCAGACTTAATAAACGGGCTTTTTTTCTAAGTTATGTTATAATAATACATATTACTTAAATGATTAATTAGCAATTAATAATATCATATATATTTTAGGCATTTTTTATGAAGCGATGTCTCTAGCAAACCTTATCTAAAAAAATTCCCCATTTTCTTGTTAGGTTCAGGATAGTGGGTTTGATCGTGTTTTAGACACTATCTCCGTAATAACTAAATGCTTATAGTATTTGTCTCAAAAATGGAAGTCAGCATATCCCAGATAGTAGCGCCACCATCTGGGGCATGTATTACACTAGTTTACAAAAAAAAAAAAAAAAAAAAAAAAATTTGTTCATGGAATGAAACATATATTATTTATGTAGGCTATGGACGGTAGTTAAAAAAATATTTTTTTATTTTTTGTAGCACGTCACAATTCTGAGATATGAAGGTCTTTGTTTTTTATCTACCCGCAATTGTTTAAATACGTTTATCGTTTTATTTTGTAAACAACTGTGTGATTCAAAAGTCGTATTTTTATATAAAAATGTCATATAGTGTGTGTAAACTACATCCAAACCTATTTTGTTATGTTTGTGGCAAAATTGTTCAGTTAAATCGTGGTTTTTCTATAACAAAACCATTGCAAGAAGCCTATTTACATTATTTTGGATTTCCGGTGTCAAATCAAGATAAAAATTAGGTTCCTCATGTGATTTTCACTAATTGTAGATTGGTCCTCAGTTTCTGGTATTCAGGTAAAAATTGATCACTGAAATTTGGTAAACCAATGATATGGAGAGAGCCAACTAACCACGTAACCGATTGTTACTTTTGTTTAACAAAAACTTTTGGTTTTAACTTAAAAAATAAAGATATGCAGACGTTCCATCAGTAACTAAGACGGTCCTTCATTCAGTGGATTTACCAGTTCCCACACCACCTGGCAGAAGTGACCAAACTCACACAGATACATCAAGTAGTATTTCAATGCACGAGCATAGTGACAGTGAACAATCAAGCTCAGATAACTTTGTCGATGATGAGGACAGCCTACATTTAATAACTCAGTCTGAACTCAACGATCTTATAAGAGATTTGCAGTTGTCTAAGTCAAAAGTGGAATTACTTGACTCCAGGCTGCTTGCCCCTAGAACAAAAGTTAGTATTTATAAAGAGATTGTTGAAAATTTATTGCAAAATTACGAACGTATGGGTGTAAATATGTCACTAAATATTCATTTTTTGCATTCCCATTTCGATTTTTTCCCAGAAAATATTGGTGGTATGAGTGATGAGCATGGTGAGCGATTTCACCAAGATTTAAAATCATTTGAGCAAAATTATCAAGGTTTTTGGGACCAAAATATGGTAGATGACTATTGTTGGTCTGTTGTGAGAGATACGGATGAAAATATTTATAAAAAAAGAGCACAAATTACCCATTTTTAACTGTCTATTGTTTATTTAAATGTAGTTTTTTGTAAAAATCTTCTTAATAAATATTTCAAAAAACTGACGTGCTGGATTTTTAAAAATATTTTTTCCTAGATGTAGATACCCAAAGTAACGTAACCGTATATATTTTATTTCATGAACAAAAGTCATGTAAACTAGTGTTATCATTTGCTACCAGTAATTTTAATTTAATCCACTACTTTGGTATTTTGCATTAATCTTTTTAAAACTAACTCATAGTTTTTGATCTATTAATTAAATTTTATAGTGTTAATAAATATTTTTGTTCCACAAACATTGTTTGTGTTATTTTTTATGGAAATCTATTTATAAATGTCAGTGCTATTAATTTATATATTATATTTAATAATAAAAAAAAACTTTTATATTAAAAACAAATATTTTAAATTAAAAATATCATTTACTACGGCAATTTAAATTGTTATTTATAAAAGAAAAGATAATAAATACATTTGTGAAATTCTAGAAATTAATTACAAAGTTTACTTTTTAGGCTATATTTTTTAATTTTCCATATAAATATTCTCAATACATCCTTTGTTTACGTTATTTACTGATCACTACCTCCGTAATATATACGTTAATGTGTTACAGAGGTAGCGTTACTGATATGTATTGAAAGATCATGTCAGTTGTCGCCGATAGATGACACTGTACTCTGGGAAAAAATTGACTTCCAATTTCTGTATGGGGGCAAACGTGAATACGATCGGCATTTAGTATTAAGGAGGTAGTGATTTTAGAGCATTTAAATATTATCTTATTACATATTATAATTAAAAGTAAACAGGCACTTATCCAACAGAATTTTGATATAAAAATTTTAAAGGAAAAATAAACTCTTTTCTAGTTTTTTTTTTTTTTTCTTTTAATACCTAATCTTTTGTGCGATTATTATTATAGGAGCCCACACCAATAACAAATTTTATCTACCTTGCCTGTAGTATCTTTTTGCAGTGAAAACTAGTTCACTGAAGAGTAATATTTCCTTCTTGACTTAATCATTATTTCTCAACCATAAACAAACTCAGCTTCAAGATAGCATCTCCAAAACGGTTAGCACCCCACCCCCCCTTTTTTTAATATAAATAACACTATTTGCAGATGTTACACATTTTTGTACTATTATTTTATCTATTTTTTATTTATTTTTAGTACGAGCAGGGAAGACCGAGCTATGCTCAGTCAAAATTAACTTTAAGTTCAAATATCATGACCCACTAATAATATTTTCTCGAACATGTGACCAAGCCCAGTTGTCTTCTTTTGCCCGAAACCCGTAGAATATAAAATTTAATCAAAATAATCTGAGCCGTTTTTAGATGAAATTAGCTTGACCCAAAGTGACCCCAAAATGACCCACTAATCGGATTTTCTCGAGCATGTGACATAGCCCAATGATTTTCCCGTGCCCAAAAACCGTAGGATACAAAATTTAGTTCAAATCGTCTGAGCCGTTTCTTATATATAATTAGTTTGACCCATAATGACCCATGACCAAATTGACCCACTAATAGAAATTTTTCGAACATATGATCTTGCCCAATAGTCTTCGCGTTCCCTAAAACTGTAGGATACTAAATTTAATTCAAATCCTCTGATCCATTTTAAGATAAAAATAGCTTGACTCATGACCAAAATGACCCACTAATCGAATTTTCTCGAGCATGTGACCTAGACCAACAGTCTCCTCGTGCCCGAAAACCATAGGATGCAAAATTTAGTCGAAATAGTCTGAGCTGTTTTTTATATATAATTAGCTTGACCCACAGTGACCCAAAAATGACCCACTAATCGAATTTTCTGGGACATGTGACCTAGACCAATGCTTTTCTCGTGCCCGAAACTCGTAGAATGCAAAATTTAATCAAAATCGTTAGAACCTTTTTTTAGATAAAATTAACGTGACCCGCGTTGACCCAAAAATGACAGACTAATCGAAAGTTCTCGAACATGTGACCCAGTCCAATAGTCTTCTCGTGCCCGAAAATGGTAGGATATAAAATTTAGTCAAAATCGTTTGAACCGTTTTTTATATGCAATTAGATTGACCCTGACCCATGATGACCCACTAATTGAATTTTCTCGAACATGTGACCTAGCCCAATGGTTTTCTGGTGCCCCAAAACGGTAGGATACAAAATTTCGTCAAAATCGTTAGAGCCGTTTTAAGGATAAAATTTGCATATATAACGGCACACAAGATTTGCTCGTATTAGAATGTATGATATATTCAAATATTTCTGGTGATTATGTTTTTTTGTTTTTTGAGTGATAATTCAAAGTCAACATTTTTAACCATTTGATTAAACAAGTAACAGAAAAGATTGATTGGTATTATTGAAATGCTATGACGGGCATTCAATTTTTGAATATCGTCTCATTCACTTTCATATCGTGAGTTTCTTTTTTAAATTTTTAAATGACAAACTTCCCAATGGAGAATTGTTTGTTTACAACTTGACCAAAATCTTAAAGATCACATTGTTATGTTATTAACTGCTGTAAATAATTTGCATTTTTTCTTTTTTTAATGAAAATATTTTATGCTAAATACTGAATATTTTTTTCTATTTTTTCTTTGCTAATTTCACATGTTTTAAGATAACTCTTTAGGGCATCAGACATGTTCATCAACACATGCTAATTTTCATCCTACACCTACATGCATACACAAACATGACCTACACTCATTATGTCTCATGTTGACTGCTGCGATAAAGAGTTCAAAGTAGACATTATTTATATTAATAATTTGAAACATGTAAATTACAAAAAAGAGAAAATATAATATTAGATTTATTCTTAAAAAAATAAAAAACTGTTTCAAGTGTTTGTTGTCAAAAACCAATTGGTTTAAACCAGCTATACACAACCTTTTATTCTCGCGGGCCGCAAACATATGTTTGCGACTCAGGCGGGCCACAACACACTTGTATAATAATGTAAAAAAGTATAAATAAAATAGTAAGATAACAAAAGTAGTACAACAAAGCTGTATAATAAAGTTAATATAATTAGTAGGAGTGAAGGTTTGTCGCTGGAAAAATGTTACCAAAAAATTTAGCACCACTATTTCCGAACAATATATCTCGTAGTAGATTTCTATTCTAAATAATGATGCAGAAATATGCCGCGAAGATTTTTGTTTGGAATTAGTGATATAAACATTTTTTTCTGCGCCAAACCTCTATCCCTGATGTCCCTAATAGGCATTATTAGCCATATGATAAGTATAAACGTAATAATATAACAATGCAGCATTTCCAAGCTTCTAAAAAAAAAAAAAAAAAAAAAAAAAAATCGAGGGATTTTTTTTAATAAAACAGTCATTATCACAATGTAAAATCTTTTTTATAAATATATAGTGCAAATTTAATTAATGTGAAATAATGTTTGTTCATTGTTGAAGATTAAGAAATATATACACCACTATAGCACAATACATGTAAAAAGACCTTTTGACTAACGAAACGGCTTTTAACATGTTTTAAGATAATTTTAAATTAGTGCTTATAAATAACATGGCAGATTTTGTCTTCCCACGAAAATATACAGGGTGATTCATAAAAGATGGGCAGAACTTTAAGGGGTTATAGTACACTTAAAGACAAATAATATTAAATAGGAGACTAAGGGTCCCAGACGTATTCCCAAGGAGATAGGGGGCATTAAAGTTTAGGGTCCGAAATTTCAAATGATTATAAAACATGGAAAAATTGGTCGATTCGTTTGCGGTTTTTGCAAAAAATTTTCTTTATGCCAGTATTTTCTTGAAATAAAATTTTAAAGTTCAATTTCAAAAAATGCCGATAGGGGGCGCTTTAGACTTTGGAGTAACAAACAACTATTTTTTAACGTTATTTTTTGTATTTCTTTAAATGATTTCGAAAGCTTAGACTTAAACTTAAATTTTGATCTAAAAATCTGAGTCCTAACGAGTAGTTAAGTAGCGTAAACTGAAATTTGAAATTTGAAACCCTTCTCCCCCCAGAACAAAAATCAGTTATTCCCGATCTTTGTGTCGTAGATTAGGCTCTAACTACTGCCGCGTTTTGCTAAAATTATTCTTTATGTCAGTATTTTCTTGAAAATAAATTTTAAAGAAAATTTTCAAAAAATTCCGATAGAGGGCGCTTTAGACTTTGGAGTAACGAACAACTATTTTATACCGTTATTTTTTGTGTCTCATTAAATGCTTTCTAAAGCTTAGACTTAAATTTTCAGCCCAAAATCTGAATCGTTAGACGTGGTTAAGTTTCTGGGGAGAGGGGTTTGAAATTTCTACTCCTGAGCACAGTTCAGTTTACCATGTCCACACATTGTGTGCTGTGATACGAGGTAAAAAGACACAAATTAGGATTATGTTACCAAAGCATATTTATTAACATGTAATCACAATAAATGTTCAAAATTGTGACCACCAGAGGTTATGCACGCAGAACAACGGCGACGAATGGAACGGCGAACATTCGCGAAAACATCAGGCTTTTCGAGCACTTCCCCTACAGCGGCGGAAAGTCTGGCGACCAGTTCCTCGGGGGATTCAATGGGTGTCTCATACATAAGAGCCTTCAATCGTCCCCAAAAAAAGAAATCGAGGGGTGAAAGATCTGGCGAGCGAGCAGGCCAAGCAACAGGACCACCTCGACCAATCCATCTGTTCGGAAATGTGATGTCCAGATAGTTGCGGACGTCTCGTACGTAATGGGCTGGCGCTCCATCGTGCTGGAACCACATGACCCGCCGGATGCGTGGAGGAACAACGTTTAACAGGTCTGGCAGCACATGTTGCAGAAATGTGAGGTATGTTTTACCGTTGAGGCGTTCAGGAAGAAGGTACGGTCCGATTAGGTGGTCTCCGAGGATTCCTGCCCAAACATTGATGGAAAAGCGTCTCTGATGAGCATGTGGATACGTAGCATGTGGATTGACATCCGCCCATACATGTGCATTGTGTGTGTTAAATGTACCTTCACGTGTGAAGGTACATTCATCTGTGAAAAGCACAGTTCGTCCAAAATGTGGATTTAGCGCGTTCTGCTGCAGAAACCAGCGGGCGAATTCAATACGATTTGGATAATCCCCTGGAGACAGTTTCTGGACTCGTTGCACATGAAACGGGAGCAAATGTTCATCCTTCAGTACCCTCCAAGTCGTGGACTGTGAGGTATCCACCTGGCTAGCCACTGTTCGTGTACTTGTACTTGGCTGCGCCGCTACTACATCCAGAATGGCTTCTGCAACAACTACTGATTCGTCCTTTTTTGCACGACCTGCATTCGACCGGGAAGCGAGAAATGATCCCGTCTCACACAACTGTCTGTGCAAGCGCTCGAAAGTTTTGCGGTTAGGCAACCGCCTGTTAGGAAATCGCTCTCCGTACATTCGTTGTGCCTCTGCACCATTTCCATCTGCCGCTCCGTAAATTAAATGCATCTCAGCCTTTTCCTTATTCGTGAAGGGCACCATCTTCCGATTCATTACTACAGCGACTTACACTTGACTCACCGTTCAGTGGTTTTTATGCCTGAATCGTGTCGAAATTTTGCATACGTGTTCTTCTTCTTCCCCATTTGACATTTGCATACTTTCTGTTTCCTTCTTCACCCGGTGACTAGCGTCAGGAATGGAGCTTTAACGTTTGCATGAGCGACGTTTCCAACTGTGCCAGTGCCTTTATGAGTGAATTCCGACTATGCAGTCCTTGACGAAAGTTGTATTTTTGCCTCGTATCACAGCACAGAATCGTTGGGCATGGTTAAGTAGTGCAAACTGAACTATGTTCAGAAGTTGAAATTTGAACCCCCTCCCCTCGCTACTGAACCACGCTCAGCGATTCAGATTTTGAGCTGAAAATTTAAGTTTAAGTCTAAGCTTTAGAAAGCATTTAATGAGACACAAAAAATAACGGTATAAAATAGTTGTTCGTTACTCCAAAGTCTAAAGCGCCCTCTATCGGAATTTTTTGAAAATTTTCTTTAAAATTTATTTTCAAGAAAATACTGACATAAAGAATAATTTTAGCAAAACGCGGCAGTAGTTAGAGCCTAATCTACGACACAAAGATCGGGAATAACTGATTTTTGTTCTGGGGGGAGAAGGGTTTCAAATTTCAAATTTCAGTTTACGCTACTTAACTACTCGTTAGGACTCAGATTTTTAGATCAAAATTTAAGTTTAAGTCTAAGCTTTCGAAATCATTTAAAGAAATACAAAAAATAACGTTAAAAAATAGTTGTTTGTTACTCCAATGTCTAAAGCGCCCCCTATCGGCATTTTTTGAAATTGAACTTTAAAATTTTATTTCAAGAAAATACTGGCATAAAGAAAATTTTTTGCAAAAACCGCAAACGAATCGACCAATTTTTCCATGTTTTATAATCATTTGAAATTTCGGACCCTAAACTTTAATGCCCCCTATCTCCTTGGGAATACGTCTGGGACCCTTAGTCTCCTATTTAATATTATTTGTCTTTAAGTGTACTATAACCCCTTAAAGTTCTGCCCATCTTTTATGAATCACCCTGTATAAAAGAGCAGTGTAGGTCTTAAATTTTTTTATGCACATCTCAATTGATTTTATAAATAGAGATTAATGATTATGTGTCGCGGGCCGCAGGTTGAGTATGGCTGGTTTAAACTGTGGTGTTTCAACCATGGCTAAAACCACTTGGTTTAAACCGTGCCAACCCTGATAAAAACAGTAAAAAGTTTTTCCATATAAACTGTCTACATGTTTCGGCTTCACCGAACATTTTATCAAGACAAATGACAATATTCTACAGTTGCACGATCTGTAATCCAATGATTTGAAACGCCATTATTCATGTTTATCACGTTATCTCTCGTGAGTAATGTGCATCATCCCTGGGCTAAGGATTCTGATAGTTTTTTGCTGTCTAAACGGGTTACTACTTTTTCTTGCTGTAAGCAGAGGTGCCAAGCTCTCACTAATCTTCCGTAATATACGGGTTAATTTGACCCAATTTAACAACGTTTCGAACCAGAAAATTTTTTTGATGAATCTTTATTTATAGTTAATTTTAGATTTCTATATGGAATATATTTAACTTCATTTCTTAAAAAAAATTCTGGTGCGAAACTTATTAAACCTGGGTTAAATTAACCCATATATTACGGAAGATTAAGTGAGAGCTTGGCACCTCTGCAAGGGTAAAACTTTTACGCATCGGTTACTTAGTATGACATATGAAAGATATATTAGCTATTCTTTTTAAATCAAAAAATAGTAATCTTCAGGTTATCGGAATATAAACTTCAAATTGAATTAAAAAAAAATCTCAACGTACGCCTCGCATGATGTATTTTCTGTTAACGGGATCTAATAATTTACTATTACTCGCTTTTTTGACATGTAAACAGCTTTTATGCTGCATAAATATAAAATAGTTTCTTCTGGGAAATGTAACCGCTGAGTTTGAGGTGCTCGAATTTTTGCTTTATCTCTCCTCTTTCACGCATATTGAAATACAGACAAATGAACTTGTGAGTTAGCGGAGCGTTTAGTGTGTTCTCAGGCCTTCATCATGTCTGTGGAAACTTCCCAGGCTTCCTGACACACTGAAGATGAAACATTGTTCTTTCAAGTGTTTTCTGAAATTTCCTTTGATTTGTTACTGAGGACATCCTGTAAAAGTGCAAAGTTCGTAAATATCGTAATATTTTACAAAAAAAAAAAAAAAAAAAAAAAAAAAAACTAGTTATATTTCTTTTATGTTACGTTTAACGTACAATTTCCAACTTGTTTTTAATGATCTATACTTTCTGTTTTAAAATATCTTCTGTGAAAACTGTTTTATTTTCCCTCTCGTAATCTGAATATGCAAAATACATCTGTACAATTGCACGCTAATATTTAAAAAAAAGAAAAAAAATCTAATTTAACAAATTACAACAAACGTTTGGAAAATTCAGACGGATAGCGGGGCAGTGTTCGGAATCTACCATAGCCGTTACCTCGTACTATATGACATTTAAAAAGTTTTTTAATTTAGCCTACCCCCGTCTTATAGTAGACCTATTCGTCCCATCCTACTATAACATAGCTTCCCCACGCTAGCTGTTCCACCCTCCTACAATAGCATGATCTCGGCAGCAGGCGGTGTTACTACCGCACCACCTCCTCCGCCTGCTGCTGACGCAGAAGTCCCATTCCTTATCTGCTAACTTCCCGTTTGGTATCCGAAGGTAGAACAAAACGAAATATCCAACTAGGATGCCAACTTTAGGTATTAGAATTGAAATTTTTAAAGTTTGGTACAATTTCTATATGTAGACAATACCCTAAGCAAAATTTAAGTATTGCTTTAACTCTTGTTTAGATTGATGTCTGAGCTAAAGGTATTTTGAGGAAATTAAAGTTGAAGACCACGTTTTTTTCTATATAAGACAATTTCTCATCCGACGTCCTTTTTTTTTTTTTCCATATCTGATAATTTGCATCTATCCTTTTTGTAAGTTTAACATTTTTGTAATGATTTTATGCATGTCTATTGCCTATTCAGAGAAAAATTCTTCTAAAGTTACAGAATTTCGTTAAAAAGGTTTAAAAAAATAAAGTGACGACGTCAAGAGGTTCATTCTTGACCGAAAACAACAACTATTTTCCCAATGGTTAAAAAAACAAATAAAAAAAACCCCTCATAATTCAATGAGCTGTAATCTAATTTGCTCTTAATCTTGTAATCTAATTTGGTCATAATTTAATTGGACGTGTTTGAAGGGCTCTATAAATTAAACCAACAAGAATATTTTTAAATGCTTTGGATTGTTTTGAGTATGAAGAAACAAGTTGCGCAATAAAATGATTAGTTGAAAATTTTACCGACAGATGTCGCTTAAATGTTATAGATGTTTTATTAGTAAATATAAAAACAAAATAACTTATTTTAAATCAATATCTTTTGAGCGACGATATTTTTTCATAGAAGCGCTATAATTACTATAATTTTGATAAAAACACTTTATTAATGGAGCTCGTTTTTTTTTCTTTATTTTCTTTTTTTTAGGGGGGGGGGGCTACAATTTAAAGGCTCCTAAGGATGTTCATGGCTAAAACCTTAAGCTAGAATCATGTGAAATTTGCGATTAAAAAGTTTTAAAATTTAGATGCTAAGAAATTATATATTTTTCTTTTCTTTTTTTATGATATGCAGTGCCATCTGTCGGAAAATTTTTTAAATGATTTTTTTTTTATTGCAGAACTTGTTTCTGCATGCTCAAAACCAGTAGTTTCCAACGTGGGGTATACGCCCCACCGAAGGGGCAATTTGGCTTTTTAGGGTGGGAATTCCAAATATTTTCCTTCGCTATCAGTTTTTTTTTTTAAATAATATTTTAGGTTAAACTAGATTACTAAAAGTAATACATGCAAAATTTAAAAATATTTTTTTCTGTTGAATTATAAAAAAGTTCTCAATCAAAAGTTTAAAACAGAATCGAAACTAGAATAACTATATGAACAATTCTCAGAGTAGCCATACTTAGAGGGATAATCTATCCACCCTTTTTGCAGCAAAGATAAAGTCACGTGACTCGGGCCAAGAAGCGTTGGTTTCCATGGGCGATGTTAGATGATTTCATGTTTGCGATTCAAAAATATCATAATCAAACTGTTTTGCCTATGGAAGTAAAAAAAGAGCAAACAAAACAAGCTCTCTTACCTTTCATCTACATGTATTTATTTTTAATTATTTTTTTTTAATTTAAAGGATCTCAAAAATATATCTTTCTAACTATGATACTGTTTATTCACGTTGTCACGTTCAAAATAGGAAATATTTTATTTTTAATAGCACAAATATGTGTAACAATAGGACTTACTATCATCTGGTGTTATCAATTTCAATATTAAAAGTGTAATTATTTGAAAAAGTTTGATTTGAAAAAGCATTTTAAGAACATCCCGTACAACGATGCTTGGCGATACAATTTTTCGCCAAAATAACTTGTTTTCTTTCTTTTAAAAGTTAAACAATTCTTTAAAAAAAATAATTTTTCCTATTTTAGATTAAATTTATGCTTTAAATAAGTATAAACGGGTGTATATGTATACATTAAAAGGAAATCTTTAAATATTACCTAAATTAAAAACTATTGCAATGTTTGAAATATTTTCAATTTCTTAAGTATAATTTTATAATTTTTAATTGAAGTTTTTGAAAACGATATATACTGATGATTATATCTACACGTGTTTTTTTTTTTTCATATCCAATTCTAATTTAAATCTCTTGTTATCCAATTTTCCATTATATTTAGTTCATATTTCATTTCAAAATCCATTTGTATTCACTTGATATCAACTTCAAATTATTAACATTTTATGGTTTATTATATAATTTTTTTTTCTCTCTCTCTTTTTAAATATTCTTCATATTTTCAGTATTTTTGTCCAATTACAAAGCAAATGCTATGGTAAAATTATGATTGCACTTGTTAATTTATTAACTATGTGGTATTCTGTCTACACATTATTACTAATTATCTCTTAGGGGATTTAATTAGAATGTTACAAGAACTTGATATGTTTTTTGAAATTCAAAGATATTATAATTATATATATATATTGTTTATTCTCTTGTTATATCTTCAGAAAAGTTTTGATATTAAAATTAATATTCTTTGAAGCCTTATAAAACTCCCTTTTGACACAATTTGACACTTTACTTAAAAATTTTCATAATTTTTCTAGTTATTTATGTATTTTACAATTTTTCGCAATTGTTTAGATTATTTATTTAATTAGCCGCTCTGCTGTATGTCACATGAAGAAACTTTTATATTTGAAATTCATAACGATCAAGATCTCGTGTATTTTATTATTCATAGAAAGAAATTTGGTATCCAAAGCTTTTTCAAACTTTCTGTTGTTTATTACCTATTTTCTATTTTCTGAAATTGGATTCATCTTCTGAACATGCTGACGTAATCAAAGAAAAAAAGAGATGCTAGCTCATAGAATTTTTAAGATTTTTAATTATAGTTGATTTTTTAATTTTGACTTTCTTGATTAATACTTAATAGCTTATTTATAGTCATCCTGAAAAAAATTCGGAGGGGGATCAAACCCTGATGACGCCCCATTGGCTACAGCCTTGTTTACTTAAGTATCATCTTTCACCTTATTACAGCGCCTAGAATACATAGTGTGGAAAACAGCTACAAAATAGTACTAAAAAATTGAATCCGACAAATGTAGGTAAATCTATTTTTAAAGCAGATGTCGCTGCGTTCGCCCTATTACTGTACCGCATCGTTGCACGTTTATCAGCTACAATTTTTTAGCACTTTTTAAAGCATTACCAGTTTGGTTTTTTTTAAATTCCGAAATTTCGCATGCATACGAGAAATTCCCTATAATGGTCTTTTCGTTACTTAATGGCAGGTATTTCGTGACTTCTTAAAGTAAAAATTCTTGTTTCAGAATTTCCGGTTTCAATTCGAAAATTTTGAATTAAAAAACGGTAAAAACGTTTTCTACACTATGTATTCTAGGTGCTGTAACCTTATTAAACATTGAAGTTTTGCTCTAGTATTCTGAATGTGTTGGAAAGTGTTACATAATCTATGCTTGACGGTGATTTCTCTTTCTTGTTTTTCTCTTTGTACCGCTTTTTGTGACAGTGGACCTGGCACCATTAAGTAAACTACTTTTCTGCATGAGAAATGGCGAATATTGTCCCATAATCCATGTGTAACGCATTATTTTTTCCTTTCTTTTCTCTCTTCTATCTATTCCTAGAGTTTGTTTGTTTGAAGAATCGAAAGGACATCTTTCCGGCCATTATAGAGAATCGAATTCTTCTGCCTCCTCTCCGATTTTCCGCTCCGTTGATTTTCGCTATTGATTTCCGTAACAACGTCATCTATAGACATCGATAAATCACAGGTCGTAATAACCCGAAGGAAGAACACTATGTAAAAATAAAACAGGAATAAGCATGCGAAAAGAACTGTGAAATGTTCAGAAAGCATTGTCGTGGAAATTTCTGTATTTCCAAAAAGAAATAATTTCTAGGTTATTATTATTACCATACGAAATATATGCATATTTTCAGTTTCTGGTATACAATCAAGCCAATGCCCGATTGTCAAATAGGCAAAATAGGGAACTGCCTAGGTCTTGATGTCTAACAAAAAAGTACCGGAGCAGCACTAACAACCGTAGCGGATCTCCCCCCCCCCCCCTTTACCCCCGTCCTCTTCACCAATTTATTTGTATTTCATAGTAAATTACTGAAATTTAAATTAAAATAAATGAAACAAAATATTTTTTTTGGAAATAATATATATATATATATATATATATATATATATATATATATATATATATATATATATATAATTCATTGGATAAACATCTAGCAAAAATATTTATAATTAGGTGTGGGGAGTTTTCAGAATATCTCACTCGCCAAGGATTTTTGTTTTTTTCAATTGGCAGAATATAACATACTGGTAGGCTTCTGTACACAGAATTTATACGCTCCGCTGAACTCCGGATAATATTTAAATTTCACTAAAAATAAAGAAGTACCGGAGTAAAGTTCCAGTGATCTGTAGCGCAAATTCAGCACTAGAACTGCCTATGCGCACCGAAAATTTCAGGCGGCCCGGAGCCGGAGAAATTCAAATATATCTTATTTCACTCTCAGTTTGTTTTATAAGAAAAATATCCTAATAGTGAGTTAAAAGGTTGATTCACTAAATAGAGAATACATAATTTTTCTCATTAGCGCTGTATTATTATTATTAGGTATGTACAGCACAAAGGATTACTCTATCTACTTGCGAGAATGGGCGCACTGTTTATATCGATTACTTTGAATAATACTTATTAGAGATGCGATTAATGAATGATTTTATATTCGAATGAATCATTCGGACATGCGACATGACATAGCTGTCAACTTTCGTATTATTTTTAATCAATTAAAACCAGAAATTTTTTAAAGAAAAATAGAATAATAAATTAAGAGGAGTGAAGTTTACACACTTAATTTTCACTTATCTTTGCAATCGTATCTTCCACCTCCACATAAACAACACTCTTTCTCACATCTTCCGTATCCTAGTGGGCATCCTTCAAGGGAGCGTCATCGGCCCCTTGTTGTTCAACATTTACTTTAACGATATTCCTCGTTCACTTAACACCTATCTTGTAATTTATGCGGACACACTACAATCTACGCTTACGCTCACCACTCATATACACTTACAGGTATTTGCAGACTCACACTGATGCCTTCTTGGACTGGTGCGAGCTATGGCGTATTAAAATCAATGAAAACAAAACCGCTGATGTCTATTTCTTCAGAAAACTAACCTATCCCAATAGAATTACTATTAACAATACCACAATACCCTTGTCTAATGAAGCTAAGTACCTAGGGGTCACCCTTGACCAAAGAGTAACTTTCAACAAGCATGTTCTTAACATCAGGGGGAAAGTTGATGGAGCCACGATTGCACTTAAACCTCTACTTAATAGAAAAACCCTAGCTATCCATAACAAACTTCTTCTCTATAACTCCGGTATTTTACCAATAATCACAGGCGCCTGTCCGGTCTAGGGCTATATCTGTAAAACCCCTATGAACAACCTTAGCCAACTCCACAACAAAAATATTCGTATTGTCAAAAATGCTTCCCTTTACCTCCGAAATAGTACTATTCGTAGGGACTTCATAACTACTACTTTAAAGAAAAGAATCAACCACCTCCCTAAAAAAATTTATGATAAACTCTATGACCTACCTCCCTAACGAAATAATGGCGGAATTACTGGATTATGACGCCTTCGAACCACATCACCGTAAAAGACCAAAATATTCCAGCATTATGGACTGTGAGAAATAAGTGCTCACCATAATTGTAAATTTCTCTCTCTCTCTTATTTTTTACTCCGTAATTTTTTCCACATTGTTACTACCTAATTTTATAATTAAAACTTAATATCTAACAAGGAGACCGCCAAACATGTTGCGCGCAGATTTTGATGATTTTAAAGTATGTTATAGAGATCATAACCCTAATTATTCAGGTCAAAGGTTTCCTTCAAATGGGCTTTAGTTTTCGAGAAATTTCGCGTTAAAGTTCAGTATGCATTTCAAATACCTATTAGTTCGCAATCTTGAACAAGGTCTCCGTGGTGCCGAGATAGCGTTCGCGATTTCAGAGCCGGAGGTGGGTGTTCTGTCTTCTTGCGTGACTTTTACCTTTTTTTAACAAATTTTATATATTTGTCGCGTTATATGTTTTATGCAGAATTATGAATTCTGCATCTTTGAACTTTTTGGGATATTTTCCTAATTCAGATATTTTCAGATATTTTCCTAATAAATTCCATTTACGTTTTCGAATATTTCGTAAAAATTTACATTTTTTTTTTTTTTTTTTTTTTTTTTTTTTTTTTTTTTGTGCAGTTTTGAAATTAATATTTCTATTGACGAAATTCCAAGCTAATTAATTCCAACAACATATCTTAAAAGGAGTAATCAGATATTAAAGCAATAACGCTTATATCCAAGTTTTAGCCAGTTATATATATATATATATATATATATATATATGTTATTTAAATACATTTAACTGTAAAGTTCAAACTTAACATCATTTTTGATTTGCACAAATAAAAAAGAATATATTACAAACTAGCTGTTACCCGTGACTTCGTTCACGCAACATTAAAAGAAGAATAAATACATTAATTAAGAAAATATTTCACTCCCGATAATTAAAAACGTTAAAATTAACTAACTATTTATCACATTTCATAGGCGACAATACGGTATTTTTTTGTTATAGGGACCTTGACATAACTCAGTCTTCAAAAAGTGAAATTTTGTGCCAAATAATCGCGAAAATGGAATTGCAACCAATGCAAAAAGGAGGGCCAAATAAAATCGTGGAAATAGACGAATTGGGTAAAAACAAATGTCAATTTTACCTGATAAACAATTTTACTTTTAACGCCTTTGTGAAACGTTTTAACAGCCATCCTTCAAAAAAACATTAATTGGAAATAGTACATGCTTTTTCTTTAAATTCAGTTCTGCCTCCTTGGTTTAATGTATAGCTGAAACAAATCTTATTTTCTAAATGACAGTATGTTGACAGGCAATTTTTGTTCTCCAGAATAAATTGATTCATGAAGTTTGAATATGTGAAAATATGTTTTTATTTTTCGGATAATTTACTGAAATCAAGATTTTGTTTTCACCATCTATTCAAAGTGAAAATCAACTCTGTTTTTCAGTTTTAATGAGAAAATGGTGTAAAAAATATACTGATCTGTTTTATTTCTCCTTTTTTATACACAAATATAGAGTAAGTTACTTTCCGTTCTTAGAGAAACTTAGTTAAAAAAATGGCATTTAATTTTTTTTTTAATTCTGAGAGTTTGTGTGATGACATGCTCGGATCAATTATAACCGGTAGTAAATTGCGTTGCGTTCGACAGTCTAGGAGTAGTTGCGAAATACAATCACACGGTCAGATTTTAATATAATAGATTCGTGTTCATTTTCATTTTCTTAAAATTATGATGTGATTTTTAGCAGAAAACTCCGATACTCATGCGGAACGAAATAACGAAATAACGGATACTCATGCTTAATAATCAGTATAGATAAAAAAACATTTAAATTTTTCGTTATAAATATGGCGTGAAACTCATCTACTTTCTATACTTACTGATCCTTGTATTATTAATGTAACGAATTGATTCACACTCATTTTAAAACACATTGGAAAATTCCCGTTTTATTTCAAATATGACCCCAACGAACACAGATCTTTCGGGCCACTGATGGCTACGTTAGCTTTGGCCCAAACTGTCAGATGGAGGGCCGCTATCATTGGCCGTAATGGCAACTTAAAAAAACTGTCACGCTGGCCACAATGAGGCCGCAACAGAATTGGCCAGAAATACAATAAGATCCCCATAATTAGGCCACTAACGGTTAATCATAAATGATAGATAGCCTAAAACTGGCCACAATTATACTTTAAATGGCAATTATTAATGGAAACTTGCCATAGCTAGGCCATTAAAAATCATAATGAATAAAAGCTAGCCAAAAACTTGCCGTAGCAACGCCATTTGTGGTTTTCAAGAATTAAATCCAGCCCAAAACTGCCCATAAAAATGCCTTTTATGTCTTTTATAAATGTAAGCTAGCCAAAACCCAGCCATTGTCACCCAATAAAGGTTATTTAGGCATAAATCAAAATTTATTTTAGAAAATAAAATACTTTTTAGAAGTTTATTCAAATGATAAATTGTTTTTGCGTGAAAAAAGTACTAATAATCATTTAAGTACACTTTTCAACAAAATTATAAATTCACCTACCTTGATTTTTTTCAAAAATTTTAAAAATACAATGTTTGACATAGTGAATTAAGTATTTGTTTATTTTTTCTATTATATATTTTAAAAAATTATATCATATGCTATTTTTAAATTATTGCATTTCATATAAATTTTAAAAGTATATAATTAAAAGAAATAAACTAATTAATTCACTACGTCAAGTATTCTGTTTTGGAAAATTTTTGAAAAAAAAAAATTAAGGTAAGTTGAACTTATAGTTTTCTTGAAATTTGTACCTAAATAATTCTTAGTACTTTTTTTTCACGCAAAAACACTTTATTGTTTAAATAAACTTCTAAAAAGCATTCTTTTTTCCAGAATAAAATTTGAATTGTTGCTTAAATAATCTTTTCTTTATGTGTATTATACATGATCCGTTATATATTTTATATTTGGCAAATGATAATTAATGTATGTTTTTTTTTTTTTTTTTTTTTTTTTTTACTGGTTTTTACAGTCTGTTACCAGTAATTTATGCTTATTCTTTTAAGTATTATTAAATCAATATAATCTGAAACATATTACATATATTTGCATCATAACATTTAGATTTTTCTCTCACAGTTTAATAGTCAAACTTTAGAAAAAATACATTATTTCAAACTTTACAAAATCCCTGAGAATTATTTTCAGTAATTTTAAATGTCAACAACATTTTTCTTAAATTTTATTACACTATTTTCCATTAAAAATATAATAAATTATAACACCGTGTAATAATATACTTTTTTAAATGCTAAAAGGCATAAAATAAAGAGTAAAATAAGTTTTATTAGACTCTTGACATGTTTCGGATTCATTGGAGCCATTATCAACACAAATAAGAATATTATACAATTGCACTATTTTTTAAGTTAAAAATTAAATGATGGCGTTTTAAATAATAACTTCAAAGAACGTGCAATTGTAGAATATTCTTATTTGTTTTGAAAATGGCTCCGATGGAGCCGAAACATGTCAACAGTCTAATAAAACTTATTTTACTGTTAAGTTTACGCCTTTTAACAACTAAAAAAATGTAAGAAACTCTATTCCATTGTTACTGTTCCTGAATTTTTCTTGAGTATCAACTGGTAAATTTCTTCATCCAGAAGGAGAAAACAAAATCATTTTCTTTTTAAAGCCATATTTCTTATATTTAAAGCTAGGCAAACTATTTTAAAGAATAAATTGATAGATATTTATAATGCTTAAAAATAATTTACGCAATAATAATAATAAACTACTGAATTGAATTTTACACTATTTTGCCGAAAATGAAAATATGTTTAAAGCATTCTTGTGTATTATTAAAACGTAAAATATAAACATTCTAAATGATGCAAAATCAGATTATATTGAAATTAATAAACATGTAACGAATAAACATAAATAAGACTTACAGATGGACAGAATATTTTCATGCTACATTCGACATTGAAATGGAGCGTCTGCTCACTGCTATCTGCTTTCCCAAAATGACACTCCGTACCATACACCTGAATGACAGAGCAAAAAAGAGGCAGGAAATTCCAGGAAAAGTCTCCCTCTCTCTTATCGTAACCCTGAAATCGGCTTGACCTTGAGCCGCTTGCTGGTCTAACTTGCTTACTTGTGACTGAAACAATTTGTTTCGGGAAGGGGGTGGGGGGGGAGGGGGCTTTTATGAGCCAATGCCTTGTACAATAAATAAAAATAACTTTTTTTATTAAATCATATATTCTTCAGAATATATGATTCGATATGATATAATAGATATTCTTTTTTTTTTTTTTTTTTTTTAAGTCACTTGAAAAAAAAAATATTTTTTTTAAAGAAAAATTAAGATATACTGTGTGATTTTTTAAACAACTTGATACAATTTTCAGTTTTCACAAAAAACATCCATTTTTTTCTTTTGTATTTATTTTCTTTTAACAATTATTATTTGATCACCATTACATGGAAAGTACTTTTTCGCAATCGTATTTCATGTTAGAAACAAATTTAAAATATTATAATACGGGAAAACGGAGCTGTAATTGGGGGTGTATACAAAGGTAGCATATACTTTTCACTTGTTCTTTATGGGTGAATATTATTCTGTTGAAACTGAAAATAAATATATCAATAAATTGACATTTATCATTAAAAATTTTATTACATATCTATATAGTAAGTATGCTTAAACAGTGCAGTTTATTCCAATTAATTTCGTATCGTTTAAAAGGGCATATGGAAAATTTAGATATACTGTGTGATTTTTTAAACAACTTGATACAGTTTTCAGTTCTCACAAAAACACCCATTTTTTTTCTGTTGTATTTATTTTCTTTTAACAATTATTATTTGATCACCATTACATGGAAGTTCTTTTTCGAAATCGCATTTCATGTTAAAAACAAATTTAAAATATTATAATACAGGAAAACGGAGCTGTAATTGGGGTGTATACAAAAGTAGCAAAAGTAGTAATATGTTTGTTATTAATTTTTGTATCTATTTATCTTTGCAATTAAAAAAATATATGAATTGAAATTAACATATATTCAATTTCACTGTAATGTGCTTATAAAAATTATTTATGTACATATACATATTTTAGACTCAAGACGCTTTTACTTGTAATTTATAAAAAATCCGTAAAAGTTAGAAAAAAAAATTATCTTGCATCACATTTAAAACTTTCATCTAATGACAGATTTTAAATATCGAAAATTATGTTGAAAAGAGTGAAGGAAAAAATATTTTATATCTTATAACTAATGTATCAAATACATGGCATTAGCCCTTTTCTTTTTATTTGATGCCAGGCTTTTATACCCTTGCCAGAAACACATCTTCAATGGCTGCTGGACACTGATAATCAATTACTTTTACTTTCGCTCGCCCGTTATCAATGAAACAGTGGTCAGCGGATGTTGTGGTGTGTCATTTAAAATACAACGGTGGCTGGGTACAAATGGCCCCAAGTCTCTTTGGCCTTAATGTTCACAGAAGGTGGCCACAGATCTTGTGTTTGTTGGGACGCCTCTTTTTCCCGCTGAGAAATCCCATTTTAATGACATAATTCTTGTTAATTTTCTTTTCCAGGCAATTAATTTCAGTACTGGCATAGGGGAAATTATGTTGCTTTAACAAAATAATATTAAATCTTTAGTTTTTATCAACAAAAATGGAACTATTAACATTCGTCATTTTTTTTTTAGGTAATCGAGTTATTTCTTTTAGTTTTAAGAATGAAAATAAATATTTCTTGCTATCCATGACATCATTTTCGATATGAATAATTTTGCGGAGCATATTATTGACATTTGCTGACCATTTTCTTTTGAAACTTCTTTTTTACTTTTTAAAAATTTAAATAAAAAATACGGTATAGTTATATTAGCCCTGCGCAGACAGTAAAACGTCAAGAATTATTACCATACAAAAGAAAAAAGCGAAGAAAAAAAACCCAAGATCATTTTATTTCACCAATCAAAGATATCCGCTTTATTTTTGATGTATGGCGTCATATTCGCCTGTTTCGTATGGTTACTCATATTGAAACCTTGTATTATTATCAAAAACTAAAAAAAAGTACGTTTTATTTCTAATAATATTATTTAATCTTCTTTTTAATTCTTTAATTTTTTTATTTCATTTTTATTTTTCACGTGAACATTTTTCAATTGAAACTAAATTGTTGACTAAAAATTATTATTCCGGAATTTGAATTAGTTTTGGCAACGATAAAGTATTAGCAACGGTAAAGTAAATTTAACCATGTTAAAATATTATACGAAAAAAATGTCCATTTACTCTCTATGAAAAAACGAAATTTTGAATTATTAAGAAAAATATTTGAATAAAATAAACAAAAACCAGCCTATGTTCAAATGAGGGTTATAATCAATCTGTATGCAAAAATACAGGATCATTAAAGGCTCCATTTTGACGCTGGCTTCAGCCTAACATTTGCGCACAATCAGATTTATAATATTACTAGCTGTTACCCGTGACTTCGTTCACGTATCATTAAAATAAGAATAAATTCATTAATTAAGCAAAATATTTCATTCCCGATAATTAGAAACGTAAATAATTAACTAACTCTTGATCACATTCCATAGGAGACAATACAGTATTTCTATGTTATAGAGGCCTTGACATAACTAAGTTTTAAAAAAGTGAAATTTTGTGACAAATAATCCGAAAAGGAAACTGCAACCAATAAAAAAGGCGGGCCAAATAAAATCGTGGAAATCGGCGAATTGTGTAAAAACATATGTCAAGTTTACCTGGTAAACCATTTTACTTTTAACGCCTTTGTGAAACGTTTTAATAGCCATCCTTCAAAGATAATGGAAATAGTATATTCTTTTTCATTAAATTCAATTCTTGTGAATAGGGAGCAATAATTGTAGACCTAAATGCATGGAGCTTAAATTTTCCTCCTTGATTTAATCTATAACTACAGCGCCTATATTCTAGGGGCTGTACTACAACTGAAAAAAAAAAATATTTATTTCTAAATGAAAATATGTTGACAGACGATATTTGTTCTCCAGAATAAATTGACTCATGAAGTTTGCATATGTGAAAATACGTTTTTATTTTTAAAAAAATTTACTGTAATCAAGATTTTTTTTTCTTTCACCATCTATTCAAATTGAAAATAATTCTTTTTTTCAGTTTTAATGAGAAAAAATATATTATTCTGTTTCATTTCTTCTTTTTTATCCACAAAATTGGAATAATTTAGTTGCCATTTTTAGAGCAACTTCGTTAAATTTATAAAAAAAAAAAATAATAATCATATCTCGGAATTTAAATCATTTTTTTTTAATTCTGAGATTTTATGACATCCTCTGCGAAATACAAACAGGCGGTCAGATTCTAATATAATAGATTCGTAATTATTTTTATTTTCCTAATAATCATTGTGTAATTTTTGGCAAAAACTCTCATCTGTATGTAACTGATATTCATGCATAATAATAGCTAGCTAAAAAAAAAGCTAAAAAAATATATTTAAATTTTTCGTTTTAAATATAACGTGAAACTCATCTACTTTCTAAACTTACCGGTTCTTGTATTATTAATGTAATGAATTGATTCACGCTCCTTCTAAAACACATTTGAAAATTCCCATTTTATTTCAAGTATGACGTCACTTTTTCCTCAGAGAAATCTCTTTTAAATGGCAAAATTCTTGTTAATTTTCTTTTTCTGGCAATCGGGATGTAAATTTTAGCGGAAAACTCACATTTGTGTGTAACTGGTATTCAAGCTAATTATTAATCAGTATCGATAAAATATATTTCAGTTTTTCATCTTAAATATTACGTCCATTATCTATTTACTTTCATTACACATTGATATTCATGCTCCTTGTATTATTACGAATATTTGAAAATACATGTTTTATTTATGACGTCATATTTGTCCAAGCCCATTGGATCCTTTTCATAGTTCCATGGTCCAAGCGAAATCTATTTTTTAATAATATAATTATTGTTGCACTTTTCCTTCTAATTATAACGCAGTTTTTGACAGAAAATATCTTTTTATTTTAACCGATATTCATACTTCATGTATAATAACAAATACTCCATATTTTTGTTTCAAATATCACGTAAATTCACCTTCTTTTGAATTTTTTTAATTTTCAGTTTTCACGTGAAAATCGTTCAATTGAAAATTAGTTGTTGGGGAAAAATTATTTTTCCGTGTTTTTATTTTTGTGGCAACGATCAAAGCCCTAGCAACGATAAAGTAAAATGGTTAAATTGTATGAAAAAATGTCCATTTATTCTCTATGAAAATAATTAAATTTTTAATTATTAAAGAAAATATTTGAATAAAATAAACAAAAACCAGCCTATGTTAATTTGAGTATTATAATCAACCTACATGCAAAAATACAGGATCATTAAATGCTCCATTTTGACGCTGGCTTCAGCCTAACATTTGCACACAATGAGATTTATAATATTATTAGGATTAGGATAATTTTTTTTCAGTCTAACAAGTCGATGCCATGCAGAAAAATTCAACTAGAAATAAAAATCGTTTGTAAATTACAATACATATAAAAAATATAATTTTTTTTTCAGTCTAACAAGTCGATGCCATGCAGAAAAATTCAACTAGAAATAAAAATCGTTTGTAAATTACAATACATATAAAAAATATCTGAAAAAAAAATCGTCTGCAATGACTTTTACGGCAATATCAGAATAAATAAAATTTTCTTTTTATCCATTTCGCTCAGCTTCCTTTGCAGACTATTACCACGTTTGAAATAATTTCTTTTTCAAATTTAATGCATTTTTTAATACAGTTATCACAATTTTATTTAAAGAATATATAATATGCTAATGTATACATTCTTCCAATATTGTTAAAACAACTAGGACTTCCCTCAAAGGGATTAGTCTGAGTGATATTGCTGAGAACATAAAGTTAACAATTACGATATAAAGAAGATATCAACAAGAATCTAAGTGAATATACAGCATATGATAGACAAGAGATAGATAAAGATACAACATATGAAAAATAGCAAATTAAATGATATAATTACAAAATATCATATATAAATTCATATACTGTTATGTTTTCATATGCATTTTTTTATAACATTTGGCAAATAATCTCATTTTCTTAAGCGGGAATTGCTCAAAACTTAAAAAAAAATCTTTTAAAACGATATTTTTAAAGTCACATAATCAGATTTGCAGCCAATAGCGTATTTTAGCAAGCGTAGTTTAACGCAAATTTAATTTAATTTTTGCAACATTTTCTTTGTGACAAATATCTAAATAAAATATTAAAAAATAAAATATTAAATATTGAAATATTAAATCAAATATTTAATATTTGAATTAAAAAAATTTCCTTTGTTTATTTGTATAACTATTCATAGAAACTCGTATACTTCAAACCACATTGATAACATGCTTTGCTACAAACGTGTCTACCAGTCTAACTACTCGTATGTCTTAGCTGTGTCTCTCTCCGAACTCATCTGTATACTGTCTCTCTACTCTTCTGTATACCCGTCTCAGTATCCGTCTGTCTTTCTACCCGACTCTTTAATCGTGTCTCTACCTGTCTCGCTTCCCGTTACACTACTCGTCTATCAACACGTCTGTCTGTCGATATACCCCTCTCTCTACTCGTCTGTCAAGTCGTCTCTGTACTCGTCTCTCTATCCACCACGCTACCCGTCTCCCTACCCATCTCACTACCCCTCTGTCAACCCTTTTTTGCACCTGCCTCGCTACCCGTCTGTCTATTTGTTTCGCTACCCGTTAGCTTATCTCTGTCGCTATCCGTCTCTCTACCCGTCTGTCTACACGTCTATCTATCTCTCGCCAACTCTTCCCAATATTTAAACAATTTAGTAAACGGAAGCCGTTTATCTGTTATTAAATGCAAACAGGAGTAATTTATCTAAAGAGTGTAATCAGATGCAATTTTTTTAAATACATACATAAACCAGCATAATAATTCACCAGTTTTATTTTCATAGTAGTTTATGTCATTTAACAGTAAATCTCAACTTCTTCAACCCGAACTGCGTCAAGCTTTTTAAAAAAGCCCCAAGGTCCGTATAACTGGGAAGGGGAATTGTCCTCAGGGCTATTAGATACATGTTATTAAGTTAAGTGAAAGTTTCGTAATCGGGTTCGCAGCCAATTTCTTATGTCAGAAAGGGTGGCTTCACACCATTTTAAATTCATTTCTGTAACTTTCTTTTTCTTTTTTTGGTGGGTGGTTGGGGGGGGGGGGGGGGGAGGGTTCCAAATATATGCACTTAAATTCAAACTTTTGCCCCCATGTTAATATTAGTGTTGTTTGTATTATCAATTAATACTTTGTTGATCGAGCTTCATTCGAAACAAATGTAAAAGACTTCTACAGTTTTTTTTTCTAGGAGAAAGTTCCGTAATCGGGCCCTAAGCTAATCGGGGAATTTAATATCATTATTGTTTCTAACTCTTATAGAGTTAAAACAATATTGTTGCTAGCATTACTATTGTTTGTGACCAACCTCTTCTGTGTATCTGAATAGGGAAAAGTTCCGTATCATGTACTGGTTGGTGCCAAAGGCAGTTGTAGAATCTTACAAATTTTTCTAGAGAGCGGAAAAACATGTTTTTTAAAATATTTACAAATATACGTTTATTAAACCATGTTTTTGAGCCATTTTAAAAAATTAAGTACGGTGCTAAAATAAAATTTTATTGCCATTTTCGATATTTTAATAAGAAATGAAAATACATAACAAACAAATTTAACAAAACTAAGCCATTTTTGGGTACTTCTCTATTATCCCGTCGACCACTTTTCATAACAAAAAACTATCGCCAAACTAAGATTAAACGCCAAAAATACAGTCCCATTTACTTGATGCCAGAAGCATTATACTTATTTGTTATGCCATCAAGTGGTTTTTAATTCGACATTTGCGTGTATTTTTCATTATGTTTTACTGATTTATTAGTTATTTCATTCATTAAAGTAACAATTGTGTCCTTAAATTCTTATATTTTATTTATTTTGATATTTCAATGGCAACGTTCTCCCGTTTATTTAGCGTTACAGTTTGGCGATAGTTTTTTGTTATGAAAAGTGGTCGACGGGATAATAGAGAAGTACCCATTTTTTGTGATAAATAATTGTTATTGCCAGGGGGGCAAATTGTAAACAATTAATAAGCGAACTAAAACAATTACCGGAAAAAACTTGTGGGAATCTCAAGAAAGAAATATCTGATATAAATAGCATTTAAAATCTTAAAATGGAGAAGTGGTCCGTATAAAAATGCAAAACATTATACACCTGATATAAGAATTTTTTAATTTTTTTATATTTCCGAAAGCACAGATAAAAGGGTAAAAATCCCGGCACAGATGCCATATACTCACCACGTTGGCGCGATTTTTCCCCCGCCCCTTTGGCGAAAACTGTTTGTTGTGTTTGTTTACTTTTATTTTTTATTTTAATTCTATAGATTATTTTTATATGTATATCAATATTAATTTAGGCACAGATGTCATATACGCACCAGATTGGCGCGATTTTTCCTCCGCCAATTTGGCGAAAACTTTGTTTTTGAATATTAGTTACAAATACCATACAATAATAGCATGTAATTTTTTATTTCAATATAAAAATAAAATAACGTAATAAATGAAATAGCTCCTATTATTCAAAAATGGGAAATAAAAATAAATAAATGATAGTTTGATATAAATAAATATTGATATCTATAATAAAAACAATTTATAGAATTAAAATAAAAAATAAAAGTTAATAAACAACAATTGAAACAAAATAACCGGGTTACCATGTGAGGCATAAAATTGCCATTTTGTTGCAATCGCGCCAATGTGGTGCGTATATGACATCCGCGCCTTTATTTATATCAAACTATTATTTATTTATTTTTATTTCCTTTTTTAAAATAATAGAAGCTGTTTCATTTATTACGTTATTTCATTTTTATATTGAAATAAAAAATCACGTGTACTATTTGTCACACTATTTGTAACTAATATTCAAAAACAAAGTTTTCCCCAAGCTGGTGGAGGGAAAAATCGCGCCAACGTGGTGCGTATATGACATCTGTGCCTTGTTTCATTTCACATAGAGGTACTGCTCTATTATCCCGTCGACCACTTTTCATAACAAAAAACTATCGCCAAACTGTTAGATTAAACGCCAAAAATGCAGTCCCATTTACTTGATATCAGAAGTTTTACCGGTCAATTCACCACCAACCTTCAACTTCCCGTTCAACTCTCAGTTGAGTAACCCCAGGTTCGCGAATCTAACTGCCGGTTGATATTTCCGAATTCTTCGTTAACTTCAGGGGCATGGTTATTCGACTCTGGGTTAGTCGACGGCAGGTTGAAATGTGTATATCTCACTGGCCAAAGGGATCACATAACGTAGCAATAGTCTTTATGAGTTCTGTCCTCCCTTGAATCAGTTTTCAATAACGAAACAAAACAGAGTATTGAAAGAGCATAATTGGAGTGTTTACTTTTTGATAAATAAATTTACAAATAAATTTTGAATTAACATTTTGATTTGGTGGTTTAGAAATATTGTCACAGTCATAAAATACTCATTTTTACAAAATTTTATAGTATTTTTTTTAAAAGTTTTTTGATTAAAGAATATATATATATATATATATATATATATTATCTACGTTTAATAAACAATTTTATGACCATGCTAACACTAATAAGTGGAATAAAAGCAAATAGAGAGCTAGATTTATTTATTTTGCAAGAATATTATATAAAAAGATATTTTCATATATTTATTTCTAATGTATGTGTTTTATTTAACTAAAATAATTGATTAGAGATTCAATTAAATTATCTTGGATGAAATTGCATGCTTGGTAGCATTTATCCCTTATACGATACCCAAAAAGATGGGGGTTTTTTATGTGTAAATTATTATAATTAATATATGTATATATATATTTAATTTCATATATAATAATTTAAAAAGCTGTTTGAAAAAATTCTCGTGAACTGCGAAAATTTTCAAATAATCCTCTTAAAAATGTTTCTTTCAAACAAAAATAATTATTTTTAACTAACAAGTACATATTAGTTCAAATTATTTATCTATTACAAACGGATAAACATTTTTATATATTATAACAATATTTTAACGCAAAATTCCATCTTCTATAATTTTATTCTTTAAGCAAACATGAAGTGTAGGAATAAATCTGAAATTTAAGAAAAACTGCTGTTTTTTATTCTTAAAAAAAAAAAAAAAAAAAAAAGGTTTGAATCTTATATACAATATTTGAGTGTAAGAACATTTGATTTTACATTCGTTAGATGGCGCTACCAAATATTCTCAGTAGATATTTTACGTCTTGAAAACTTTCTCAATAATCACTATAATCTTGACTTTACAGAGTTAAAATATCCTAAAAGGGCTAATAATTAAAAGTAACACATTCTTCCACATTATTATTATTTTTTAAATTAACATTTCGTTTGATTTTTGCATCACAAATAGCAGTGAAAACGAAATAAACGTCAAAACACTTGTCAACGCAACCGCCATCTTTGCTTCAATTGCACATGCGCGTGTCGAATAACTGGAGACAAATAGGTTAGTTCAGTTACTGAACTAGTGTTTCGTTTTCTCCTCCATTTTCGGCTAGTTGAGTTAGCGGAGAATTTGATTTCAGGGTCAACCGAGAGTTACAGCGTAACTCGCCAGTTGAGGTTGACGGTGAGTTAGGGTAGTTAGGGGTAAGGCTCCTATAATAGGAGCTGACGCATATCCATTTTGTTTCGGATTATTCGTGCTCAGTTCAGCATCAATCTACCGCAGCCGGAGTTGGGGTTGCCTAAGACTCGGTTCTGATTGGCTGAACCGGTTCTGATGAGCTTGGTTTTTCGACTGAACTTCAATTTGAGACCCAAATCTGCGAGGATGCGTCAGCCTGTATTATAGGAGCTCTAGTTAGGGGGTTATACGTGTTTGTTACGTCATCAAGTGGTTTTTAACGCGACATTTGCGTGTATTTTTCATTATGTTTTACTGATTTATTAGTTATTTCATTCATTAAAATAACAATTGTGTCCTTAAATTCTTATATTTTATTTATTTATGTATTTTGATATTTCAATGACAATGTTCTCCCGTTTATTTGGCGATAGTTTTTTGTTATGAAAAGTGGTCGACGGGATAATAGAGAAGTACCCACATATGTATTGGTACTTTTATGTTAACTTGGCGCAGTTGATAAATCGCCAAATATTTTTCTCATAACATCTTCATATTGCATTCATTTCATTTAAATATAAATCTTTCACTGATTTCATTTGAAATACATACATTAAAAATACACGTCTTTCACTCATTTAATTTAAAATACACTAATTCCATTTAAAATACTAAAAAGGAAAAGAAAATAAGAAATAATGCCACAAATCGAAACCTTTTATTTAAACATCAAAGAATTGTTCCTAACATACACACGCGAAATAAAAAAGCTGCTAATGGTGTGATTTACGCCAAATCTCTAATACTAATACTACTCTTACTAATCTCTAATACTTTTCAAACAGAAAAAATTCCAGATTAACTTTCCATTTTCATAAATTGAAATATATTTTATTGTGCTGAATATTAGTGCTTGCATATTTTTTTGCTCCATGTACTCCATGAACTTTTCAATTCCGATTGTCTACGAAAATCTCCCGCCGGTGAAAATGACGTACGCACAAAATTTAGTGACGTATGTACTTTAATTGTGCTTTTTTATCTATTTTTTTAATATAACTTCCAAACGGTTTGACACTTATTCTTGGTAATAAATAGACGACGTTGTCACCTTTATAGGTACCTGCTGTAAAAATTTGAACGAAATCCGTTAAATATTTTTTGAGTTATGCTTGACGAAAGGTTTTAATATCCATCGTAAATATATGGGGCAAAGTAATACTGCGCTGTGTATGAGTCTTCGTTGCACTCAGACAATTATTTAAAGGCGATTTTTAATGCGGAATTTGTTTAGAATATTTTTGCGATAGGTATTACACAATTAGTTTCATATTTAATAAACTAAAAATGTCGATGTCGGTGATGATAAATATTTTAGTAATTCAGCAGTTAAATATTTCAATATATTTAAAACAAATCAAATAATAAAATTATATATCATTTTGTTAATTTTTTTTAATCATTTAAATTTTTTAAAATAGAAAATGGAAATAAAAGAAATGCATTATTTCATAAATACGATAAATAAATAAGTAAATATACATAAATGTAAACAATAATCATTTTAAAAAGACGAGATATCAAGACATAAATTAGTTTGGATTTTCGTGAAAAGAAATATTAGAATAAAAATTACGCAAAAACTATAAATTTTCCCGAAATATTCGAAAATGTAAATGGAATTTATTAGAAAACTATTAAAAAGTTCAAAGATGCAGAATTCACAATTCTGCATAAAACTTATTACGCGATAAATATATAAAATTTGTTAAAAAAGGTAAAAGTCACGGAAGAGGACAGAACACATATCTCCGGTCCTCAAATCGGTAACGCTACCACTGCACCACGGAGACCTTGTCTAAGAGCGCGAAGTAATGGGTATTTGAAATGCATGCTGATCTTTAATCCGAAAATTCTCGAAAACTAAAGCGCATTTGAAGGAAACCTTTGACCTGAATAGTTAGGGGTATGATCCCTGCAACATACTTTAAAATCATCAAAATCTGTGCGCATCATGTTTGGCGGTCTCCTTGTAAGATATAAAAAAAAAAAAAAAAAGCTCTTTTGAGTGTTTTTTTTTTTTTAAGCCTTGCCCGCCTTTTTACCACTTGGCATTTATGTGCTGTTTCACGAGCGTGTTCCGAACCCTATACCTATTTTATACTTTTTCAACTTCCTTACAAGTAGTTAGTTATAACTTCAGCTATACCATTTCACTTTCTTCACAATATTTAGACTCTATCCTTAATCTCTTTCGCTTTACTTTATTATTCCAAATTTATTATCATCTCATTTTCTTAATTTTACATCTATCCTTTTTATTGTAATTCTTCGTTTATCTTGTAGTTAATACTACATCTTAACTTTTCCCAACGTCTCAATTTAATACAATACACTCTACTTATACAATAGGCTGGGCGTTAAGTTGATTGCAACTCGGAAGCCCCTTAACCGACATCAACTGTTCGGCAACAATGGAATAATGTAGTTTGCAGGATGGAAAACCTAGTTGCGTACCAACTGAACTTCCAGGTTATAGGTAATCGACTTGCGAAGCAAAAGGAAATTTTTCAATTTAAAATAAATTGTTGAGTGAAATTATGATTACGAGTTTAGATTTAGTAGTGGCAATTTTCAATTATTAAGAAAAATACAATTTGAATGCAATAAAACAAAATATACTATATGTTCATTTTTGGGTTATAATCCATCTATACATCCATATGCAAAGATACAGGGCCATTAAATCCTTCGTTTTGACGTTTACTTCAGCCAAACATTCACACACACAATCACATTTATAATATTACTAGGGGGCCTACCCCCCTGCGAGCTACGCTCGCCAACCCCCGCTCAGATTTCGAGGCCTCTAAAAACATGACAGCGTGCTTTGTTTTAAAAATATTGGTAAATCTGTAATTGGGTTGCCATGCTTTTAACGTTTTAATGGGGCATTTTTTGATTATCATGGCCTCATACACAGCTGTTGCGGCAACTGACGACTGTTTTCGGGATTGATAAGTAAAATCAATTACAACTTGAAAACCAGCTTGTATAAAATGATTAGGTTTAAATTGTGGCTACCTCTCTGACTTTTATAACAACGATCTGTATTCTATTCTTCCTTTGCGTTTAAGGATGAGAAAAATTCCATTGCTTGTGAATAACATTAAGAACCACGGAATTGAAAAGTACTATGTTATAGACATTTTCAGTAACAGGTTTTAATTTTCTCTCTATTTTAGTGCACCATCATGCATATTTTCATGTTATTTTAAATATGTAAATTATTTATTTTAATTAATATGTATATACGAATTTTCTAATAATTATTTATCATACAAAATTAATTAAATATTTTGTGCATGCATGCCTGCATTTATTCGGCATCAATTGATGAGATATTTAAACAAATTTGCTATCCGCGATAATTTTACACCATGTTATGTCACTTGAATATTGCCCATAAGAAAATCGGGTACTTTTCCAGTATAGGATCCTTTGCTTTTAGGTTTGGCGTAATTAGAGCTTCAAAAATTGATAGATTCGTTAATATACATAGATTTGTTGCCAAAAGTTGTGAAAACAAACCCAATGAACTTTTGGGGCTTTTCTATTATAGGGGTCTTGACGCTTTTTTAAAAAGCTTGGCGCAATTCGGGCATCAGAAAGTGAGATTTGGTGCCAAAAGACATAAACAGCCATGGAAACAAATTCGACGATTTTTTTTGTTTAAATGCGTATTTTAATTATACGTATATTATTATTGTTTTTTCTATACAAATTACTTCTGATTATATATAAAATAGGATAAATGATATTTTACGCTAAACAAATTGTATAAATATTGAAAAAATGCTTCTGTATACACAAAGTGAATAGGTTGACAAAAAGTATGTTGTCAAATTTCCTTTTCCGCCAAGGCTAATTTCTCTGTTTCGTCAAGGCCCCATATACTGGAAAAGCACCGAACTTTTATGCTTGTTTTTACATGTATTTATAGGTATATATACAATTTATTTATAATTGTCTTTCAATTTACCTCTTTTTGTACATAAAATAGATAAATGTCTTCTTTATATTAAATAAATTGTATAAATATCGAAATAATTGCTTGTGTATATCAAAAAGCGAATAGATTGTTAGAAAACATGTTGCCGAATTTCAATTCATTGCCAAGGTCACTTTCTGTATCTCGCGAAGGCCCCTAAATTGGAAAAGAAACGAAAATCATTTTAATATATAACGTAACTTACACCTTAAGTGTGTTTCGAGTATAGTAATTTAATTATTTGTAGTTTTTCTTCTTTGTTATTTATGTGTAAACATATAATACATTATTAAAATAGTAATGATACTGAAATATTCATTTGTTTTAAACTTTAATAGCATTTCTCTAATATATAGGGAGCATTTTTTTCCTTGCTGACAATAAGAGAGAAAGGGGTAAATGTCATTTTACCATAATTGATGTCATATTCTCATTCAAATTGGAAAGAAAACCAAGCAGGATATTTTATTCTCCTTCCGTTCAGTTGGGCAATTATTATTTTATATATTCGTTTCAAATATCCGAATTAGTGATTTTATAAATTCATGTAATTAAATTTTACAAAAAATAACAAAATGATATCAATAAATAATAATTACTATTATTTCCTTCCCCCCCCTTTCTTTTGCGTTTACATAAATGGCGTCATTTGGACGAATTTATTCAAAATATTTTCAGTTTATAAATTAAATTAAATGCTGACAAACGATTGAATCCTGACGATAGAAATGCGATTTTTTTTTCAAATTTTCCTGAAAAACATCATTTAACCACAATCTTGTCTTCATTACCGATTGAAATAAAAGATAAATTCAATTTCAATTTGAAAATGACGAATAAAAAGAAACCAATAATCCCTATCGGGATCCTTTTCAATTTTTTTCCCTTTTTTGTCACAAAAAAAAAACTGAGTAATTAGTTGCCATCATTACAGAAATGTCATTAAAATTAGAAAAAAATTAATATCTCGAAAACTAATTCCAATTCCAAAATTCTATTACCAGTTTTGACATCCGCGGATTTTTATGGACAATTGGTATTAATTTCACCATCAAGCGTTTAATATTTTATTAAAAATAGCCCTGAAACATAATCAGTCGTTTAATCAGTCGTTTCATAAAATCGTTTCATAAATTAGTTTCATAAAATCGTTTCACAAATTCGTTTCATTAGGATTTTATATATATAGGGTAGATTAGGATGTTCATTTCTGGGATATTGTTAGGATTTTTTTTTTTTTTTAATGTCGGACTCTTGTGTTTGCAGTTAGAATAACTGTCTATGTAATAATAATAAAAAAAAAAAAAAAAGTAGAAAAAACCTATTCAAAAGCTAAAAAAAAAAAAAAAAAGAAAAAAAAATCATCATATTCAAATTTAAAAACCATTTCTTATAAAAAAAAAAAAATTCAAATTTAAAAGCATTATTTAAAAAATAATATTCAAATTTAAAAGCCATTAAAAAAATTATATTCAAATTTAAAAGCCATTACAAAAATTATATTCAAATTTAAAAGCCATTAAAAAAAATTATATTCAAATTCAAAAGCCATTACAAAAATTATATTCAAATTTAAAAGCCATTAAAAAAAATTATATTCAAATTCAAAAGCCGTTTTTTAAACATCGTACTTTTGTTTTAAAAATATTTTGGTAATAAAAAAAATTATTTAAAAAATCACGTTTTATTTTTGCGTAACTTATTTTAACTTATTTAACTTGAAAAATAGGAATACATTTTCGTAGAAATAACTGTAATTAATTTTAGAAAAAAAAAAAAAATCTTAGGTCTATGGAAATATAAACTGTGCAACTATTTTTTTCTATTTACTTTCATTAATTCTTATAAAAAAGTAAAATATCTTAGTTAAAACTGTATATACATACTTTCAAACATTTAATTTTTATATATTTCGTAAATTCAAATAATTATACAAATTCTTTCATCTGTGTTTCGAAAATAATTGTTGAATTTTCGTTGCAAAAATAGAAATTTGTTCAAAACCACGAAACTCAGAAACAATCTCTTGAAGTTGGTTTTGCTTTTTGTTAAAAATAGCTTGATGTAGCAAAAATATTCACCAATTATTTCAGAAATCATCAATTATTCATAATTTATTTCATTATTTTAGAAATTTGTTTAGGAACAGAGTCCAGACCAAAAACGTAGAGACTCTTTTTGCCCTTACCGATAATGCTGCTCGGCCACTTGCCAAAAGGCTTAATTTATTCGATTATACACTGTAAAAAAAAGATGTTTTTTTTTTTAATCTGGAGAAATTTAATATAACAAAGAACGATAAAATACAATAATCGCTTCCAAGTTACTCACAATACTGAAAAGAGTTCTTTAAGTTTAGAAATCTCAGAAACTAAAAAAATCCCTGACGGCTCGGCCTACAGGCACAGGTAGATTTCGAAGACGCAGACCGTGGGGCGCCTGTTTGTTGGGAATTGCGGAAGAAATTACCTTTTCGCCATGATGCGGAACCGATGAACCACCCACTTCGAAACCTAAATTGTTTGCAGGCGGAGCCGGCAGGGATTTGTTTCGTTTTAAATTTTTTTTTTTTGCTATAAGGGTTGGTCCTATAAAAAAATTGTCAATGCAAGTTTTAGATAATATTAAGAGGATTTATAATAAATTTAAGCGGATTTGATATCTTGTGAATTGACGAAGTTATGAATTTTTTTCTTCGACCCCCCCTCCCCCTTGGGTCCATTTTTAATGATATCAAAAATTTGCCATACATAAATTTTCGACCCTTTTCCCAGAAGTAATAATAAGTTTAAACGGATTCAGAAATTATGGCGTTTTTTCTGTTTTCACAAAAAGCCCCCCTCCATTTCCCCCCCCCCTGCTTCGATTTTGCCCATTAACGAACTTGACCGAAATTTTATGCCCCTTAATTTTATGTATTAGTTTGGAAAAGATTTGTGCAGAATTATGGGAGTTATCGTGTCCATAAAAAAGTGGCATAGATAGATAGATAGATAGAGAGATAAAGTTTTGAACTGGGGGGGGGGGGGGTGGTTTTGGATTCTGGTAGTCATGATTGGCGTAGATCTGCAAAAATTTTTTCAGGCATTCCAAATTAGAGGATAATGCAATAGGTAGAATTTCTTACGAAATCTACCAAATATTTTCGAGATTTAACCAAGCATTTATAAAAGTAAAGTTTCTTTTGCTGTCACTGATTTTCAGAAACGTTTCCGAGTAGTTTCCATAGTGTATTAATCAGTTTTCTCAACTCGGAATATAGGTTTTTTGGATTCTATCCATTCTCAAATAAACATTTTCATGTTCAACAAACATGTTTTATAGTGATGGGCATAACGATTATTTTGATTATTCGAATGAATCATTCGGACATGCGCAGAAGCATATCTGTCAAAGTTGACCTTTTTTTTTTATTCAATTACTACCAGATTTTTTTTTAAATTTTTTAAAAAGAAGTTTTTGACTTCAATTAGAATTGGATTAAATGCCAGATAAAAATGGAAAATGTGTTTTGTAGGAAACACATGTTAAGTTGGCACGTGTTCATAACTTATGGTTCATTTTATCTTAAATTTCGTTTGAGAAACATTCTTTTCTGTACGCTAACTAAATTTAACCATTGACTATCATTCATGCATAAAAACACCTAGATTTAAAAAAGGAATTTTGCATCTTTTTAAAATTGATTATTTAGTTATTGCAATGGCTGATTACAATTTAACTATTATTTATTACTTTTTAAATTAATACATGAAATGTACTTTTTTTTTTAAAGTGCATAATAAATTTCATGAAAAAAAAAAAAAACAATTTTTAACTGTCATTTAAATGGAGGGTCACTTATTTACACTTACGGTTAAGGCTGCTCGCCAGTAAACTTTCCGATTCCCCTCGCTTACGTTAAACCTGTGGGCGTAGGGTGCATTCGTATATTTAAAATATCTCCTCAGGAAATTAATATTTTTAACTTATTTTTTCTTTGTACTGACCTTAAAGGATGTCTGTTTTTTCTTAGTTATCAAAGTATTTCTAAAATATGTGTTTAATTTATTAATCTATTAATATCTTAGCGAAACTGAATAAGATTTTAAAACTTCACATGAAATTAAGTATACATTTTAGAAAAAAATTGACAACTAAGAAAAAAAGAGACATCCTTTAAAAAGTGTACACAGAAGACAGACGTTAAAAATATTAATTTCCTGAGGAGATATTTTAAATATACGAATGCGCCCTGCGCCTATAGGTTTAACATAAGCGAGGGGAATCGGAAAGTTTACTGATGAGCAGCCTTAAGGTGGTTCTCAAATGATCTGCTCAACAACGCAAAACTTTCTGACACAATTTATGACTCATTTTTAACCCTTTGTTGCATACTGTCCACTACATTGGACAAAAATGTTATTTTTTTCCTGCCCAACATATTTTATTTACAGTTGCTATTAAAAGCTTATGCTACTCTTTGATATCTATACTTTCAATAGAAAAATCGTGATAGCGCCACAACCACCCCCCCCTTCTCCCCCAACTACTTCGTTGAGATATCATCAGTATAGATGTCCCTTCAGAATGCCGGTAATTTCTTTCGTATGAACTAAAATGTTTCTAAACCTACAATAATGTTATTTAAATGGTACTAGCCGAGCTTCACCCGTCTAGACGGTCGTTTCCGAGACTCTCAGAAAAAAGATAAACCCAAGTGATTTCGTTTGAATTACTCTCTAAATGCTGGCAACAATACAAACTCGGTGTTTCAACGTACTTAAAAAAAAAAAAAAAAAAAAAAACAATGCGTAATCTTATTGCGTCATTTGATCAGAAACTAAGTTAATTTAAATAAGCACTTTTAATCTGTTCCAAATAACATTTTTTAAAATCACACCACTTTCATGAATTTTTTCCCGGTGTTCCAAGAAAAAGTTTGTTACGATTTGCTAATTTGACATAGACCACGATTATGAAAAATATTATCACTAAATGCATTAGAAAAATATTTTTTGCTGTGCTTTATAACATATAGCAACGGGAAATAATAATAATAATAATAATAAAAACATTAAAAGTACTTAATCACGATTTCTAAACGTAATTTCAAAGTAATTCGCATTTGTTTTTACAGAGCCTACATCGTGAACGATTACCTCCATGGTTTAATATTTTAAACGTTCACGATGAATGAATCTTTCGTGTTTAGGAAATATTCCCAAGTGTTAACATTGTTTAATGGTGATGTAACAATATTTATCTGTAAGGTACAACAATACAAAATTAACAATCACAATGGACTCAACAATGGTACAAAAACGTACAAACGTTTGGCATATGAAAAAGTGAAGCGGGCATCCCGGAATTGTTGATGACAGTCGAATGCTCTGTGCTTTTATTATATAGATTTTGTCTAATAATTATTAATTTAGACTTTTTGGCTTAATGCATAATTGAAACGCAAGTTTAAAAATACTTTATTTGTTTTGTTTTTCGACTATAGTAGACAAGCTGTAATGAAAAAAAAATTAAATTGTCATACATAAAATAATTTTTTTCTCATTCTGTGTGACCCTTTTAGTAAGAAAATAACAAATTTAATGTTGGGGATTTGCCAGTTTTAAAGTATGCAACAAACGGTTAAACGCAAAGGCTTAAAATTCGCAGGCTTGACTATTGAACCGATTTGGAATCGAAATGAATTTTCCTTTCTTTTGATAAATAAATTACTTATCCAGTTATAAGCGATTCGTGTCACGTGACAACCTGTTTTTCTCCCTTCTCTCACTGTTATGTCCAGAAATTCGGTTCAAAACGCCAACTTTCACAGTATTTTCTGAAAGATCTTTTGCGCTTACCAAAAAATGGAAAACGTATTCGATTATACAGTTTCTGAATAAGAACACCTGCCAATTTCACGCGTTTCCGAACAAAAGTATCTCCGGATTTCAGAACGGCCTTAGGCTACTACGGTTATACGCCATTATTTAAAGGGGCTGTAACTAAGGAAAGCATCTCTTAAATAGTCTCTTAAAATTAAATGCCCCTTAAATAGTCTTTTATTCTGTCCGCTCTTACTGTGTCTTTAGGATGTTTTTCAGTATTTTATGAAGTTAAAACTCTTAAAAAGGATCCAGAAGAGAGATTATACATAAATATGTAAAAGTGTTCCCAAATTTAAAATACTAAACAACGTATTGTTACGTTTGTTAGAACGTATTTAGTTCTTTATTCAGAGGTTTGTTTTGAAAACTTCGAGAACGTAATCGAACCGACAGCCGACGTAAAGGCGGGTGCCATTGAGGCTAGAAATTATCGATCTAAAGTACGCGAGTGGGGATGAATGAAGGATAAGGGAAAAAGAAAAAGAAAAAAAAGAGGAAAAGATCCTCTCTTGTACATCCCCTGACTCCCTTTTCATTCTTGTTTCGTTCGCGGGGAGAAGAATTATTCCAGGATTCTCCCTCTCTTATATCGACTTTTACCACCCACTTTTTCAGTGTGATTCTCCAAAAAGTAAAAAAAAAAAAAAAAAAAAGAAAGAAACATAAATTTATATTTAAAAAAAAAATGCGGAAAGATATTTAAGAAAGTTTTTAAAGAGAAAGTTAAGTAAAGTCAAGGGTGTTTGTTCCATTGAAAGTCATTCAAAAACTTTTGGATTTTTGAAAGTCGGAAATTTATTAAATTCCTACTATTAGCTCACACTCTTTCTATATATATCTTGTTCAAATTTTCAATCGTTAATAAAATATTTTCTATTCATCCACTCAAGTTCAAATAATTTTTTTTAAACTTGTAGTGGATGACACTTTATGTTAATACAGTTTTTTCAAATATTAATTAATTCATTAAATTTAATTAATTAATTTTAGTTTTAAGTGGGAGAAAAAAATTCCTCCCATTGTTTTCATAAATGAAATGAAAGATTTATCTCAAATGAGTGATGCCACAGAAATAAAATACCGCAACGATAATTATAAAATAATGTTCAATAAAGATAACGTGGGACATGAATGCAGCACGGGTTTATTTTATATATTTATGATTAAAAAGTAGGAATTGACTTTAAAAAAATTATATTACTTGTTTAGGAGTTATATCCGTAACCGATATACATATTAAGGAAAAATTCTCATATTAAAAAAAATATATATTTAATTGTATTTTATTTGTCAGTGTGAAAAGCATCTAAGCATGCGCACGTGTGTACGTGTATAGTTTATATATAACTATAAAAGTATTATATTTATTTATTTATTTTACATTCTTTTATAAGCATTCAATGTTTATCTTAAAAATTGCATCTAATTTCATGACTGTTCATTTCATGTCGTTCGTTAAATATTCCGTCACAATAACGTTAATTTGGCGTGGGCTCCGATTATTGAAAATTCATCGATTGATTTACGTTTGATAGAAAGCGAAAATTTGTTAATATATATATATATATATATATATATACAGGGATCTGTTTAGGAAAAAATTAGGTCCTTTAAAGGACTCTTCACAAAATTTTTTATTTCATAAAAGAACCCTTCACAAAATTCTTTTCCCTGAAACAGGACCCGTCACAAAATTCTTTGACCTAAAACAGGAGCCTTCACAAAATTCTTTGTCTTAAAAATAGGTTTTTCACAAAATTTTTCCATCTTTAAACCAAACATTTCACAAATTAATCATTTAAAAGTAAAATCTGACCTGTCACTTTTACATATATAAAGAAAATATATGTATTTTATATCCATATATTTTCTTAAAAATGCATAAACAAGAACCTGAATATAACAACCATTTCAAATTCACAAAATTATGATTAGATTTTTCACAAATATAAAAAGCTGTTCAGAGAGGGAGAGATAGGTAGATAGATAGATAGATATTTGAATATAGCAACAGGAAAAAACAAAAGCATTACTGTGCAGTCCTCTAAAAAAACCCCTACTGAAATGTTTTCTAAAAAAAAAAAAAAAAAAAAAAAAAAAAATCCCAGTACTATACGAAATATTTTACTAAAGTCAATTTTTTTGTTTTGTTCTGTTTTTATGCACCATTTAGAATAATAAAAATAGTTAAAAATACCTAAGGAGTGCTTATTTAGTTTTAAAATTACTTAAATTAACAATTGCAGAATTCTGGCAAAACACGAGCTTCACTTTTTACAGATTTTCTTTTTATAATAGAATTTTAGAATGATTTACATAAATTTATATATTTTTTAATGTTAAACCATTAATATGTAATAAAATGCTTCATTTTAGCTGATTATGTCAGGTGTGGATTGTTTTCAGGTAACATGGGTCATTTTTTTGGAAAAGTGTTTTTTTTTTAATTCTCGCTTAATTGGTTGCCATTTTGTAATAAAGCGATAAAATGAAAAATGCTCAACATTAAAATCTTAGTCAGAACAAGCTGTAATCATTTAGCATATAATTGTTCAATTTTTATAAATTCTTTATTAGACTTTATATAGAGAAAATTAAAAAAAAAAGTTTTTTTTTAAAGAGGAATCAGAACAATGTATTAACAATATTTTCAGGATTTTTAAATTGTTTTCTCAACGTGTAATCATAATTTAATAAAAATTAAATTATTAAATTATAAAAGTTTTTTTTTAAATTATTATTCTCTTTATTTTCTTATTTATATTTTCATCTTTTTAGTGTTTAAAATATATAGTCGTTGCAGTTTCATAGCCAGTTGAGATATTTTGGTGATCGTTGTTTGGCACATAATTAATTCCATAATTAATTACCGTGTTCTCTAAATGAACTATGAATTCTATACACTTCATTTTCAATACCGAAAATTCTATAGTAATCCTCAATAACTTATAAACATTTTATGGCAAACTGTGTAGATTTACGGTAGTTAGAGCATGGACAGACAGACAAACCGAAATCATAAACATTTTTCAATTGTGACGGAAAGTGTTAAAAATGAAAGGTGTTATTGTTTGGTATTAAAAGTAATTGACAACATATTTGAAAATCTGTGTTTATTTCAGTTGGAATATGATGTGATATTTTATATTGTGAGGTTATGGATGATTCAAATTTATTTCTGATCCCAGCATTAAAAAAAAAAAAAAAAAAAAAAAAAAAAAAAACAAGTGGGTAAGTGTGATCGAAGATCGCTCAAAGGGGTTTCGTTTAATATTTTCCTTTCAAAACACTTTATCCTTTCTTTAATAAATTCAAACAAATTTCATTTAGCAACAACAACAAAAAAAGTCATGTTTTTTATAAAGTAAAAATTTACCGGTCTATTTTTTCCTTTTTTCGAATATCTAAACATGCCGGATAGCGGTCCAAGCCCGCTATTATTTTCTGTCATAATAATATCCGTCATACGGACTAAATGCAATATTTAAAAAAATAATTTCAAAATTAAACAAATTGTACACCTTCAAAATGTTAAAATATGCGAATATTTCCATAATCGGATTTTTATCACAATTTAATATGTTTTTCAAACTCATATATTTACTATTCTCTATTATTTATATTGATACTCGCTTTGTATTATTCTCAAACATTTGAAAAATTAGTTAAACTTCCTATATGACGTCAGATTTTCTTTTTAATTCTCTCATGACGTGAAATTCATCTGCTTTGTCCACTTACACATACTCATACTCCTTCTATTATTGAGAAATCTTAGACATTTGCCGTTTTATTACGACTATGACGTCAATCAATTTTATTTCATATTTATCTTTTTTTCAATGGGTGAAACTTTTTATTTCATTTTCATTTTTCACGTGAAAATCGTCTGATAGAAAATTAATTATTTTAGAAAGAATTTTATTGTGGATTGTAAATCTTTGGCATCTGCTATAATGAAAAATGTTTCAATTTAATAGGAAAAGGCTGTTAGAATTTTGGTTTTTTATCTCTATTTATTAAAATAATACGAATTTTTCAAATTTTAATATTTTGAGCTCTTTACAGCTGCTATTCAGATTTATACACTAAGTTTCAAATCTGTAAGTTACATACTTTTTGAGAATGGCTCTGTGACGGACAGACAACGGAGCGGGGGTAATAGGGTTTCGTGAGATGAACGAAACCCTAAAAAGAAAAAGAAAAATATATATATAGAGCTGAAGATGTGAAGGATTTATTATCCCCTACTCTGTTACGGAGTGACCTTTTCCTGCAGACATTGACAGCATATGATGTGAGAAAGCCTAAACTTAGGTTTCAATTTGTTTTGTTATGTATTTTTTCCTGTAAAATCGGTTGGTGACATTGAAAATACTAAAAAAAAAAAAAAAAATTGCAAACTATAATGTTTGTTTTGGGCTTTATTCAAATATTAACAGATATATATTTTTAATGAGGCTGGTGCAGAAGCATGTTTTTTAGGTGCGTTCGTAATTATATAAATACGTAGCACCTATAGCCATCGTCTGGTCCGTCCGTATATAACTGCGCAAAAACTATCCAATCGAATGGTTTGAAATTTAATATATAAAATCGTTTCAGAATTTTGTCGAGTCATTTCAAGTTTTATAAAAATCTAATCAAAACTTAAAAATATATTAATAAAAGTTTTCTTTATTCTATTAAATCTTATTATACGTAAATCTGTATGATAAAATCGCAAAAGTCATGTGACTGAGGAAAACAAATACGGGCTGACCACTTCTTCTTTCGTATGCCAAGCGGCCATTTTTATTCAAAATTATTTTTTCGAATAAAATGGCATAAAAGTTAAATTTTTAGAAAGGTCGTTAAAAAAAATTGTTTGCTTGAATTACATAAAAAAATGTATAGATTCTGAGATAACTTCAGTGGAAATTAGGTTAACAGCCGAATATCTCAATCCACTGAAATAAATAAACACAAGAGATTCGTTCATCGTGAGCCATAGAAATATTAAACCATGGAGATAATCATTTGTAAAGCAATATCTCCATGGTGAATTTTGCAGCGCTGTCTGGTGTCGGAAAAAAGTTCGCATCTGTAAACGTGGCATACGTAACAAAGCAATTCACTCAGTTTGAAAAATAAATGCGATTACCCAAAAAGTGGAAGTATAAAACTTGAAAATATATTTATAAAAATAAATTTCATTTCGAAAGAAAGTAAACAAAATTTAAGGATGTTCCATAAACTGTGACGCATAAATTTTTGAATTTTCGAAAGTCATATGCGTATTTAGTGAACAGATGTAACGGATATGTATAACAAGGAAATTTCTGTATATTTTATTTAAGAGATAATAAAGATTAAAGTTCCTTCGAAAAAAAAATGTTAAAAAAAAAAAAAACTGAAAAAAGATGCATAAAGAGTTGTAATTTTGTAAGGACAATGAAACAGAAAATCAAGTATTTTCCGTTGCTAGTTCATTGCTCCAGCGTCCTTAACTTTTTCAACTTTACCACTTTTTCCAATCGAAAATCTTTAACATCTGCAATAGTCTACAATAAAGATAATCGTTTTAAAATAGTGATAGAAAAGTGAGAAAATTTTAGGAACACTGTGAGCCTGATAGTTAAAAAAATTATAAAAGTATTTCAGTTCCTTCGATGAAAAATATGATTGTTAAAAAAATAAAATAAAACTAGAAAAAGGTATCTGAAAAGTTGGAAATTTTTTAAAGAAAAAAAAAATCAAGGATTTCGCATTGATAGTCGCTCAAAAACTTTCAGATTTTTGGAAGACAGGAGTTTATTAAGGAGTTGATCTGTAAGAAAAGTATTTTAGATCCTTCGAAGAAAAGTATGATTCTTTAAAAACAAAGTGCAAAATGTAAATTCAAAAACTAAGGAAAGATATCTAAAAGTTAGATTTTCCTTTTCTCAAAAAGAGAAAATAGAGACAGGATGAGGATGTTTCCTTGATTGTCAATGAAAAACTTGATTTTTTCTTTAATAATGGCATATTTAGAAGATTATATCTATAATCGAAATATATAACAAAAAAAAATTGTCATAATTTAAAATAAATAAAAACGTTCATTTCCTTCGAAAGGTAAACATGATAGGAAATAATCTATTTCGCCGTTTAATTTTTACACCAAATAATAATAATAATAATAATAATAATAATAATAATAATAATAATAAATTGAAAATTATAACATACAATCTTATACAAGGCTTTTCAAATTTCATAAAATCTATTAGCCAGCAAAAATTACAGTCGCCAGTAGAAAAATATTTAACTCCCCCACCCTCCCCCGTTATTGATTTTCAAAAAGCATAAAAAACTATGGCATATAGCATAGTTTAGAAAATATTAGTCACATATTTTAGAATAGTACATAATTTAGAAAGATAATATAAACTAAGTTTTCTAAGGAAGCTTATCAAAACTATATATCTCTGAAGAAGAAAAAAATACTGTAAAAGCTGAATTAACCGGCATGTTTGGGAAATGCCGATTGCTAAATGTATGGCCTATCGTGGCCATCTCAGATTTAAAAAAAAATCAAAAACTTGTGAAAAATAAAATAGAAAATTTGACTACTAATCTAAGGTTATTTATTAAGCATAAATAAAAACATCCATGCACTTTTTAAAGATTTTTTTATATACTTTTTTAATATATATATAATGTAAAGTGGGTGAGCCAAAGGTGGGCATTGTTCCTAATGTAGCGCACCCCTCAAAAGTAAAATTAATTTAATTTTCAATCACAAAAGGATGCTACTGTATTGTCACTCATGTATCTGCAGCGCACGTGGCTGAATTTAAAGAGATCACCTTGATCCTCCGACATTTTATGCAGTTATTTCACTTTTGAGGAGTAGTCGTTCTAAGTTCCAGGTACGAAGATATTTTAATTTACACGTGTTTAAATTCTTAGAACTTTCAGTTATGATATGTTTTCTGAAAGCTTATTTCTTTCTCTTTAATCACATTTACTTCAATTCTAAGAAATGTATCAGATTAATACTTTTACGTCGTGAAAATGGCGACCATACGCATGTTCCCAAGGACCTTAGAAAACAAATGTGGAAATCAGTGTAGTAAGGGTGATTTCAAAATTTACACATAAGTACCTGAAAAAACTTATTACCATTTATTGTTAACACCAGAGATCACTCAAAGGAAGTCAGTAACTCTCAGAAGAAAATCCCTGAACTACCGTGCAGAAGGGCTACATTTGGAACACTCTGCGCCAAACATGGCCCACAAGCTATACTTTTGAAATTATATTATAAAAGTCATTAAATTTTATTTTACAAAGAAAATTATACTTGGTATATGTTAGAGATAAGTGTAAAATTTTACGAACAAAAATTCAGCCACAACACACCCAACCAGAAAATTATAAAAAAAAAATCCTCAAAGCTTAACTATAGCCACCTTTGGTTCACCTACTTTATATATTTGATATTTTGTACATTTTCGTGAGAATGACCAGTTTAGAAAGTAACAAGGTGTGCATTAAACAATATGCACATGCACATTATACACGAGTAAACACAGTAAGATGATCAGCCTCTTGAATGAGCGGCTAATCATTCGTGAGATTCGTAATTTATAAAAGTGCCAAGATGGCAACAGGTCAAAGATTTTTTCCAATCCGTGATGAAGACAACCTACCTTGCTCATAAAACAGTGCTATAGGAAAGTGGTATTTCCTAACCTTTATTCTCTCTTTATCTTGTCATTTTACACGAACATATGTTTTGCGTGCTTGTAAATGAATTTACATTATTATTATTTTATTATTATTATTCCCCCACTCTTGCTGTACACGATTTATTCGCATAACTGTTGCCAGGCTTCATAAATTACTATCGTTATCTTTGCTCTAAAATTTTTATATTTTAATTAGGAATGGGAATTTTTGGGCTTGAAAAAAATGTGTGTGTGTGTTTTTTTTACACAGTTTTATTTAGTTTAACTTGGTTCTTGTTTGTATAGATACAATTTTGTTATCGATTTTTTACTCACTTCCTGATAAGCTAGAATTATAAAAATTATGGACACAGGCGTGTTTTTGATTATAATACAACATTTAATATTTTTAGAACTTAATTATAAATCAATAAATTAATTTTAAGGTATTTTACCGTTAGCCGGCCGCAGGTGTTAAATTGTCAAATGATCTTTATGGTTACTGTTACTGCTGTTTACGAGTTACAAAAACTATGCAGCTAATTAAGAGCCAAGTCACTCTCGCCAAAATAGGCCAACTAGGAAACGGCATCAACGATGTATTTTAAATACTAAAAAGTTGAAAATAGAAATAAACAAGTGGGTAAGTGTGATCGAAGATCGCACAAAGGGTTTCGTTTAATATTCCTTTCAAAACACTTTATCCTTCCTTTAATAAATCCAAATACATGTCATTTTAAAAGAAAAAGTCATGTTTTTTATAAAGTAAAAATTTACCGGTCTATTTTTATCGTTTTTTCAAAAATCTGAACCGGTCCGATAACAGACGAAGTCCGCTATTATACTTTGTCATAATAATATCTGTCATGTGGACTAAATGCGATATTTAAAAAAAAATCAATTTCAAAATTAAACATGTTGTATAGAGACTAGAGTCCTGCAAGGGTCGGGTACAACCCGACCCGAACTCGCAAATTCCATTTGAAGTCAAGCCGAACCCAACAAAAAAAATTTCCTCGACCCGAAACAGCAAAATTAATCTTCGTCTACCCGAACCCGCAAAACTTCAACCCGCAACCCGACCCGAACCCGCAATGACAGGATAATAAATCATGTTTTAATGCTATTATGGAAATTATGTACAATTATACCTGTAATATCAATTTTAAATTTTATATAGATAAATAGACAAATCTATGTTCTTTAATATCCAAATATAGTGAAACCGCTGAATAGCAGACACCTCGAGATCGTTGAATAGTGTCCTACATCGGGTCGGGTTCTTTCTTTCTTTTTTTTTTTCGGGTCGGGATGACTAATTTTCTTTCTGCGTGTCGGGTTCACGATAGAATAATTCTTCCACGTCATATTTAGATTTTTTGCATGTCGGATTGTTGGAATTTTCACAAAAAGTTTGACGCATATAATGCATAATAAATTAAAATTTATCTGTTGTAAGGCATCAAATAATACAACAAAATATTGAAAATTATGAAAAGAAGATATTAAAAACATTGTAACTGAAAAATCCATCTACAGATGAAACCTCAAGTTTTTGCATCATAAAATAACTAACAACATTTAAAAAGGAGGCGTGACCACTCATAGCCCTGTGGTCTAGGTCTTCTGATTAGTGTACGGATAGTACGGGTTCGATTCCGCTCATGGCAAGGGTTGGTTAATTTCTGTAAACTCACTCAGACATGAAAATAGTAAGCAGAAATGTATCTGTCCCTTATAAGGTTGTCCTCGCGAAGTAACCTGTTTTCTTTTTTGGTCCTATAAATTTTATTTTAACGACATAAAAATTTCTAAAAAATACGGAAGATATCTGTTATACAACGGAAATTTAAAAACGGTTATTTCAGAAATCACGGAAAATTTGCTGGAATTTACGGATTTTTTTTCCGTTAAAATGCGGAAATAGTACTGGCGTCTCGATTGCCAGTACAGTTTCTGTTTTTTCAGGGATTTTTTTTTTTTTACAGTGTATATATACTAAATTTTAGTTCAGTTAGGAAACACGTAGCACAGTTTAAAATTTCCCGTTTGCAATTTCCGATCATAAACGGAAATGTACTCGAGAACTTTTGTGCTGCCCTGTATACAATCTATACAGTTTATACACACTAAGTAATAGGCAAAAAATGAGTTAAATTAAAAAACGCGTTCATCAACTGAAAAAGCATTCTCAGCAATTATTATTAATAAGCAGTACTTTAGTCGAATTCTTTTGTGTGTCCCTGTAAATGAACGATGAAAGCTATACACACAATATTCTATAGTAAGCCTCTTCTAATCCACGTTAGTGATATATGTCAATTTCAATATGTTTGAAATAGTGAAACATTATTAAAATAAACTGCAAAAGTTTTTCTTCATAGACCGTAATGTAACGGAACTCTTTTGAGTATCCCTGTAAAGGAACTATAAGTGCTATGCACACCACATTCTATAATTAGTCTCTTGTAGTGCATCTCAGTGATATATAAAAATTTCAATATTTTTGAAATTGTGTAACATCATTAAAATAAACTGCAAAGGATTTTTCCCTCATAGACCGCAATGTAACGGAATCCTTTTGAGTGTCCCTGTAAAAAAAACTATAAGTGCTACACACTTCATTTTAAATACCGAACATGCCACAGTAAGCCTCAATAACGTATATCAATCGCATGACGATCCGAGTATATTTACGATAGTTACAGCTCGGACAGACAGACGGCAGACAGTCAGACAGACAAACCGAATTCATAAACACTTTTCAACTATGTTGGAAAGTGTTAAAAATTAGTGAAATTTTAAAATACGTATCACAACTCTAAACGCACTTCCAGCAATTATTGTTCATAGACAGTACTGTAACTAAATTCTTTTGCGTGTCCCTGTAAATAAACGATACCCACCTTATTCTATAGTAAGACTCTTGTAGTGCACTGCAGTGGTATATAAGTTTCGAAATGTTTGAAATAGTGTAACATCATTAAATAACACCGCAAACGATTTTTCTCCATATACCATAATGTGACGGGATTTTTTTTAGTGTCTCTGTAAATGAACTATAAATGCTACACACTTCATTTTCAATACCAAACATGCCATAGTAAACCTCAATAACATATATCAATTGCATGGAAATCCGAGTATATTTACTCGAGTTAGAGCACAGACAGCCATACAAACCGAATTCATAAACACTCTTCAACTATGCTGGAAAGTGTAAAAAAACTATAACACAGTTTATCAGGACAACATCCTAGAAAACGCAATTCATTCAGACAACCTTTTCGGTATTGACATCTGGTCTATTATCTGAAACAGGTAAAGAAATCATACGAGTAGTTACTATTTACCGATCATACGTAGTATATAGGGTAAATCTTGTAAACGTTTTGAAAATCGAAAAAAAAAAAAAATGTTGATGGATTTACACGTTTCAGACACTGGAGATTCCGAAAAACATATTTTTAACACTTGTTGAAAAGTGTTAATGACTTCGGTTTGTCTGGCCGTCTGTCCGTGCTCTAACTCCCGTAAATAGGCTCGGATTGCCCTGCAATTTTTATATGTTAGTGTCGTTATCTATAGCATGTTCCCTATTTCAACTGAAGTGTCTAGCACTTATAGTTTTTCTACAGGGACACTCAAAAGAATTCCGTTACATTACGGTCTATGGGGAAAAATCATTTGCGGTTTATTTTAATGATGTTACACAATTTCAAACACATTGTAATTGATATATATCACTAAGGTGCATTACAAGAAGCTTAATATGGAATAGGGTGGGCATAGCACTTATAGTTACTTTACAGGGACAGTCAAAAGAATTCCGTTACATTACGTCTATGGAGAAAAATCGTTTGCGGTTTAATTAAATAATGTTTCACTATTTTAAACGCATTGAAATTTATATATATCACTAAGGTGCATTACAAGAGGCTTACTACAGAATATTGTGTGTATAGCTGTCATCGTTCATTTACAGGGACACACAAAAGAATTCTCTCTTATTTGTTAACAATAATTCCTGGAATTGCGTTTTAAGTTGCTGAACGCGATTTTAAATTTAACTCACTTTTTGTCTATTACTGGATGTGTATAAATTCTGTAGATTATATACAGGGCAGCACAAAAGTTCGCAAACACATTTCCGTTTATTGACAGAAACTCCAGAAGGAGAATTTTAAACTGTGCTACGTGTTTCCTAACTAAACTAAAATTTAGCATCCAATGTAGTATATATACAAATTTAGAGATCCTATACAGGGCTGAATAAAAGTATTCGGATATTTTTGCGAATATTGTATATGTTGGAAATTCCTGAAATTACGTTTTTAAATATGTTATGCGTTTTCCAAATTGTTTACTTAGATGTTATCTTTCAGCTTATTAAACGGTAATGTTTTGTAAAATTATTTTGGAAGCGTTGGAAAGTGTTACATAATCTATGCTTGACGCATGATTTTTCGTTCTTGTTAGAAAAAAAAGATGTATATGCCGTCCGTCTGTCAGCGTGTGTGTGTGTGTTTGTAAACGCTCTACCTCCCGAAAAAATTGAGATAGAGACTTGAAATTTAGTATGTACTTAGTATGTAATAATGGGAAGAAGCTTATTGAATTTCAGCAACCTCGATTATCCGGAACTATTTTTTCGGACTCTCGAAATATTCGTTCTGATAAAAGGTATATAAAATTTTTCGAAATTGTTTATTATAAGGAGTGAATATAAAAAACAATAATAATAATAATAATAAACATAAATTTTGCATAAAGAATGAAGTCGATCGGATAATGAGTTGCCGAGATATTTGTAATCCTATTTTCCCCACTCTTCGATTTTTCATGATCCTGTATTTCATTTAAATTTCAATTCAAAGATATATTTTAATTGGAAATGAGACGCTTAATCCGACGTAGTAAACAGTTAGTTAATAGGATTATCATTTTTGGAGTTATAAGAATGTTTGTTTTACGCCATTCAGTAATAGAGCCTTTAAAGTTTAGGACGTCATCACGATTTTATTCGAATTGCAATGGATTTTATAAATAGTTTACACATGTTTTATTTTCATATTTTATATTATGCATATCCATGATGGGTAAGTATTACGGTGGCACCCAACGACTAGTTTTTCAACCAAGTAAATTATTCACTCAGCGGAAAAATTACTACTGGTATGATTTTTTTACCAATCGGAATGATTGTATCGAAGTGATAAAGTGTAAAAACTTCTTTCCTAAAATTGGTTACCTTTTTGAGGATAAGTATCTATTTGCAATTTTGTCTAACCCGCAGGAATGCTTTGCAGATTACCGGTGTAGACAGTAACCTTGGGGGAGAGTTGTGAACTTTCGATAGAAGCATTTGATAAGAAAATATAAAACGATGCAGAAAACACCATAAATACAGCGAAGTAGAACTAATCTCCGAAAAATTCACACTCCTCGTCTCGAAAATATGGTTTTCAAACAACTTCCCAAGATGTCATAACATTTAAAAAAGTTTTTCTGTTGAAACATTTGCTGAAACATATTCATTAATATACTTATTTTATTTGCTAAACACCGTAAAATAAAAACTTTTTTTATTAAAAAAAAAAAAAAAAAAAAAAAAATATGTTTTTGATATTACGTAGCTATTGTGTTTTTATTTTCATTTCCTACCAAGCGATAAGTTAATAGTTCAGTTACTGCCACATTTATTTAAATTTTTTTTTGAAATGGCTTCAGTTGTTTTCGAAGTTAAAGATAGAGCAATGCCAGCTGTTTTACATGAGATTTCACTACTATTGTCGCTTCCTTAAACTTTCGCCCCCCATGATTCCTGAATCACCGTGTATAGTGCAAAGTGCATAACAACGTGATAATAAATTTATAGTCTAGGCCGCATGTGTCCTGTGTTCGAATACCGGCCTGGATACTTTATCACTCAGTTGGAAAAATTACAAAAAATAAATGAATTCACGCTCTGCACATAATTACGCTTAATAAATTATTAATTTAAGCTTTCTCACAATACTTTCATAGACTTCATATAGCAAAAAATGTGTGAAGATGTGCATGATTTCGAAAATAATTATACTACAAGCGGGAAAAATTCTACCTTACGGCAGAATATAGATTGGCCACCAACGGCCACAGATTTTTTTCAGCCAAGTCTAACTCGTCGAAGTGTTTGTTAGCATAAGCCAGCTTCTCCACTTTAGAATTTAGTTAGCGCTCTAAGGTTTTTGTGAGGCTGTCGGAATATATTAGGACCGAACACACCAAGTTTTTAAAAGATTCGGTAACTAGAAGTATTTTTAATAAATATAATAGACAAAAGATGTGGCTGCAATGAACTGAGACGTGGCGCGGTAGATGTTGTTTACGAATGTGCTGTCTTAATGACACCTTTTAAACTATTTTTAATGGTTCAAGACACTTTCACACTTAATAGATAACTTTAAAAAGTAACGAAAAGTTCTATGATAGCAACTTTTATGATGGATACAGCTAAGAGAAGTTGTTTAACAAATGATGAGTTAGCATTAATTGACGGGCTCTTGGAGAGCGGTGGGGAAGGAAGAGAGGGGGGGGGGAACTATACAAAACACAAGTGCTCTACGAGACCTTTAAAATGAATCCCCACTTGCAATTGAGAAACTGGTACTTTAAAAGGGATGCCCCTTTTGCGCCCCTCTGAAGTCCCCCCCCTTGAGAGATACGTGAAAACCGAGGGCGCCAAAAGAAGCGGAGAGAAAAATACCTTTAGGCGGTTTACAACTAATTTTGGTGACATCTTGGAGCCCATAGGAACAGAGAAACATGGAAAAAACTAAAATAATTATGAGAAATTGAAAAAAATAAATAAGAAAAGTGCTTCTGACGGGGGGGGGGGGGGGGGGGGAGCAGGATGGGGGAGAGTAGGACCACACAAAAGTTTTTGACGAGATCAAACTTTTGATATGTTAAATGATGGGGTTTGAACACCTTGAATGTCTCCCCCCGGGGGGGGGGGGTAACTCCGTTCCTATGGGAGATAGGGCTTCGGGACCCTCTTAGAAATGTCGGCCTCGACTAGTTTAACTACGTTGGGTTCTTTAGAAGAGGCCTATGGCCTCTGTAGGGCTTAAAGGGACTGAGAAAGATGGAAAAAACTAAAATTTAAAAGAAGTTGAAACAGAGGAAAATGCTTCTTAAGGGGGGGGGATGAGTGAGAGGGGGGGGGGGAGAGTAGGACCAGACCATAGTGCCTGACGGAATCTATCTATTGATATGTTACATGAAGGGGTTAGAGCATCAAAAAGGTCTTCCCCCGGGTGTAACTTCGTTCCTATGGGAGATAGGGCCACGGGACCCCCTTAGAAATGTCCTCCATGACGGGTTTAACTTCGTTGGATCCTTTAAATGGGGGTCTGATCTTCGCCTGATCTTCGTCCGTGGACAGCCCCATTATCTTTTTATGCGTGAAGGTTTCGCTATGGTACTTCATTGTGAAGTTTGGTGAAATTCAATATTTGAAAAACGGCATAATCATTAGATTTGAAATTTATATAAAGAAAAATACAATTTTTTAACTTTCTAACGCAGTTTGTCTAGACAAATACTATCCGAGCTATTAATTATTTCAGTAACTTCAAATGTTTCATTTTCCGAGATTAACCTGTGGCAACGATGGATGGCTGTGGCTTTTCATAAACGTGAATTTTACTGTTGCCTGTAAGAATAAGCGTGTGGCAAAAAAGAATGTAAATTACAATATAACAACATAATATTACAAAGAAACACAAAATGCTAAAGCTGAATACTATTTTCAAAAAATGAACTTCACAAATCAGACAAGATTTATATTAAAACCATATAAATTTCGGATATTTAAAAAAACATTTAATTTATTTTATAAAATCGGCATTTTAGATGACGTCGAACGAAACTCAATTGAAAAAGAAAAAAAATGTGCTAAAGATGGGAGAGAAAAATGATTAAATACAAATTAAATAAATGAGATAGCTTTGAATAAAAGTTTGGCTAAGCGAGATTTAGAAACTTTCTTTTTTTGGATTTATATATATATTTTTTGTGGGGAGTGAATTGATTTTGGCTACTTCTTTTATCACGCAAACGCTTCTTTTATTGAATCTACTGTATTAATTAATCCGTGTCCTCAATTTCGAATGTAAATTGAATCCGTTCACAAAATCTGAAAGTAGCGAAGAATGACTACTTTTGAAAACAAGTTTGTAGTCTCTATTTTTTTAAACAGTTAGTTCTAGCTGTAATTAATGCATTTTCAACAAAGTAGTTGTAGTTAGCAACAACTACAATGCATTACATATTTAATTTATTACATGTTATGCATTCACTGTAAAAAATGAAGTACTCAAAAATGAGTAAGTTCATGTACTCATTTCGAAATGAGTATTTTTGGATCAAAAATGAACATGTGCATTCTCAAAAATGAGTAAGTCCATGTACTCATATCGAAATGAGTATTTTTGGATCAAAAATGAACATGTGTATTCTCAAAAATGAGTCAGTTCATGTACTCATATCGAAATGAGTATTTTTGGATCAAAAATGAACATATGTATTCTCAAAAATGAGTAAGTTCATGTACTTATTTCGAAATGAGTATTTTTGGATCAAAAATGAACATATGATCAAACCCAACATACTTGTATATTTCAGAATGTGTAATGACGAAATTTCGGAGCCTAAAAAGCTATTATTTGAAGGAAAAACGAAGAATAAGAGAAATGAAAAGTGGATCTGGTTGTTCTGGATTTTCATCAAAGTGGATCCACTACAACACATTTACTCTTTTTTTTCCCTCACATTTTACACATCTACTTTTTTTCTTTTCTTGATAGTACTTCAAAATTATGATTTTTTTTCCACTATTTTTTTAAAAGTTTATTTTAACTTTTTTAACGTGAGGCAATATTGTGTTATTTAAAAGTTTCATAGCATAATATCTTTGCAAATTATAGCTATGCAAATTGGTATTAAACTAAACTGATTTGGCTTACAAATTTATGAATTACGCTAAAATTTATTATTTTATAAATTATAATTTTACAAAGTTTATAATTTTAGTATTTCAATCTATGATCTTTTCTAATGTCATTTTTTAATTAATAATTCTTCGAACTACCTGTTACTTCAGACATTATTTTAATCTTTAACACATATAGACAGGCACTGTACATCCTTAAAAACATATTTAAAAACACATAAAACCAGTCCACACGCTAAAAGTTTCGTAAAAGTAGAATATTTTCGCCCGTTTGCTCAGGCATCTTCAATACTGATATCTCGTATTTCTGCTCTGTCAGTCCGATTTTTCTAAAACTATCCCTTCCTAACAAATCTATCCTCTATAAATATATATCTATATAAATATCTATATCTATATCTATATAAAAATAACTATCCTCTATCCCTTCCTAACAGATGGCGCCACATGCTGTTAGGAAGGGATAGAGGGAGGGTTTCAAAGTAAGTAACAACATTTAAGAAGGAGGCGTGACTAGTCATGGTGCTTTGGTTTGGGTCGTCAGATTAGTAAACAGGACATCGCGGGTTCGATTCCTCTCTTGGGCAAGGGTTGGTTAATTACTGTAAACTCACGTAGGAATGAAAAAAATGAGCAGAAATGTATATATCCCTTATAAGGTTGTCTTCGCGAAGTAACTTTTTTTTTTTATCCTATAAATTTTATTTTAACGACATAATTTTTTTTTTTAATTTGAATACATCCATGGGATCAAAAATGAGTACATAGCAGTTCATATTTGAATACATCCATGGGATCAAAAATGAGTACATGTGTTTCTCAATTTTGAGTACATTTGGATCGGAGCTATTTTGAGTATGTGACGTATTCAAAATTGAGTACTTTTTACTCAATTTTGAGTACCCATTTTTTACAGTGTTACATATTTAACATGACGCTCAAGTAAATGTCCTTAAATATTATGTCTCTGTTTTTAACACTTTCCAACCTAGTTGAAAAGTGTTTATGACTTCGGTTTGTCAAGCCGTCTGTACGTGCTCTAACTCGCGTAAATATACTTGGATTGCCCTGAAATTTTTGTATGTTATTGTCATTTACTATAGCATGTTCCCTATTTCAACTGAAGTGTGTAGCACTAATAGTTTTTTTTTACAGGGACAGTCAAAAATATTCCGTTACATTACAGTCAATAGGAAATAATCGTTTCAAGCGCATTTTGATGATGCTACGCCATTTAAAACAAGATGTAATTGATATATAATTATGAAGCGCTTTAAAACATGCTTTTTGTAGGATATGGGGTGCAAAGCATAAATTATTCATTTACAGGGTCAAACAAAAATATTCCGTTACATTACAATCAATGGGAAATAATCGTTTCAAACGAATTTTGATGATGCTACGCCATTTAAAACATGATGTAATTGATACATAATTATGAAGCACATTAAAACATGCTTTTGTAGAATATGGGGTGCAACGCATACATTATTCATTTACAGTGTCAAACAAAAATATTCCGTTACATTACAGTCAATGGGAAATAATCGTTTCAAGCGAATTTTGATGATGCTACGCCATTTTAAACATGATGTAATTGATATATAATTATGAAGCGCATTAAAACATGATTTTTGTAGAATATGGGGTGCAAAGCATAAATTATTCATTTACAGTGTCAAACAAAAATATTCCGTTTTACATTACAGTCAATGGGAAATAATCCTTTCAAACGCATTTTGATGATGCTACGCCATTTTAAACAAGATGTAATTGATATATAATTATGAAGCGCTTTAAAACATGCTTTTTGTAGGATATGGGGTGCAAAGCATAAGTTATTCATTTATAGGGTCAAACAAAAATATTCCGTTACATTACAATCAATGGGAAATAATCGTTTCAAACGAATTTTGATGATGCTACGCCATTTAAAACATGATGTAATTGATATATAATTATGAAGCACATTAGAACATGCTTTTGTAGAATATGGGGTGCAAAGCATAAATTATTCATTTACAGTGTCAAACAAAAATATTCCGTTAAATTACAGTCAATGGGAAATAATCGTTTCAAACGGATTTTGATGATGCTACGCCATTTAAAACATGATGTAACTGATATATAATTATGAAGCGCATTAAAACATGCTTTTTGTAGAATATGGGGTGCAAAGCATTAATTATTCATTTACAGGGTCAAACAAAAGAATTCTGTTACACATTGTTCTATGGGGAAAATCCTTTGCCGTGTAATTTAGTGATATTTCCCTATTTCAAAAATAATGAAAATTATATGCATTACTGAGGTGCACTATAAATCCCTCTCTTGAAAGTGTGGTGTGCATTGTGTTTATTTACAGGGACACACAAAAATATCGGTTACAGTAGATGTGCGATATTTAAAGTATATGTGTGATAAGTGAGTTTTCAACTTTGGTTTGCGTTTTTAAGTTTAAAACTAAATTTTTCATAGAACGTGGGTGTTTATAAACTCAGTTGATCACATACAGGGCTACACAAGGGAATTCGTAAGTATTACAGACTATGGTAGTAAATTTCTTAAGGGTAGTTTTAATTGTGTTAAGCATTTTCCTGCTTGAACTATATTTAGTAGACAAATAGAAATTTGTGGAATATAAATAAATTCATATATAAAGTGCTACGCAAAGAAAAAGAGGTATTGTCGTTTACGGTTGATAACAGAGCAAAAACTACCCAACCGAATGGTTTGAAATTTAATATACATAATCGTTGCAGAATTTTGTCGAGTCATTTCAAATTTTATGAAAATCGAATCGAAACTGAAACAGATATTAATAAAAGTTTTCTTCATTCTATTAAATCCTATCATACGTAGTCTATATAATAAAAACACAAGTCATGTGACTGAGGAAAACAAATACGGGCTAACCACATCTTTTTCCATATGCCAAGCGGCCATTTTTATTTAAAATTAATTTTTGCAAATAAAATTGCTTAAAAGTTACATTTTTAGAAAAATCATTCAAAAAAATTGTTTGCTTGAGAGATGAGTTACATTAAAAAATGTATAGATTCTGAGATAACTTTGGTGAAAATTAGGTTAACAGCCGAATATCTCAATCCATTAAAGTAAATAAACAAAATATTCATTCATCGTGAGTCATAGAAATATTAACCATGGAGGTAATCATTCGCAAAGCAAGATCTCCATGGTGAATTTACAACTCTGCCTGGTGTCGAAAAAAAAAAATTCGCATCTGTAAATTGTAAACATGACATACGTAAAAAGAAAGAAAGAAAAAAAAAAAAAAGGCATCTTCATTTCGTTCATAGCGGACGATATAATTTATTTCACTGAAATAATAACGATGATTTCTTACATTGTAAAACTATTTATAGCACGAAACGAACGCACCTCATTTGTCACGTTTAACGTACAATTTCCAACTTCTTTTAAATTGTTACTTATAAGTTTTCCTCTTTATAAAAAAAAATAGTTATGATGTTTAAGCTTTATTAATACGAATTGAGAATACATACAGAGTAAAAAGATTGCATGATTTAAAAAAAAATATATATATATAAGAACGTAATATTACAAAGAAAACCACAAAAGGCTAAAAGTGAATATTTAAAAAAAAAATGAACGCCACCAATCAGACAAGGCGTAATTTAAAAACATATAAACTTCGGATATTTAAGAAAAATATTTCATTTGTTCTATAAAATCGCCATTTTAGATGACGTCGCACGAAACTTTAAGAACGAAAAATAAAAAAATACTAAGGAGAGGAGAGAAAAATGAATAAATAAATGAATGAAAGTTTGGCTAAGCGAAATTTAGACACTTTCTTATTTTATCCGATTTATAAATGTTTTTCATGTGGAGTGAATTGATCTTCTCTACTTCTTTTATCACGCAACCGCTTCTTTTATTGAATCGAATTAAAAATACACTCGAAATAAAGACATTGGATGGGGAAAAATCTTTCAAGAAAATCTGGAAATGGTATCTTTCGGAAATAAACCCTCTGATCAAACATTTATAGTTATGGTTTTGCCGAATGGATTTTTTTTTTAACTCTTTTATTAGGTGCGTTCGTAAATATATAAATACGAAGTAGCGCCTATAGTCGTCGTCTAGTCCGTCCGTTTGTCCGCATATAACAGAGCAAACACTACCCAACCGAATGGTTTGAAATTTAATATGTATTATCATTGTTGAATTTTGTCGAGTCCTTTCAAATTTTATGAAAATCGAATCAAAACTTAAAAAGATATTAATAAAATTTTTCTTTATTCTATTAAATTTTATCATACGTAATCTATATAATAAAAGCGCAAGTCATGTGACTGAGGAAAACAAATACGGGCTAACCACATCTTTTTCCATATGCCAAGCGGCCATTTTTATTCAAAATTAATTTTTGCGAATAAAATTGCTTAAAAGTGACATTTTTAGAAAGATCGTTCAAAAAAATTGTTTGCTTGAGAGATGAGATACATTCAACAATGTGTAGATTCTGAGATAACTTCAGCGGAAAATTAGGTTAACAGCCGAATATCTCAATCCATTAGAGTAAATAAACAAAATATTCATTCATCGTGAGTCATAGAAATATTAACCATGGAGACAATCATTCGCAAAGCACGCACCTCATTTGTCCTGTTTAACGTACAATTTCCAACTTGTTTAACTTAACTTGGTTTTTAACCTTTTCTAACAAAGTTGAAAATTGTTTATGAATTGGGTTTGTCTGTCTGTCGTCTGTCCGTGCTCCAACTCGCGTAAATATACTTCGATTGCCTTGAAATTGATGTATGCAGTTAAGGTTTACTATGGCATGATTGGTATTGAAAACGAAGAGTGTAGCATTTAAGGTTCTAAAGGGGGCACTCAAAAGAATTCCGTTACATTACGGTCTATGGGGGAAAATCAATTGCGGTGTAGTTTAATGATGTTACACTATTTTTAAAGTATTCAAATTGATACGTATGACTGAAGTGCACTACAAAGCGATTACTATAGAATATAGCATGCATAGAATATATTGTTCATTTACAGGGACACTCAACAGAAATTGGTTACTATACTGTCTATGAATAAGAATTGCTGGTATAGCTCATTTTCAGTTGTGGTGCGCGTTTTTAAATTTAACTAATTTTTTACATATTAATTGGTGCATATAAATTCTAAAGATCCTATACAGTGCTGCACAAAAGATCTCGAGCACATTTCCGTTTATTGTCGGAAATTGCTGAAGGAGAATTTTCAATTGTGAAATATATTTTCTAACTGAAGTAAATTTTAGCATACTCTGTAGTATACATGCAAATCTATAGATGATATACAGGGCTGCACAAAATAAATCGGATATTTTGTTTGGCTATTGGTAGTAATTGCTGACATTGGGTTTTCAAATGGGTTATGTGTTTTCTAAACTGTTTACTTAATAAACGGTGAAGTTTTGTTACAGTATTTTGAATATGTTGGAAAGGGTTTCGTAATCTATGCCTGACGCATGATTTTTCGATCGTGTTTAACTTAACTTTGTTTTTAACACTTTCCAACAAAGTTGAAAAGTGTTTAGGATTTCGGTTTGTCTGTCTATCCGTGCTCCAACACGCGTAAATATACTTGGATTGTCAGGCTATTGATATACAGGGTGTCCGAAAAGTCTGGAAACGGTCGAATAACTCGAGAAATGTACATTATTCAAAAACGTAAAAATACATGTTCAATATTTTAGAAAAATGGTAACTTTGATATCCCTAAATAGATTTTTCTAAAATATTGAACACATATTTTTCTGTTTTTCAATCCGATGTATATTTCTCGAGTTATCCGACCGTTTCCAGACTTTTCAGATACCCTGTATATTAAGGCGTTTTACTATGGCATGTTCAGTATTGAAAATGAAGTGTGTAGGGTTTATAGTTTATTTACAGAAACACTCAAAAGAATTCTTTTGCATTACGGTCTATGGGGAAAGATCGTTTTCGGTGAGTTTTAATGACGTTACACTATTTTAAACATATTTAATTCATATATATTACTGAGATGCATTACAAGATGGTTATTGTAAAATACGGTGAGCATATTATTCATCGTTCATTTAGATGGACACACACAAAATTCGGTTAGAATACTATCTAAGAACAATAATTGCTGAAGTGCGTTTTAAGTTGTGGTACGTCATAAAATAAGTTAAATATAAACCACAGAAACAGAAAAACTAGATTGTTTCGAGGGGATTCCCAGTCGATATCAACTGGGAATCACGGATGTGATACACAAACACTCCTTGTATTTGTGTATCACATCTTAAAGAATACATGAAAAAAAGAGTAGTAGCAAAAAGAGTAGTAACAAAATGAAAGAAAAGCAGAGGATTTCACCGACAATTTCGTCATCCAGTCCGAAATAAGTAAGATAGCCAATCAAAATTAGCGTGCGTAAAGCAGCCAATCAGATTTAATTTGAAGTTTAAGATGGAATGAAGAGGGGTAAAATAGAACAAGTGGGTAAGTGTGATCGAAGATCGCTCAAAGGGTTTCGTTTAATATTCCTTTCAAAACACTTTATCCTTTCTTTAATAAATCCAAATAAATATCATTTAGCAACAACAACAACAAAAAAAGTCATGTTTTTTATAAAGTAAAAATTTACCGGTCTATTTTTTCGTTTTTTCGAATATCTAAACCAGCCGGAAAGCGGGCCAAGCCCGCTATTATATTCTGTCATAATAATATCCGTCATACGGACTAAATGTAATATTAAAAAAAAATAATTTCAAAATTAAACAAATTGTACACCTTCAAAATGTTAAAATATGCAAATATTTTCATAATCGGATTTTTATCACGATTCAGTATGTTTCTCAAATTCATATATTTACTATTCTCTATTACTCGTATTGATACTCGCTTTGTATTATTCTCAAACATTTGAAAAATTCGTTAAACTTCCAATAGAACATCAGATTTTATTTTTAATTCTCTAATGACGTGATATTAATCTGCTTTCTATACATACAGATACTCATACTCCTTGTATTATTGAGAAATCTTAGACATTTTCCGTTTTATTACCACTATGACGTCAATCAATTTTATTTTATATTTATCTTATTTTCAATTGGTGAAACTTTTTATTTCATTTTCATTTTTCACGTGGAAATCGTCTGATAGAAAATTAATTATTGTAGAAAGAATTTCATCGTGGATTTTAAATTTTTGGCATCTGCTATAACGAAAAATGTTTAAATTTAATAGGAAAAGGCTGTTAGAATTTTGGTTTTTATCTCTATTTATTAAAATAATACGAATTTTTCAAATTTTAATATTTTGAGCTCTTTACAGCTGGTATTCATCTATATACACAAAGTTTCAACTTTATAAGTTATATAGTTTTTGAGAATGGCTCTGTGACGGACAGACAACGGAGCGGGAGTAATAGGGTTTCGTGAGATGAACGAAATCCTAAAAACGAATAGAAAAATATTAAATAAGAATAATTTCGTAGAAAAATAAGTAAATAGATGAAGAGAAAAGATGTTTAAGGGGACGGTGAACGTTAAAATTGATTTTTTTTTTTAATTTTTCATCATAGATATATGGAATTTTGTGCATATATGCATTTTACCATAAGTATATAGAATACCTTTAAAAAACTTCCTAATCTTAATATAATTTTAAGATTTTTTTAAAAATGAAAAATTTACAAACCGAATTTTAAAATGCTTCCTGCGTCTTAATTTTAAAGATATTTCATGGATTTCGCAGTTGGATAACTTAAAACTATACAAACAAATATGTGTATCAGTTATTTAATCCATTGAATAGTTAATTTTTGAGCGATTTTGTTTTCTGAATTCCATTCCGATTTTTATCCAAATTTAGCATTTTAATAAGTTATAAATCAAATTTAATTATCTTAACGAAGTCTAATTGTAAAATGCATACACAGTTTCTTTGTAAACAGTATCAGGATTCTTTCTTATCAATTTCATGAATTTTGAACACAAATTAAGAAGCATGGAGCATTTCAAAAATCTAAAAAACGTGTAAAATCTCTATTGAGAAAAACAGGTATAAAGTTTACTAAAGCACCGAAAATTTGATTATGTACATAATTCAAACGCTTGTAACTTTGCAAAAATTCATCCAAGCTCCATACAGCTTTTTTTCAAATGGTTCAATGTAAACTGAAGAATAATAATACACACAAAAATAAATTTCGATTTTTGGGTCACTTTTTAATCAAATAAAGGTCCACGGTCCCCTTAACTGTTTCTAAAGGAGAATCGCTCGCAAAAAAGGCAAAGTAAAGCCGGAAGAAAAAAAACAGTTGTCATTGCATACATTTAAATATAGTTACATTAAAGTTAGTATAAAATAAATAAGTTAAATACTTTTAAATACAAATTCTGATGTAAAATATTTTTTTTACAAGGTTGAGTAAAGTTTCCGGCAGTTCTAGAATTAAATCGGTGCAAAAGTTCTGTCATATTTTAATACCCAATGTTAATACCTTTAATACCGGTAAAATTTTAACATTTTATAATTTTACTATCAGTTCAAATAAGTTAAACAGTTGATTGGCAGTGTTGCCAGATTGGGGATTTTGTCTCCATTTTGGGGAATTTTGAGCATCTGGAGGAAATTATTGGGGACAAGTTATTAGTGGGGAAACGTTTGGGAAGTATCAAAATTTTTGGAGAAAATTTGGGGGTTTTGTTTCGTTATTTTATGTTTTCGGGTGAAAATTTACTTTTAGTCATCTGACAACACTGGAATCGTCGATTACACGTATTTCATGTTCTAATATATTATGCATTTAATTGTAATATATACTTATCTTTTCTGAATTCATATTATTTTCTTCAAAAAAGTAATTGATCACAATAAAAGTGGCGATTTCCAAGTTCGATTTTTTTTTTCTTTTTGTAAATGGGGATTTTTTTTTTTTTTAAGTCTTGATTTGGGGGAAAAAATTTAAGCTTAAATAGGTTAAATAATTTTATAATGGTAAATTTGAAATTTAAGTCTACTTAAGTGACTGGTAGAATTGAACGACTAATCAAATTATAGAATAGGATAAAAATAATAAAATCAGGTATTAAAATTTTAGCGGTATAAAATGTATTAAAATGCGAGAGAACTTCTCATCAACCTCATACATACAAAGTAGCTTACGATAATTTCCGGCCAATATTTCTAAGATCAAGAAAATATGTTTCGAACCAAAACTTTTAAATGAGATATGAGTTGCAGAATGTACCACCGAAGATTACCGAAGAAATCCATAAAATGCTAGAGGTGAATATCAGCAAAAAATCAATATCATAAATCGCACAAAACGTAATTTAAATCCATAAAAAATTTGGATAAAGAGAAAATCATTTATTTTATAAAACCATCGTTTTAGATGACGTTGCACGAAACTCTCTTGAAAAGGGGAAAAAATGTACTAAGGACGGATGAGGAAAATGATTAAATATGGAGATAGATTCGAATGAAAGTTTGGGCTAAGCGAAATTTAAACAACTCCTCTTTTTTTTAATATATATATATATATATATTTCAAGGTTCCGAGCTGATATTTGCTATTTATTTTATCACGCAGCCACTTCTTCTATTGAATCGAATTAAAAATACACTGGAAATAAAGATATTGGGCGGGAAACATAAAACCTTTGAAGAAAAATGTAGAAATGGATTTGTGAGAAAATCGTCTGCTGGTCGGAAATTTATAAGCGTTGCTTTAGGATAATTGAAAAAAAAAAACCTTAAGTTTAATTTTTTTAAATTTAGAAATAAAACACACGTGTACGTGCATCAGCAAGTTTCTCATAATTGCAGATAATATACAATTATTTTAAAAGATTTCGATTTAATCAAACATAGTTAAAATCGTTGCCGTTCTAACAAGGAAGGTTTCTATAAGCTGATACTCAGAAATTTTTTTAAAAAATACAGAATATTCTTGTCATAAGAATACATGTGACAAAAGATTTTCCTCCGGTACCTCGATATAGCGTCCGTAAAAAATATTGAAAATTTCGTTTTTATGGCGATTTATCCGCGGTTGTTGACACAATGAAAGAAAACAAAATACGCTTTTATAAGATAAATATTCTTTAAGGAAATTTTTTTTCAACTATTCATACTGAACTACTTTGTTTAATTTTATAACTGGAGTTTACTCATATACATTTATATGTATATATAATGAAATTTGTCGATTGTTATACGGTTTAGAACAACATTTAAATTCATTAAAGTTGTTTCAAACTCAAAATTAAGGTCCGATTTCGAGCACTGTCAATTCGACTTCTATATTGTTAGTGTCACAGACAACAGGAGAACAGTATTGTTTCCATGGAAACAACGACTTATTCAATATCGGAATGTATAACGACTGCTTTCTTAGTCGGTCAGTTACTTTTAAAATACACTTAAAACTTATACAATCGGTAAAACCGTGTAAAATTAAATATCTGCAGCTAACACGCAACTTGTATATATTCTATAAGCTTAGAGAAATAGTAATAAACTATATTTCATTGTTTAGGTTTAAATTCATTAAGTACTACACCTTTAAACACTCATTTTACAAGCAATTTCCAAATGCATTAAAATCGCTTGCGATTACACTGGAGATCACTTTTACCTCAGTAAAAGTGAAAAAGTGTTACTCGCCGCAGCGTTATTAGTTTTTTTTTTTTTTTTAATATGTTTTGAGTATGTGCTTTGAGGAGATCTTCTTTGTAAGTAATTATTATTATTATATTTCTTCAGTATTATATAATGTCGATTATTAAGTGGAATACGAAATTAAAGATTCACTAATTTAATAGTACTGCAATGATTTGTAAGCCTCTACTTACCATTTCAAGGGCAAATTACTTCTCTTCCTAAAATCTTGATAGGATTGAATGACACCAGAATTTACGAACAAATTTATTTGCAAATAAGTGAGAGCTTTTTTCCGAGTACCTTACAGAAAGGGGGAAATATTTTCCAATTCTGGTGGCATATCGGGATTAAACTTATACGTTTGCATCGGTATGTTTTTTGTGAAATCTGGGTGTTAAACCTTTCAGGAGCATATCACTTCTACTGCTAAAATCTTGACATGAATTAATGATACCGGAATTTACGAGCAAATTTATTTCGAGATTTAAAAAGGAAAATAGCTGTATTTAAATGGAGAATTGTATACCAAAATCCTGGTGCCATTGTGACATTTGGGAATTAAAATTAAGTGGTTTCATAAACGCAACACCGCCCTTGAAAGGCGTTAAAACAATAGAAGCTTCGGCTATGATGTCATACACTCACGCACAGTTTTTTTTTTAAATCGGTTATAAAAAGGAAAAAAAGTTGCCAAATTTAGGGGATTTTTCCTTTAATGGCAACATAGCCATTGTATTAAGTTAATGGTTTGGCGCGGACTTGAAAATCGCGCCAAACAAAAAGTCGCTAAAAATCGTTTCGTGAGTGTAAAACATCTGTTCCAAAGCTTCTCCTTCTCCTGAAAGTGTTTCGTCATTTTTTTTCCTAGATAGGTTTCTCAAGTTTATTCATCAGTAAATATCTTTCAATGTACGGGTTATTATCAAATGTCTTACAATCTAAAGAAAAGTATTGACAACTTGATATAAATGCAGTTTCTGTAAGGTAGCAACCACGCCCTTAGTCAATAAGGTTTTTTGAATAAAAACGAGAATTCTCGTTTCCTGTTGCGAATGTGTAAGGTGGTCTAATATTGTACCACCGCCCTTAAAAGGGTTAAAAAGATTTAACCACTAGTGGCAAATTTCTATTTTTGTACACCATCCGAATGTTTGCAAGCCCAATAGTCGACTACTGTGTCTTTAAAAGTAGTGATGGGTAGAATGAATGATTTTTTTTATTCGAATGAATCATTTGGACTTGCAAAAAAGCATAGTTGCCAAACTTCGTAATTTTTTTTAATCAATTACCACCAGAAATTTTTGTAAAAGTAAAAGAAACAAAAGCATAATTGCTAACTTTTGTATTTCTTTTAATCAATTACCCCCAGAAATTTTCTAAAGAAAAAAAGTATAAATTTTTTATGTGATTCTTAATTTAATTCCAATTAAAATATCAAAATACATTTTCCTTTACAAAATTTCTAGTACTAATTGATTTTTAAAAAATGCGAAGTTTGACAAGTATGCTTTTGTGCATGCTCGAATGACTCATTCGAATATCAAAATCATTCATTCTGCCCATCACTATTTAACCCTTTAACGTTCATTGGTTTCCCTAGGAAACCACAAAACTTTAATTACGAAATTCAACAATGACAGCAGAATTTTAATAGAAATGTTTTCCATTTATTATGTATGTGAAATATCGCTTTTTTCTTATTTACAAATAAATTTGTTCATAATTTCCGGTGTCAATCATTTATTTCAACATTTCAGCAATTGAAGTGCTTTATTCGTTAAAGGGTTAACAGTGCGACAAAAATAAACGAATTCCTATTCTGATGGATATTAATGTAAGCCTCCTTAGATTACGTTAATACACTGCATATAGCTCAAAATGTATGAAGATGTGTACGATTTCGAAAACAATTACTATAAAAGAACATAATCGCATTAAGAAAGAACTTACAGAATGTTAACGGTGATAATCTGCAAATAAAAAAAAAATAAATAAATGAACATCATAAATCAAACAAGAGGTCCATAAAAATCCGTAAAAATTTTGGATATTTAAAAAGTATTTCACATTTACTTTATAAAACTCTCATTTTAGATGATGTCGTGCTAAAATCTCTTGAGAAAGGAAAAATAATCAATAAACAGGGATAAGAAAAATGATTAAATATTAGCTGACCCACTCGGCGCGGCGTTGACATTTTTAGACGAAAATCTTTCCAAAAGAACACTTAATGTGGGCGGCTCCACTTTCTTCGGTGGCGTACATCGGGCGACTTATGCACGCTCAGCTCTGTTTTTGTACACGAACTTCGAATTTGCATTAGTTTTTCTTTTAAAAATGTAAAATATCTAAATGAACCCAGAGTTCGGCCCCACTGCCTTCGACGGCATACACTGGGCGTCTTACACATCTGGTCAGTTTTTGCTAACGAACGTCGAATTTGCACGATTTTATATTTTTAAACGAAAATCTATCCAAGCGAACCTAGAATTGAGGGGTCACAGCCTCCGGCAGCGTACACCGGGCGTGCTACGTACATTCCGGTCTTAGTTTGCAAGCGAACCTCGATTTGTATGACTTTGTAGTTTTAAATGGAAATTCATCCAAATGAACCTAGAGATAAGAGCCCTACTGCAGCATCGTACACCGGAGGTGCTAAGCACAATAATATTCCATTTATTTTATTCAACTGGCATTTTAAATGATGTTGCACTAAACTCTTTTGAAAAAGAAAATACAAACATATTTCATGTATATTATTCAATTGTCATTTTACATGATGTTGCACTAAACTCTCTTGAAAAAGAAAAATACAAACATATTTCGTTTATTTTATTCAATTGTTATTTTAGATGATGTTGCACTAAACTCTCTTGAAAAAGAAAAAATACAAACATATTTCGTTTATTTTATTCAATTGTTATTTTAGATGATGTTGCACTAAACTCTCTTGAAAAAGAAAAATACAAACATATTTCGTTTATTTTATTCAATTGTTATTTTAGATGATGTTGACTAAACTCTCTTGAAAAAGAAAAATACAAACATATTTCGTTTATTTTATTCAATTGTTATTTTAGATGTTGCGCTAAACTCTCTTGAAAAAGAAAAATACGAACAATAAACAGGGAAGAGAATAATTATTAAATATAGAGATAACTTTGAATAAAGATTTAATTAAGCGAAATTAAGACACTTTCTTTTTTTTTAGATTTATATATATATATATATATATATATATATATATATATATATATATATATATATATATATATATATATATATATATATATATATATATATATCGTGGGGCTTGAATTAATCTTCGCTATTTCTTTTATCACGCAACGACTTCTTTTATTGAATCGGATTAAAAATATATTCGAACTAAAATACTAGATTCGAGGAGGGAGATCTTTAAAGAAAAATCTGGGAATAAATTTGTGGGAAAAACGCCCTCTGGTCAAATATTTATGATTATGGTTTTCACGTGTTGGGGAAAATTTAAACTTAAATATATACTACACACGCACACGCGTGTACGTGCTTGGGTGTTTCTGATAATGACAGATAAAATATAGGTACTTTAAAATAGTTCGATTGAATAAAACATTGTTAAAAAAGTCCCCATTCAAACAATAATACTGTTTGATTTTTGTCTCACCAACCATTATAATCTAAACTACGTATTTAAAGTTTTTTTACTAAACCATTTTTAATCTTGTATTTAGTATTTCTTTTTAATACAATATCTTATTATACAGCGTAGTTATAATTAAAGTTGCACTTTCAAATGGCTGTAAAAACACTGGTCAGAATGACCTGGTATTTCATCTGAGTATACGTGAAGCAATGGGAATTTGCTTTGCGAAAGAAAAAAGTTCAAAAGTTGACCGCTAGATGGCGCTGTACGCGTCATAAGATTCTAATTAAAAGACGTGACATGCTGTTGTGGCACTCTTTGTTCAAACAGTATGTCCCGTCTTTTATTTAGCATCTTATGACTAGTACAGCGTCGTCCATCGGTCATCTTTTGAACTTTTTTCTTCTATCGCAAAACAAATTCCAATTGCTTCACGTATACTCAGTTGAAATATCAGGTCATTCTGACCAATGGTTCTTTTTTAGAGTCTTTTGAAAGCGCTACTTTAATTATAATCACCCTGTATTTACCATTTGTTTATTTTCGTTAAAAAAAATACATTTCATCAGACATTTATTTTAAGCTCCGCGTATATTTATTTTGCTGCGCATGCGTGGTAGCGTATTACTGCTTATTTTACTGTTAATTACTGCTTATTTTACTTTTAATTACTATTCATTCTATGGTATAGGGGAACTGGGGGATGAATGTGACAGGGGAGGGATGGGACATTCTCAATATTTCAGGCAATTAACATCTTTTTTAGTTGCTTACTATTCTCATAGATGACGCTATCATAGTGTGTTTCAGAACTAAAAGCAAGACCACATGGCTGTTTTTAATTTCCTGCAAAGTAGGATAGAATAGCCGGTTCCACGCCGCCTGAGTCGAGCAGGCGGAAGGCGGAAGGCGCAGGCGGAGCAGGCGGAAGGCGGAAGGCGCAGGTGGAGCAGGTGGACAGGTGAAGGTGGCGATAAGAGCATGAGCACTGATAAGAACGGAGGGTTCGATGGGAGGGGGGTGCGATAAGGATTTCTACTATAAGATAAGGGGATTATTTTAATGAGTTTTAATTGAGGAACTTAGAAATTTTTCGACGCATTTTTTTTTTTCGCGGAGAATTGGTGGACGAGGTGAATGTCAACGGATTTATTATAGCGAATTAGAAATTTAATTAATTTTAATTAATTTTAATTGGGGAACTTAGAAATTTTTCGAAGCAAATTTTTTTTTTCAACGAGAGTATGCAGTTTGATTATGAGTATATGCAGTAGAAGTGAATGATTAATTAATTAAAAATATTAATTAAACATAGTAATTAATTAATTTTAATTGCAGAACTTAAGAATTTTCACGAGATTTTTTTTTTCAACGAGAGTAGGGTATGCGATATACATGTTAGAGGAGAATTTTAAAAGTCAATAATGGTTTAATTAAAAATGGTGATTAATTTTAATTGGGGAACTTAGACATTTTTCGAAGCAAATATTTTTTCAACGAGAGTAGGCTATTTGTTATACATGTTAGAGTATATTACACGTGAATTTTAAAAGTCAATAATGATTTAATTAAAAAGGGTCATTAATTAATTTTAATTGGAGAACTTAAGAAATTTTTCGAAGCAATTTTTTTTATCTATAGTACGCAGTTTGCATGTGCAGTAGAATGGTAGATGCTAGTAATTAAAAAGGGTCATTAATTAATTTTAATTGGCGGACTTCAGCATTTTTGGGGCAAACAGGCGCGTTTTAATGAATTCGATATAGGTTGTGGTAAAAAATACAGGGTCCCGTATGAATTATACTGTATTCAATTTAAGAGCTCCCCCCCTCCCCCTTCCCCTCGCTACTTTTTTTACCCAGAGGGCCCCTTCGATAGACTAACAATACGCACTTCAAAAAATACAGATTGGTACAAAAGAAGAATTTTAACGTATATATAAAAGTGTAAATAAACAAGAATGAAAAATCATGCGTAGCGGTATAGTTTATGAATCACTTTCCAACATTGTCGAAGTGTTATATGAACAAAATATAATTTTACCATCGAGTGCATAGCGAACCGATCCCCTTTTTAATAAAAAGGCGCGCTTCACAAAAATCCAATTATGCATAAGATCCCTTCCTAAAATCAAATAATTTACACCTTTTTTTTTTTTTTCCCAATTCAAGTTAGGCTAAAAGTACAGCTTACGCATCGATAGGTTCAAAATACAGGGACCCTTCGAAGTGTGAACTCGCATTAGACTATAGGGCCCTTCATAAAATAAATGAGATACATGCCCTATTCGAATAAAAAAAAGCCCTTCACAAAAACTGTAGGGGTTCCCTTTTGGAATAAAAAGAAGACCTTCACAAAAATCCAATTATGCATAAGAACCCTTCCTAAAATCAGGTAATTTATACCTTACCCTTTTTTTTCAATTCAAGTTAGGCTAAAAGCACAACTTACACATCGATATGTACAAAATATAGAAATCCTTGGAAAGAAACTTGAAAAGTTATAGATATTAAGCTACCTTCACAAAATAATGAAACCGTATTCGAATCCCAGCGTCCTTCACAAAATAAATCCAATAGATTCACGTTATTTTATGGCGACAGAAATACGAGAGACCTTTCATAAAAATGCAAGCTCCGCTGTTTGAATGAAAAGGCCCCCCTTCACAATATTACCCTGTAAAAATATTATGATTCCACAGATATTTTAAGAAATAGACTGATATTTTCAAATGAGTACGTATTCATGCGGTGTGAAAATAGATTTTACACGAATGCCTTTTTAGTTTAACGTTTAAAATATATATTTTTTAGAATTGAAATATAAGAAAAACAGACGGCTATCTAGTATGCCCTCAACATGCATATCGCTGAATCATCTTTCTATCAGGAAGCGTCGATTTCACCCCGTCTGAGATAATGAGTCACTCCGCGATAAGAAATACCTGTTACTCACAGTTTCTGGCATATTTTTTATAGGTAAATGTATGAAATGAGCTATTTAAACCCGTCAATGTATACGAATTATTTCGTGTAGTCCTATATAGGTTCTACTCTTCATATATACATATGGTGATTTATATATATATATATACTAAAATCTGTTAAGTTTTAAAAGGCTTCACTGTGTGTTTAATGAAAAATAAGAACTATGAAAAAGCCATTTTGAGGTACCCTTAAGAATTTTGAGGCAAACAGATGTTTAAATGAATTTGAACCTGCTTAAATGTACCTGTGTTTAAATGAATTTGATACAGGTTATGGTAAAAAATATACAGGGTCCCCTATAAGATATATGAATTTTAAATAGTATAAAACTAAATTATATTAGTCTATGCTTTTTGTATAGTAAAGTATAGAAAAATTATACTAAATTGAGTTTTTAGTATTCTAACTTTAAAATTTCTTTTGAGGAATGAATAGAATAACTAAGCTTTGTTTTTATAAAATATATATTGTACTAAATAGTTAGGATATTATTTAAAAAAAATTTGTTTTTAATATTGAAAAAAATATATATATATATATAAATGTAGCTTACCTAAATATTTAAACCATAAAGTACTGGACTTCATCCAAACTTGACTGCATGCATGTCTTAAAAGAACTAAACGGTATAACATGTTCGCTTATCTCTTAAAATTACGGGATATCGTGACGTCATGGATAAAGCATAGGGTAGAATACAGAATGAATAGGTATTATAAAGCAGAATCATAAAAGTTGCATACTTTACACTTGTAGTATGTGAAATGATTGCTACTATTGCCTATATGAGAAAATGAATCATCAACGAATCTTATTAGTGTATGTTATATTTAACCAACAGGCTTGAAATGCGTGAATTTTGACTAGAATTATTCACTGAATGTAAAAAAAATTATTTATATTTAGATCTATTATTTATATCATTTAACATTTTAAATTCCTATTAAAAGTATATACATTAGTATGCTTGTGAAAGGTCTATTTTTAAGACGAAACATTGTGTGAAATGTCCTGTTTTAGGGTTAAAAGTTTCGTGAAGGGGTCTGTTTGAAGGACCCTGTTTTGAAATGACTTAAGAACGGACAATTTATTCCTAAACATATTAACAACTACAACTTTGTATGCATTATGAAAATACATGATAATATTTATACATTATGCCATAGTTTTTGAAATATTTTTCCAAAGTTAGATTCATACAATAAAGCGAGATTGATACCGTTAATGTATGTGAATTCGTTTATGTTATCCTCTATAGCTTCAACTCGATTCGTTATATATGCCTCAATGAAAAATAATAACTAAGAAATAAAATTAAAAAAAGTAATTAAAAGGTAGCCTTAAGAATTTTTGGAATAAGAGATTGGTTTTAATTAAATAGGTTAATGAACCTAATTCGATACAAGTCTTACTAAAATAGAAATTACACTAAAAATACAGAGTCCCCTACAATATATGAATTATACTCCACTAAATTTAATAGCACCCTCCCCTATTTTCATAGAAATGGCTTCAATATAATTTAGGCTAACAATATACGCTTCAAAAAATACATAGTGACCACAAGAAGGACAGGAATTCGATATGTACTACTACTTATGCAAAATATAATTTCTCTTATCGCATAAAATATATTAACAAGTCCTGTAAAAATATAATGACATGAACTATTAATACATGATTTAAATACATATTGGTTATACAAAACATATATATATATATAAATATATAAAAATTTATCGTTACCTAAGAATTTCAAGCATGATTTACTAGACTTAACCCAAATTCAACTAGATTCTTCACGTGGTTCGATGACATCACTGATCGCGATAATATTTTAGATAAGATTTACTGATAAGACCACATATCAAGTCATTTCTTCTAAAGCAAGTATAGGAGTTGGTTCGGAGGTCTAGGTGTGTAGTAGGTTAGTAGTAATATATTTTTAAAGTACTTTTTATTATGTGTTAAAAGAAATGGTTATTTTTTTCTTTACGTAGGGCAGTAAAAATTAAAACATAAAATATTAAATTTAATCCTTAGTAATATAAAGACTTACACCTACAGAAACGCAAACATCCTTTTAGTTATATTCATGCAGACTTTAAGATATATCGCATATGTTCTTTATTTTACCATGGCATATAGGGATTTTTTTTTAATGTATGTCACGTGACTATCTAAAGCGAGATTGATACTTAAAACCATTAATATATATGAATTCTTTCGTATAGCCCTGTATAGATGCTACTCACCATATATACATCTATATATATATATATATATATATATATATATATATATATATATATATATATATATATATATATATATTTATATATATATTTATATATATATATATATATATACTAAATCTGGTAAGTTTTAAAATGCATCATTGAATTTCAATGAAAAATAACAACTAACAAATATTAATTAAGAGATATGCTAATGTTCGGACTAATAAAATTTTTGGGTGAACAGATCAGTTTTAATTAAATATGATAATGAATCTAATTCGATACAAGTCTTGTTAAAATAGAGATTATAGTGAAAATAGAGGATCCCCTGTAATACACACTAATTATACTGCATTAATGAACTTATATTACGCACTTATATATGCACTTATATATATTATATTATGCTACTTATATTATCACAGAAATACCTTCGATAAAATTTAGACTATCAATACACACAAAATATATAGAGTGCCCAGAAAAAGGGTAGGAATGAATGAAGAATTTTAACATAAATTAAAAAATGGGATCTACAGTAAGTGACTATGAATAAATATGAAGGAAAAATCATGCGTCATGGTATACTTTATTAAACACTTTCCAAATGGGACTATCGTTATTACTTTAAAAAACTATTGAAATATGTGAATTAGATTAAATAATCCATACTGGAAATGTATTTTTTAAAAATTACAGACTTCGTTTCTTTCTTTTTTTTTTTTTTTTCACTTTGATATAATTATAAGGCTTTTTTTACAATAAAGATACTGATTAAGTGATATCACGTGACCATGTGGTATCATTCAATACGTCACCAGTGACGTCAGAGATCACGTGACTAGGTCATAAAAGAAGCAATTGCTAATTGCAATTAACAATTTAACTCTAATTGATTTCTATAATATATGTATAGATAAATTAATACATAATTTATCTATATATTATTTCGTAATACATAGTACATGTACTATGTTTTATGAAATGATAGAAAAATCATGTATTAATTATTAATTCTATAATATATGTATAGATAAATTAATACATAATTTATCTATATATTATTTCGTAATACATAGTACATGTACTATGTTTTATGAAATGATAGAAAAATCATGTATTAATTATTAATTCTATAATATATGTATAGATAAATTAATACATAATTTATCTATATATTATTTCGTAATACATAGTACATGTACTATGTTTTGTGAAATAATAGAAAAATCGTGTATTAATTTATCTATACATATATTATAGAAATCAATTAGAGTTAAATTGTTAATTGCAATTAGCAATTGCTTCTTTTATGACCTAGTCACGTGATCTCTGACGTCACTGGTGACGTATTGAATGATACCACATGGTCACGTGATATCACTTAATCAGTGACGTCACATGTTCCGTGATCAAATCTTATCAGTGATTATATTAGCTGATAAGGCCCTGAACAAGCATTCACTTTTCTCAGAGTCTTAGTGTGAGACGGTTGGGTGCTTAGCTAGCTGGCGTGTTAGGTAAGAATTGTATTTGTATATATATTTTTAATATGACTTTAAATTAATTTGATACCTACTATGTAAATCGATATGAATATTTTTGAATATTAGAACTAAAAAATAATACTTTGAAATAATAGACTTACTAAGCAGTAAAATTTAAAGCTATGTAGATAAATTTCCTAAAACTAAGTTGAAATGAAAATGGTAAAAGTTTAGTCAGTCTCATGTTAGTGTTTATCATATTAAATCTACAAAAGAAATTTTTAAGTGGGAATACTAATAATCCAAGTTACCATATAGATATTATAAGTTAGTAGATTCATAAACTAATGGGAATGTATATAATTTTAATAAACTATGCTGATTTCTGCAGATATTTAAGAAAATACAAGTGAGTTTTCAAGGGAAATGTACATAGTTTACCAATTTATCTTATCATAGGCAATGGTCTAAATCAAGTTAGGACATATACCTTGGAAATCATATTCATGCGACTGAATGACCTGGGGCTCACTCAGCCCAGTAGTTAGCGTGATGGGTATAAAATACGTGGGGCTTAATCATCCCAATAGTTAGCGTGTTGACTATATAATAAGCGCGGGCTCACTTATCCCTGTGGTTATCGTGGTGGCTATAAAATAAGCGGGGGCACACTAAGCCCAGTAAACGTGGTGGGTAGAAAATAGCCTGGGGCTCACTCAGCCCAGTAGTTAGCGTGGTGGGTATAAAATAGCCTGGGCCTCACTCAGCCTAATACTTAGCGTGGTGGGTATAAAATAAGCGGGGGCTCACTTAGCCCTGTGGTTAGTATGGTGGCTATAAAATAAGCGGGGGTTCACTAAGCCCAAAAGTTAGCGTGGTGGGTATAAGTTAGTCTGGGGCTCACTAAGCCCAATAGTTAGCATGTTGACTCTAAAATAAGCAGGGGCTCACTAAGCCCAATAGTTAGCGTCCTGGGTATAAAATGACAAGTCTGATTATATGTTTGTGGGTTCGAAACTTGTGTGGTATAGACGATGTGGTTTTGAATACTTAGAGAAGTTAAAGAAATCACGATATTGTTCTATATCCTTATAAATATTGTGTGTTTGAATATGGTAAGTTAAGTATTCTTTATAAAGTTATAATGGAAATCATACATGCAAAGTTTAGAGACCTCTAGTATAGCAAACCCAACATATATAGGCCGATTCAATAAAATTCTAGTTTTCAATCTCTCCACAAGAATCAGGTCTTTATTGTAAAAAAAGCCTTATAATTATATCAAAGTGAAAAAAAAAAAAGAAAGAAACGAAGTCTAATTTTTTTAAAATACATTTCCAGTACGGATTATTTAATCTAATTCACATATTTCAATAGTTTTTTAAAGTAATAACGATAGTCCCATTTGGAAAGTGTTTCATAAAGTATACCATGACGCATGATTTATCCTTCATATTTATTTATAGTCACTTACTGTAGATCCTATTTTTTAATTTATGTTAAAATTCTTCTTCATTCCTACCCTTTTTCTGGGCACTCTGTATATATTTTGTATGTATTGATAGTCTAAATTTTATCGAAGGTATTTCTGTGATAATATAAGTGGGGTAGTGCATTAATGCAGCATAATTAGTGTGTATTATAGGGGATCCTCTATTTTCACTATAATCTCTATTTTAACAAGACTTGTATCGAATTAGATTCATTATCATATTTAATTAAAACTGATCTGTTCACCCAAAAATTTTATTAGTCCGAACATTAGCATATCTCTTAATTAATATTTGTTAGTTGTTATTTTTCATTGAAATTCAATGATGCATTTTAAAACTTACCAGATTTAGTATATATATATATATATATATATATATATATATATATATATATAGATGTATATATGGTGAGTAGCATCTATACAGGGCTATACGAAAGAATTCATATATATTAATGGTTTTAATTATCAATCTCGCTTTAGATAGTCACGTGACATACATTAAAAAAAATCCCTATATGCCATGGTAAAATAAAGAACATATGCGATATATCTTAAAGTCTGCATGAATATAACTAAAAGGATGTTTGCGTTTCTGTAGGTGTAAGTCTTTATATTACTAAGGATTAAATTTAATATTTTATGTTTTAATTTTTACTGCCCTACGTAAAGAAAAAAATAACCATTTCTTTTAACACATAATAAAAAGTACTTTAAAAATATATTACTACTAACCTACTACATACCTAGACCTCCGAACCAACTCCTATACTTGCTTTAGAAGAAATGACTTGATATGTGGTCTTATCAGTAAATCTTATCTAAAATATTATCGCGATCAGTGATGTCATCGAACCACGTGAAGAATCTAGTTGAATTTGGGTTAAGTCTAGTAAATCATGCTTGAAATTCTTAGGTAACGATAAATTTTTATATATTTATATATATATATATATATATGTTTTGTATAACCAATATGTATTTAAATCATGTATTAATAGTTCATGTCATTATATTTTTACAGGACTTGTTAATATATTTTATGCGATAAGAGAAATTATATTTTGCATAAGTAGTAGTACATATCGAATTCCTGTCCTTCTTGTGGTCACTATGTATTTTTTGAAGCGTATATTGTTAGCCTAAATTATATTCAAGCCATTTCTATGAAAATAGGGGAGGGTGCTATTAAATTTAGTGGAGTATAATTCATATATTGTAGGGAACTCTGTATTTTTAGTGTAATTTCTATTTTAGTAAGACTTGTATCGAATTAGGTTCATTAACCTATTTAATTAAAACCAATCTCTTATTCCAAAAATTCTTAAGGCTACCTTTTAATTACTTTTTTTAATTTTATTTCTTAGTTATTATTTTTCATTGAGGCATATATAACGAATCGAGTTGAAGCTATAGAGGATAACATGAACGAATTCACATACATTAACGGTATCAATCTCGCTTTATTGTATGAATCTAACTTTGGAAAAATATTTCAAAAACTATGGCATAATGTATAAATATTATCAAGTATTTTCATAATGTATACAAAGTTGTAGTTGTTAATATGTTTAGGAATAAATTGTCCGTTCTTAAGTCATTTCAAAACAGGGTCCTTCAAACAGACCCCTTCACGAAACTTTTAACCCTAAAACAGGACATTTCACACAATGTTTCGTCTTAAAAATAGTCCTTTCACAAGCATACTAATGTATATACTTTTAATAGGAATTTAAAATGTTAAATGATATAAATAATAGATCTAAATATAAATATTTTTTTTTACATTCAGTGAATAATTCTAGTCAAAATTCACGCATTTCAAGCCTGTTGGTTAAATATAACATACACTAATAAGATTCGTTGATGATTCATTTTCTCATATAGGCAATAGTAGCAATCATTTCACATACTACAAGTGTAAAGTATGCAACATTTATGATTCTGCTTTATAATACTTATTCATTCTGTATTCTACCCTATGCTTTATCCATGACGTCACGATATCCCGTAATTTTAAGAGATAAGCGAACATGTTATACCGTTTAGTTCTTTTAAGACATGCATGCAGTCAAGTTTGGATGAAGTCCAGTACTTTATGGTTTAAATATTTAGGTAAGCTACATATATATATATATATATATATATATATATATATATTTCAATATTAAAAACAAATTTTTTTTAAATAATATCCTAACTATTTAGTACAATATATATTTTATAAAAACAAAGCTTAGTTATTCTATTCATTCCTCAAAAGAAATTTTTAAGTTAGAATACTAAAAACTCAATTTAGTATAATTTTTCTATACTTTACTATACAAAAAGCATAGACTAATATAATTTAGTTTTATACTATTTAAAATTCATATATCTTATAGGGGACCCTGTATATTTTTTACCATAACCTGTATCAAATTCATTTAAACACAGGTACATTTAAGCAGGTTCAAATTCATTTAAACATCTGTTTGCCTCAAAATTCTTAAGGGTACCTCAAAATGGCTATTTCATTGTTCTTATTTTTCATTAAACGCACAGTGAAGCCTTTTAACACTTAACAGATTTTAGTATATATATATATATAAATCACCATATGTATATATGAAGAGTAGAACCTATATAGGACTACACGAAATAATTCGTATACATTGACGGGTTTAAATAGCTCATTTCATACATTTACCTATAAAAAAATATGCCAGAAACTGTGAGTAACAGGTATTTCTTATCGCGGAGTGACTCATTATCTCATACGGGGTGATATCGACGCTTCCCGATAGAAAGATAATTCAACGATATGCATGTTGAGGGGATACTAGATAGCCGTCTGTTTTTCTTATATTTCAATTCTAAAAAATATATATATTAAACGTTAAACTAAAAAGGCATTCGTGTAAAATATATTTTCACACCGCATGAATACGTACTCATTTGAAAATATCAGTCTATTTCTTAAAATATCTGTGGAATCATAATATTTTTACAGGGTAATATTGTGAAGGGGGGCCTTTTCATTCAAACAGCGGAGCTTGCATTTTTATGAAAGGTCTCTCGTATTTCTGTCGCCATAAAATAACGTGAATCTATTGGATTTATTTTGTGAAGGACGCTGGGATTCGAATACGGTTTTATTATTTTGTGAAGGTAGCTTAATATCTATAACTTTTCAAGTTTCTTTCCAAGGATTTCTATATTTTGTACATATCGATGTGTAAGTTGTGCTTTTAGCCTAACTTGAATTGAAAAAAAAGGGTAAGGTATAAATTACCTGATTTTAGGAAGGGTTCTTATGCATAATTGGATTTTTGTGAAGGTCTTCTTTTTATTCCAAAAGGGAACCCCTACAGTTTTTGTGAAGGGATTTTTTATTCGAATAGGGCATGTATCTCATTTATTTTATGAAGGGCCTTATAGTCTAATGCGAGTTCACACTTCGAAGGTTCCCTGTATTTTGAACCTATCGATGCGTAAGCTATACTTTTAGCCTAACTTGAATTGGGGAAAAAAAAAAAAAGGTGTAAATTATTTGATTTTAGGAAGGGATCTTATGCATAATTGGATTTTTGTGAAGCGCGCCTTTTTATTAAAAAGGGGATCGGTTCGCTATGCACTCGATGGTAAAATTATATTTTGTTCATATAACACTTCGACAATGTTGGAAAGTGATTCATAAACTATACCGCTACGCATGATTTTTCATTCTTGTTTATTTACACTTTTATATATACGTTAAAATTCTTCTTTTGTACCAATCTGTATTTTTTGAAGTGCGTATTGTTAGTCTATCGAAGGGGCCCTCTGGGTAAAAAAAGTAGCGAGGGGAAGGGGGAGGGGGGGAGCTCTTAAATTGAATACAGTATAATTCATACGGGACCCTGTATTTTTTACCACAACCTATATCGAATTCATTAAAACGCGCCTGTTTGCCCCAAAAATGCTGAAGTCCGCCAATTAAAATTAATTAATGACCCTTTTTAATTACTAGCATCTACCATTCTACTGCACATGCAAACTGCGTACTATAGATAAAAAAAATTGCTTCGAAAAATTTCTTAAGTTCTCCAATTAAAATTAATTAATGACCCTTTTTAATTAAATCATTATTGACTTTTAAAATTCACGTGTAATATACTCTAACATGTATAACAAATAGCCTACTCTCGTTGAAAAAATATTTGCTTCGAAAAATGTCTAAGTTCCCCAATTAAAATTAATCACCATTTTTAATTAAACCATTATTGACTTTTAAAATTCTCCTCTAACATGTATATCGCATACCCTACTCTCGTTGAAAAAAAAAATCTCGTGAAAATTCTTAAGTTCTGCAATTAAAATTAATTAATTACTATGTTTAATTAATATTTTTAATTAATTAATCATTCACTTCTACTGCATATACTCATAATCAAACTGCATACTCTCGTTGAAAAAAAAAATTTGCTTCGAAAAATTTCTAAGTTCCCCAATTAAAATTAATTAAAATTAATTAAATTTCTAATTCGCTATAATAAATCCGTTGACATTCACCTCGTCCACCAATTCTCCGCGAAAAAAAAAAATGCGTCGAAAAATTTCTAAGTTCCTCAATTAAAACTCATTAAAATAATCCCCTTATCTTATAGTAGAAATCCTTATCGCACCCCCCTCCCATCGAACCCTCCGTTCTTATCAGTGCTCATGCTCTTATCGCCACCTTCACCTGTCCACCTGCTCCACCTGCGCCTTCCGCCTTCCGCCTGCTCCGCCTGCGCCTTCCGCCTTCCGCCTGCTCGACTCAGGTGGCGTGGAACCGGCTATTCTATACTACTCTGCAAACTTTGTTTAAAAGTAATTTTTTTATATTTGAAGTTGTTTACATATTTTATGCATTATAAGCAATTAAGATATGTTATAGTGATTTGTTTCAAGGCTCAATATTGGTAATTAAAATGAATTAATATTAACCATTGTGACAAAATAATTTCCGAGACAAAATGACTAACAATTGAATATATGCATCATGGGGATGATTGGGACATTTCAAATGGGGATGAATGGGACTGCTTCGTTCATCCCTAGAGGATACTGAATTTTTTTTTTATTAACTAAATAATATTATATAAGTTGATAAATTAGTAAAATATGTTAATTATTCTTTTAACATTTCTTCCTCATTGTAGCCACCGTCGTCGTCTTCAGCCATTGGATGTTTCTGCTTATGGGTCTTTAAAGGCAAAGCTGAAATCAGTCCAAGATGATTGGCTGACAAATAATCTTGGAGAGCATATTGCAATTTATAACCTCTCAGATTTTTCCAAGGAGACATTTTTGTCAGCTTTTAGTACTAGCAACATAAACATAACCAGTGATTTTAGAAAAACTGTCATTTACCTTTTTAACAGCAATACATTCACTGAAACTGATTTTATACCAGCTTATGCGACTGACAGACCACAGTTAGAACATCTTAGACAGACTACATTTATTGTGTTACTGATATTTGCACATCCGTGCAACTTTAACTCTGTAATTCATTACAATTTCAGTTAAAATATATAATATAAATTACAGTTTTTTAATGCATATAATTAACTGCATTTTCACTTCTTAGATTACTAAAACTGATATATAACAGCCATATAAGATCATATATTACAAATATAATTACGTGTAAGTTTATAATTATGAATTTTAATTTGGTATCATTGAATACAGAGAGGAAAATATTTGTGTCCCATCCATCCCTGCTGTGGAGATGATTGGGACAGAGAGGAACTTTTTTAAAATTTCATAATATATTTCTGTATAATAATAATATTGAATAAATATTGTGCATAAGATGTAGACAAACACCCAATGTATGAAGTGCGATACATAATATTAATAATAACTTAAATAAAATATTTAAAATAAATATTTTTGTGAAAATGCCCCATTCATCCCCTATCTCCCCTAATACTGGCAGCTGGGATTCCAGTATTATACCGTAAAATCAACAATTTTTTTTTTGCAGTGTGATGTGTGATTTTTATGCTAGTGTGCATTTGAAATGCACCACAAAAATGAAAGATCTAAAGAAAAACTCTTTCGCATTAATAAAATTAATAAATAAAGGGAAATATAAACAATCTATTGTGAATGGAATCTCATTGGATTTCATATATCAGTTAGATATCATCAACAATTCATTCTATCGATTATATCTTAAGTCGTGAGCCAGCTACCAACATTTCAATCTAGAATTTAGATGATTTTTAGTCGATTTATGTGATATATTACCGGAGTCACACGGGTCGAACACAAAAGAATAACCGAGGAAATTGGTAGGCGGCTATTGGATTATGCCGAACATGAAATGGAAAATTGTATTTCCTTTTTAACGGAAGTGACCCCAGCAGTGACCACCACCCACGCCTCGGGGACAAGGCTGCTACCGTTGTCCATCTATTGTTCTTCGGCGAGCTCAAGGGCATTTACGCGACGTTTTTCCTTGGACGAAATTCTAGCATTGATCTCCAATCTCTTACATAATATCATATTGGAATAATTATCTGTCATGTTTGTCCTCTCTGTAAAAAAAATAAATAACTTTCTTTCCCTTGTCTAAATTCTTTCAGCAAAACGATTGTTCAATATAAATTAAAATACGGTGTCAGTTTTCCGAGCACAGTAGCCTAACATTCTATTTTTTAATCATGTACATATTTTTTTCCCTTTAAGGCTGCTCTAAAAAAAAATTATTTTCCCCGCTCACCAATGCGAAACTTTCTGACACATTTTCTGACTTACTTTTTAACGTAATAGCTTAACCCTTTTCGGCACAGTGGTCCCACTCCGGGCACACCTAATTGTAATTCCAAACTTGCATTTGGCACCAAGAATATTTTAATAAAATTTTGCTTCTACAATGAAAGGCCTAAAATAAGGAGTTCTTAATATTTTCTAAAAAAGTCGTTTGTAAATTTTGGTGTCAGTCAGTAATTTCGCATTTTACAAACAGAATTTTTCTGTGCTAGAAAGGGTTAAAACACTTGCAAGCATGATTATTGAAATGATTTATCACCGAACAGCTTTTTTCATTTTTCGATAAAGGAATTACATCTTGAGTTAATAGCTTTTCAGTGTTTCTTAACCCTTTTTAATCAGAGACACATTTTTGATTTAATAAAACTGTGGTATCGAACACGGGTTTCCCAGGTTACAGAACACACTGCCGGGTGTACAGAAAATATACGAAAGGCATTTTAAAATGAAAACTATAATAGATTTTTTTTTTTCATTTAAAAAATATATTTTTTTTAGATAGCTCACTAACAGTGCCAAAGAGCATTTTTATTTGAAAACTATCAATTATGTATTCTAATAAAGTTTTGAAATTTATTAAAAGAGATAATTTTGTATTTGCTGAAGATAGGCTGCTCTCAAATGCAAAGGAGTTACTTTCTCAAACATTTCTGAATTCGTTTTTGTTCATAAACGCATGAAATTGGTAGTTGTTCATATTCAGAAAGTATGTAATCGAATGGCGTTTTTTTTTTCTTTTTTCTTATTTTTTTCTTTTTTTTTTGGGGGGGGGGAGGGGGGTAAAGGCCGAACATTTTTCAGAAGATACTGTCAAAGTGGACATTTTCAAGCGAATATCCCGACGAGGCAGCACCAGGAAGGGGTAAACTTGTCGTCGTGTGTCAAGAATTGCTTTTAACTCGATAAGTAATTTATTCATCAAAAACTCTATTCGATTCCAAATCGCTTCAGTAGTCAGGCCTGCCTATGCCTTTACTTTAAAAAATGAGTAGAAAGTTTCGCGTTGGGGAGCAGTAAATTTGAGAACCGCCTTAAGGAGGTTCTTTGAAAAATAATATTTCCTGCTCAACTCAATCTCACGCATTTTCTGACTCATTTTTCAACGTAAAAACCTGACACTTGCAAGCATGACTATTGAAATAATTTGTCATCGAACATTTTTTTTTTTTCGAAGTACATCTTAAATTATAAGCTGTTGCTGTTTCAAATGGCTGTTTTTTTCCCTCTTCTAAGCTGTCGCGAATGGATATTTGATTAAATCAAAACGCTAAGTTTGGCCGCATTTACAGAAAAATAGAAAAAACAGTTCGATTACATAGTTTTTGGAATAAGAGCACCTGTTAATTTAATGTGTTTGAGAACAAAAATGACTTTAAAAATGTATCAGAAAGTAGCCTGTTTGAATTTGAGAACATCACCTCAAGTATTTCTTTTGAAGTGTCTATAATTTTGATTGTTTCTTAATCACTTTTAATCAGCTACACAATTTTGATTTATTAAAACAATGGGATCCAACGCGGAATTAGCGGGTTATACAGGGTTCGCAGGCTCTTAAGCCGCGCCCCATTTTGTAAGGACTCTGCCACCAGTATTGAAAGATCATTTTCTTCTAAATGGTATTCAAGATTCATTAAATAGATGATAGTTTTATGCGATTACTGGTGGAAGAGGCCTTACAAAATGGGGCGTGGCTTAAATGCGTGCGAACCCTGTATAGAACATACTACCCGGTGCACAGGAAATAGGCGAAAAATATTTTTAAATATAAACTCTAATAGATTTTTTACATTTCATACATATTTTCCTTAGATTGCCCACTAACAATATCAAATAGCAATTTTAGATGATGAATATTAACTATGTGTGTATTCAAAAGTTCTATAAAAACAATTCTGTTCAAAAACCCCGGGGCAAATAGTAATTAAAATTAAGCGGGATAAAAAGTATCTCACTGTACTATCTTAGGTTGGGCTGATTACAACGAGAAGAGCCATTATAAGACCTCGCTCGCTATTTTAAATGTTTCCAACTAGTTTTAAATCATGACATTCTAATCAACATATTTTATTGGTACAATTTTAGTGGTTCGAGTTTAATATTTATAAAGTGTTATTATATGTTTGCAGTATCTATACATTTAACGTCTGAATTTAAAAACCATTAAAACACCAAATAAAAGGGCGACAGAACGAGTCGTTCTGTCCCTAGTGAATATTGTCTGTTTTTAAAATAACTAACTTTAACTGTTCTTGATTTGTTCAGTCGTTTGCTATGCAATGCATTTTTTGTACTGATGATGCCTCGCGAGTCGTTTGGCGAAACGTTTACAAATTGTATTTTTAATTGTTTTTAAGTATATTTTTTATAAATTTTATTTTTTTAACTGTGTTCAAGTCTGTCTTAATTTATTTTATTTGGTGTTTTAATTGTTATTATATGGCTATAAAGTGCGTCCAGAAAGTTTATAGACAACCATTTTTTGGGATTTAAGAGCTAACTAAATGAGTAAGAAAGACGAAATAAAGGCAGTAAGAAAGACGAAATAAATTATGCAAATATATAATGATAAAATAAAAATAATAAAATACTCAAACTACTTTTAACTGTCATAGATTTAATATAAAAAAATAAAAACAAAAAAAGCTCTCACAAAAATATATAAGACAACCGGTGCTAAAAGTTCATTTAAGTACTGTTTTCCAAAATTTGCATATTCCAAGGTCAAGTACTTATGGCGCAATAGTTTCTTGAGATAACAGCAAATCTGTCTTTTTGTTTCCGACTGATTGCAAAAATGCCTCGCAGTGTGCAGTTTTCCAAAAAGAAAATTTTGCAAATCTATGGTTTAAAGGCTCGTGGATGGAAAGTTGTGGACATTGCAAGAAAAATTGCACGATGCAGGATTGGTATTTACCGAATTCTGCCAAAATGACAATACTGACTATTTTGTAAAAAAAATCCCGTTCTGGACGACAAAAGAAAAAAACTAAACGTAAAGACAGAGAGATTTTGAGATTAGTTTCAATCTAGAATAGTGATGGGCATAACGATTATTTTGATTATTCGAATGAATCATTCGGACATGTGCAGAAGCATATCTGTCAAACTTTTAATTTTTTTAATTCAATTAGTACCAAAAAATTTGAAAAAAAAAAAGTTCCAAAACTAATTCTAATTAAAATCATAAACTTCTTTTTTTTGTTTTTTTCCAAATTTCTGGTAGTAATTGAATAAAATGTCGTTGAAGTTTGACAGATATGCTTCTGGGCATGCCCGAATGACAATGTTCATTCGAATAATCAAAATAATCGTTATGCCCATCACTAATCTAGAACCTGTCTATACGGTCAGTTTGTAAAGAGGTAAGCGTTTCAGTATCAAAATCCACAGTCCATCGACGGCTGCCGGCAAGTACATTTTTTTATTATCGCAAAATACGTCGTTGAACGTTTTCAAGCGAATTTCCCGACGAGGCAGCGCCAGGAAGGGGTAAACTTGTCGTCGTGTGTCAAGAATCGCTTTTAACTCGATAAGTAATTTATTCATCAAAAACTCTATTTGATTCCAAATCGCTTCAGTAGTCAGGCTTGCCATTTTTATGCCTTTACTTTTAAAAATGAGTTAGAAAGTTTCGCGTTGTTGAGCAGTAAATTTGAGAACCGCCTTAAGGAGGTTCTTTAAAAAATAATATTTCCTGCTCAACTCAATCTCACGCATTTTCTGACTCATTTTACAACGTAACAACCTGACACTTGCAAGCATGATAATTGAAATAATTTCTCATCGAACATTTTTTTTTTCGAAGTACATCTTAAATTATAAGCTGTTGCTGTTTCAAATGGCTGTTTTTTTCCCCTCTTCTAAGCTGTCGCGAATGGCTATTTGATTAAATCAAAACGCTAAGTTTGGCCGCATTTACAGAAAAATTGAAAAAACAGTTCGATTGCATAGTTTTTGGAATAAGAGCACCTGTTAATTTTATGTGTTTGGGAACAAAAATGAGTTTAAAAATGCGTCAGAAAGTAGCCTGTTTGAATTTGAGAACATCTTCAAGTATTTCTTTTAAAGTATCTATAATTTTGATTGTTTAATCATTTTTAATCAGCTACACAATTTTGATTTATTAAAACAATGGGATCCAACACGGAAGTAGCGGGTTATAGAACATACTGCCCGGTGTACAGAAAATAGGCGAAAAATATTTTTAAATGAAAACTCTAATAGATTTTTTACATTTCATACATATTTTTCTTAGACTGCCCATTAATCATATCAAAAGCATTTTTAGATGAGAAATATTAACTATGTGTGTATTCAAAAGTTATATAAAAACAATTCTGTTCAAAGACCCCGTGCAAATAGTAATTAAAATTAAGCGGTATAAAAAGTATCTCACTGCACTATCTCAGGTTGTGCTGATTACAACGAGAAAAGCCATTATAAGCCCTCGGTGGCTATTTTAAATGATTCCAGCTTGTTTGACCTTACAACGTTTAAATCAACATGTTTTATTTGTACAATTTTAGTGGTTCGAGTTTAATATTTATAAAGTGTTATTATTTGGTTTTAAAGTGCGTCCCAAAAGTTTATAGACAACATTTTTTTTGGATTTAAGAGCTAACTAAATGTGTAAGAAAGACGAAATAGGTTATGCAAATATATAATGATAAAATAAAAATAATAAAATACTCAAACAACTTTTAACAGTCATAGATTTAATATAAAGAAATATAAACAAAAAAAGCTGTCACAAAAATATATAAGACAACCGGTGTTAAAAGCTCATTTAAGTACTGTTTTCCAAAATTTGCATATTCCAAGGTCAATTACTTGTGACGCAATAGTTTTCTGAGATAAATTCGAATCTGTCTTTCTGTTTCCGACTGATTGCAAAGATGCCTTGCAATGTGCAGTTTTCCAAAAAGGAAATTTTGCAAATCTATGGTTTAAAGCAGCCATACTCAACCTGTGGCCCGGAGGCCTGTTACGTGCGGCCCGAGACACATAATCATTCATGCCTATTTATAAAATTAATTGAGATTTTCATAAATGGTTTTGAAGACGTTCGCTGTTCCTTTATATATTTTATGAGAAGGCAAAATCTGTCCTGTTATTTATATTTACTAATTTAAAATTATGTTTAAACACCTTAAATGCCACTTCTTTAGTCAAAAGTTCTTTTTACATGTAGTTCTATTTGTGTTATGTGGTGTATACTATACATTTTTTAAACTTCAACATTAAGAAACATTATTCCATATTAGTTAAATTTCTACTATATATATTTCGACATTAATTTTTTTTTCATTGATAAAAGACAGATTTATTTAAAAAATCTCCTGATTTGTTTTCTTTAAAACTTGCATTAATATATTATTACGTTTTACACTTATCATATCGCTAATAATGCTTATCTGGGTTGTCGCGGGAAAAATAGCAGGAAAAATTTTTACATCTCTATTTCTGAACAGCAATCTTCGCAGCATATTTCTACATCATTTTCAATAGAAATCTACTCCGAAGTATATTGTTTGGAAATAAAAATGTTAGGTAACAAACAACAAAAGTGACAAACGTTCAATCCTACTAATTATATTAACTTTATTACTTCGTTATACTACTTTTGTTATCTTACTATTTTAATTACACTTTTTTACATTATTATATATGTATGTTGCGGCCCGCCTAACATCCGAAGCATGTGTTTGCGGCCCGTGAGTAAAAAAGGTTGAGTACGGCTGGTTTAAAGGCTCGTGGATGGAAAGCTATGCACATTGCAAGAAAAATTGCACGCAGCAGGATTGGTATTTACCGAATTCTGTCAAAATGACAATAGTGACTATTTTCTAACAAAATCCCGTTCTGGACGACAAAAGAAAAAAAAAACTAAACGTCAAGACAGAGAGATTTTGAGATTAGTTTCAATCTAGAATAGTGATGGGCATGACGATTATTTTGATTTTTCGAATGAATCATTCGGGCATGTGCAGAAGCATATCTGTCAAACTTTAAATTTTTTTTAATTCAATTACTACCAAAAATTTTGAAAAAAAAAAGTTCCTAAACTAATTTTAATTAAAATCATAAACTTTTTTTTTTCTTCAAAATTTCTGGTAGTAATTGAATAAAATGTTGTTGAAGTTTGACAGATATGCTTCTGTCATATTCAGTTAATATTTCTCATCTAAAAATGCATTTTGATATTGTAAGTGGGCAATCTAAGAAAAATATGTATGAAATGTAAAAAATCTATTAGAGTTTTCATTAAAAATATTTTTCGCCTATTTTCTGTACACTGCCCGAATGATTCATTCGAATAATCAAAATAATCGTTATGCCCATCGCTAATGTAGAACCTGTCTATACGGTCAGTTTCTAAAGAAGTAAGCGTTTCAGTATCATAATCCGCAGTCCATCGACGGCTGCCGGCAAGTACATTTCTTGATTTTCACAAAATACGTCGTTCGCCAAAGTTTATAAAACGGCATAGAGACGCTCATGTTCAGTGGACCCGAAATCAAATGAATTGGACAGATGAATGGTTGAGTGTTCTTTCAGTGATGAAAGAAAGTTAATTTAGATGACCCCGATGGTTGGGCATATTACTGGCACGATATTCGCAATGAACCACGAACCTTTTCAGCAGACAACAAGGATGGGGTTCACTCATGGTGTGGGGAGCATTTTCTTATAATGGAACAACCGATATTGCTTTTTTGAAAGTTTGTCAATGTTCCAAAGATTACCAGAAAACGCTTGAAGTACAGTTACTTCCATTTGGAAAGTTGCTAGGTGAGAACAAATGGATATATCAGTAAGAGAATTGCTCCATTCACGTGTCCAAGTCTTTAGTACAATGGTTTAGACAAAACTAAGCAACTGTTATGGACTTTGCAGCCATATGTCCTGACCTGAATCCAATAGAAAACATTGGGGGAATATTGGGTATAGACGTGTATATGCTAATGAGCGTCAATTTGCAATGTTTTACGATCTAAAGCTGCAAATTGAACGATGTTGGTTTTCTTTAGAGCCAGAATTTCTCCAAACTCTTATTTTGAGTATGTCTGATCGAGTTTTTGAAGTGATTAGAAAAACGGCCTAAAAATTTGAACGTTAACCCTCTAGCCGCGGGCGATGTTTCCATTTTCTTATATAAAACCGCCGCCTATTTTTATTCGTCACTTATAATAGTTATAAGGATTGAATGTCACCGGAATTTACAAACAGATTTATTTGAAAATAAATAAAAGCAGTTTCTGCATGTACATTATAAAAACAAAATTTTATTTCAAAATTCCGGTGGGAATGTGGCATTTATGGATTCAAAATATTTCAAAAACCGCAGAACTTTCAGAATGACCTAATAAATGGAATGATATATATTATAATTTGTAAACGAATCTCTCTATTTCTAAATAAAATAGGATAGATTCAACGAATAAATAGAATCTTCCGATGCTTAAGTACTATAAAAATTATAGGGAACCTCAAAATAGCGTTCCCCGCGGAATTGTATAGAATAAGTGAAACGCGTAAGGAGCGTTACCCGCGGCTGGAGGGTTAAAGGAAAAAAATGAGTTGTCTATAAACTTCTGAGACAGTAAAATTTAAGTTAAAAAAAATTCTGATTAAAATTAAATGACATAAAACATATCTCACTGTATTATCTTGGGCTGTTCTTGCATTAGAAATTACAATGAGAAGACTCGTGAAAATCGCCCGCTTAGCTACTTTAAATGATTCCAGTTGATTTACCTTACAACGTTCCAAAGAACATATTAGACTGGTACTACAGTTTTACGGTTCGAGATTAATATTTATAAAGTGTTATTATTTATTTTTGATGGTAGATCAAACTTTTACATTCCATGTGATATTGTATTCGTTTTATGTATTTAGAACAGAGTTTTTATTATTTTTATAAATATTATTATTAGCAGGGGATCCAATCAGACTTCCTGCGTTAGAGAACACACTGCCCGGTGTAGAGAAAATAGGCGAAAAACCTTTTTACCTTTTTAAATTAAAACTCTAATATACTTTTTTAGATTAGCACTAGCCATACCAAAAAGGATTTCTATATGATGAATTAGCAATTATGCATTCAAAATTATAAAAGAACAATTATGTTTAAAAATTCTGATACAAATCTTGATTAAAATTAAGTGGTATAATAATATGTCACCGTCCTTGAAGGGGTTAAAATCACAGCATTATCTCGGGCTGTCCTTTCATTAGAAATTACAAAGACTAGAGCCATGTAGTGTAGGCCCTCGTACGCTATTTTAAAATGACTCCAAACGATTCACTCAGTATTGTCAGACTGTTGAGAGTCAATTTCCCCAGATGCTCTGAAAATTTCCCAAAATTAGAAGCATTTTTCGAAACAAAAAACGCCAACTTACTTTCTACTCAAAACAGTAAATTTTAAATTAAAAATTACCACCATAAAAAATATTTAATAAATTAATTTAAGTTTAAAAAAAGTGTTCCTAAATAAAACTTTTTTTTTTCTATTTACAAATAAATAAATAAATAAATAATAAAAAAGCAAAAATAACGGAGTTGCGGACAGACATTTTTATTGTTATCAATTATTTTCTTGAAGAAAATAACAGGAATTTCGAAAACATAAATAGGTATTAGAATTAAATAAATAATAATTTAGAACATTAAACACGTGTAAATTGTAAACGACGAGTACCAGGTTAATGATTGAAGTAATTGATAAATTTCCGAATCGACGAAAAGTGTTGCTAGTAGGCTACTTTTCTTTTAATTCAGATTGCTTGATTGCCACCACTTTTTTGAAATAGAAATATTCGCCTTATTTAATGACAGAATAAATAATGCGACAATAAGGCCAATTACAATATTTTAAAAAAGTGGCGGGAATCAATCAATCAGAATTTTTAAAAAGTGGCTACTGGCAACGCTGACGCCGAATCCAGATCCAGTGTTGCCAAACCACTAAAAATAAACTTTAACCTAAAACCCAGAGGCGGATTACCAAATAAGCTGAATAGGCTGAAGCCTAGGGGCCCGACAAACTAAGGGCCCAACGCAAAGTTTGTGACTTTTTTTTTTTGTTCTAAAAAAATATGTATGTATATGTGTGTGTGCGTGTGTATGTTTGTATGTATATATATATATGTTGAATGTCAATGTATATACATATAGAGCAGGAGGGGGCCCCCAATGTGTTAAGCCTAGGGGCCCGGTAGGTGGTTAATCCGCCTCTGCTAAAACCGTGAAAAAATGAAAAAAAATCAGTCAAGTGTTTTTATAAATATTATTGAAACATTTTTCCGAAAATGTTGATAATCCCAAAAACCCCTAATACTTGTTCCCAAGAAAATTCCCCAAAAGGTTTGAAATACCCAGAATGGGGATAAAATCCCCCATCAGGCAACATTGACATTTACTTTACGCTTTTCCAATAAATAATTGCTTTACTGGTGCAACTTTATTGGTACAATTTTAATGGTTCGATTATTTTGTTTTAATAGCAGATAGATGGTAGATCAAATTCAATCTTTTACATTCCATATGATATCGTTTGGTTTTATATGTTTAGAGCACAGTTTTTATTATTTTTTTTAAATACAGTCGAGCCCCGATTTAACGAATTTCTCGATTTAGCGAATTTTTTTTGTGCTCCCGACGAAAATGCAGCAAAAATACTTCGATTTAACGAATAACTTTCAATGTAAAAAAAATTAAAAAATTGAAATTTTTTTTTCTAATATTTATCAAAAATTTCTCAGTTTCTTACCAATTCTTTTTTTACCTCTTCACTGGTCTTCTTTCAATCTTTTCCCGCTTTGTCCTATACCCCCCCCCCCCCCAGTCAGCCCGTGCAGTGTTGCCAGATAGTCAAAAGGGAATTTCCCCAAATTAGGGACTTTTTCCAAAAAAGTCTCCAACAGAGTTTTTACTGGAAAATGTAAATTTTCAATTTTCAATTTATCACTATAAAAAATATTTAACTAACTTAAGCACAAAATTTTTCCTCAAATCAAGCCTTTTTTTTTTTGAAAGAATTGAAAAAAGTAAAGAATTTGAAGAGAATGAAATTTTGGCTTAATTACAATGCTTGTGCTTTATTAGTAGTACATAAGAAAAGAAAGTGCATGTATTTTCTTCAAGCAACACATGTTTAACATCATTATTAAGGTAAGTGAGAATTGTTCTTTTTATTTATACCCTTTTTTGGACTTGTTCTGTTGTATAAAAAAATCCTTTGATTATCCCGATTTAACGAATTATTTCGATTTAACGAACAAAGTTGCTAGTCCCGGACGATTCGTTAAATCGGGGTTCAACTGTATTATTATTAGCAGGGGATCTAATAGGACTTCCCGAGTTACAGAACGTACTGCCCGGTGTACAGAAAATAGGCAAAAAAACATTTTTAGATGAAAACTAATAGATTTTTTAAAATCTTAATATATACATTTTTAGTTTGTTTACTAACAATACCAAAAAGCATTTCAGTATGAAAAATATCAATTATGCATTCAAAGATATAGAACAATTCTGTACAAAAACTCGGGTATTTTATATTAAAATTAAGTGGTATAAAAATATCTCGCCGTCCTTCCAGGATTGCCAGTTTGGCCCTTATTCATTCATAAATTCTGAATTCATACCAGAAATTTAGAATAGTAATTTTTGTTTTACTTAACTACAGACATTTCGTGATTAAATAGACAAAAATTCTTCTTTCGGAATTTCTAATTTTCCAAAAAGACCAAACTGATAACTTTGCATTCTTCAAGGAGTTAAGCTCGCTGCATTATCCCTTGTTCTTTCATTAGAAATTACAACGAGAAGTGCCATGTAGACGTCACCATTTTAAATTCTACAAAATAATTTACGTTATATTGTTTCAATCAACATTTATTTTACTTGTACAACTTTACTGGTACAATTTTACTGGTTCGGTTTTCTATGCACATCATGGGCTGATAAGTTCCCGGTCTGGCACACAGATGGCGTTGCAATCGCCGAACCGATGCTTTTTTTTTAGTAAATACTAACCTTTAAAAGGTAGCAGAAAAAATGTCATGACGATTCGCCGTGTGGTTTTATTTGAACAACTTTGTTGATAAACAAAAAAAATGGATAAACAAGAATTTCAAGAATTGTTATTTGATGGGAAAAAACACCGTTCAAACAAAAGCTTGGCTTGATAAGCGTTATCCGGACACTGCACCAGGTAAATCAGCCATTATTGACTGGTTTGCTGAATTTAAACGTGGTCGTACGGACACCAGTGATGCACCTCGCAAAAGAGGTGGTTACTCTGGAAAACAAAAAAAAGTCCAAAAAATCGTTTTGGGGAACCGGAAAGTGAAGTTGCAGGAGATAGCTCAGACTTTGAAGATATCCAAGCATCGTGTAGGTTTTATTTTGAATGAACATTTGTCTATGAAAAAGCTGTTGTCAAAGTGGCTGCAGCGCGTGTTGACTTTTGACCAAAAACAACAACGAGTCGATGATTCTGAGCACTGTTTGGAGCTTTTTCGTTATAAAATTATGTTATTTATTATTAAATTATTATTATTATTTATTTATTAAATTATTATTATTATTTTATTTATTAAATTATTATTATTATTTATTTATTAAATTATTATTATTATTTATTTATTAAATTATTATTATTATTTATTTATTAAATTATTATTATTAAATTATTATTATTTATTATTAAAGTTATGTTATTTATTAAAGTTATAAAGTTATAAAGTCATACAGTTATAAAGAGTTGTTAAAAAGTTGTGTTTTCTTTATTAAACCGGGAACTTATCAGCCCTTGTGTTAAGCCTCTTGTAGTGCACCTCCGTGATGTATATCAATTTCAATATGTTTGAAATAGTGTAACATCATTAAAATACGCCGCAAATGATTTTTCCTAGAGGCCGTAATGTAAAAAAAAAAAAAAAAAAAAAAAAACTATAAGTGCAGCACATTTTATTATTTTCAATACCGAACGTGCCATACTAAACTTCAATAACATATATCAATAGCATGACAATCCGAGTATATTTACGCGAGTTAGAGCACGGATAGACAGACAGACAAACCGAATGCAAAAATACTTTTTAACTATGTTGGAAAGTGTTAATAAAATAGTGTAAAAGTGTTTTCCACCTATGTTCTGTAACCCGGGATGCCCGTGTTAGATACCCTATTATTTTTAACGACACATCTTATATAAATACGCTGCTTCTTATATTTCCAAATGACAATAGCACACACAGTATTAATCATTATTTATCTTCTAAAAACAAAGAGTGGCAATAATAACAATTCGGGCTTAGACAGGCCATTGTTTCCATCTCAGAAAATAGAGGTCAAGGTCGTCTGACTTGGACGAACAATGCCTACACATTACGCACTGATGGTCAATCACCTTGTCCAATTATAAACAGATAATGATCGCCGATATTTGATCTATAACTATTCATCTTGTTAACACGATCAATGCACTATATTTAACGTGCACACCACTCCTTGATTCTTCATGATAAATAAAAAGTGTTATTTAAATTGTTGTCTTTGTTAAGGGGTCATGATTTACTAATAACTTAATGATATTCAGACATTTTTCTGTACAAGGAATTATAAAATTTGAAATTATTGAAAAGTTGACTGGAAAAAAAATGATCATTTTTACAAAATGTCAGAATTTTCGTAAAAAAAAAAAAAAAAGAAAAAAAAATGTTTTTCTTTGTTAAATGTCTATAAAATAAACAATTTTTATCACTGAGCTTAACCTATAACTAGTTCATTGTAGAAATGAGAAGGGCTCAGCTTAAGCCCCAGGATGAGCCTGAAACGGGCGCCGGGGCTAAACAATCTTAACAAATTAAAAATTATATTTATTCACAAATTGAAAAAAAAATTCTATTTGATAATCATAAGATACTTGAAGTGTTTTGCATTTCTTTAAAAATCAGCTTGTAAGAGAAATGAATTGTTTTTGATAGACTATAAGGAGAAATATTCTATATAAATCTGATGCCTTTCGGTGAATGTTAGAATCCATGTGGAAGCCATGGGATATCCCTTGTCTATCTTCGCTTTCTGTTTGAAATCATTTTCCAGAATGACTGAAAAACAGAACTCATGTTTCTCTGCCATAGTTGTACAATGATATTTTAAAAGAATAAGAATGGTGACTTTTTCAGATTCCTGTTAGCAGTTGGGTATAAATAACAAATTTGTTCTTTGAAAAAAAAAAAAATCAAGGACATGAAAATCACGAAAATTTGTCATAAGGAAGTATTTAGGATTCATACTCATTCCTATGTAAGAAAAAAATTTTAAATCAAAAATTTAATCTTGAAACAATCTTAAAGTGTTATTAACAATTTTTTACTGAGAATTTTCTACCGGATTTTCTGTATCGGGCTCAGGTCTGATGTCACATAATTTTTCGGACACGGATTACAATTTATCGGGTTCAGGCTCTGAAATAAGAGCTCGAACTCATCTGGGTGCATTGCCGAGTTAAGTATGTAAAATTAACGTAAGAAAGTTTTATAAGAATATCTGCAAAACCGTTTGAATTATTAAAATCATCACAAAACAAAAACTTACTAAAAACAATTTTTTGCGAGAAAAGCGTTTGAAGTTTTCCCTTTTGAAAAACAATTATTAAGATTTCAACCAATAATTAAAATTCTTAACAATTCTATATGTTTTTTCTAATAATTGAGCAAAAGAGAAACAAGAACGGAAAATCCTGCCTCCGGCATATATGAAATAATTTCCAGCATTAACATAATATTATTAAGAAATGCAATTTTTCATACGATGATGATACAAAGGTGATTATTGCAATTATTTTTTTATTGTTCCATTCTTCTTCCCCCTTCTCGAATAGTAAGTGGACCGATTTTGGTTTCAATCGGGTTATTCTTTCGAGCTACAGACAGCTCCAAATAGAGGTACTTATATTATAACCATCCTGTACATATGTATAAATATATGTGTGTATATAAATAAATATATACATATCTATCCATCTATCTATATATATATGGTGTGTGTGTATTTTTATATGTATATATATATCACTGACGACCGGCTAACATAAAAGCACCGAAATTCCCATTGACTAGAAATATAAATGGACAGCGGACTACAACCCTTTCTTGAAGAAAACATGTCCTTTCCTCCAGCAGGTGTGGAGGAAGAATATTCTGCCAAACAGGTTTTTTTTCGCACCAAACAGTCACGGAAATTCCACAGCTCCCGAGAAGAAACAGAGATTTTTCACTTGCGTTTGAGTTTGTCAAGTTTGAGAAAGGGATTACCGCCAGAAAGCGGCACCCTTTCGCCTATTTTTGGCGATGAAAGGGGAAAGATATATTCTTCAAGTCTGTCGGAAGAAAAGAAAGGAGTCCGCTGTCCATTTATATTTCTAGTCAATGGAAATACCTAAATAAGCAATTTAAAAAATACATAACTCAGTAAAAATCTATTTCGAGCAATTGCTGCCCATATTCGAACTCTTTCGTGCAGCCCTTTATACATCTACAAAATTTGTAAACAGCACGCAATACACTAAAAATTACGTAAACTTGTATAACACAGCGGAAAGAGCACTTCTAACAATTACCGATCATAGTCAGTCCATTAACCGATTTCTCTTGTGCGTCTCTTTACATAAACGGCAAATCCTACGTACTCCATAATCTATACGCAGGACTGTCCCACGCGGCGCCCGCGGGCGCCATGGCACCTTTTGGAGATTTTCATAGCGCCCTTTCGAATAATTCCAGTTATTAGGAGTTTTTTTTTTTTTTTAAATAAAAATCAATTTTAAAAGATGCTTCTTTACAACTATTAGCGTTTCACGTAATTTTTTTTAATTATAAGTGGCGTTAAATTTTCGGCTCCTTTCTTTACAAAATATTTTGATAGACCCCTCTCTCAGGAAAATGTAATACTAAATTTACTAAGATTTATACTTTTTTTTTTCAATTATTTTTCACATCGAGCTCTGCATAATAGCGGGATATTGCCTCACATTATGAAGTGTCTGTGCATCTTATAAGACGTCTCCATATCATTACTTCCTACCAGGATTGCCAAGCTGGCCTCCGTTTTTATTCAGAAAATCCGAAATTATACTAGAAATTCCGAATTGAAATTTTTGCTTTACTTATTGACGGGTATTTTTAGGATTATTTAAAGTGAAAATTCTACTTTCGAAATTTACGGTATGAATTCGGAATTTCTGAATATAAAAGGAAGCCAAACTGGCATCCCTGCCTCCTACTACAAGTGAAGTAACATTGTTTTATGTTACCACACATGTGAATAAGGCCGTCCTTCAATGTTTACCATTAGATGAGGTGCGCCCGCGCTTACTGAAAGGTTGGACAGCCCTGATCTATAGAATATAAGTTCTATTGAACCTTGGTGATCCTTATAAATTTCATTATGTTTCAAGTGTCATAACACGCTTAAAATGCACCGCAAACCATTCTTTTCCATAGATCCTAATGTAAAGGGATTATTTTGTACGTCCCTGTGACTGAACTATAAATGCTGCTAATTGTACACACGGGTTAAAGGATGCTGTAGTCCACCTCACAGTAATGCATATTAATTTCATTATGTCTGAAATATCGTAACATCAATAAATTGTGCCACAAACGATTTTTCCCTATAGACCAGAGCATGAAATTTCAGTTGAAAAGGTACTAGCCAAACTAAAATTTTTGCTCGCCACGGTTTTACATTCATTCAGACAGTAACGTCGGCCACCACACCTGCCCAGAAAATGAACTATTTATAAGAAATTGAATTTAAATTGACCATTGTTAGAAGGAGCTGTCTGTTAAATCCAGAATATTTTACATTCTCGAAAAATATGAACAATTTGAAATGTTAAAAATTCGGGAGAAAGCGAAATATTTTTACAGTGTTTCAAGCAGCTGAACTTAGGTGGCGAAACCTGATTCACTTCGCGCAGGAGTGAAGAGCGATCAGATTCGGCCTCGGAAGCGAAAAAAGCAGCCTTGGCGCTTGCGCAGTGTGAAAGCGGGGAACGAATGCAGAAATCGGGGGGAAGTTCGTTCCTCCGTAGGAGAGAAATGGAAGTGGGTGACACCGCATTTTTTTCTTCTTTTGGAAGATAAATTCCGTTGCTTGATTTTAAAACACTTAACCGCGTGTCGCTAGATTGAGGCACGATATTCTGAGCGTATACACTTTGATTTGAAGCACACCATTTCAAAAGACGAAACTTATCGCCAACCTTAAATATTTGCTCGCCAACGACGAGCTGGTGAGCGGAAATTTCGTGCCCTGCTTAGACCCTAATCTAATGGAATTCTTTTGTGTGTCCATGTAAATGAATTATTGATAACACACTTCATTTTCAATACCGAACCTTCTATAGTAAAATTCAATAATGTATAAAAATTTCATGACAATCGGTGTATATTTACGAGAGTTAGAGCACGGACAGACGTTACAGTCAGACAGACAGACAAATCGAATTCATAAACACTTTACAAAAATAAATCAATGATATCAAAAATCAATCACTGATTTGACTTAGACTGACCAATTTTTTTAGCTTAACTTTTTTTTTAGTTTAGGATGTAGTTTAGTTTAATTTTAGTTTAGTTTAGTTATATAGTTTTTAACACTTTCCACCATAGTTGAAAAATGTTTAGGAATTCGGTTTCTCTGTCTGTCTCTTTGTCCGTGCTTTAACTCGCGTAAATATACTCGAATCGCATGCAATTGATATATGTTATTGAGGCTATATGTTATTGTTTGGTATTGAAAATGAAGTGTGTAGCACTTATAGTTTTTTTACAGGGACACTCAAAAGAATTCTGTTACATTGTGGTCTATGGGTAAAAATCATTTGCGGTTTATTTTAATGATGTTACACAATTTCAAACATATTGGAATTGATACAGATCACTGAGGTGCACTACAAGAGACTAATTATAGAATGTGGTGTACATTGCACTTACAGTTCCTTTACAGGGATACTCAAAAGAATTCCATTACATTACGGTCTATTGAAGAAAAATCGTTTGCAATTTATTTTAATAATGTTTCACTATTTCAAACATATTAAAATTGATATATATCACTAACGTGGCTTACTATAGAAAATTGTGTGTAGCTTTCATCGTTCATTTACAGGGACACACAAAAGACTTCGGTTAAAGTACTGCTTATTAATAATAATAGCTGGGAATGCTTTTTCAGTTGTTAAACGTGTTTTTAAATTTAACTCATTTTTTGTCAATTACTTGGTGTGTAGATTATATAAAGGGCAGCACAAAAGTTCTCGAGTACATTTCCGTTTATTGTCGGAAATTGCAGAAGGGAAATTTTAAATTGTGCTACGCGTTTCCTAACTGAATTAAAATTTAGCATTCAATTTAGTATGTATGCAAATCAATATAGATCATATACAGGGCTGCACAAAAGAACTCGCATATTTTTCTGAATATTGTTGGTAATTCCTGAAATTGGTTTTTTAAATATGTTATGCGTTTTCAAAATTGTTTAGTTCGATATCATCTTAAGAAGATTTATAATAAATTTAAGCGATTTTGGAATCTTGTGAAATGTCGAAGTAATGAATATTTTTCTTCGGAAACCCCTACCCCCCCCCCTCCCTTGGGAGCATTTTTAATGAAATCAAAAATCTTTCATACATACATTTTTGGCCCTTTTCCTATAAGTAATAATAACTTTAAACGGATTCGATATGTATAAAAATTAAGAAGTTGTGGGGTTTTTTCTGTTTTTACAAAAGCCCCCGCCCCATATGTCCCCCCTTGGTTCGATTTTGCCCATTAACGAATTTGACCGAGATTTTATACACCTTGATTTTATGTATCAGTTTGGAAGAGATTTGTGCAGAATTGCGGAAGTTATTTCGTCCATAAGAAAGTGATATAGATAGATATATACAGTTTTGAACTGGAGGCGGTTTTGGGTTCTAGGAGTCATAATCGGTGTGGATCTGCAAAAAAATTTCAGGAATTTCAACTTAGGAGAAAATGTAATAGGTAGTATTTCTTACGAAATCTACCTAAAAGAAGTATATGGTTAAATTAGTTTAAATATTTCTGTATAGTTAAAGGTATTGTTTCAAAACTAAAATATTTAAAGAGATTTTGATATCATGAAAATAAATTCATAAAATTAAGCAAAATATATATTTTTCTTTTTTTTAGCCACACACACAGGGTGGCTTATTCTTTCAGGCAACAGTAAAATTCATGTTTATGAAAAGTCACAGCCATCCATCGTTGCCACAGGTTAATCTCGGAAAATGAAACATTTGAAGTTACTGAAAAAATTAGTAGCTCGAAAAGTATTTGTCACAAAATTGTTAGTTCAAACTGCGTTAGAAAGTTGAAAAATTGTATTTTTCTTGATATAAATTTCAAATCTAATGATTATGCCGTTTTTCAAATATTGAACTTCAAACATTACCAAACTTCACAATGAAGTACCATAGCGAAACATTCACGCATAAAAAGATAATGGGGCTGTTCACGAACGAAGATCAGGCGGCCCGCGGGTAAAGGAGACTAAAATATGGAGTGAGTATCTACTGTGAATATATACATAGTGAAACTGAAAGACCTGCGTTCGAAACATTGATTTGAGTAATTTGCCTATTTTAATGATATTTTGTTAAAGTCTAGAAGTGAACTTGATGGCTGAATGGTTAGAGCACTGCTCTTGATTCTGGAGGTTGCGGGTTCGATTCCCCTAAATTTCTGTTCGATTTTTCTACTTTTTATTTTAAAATGTTTTATCTATTGCTTTGTATTTTTCACGATAAATGGAATATATTTCATAAAAGTAAAATTTGATATTAATAACAATTACTTATTTAAATACGACAAATTCAGCTATTTCACGATTAAAATTTTACATTACATATTATTATTAGCCACACACAGGGCTAATTCTTTCAGTCTACAGTAAAATTCATGTTTATGAAAAGTAACAGCCACTCCATATATAAAGGAGGACACCCTTTATACATAACTATACAAATGGTTGTTACTGACTGTATTAAAAATCAAATTGTCTATCTTTATTATGCCGATACTTTCGCTTGTATTTCTTTTCTCAGTCTCTAATTGCCCTACAGCTTGCAGACCCCATTTAAAGTATCCAACGAAGTTAAACTCATCGTGGCAGACATTTCTAAGGGGGTCCCGTGGCCCTATCTCCCATAGGAACGAAGTAACCTCCAGTGGAAGAGATATTTTTGGTGCTCAAATCCTTTCATGTAACATATCAATAGATAGATCTTGTCAAGCACTATGGTCTGGTCCTATTTTAGTTTTTCCCATCTTTCTCAGCCCCTTTAAGCCCCACAGAGGGCGTAGGCCTCTTCTAAAGGATCCAACGAAGTTAAACTCGTCGAGGCCGACATTTCTAAGAGGGTCACGAGACCCTATCCCCCGTAGGAACGGAGTTACCCCCTCCCGGGGGGTGATATTCATGGTGTTCAAACCCGATCATGTAACATATCAAAAGTTTGATCTCGTCAAGCACTTTTGTTTTGTCCTACTCTCCCCACTCCCGTCATTGAAACTTTTCTTATTTAATTTTTTCAATTTCTGATAATTATTTTAGTTTTCCCATTTTTCTTTGTTCCTATGGGCCGGACAGCTCCAAAATTTCACCAAAATTAGCTGGAAGCCACCTAAAGGTATCTCCCCCTCCCCCCGCGCTTCTTTTGGTGCCCTCGGTTTTCACGTATCTCTCGAGGGGGGCCGTCAGAGGGGCGCAAAGGGGCCATCCCTTTTAAAGTCCCATCTCTCAATTGCAAGTGACGATTCATTTTAAAGGTTTCGTAGAGCACTTGTGTTTTGTATAGCTCTCCCCCCCCCTCCCTCACACCACCCCACCGCTCTCTAAGAGCCCGTCAGTTAATGGTAACTCACCATTTGTTAAACAACTTCTCTTAGCTGTATCCATCATAAAAGCTGCTATCATAGAACTTTTCATTACTTTTTTTATCTATTAAGTGTTAAAGTGTCTTGAACCATTAAAAATAGTTTAAAGGGTGTCTTTAAACCAGCACATATGTAAATAACATATACTTCGCCACGTCTCAGCCATTGGAGCCACATCTTTTCATTACTATATTTATTAAAAATACTTCTAGTCACCGAATCTTTTTAAAACTTGGCGTGTTCGTTCCTAATGTATTCCGCCAGCCTCACAAAAAATCTTAGAGCACTAACTAAATTTTAAAGTGGAGAAGCTGGCTTATGCTAACAAACACGTTTTTTTTTTTTTTTTTTTTTTTTTTTTTTTTTATGACGAGTTAGACTAGGCTGAAAAAATTTCAACGATAAAAGCCGTGGGTGGCCAAACTATACACTACCGTAAGGTAAAATTTTTCCAGCTTCATTTTTTTTTTCTTGATGAATTTCTTTCCAATTCTTGTTTTCTACTTTTAATTTCTTAAGGAATCTTAAGTGAGTTCCTAAAATAAGCCCATAGTTCTTTAAAAAAAAAAAAAAAAAAAAAAAAAAATGAGTTTGTATTGCGCAGAATCGTTTTTTATAAATTTTGAATTTAACTGAATTTTTCGAAGAAAAATTTGATTTTGAATTAATTCCTTTTTCTTTCTGTCTTTATTTTATTTTATTTATTTATTTTTTTGTGAGTTTGCGCAACGCTGGTCTTATACACCGGGGAATACGGTACTTAAAAAAATGAAAAAGAAAGAAAACAAATTCCATTTGTTCCTCTATTTGTAAATAATAAAATCATACAGATCAGACGAAACAAATAGCCCATAACTCGCTAGAAAAACCCGTGTTTATTATTTGTCAAACCTATCATGAAACTTTCTCCGTGAAGCATGGTCACTCAGCTGAGATCACGCTTTTGTCCGAGTGGCAGAAGAACAGCGTGACCAAAATCACCTGTTCTCGGACAGTTAAAAGGAAGGGGGGTAGAGGAGATAGCGGCTGTTTTCGGTCACGATTCCTTTGAGTTTCGGCAGGTGTTTTTCGGTTTAGAATAATTTCCTCCGATGTGAGAAACGAAAAATTTCCGAGACCGAAAAGCGGAGGCGTGCAGGCAACTGGGCCACCTCCGTTATTAGCGAATTATGCGCTGTTTGTCTTGAGGTAATCACGTGACCTTTCATTATTTTGTAAAATTTAGTCTATGTAAATGGGAGTAGATAGAGACCCGTTGAATCACGGATTGTTATTTTTTTTGTTTTTCATAAATCTAGTTAGATATAGGACTGTGAAAAATAAAATAATTCTTTCAGAGGGTGTTGCACGTTTAAACCTTCAGAAAATCGGCTTTCAGTTTTTAATATGCTAATCTCACGATATTGCTGCCAGGGTTCAGTGATGTATATCAATGGATATATATTGTGATATATATCACGATATATATATATGTTGTTTATTTTCAAAATATCATTATGTTTGATATTTTCGATATTTTTATATCTTTGATATTTATTTTCAAAATATCGTTCTATATAACATTTTTTGTATTTTCAGTCAAAACAAGTGTAAATGAATTTTTCAACTTTTATTGACTATGTCGTTTTATAGATAAATAGCTTTTGCCTCTGTCAGTGATTTTTTAGCCCCCTCCCCCCTCCCGATTTTTTTTTTCTAAGCTTTATGTTTAAAGCTGAAATTTCAAATGTAGAACCAATGTGAGTCAATATCACCTTTAGAACAGCCATTGAAAGATAAACCGTGTAATTTAAGCTTAGCTTTATTAGAAATAATTCTTTCGGCTTTTGTTTAGCTCAGTTTAAACTACGCATCAGGTTATGGAATAAAGAGCACACGAACATTCAATTATGTTCAAATATTGTCTGTCTGTCTGTATGTGACAAAAATTCTGGTGGGCGCTCTACCTCAAGACCTATTGCACGAAATTTAATAAAACTTTACATTCAGTTAGAGCTTGATATAAATTGGTGCTGATTAGTTTTCGGTGTAAATCGCCCTACAGGTAGCGCTGTCATGCTACATCTTTCACGATTTTCATGATAACTCTATCTCAAGAACTAATGCGCAGAATTTCATCAAACTACAGATTATGTTAGACGTTGACATAAGTTGTTGTTGTTGATTAGGTTTCGGTGTAAATCTCCCAACAGGGGAGCTACTATGCTGCATTTTTCAGGATTTACATGATTTTAGCGATAGTCATATCTTAAGAACTAATGCTCAGAATTTAATAAAACGTTATATTGAGTTAGTTCCTAATATAAATTGGTGCTGATTAGTTTTTGGTGTAAATCGCGCAACACGTGGCAGTGCTATGCTGCATTTTTTGCGATTTCCGCAATAGCTCTATCTCAAGAACTAATGCACTGAATTTCATCAAACGTCAGATTCAGTTAGACCTTGACATAGATAGACTGATTACGTTTTGGTGTAAATAGCCCAACAGGTGGCGCAGCTATGCCACTTTTTGCATAATTCCCTTGATAGCTATATATCTCATGAATCAATGCTCACAGTTTCTTCAGATTCAGTTACACGTTGATATAAGTTGTTGTTGATTAGGTTTTGGTGTAAATATCCCAACAGATGGCGCTGCTATGCAGCATTTTGCAGTATTTACACGATTTTAGGGATAGTCATATCTAAAGAACTAATGCATGGAATTTATTAAAACTTTAGATTCAGTTAGACCTTGATATAAATTAGTGCTGATTCGTTTTTTGTGTACATGAAACTTGTACGAGAAAGAAGAAAGTTTTTGGATTGGCACATCCGACTAGATTTTTTTCAGATTAATAGATGCATTGTGTGAAAAATAAAGGATTTTTAAAGGCTGTTCTCAGAATTCTATTGAAATAAAAAATTTAAACCGCATCAAAGAATTGAAGGTTTTTACCTCCTTAAAATTTCCTATATTCTCCGTTGTTACTGCACTTCAAAAAATAACTGTTGATTTTACAGTAAAAAACTGGCACTCCAGCTGCCAGTATTGTACCGTAAAATTAACAGTATTAAATATTAAAATAAGCAGTAATACGCTGCCGCGCAAGCAGTAATACGCTACGCTATGCGCGGTAGCGTATTACTGCTTGCGCGGCAGCGTATTACTGCTTATTTTACTATTTAATACTGTTAATTTTACGGTATAATACTGGCAGCTGGGGCGCCAGTTTTATACTGTAAAATCAACAGTTATTTTTTGCAGTGTGATTTTTGCGTGGCTCTTCTTGTGTGAACAGCGTAATTTTTCACTATTCGTGAATTGTAAACGAGCGTATTTAGAAATCGATTAAATCAACGCTCCCTTGTTGCATTCTTTCGTTTTTTTTTTCCTTCGAAAAATCGCATATTTATTTATATGAGCAGAGCAATTTTTTTAATGCGTAAGTTTACAATCAGTAAAACTGAAATTTATAAAAAAAAATTATTTTTCCCGTGCAACGTTTGACCCATTTTCCCTGACAACACTAACTATTAATAACCCATTTCCATTATCACCCGAATCTAGTTTGGAAAAGTCAAATGCGCCTTAGTTAGAATGCCCGAACTGATTTCGGGCAGGAGAAAAATCGGTGATTTTTATTCCGTAAGTTCTTTTTCCTTTTTGCAAAGAAAACGTACTATTTATGTGTAAAGGATTTGCGAAATTACTACATTCAAAAGTTGTGTTAAGTTTATCGTTAGTTTATTATATTTAGCTTCAAAATTACTATTTTGTTCAATTTATTTTAATATAATTAAACAATTTTGAGTAAAATATAACTATAATTTATTAATTGTTCTCATACATGTGAAAAGATTAAATATAGTAGTTATTTCGTTTATTTTAATTATTATTATTATTATTATTATTATTAAATAACGTATTTCTAATCCCTTTATTGTTATAATTCACAAAATTAAAGATAAAAAAAACTCCGTTACTGATACATTTCTCTGAAATATATTCCACTGGTATAAGATTAACACTAGATCTACCGTGTTTCTTGTATTACCTGGAACTGCCGGGGTGGGTTACAGCCAGGGCCTGGAAACCAACGGGCCAAACTTCCACCAGTAAATTTTAATAGAAATTTGTGTCTTATTTAACCCCTTCGGCCCTGATTTTTTTTTTTCAATTTTGGGAAAAAATTACTGTTATGCTAACAAAATTAAAAATAGCTATCGGAATTACAGAAGTTAGAGTTTAATGAAAGTTAACGAATGCGTTCTTTACCAACACCTCACAAATGTAGTTATTTTGCGTGTTTTTCATATAACAATAGTCTAAGGAAGAATTTTTGAAGACGTTTGGAAAATGTCGTCTTACAACTAAATTAAACAAACATAAAAATTTAGTAATATTTTTTATCATTTATCACAAATTACCAATTCGGAAAAGGATTCCCAAATTTTAATTTAAAGAGTGAAACGTATGTTTTAATTAAAAGAAATGCCAACGGCTTGTTAATAATTATGAAAATTATTATTATTATTATTATTACTAAACGCTAAACATAAGTGAAGTCATAATAGGAAATGTAGAGATTCATACTATCACTATTAGGTGCTGGAATTAATAAAAATAATGTTTAAGGCAAAATAATGCTCAATAAAAGATATGTCCTATTAGCAGGACGTCAGGGCCGAAGGGGTTAAAGGCCGTATTCGTGGAAAAATACTGTTAGGAATAAAGCAAAATTTTCTATTCATTTTTACTGGTGGAAGTTTGCCCCGTTGGTAATCAGGCCGTGGTCACAGCTGACTCATGGACTTTAGTGGTGTTATTCTTGTTTTGTATGGGAGATACAGACATACAATAAGGTTCGATCTTTAATACCATGACTTTTAATTAATGATTAATAAAATGTAAGCTTCTAGAATATTACATATGAAATAAGCAAATTATGTCCAGTTTTGTTATTTATAGAGGAAATTTTAAGAAATTTGATTAAGTGAAAGGAGAATAATTAATATATGATCATTTATACACTGCAAAAAATAATTGTTGATTTTACAGTATAAAACTGGCACCCCAGCTGCCAGTATTATACCGTATAATACTGGCAGCTGGGTGCCAGTTTTATACTGTAAAATCAACAATTATTTTTTGCAGTGTATCATAATATATTTACTATGTTTTTTTTTCTCTTTCATTCACAGGTGATGTGGGTATGGTGGAGATGCTGCCAGTTCTCCAAACTCAGTTTGCCCCACTCTCCGAAGCCCTGTGCAAAGTCGTGGCCGATCTGAACAGCGACCGAGTGCTAGCAACGACGGAAAGCATCCGCTCCCGCCTAGAAGACAGCTTTCCCGAAATGCAGGTACCCTGCGGGGAAATACTACACAAGACCCTTGGAGGACTGATAAGGGAGAGGAAAATATACCACACGGGAAACGGTACCGTAATAGTTAACTACTTGAACCCCGCCCGGCGTTGCCCGGGGCCGTGATAATAAATTTAAAGAAAATAAAAAAAAACATATTTTTTTTTTTTATTATTTTATATTTTTAACTGGATTTTGTATGAAATTATATTATAAAATGAAAAAATTGCGAAAAAGTATTGATATTTAGTGATAAATGCACTCATTTTCTTGTTTTTTTTTTTTTTTTTTTTTTTTTTTACCTGGGGTCGTTTTATAGTTTTGAAATAAAAAGTCCTTTTTGTCTGAACTCTTTGAAATCTTTATTGGTGATACATAAAACGGTTTTACAGCCCATGTAAAAATTTCTTGAAAAAATATTGTTATCAAGTTGTAAAAGAAATGTTTTCTTCTCGCTTTTTTGCTTGTTTTCGCGTCGGCTTCTTTAACATAGCAATAAAAAAAAATAGTTCTCATGTTCCGAACTCTCTGACATTTCAGTCGGTTATAAATATAACTGCATCCAAACTCTCTTTAAAATTTTGCAAAAAAATATGCATATTTAGTAGTGAAAACATGAGTTCTTTAAAAAAAAAAGTATTAGCTTTCAACCTCAGAGCAAAAATATATTAGAAGGTCTATGCTTTCAATGCAATGGTTACGGCTTCATCCGTTTTCAATCAACCCTTTTCAATCCTCCTACGTTAACAGGGGAGGGATGGGTTAACCAATCCGGTTTCCCGTTTTTGAGGGTCGAAGCCTTAAAAAAAGTTGACGCATGCGCAAATAGACTATTTTCATGTGGATTTGACAGAATGCGCTTTTCGTTTTAAATATATAGATTGACTAAATCAGCGATTTCCAAACTACGGGTCGCAGCCGACTGGTGGGTCGCGTAACGGTCGGTCAGATCTTCAAAATTGCATAGTTAGTTTTATCTGCTGCATTAGTAGAATGAAATTCAAAATCTTACAAATTTAAAGCAAAATATTGTGCAAAAATATAGATAAATAACTTTGTGAATAAACGGTATTTTATTAAACTTTATTTAGAGAGTCTGAGGCAAGAATATAGATAAATAACTTTGTGAAAAGAAAGTATTTTATTAAATTTTATGTAGAGAGCTTGAGGCAAAAATATAGATAAATAACTCTGTGAAAAGACAGTGCTTTATATGACTTTGCGTACAGATCTTGAGGTAAAAATATAGATAAATAACTCTGTGAAAAGAAAGTATATTATTAAACTTTATGTAGAGAGCTTGAGGCAAAAATATAGATAAATAACTCTGTGAAAAGACAGTGCTTTATAAGACTTTGCGTACAGAACTTGAGGTAAAAATATAGATAAATAACTCTGTGAAAAGACAGTGCTTTATAAGACTTCGCGTACAGAACTTGAGGTAAAAATAAAGATAAATAACTCTGTGAAAAGACAGTGCTTTATAAGACTTTGCGTACAGAACTTGAGGTAAAAATACAGATAAATAACTTTGTGAAAAGACAGTTCTTTATTGAACGTTAGGTAGAGAGCTCGGTGTAAAAATATAAATAACTTTGTGAAAAGGAAGTATTTTATTAAATTTTGTGTAGAGCCTGAGGCAAACATATAGATAAATAACTTTGTGAAAAGACGGTGTTTTATAAGACTTTGTGTTGAGAGCTTGAGGTAAAAATATAGATAAATAACTTTGTGAAAAGACGGTGTTTTATAAAACTTTGTGTTGAGAGCTTGAGGTAAAAATATAGATAAATAACTTTGTGAAAAGACGGCGTTTTATAAAGCTTCATGTTGAGAACTTTAGGTAAAAATATAGATAAATAACTTTGTGAAAATACAGTTCTTTATTGAACTTTAGGTAGAGAGCTCGGTGTAAAAATATAAATAACTTTGTGAAAGTATTTTATTAAATTTTGTGTAGAGCCTGAGGCAAACATATAGATAAATAACTTTGTGAAAAGACGGTGTTTTATTAGACTTTGTGTTGAGAGCTTGAGGTAAAAATATAGATAAATAACTTTGTGAAAAGACGGTGTTTTATAAAACTTTGTGTTGAGAGCTTGAGGTAAAAATATAGATAAATAACTTTGTGAAAAGACGGCGTTTTATAAAGCTTCATGTTGAGAACTTTAGGTAAAAATATAGATAAATAACTTTGTGAAAATACAGTTCTTTATTGAACTTTAGGTAGAGAGCTCGGTGTAAAAATATAAATAACATTGTGAAAAGGAAGTATTTTATTAAATTTCTTGTAGAGAGCTTGAGGCAAAAATATAGATAAATAACTTTGTGAAAAGACGGTGTTTTATTAGACTTTGTGTTGAGAGCTTGAGGTAAAAATATAGATAAATAACTTTGTGAAAAGACGGTGTTTTATAAAACTTTGTGTTGAGAGCTTGAGGTAAAAATATAGATAAATAACTTTGTGAAAAGACGGCGTTTTATAAAGCTTCATGTTGAGAACTTTAGGTAAAAATATAGATAAATAACTTTGTGAAAATACAGTTCTTTTATGAACTTTAGGTAGAGAGCTCGGTGTTAAAATATAAATAACATTGTGAAAAGGAAGTATTTTATTAAATTTCTTGTAGAGAGCCTGAGGCAAAAATATAGATAAATAACTTTGTGAAAAGACGGTGTTTTATAAAACTTTGTGTTGAGAACTTAAAAAATGTATTACACTGCAAAAAAGAAAAAAGTGCTGATTTTACAGTATACACTGGCATCCCAGCTGTCAGTATTATACCATGAAATTAACAGTAATAAGCAGTAAAATAAGCAGTAATACTGGCAGCTGGGGTGATAGTATTATACTGTAAAATCAACACATTTTTTTTTCTTTTTTTTCAGTGTACCGCTAACACTAGAGATGAGTTCGGGCTCTCTTTTAAAAGCCCGAGCCCGACCATTTTAAATCCGAGGCCGCCAGAGCCCGATACCGAAAAAATTGCAGAATATTTAAAAATTGTTTTAAAAGTAATATCTCATTTTTAAAAAACTTCGTACATGAAAATAACTATTAATCCCGTGTACATAATTAATTTTATGGAAATTTACATCCAATCTTATCAAAAGAGAAGTTTGGTATCAAATAAAAATATACTTCCTTGAAAGGATTTTTATATTTTTCTCTCCCAACAAGCAAATCTGATGGACACGTTAACATAGTGCGTTTTATGTATAAATGCATGAAATTTGTAGAAATCACTAATTCTATGCCGAAGAATTGAACAACGTTTTCTATTTCGTATAAAAGGTGTATATCGTAAATTATAATTGATTCCTTAATTAAAACAATATTTCGTGTTCCTAAAAATCAACTTAAATTAAAAATTCTCTTCTCCTATTTGTGCCGTATCACCCAGTCGTCAGTCGCTTCGCAAATATCGTAAATTTTCTTTTAAAGTAGCATTCTAATGCTAGAAAAGAAAAAGAAAATTTATGTTTCCCCTTCTATTCATTCTGATTAAAATAACATTAAAATAAATTGAAATGGAATATGTAACTTTTTAGGGGAAAAAAAGTCTTTTTTAATTTTTCTATATGAGAATAAATAAAATTGTCAGTTTCAGAAAGAATGAGCCCGAGGCTGCCCGGGCCCGAATGCTGGTACAAAAATCAAGCCCGAGCCCGTCTCATCTCTGGCTAACACTACTACAGGACGATAAAAATATCATATTTCTGTTGTCAACATTCCTTTTTCCTGTGCATTTACAAAACGCACACCTACGAAAGAGGTATCATTCGAAAGGTTTTTGAACCGTCTTTTGACATAGTACACTCACATTTCGTTAAAACATGTTGTTTGATTAAAAATTGCAGATAATTAAAAATTAAATCAGAATTGTTTTCATAAATGAAAGATTTTCTCAAATCAATGTTGCCAGAAAAATAAAACACCACATTTCATCATGCTCAACAATGATTATATATATATATATATATATATGTACAAAAAAGATAAAGTACGACATCTCCGCACGGGTTTATTTTTTATTTATGATTAAAATTGATTTCAATTTCAATTTTTAGATTAATTAAAATGATTTCAATTTCAATTTTTAGAAGGAAAAGATACCAACGACCGATCAAATCAGTGGTATTTCACGTGTATCCTAAAAAAAAAAATTATATTACATTGAATTTTATTTTATGTGTATTCAATTTATGTTTCTTTGTCCTATGTTTTTTTTTTTTTTTTTTCGAAGCGGATGATGTCATCTTCTAATGCAGTTAAAATACTATTGTTAATTTTTTTTTTTCTCGCGCATGTCTTTTTCTATCTTTGATCAATTTTTAGTATAACTTTGATGGAATAAGTGAGATGATAATCTGGCTTGACTAATGTTGTTTGCAGATATTTTTTATCCATAATTTTTCTTTAGAAGTTTAAACCTGCATCTAAAAAATATTAGACACTGCTAAAAAAATATTAGATTGGAATGCGAAATCCTTGCACGTGTCTACTGGTTTGTATTTATAACTGAATGATAAACTCCTTTTTAGCTCACAGGCTATCAAAGCCTGAGAGCTAATGTGTCCGCCTGTTCTGTATGTACGTACGTATGTATGTACGTATGTATGTATGTACGTTTGTATGTATGTACGTAACGCGATAACACTTGATAGAAATATCCATTTTGCTTCAAATTTTGTATATAGGTTCATTGAGATAAGGCGCTTCCCTGATTAGTTTTGGAGTTCATTGGTTAAGTATAAAGCGGGGGAACGGGGGGGCTAATCCTCCCTTAATATAGGTAAATGGGTTTTTCATGCAGAGTTATCCGATTTGCTTCAAATTTTGTATATAGGTTGATTGAGATAAGGCGATTCCCTGATTAGTTTTAGGGGTTCATTGGTTAAGTATAAAAGAGGGAAACGGGGAGATAATCCCCCTTAATTTAGATAAATGGGTTTTTCATGCAGAATTATCCGATTTGCTTGAAATTTTGTATATAGACTCATTGAAATAAGGCGCTTCCCTGATTAGTTTTGAAGGTTCATTGTTTAAATAGGGAACATTGAACGGGGAGCTAACCCCCCTTTAATTTATTGTAAATTTCTTTATTTTTCGAGGGGCATTATTCTCTGAAATAAGAGTGTAATATACAATTAGAATAAGAGTGTAATATACAATTAGTGTGAATATCCTGTGAGCTTAATGCCTCCAGTTTAACTGGGCACTTTTCTTTTTTATTTACTGGTTATACACTTTCTTGTTACACTTTCGGATCTAACCTTCTAACGTTTTCTCTTCATGTCGATTTCAGGTTATTTCATCGTCAGTCCAGATACGTACCGGCAGCGAGCAGTTTCTCCTCTTGGTGAGCGTCAGATGCTGATGACAAATGAGGAAGCCATTGTGAGGCTGCACAGCAAGAACAAGCGGGAATGTTCTCTGGCCATCCAGGTAGATGAAATGGATATCGCTGCTGCGTGGAAATGCGCCACTTCTTCATTTTTGCAAGCCAGGCAGACCAAGACTACATCGAACCAATCTATTCAGGTAATATTATCTCTTTTTTAAGGGTTTCGTTCCTCTCACGAAACCCTATTCGTCCCGCTTCTCTGTCTGTCCGTCACAGAGCCGGTTCTCAGAAACTATATAACTTACAGACTTGAAATTTTGTGTACTTATAGCTGAATACCTACTATGAAGCTGAAAATAATAAAATTAAAAATAATCGTATTATTTTAATAAAGAGAGATAATAAACGAAAAATCTAACAGCCTTTTCCTTCTAAATTTAGACATTTTTCGTTATAGCAGTTGCCAACAATTAAAAATCCACAATAAAATTCTTTCTACAGTAATTAATTTTCTATTGAAAGATTTCCACGTGAAAAATGAAAATGATATAAAAAGTTTCACCTATTGAAAAAAAGATTAATAGGACGTCATATTGGTAATAAAACGGAAATTTTCAAGCATTTCTCTATAATACAAGGAGTATGAGTATGTGTCAGTACAGAAAGCAACTTAATACGACGTCATTAGAGAATTAAAAAGAAAATTAATCTGACGTCCTATTGGAAGTTTAACGGACTTTTTCAAATGTTTGAGAATATTACAAAGAGAGTATCAATATGAGTAATAGAGAAAGCAAGCAGATAGGACGTCAGCAAGTGATTAAAACGTCCTATGAGTTTGAGGAATGTATTGAATCATGATAAAAACCCGATTATGGAAATAGTGGCCGATTTTAACATTTTGAAGGTCTCTATACAACAAGTTTAATTTTGAAAATGATTTTTTTTTTTTTTTTTTAATATCGCATTTAGTCTACATGACAGATACGAAAAAAATAAAACGGTAATTTTTTACTTTATAAAAAACTTTTTTTGGATTTATTAAAGAAAGGATAAAGTATTTTGAAAGGAATATTAAACGAAACCCTTTGTGTGATCTTCGAGCACACTTACCCACTTGTTTTAACCCTTTCCAACATAGTTGAAAAGTGTCTATGACTTCGTTTCATCTGGCCGTCTGTCTGTACTCTAACTTACGTAAATAAACTCGGATCGCCCTGAAATTTTTGTATGTTATTTTCGTTTACTATAGCATGATCCCTACTGAAAATGAAATCTGTAGCACTTGTAGTTTTTTTTTTTTTTTTTTTTTTTTTTTTTTTACAGGGCCAGTCAAAAGTAATCCGTTATACATTACAGACAATGGGAAAAAATCTTTTCAAGTGCATTTTGAGGATGTTACGCCACTTAAAACATGATGAAATTGCTATACAATTATGAAGCGCACTAAAACATGCTTTTTGTAAAATATTTGGTGCAAAGTATTTATTATTTAATTACAGGATCAAACAAAAGAATTTCATCACACATTCTTCTACGTGGAAAAATCGTTTGCAGTGTAATTTAATGATGTTTCACTATTTCAAACATAATGAAATTTATATGCATTAGTGAAGTACACAATAAATTGCTAACTTAAAAGTATGGTGGGCAATTCGTTTACCGTTCATTTACAGGGACACAAAAGATATCGGTTACAGTATACGTGCAATAATTACAGTCTATGTATAATGAATGCGTTTTTAACATTGGTTTGAGTTTTAAGTGTAACTAAATGTTTGCATTGTACGTGGTGTGTATAAATTCGGGTGATCATATACAGGGCTACACAAGGGAATTCGTAAGTATTACAGACTATGGCAATGAATTGTTTAGGGTAGTTTTGAATTGCGTTACGCATTTTCCTCCTGAACTATAGTTAGAAGACTTATGGAAGTTTGTGGAAAATAAATAAATTCATATACAGGCTTACTCAAAGAACAAGGTCCATTGTCGTTTATGGTTGGTAATTGCTGGCAGTTTGTTTTATGTTGCCTTATGTGTTTTTTACCTGAATTAAATTATAGCTTAATTTGGGGTGTGTACAAATGTTTTTAGATAATATACAGGGTTGTACAAAAGATTTCGAGTGCATTTTCATTGATTGGCAAAAATTGTTAAAATTTATTATGCTATGTAGTATATATCCAAATCTATAGATCATATACAGGGCTGCACAAATAATTCGAATACATTTTTTACTATTGGAGGTAATTGCCAAAACTGGACATTTAAATGTGTTACATGTTTACCATCCTGTTTATTTACATATCTTTTTTCACCTTATTTAACGTTGAAGTTTCGTTACCGTTTTCTGGATGCGTTAGAAAGTGTTTCATAATCTATGCTTGACGCATGATTTTTCGTTCTTGCTAACTTCTTTACATGCGTGCCACATTTGTGCATCAGTTTTCCTAGGGGAAGATTACGCTGAGCTGCCTGGAATTGACAACGATTAAACCAGTACGACAAACTCTGTAGTTTCAAAACCAATGCATGAAATAGAACAATTTTTTCTATACTTTCACACTTTCTTATAGTTAAAAAAAAAAACATCGAAATATATGTATACTTCAATATTAATTAATTAAATGATACCGACAAAAATGGCTTTTTAAAAATATGAATACTAAAATAGGAATTTTGCTCACAAGATTTTAAAAATTCTACTGTAGATATATATTTAATATTTCATTTATTTTCACTTATACAACTATATTCTACACTGAAACTGAATTTAAAAGTACATTCAAATTCTTTAACATAATTAGTGGCTTTTATAATCATATTTATTAAAATTACCTAAAAGTTTACATTTAATTTTTCAATACGCAGTTTTCTATAGTAAAAATCAGGCTAAGTTTAGGTTCAGCATAAAATTATGCATGATTCATATTTCAAAGTTCTATGATAATTAGTTTTTAAATGAGAGTGCGTGCCATACCAATTATACATTAAAAAAATAATAATAATAAAATAAACAGTTTTGAGTAAAACAGCTTCAAAGTTAACTTTATAGCATTACAGCAAATGTTTTTATATGCAAGATATATTTAGCGATAAGTTCTGTTCTAATTGGAATTTTTGTAAAAATCTACTTATATATAGAGAGATCTCATCTCTCTCTCTCTCTCTCTATATATATATATATATATATATATATATATATATATAAACTTATTGCAAAAATTAACCATTGAAACAGAAATAACTGACCAAATGCAATATATATATCATCGTCTTTAATAAAAAGGTATGCGTTGCTGACGACTGGGATTTTCGCTAATCGTTGCCGCAGATTAATCTCGGAAAATGAAACATTTGAAGTATCTGAAAAAATTAATTGCTCGAAAAGTATTTGTCAGAAAATTGTTAGACAAACTGCTTTAGAAAGGTAAAAAATTGTATTTTCCTTGATATAAATTTCAAATCTAATGATTAGGCCGTTTTTAAAATATTGAATTACAAAAGTTACCAAATTTCACAATGGAGTACCAAAGCGAAAATTTCACGCGTAAAAAAATAATAATAACAGCAATGTGTCAGCACGAGTCACAAATTATAGTAACCGTATTATTCTGTTAAAATATAAAAGTTATGATGTCACGAGTGCATGATTTTTATTTAATTCTCGACAAATAATACTAGATGCACTATTCTTTTTAGTTGTGAATAATATAGGTTTATTTCCGTTATTAAAAAATGTAGCTAGAAAACATATGAATCAATGGAAAACGGTAGGTAATAAATTGTAAACGTAATAATAAACCGTATTAAAAAAACATAACTTAGTGAAATAAGTATCCGTTTTTATGTTATTTTAGGATATTCCAGGTAAAGATACAGATTACTTTAAAATACAAGGTTAAATTCACCGATATACACTGCTCAAAACAATTAAAGGATATTGCAGTTTTAGGTGGATTTTGTATCTGGGAAACTTTTTAGCTGATTGATACAAGGTCGACAGACATAGTAGGTTATATGAGAATAAATTACACATGTTTGGCAGAAAAAAATGCATTTTATTGCGCATTTGTGTACTAAAGGAAAAAAACACAATTTGTGCATATGAGAAAAAAAGAATAAGAAAAGGTGTTTTCTTCAAAGAAAATCATTTTCAGTAGGGGGTATGGTTTCCACGGGCGGCCAGCAACATTGAACACCTTTGAGGCATGGACTCAATAAGGCTATTAATGACGAGTTGGGGTATTCTGCCCCACTCTTCCAGAAGAGCTCTTTCCAGTTCTTGGAGAGTTTGTGGGGGTTGTTGGCGGCCAGAAACTCGTCTTCCTAGAGCGTCCCAAACGTGCTCGATTGGATTCATGTCTGGAGAACACGCTGGCAATTCCATTCGAACGATTCCTTCCTCGAAAAGGAAATCCTCCACCAGGTTTGCACGATGTGGCCTGCAGTTATCGTCCATTAAAATGAAGTTATCTCCGATTGCTGCAGCGTAAGGGACTACAATAGGTCTGAGGATCTCATCCCTATATCGGCGACCAGTCAGAGCTCCATCTCGAATGATGTAGAGGTCAGTGCGCCCGTCAATGGAGATGCCACCATACACTAACTCTCCTCCACCGCCAAATCTGACACTTTCGTGCACGAACGCAGGATTATTCCTACTGCCACGGTCCCTCCAGATGAAAATACGCCTATTATCCGGATGCACAGAAAAACGGGACTCGTCAGAAAACAGAATATTGCTCCATTCATTTCTCCTCCAGTTGACATGCTCGGTTGCCCACTCCCTGCGGTTGCGACGATGCCTTGATGTTAATCTAACACATACCATCGGTCGGCGAGCATACAGACCTACAGCATGGAGCCGGTTTCGGACAGTCTGAGTTGAAATCGTGGTGCCTGTAGCCGAGCGAAGGTGTTGTTGGAGAAGAGTAGCGTTCATGTTCCGGTGTCTCCGAGCTGTTAACGCTAAATACCGATTTTCATTGGGCATTGTTGCCCGTCTACGACCTTGCCCTGGTCTACGGCTTGCACATCCATTCTCCAAAAAACGGTTCCAGGTCCTGGAAATGACACTTTGTGACACTCCAATGGCTTGCGCTACTTCGGCTTGAGTTTGGCCCCCTTCTAACCTACCAACAATTCTCCAAGCTTCTGAATCTGTCAAATGACTTCGCTGAGACATCGTACTCATCGAAACAAAGCAATCACTGAATGCCGATCATCCTTGTCTTCATTCTCTTTTATCCAGTTGAAAGTCAAATTTCATTCGCTGCCGCTGAAGCGACGTTTTTGACGTCGAACTCAAAATTTGCATACTCCACAGTTTGAAAACCAGAAAAATTTGCATTTGTGATTCTCTTGTTCTATTTTCGGCAAAAAAAAATTTCGTTTATATCTTTATTTTATATAAAATCCTTTAATTGTTTTGAGCAGTGTATTTCGTTTGATTCAAGGTTCTTTTGGCGAAACCGACCAGCGCAGCGGGCGTAGTCTGCTAGTATATATATATGAAAACACGTGTGAAGAACGAAGGAAAATACATTATAAAAAGCTATGGAATGAACACTGAAGGAAGTATACCCAAAAGGTTGAAAAAGCAAAAATTGGAAAATTATGAATATTTTATAGAATTTTCAGAAGGGCTTTTTAAGAATATTCATAGTAAGCATATGTTATTTCATCAAATATTGTCAGCATTATGCCTAAAATCGACAATATTAAGTCCCTAATAACATACACACATGAAACAAGAAAATCAAAAACCGACATGAGGTCCAAATAACAAAACAAATAAATAAATATGTCACTGAAATAGAAATTAGATAATGCAACTTAAATATAAATATGAACATAAAATAATGTTTAAGACTCGCTAAAAAATACAAATTTGAATGTAGATGTAGGTGGATTGAAAGTATTTGAAAATCAACCAGACACTAACTTAAAAATGGCTGCATATTGATGCCAAAACATTGCTGAGAAAAATGATAATATAAAATAATGTAGTGCTGCCATCTATCCGAGAAAATTATAAGTAAAAGCTGAAATTGTAGACAAGTTAAATAAAAATTCTAGTTATATATATATATGTGAGTATCGCAGAAGGGTTTCGCAGTCCATAGCAACAGTGATACACGTGTAAAAACTAAGCCCATAGCAACAGACATACTCAGCGATTCTGTTGTGACGTAAAACCCTTTCTTTAATAATTATCCTTGCACAGCAGGAAAATGGAGCAGAGTAATCTGTTTTCCTTAACTCGGTTAAGATTGAACTAACTTCTCTTTGTCCAAAACAGCAGAGTCAGCTGTTATTAAATCTATAAGTAGGAGTACGACGTATTGTGTCGAGTAGTCGAGAGCAGAATCGCACAGAATGTGTTGCAGAATTGTAGCACGGGACTTAGATGAACCTACTGAATTCCCCTATCATTATAATCCCTCATGTAAATAATGTACATAGTCTATAAATTAGTAATTAAAGTATAAAATGTTAAAAGAATCGTGCTTTTTTCTACCTACAAACACCCCGAGAACGAGAGTCTGCTATACTCTTCGTTCTTAACATGGGCGCTTCGGCCGGTCCCTAGACAAAAACCAGCTACTTTTTAAAGAGACCGATGCTACTTTTCCCGGTCGCTACTTCTCGGCACAACCTCACCCGAGCCGGCCTCTACACAACAGCTACTTTTTGGAGACTTCTACCGCCCTACCAGCCCCAGACCGGGACAATCCACCAACAACGCCGCCAGCCTGATGTGTCCGGACCCAAGAAACGCCGCATCAAGGAGCCCCAGCAACAAACGCCGTAAGCCTGATGCCGCCTGAAGTCTAAATTTTCTTCATGTACAGACGACTCAAGAAGCAAGCCTGATTCAAAGCGAGACCTTTTTTTTTCGTTGATTGAAGAAAAGAAGAAGATACGATCGGCGCTGACCGATATTGGTGTTAGGCGATTAGAGAAGTTACGAAAAAAAAATAAGGAGCCACTTTGTTTATGTGCTAAAAGAGTCATATCGCAGTGAGTGAGTACTGATATTTTTTTTATTATTATTATTTCTCAATTTTATCTCTTTCGTAAAAATGAAATTAATAGATATCCCACAATTGAAGGCTGTTCTGCAATTAGCCAAGGCAGATAAAATCAAATTATTGCACCAATTTATATTTTGTAAAGATGAGAATAGGCAAAATCGAAAAAATTTACGAAATTTTGAGGGTTTCCCATTTGAAATTGAGAGTGAGGATTTTAAGGCCAAAATACTCGAAATAAAAGAGGCGTTCTCAAAATTACAGTTGATTAGCATCGCGAACTTATTATCGCTGGAGATAGAAGGGTCAGAGGAGGAATTGGCGCACCGTATGTTGAGTGCATTGACAAATTTAGAGGAATTTTCCGGTGCACTTCGAGGGGTCACTGATTCGGAACCCGAGGATTTCAGTCCTGTTCCGCCGACAATACATAATGATGCAAATACGAGCTCGCAGACAATAGTTAACTCAAGTGGTGTACAAATTTCACCGAAACCACTTATTTCATTCGCGGATTTTGAAAATTTAATTCCCCCTTTTTGTGGCCGGGAAACAGAGAATATTAATAATTGGATAAATCGCTTTGAAAATCTAGCCGAATCATTTTCACTTTCTGAAATACAAAAATTTATATTTATTGAGCGTGCTTTAAAAGATATAGCATTATTATTTGTACGCAGCGAGCCACACATAAACTCGTACGAGAAAATTAAAAAAGCCTTGCTAAAGGAATTCGGACACTATTCCTCACCTGCCCGTATTCATGAGTTGTTAACAAATCGTAGACGGCGGCACAATGAGAGTTTACTTGAATACTTTTTGCATATGCGAGAAATCGCAAATACGAGAAATATAGATGAAAGATCGCTTATCCACTATATAATCCAAGGCATAGATGATTCGTCGCGTAATAAGGCTATTCTATTTGAATGCACTGATTTGGCTCAATTTAAACAAAAACTTTTAATTTATGAAGAAATCTGCAGCTCGACACGCGAAATTAGAACGCGTACCCAAAACTACAGCCAGAAAATGTCCCCTACCATCGAAAAACAGACCAAGTTTAGCTGTTATTTATGCGGAAATTTAAATCATAAAGCGAGCGACTGTATACATAAAAATAAGGGCCCAAAATGTTTTTCTTGTTTTCATTACGGTCACAAAAGTTTTGAGTGTAGAGAACGCGCTGCGGATAGAAAGTCTTCAAACCCAAGCACCCCTCCCTCCGAAATTCGCGTAGTAGAATTAGATAAACCACGTCAAAATATGACAAAATTAGTAAAAATGGCAGATTTAGAGATAGATGCATTGTTTGATACAGGTTCTCAAATAACAGACATACGACAAGACTTGTACCGACTACTTGGCTCCCCTACGCTAACAGAAGCGAACTTACAACTCACAGGATTCGGTAATGGCAGCGTAAAACCAATAGGATCGTTTAGCGCAACTATCCATATAGATGAGAATGCCTATAAAACTACAGCTTATGTTATTGAATTTCCTCGCATGAGCCTTCCTCTTATCATCGGTAGAGACATAATTTCACAAGGTACACTGACGTGTGATCCGAGCGGCATCTCCCTCCAAAAACTACCTCCAGCCAGAATATCTATCAACTGCATCACCGTTTGTGATAGTGTACGTAATATGGAACTAGACCACAGACAAGACAGTGTTATGGTGAACCCCACAGTTTCGAATACCCCACTAATTACCGAAAATGTGCTTCCTCAATCCACTAATTGCCCTCGTGACGAAACACCTATACAAAAGCAGCCGCCGACCAACAATTTCTTGATTTCGGTAATATTCTGTTTACTCGCCCTATTTTTTTTCTCAACGGAATCACCTTACTGTATTTTCGACATATCTACAGTTTCGCTCTTTCTTACAGAATATTTCATACAATTTATAACGGCATATTTCTACATCTCACCTAGTGCATTTATTAAACGCGCAAAAGCGAGGAAACGACGCAAGAAAAATAGAAAAAAGAAAGTGAACCCATCGAATGCACAGTGCATATTTTCATTTGCCAAGTAATAATTTTTTTTTTTCCTGTACGCTCAAGTGTTTTTTTTTCTGAGCCGTATTTATCACGAAATACAGTTTATCGGGCTGCGAAACTGTGCTTTTTGTTTTCTTTTCGCCTTATTTTAAGTGTTACGATTTTTTTTTTCTCAAACCAATATGGTGTGTATGTGTACTACAGAGCTTGAGTGTGTGTCGTTTGTCAAGCTTTTAAATTTTTTTTTTAAATCTTATGTGTATAGTGAATTTTATAAAGAATATTAGCATAAAGAAAAATTTGATGGAATCCAAGAGTTGTTTTTTCCCTCTTCTTGGAGATCCTCTAACGACGACGATGCGAGATTGACAACAGGAGCAGCTGATTTTATGAAAGCTTGGACGTCATATTAAACAGCTGATAAGAAAGTCACCGATTTTTTTTTATCCTTTTCTTTTCTGTGATCTGTGCAAAGAATTTGTTTGTGTTGAAGTGTATTAAGTGGAAGGAACAGTATTAAGTGCAAAGAATTTGTTTTCAAGCTGATATATTTTTTTTCCTCCAAATATCTTATAGTGTTTTTTCTTCTTAACAATGATGCTCAGTGATTTTCTTTTTGTGGGCTCATACATTTATTATTTTATTATTTTTTTAAACAATTTTAGGAAATTCAAGTGATTTTTTTGTTTTTGAATTTCCACAGTAAAAGTACAACTGACAGAAATAGTGATTTTTTTTAAATTTCTGATCAGTGTATGTTTTTTTTTTCCTACTAGAAGTACAACTGACAGAAATAGTGATTTTTTTTAAATTTCTGGTCAGTATATACGTAGTGTGACAAAGTTTTTATTTATTTTTTCCTACTTTAGTGTTGTGTGTGAAGATGCTCAAGAAGTAAATTTTTCCTTGTTGTTGTTGAAGGAAGGACGATGAACAATAGTAATTTTTTTAATGGTATTTTCGATGGACGATGTCTAATACAGGACGATGATACGATGTATAACGATGAACGATGCTTCCTGAACGATGATTAAAAGGAGTAGTGATGTATTGTCAGTTCTGCAAAAGGAAATTTTTTTTCTTCTGTTTTTTATTGGTTTGAAGTGTAGTTGAATTGTGTTTATCTGTATTTCATATATATTTGTGTATTATACTCATTGTTGCTATGCAGACTGGGGGGGGCAGTCTAAAGTCAGATGCCCGAGTGTGAGTATCGCAGAAGGGTTTCGCAGTCCATAGCAACAGTGATACACGTGTAAAAACTGAGCCCATAGCAACAGACATACTCAGCGATTCTGTTGTGACGTAAAACCCTTTCTTTAATAATTATCCTTGCACAGCAGGAAAATGGAGCAGAGTAATCTGTTTTCCGTAACTCGGTTAAGATTGAACTAACTTCTCTTTTTCCAAAACAGCAGAGTCAGCTGTTTTTAAATCTATAAGTAGGAGTACGACGTATTGTGTCGAGTAGTCGAGAGCAGAATCGCACAGAATGTGTTGCAGAATTGTAGCACGGGACTTAGATGAACCTACTGAATTCCCCTATCATTATAATCCTCATGTAAATAATGTACATAGTCTATAAATTAGTAATTAAAGTATAAAATGTTAAAAGAATCGTGCTTTTTTCTACCTACAAACACCCCGAGAACGAGAGTCTGCTATACTCTTCGTTCTTAACATATATATATATATATATATATATATATATATATAGAGAGAGAGAGAGAGAGAGAGAGAGAGAGAGAGAGAGAGAGAGTCTTTCTTACTTCGGTCTTGCAGTTATGGCCAATTTCGAAGTACTAAGGTTTTCTTCTCACTAGACACTTATTTATATGTATCCTTTTAAATTTAATTTAATATTTAAGAAACGTATAATAAATACACCTGCCATACACGACCGCATTAACAATTTAAACGTCTTTATCAAACAATGCCACAACTGACGCATTTAGATGATCTCTAACAGTTCTCTGACATTCAGTTTGTTTCACTAATTTCTGTGTCAGTTTTAATTTTATTGACGAATTTTTGCAGTCTCTCCTTATTTTCATATATGAAGTTTTGACAAAAAAAAGGGGTAAATATATCTTATTGAATGCCGTTTCTATTTCAATAGGTGCCATCTTCTTCAGACTTGCATCTTCTGGAACAAAGCCATTCTGTGAGAGTGTTACGGGTGAAAGGGAATTCCAAAAACAATGTGGATGGCAACATGGATAGAAGTGGTTCATTCAAAGAATCCAAAAAGATCAACCTGAATGAATTCGAAGGGGACATGAGTGATATTCATAAAAGTGAGTAAGCAATCATTTTTAGGTGAGTTCGTAATTATACAAATACGTAGCACCTATAGTCGTCGTCTGGTCCGTCCGTCTGTCCGCATACACCAGCGCAAAAACTACTCAACCGAATGGTTTGAAATTTAATATATATAATCGTTGCAGAATTTTGTCGAGTCATTTCAAATTTTATGAAACTCGAATCAAAACTTAAAAAGATATTAATAAAAATTTTCTTCATTCTATCAACTCCTATCACACATAATTAATTCAATGATATCCCATGATAGGTAATGATTGTAGGTTGCCATGGTGATTACGTCCTATTTAAGATGGAGTCCTATTATTTCCGTATTACTGAATTCAAAAACCAAATTTGTATACTAAAATTGTTTAATTATATAGCAATCCTATAATCTACCGACAGTTTTTTGGATAGATGTTTCCGGAGAAATAGATATTAAATGGAAAAAGACTCTAACTAGGGATTTCAAGTTCTGAAATTTTCAAATCTAGGCTTAAGTTTCCCATTGGAATTTTCAGTAAATGTCAACAAAAAATAAAAAGTTGTCAACTTAAAATGTACTTATTTTATTACGGAAATCCATCCTATTACAATAACAGACGATATAATTCACTTTTTTACAGTGAAATAATAACGATGTTTTTTTTTTTTTTTTTTACATTGTCTTGTGTTGGATATTTGAGCATAGTATAATTTTAATGTAACAGAATTGTAATTGATTGCTTGTAAAAGTGTATTGAAACTTAATTTCATAAAATAAAATTAATATCTATAACATGAAAATCTGCACCTAAAATAAATTTTGTATTCATGCATTTTTGCATAAGAGTGCAACAGCTATTGCACCAAGGTCTGAATATTTATAAAACTAGTTATAGCATGAACGCACTTCATTTGTCACGTTTAATGCACAATTTCCAACTTGTTCTCTCTTCTCACAGAGGAGTTTTAATAGGATTTCCAATTATTTTTACAGGCTCATAGGCTAGAATTATAAAAATTATGTACACAGGTGTGTTTTCAATGACAATACAACATTTTATAACATCTAGAACTTAATCAATGCATATATCTGTCTTAAGTGGCGCGAAAATAACGTTGGATTTGTAACTTACCATTTGACAACAACAGCAGTTTCCGGAGGAATAATCTAAGTGGTTCATTTTATGGTCACATGCAGCAAATCAAAATTCAGAGCAGGAGCTCTTTTTAAACACCGCACAATCTTTCGGACGATGTATAAATAGGTTCGCTTTACGGTCACGTGATGCATTCAGCAAATCATGTTTTTGATCAAGAGTTTCTTTTAGACACAGCAGAAAACGTGTTTACGTTTTGTTAACTTGCCAAGCGTCAGAGAGATATTGTATTTTTCACGTCGAACGAAGTTTAATATCCAATGTATGTTATATATGTTGATGATTACTGATTTATTTTGAACTATTTTGCTATCACGTAGTATATTTCGAAGAGTTTCTCGAAATGAATTTAAGCCGTGCTGTATAATATTATAGGCATCAGCTAAAAATATTTTTAATTGCGTTTTCAAATTAATTGTGTTTCCAAGGTATTTTTTAGTTAATTATTTTACATTTCATAAAGTTGTAAATTTCCTAATGTTAAAATGATTTATGCCCATTGGTAGCACGATCAAGATGCATTTTTAATTGTGTTTTTAATTACTTTTTTTACATTAAAAAAATTGTAAATTCCATATGTTAAAATGATTTATGATAGTACTCATTCTGGCTAGAGTTGCTGCCAAAAGTGGCGAGCGAGCGAAGCGAGGGTATTCTTACAATTTGAAAAATGCCCTCTTCGCCAAATATTATTTATGGTTACGACTGTATACGAGTTACAGCTTTAATAGAGTTAATTGTGCGCCAAAACCACGCTCGCTAAAATAGGCCAACTGGCTGTTAAATTGCAACAACTAAATATTTTAGAAACTAAAAAAGTATAATGTAAATAAAAAATAAAGAATATAGCATATGTATTTTTTAAATACGCTTTTATCATATAGTAGTTTAATATTGTTCAGATAGCATTAAGGAAAACCGCATATATTTAAGGAATTCCTGTACCATATAATCATAAGTATTTATTTGAATTTTTTATGTGTCTCTGTAATAAATGTAAATAGATAATAATATGACAGGATGTATAAATTACGGGATAATATGAATGAATCTTTTTAAATGGGAAAACAATTGCGCTCAGCGTATGTAAAAATCTCGTAGTCATTGCAGCCTGTTTACGGAGACAATGGGTAATGTAATATACATTTTTTTTTTCAACATTTCTAGACAAAATGAAAAAACATATTTATTGATTTTTTCTTAGTCCTCTAAATATTTGAATATATTGGCATATTAATTGGCATAATATATTGGGTTGTCCGGAAAATTCGTACCGGTTGGAAAAATCAACTCGTACCGGAAAATTCTATCAATTAATGTCTGCATAATAATCCCGATATCTAATCTATAATCATCTTTAGTCTGCCTATTTTATTGGCTTTTTAATGTTATTATTTTGTAACTTATAAACTAAACGTATGGTCTCTGAAGAGAGTCTTTTTTTTTCTTTTTTTGAGATGGGTTCGACACTCAGTAGGTTTCGTTTGTCATTTTTTTTATCTAATGGAAAAAAAATTTATTTACTTTTTTTTTTACTATTTGTGTTATACTTCTATTTCATTATTATATTTGTAAATATTTTTATTTAATTTTTAACTTTTTTTTAATTTCTCACGGCTCTCTTTTGCCTCGCAAATCAATTACCTTTAACCTGGAAGTTCAGTTGGTACGCAACTAGGTATTCCATGCTGCTAACTATATTGTTCCACTGTTCTATAACAATTAACGGGCAGAATTTTCCGGTACGAATTGATTTTTCCAACCGACACGAACTTCCGGACAACCCAATACTATATATTGGCATATATTTGAACACATTGGCATGACTAGCGTGAAATTTAGTAGTTAAAAAAAAAAAAGGAACACATAGCTGATATAAAGTATAATAGAAAAACCGCAGCTCTTGCAAGATTATATCAAGAAAAAGCCATCTAAATAAATACGAATGAAACTAAAATAACTTTTAGCATCCACTATCCACCCAAACCATAGCGATTGTAATTCGTAAAAATTAAACATGTAATGATGCAGATTGCCAAGATTATGGGTTTGGTTACTTCATGGCTACGAGTATGAAAATAAACATCAAAGTAAAATAAAATAAAATAACGTGAATAATCTGAATAAGAACGTGAAAAACGTGAATGATGACATTTCAAATCATTGCATTATAGATAGAGCAAAGTAGAATATTCTCATTCGTCTTGATAAAAACTTCAGTGAAGCCGAAACATGTAGACAGTTTATTAATATTTTTACTGTTTTTATGACTTTTATTTAATGCCCTTTAGTAATTAATGAAGTACGTGAAGTACACTGCTAATTATTATTATTATTCAAGGTTGAAGTAGCATAGTTGGGGTTTATTCCAAAAAGGCGAAAAATGTCCAGACCAGGACTCGAACCTAAGTCCATGGCTTGCCGTGCCAATGCTGTTTTTGCTGAGCTACCTGGACGATATCCTGGCTGGCATAATTCACTCTTATTTGTTGGACATGTTGCGTATAACAAAAAAAGAGTGAATCATGCCAGCCAGGATATTGTCCGTGTAGCTCAGCAGGAAGAGCATTGACACGACAAGCCATGGACCTAGGTTCGAGTCCTGGTCTGGACCTTTTTCACTCTCTTGTAATAAATCTCAACTATGCTACTCCAAAACAAATAAGAGTGAATTATACCAGTCAGGATATCGTCCGAGTAGCTCAAAAGGAAGAGCATTGGCACGGCAAGTCACAGACCCAGGTTCGAGTTCTGGCCCGGACATTTTTCGCTCTGTTGGAATCAACCTTGAAGATAGTTTATCTAGCAGAAAAATTTCCTTCTCTATATTATTATTGTTTCATTTTATTTTTAGGCGAGAAGCAATCCATGCTTGCCAAACTCTTGAAACGTATGCAGTTTTTAACGGACAAGTCTTCGAAGCACATCGTCTTTTCAGCACAGTTTCCTCCTCTTGAATGGCTGGAAGGCGAAAACAACATGGGTCATTCTGTTGCTACTCAAACACAAATGTTCATGCAGAAGGTATGTCATGTTCATTGAACAGTATTCTTAAGGGTCAGATAACTTTAAAATGTGTCAAAAAAGTGATATTTTAATAGGTTATATTAAAATGTCACTATTGAGGAATATTTTAAAAGAAACCCCATGCAAAAATTCTCTTTAGAAGGGAAGTTATACTCGAAACAGTAAGAGTTCTTTTTATATGATCAAGGGGTAGTTTAGGGATCAAGGGGTAGGGATCAAGTCCATTTTCTCAAATCGGTGATTTTGGTCATTGTGCTCATGATTTCTAAGAAATGGCTAGATAGAATTTACTTAAATTTTGACTGAAAGTATAAACTTTATAGATGCACAAAATGGCCTACTATTATGCACATCGTGTAAGAAGTTTAAAAATTATAAACATTTTTATTAAAAATAATTAAATCAAAATTCTGGGCCTTTTTCCCCCAAGAACTAATGGACCCTATTTCTTCTGACGTCAGAATCACGTGCTTTGGGAAATCATTTCCGAAATTGTAGGCCGAACTTATTCAACGACTCGTTCTGCATGCCATAGAGCAGTAACAGACCATATTTTTGTGACTTTGACTCACGTGATTTGAGGAAACACCTCCGAAATTGAAACCTCGAACCCAAACGGAGAATAGGGTCCATTGTCACATTATTTCCAGTGTTAGGTATTCTAAACACTTATTATATCTGTAGTCAATAAAAAATGTCGGCTCACTGTGACGAGTCAATTATGAGAAATCCTGTGCACTAGCGCAACCTACGTTATACACGGCCAGTTTATGACGCTTAAAATGTCACACTGTGTGGGTCATCTTTACACGGCAGTTGGTACAAAGCGTCGCGCCCATCGTTTTGTGTCAATCGCCGTGTAAAGATGATCCAATCCGTGTGACGTTTTACAAGTCATGAACCGGCCGTGTATAACGTAGGTCGCGGCACAAGACATATATAAGGTGAATTCATTTCTTAAAAAAAGCATTAAATTTCAAATTAAATTAAAAAACTTTCTAAGCACCTGGAATCTTATTCCAGAACATTAACTATCTCATCAAAAAGTCACCTGTAAAAAATGCAGCCAAGTCTCGTAACTCATTTACCGTAAAAAGTACTGAGATCGTATAAAGCCAAGTTTAACTGTCTTATTAACTCTGAAATTTTCATTCGCAAATCACTCCTAGTCTCTACATCTTTATTTAATTATTATTTTGTGACTTGGCAATTACGTAGCACGAGAATGTGATGTATATAGTTAGTCTTAATCAAATAATACTATAACATATTAAAGTGTAATAAATTCCCTGTGCGTATATAATTTGCCTTAATTAAATTATCCCATCCTATTCCATAACATAGTAAGGTGTAATAACTTCCCTGTGATGCGTAATTGCCAAGTCACAAAATAATAATTAACTAAAGATGTAGAGACTAGGAGTGATTTGCGAATGAAAATTTCAGAGTTAATAAGACAGTTAAACTTGGCTTTATACGATCTCAGTACTTTTTACGGTAAATGAGTTACGAGACTTGGCTGCATTTTTTACAGGTGACTTTTTGATGAGATTTCACTTCTTTTTGTAAGTAATCCTCCTTTTCTTGAGATCACCCACTGATTTTCGCTAAGCCCATACTCTGTCCCTATTATTTACAGGTATCAAAAATTTGAAGCTTTAGTTTCGTTTGCAAAGTACTGTAGATAAAAAGAGATTTCAGGTTCCTAGGCAAGCACTAAGTTATGGGAGGGGGGGTGTCAAAAGTACTCTCAATTGCTTCCAGGATAGGTGCTATCCATCTGAGATATTACTCGCAGCCCTAGATACTTGATATTTAACATAAAAGAACTTTTTAGTGTGAAAAGAAAGCCAAAATTAAAATTTCCGGAAATTTCCAATAAATCAAATTATATTCCTTTATTCGATGTTTTTTTTCGTTTTTTTAGTCTTTTTTTTATTATTTACAGATTTTTTAATTTTTCCTTACTTTGTGTACTAAACCCTGCCTTTCTGCCAAATGTCAAGCTTCTAGGACTACAAAATCGAATTATTTTCAAATTTTCGACTTTTTATAAATTTATTGATTTTTCGATTTTAATTCTAAGTTACCTGATTGTCATGCCAATATAGTAATTATTTGATCCGTCTTCTTAGGATCATTTAGGTTCAATTTAGAGATACATCAAGTGAATCTTAGAGTTACCATGATTTTATTTAGAAAGGACTATCAAGCCATAACCAGCCAGTAATGTCGGGAGGGTAGGGGGAGCTGTGAAAATTTTTGTGGGGATGACAACATTTAACAATCCATATTTCATATGTGAAGTATATAGAGTACAACCTGTGAAAGAAAACAAACCTGTCTATAAAGAAATCGCCTATATCGTAGCCAGTCTATAGCGGAACTTCTCTATAACGAAATTCGTAAACGAAAGAAAAGAAAACCATAATCCGGGGGAAATAACATAAAACAATTAGGGGCGTTGTACTAGCTAATAGGACAATTATCTTAAAACTAATGTTTCTAGCAGTACAAAATCAAATTGTTTTCGAATTTTCGATTTCTTAAAGATATTTCGATTTTTCGATTTTATTTTCGAATTTAACGAATATTTTAATTGTTCCTTTTATTGAATAGTAAATACTACTTTTACACCAAGTTTTAAGTTTCTAAGACTACAAGATAAAATTATTTTCAATTTTTGATATTTTCGAATTTTTTTTATAATTTTCTGGATTTTTTAATTTTTTCTTATTTTGTATCCTTTATTACAAATTTCAAGTTTCTAGAGCTACAAAATCGAATTATTTTTTAATTTCCGATCTTTTTCGAGTTTTTTTATTCTATTTTCGAATTTATTGTGTTTTAATTTTTCCTTTTTCTGTATCCCAAACAATAAGTTTACGCCGAATTTTAAGTTCTAAAGCTACAAAATCGAATTTTTTTCAATTTTTCGGATTTTCGAATTTTTTTTTCGAATTTTACAGATTTTTTATTTATTTCTTTTTTTGTATCCTAAATACTACCTTTATTCCAAATTTTAAGTTTCTAGCTTTACAAAATCGAATTATTTTCAAATTTTCGTTTTTTTTTTTTTTCGATTTTTTTTTTCAATTTTTGTTGTGTTTTTAATTTTTTCTTTTTCTGAATCCTAAACACTACCTTTACACAAAATTTTCAGTTTCTAAGACTACGAGATCATATTATTTTCATTTTCTCTCTTTTTCTTGATTATTATTTATTTTTTATTTATTTTTTTTTTTTTAATTTTCGATTTTTTTTAACTATCCATATTTTTTAATGTTTCCTTATTTAGTATCTTAAATATTACCTTTATTCCAAATTTCAAGTTTCTAGCTCTATGAAATCGAATTATTTTCAAAATTTCCTTATTTTTCGATTTCTTTCGATTTCTTGATTTTATTTTCGAATTTTATTGCGTTTTTATTTTAACTTATTCTGAATCCTAAACACTATCTTTACTGCGAATTTTAAATTTCTAAGGCCAAAAGATCAAATTATTTTAATTTTTTTCAATTTTTTTCGAATTTTTCGAATTTTTGATTTTTTTTTCGAATTTTCTGGATTTTTTAATTTTTCCTTATTTTGCATCCTAAATACTACCTTTATTCCGAATTCCAAGTTTCTAGCGCAACAAAATTTGATTATTTGAAAATTTTCCATTTTTTTTAAATTTTTTTTAAATTTTTTTTTTTTTTTTTGTGTTTTGATGTTTTCTTTTTCTGAATTCTAAACACTACTTCACACCTAATTTTAAGTTTTTAAGACTACAAGATCATGTTATTTTCAATTTTCAATTTTGTTCGATTTTTTTTTAATTTTCGAATGTTTTTTTTTTTAATTTTCCGGATTTTATAATTTTTCCTTTCTTTGTATCCGAAACACTAGCTTTATTCCAAATTTTAAGTTTCTGTGGCTGCGGGATCTACCCAATCTTTTTGATGACGCAAGAGTGAGTGAGTGACAAAAAATCGAAACTTTGAGTTCATATATCGTCTGCACTAATTTATGGGTATTTTTTGAATTATGCATATTTTTTAATTTTTCCTTATTTAGTATCTTAAATATTACCTTTATTCCAAATTTCAAGTTTCTAGCGCTATGAAATCGAATTATTTTCAAATTTTCCTTATTTTTTTGATTTTTCCGACTTTTGGATTTTATTTTCGAATTTTATTGCGTTTTTTATTTTAACTTATTCTGAATCCTAAACAGTATGTTTACTGCGAATTTTAAGTTTCTAAGGCTAAAAAATCAAATTATTTTAATTTTTTCAATTTTTTACGAATTTTTCGAATTTTTGAATTTTTTTTTCGAATTTTCTGGATTTTTTAATTTTTCCTTATTTTGCATCCTAAATACTACCTTTATTCCGAATTCCAAGTTTCTAGCGCAACAAAATCTGATTATTTGAAATTTTTGGATTTTTTCAATTTTGCTTTCGATTTTTTTGGTGTTTTTGATGTTTTCTTTTTCTGGATACTAAACACTACCTGCACACCAAATCTTAAGTTTCCAAGACTACAAGATCGTATTATTTTCAATTTTCAATTTTGATGGAATTTGTTGAATTTTCGAATGTTTTTTTTTCGAATTTTCCGGATTTTATAATTTTTCCTTTCTTTGTATCCTAAACACTACCTTTTTTCCAAATGTCAAGTTTCTAGGGCTACGGGATCAACCTAATCTTTTTGATGACGCGTGAACGAGTGAGTGAGTGAGTGACAAAAATCGAATGTTTGAGTTCATATATCGTCTGAACTAGAAAAGACAGAAAGTTGTAATTTTAAATTTTGGTTCTGTGTGCCAAATACTCTAGAAAAACAAAGTTTCAAATTTTTGGGATACTCCAGCGCGGAGAAAAGTGCCCTGAGTTGCTTCCAGAAAAGTATGCTTACGGCTGTCCTCTCTCGACTTGGCGAAGGCACTGCCGTGCCTCCAGATCTTGCCAAGGCTGTGGTTTTCCTATTGGACTTAATGTTAGCTATACGCTCCATTTTTCTGCAACTAAATTTCCTCATGCCAATATAGTAATTCATTGATCCGTTTTCTTAGGATCGTTTATGTTCAATTTAGAGATAAATCAAGAGAATCTTAGAATCACCATGATTTTATTTAGAAAGGACTATCAAGCCATAACCAACCAGTAATGTCGGGAGGGAGGGAGAGATGTGAAAATTTTTGTGCGACCAACATCTTTTAACAACAAATATTTCATATATAAATTAAATAGAGTAAAGCCTGTGAAAGAAAATGAACCTGTCTATAAAAAAAAAAGGTCTATATCGTAGCCAGTCTATAGCGGAACTTTTCTATTACAAAATTCGTAAACAAAAGAAAAGAAAAGCATAATCCGGGGAAAATAACACAAAACAATAACGGAAGGTGTACTAGCTAATAGGACAATTATCTTAAAATCTATCTAAAACAAACTATCCCCATCCTGTGGGATTTGTTTTTCAATGTTTTACTTTATTTAATGCAAAACATAGATTGCATCCGACAACTCATAAAAAAGTCCTCCGGCCTGTACCGGCAGGAAAAGGTAGCTTTCCTATATCTTCGTTTTAAAATTTTAGCTAATGTTACTCGAAAACAACAAGTTAAAATGCAAAGAAACCGTTTACAAAATATTCGTTTACACTGAATTTGAATAAGAAATTCGCCAAATTATTGAGCTATAGCCAAGTTGGCTTCATTTATGAAGACTTATTTTTGTCGCCAAATTTGTCGAGATTTCGCCAATTGTCGCCAAGTTTGGCGAGAATTTGGCGCTAATGGATATGAATATATAGTTTTATGCGTATGATTGGGAAAATGATTACAACAATGAAAGAAAATAATTTGCGAGAAATCGCGTTCACTAAAACTTATAAATTTATATTAAAATCATTAAAATTACAGACATTACAATACACTTTCATAAAACATTAAAAACATATTAAAATTGGACGTTTCGGATTTACATGGAAAATCCCTCTTCAACAACCACATTTCACTTAGCGTAAATCATAGTTAAAAAATATCAACAAATAGAAAATGCAACGTATCAAAATTTCGAAGTCAAAGTTACAGTTATAATAACACGGAGTATTCATTCGGGATTGCACCTGCTTGACCATTATTGACCATAAATTTATCGTTGGTTTTTTGTAATGTGCTGTTTTGTTTCAAAATGTCAGCCACCCTAGAATTTCAAACTGCTCTATCTCAGCCAATTTTTAAGATAGAGGTAAAACAAAAAATGCTCTGGAATCCTTGTATCAAGTCCTAACACCTAATTAAAAAATAAACTTGATTTTTTAACTTTTTTGTATATTTATTTTAGTTTTAAAATTTTCCGTGGCCGCCATCTTGAAACAAGATGGCGGACCAAGCTGGCCAACGAACTCGGTCGAGGCATTGGTGAGCTTAATACACACAATTAGTTTCATCCAAATTAATTTATAAATACGAGCGTTATCGTATCAAATTATTTTCATTTTTTCAAATTTTTTCGAATTTTTTTATTTTTTTTTTCGAATTTTCTGGATTTTTTTAATTTTCCTTTTTCTGTATCCTAAATACTACCTTTATTCCTAATTTGAATTTTCTAGCGCAACAAAATCGGATTGTCTTCAAATTTTCGATTTTTTTCAATTTCTTCGATTTTTTCAATTTTGCTTTCGATTTTTTTGGTGTTTTTGATGTTTTCTTTTTCTGGATGTTAAACACTACCTTCACACCAAATCTTAAGTTTCCAAGACTACAAGATCGTATTATTTTCAATTTTCAATTTTGATGGAATTTGTTGAATTTTCGAATGTTTTTTTTTCGAATTTTCCGGATTTTATAATTTTTCCTTTCTTTGTATCCTAAACACTACCTTTTTTCCAAATGTCAAGTTTCTGGGGCTACGGGATCTACCCAATCTTTTTGATGACGCGTGAACGAGTGAGTAAGAAGTGACAAAAAATCGAATGTTTGAGTTCATATATCGCCTGAACTAGAAAAGACAGAAAGTTGTAATTTTAAATTTTGGTCCTGTGGGCCAAATACTCTCTATAATTGAAGTTTAAAATTTTTGGGATACTCCAGCGCGGAGATATGGGGGGGGTCAAAAGTGCCCTGAGTTGCTTCCAGAAAAGTATGCTTACGGCTGCCCTCTCTCGACTTGGCGGAGGCACTGCCGTGCCTCCAGATTAGAATCTATCTCTTTTAATGAGTGTTTAAATTTTCATATCAAAAAAAGCTAATTAGATGTGAAGTTATTGTCATCCATATTAGAGTCACTTTTATATGTAATTTGTCAAAATGTAACAATCTAGCTGACCCGCCCGGCGTTGCCCGGGCAGACTGTCATTGAAAAATATAACAGTGGAGTAGACTTCATAAAAAAAAGACTGAATAATATTTATTTATACTAAAAGCTTGTAAAAAAATTAAATAAGAGCTAAAATTTCAAAAGTATAACAGTTACGTTTAAAAAATGAAACGGTCAGGGAAAATTATTACACTTACTTTTCCCTTTTTACTAAAAATCATTGCTTTGTTTACATTTTTAATTTTATATTGCTAATTGTATTTTTTAAATTATAAATATTAAATGGTTACAAAAATCAATATTTCAAATGAAAATGTATAAAAATATATCTATTTAATTGTTAATGTAGACAAATTATAATTACAATTTGAAATCATTGTTTGTTTCGCTTTTATTCCTGTAGATGGCAGCACATAACCAATGAGATGCGTTTCATTCTGGTGTTGCCATTAAACAATTTACAAATAATCGCGATTTCTGTGCCACGTACGATAGCGTAATACATATATAGATTATAACACCTATAATATACTTATTTTAATTGCTCAAAGGCGTAAAATAAAAACATTATAAACAATAAAATAAGTTTATTAGACTGTTGACATGTCATCGTTACCATGTCAAACTATCGAATGTGAAAAAATGTATTTTTCATTACTTTTAAAAAATGACCGATTGTCACCACTAAATTTTAATTGTATTCTTCAGCAAGGTTGTCAGTTTGGCCTCCTTTTTTATTCAGAAATTTCAACACCATACCAGAAATTTCAAATAGAAATTTTTACTTTATTTAATGACACACATTTCGTGATTACCCAAGTACGTATTACACCAGTACAGTTACGTATAAACTACACAAAAATAATATCAATAAATAAGATAATAATTTTAAATAAAATTTTTGGTGTAAAATATTTTCATAAAACTTGAGTAAAATTTCTGGTCGTTCTAGTGTTAATAAAAAAGAAGGACAAATTGGCAACCCTGTTCTTCACAGAAATTTTCTTAGTATTTTTACAAGGCGAATAATTCTAATAAAATTTAATGATTTTAATCGGCCCGTTTTTAAAAGTAATGATAAATACACTTTTTCATATTTGATAGTTTGACATGGTAGCGACGATGTTTCGGCTCCATCTGAGTTATTATCAAAACAAATAAGAATATTCTATAATTGCACTATAATAGCGTTTCAAATAATAACTTCATAGACCGTACAATTATAGAATATTCTTATTTGTTTTAATAAAGACTCAAATGGAGCCGAAACATGTCAACAGTCTAATAAAACTTATTTTACTGTTTATAATGTTTTTATTTTACGCTTTTTAGCAAGTAAAAGAAATATACGTAGTTTGTCAGTTTAAAAGGTACTTGATGCGTTAAGGCATTTAAGGATGAGCAAACAAAAAACAATGCGAATTTGTTTCCAAACCATCTTCTTACACTGGAGAGTCATTGCCAAACTGTCACTTCAACAATCATATGCATGATAGCCGTAATTAAAGATATTTTGAGATCCATGATTTGGAAACGATTCAGTCTAACATAACCAAAATTAGTGGGATCTGTATTTGGGGTCATGGATTTCAATTGTGAAATACGAGGGCGGTTCGGAAAGTAACCTCCGTTTAACTATAAATCAAACATCTGCATGGAAAAAAATATTCTGTTACATAACATCTTAAAACTTTAATAAACTACCTAAAAACTTGCTTTTTGCCATATTTCAACATAGTCGCCATTTAAGTCTGAGCATTTGTCACAGCGTTTCACTAATTTACACATTCCTTCTTCATAAAATTCGGTGGCTACGTACATAGTCAGCCTTTTACTTCACTTTGAAGTTCGTCATTGTCATCGAAATGCTGCAATGCATGCCACTATTTCATGTGAGTGAAGAGATGAAAATTACTCGGTACCAAGTCCGGGCTCTAAGGGGGGTGATCAAAAACGTACCATTTGAATTGATTCAAAAGTTTTTGAGTTCTTGGGTCGACTTGAGCCGAGTGATTTTTATCTTTTTACTCACATGAAGAAATATGGCTTACATTAGAAGAGGTATCGCATTCTAAAATATTAATGTCCTTTAAATGGCAGTTCATCCATTCTTGTTGCTTACGTCAGTGCATAGTTTATGCATAGGTAGCTTGACTGGTACTGTCAGGGAGTAAAACTGGAAGAACTCTTGCAGTTTTATCCTCGCTGTTGTCTGCCCTGGACTTTGATCTTGTAGACTTATTGTAATTTAGATAAAAATTGTAAATCAAAATTTACAAAACATGTACGATAATGGGAGCTTAAAAGTTTGTGAAAATACCTTTAACAAAATAAATGAATTGGAGTCAATTGTTACTTTCATTAATGATTCCGTATATTTTTGTCACATAGTAAGGATATTGCATTTTAGTACTTTAATATTTTATCTATAATATACTATGCTTTTATGAGTGTTATATCCAGTTGCTGCATTTGGAAATATTTTCAAATAATGCAACTTTCTAACTTCTATATATTATTAAATACTGATAAATCTCGCATTGATACATATAGACCGGGCGGCAGCACAGACAATCACCTCTTTGAGCTCATGGCTCAAATTCCAGAATTAGTTAAAATTCGATTCGCATATTAAAACGCAATCGGTCTGCCAAGTCATATCTTGGTGGTAAACACCTTAAAACCCGATTTTAGAGTTTGGATCGTAGGTTTACCATTGTGTTTTCCTGCACCCAAAGATATGAAAACAAGGAGGACTGGGAGCAGGAACACACAATTGTAAACCTACGATCCAAACTCTAAAATCGGGTTTGTGGGTGTTTTCCACCAAGATATGACTTGGCAGACCGATTGCGTTTTAATATGTGAATCAAGTTTTAACTAATTCTGGAATTTCAGCCGTGAACTCGATGAGGTGATCGTCTGTGCTGCCACCTCCCGGTCTAATATTGCTGCAAGTAAATATTTAAACATGTTTTCTAAATTATTTTTTACAGATGAATGTGAAACCGTGTCTTAAACATCCAGAACCCTCCGGACATAGGATACCGTGGGAAGATTCCAAAAATAACTACGAGTACAAGAAACCTCTTCATTGGACAAGTCCAGACATGAATTTAAGAAAACTTTACGGCGAAGTAAACAGCAACAGTCCAAGAAAGAACCTTTCCTTGCCCACTCGGCAAAATCAGACAAAGTATTCACCTTCACATAGATACTCTCACCATGGGGCATTCATGAATCATCCAAAACGGCGCCACAGACATCGAAGAAGCTCTAGCGAGAGCCCTAAAGTCCAAAAGACGCTTCTGAATGGTTATTACAGTCAGTCAACAAGCTCAAAGTCTAGGGCAGACAACAGCGAGGATAAAACCTGCAAGAGTTCTTCGAGTGCTTCGCCCCTGACAGTTCCAGCCAAGCTACCTCTTCACAAACCATGCACTAAGCAACAAGAATGGATGAACTGCCATTCAAAGGACGATAATATTTTAGGACGCGATACCTCTTCTAACCCATCTCACTCCAACAGCTTAGATCGTGAAGTGCTGAAAGATGTAAAGAACATTTCAACATCTCACGTAAAGTCGCCGATGTCCAAAAAAGGTAACATACCAGTACATCCTGACGTAAATAACTCAAACCAAAATTCTTCAGAGAAAGCCAATATTGTGAATGAAAAGGCGCCAAAAGTGGACCAGGTCAGAGTCGGTGATCCCATCTGTGTCGAGAAACCTGTTTCTAATCATGGTACAGAATCAGTCAAGCCTGAATCATTGATTCAACCTCTGGTTTTAAAGAGCTTCGTGGATATTCCAAAACAAAAACCTCCAAAAGCGTCTCCAAAGGAGATAATCATTGACAACTCGGTGAGTGTCGAAGTAGCTATGGAGAAAACTCCATCTCCAAAATGCAAACCCAATAGTGTATCCACGACTATAGTTACTGAAGAAACGACGGTCACAAAAGCAAATGGCAACTCTAAAGTCGTGACTGTGACTAGCATAACGACTAGTTTATCCAACGGTGATGTTAAAAACGCAGACAAAGTTAATCCTGACCAAAGTTTAGAGTCAGATACTTCAAGTGATAAAGAAAAATCTTCTGTAAATGATTTAAACATCGAAACAGAAAAAGGTGCTCGGATTATTGATTGTAGTAGTTCTTGCAACATAGTGACAGAAGTGAAGTGATGTTTTATAAAGTTTTTATTACTGCTTGATACGAATACATAGGCACCGGCAAAACGAAATTCAGGCAGGGATAAAATTTTGGAAGAGATTTACCTGTGATCCGCAGGCTTGCCACGTTTTTCAAAATGGAGAATATAAACATGAAATAAACTAAACTAAGAATTTTTTTATAAGTACTTGATTTGGAAGACATGTTTTAAATATATATCAACATAAAAAGCAATATAGTATATCAAAAATATTAAATATTCAAAAATAGGTTTTTACCATTTTTTATTTTTTTAAGAGAGTTGAAACAAAAATTCCTTTACTCGTCAAAGGGATTTTCGTTTGACCCCCTGAATGCACCATTTAAGATAAAGTTTAAAAACCTGAACGTAAAAACTAAACTAAAACTCAACTTGTACGCGAAGTTCTAGGAAGTGAGAGCCCTTGATGAAAAACTCTTACTTACTATTTCTCTTAGTGTTTAATTACTTTAAATCACTTGTTAAGATTTTTTTTTAAAAATTACTATTTATTGAAATTATCAGCGGGAAAAAAATTTGTTAATTAAATTTTTAAATCTGGAATGAAGCAATAGCTTTTCCTTGCCTCCGTTGCCAGTGCCTATGGTTTAATAATAGAGATAGAACTTTTGTGATTTTATAAAAAAAAAAAACTTAGTTGCTCTGTTTAACTTTTGTAAAATAACAAATTTTGCATTCATTAAACTGTAACGACAAACTAAACTTTTAATGAAATTTCCCTTACTGTCCGTCAATAGAGGTAGAACTTTTGTGATTTTAATAAAAATTGTTACATTAAATTTTTTGTATGATATCTCTTTTCTTTTCATTTCCTTTTTTTTTTTTTTTTTTTTTTTTTTAAACACAAAATGAAAGGAGTAAACAAAAATTAGCTAGTTATCTCAAAAGTGTGATAAAGCTAATCCTAATCAAAATTGTTTATTTATGAACCACTTCAAGTGAGAAAGAAAAATCATCTATACTTGATTTAACGAATTCCCTGTTGATGGCGCGAAAACGCGCCATTTTCTTAATTTATTTTTTATTTATTTTTCATTTTTATGAAAATAAATATTTCCATCAACAACAATATTTTTCTTGAACACTAGAATGTTTGTTTTAACTAATTAAATTTGTCATAATTTCTTATATTAAAAGAAAAAAAACAACAAAAAAAAAGCAGTGGCATTTCGGGAGTGCCGACAGAAGTGAAAACTTGAACAATTACGTGTGTATTTTTTGAATCGTCAGGAATTGTTTTATTGTGCAGGAAATACTTTTAAATGCAGTGTTTTTTTTATTCATTATTATAAACTACTACTACAAAAAATTATATTACAATTTTCATTTAATGCGCTATTGTACATGAAAAATAATGCATTATTTCTTATTTATACAATATATAGTATATAATTATTAACACTTCACATTAGTAAGTTAATTGTATGATACATTATATGTAGCTAGCTAAATCAAAGAAGAAAATAATGAATTTCAAGAATTGTCGCAATTATAATATCTATGTTGAATTAACAGAAACGTGCGTTGAATTGTGTAGCAGCACTACTGAAAGCATTCCCTTCTTCTAACTCTCGTACATTATTTCCGGAACCAATAGCGCACAGGCAAGAATGCGGCGCGCGACGCACACGCCCCGCCCTACCTCATACCGAACTATACACAATATATGTACATACTTATATACAGAGGTGTCGGTTACAGTAACAGTGTCGCGAGTTCAATGGTTTTTTCCCATCTCAAAAAATACCCAACGCGCCTAAAGAAGTTTTCACTTCAAATATACAGAGGTGTCGGTTACAGTAACAGTGTCGCGAGTTCAATGGTTTTTTCCCATCTCAAAAAATACCCAACGCGCCTAAAGAAGTTTTCACTTCAAAAAAGAAAAGAAAAAAATGTGAAATTGTGGTATTTGACTATTTAAGGCTGAGTACAGTTCTACTACAATTTTTAATAGAATTTTCCCCACTTTTTTTTAATTGCGGAAAAATCATACAAATTCTTTAATCACAATGGTTGCTAATTCTGCGACTTAAATATTAATAAGAAAATTTATAATCTCAAATAATAGTGCAACACCCCTTGGAATTTCAAACGGATATACGCACCTATCTCTTTGCACAAGAAATTCAACGTGACGGTACGTGTACATGCTAAGTACTTTGAAATATTTTATTTATTATATTAAAATCTGCCTGTCTGTTTAATTTCACAACTCCTCCTCCTCCTAGAATATGGAACATTAGACGACCAAATTTTCACCATTTATCCACGTGAATTCGAGGATACCATATACTAGAGGTGCACAACCTGTGGCACGTGGGCCACCAACAGTACCACTGTTTTTACACAGAAAAATTTACCTTAGGTTAATGACGGAAACTTTGCTATTAAATATATGAAAGCTTACCTTTCGAAGATAGTGGTGGAAAACTATTTTCATTCAAAAAGGTTGTGCAGCACTACCATATACGGTATCAGAATTTAAAATTAGTTTCCGATATATATATTTTTTTGTAACTTTTAAAGCAATTTCTCTAAATATGGCAACAAAATTATTCCATTTCTCTGAAAAATAAATAAATAAATAAAGAAAATGGTAAGTAATAGAATATCGCCTGCCATCTGAACTGGTAAACAAATATCTTTGCTTTTGTTTTGTTTGTATAAATCGTTTTAATGTTTTTAGTTTATAGTCTCTTTAGAAAAATGTAATGTTAATAATATTCATGTGGCTTTCTTAAACATTTACTAAAATTATTACCAAAAAGCTGAAAGATTGCAATATTACTAAATCCATATAAAATAATGTTCTACCAATTTCTTTTAAATGTAGATGAATAGGCTCTTAATAGAACGTAGAGTTCTGAGCATGGAAGCTGAGCATACGCACAGATTTGTATAAGGCTCCTGTGTAATACCCGGTTCAGATGAGATATTTAAGATATCTTATAGATTGCCGAACTCACTGAGGGAGTTCCGCAAACTCACTCAGTGAGTTCGAACTTTCTATTGTTAGATACAGCCAGTACCACTCACTTTGATTGGCTCTGAAGGCTAGCTTTAACCGATTGGCTGTTGAGGCTGCCTTTAACTTATGCACACGCGCACATTCTATGTTGTTCAGATCTCGAACATGGTGATGTTCAGTGAGTTATTATAGGTGAGTTTTGGGGTGTGAACAGGTATTCAATTCCGGGAGGGAGGGTAACACCTCAAAAATGGCGGTCTAAGATATCTTAAATGTCCGGTGCGAACAGGGTTTAAGAGAGTGGCGACATACACACAGAGAGCATGCTCAGCACACAGATTAAATATTACATACAGATAGGACACTTCCATAAGCTCAATGGTTTCCGAATCGCAACTTCAGATCCCCTAGTGATAACAGTCGTAAACGTTCCGAGCGTGTCGCCACAGGTAGGTATTACTTATCTTATTTGTATAGTATCTTCCCTTTTTCTTTCTTTCTTTTTTTTTTATAAATGCGTCGCCGCAGTTTGTTATTGTTTAAAACATCAAACATATTTTATTTTATCATACAAATACTTACAAATATACATATTTACACTAGTTTCTTACAGATGATTTCTTGAACATGCATTTTTTTCGTTTTTCAATCAGATGTATATTTCTCGAATTATTCGACCGTTTCCAGACTTTTCAAAGGAAACGATTCTCACTTCATTTTACTCGCTTACAGCACCATCTAGGATTTTCCGAAGAAAATGTTCAACATAAAAGTTACGTATTTTTTCCTGTAGAATCCGCATCTGCAATAAAAAAAGCGGGGGTATCATTTAAAATTTCAAAGGTGCCCCCCTTACCCTCCAGGGATGGCAAAGTTGGGGGGGGGGCAACTTTGATATCTCTGAATAGATTTTTTAAAAATATTGAACATGCATTTTTCCGTTTTTCAATCAGATGTATATTTCTCGAGTTATTCGACCGTTTCCAGACTTTTCGGACACCCTGTATATATATATATATATATATATATATATATATGTAGGATTTCAGTTGAAACACTTCACGTAAATGATCATCAAATGAACTGACACTGAACTGACACTCTATTATTATCCATGACTTTGATGCGCGAGTTGTAAATAGTTGGAATCGCGAGATTTGGCTAAGAGCCAGCGTTCTAATTTTTTATTATGAAGCGAGACGTAAAATGGATATAGCCGTTAGGCCTGGTTGGATTATCGTAATGTAAATTTGTTGTATAGTTTCGACCAAAAAGTGTTATTAGTTGAAATTAAAGTGCATATTTTGTTGTTCATCGATTATTTGTCATATTGGTTCAGTAAAGTGCCTATTTATATATCATTTACTTACATTTTTGGGGGCTCGGATGCCAAGATTATTAAAAGTAAGAGCCACTAGTAGTGAAATGGAAACCAAACGTAAAGTATTGTAAAACGCCAGTATCAAAAGTTAGGTTACGAATTAGCAAGGTGAAACCGTAATCGTATCACTTCAAGTACAATTTTTGAAAGATGGGAACTCTAAATAAAGCCAAGAGAATTGATCTAATAAACCTCTGCGAGGAATGCGGAATTGAAGCACCAGAAAAACCGACAATTCCTGTCCTAATAAAGCTGATCAAGAGTTGGGAGAGTTACGAAGAAGATTTTATAAGAGATCGATTGGAAGTAGTGATAGCAAGTAGAAAAGAGAAAGAAGAAAGAGAAAGAGAAGAAATTACAAGCAGAACTGGAAGAGAAGAAATTACAAGCAGAACTGGAAGAGAAGAAATTACAAGCAGAAGAGAAAGAGAAGAGAAGAAATTACAAGCAGAACTGGAAGAGAAGAAATTACAAGCAGAAAGAGAAAGAAAAGAGAAGAAATTACAAGCCGAAAGAGAAAGAGAAGAGAAGAAATTACAAGCAGAGATTGAAGAAAATAAACTGAAAATGGAAATGGAAATGGGAGAGAGAAAATGGAAAGTAGAAATGGAGCAAAAAGACCGCGAAAGCGAAAGAGATTTTGAAATCAAGAAAATACTTCACCTAATTCAAAAACAAGGTATAATCCAAAATTTTCCCCTACATACATGAACAGAGGCTACTATCATGGTCGAAATAATTATAATTATGGTGGCCGACGATCGTGCAAGGCTAGTTATAATGAACAAAGATATTCACAACCATCACATAAGAATAATTCTCATCATGGATTTAAAGGAGCTTATAGTGGACGAGATGCTTATACAAATTCTTATCATTCTAGAAGCAATAGTTATGTAGTTTCTAAATATAGAGAGCAATATCCGGAACGGAATCACAGAGATATTAGATATGCTGATCCTAAAGACAGAGAGCTACTCAGAAAGAAATAAAAATCTCAAAAAAATAACTGTTAGGCATGAAAAAAACATAACAAATCAAGATGCTGATGTCGAGACGGCATCACGTCAGGATGACCGATTTGTAGGATTTCAGTTGAAACACTTCACGTAAATGATCATCAAATGAACTGACACTCTATTATTATCCATGACTTTGATGCGCGAGTTGTAAATAGTTGGAATCGTGAGATTTGGCTAAGAGCCAGTGTTCTAATTTTTTTATTATGAAGCGAGACGTAAAATGGATATAGCCGTTAGGCCTGGTTGGATTATCGTAATGTAAATTTGTTGTATAGTTTCGACCAAAAGTGTTATTAGTTGAAATTAAAGTGCATATTTTGTTGTTCATCGATTATTTGTCATATTGGTTCAGTAAAGTGCCTATTTATATATCATTTACTTACATATATATATATATATATATTGCTCTATTTGAACATAAAATATACATATTATTCTGATATTATCAATTTTATCATATGGATGAAATTTCCTGCAATGTTTGTTTGTCTATTTATTTATTTATTTATTTATTTTTATTTTTTTGCTGTAAATGATAGAGGGATATCGGGGCAGTGTTCGGACTCTACCATAACCATTACCTCGTACTATAAGACATTAATTTTTTTTATTAATTTAGCCCCCCCCCCTAAAATACCCCCTCTTATAGCAGACCTATTCGCCCCACCCTACTATAACATGGTTTCCCCGCACGCTAGCTATTCCACCCACCTACTATAGTATGATCTCGGCAGCAGGCGGTGTTACCACCGCATCTCCGCCACCACCTGCTGCACACGTAGAAGTCTCATTCCCTATCATCTACTGACTTCCCGTTTGGTATCCGAAGGTAGAATAAACAGAAATTTCGAAATATGATGCCAATTTTAGGTGTTAGCATTGAAATTTTTAAAGTTTGGTACAATTTCTATTTGTAGACCATCCCCTGAGTAAAATTTAAGTATTGCTTTAACTCTTGTTTAGATTGATGTCTCAGCTAAATGTATATTGAGGAAATTAAAGTTGAAGACCGCGTTTTTTGCTATATAAGACGATTTCTCATCCGACGTCCATTTTTGAATTCGGCTTTTTTTCATATCTGATAATTTCCATCTATCGTTTTTGTAACTTTACCATTTTTGTAACGATTTTATGTATTTCTATTGCCTATTCAAAGAAAAAAATCTTCTAAAGTTACAGAATTTCGTTAAAAACGCTTTAAAAAATAATGTGATGACATCAAGAGGTCCATTCTCGACCGAAAACAACAACCATTTTCCCAATGTTATAAAATAACTGTCCCATAGGATTAACATTAGCGAGTGGGTGTTTGGTTATCATGGGCGCACAGGAAGATATATGATTTATGTAACTTCAAATTGATTTAAGACACTAATATTTATATGTGTTTTAAAACAATCAATGACTTAAAATAAATATTAAAAATATTCCTTTAAAGTTTCATACAAATCAGTCTAATAGTTTTATTAACAATCTTTAAACATTCGCTGACTTACACACATAGTAGTAATTTTTTTCCTTTTCTTTCATGTAGATTTCTTAGTGTATGTATGTTAAAATTGAACGAAAAGGAGCATCTCACCACCGAGTCATTTGGATAATAAAAACTGTGGCAATAATGAAGAACTAAAAAATTTAAAAAAAATCTCTGACGGCTCGGCCTACAGGCACAGGTAGATTTCGAAGACGCAGACCGTGGGGCGCCTGTTTGTCGGGAATTGCGGAAGAAAGGACCTTTTTGCGATGATGCTGCAGTTGGGACCGCCTACTTCGAAACCAAACTTGTTTGCAGGCGGAGCCAGCAAGGATTTTTTTTTTTTTTTTTTTTTTTTTTTTTTTTTTTTTTTTTGCTAGTTTTAGATAATATTAAGAGGATTTATAATAAATTTAAGCGAATTTGAAATCTTGGGAATTGACGAAGTTATGAATTTTTTCTTCTAAAACCCCCTTCCCCCCCCCCTTAAGGCAATTTTTAATTATATCAAAAATCTGTCATACATAAATTTTCGGCCCTTCTCCTAGAAGTAATAATAACTTCAAACGGATTCGATACGTATCATAATTCAGAAATTATGGGTTTTTTTCTGTTTTCACAAAAGTCCCCCCCATTCCCCCCCCCCCTTGGTTCGACTTTGCTCATTAACGAACTTGAACGAGATTTTATGCCCCTTGATTTTATGTATCAGTTTCGAAAAGATGCGGGAGTTGGAACCGCCTACTTCGAAAAATAACTTGTTTGCAGGCGGAGCCGGCAGGGATTTTTTTGTTTATAATTTTTTTTTTTGCTGTAACGGTTGGTCCTATAAAAAACTTGTCAATATAAAAGTTTTAGATAATATTAAGAGGATTTATAATAAATTTAAACAGATTTGAAATCTTGGGATTTGACGAAGTTATGAATTTTTTTCTTCTAACCCCCCCCCCTCCCCATGCCCTTAAGGTAATTTTTAATTATATCAAAAATCTGTCATACATAAATTTTCGGCCCTTTTCCTAGAAGTAATAATAACCTTAAACGGATTCGATACGTATAATAATAAAGAAATTATGAGGGTTTTTCTGTTTTCACAAAAAGCCCCCCCCATTTCCCACCCCCCTTGGTTCGATTTTGCCCATTAACGAACTTGACCGAGATTTTATGACCCTTGATTTTATGTATCAGTTTGGAAGAGATTTATGCAGAATTTTTCCAGTTATCGTGGTCAGAAAAAAGTGACATAGATAGATAGATAGATAGATAAAGTTTTGAACTGGGGGTGGTTTTGGGTTCTGGGAGTCATGATCGGCGTAGATCTGCAAAAATTTTTCAAAATTTCCAACTTAGGTGAGAATGTAATAGGTAGTATTTCTTACGAAATCTACCTAAAACAGGGATATTTATTAGAATAGGAATTACTTGATTATTTTTTTTTTATGTCACCGGATCCGATTGCCTGACGCCTGTGCTATCGCGTTCTGCTGCTTTTTAATAAAAGCTGGACTGTTTTTCGAACGTAAACCGCCCAACTGTCAAGTATTTGATACAATGATACATACGGGCTCTGCGTCCCCCCCCCCACCCCCCGTGATCAACCAGTAAGAACGTTCTAGCAAACTCGGACTTTTGAATTTCAATATTTGTTACTTATTTTAATTTGAAAATTTTACGTAAAAAAGTACGAGTCTACTTTTTCTAGTACTTTATTTAAAAAACAGGCCCAAAACCGGGCCCCCAAGGAGAGCCGGACTCCGGTAATTTGTACCGGCTCTATTCGCCCCTCCCCCCCATGTGTACGGGCTTGTATACTGTTACAGTAGGCTGATTGCACTATTTTGCTTCTATCGCTAATGAAAGGGGTGGACTTGTTTTATCAAGCACAGCTTCCTCATGCCTGGCTCAATATTAGATAGTTTTAGTCATAAGTCAGATTCGATGTTTTGTTTTTTCCTGTATTTGTTTTTCATGGAAAAATTGGAATTGTTTTGGGGAAAAAGCACATTCACAGAGATATGTTCTGCTAAACATAAGTCGACTTTGACGATATCGGACTATACTCTGATATTCTCGCCAGTGAAAATTCTATTACAATCATCCTTTCCAATGAGGACTCCAGTAATCCATCATAGGAGAGCTGAATGAATAAGTTCACTTCTTTCCTCTTTCGTGAGATAAGTGGCAGAGTGTCTCAAATGAGAAACGAATTTCTTATTCAAAGCTTAGTTAGCCCATTTAACATAGGCTCGGTACAACTGCATTAATATTCTGCATACCTTTAAATGCGACAATAATGTCGCGCAGTAGGCAAACAATTGCAAATTTAAGTATATAGCACTTCAATACGTATGCACAATGCTTTATCTGAAATCCGCACTGCATATGACCACAGTCTTTGTTTGATTTCATATCACCATTTTAAATAACCTTACTCTGTTAAAAACCGATTTCCATGAAATAGAAGGAAACTGTAAAGCGTTTTGTACAAGCGAATAAATATATTTCAATCAACAGAATGATTTAATTTAAGAATTATGTTTGAAATAAAACTTTTATTTCAACACCTCCTAGAAACTGTTCTAGTACAAAGAGAACAAAGGGTTATAAATTACACTTGGAATTTTATTTTGTTTTAACTCCTCCTACTCACACAAGCTCCTCCTACTTCCAAGCATCCAGACTTTACCTTCAAATAATTTAAATTTATAAAGCATGTTTAAAAACAGTTCTTCCGGTAATTAAAAATACTTCATTCATTAATTTTAAAATTAGGTCTTTATTAAGAAATTCAATTTTTATCCATATAAATCTAATAAAATAATAAAATTAGGTCTTTATTAAGAAATTCAATTTTTATCCGTATAATAAATCTAATAAAATAATTATGTTTTTAATTCTGGAAAACTGATTGTATCATAAGCGGTGTGTGAGAATTTCAGCAAGTCTGCTATTACAAATATTTCTCGCAACAACAACAACAACAAAAAAAAAATAGAAATAAAGTTTACAGATTCTAAATAGCATTCGAAATTTTTTTGAAAATTTCCGAGTTAATAAAGACAAGCCGTTTTTGATTCCATAATAATATGCTGCATTTTGTATTTTATTCCGCGTATCAGTATCGGACTTCTGCGTACCGGTAGCCGGAGCTTTGCGTACCACGGTTTGGGAAATAAATAAATAAATGTTAGCATAAAAAGTTTTATTTCAAGGGAGTTTTAGTGTTCAAATATATTCGCATATGGAAATATAAAGATACTTTAAACAAAAAAAAAAAAAAAAAAAAAAGGATAATTATTAAAATATATTTTTCCCCTTATACATTCAGCGAACTTTTGCAATTCATGCCAACTTCCTTTCTAATATATAAAGAGTATCTCATAGATAAATATTGTCATATTCTATGCAAAAGAAATGCGAATGTGACAATTTAAAATATGACGATTATTCGTTACTTTAAAAATTTAAAAACTGAATTATTTAAAAACTTATTATTTTAACACCAAATTTTGAATATATCTATTTCAGCTTGTCATTTACGAGCCTGCCAATTTTCAAATTAATCCATTGAAAACTGTTGGATTTGGGTTTTAATGTCAGCTGTCTTCTTAAAGAAAAGCACTCAAAAATTATATAATTTGGATTGATTAAAAAATAATAATAATAATTGATGTACACATTATATTATTAAATAAACAAGTTTTTAGCACTTTTAAGATTTTTTTTCTAAACGAATTTTTACATGAACTTGTTTAGGATTTCAAATATGAAATGCAACATTACAATATGAAAAGTGTGTTAAAAAGCTGACCGAAATAGTTGTAGTGTTTTCGCAAAATACAAATTCAGTTCAATGAAATTATATATAAATATATAATCCTATCTCAAATTCCAGTTCTTGCATTAAACTATAGTAGCATCCCAGTTTTATTCTTCTTGCTGTCCTTTTTTTAAAAAAAACGTGATGTATTCGCTTCTTCAATCATTGCCGCTGTAAACTAATAGCTACAGCACATAACATTTTTTTAAACTCTTGCTCATAAATTTAGTTCCAGCCATACCTTTTTAAAGCTCTGAGATTCAAATACTATATACATGGATACAAAGCAACCTATTAAATAAATACTAACACAAATTCCGGCAAATGACAGACAGACGCGCACTATGCCAAGTGAGTGATAAATGACTGTCTGTAGGAGGAACCTGCTTACTAAGTCACAGATTAAATATATTACACCAGATAGGACACTTCCATAAGCTCAATGGTAACCGAATCGCAACTTCAGAGACCCTAGTGACAACAGTAGCAAACGTTCCGGGCGTGTCGCCACAGGTAGGTATTGCTTATCTTATTTGTTTAGTATCCATCTTTTTTTTTCAGCAGTTTCGGCGATGTTTGTTATTATTTAAAACATCAAACGTATTTTATTTTATCATACAAATACTAGAAACTAAGCAAATAAGTTAACTAAGCAAATAACTAAGCAGATAAGTTAAATACCATCAAAAAGCTGCCTATAAAATAAACAAAATTGTCAACAGGTACACGTGATAGTGACAATCCAACAATTTATAGATCCCGCGCGTGCGCGTTTGTTTCAGACTGTTCTCAGTAGCGGCGCTAGCATCGCGCTGGTTCGGGTTTTTGCTCTACTGTCGTATCTGGATGTATATTTAATCTGTGTACCAAGTTAGATGCAGCATTTAGCAAATCTCCATCATTGTCTCTTCCCTCTTTGCTCCAGGTAAAGTTGCGTGTTGTGCGTAAAGATGGGCGTATTGCTTCTGTCTTATTGAGCCTTTATACTGCGAAAATGTAACCAAAACTTCTAAAATAGCTGTGCGAGAAGATGTGCAGATTAACCCCTTAATCGTCGTGCCCGAGACATTCACGGGCAGCGTAGGTTACGCGTGTTTTATTCAAATTGTTTGATTCCCACCAGTTTTTTAAAATAGTTTTATTGGCTTTATTCTTGTATTATCTTATCTGTCTATTAAATAAGACGAACATTTCTACTTAAAAAAACTGGTGGTAAACAAGCAATCTGAATTTTTAAAAGTAGCCTACACTTAAAGTGCGCGACGATTAAGGGGTTAATTTTGGATTGAAATCACGACGGGGAGGACTTAATGCCATGCAGGTGCTCACCCGTTTATGGAATACATTGCAAGAACTGTGTGAAGTTACCGAACAGTTGCCAAAACGCCTTTATTATGCTTTAAATAATTTTCTTTTAATTTTACCGGGTTCAGTAGAATAATTCTGTCGTATTAATGTAACTTCTTAAGTAATAGGGAGTTCGAGTATGAGACGGTAGTCTACTGTGATGAATTGGCATCACCTTAGACTACGATGAGACGTTCGTGTTAAATTTGTTAGCACACAAAAGCGCCACTTTCCTCTCCAGCGTCCGATTGCGAAAAACTGAAATGGCTTCCTGCGATCTCTATAGAGATCGCAGGAAGCCATGGCGTTGCAGAGGAAACCAGCTATGATTATTTTGTTTTATTTTACCCTTTGTTTCTCGTTTTGTTTGCGTACTTCCTTTAAAAGCTGTTTTATTACTTAGGCCTTTTACATTACTGCTAAAACTCTTACGAAAATAAAAAGACAAACTCGAATTTTAAATGAAAGATTGGATTTTGCAGATATTTTAACAAAGACCTGATACGCTAATAAGAATATTTTATAGCAGTATTTTCTGATGATAAATGTTTTTTAGAGATAAATTCATCAATAGATTTTCGAAATAAAATGAATTAGATTGTTTTTATTTTATGTTACTTTATATTATTTTTAGTTTATTATATATGTTTTGGAAATTGAATTTAATAATAACTTCAGATCTGGTAATTATAATATTTGCTCCATGATAATCTTTAATTTATTTCAAGATTTTATATAGGCAGAATAATAAAAATAAAATAAGTATAAAAATTCATATTTTTGTGTTTTTAAAAAATATTTATTTATTTATTTATTGTTTCCCCTAACGTAAAATCTCAAACTTTTTATTGAGTATATATGCATGGATCAAAACATGAAAATATTGCTGAGTAATTTTTTTTTTTTTTTTCAAAATTTCATTACGATTGAGTTAAGCCGTATACATGTATGTGTGTGTGTAAGACTGAATGCTTTAAAAGTTGCTGCTTGTTCTGCTAATCACTAATTAGCAAATGTTTTACTAATTATCTACTTTTAGAGAGTTAATTATGAAATATTGTACGTAAATTAGTACAACTGCAGATTAAGTGAACATTTTGCATTAAAAATATCATATTTACGCATTCTAATTAAGGAAGGCTGAAAACAATTTCTAACTTGAGAAATTATCATCAAGATACTGAATAAACAGAAATAACTATGATTTTGAAACACAAGACTTCTCTCATTGTAGCATTAGTCAAATCAATTACCGTAATTTCGCGCGTATGCGCCGCACCCTCGTTAAGTATTTTTTAAAGCGGAAATTTTATTGAAAATAAGACGCCAAATAAGTGCTAAGCAGAAGTAAGTCACATTTTATTTAAAATAAATTCTGGTAGGAAATCGAATTGTCTGAGGTGCGGCGTATACGCGCGAAATTACGGTACTCATGCAAGCAGGTCACACAGCCAAGATCCAAACAGTCCCAATAAAAAAAGAAAAAAAAAACAATGATTAAATTTTCCATTTAAGAAAACTTTCATGAGATTAGAAAAACTGTCATAGCAAGATCGATTAAGTATCTCCATAGCAGCATTGCACAGCCCAGTGTAGTGTGAAATGAATGAGAACTCGACTACTGATAACAGTCCCGAGTCGTTGTAATGTTGGATTGCATGCATTTAACAATGCAGCTAGCCGTGCGATGTTGCTACGTAACATACCCCGTTGACTAGCAGTTTCATCATCTAGTATCAGGGGCTTCGCTAAGGGGGGGGGCGAGCCTCCCCCCCCCAAACATTTGTGAATGCTATTACACTTCGCAAATTTACAAACTCTTATTTGGCAAATTTGTATAAAACTTTAATAAAAACTATAATATACTCGCTATTTTTAATAGACTTGGCAAAAGTTACAAATCTAATTGGGAATATTATTAAACTTTTTACAAATAAGAACTATATTACATTTTCTAACTGTGGTATTTTGGTAAATTGTAAAACTAGATGGCAAACTTGTTGAATTGGCGAGAACTATTTATTTTTCCTTTTCAATGAGTTGGCAAATACTGAAATTTGACTTGGCAATTTAAGGCCCTCTCCCCCCTCAATAAAAAGTCTTAGCGATGACACTGTCTAGTATACATCGTACAAGTACAGTTCGCAATGTTCACGCTGTTGGAAAATGGCAAAGTGTCCGTCCAGAACCAAATTTAAGCAACTTAATCATTCCTACTGAAAACACGTACGAGGATGACTTAATACCATAGACGAGGCGCTCACCCGTTAGCTGGAATAGATCGATTATTTTACGGAACATTTTCTTGAAGTGCTTGAACAGTGAAGGATCATTGAGGAGCTTCCCAGTTGAGACCAATTTAACGCCCAATCTGTGAATACGATGTCTTATTACATGTTAAGTCATTGGGGAAATGATATAGACTGTAGTTTTAAACTATATAAGAAGTTAAGTAAAAAAACGTAATAAATTGATGTTAGTAAATAATAATAAATAATAAATAATAATAATTGATATTACATAAATTAAAAGAAATTTCAAATGAGGATAGATATTTTAAGTTAAGGTACAAAACAGTATAGCTGAAGTATAAATACCAAAGATCTTGTAACTGATCGTGATTAAAAATCGAAAAAAAATTTCCTTTCCTCTTATTGTTTAATTATTTTAGATCATTTGAGAAGAAAAAAAAATCCTTTTTAAAATCAAGAGAGAAAAAAAAAATTAGCAAAATTTTCTTCCCTCTTCTCGCTTTGCGTGTGCCAATGTTGTTTATGCTTTAAGTATTTAAGAAATCAATATCTTGCTGATATTGTCAAAATATTCTTCTTAGTCCCTACTTTTATTAGATATATTAGTTATAATGTTTTATAGCAATACTGGTGATTGTTGTTTTGAGATACAAATTTCAATTCACCATACGGATGAATACTATTTCAGCAATATGTCAAGTTAACCTGCTGTATTTTTGGGAGAACACATCGTGTAAAACAATTTTACGCATATGAACAATAATAATAATTAAAAGACATTTTAAAAATCGAAAAAATAGCTTCTATCGAATTCTCGAAATGAAAAATTTGAGCAATTTAGTCTTTTTCTATTTAAGATAATTTCATACACATGAGTATAGAAAGACAAATCTAGCTACCACCTTTCTGCCATGGGGGATAAAAAAAAAAACCTTAATTTTCTTTTTATATCTTATTGTTTAATTATTTTAAATCATTTGAAGGAAAAAAATTCTTTTTCTAAATCAAGAAAGAGAAAAAAAAATAGTTAATACCCAAGGAGGATCAGGTTTGTCCACCCCTCCTCCCATTGAGTGTGAAAATGCTGAAGCTAAATATTTAAGATATTCCCGATATTGCTAAAATATTCTTCATACCACTATTTTTACTAAATATATTAGGTATAATATTTTATAGGAATCCTATTCTGTTACCATCAGGGTGAAAGTCGCTGGAGCTATGATTGCACTAAAACCTCTTCTCAATAGTAAAACATTGGCTATACATAACAAATTTCTCCTTTATAATTTCTGTATTTTACCAATTATCACCTACCCCTGTCCGGTTTGGGGCTATATCTGCAAATTCTCCATGAAAAACCTCAGCCAACTTCATAACAAAAATCTGCGTACTGTCAGAAATGCCTCTCGCTATCTCCGTAATAGCAGAGACCTCAAAACTACCACATTAAATAAAAGAATCAACCACCTTGCCAAAAAAATTTCATGATCTCCCTAATGATATAATCGCAAAATTGCCGGATCAAAGAATATTTACTCCGGAAAGAAGATCCACTCCCATAGGCGTAATGTAAATGCATCGAGTCAAGTCGGTAAAACGAACATCAATGCACAATAGACAACTTTACAGGGGAGTAGCGCAAACCAACCGGCGGTTTTTTTTTTTTTTTTCGGTCATTTTGCTTTTCGTCATTTTTTATTCTGTTATTCTAAATTACGGAGATAATTACTTCATTTAAGTAGAAACCCCTTTCAAAACATCGGATAATATTTACAATTTAAATTTGAATGCTTGAATAGCTAAAATATTTCTAAAAAAACAGGGTTTTTTAAAAAAAATCAGCCAATAATATATATCACAAAACAATATTAATGTGTGAAAGCTTATTGTTTTTTCGAAATGAGAGAAATATTCAATTATATATATTTTTTTAAAACAAGGCTTTTGTAAATCTACATTTGATCATTAGTAGATATTGTAAATATACTATATAATAATATAATATTTGTAAAATTCCACTATTATTAAAATTTTAGTCTTTTGTGTCAATTGGAATAATATTTTGCATTTTTTCCCCTGTTCTTAAGTTGTATTAAAGTAACTGATTATTTACAACTAAATTAAAAAAATAATTACACCACTGCAATGATTTTTTTTTTTTTTTTTTTTTTTTTTTTTGCAAGTGGAATCTTTCACAAAGATTAGATTTTTAGAAGATCCATTTCAAATATTGTAACAATACTTTTTTCTGTATGTATAGGAATGATTTATGGAAAGTAAAGCATATTTCACTTTTGTATTTCTGAAATGAATAACTTCACCTTTGATATTAACCTCATCATTCCATTTTTGCACCATATTCTTTAAATTTGTTTTACTAAATTTAATTAAATGACAAAGGCAGGTATTTTTTTTCTTTTTAAATCAGGCAATAATATGTATCACAAAACAATATTAATGTGTGAAAGTTTATTGTTTTTTCGAAATGAGGGAAATTATATTTTGTTTTTTAAAACAAGGTTTTTGTAAATCTACATTTGATTATTAGTAGATATTGTGAATATACTAATTTCACACATATTTAAAAGAAAATACAACAACAAAATAATTTGTACAAGTGACGTTTTGAAATGAATTCTAACATTATTAAAACCTTTCTCCGACTTTTTAAAAAGATATATTTGTAAAATTCCACTATTATTAAAATTTTAGTCTTTTGTGTCAATTGGAATAATATTTTGTATTTTTCCCCCCATTAATAAATAGCCAAATAAATAGCTATGAAGTGATGGAAATTCTGCAAAATATACGATCTCTTTAAAAAAAAAACAAGAACGAAAAATCATGCGTCTTAGGTTGTATTAAAGTAACTGATTATTTACAACTCAATTGAAAAAATAATTACACCACTGCAAATTTTTTGTTTATTTTTTATTGCAAGTGGAATCTTTCACAAAGTTTATATTTTTAGAAGATCAATTTCAAATATTTTAACAATATTTTTTCCTGTATGTATAAGAATGATTTATGAAAAGTTAAGCATATTTTTTTCTTTTGTATTTCTGAAATGAATAACTTCACTTTTGTTATTAATCCCATCATTCTATTTTTGCACCATATCTTTAAATTTGTTTTTCTAATTTTAATTAAATGTAATTCAAAAATGACTCTATAAAAGATAGAAAAATAATTTATCACTTGTTTACTTTTCTCCCGCCCTTCTTTGATGTTTTTAAAACTAGAATTTAAACCTAACTCTGTTAAAAATTAAAAACGAATTTAGTATTTGTTTTAACCCGTCAGCACACGCGCCTCTTTCCATTACGTTACTACACGCGCGGGATAAATTTTACCCCAATGGGTTTTCTTGTGTCAATTCCCCCCCCCCCCCCCCGGTTTGATTATAAACAGAAATTTATATTTTGAAATGAACTGTAAATCAATAAAGAACATAATTTAACTTAAAATAAGAGGTTCTTTTATTAGACTCTATCATTAATCTATTTTGCTTTACTTTTTATTCCCATTGTTTAATTTTTCTTCTATTTTTAATTGTTCTTTCTTATGTAGTTAATACTACATTTATCTTTTCCCAACGGCTCAATATTTACAAGACACTCTACTCACAAATAGACTGGGCGTAAAGTTGATCGCAACTCGGAAGCCCCTTAACCGACATCAACTGTTCGGCAATTCTGTTACCAACTTTCACAGTCATTACGTACTACTCACCGTGAATAAACATGGATATACATATCGTCACAGCGTACATTCATTTTTCGTCTGATCGTTTCGTTTGATTATGTTCCCGTTGCTCCGCCTCCTCGTTCCTGGCGGTTCCTTGGTACTATTATAGCGCTTAGCATACATAGTGTGGAAAACAGTTTTACCCTTTTTTAATTCAAAATTTTCGAATTAAAACCGGAAATTTTGAAACAAGAATTTTTACCTTAAGAATTCACGAAATATCTGTTATTAAGCAACCAAAAGAACATTATAGGGAATTTCTTGTTGATATGCGAAATTTCGGAATTTAAAAAAAGCGAAACTGCTAATGCTTTAAAAAGTGCCAAAAAATTGTAGCCGATAAACGTGCAACGAGGCGGTACAATAATAGGGCGAACGCAGCGACATCTGCTTTAAAAATAGATTTACCTCCAGCAAAAGTACTCGTTTCACTATTGACAACATGGACATAATTTCTGTAAATAAAATCTTCTTGTATGTTTATATTTCAGATGTAAGTGCTTTTGAAGGTAGTTTTTTATCATATCAGGGAATTATTCTTTTCCACTCTTCTAGCAGAGATTCATCCTTTGGTATGCTAAATAGGGATAGTTTCTAGTTTGCTGTCTTGTATCGAGTACTGCAATCAGGCACAAAAAGAATGCGTATCACGTTTTTTGGCCATCATCAATATCATCCATATTTTCAAAGCTTGTGAAAATCACTATCAAGTCAAAGGATATAGGGTATAATTTACTAATTTAAAATATTTACCACCAGCTGAAACGTTTTCTCAGTTCGATTCTTATACAATGTTTGCGGTGAAAAGAGCTAGCAGACAGTGGCGTAGCCAGAGATGGTGGGGGGGGGGGGGTCCAAATGCTCTGGAAACCAGTAATTATAAAGGTTTCTTCGCCTTTGATATCGCAGAAAATTCTCCGATTAGATAAGGCAAAAATATTTTTATAAAATTAGTGGTATCCAAACCATCTGGAACTCTACTCTGTCTACGCCACTGCTACAAGATGTCGCTGCGATCGACCCGTTATCTTTTCAGCATCATTCTACATTTATCGGACTCAATTTTTTAGTACTATTTTGTAGCTGTTTTCCACACTATGTATTCTAGGCGTTCTACTGCTTCTTCTCTGCTGGTGACGCTCGTCCAAAGAAAGTAGAATACATGCTTCTATTTCTTTGGCTCGTCCCTGAAACCTAATTTCCAGTTCCATAGTTAACACTACAGTACAAATGTATACTTGTACTGTGGTTACCACGTGGAATTGTTTGACAGCCATCTTGGATCTTCAAGTTTACTTGAGATAGTTTAACGCTCGCATTCACGAATAACTTCAACCGAGAGTTGAACCGACGCGCAGTGGGGCGTTTTGATGATCTAGGTGGACAAAATCCATTTTTCCGATATTCTCGGAATTTAACAAGACCGCATATTCTAAAAGCTGAATGTATCTTTTGTCGAGATCCATACGATTTTTGTCGAAAAAATTCGTGGTGTCGATTAACTACGACCGTAAAGAAGACATTTGTGCAATTGGTTTGAGGGTGTTTCAACGGTTGCATTATTTGCCTAAGTTTGAAAGCACGTTTTAACTATTCAGTTTAATGTGAAAGCACGAGTTTACTAAAAATCTATTGCATATTTGTCAAGGTAAAATTTAACCCATGGCTGTTTGAAAATAAGCGCCACTAAACCAGTTTAAGAGCTTTTTTCAGAAATTGTATTTTTGGATTATTCATGTTGTTGTTTACAAACTTTATCTTGACTTTTAATATATTATTAAGCAATAAGATTTTTTTTAAGTAAAAGTGTCATTCCTAAAGTATTGGAAATTTTTAAAAAACCCTGCGAAAGATTGCGAATCGTAAAGTTTTTATCAATAAATCAGCTTTATATTAACTTTTAGTGTATGTATTATATTTAGTGAAAATTTTGCAAGTCAATTTTACACCACTTTTAATTATCCGATTAATCTGAAACTTTGAATTCATGTGTAGTTTTAATAATTATACAGTATTATTATCATTTGACGAGCGTAGAAGTTATACTGTTTCTACAGGGTTACACAAAAGTTTAGCTTAAATCTTGCAAGTTAATTTTAAACCACTTCCAATTATTTGATTAATCGAAAACTTTCAATACATGTGTAGTTTAAAAGACAATACAATATTATTGTAATTTAAGAAAAGTAGAAGTTATACTGTATCTACAGGGCTACACAAAAGTTTAGTTTAAATCTCGTAAATCAATTTTAATCCACTTATAATTATCGGATTGAGCTGAAACTTACCTTACGTGTCCATTTTACATGATAATTTAATTACATTATAATTTGAGGAACGTAGCAATTATGAATTTTTTATAGGGACACACAAAAGATTGTGGAAAGATTGTTATTTATAAACACAAATTTTAATTCAATTTCAACAAAATTAATCTAGATTATCGAGATGCACAATACCATCTCATAAAGTGAAAATAAAGTGAGCAGCAGCTATATTTCTCTTAAGGGCCACACAAATAATTCGGAAGCATCACCGTCTATAAGCAAAAATTTTATTTCAAATTCAATAAAATTTATATAGATTAATGATTTACACAACGGCATTTTTTCAACTAAAAATAATGTGGGTAGCATACATATTTTTTACAGAGTCACACAGAAGATAAAAGCTTATCTTTTAAAATATGTTTTTATTTTTAAACTTTTATTTTCCAGGATGACTACACAAATTTCTCGACAATCTTTTGTTGACTTATGTGTTTCCAACCCAAAGGAAAGCAAATTCGAAGCTGTCCTTTCATTTTTGTTGGAAAAACTGGGGAATCCTCAGTTAAATGAAGACATTTTTAAGAACCTGAAATCACCTGTCCAGACATTTTGTTTTCAAATTCAATAAAAAAGGTCTAAATCGGAAAGAAATAGACAACGTTTTTATCAATACAATTCTGCCTGATTTCAAGGAACCTTTCACCTAACGGATTGCGTTATTAAAGCAATAGAAAACAAAAAATCTTAAATAAAAGCCACCCTGGTAGATCAGTGAAACCTTATTATTATTATTTTAATTATTATTTTTTCATTAAGTTATTTTAACTTAGAGTGTAGGTATGTATGTTTTGTTAAAATATTACTAGTTAATTTTAAACCACTTTTAATAATAAAAAAAAATAATAATAATATAAATAATAATAATAATAATATAAATAATTAAATAAACCAAATATTTATCACTGTTTGAGCATTTTATTAGTGATACATTCGAAAAACAAGAAAAACCTAATTAAACTCCAACGCAATAATTTTGTCCACCTAGATCGTCAAAACGCCCCACTTGCGACGGTCCAGTAACCCCAGGTTGAGATTTTCAACCCCAGGAGTTGGAAACTCGTATTAACCGTTTATTGAGGACAAAAAGTTGGTTGAATGCAGCGTGCTAATTGGTTAAAAAAATCACATGCGCTTTTCGGTTTCGCGTCGAAGCATTGTTTGTTTATATAGTGGAAGAAAAGTGCTTGAAATAAAATAAAAAAATAATTGTAGTACTTATTTTATTTTTTACAAAATATATGCAAAAAATAAAAACTTGTAATCACTAAATATGGAGATCAACTTATTTTAATTTTAATTTCTTACAAAGTTTAATAGTTTTTAAACAATTCATTCAAATTTTATGTATTATTATTATTACTTTTAAATATATATGTGAATTAGGAAAAAGATATGAAATGTGTTAATTGCTAAAGTAAATTTTATAAGTTTATTTTTCAAATAAAATTTCGCATAGTAGCTAAACGAAAACTTGATTTGATCAAAACTAAAATTTTATTTCAACAGCAATTATGTTGATTTCTAATATTAATAGCTATAATTAGTAATTAATTGAGCAATTTCTAATTAAAAAATATTAAAATGGAGAAAAGTGAAAAACTCCAGAAGGTAGCTTCTAGTACAATTTTTATTTTGTCGAATCAATTTATATATTAAATTAAATGATATCCAGATGTATTGATTTTATTGTTTTGATTTTCTGCAATCTAATTAAAATGATTAATTCTAATTGAAATAGATAGTAATTAATATGAACAATGACAAAAACAATAAAAAGAGTGGAAATAATATCAACAGAGCTGCTTAAAAGGTGGTGTTTGTGGTTCTAACGGTACCCTGGCACCAGGCACCAAGTTTTTCAGGAGCTCCAAGGGCGCATTCAGTTATGGCTTCCGATCGGTTGACAAACATTTTATTTCAACTAGTCGCTAAGTAATAAACTCCAAACTTGTTTTTAGTTTAAACTGTCTGCAATGGATATATTATTATTTTATTAGATGTTATTTTAACGAACACTAACATTTTAAACCTTTTAAGGCTTATGAAACTTTATGAACTTTCATTGAACCCATAGATTCGAGTAAAGTCTTTTCAAAATAATGGTAAATTGGTAAATGACTTCTGCATACTACCTGGACATAAAAATGTGAAATATTACAGAAAGTTGATTTTTTTTTAGTAGCTTTTAGATATCTCCTCTCTCTCCCTCCCCCCCCCCCCCCTGCATTTTTGTATCAGAATTTTTCCATTACCAGATTTCAAAGGCATCCACTTGACTGCCTTTGGATATTTCTTAATAAATTACCTAGTAATTACAAAATATTTTTACATGCACACAGACACGTATTTTTAAATCCAGTGCATCATTGAAAATAATGTATTTAATTAGAAAATGCTACTTCATTTTCTATATTCTTTCTAGTTTTTTATTTTATATTTTTCACTCATTTAGATATCACTTCATAGATTCAATTTAAAAAAAAATTATAAGAAAAAAAGAGTCAGATTTTTAAATATTTTTCATGACTTAATGATGATAGATAACTATACTAGATAGGCAGAATAATGTAGTTGGTAATCTGACAAAGCAATCTGAATTCATTAACGATAATTTTGTATAATTTAAATTTTTACAGTACCTAATTTTAAAGAATATACCTTTTTTGAATGTGACTTAGTGGAGAAAAATAAGTGCCCTATTTGCCTCATCCTACCCATGCATCTCTCCGTCTAACTGTCTTTTTTTTTTTTTTTTTTTTTTTTTTTTTTTTTTGGCAGTGTCATAATTTAATTAAAGTAAATTAAAATGTGACTCAAGATTCTGTGTGAGATATAAAAATAAAAATAAAGTTTAAAGTATTACCAAAAATAGAAGGTATGTAATCTTATTATATATATATATATATATATTATCTGCAAACTTTTTAGTTGGTTTGTTTATATTTATACATAAATCTCCTATATTATAAGTTTACTTATTATATAAACATTCATGATCGTGAAGAGTAGAGTTTATTTGCCTTAAAAATTGTCAACATTACCTAAAAGGCTGATAAATCACTCTTATGCTTGTCCGATATGGAGCTTCGCTAGTAATACCAACATGAAATACCTTTATAAATCACACAACAAAAATCTTCGTATCATCAGGAATGGCCACCGCTATTTGAGAAATACTATTATCTGCAGAGATCTTTGTACTACATCCTTAAAACAGCGCATCTGTCAGCTCTCCAAAAAATTCTATAAAAGTATCTATAACTTACCCAACGAAATTGTTGCCGAATTACCAGACTATGAGGTCTCCGACCCCATTAACCGTAAGCGCCCTAAATATGTTACTTTGCTAGATAATGAAGATTGAGTTTTCCTCTTTCTCCTATTATTCTTAATTTTTCTTGTCTCTTGTCTTTATTAAAAAAAAAAAAAAAAAAAAAAATCCTTTAACCTCTATTTTTATTGTTTATACTTCTTATAACTTAAAATTAAACTTAATGTATGGTCTCTGAAAAGAGTCCCTTTTTTTATATGAGATGGGTTCGACCCTCGGTAGATTTCGTCTGTCATTTCTTGGAACTAATGGAATTATTTCTTTCCTTCTTTTTTCTTTCTTAAATTATATATGTTATACTATATTAATTTCTTTATACTTTTAAATATTTAATTATTTAACTCTTAACCCTTAAACTTCTCACGGCTCATTTTTGCCTCGCAAGTCAATCCACCTCTATCCTGGAAGTTCAGTTGAATACAACTAGGTATTCCAAAAAGCTATTTACATTGTTCCATTGTTGTCTAATAATTGAATGATAGAATTTTCCATTACGAATTGATTTTCCCAACCGTCACGAGCTTTCCGGAAGCACAATATATAAAAGAAAGTTCTGACTGGGGAGGTCATCAACGCAGAGCCCAAACTACTAAACCTAGAGATATGCAAATTGGGAGGGGGGGGGGCGACGTCTTAGGACGTAGACGAGTGTAAAGAAAGGATTTTCAATAACTTCACCTCTAAAGGCGGTAAAATGGGAAACAAACTTTATTAAAATTCCTTAAAAATCGATATTATAGTTATGTGTCAGATGATAATATGTTTTAACGCTACAGTGCATAGTGTAGCCAATTGGCAACACTTTCTATTTAACTTTTAATAAATAAATCAAGTTCTTCGCAACCATTATATTTATATAAAAATATTAATCCTGTAAAAAACAAGCGTCTAGCCCCTGCACTTTGGCTACGATTTCAAAAAATGGATCGTGCTGCGTGCATGCGCATTGCTCTAGACAGTTTCAACGAGAACCATATTAATTTTATTCCATTCCGTGGCAGTTTTTTTAAATTCGTAAAAGGATTTTGATTTAAAACATTTAGCGTAATATAAATAAATATTTTCTTTCACAATTTTCATTATTTTTAGTTTTTTTTTTTTTTTTTTTTAACATTCTTAAAGAAATTCAATTTCAGACTTTTACTAAAATACATTTTTTTCCCTCCGGATTTTTCAATTTTTAAGGATTTTTAACGATTTTATAGCATTTTAAAGCGAATTTTTAACATCCAAAACACAATTTTTAACATTAAAAAAAAAACATCACTGGACACACGAAACTCGCTTTGCAGCAATCTCTAGAATGCACGAAATTCATTCAAGCCGCGGTCAATAACTTGTGTATGTACATTAACCGAAAAAAAACATCACTGGATGCATGAAGCTCGCTGTACAGCATTCTCTAGAATGTACGAAATTCATTTATAACCAAATTTCATATTTATTTCCATTTTGTTTCAAACTTTCCATCGCTTATATGTTGAAAAATAAAACTTTACATTTTTTTTATTCAAATTATTTTTTATAACCAGGGTTGGCAAGGTTTTGACGCATGACGGTTTTTACCGGTTTTAACCATGGTTTTTACCGTCATGTCAAAAACCTCTTTGTCAAAAATGTCGAAAACTATCAAAAACCCATTTTTTAGTAGTTAGTTTTTACATTTTTTTTTTTCATTCTATCTTTAATATTAAGTTGTTTTACATAAAATATTCAGAATCAAAAAGACTCTAAAGTATATTTATCCATCCAAGAAAAAAAAAAAAAATTGCATTAGAATAATACGTGTACATCTCTGTTAGAAGATCTCTGCAACAATCTTAAGCTATTTGGCAAATTAGATTTTTTGAAGAAATCCTGTAACCTATAAGTATTAGATTAAACAATGTGTATAATTTCGGTACAATTTATTACATTGTTGAAAACAAAACTTTAAGATTCTACTTATTGAAGTGCAAATGAAAATCACCTTAATTGCATTTATGAAATACATAAGATATGCATTTTAAAATATTATATCGGAGAATATTCAAATTTATTCACTGCCAGTCTATGCTTAACATCTATTGTCATACAATGTAACAACAGCATTTGTGCATCTCTAAAATAATTTTAATGTACTTTATTCAAAATGTATATTGAATGTTATTTAATAATTATAATAACCTTTTATTATCATTTAATATTAATGTTAATTGCAGTTAGTAGAATCTATATTAGTGAAGATTATGACAAATATTGTTCTTTTCTTTTACTCTTGTATTTTTAAATCTTTCCCATATTAGGAAATGATCTCCTTTTAAATAAATTTAACAAATGTAATTGTAAATAATAATAATAACAAGAACAACAAGGTAAAATCAACCTAGAAATGTATTGTATGCTACACTTACACCATAAATTGGAGGACAATCGAAAATGATAGGTTTTTGACGGAATAAACCGGTAAAAACAAGGTTTTTATCACTGTCATGTCAAAAACCCAACCCTGTTTATAACTCAAATAAATACTGAAAAATAAAACTTTCCGCCGCTGGGATTCGAACTCAAGACCACAGAACGGAAGAGAAATGACATACCACAGAGCTATACGCACTCATTTTGAAGCGGCTTAGAACAAAATTTTAAAGTATCAGACAAGCACGCATGCGCGGAGAGTGATCCGTTTTTTGAAATCGAAGCCAAAGTGCAGGGACTAGACGCTACTCTATAAAAATAACATAAATATGCTACTCTATAAAAATAACATAAATATGCTACTAAATAACATTAAAAATCTATCTTAAAATTTCTGGTGTTGAATTCTTAGTAAAGTATAAAAAACACAATTCTAAAAGAAAAACTCATGCACTGTAGGGTTAATGTATTTTCGTATGCTGAATTGAATGGTACCAAGTACATTATTTCAAGTCCAATTGTACGTGATATATTGCATATTTTTCTAATTTGGCGCCAAAATCTCAAACTTCTAACATTACAAATGATAATTTCTAAAAATACAATTATTGCAACGGAAGAAATTGACACTGTCGATAAAACGCGAGAGACTTCTTTTCATGGTTCTAATATAATGCGATGAAATTAGAGTAATGGGTGAAATTTCTGTAATCGGATAAACCCGTTTATGAAATATAGCCGTTTTAAAACATTCTGCTGAATGAACTTTGAAGGGAAGTTAGTATCCTGTTAGTTGGATAACTTTTCAGGGAACGGTTTGGTATATAAAATCGTTCTACGTTGTTTAGTTACAGAATTATGTGTCAGATGAATCCGTTTAAGAAAGTTTAGCCTTTTTAAAAAGATTATGTTAAATGAATTTCGATGGGGCTTGCACTGTTATATCTATCTAACAGTTTTTCTCATTACTATAATTTCATTCTTTTTTCATTTTTTTTTCGTTTTTTAATTCTCTTTTTTTTCCCCATTACTCTAATTTTATACTAAAACCTTCTCTGAGGAATAATCTATAGAATTCTCAGACAATACAATTCTCAGAGAAGGTTTTAGTATACAACATATCATTCTACATTGCTTAGTTCTAGAATTATGGGGAAAATTTCTATACTCATGTGAATCCGATTATAAAACACTAGCCTTTTTAAAAAGTTCTACGGATTTTGATGAGAATTGCATAGTTCATTTTTCAGGGATTGTGTATTACATATCGTTCTTTACCAAATCCTAGTGTAAATGATCAACTAAAGTCCATATCGGTCCAAATTTCGTCTGACAAATTAGAAAATATAATACCATAAAGGCATTCGTGTCGTTCTCAGCAATGTGAAAGGACATGGCGGGTAAATGTCCACGTTGTCAATATTTTTGTATCTAAAGAGCAATTAATGTCTCTAAATTTCATGCATATCTGTTTAAATACGATGTTGAGCAGGCTGTGTTTTAATTACACTTACTATGCTTTTACGAGAAAAAGAAATAATAAAAAGCTATTGCTGTCGAGAAAATTTCTTTGTTCAGAGGAAGGGGAAGGGTAGATAGCCCTAGGGAAGGGGTCATGAACTCCGTGACGTCACCCAGGTATCCGCTTTTGTCCAGGAAACGCGCCACGTGGTGGAAATTCCTAATGAAGAAGAATAAAGAAGGAAATAATATGGTAAAATAATTATGTTTATTGGTAATATTGAACTTCACCTCTAAAATAAATGAAATATTTCATAACATTGTGAAAGCTGGAAAATAAGAATGTTGTTTTCGAAATCCTTCAACAATAGATTTACTAGCAATTAGCGTAAGAAGAAAATGCTAATGAGAACAATAATTATAAATATCTTTATATTTCTTATATCGAAAAATTCGATTTAATTATGTTTGTGATAGACACGTTTCAGCGAGAATTGTGAGGGGTGAACCCTACCCTTTCCATTGAACACTACCCTTGAAATGGCGTAAAATGACAAATATCACTTTTGCAAAATTTTTCATGAAAACGTACTTAAAATGTACGTTTTGCTTAAAAATGTTACTTAAAGATCCGTTAATTATTTTAAACATGTGATAAAAACTTTTTACTGCATCGTGTTGTTTTTCGAGATTCAGAATTACCATATTTAAGTTAAGTTTTTCTCAATTTGTGTTTGTACTTATAATGTAAAGCCAGGAGAGATGGCACAGTCGGAGAGATTGCGCACATAGAGGTTCGGGGAGAAGGAGTAGAGTGAGCGCGTAGCGTCTCCAGGTAGATGTACAATAACAGTAGTGGAGTGTCTACTTGAAAGTGCACGTTGATTGCTTTGAGCGTCTAAGATAAAGTATTGCTATTTTGTTTTGTTTTCCCAAAGTAAGTGTTGAATTTTCATAGCTATTCATCAGAATTTCTATACAATGTCAATAGTACAAAATATTTTAAACTTAAACGATTTCTCATAAGCTACTATTCTAGACTATCAATGTCAACATCAACATTTCGTTTTAGAAGAGGTCATGTTTAAATAAAAGGCCGAGCAATCTCTTCTACTGAAATTGGAGAGTTTGCGCATCTGCTACTTAGGAGAGATGGCTTCGGTGTTCCCATTAATTTCCATGCTAGGAGAGATTACGCAGCTTATTGGTAAATTCGCATAAAAAATGAAAAATTAAAATGGACTAATTTTAAGTTAAACGTGTTATTAAGTAACATAATTTTATTTTGTAATCTTATCTGGACTTGCTTTTCTGATTCTTTATTTTTTTTAATTAAAATTTTTTAATAGTTTTTAAAATTATTTCCTTTTTCTGATTCTTTAATCATTAGGTTGAAATATTCACTCCTAATACAATAATATTTATTCACAAAAACCTTACAGCAATGTCACTTAAGTGTAATTATTATTGTTAACAATTTAATTGTAGTTATTATTAGTAACAATCTCTCCTACCCATGTGCGTAATCACACCAAATCTGTAAGGACAGATTGCGCAAAATAACTTTCTTAGTTTTATTACAATTGTTCTATTAAATTGCAACATAAAAACAAAATAGCAATGGAAATGCATAAAAAATAAATGAAGTAAAAATTATTCATGAATAGTTTAGCAAAAAAATAATATTTAGATTATTTATTGCTATTCTTTTGAATTGTGCGCAGACTATCCTAGCTTTACCTTATCAGTATAAATTCTTCAAAATATAAGGTAAAGCCAGGAGAGATGGCGCAGTCGGAGAGATTGCGCACATAGAGGTTCAAACGGAAGGAGTAGAGTGAGCACGCAGCGACTCCAGGTAGTTGTACAACAGCAGTAGTGGAGTGTCTACTTGAAAGTGCATGTTGATTGTTCTTAGAGTTTAAGATAAAGCATTACTATTTTGTTTTGTTTCCCCAAAGTAAGTGCTTGAATTTTCATAGCTATTCGTCAGAATTTCTATACAATGTCAGTAGTTAAAAATATTTTGAACTTAAACGATTTCTCATAAGCTACTAATCTAGACTAACAATGTGAACATCAACAGTTCGTTTTAGTAGCGGTCATGTTTAAATAAAAAGCCGCGCAATCTCGCCTACCGAAATTGGAGATTTTGCGCACCTGCTACTTAGGAGAGATGGCGCATTGGTCCCATTAGTTTTTATGCTAGGAGAGATGACGCAGCTTATTGGTAAATTTGCATAAAAAAATGAAAAATGAAAATGAACTAATTTTAAGTTAAACGTATTTTCAAGTAATTTAATGTTATTTTGTAATCTTATCTGGACTCGCTTTTTCTGATTCTTTAATTCCCCCCCCCCCCCCCCCTTAAATTAAAGTTTTTTAATCGTTTTTAAAATTATTTCCTTTTTCTGATTCTTTAATCATTAGGTTGAAATATTCACTCCTAATACAATAATATTTGTTCACAAAAACCTTACAACAATGTCATTTAAGTGTAATTATTATTGTTAACAATTTAACTGTAGTTATTATTAGTAACAATCTCTCCTACCCATGTGCGCAAACGCACCAACCCTGTAAGGAGAGATGGTGCAAAATAACTTTCTTGGTTTTATTAAATTACAACATAACAACAAAATAGCAATGGAAAGGCATAAAAAACAAATGAAGTAAAAATTATTCATGGATAGTTTAGCAAAAAATTCATAGTTAGATTTTTTATTGTTATTACTTTGAATTGTGCGCAGACTCTCCTAGCTTTACATTTCTCAATTTCCTGATTAATATTTTTTTTAATTGGTATTCTTTATAGCGTTTTAAAAAACTTTGGGTTTGATTTACAATAGTATAAATAGTTCATTTTTTAACAATTAAAATGCTAGGGGAAGTAGTCTCTTTTGCCCTTTTTTTAAACATGTCGCGACATTTTATTTTATATTTTTCTCTTAAAATAATTAACAAGGTATATGATTTACAATAATATAAATATTTCATTTTTTTAACAATTGAAATGTTGGTGAAAATAGTCTCTTTTGCCCTGTTTTCATCAATGCCATGCCCTTTATTTTATATTTTACTGTTAAAATAATTAAGAAGGTATCTGATTGACATTAATATAAATAGTTCATTTTTTAACAATTAAAATGTTAAGGAAAATAGTCTCTTTTGCTCTATTTTCACCTATGCTGTGCCTTTAATTTTATATTTTCATTTAAAATAACCTATCGGAATGGCCGAACTTACAGTTATAGAGCATACCTGTAAACAAACCTTTTTTTTTTCCTCCAAAAAGTACAAAAGAGTTAACTAGAGTTTTCTGGGTTTTTTTTTTTTTTTTTAATTTACTTTTTTTTAATGTAACCAAAATATTTGAATTTTTCTTGTTTAAAACATTTCCTTTCATAAAAGTAAAGCGAGTCAGTAATAGGCCAAAAAGTTATAAAACACACAAAGGACACAAAAAATATTTCAAAAGAGTACCATGTCTCTTAAAAATATATTTATAAAACATTGATTTTCGAGTTTGTTTTCCAGTCTGCATTTTCAGCATCGTGCATTAAATATGATGGAGATTTTTGAAAGCTAACATAGAAAAATCAGATAAATTTCGAATTTTTAAATAATTACTGATGTTTCTGAAAAAAATAAAATAAATAATAATTTTTATATTTTAAAATTAGTAAGTTTTTTCATTTATCTAATAAATTGTGTGTGAGATATACTTCGCTGTTATTTAATACAAAATGTAATTTAAGTACTTCAGTTTAAAAATTCAATGAATGCACTGAATGTACAGACTTTAAACATTTACTTTTTAATTAATCGGTGCCAGAAATATTTAACAAAGAATTTATTTTGTAATATAGGTTCAAATTGACATTGCATCTGCTTTTGTTCTATTGAAATATACCTCGGCCCTGTAGCCGAAGTACTGTGTCTAGAATAATATAGTGTGGAAATCAATGAGCAAAAACGTATCCAAAAAATTGCAATTCCACGAGAGGGCGCTATGATCCAGTTTATTGCTATGAAAGAATAGAAAACTAATGTGTTTTCAGATTTTTATGATGCAATTTAAACTACCGGAAACTTATTTTTGAAAAATAAATTTTCCGAAAAACAGAATTTAAAAGATTTATGCTGTAATACGCGATACATTAGGGATGAATTGCAGAACACTTTATTTTCTGATTGCTCAGTTATAATGAGATATTTGAACACACATTTTTTTTTTTTTAAGCATGGAGCTTTATTTATTGTCTGAGTGCAACGAAGACTCATACACAGCGCAGTATTACTTTGCCCCATATATAGCTACGATGGATATTAAAACCTGGAGTACAAGGAGCAAAAAAAATATGCACGCACTAATATTCAGCACAATAAAATATATTTCAATTGAGTAGAAATCGAAAATTAATCTGGATTTTTTTCTCTTTGAAAGAAAAATCCCGCAATAACTTAGTAGACTTGGTATTAGAGATTTGGCGCAAATCTCAGCAATAGCAGCTTTTTTTATTTCTCATGTGTAAATAATAAAAAAAAAATCTTTGGTGTTTAAATAAAAGGTTTCGATTTATGGCATTATTTCTTTTTTTTTCTCTTTTTAGCATTTTAGATGGGATTAATGAAAGGCATGTATTTTAAATTAAATGAGTGAAAGGTTTATATTTAAATGAAATGAATTCAATATGAAAATGTTATAGGAGCAATATTTGGCGATTTATCAACTGCGCCAGGATAGCATAAAAGTACCAATATATCAAACGGTATGTAGTATGTGAAATGAAACAGTTATAATCACCCATCGTACAAGAAAAAAACTAATATTCTGCATTCAGAGGGAAAAATCCATCTCCTGTGCCGTAAGATTTGGCGAGTTCTTTTTTGGTGATAAGTTTTTCGATGTGATTGTTGGGATCTGAAGGATTTGGTTACTTTTTCTAAATCTTATTTTTTTGCAGATGTAGTATTATGTAAATATATTTTTTAGCAGATATTTTTCTATTTTGTATATTTTCTATTTGGCATTTGGAAAAGAGATTTTTACCTTTTTATCTGTGCATTCGGAAATATTAAAAAATAAAAAAAGATTTACATATATCAAGCGCTTAATTTTTATACGGACCACTTCTCCATTTTTAGATTTGGTACTTTTCGGTTAGCCGGGCGCCAGTGAAATTTATATATCTATCTATACATATATATATACATATATCTATACATACATACATTTATATATGCATGTATGTATATATACATATATATATACACATACATATATGTGTGTATGTATACATATATATATATGTATATATAGATATATACATTTCACTGGCGCTCGGCTAACCGAAAAGTACCTTAGATTTTAAATGCTATTTATTATTTACTAGCCGTTTATTAATTGTTTACAATTTAACCCCCTGACAATAACAATTATTTATCACAAAAATGCCTCTTAGGTTTGTTATATAAGTTTGTTTATGTGTTTTCATTACTTATTAAAATATCGAATATGGCGATAAAATTTCATTTTAGCATCGTGCTTAAATTTTTAAGATGGCGCAAAAACATGCTTTAATAAACGTATGTTTGTAAATATTTGAAAAACATGTTTTACCGCTCTCTTGAAAAAGTTTGTAAGTTGCTAAAACTACCTTTTGGCACCATTTAAAAATTTTTTCGCCAACCGACATAGGATACGAAACTTTTTTCCTATTAAGATACACATGCAAGGTTGGTCTCAAACAAGAGTAAAGCTAGCAACAATATTGTTTTAACTCTATAAGAGTTACAATAATGATATTAAATACTCCGATTGGCTTTGGGCCCAATTACGAAAGTTTCTCCTACAAAAAAACTGTAGAAGAAGTCTTTTACATTTGTTTCAAATGAAGCTCGGTCTACAAGGTATTAGTTAATAATACAAACAACACTAATGGCATGGAGGCAAAAGTTTTAATTTAAATGTATATATTAGAAACCCTTCCCCCCTACCCCCCCCCCCCCAAAAAAAAAAAAGAAAAGAAAAGAAAAGAAAGTTACAGTAATGAATTTAAAATGGCGTTAAGCCACGCTTTCTGACATAAGCAATTGGCTGCAAACGCGATAACGAAACTTAATAACATGTAGCTAATATAGCCCTCAGGGAACTTGGCAGTTATACAGACCTTGTGGTTTTTTTTAAAAAGCTTGAGACAATTCAGGTTTAAGAAGTTGAGATTAACTGTCAAATGATATAAACTACTATGAACACAAAACTGATGAATTATTATTCAGGTTTATGTATGTATTTTAAAAAAATGCATCTGATTACACTTATTAGATAAATTACTTCTGTTTGCATTTAATAACTGATAAACGGCTTCTGTATAATAAATGAACTGTTTAAATATTGGGAAGAGGTGGCGAGAGGTAGAAAGACGAGTAAACAAACGGGTAGACAGACGGGTAGTGAGATGGGTAGAGAGACCAGTCGCGACATAGGTAGACTGACGGGTAGCGAAACGAATAGACAGACGGCTAGAGAGAAAGGTAAAAAGAGGGTTGACAGAGGGGTAGCGAGATGGGTCTCGAGACGGGTAGCGACATCGGTAGACTGGAATGTAGCGAGAAAGGTTGTGAGACGCGTAGCGTGGTATATAAAGAGACGAGTAGAGAGATGAGTACAGAGACGAGTTGACTGACGGGTAATGAGATTGATAGCGAGACGGGTGAAGAGTCGGATACAAAAACAGACGGATAGTGAGACGGGTATACAGACGAGTAGAGAGACAGTAGATGGGTACGGAGATGGGTAAGAAGATGGGTAGAGAGGCGTATAGCCAGACGGGTGGAGAGACAGATAGACAAAGGGGTAGCGAAGTGGGTAGAGACACGGCTAGACATATAAGTAGTTAGACGGATAGACAGACAGTTAGAGAAATAGATTGGCGGGTAGAGAGACTAGTAGAGGAATATAGAGACGGGTAGCGAGACCGGTAGAGAAATATAGAGACAGGTAGCGAGACGTGTAGAGAGATAGACAATCAGTTAGAGAGACGGGTAGGGAAACAGACAGATTGTGGAGAGACAGACAGACAGGCAAAAGAAAAGTCTGCAGATTGGCGCTGTAAAGGCGCATTAAAGGCGCAGGGGGCAGAGCCTCCTAGAGAATAATCAAGAAGTATCTGTTAAGCTTAACTTTGTAATATATATAATTTTCAATTTTGCCGATATGGAGATTTAATGTAAAAGTTATTTTACAGAAGTCATCGAAAGATTTTTCTATACTTTAATAGTAATTTAGACTATAGTTTTGCAATCTGGTTTGTAGCAAAACATGCTATCAATGTGGTTTGAAGTGTAAGAGTTTTTATAAACAGTTATACAAATAATAGATATATTGATGTAAATAAAATTTAGAATGTGATGAAAGCTAAAGCATGTAAATAAAATTTAAATATTAATAAAGCTGAAATAGGAAAATAACAGTACAATATCGTTTTTTAAGTTATTTTCATAATGTCAACTATATACATATATTTTCCCATTACACTACCATTCAAAGACATTAACAACATATTTCATATAGAAAAAGCCAATGTTGATGTTATTTACAAAGATATACGTTACTTTCCTCCAGACAAAAGAAGTCTGTCCTTTTAAAAACATTTATACGTGCTAAAAAAATATTTTCGCCCATCGTCTTGGGCATCCTCAGTTTTTCTGATCTCCGTCTTTGTATATATCTTTGTAAATAACATCTACATTATCTTTTTGTATGTGAAATTAGTTGTTAATGTCTGTGAATGATAGTGTAGTGTGAAAATATAGTAGTACAATAATTAGTCATGTATGAGGAGACAGTGTGTAAGTAAAATGAAGAGTATTATTTATGTTGTGTAAATGATTTTGTTATGTAAATAAAACGATTAAATGCATAAAACCCGGTTTTTTTCTTTTCTTTTTTAATTTTGTAGCTTTTTTTAGCAGTCCCACCTCATCTCTCCTTAATAGCATTTTAATTTTATAATTTTTTTGCGGGAGTGGGGGAAGGGTGATTTTTTTTTTTACATAAGTTTTTATAATTTTTTCAGCAATCCACGCCCTTCCTCCATACTATTGTTTTCAATTTTGTAATTTTTGTACACATTTAATGCCCGTACTAGTAAAATTATATTAATGTTCTATTGTTTAATCCATGAAGAAAGAAAGCAGGGGGATAATAATAAGACAAAGCTGAATGTTTCAATTTTAATAAATTAGGCTTAATGAAACGAGAGGAGTAGAAACATTTAATACGATTGCAGTGGTTTAGAAGAATATTTCTGTAAACTGAAATATGTATACATGAATGAAAATTAGTAAAATTAATAACAATGAAGGAAAAATAATTACGTTTAACATAGATATTCAATGTTAAAGTATGATTAGAAAGAATAGAGATATCAATGTCAATAAAACTAATAGTAGAATTATTTAAATAAGTGGTACTAAGTTTAGGATTGGGAGGATATGTTACAGGTAGAGAAAACGAATGATTATCATTAAGGGAAAAGATATAATTATATCATCTATATATTTATCGAGCAAAATGTTATTGTTAATATACTTTCTTTCATAAAAATAGAGATATAAATCTGAAAACATATTGGAACTAACTGAGGCTTGTGGAATTGCTTTTGTCTGAATAAAAATAGCATTACTTTGGACGATATAGTTTCGAAAAAGTAAAAAATTAGTTAAAGTTTTGAAGTAGTCAATATCGATGTTGTCATGTAATTGTAATGATGGAAAATGTTCTATAAAAAGTGAATTAATAGTAGAGTGTTAATCTGCCAAAAAATATTGTTGAAAAGGTCCTTGAAATCATATGTGATAATATTGTTGACATTGGTAAGAGTCTCGATTTTATTAACTAGCATATAACTGTTTTTAATACAATGAGTGTTATCTTTTTTGATAGATAAATCGTAGATTTGTGAGAGAATATTTAAGAAAAGTGAGTTAGCACATCTGTTCTAAGTATTACATCCTACAGTGACAGTGCAGAATTTTAAAGGATTTTTGTGACACTTAGGAATCATAATGTTGGAACAATTGAAGTTTTTAATTTTTAAGCCTAATAACTTATGATAACTTAAGATGTGTCTATTGTTTTCTTCTAATGGAACATGATGAAGTGTGAAAATATTATTGGAAGAAATTGTAGTTGTAAGAAGGTGGTGGTAGTAGTGTTTGCAGATGATGCCATAGTTATTTGCAGCCTTGTCAACAAAGGCGATGATGAAATTATTTTGTAGTTCACGAATGTACGGCTTGAGGGTGGAGAAAGAAACATAATTTTATCAATGTGATTTCTGTAAAATATGGTTGTAAAAGAAAAAATACATTATGTTTCCATTCTACAAAGAATTCAATGGGTTTATTATAGTTGATAGCAATTGTGTAAATAAAGACATCTAAATCATAAGAGAATTGTTGTATGATGGACTCAGGAAATGATTGTGAAGAAATGCGATACTTATTACCAAAACGCATACCTGATCTTAAATGAGGATTAGTGATAATGTCTAAATTACCAATAATAATGTGTTCATAGTAGTCATTAATATTTTTTTTGAAAATTGGGGTTCATTGAATTTACATGTATATGGGTCATTATTTTTTAAGGGTTTTTTGTTGTTGTTGGCTTGAAAATATTTTTTAAAGCTTTTTTGATAATTTGCATTTTTTCAATCCATAATAATTTTCTTTTTTAATGTAATAGTTGAAATTCCTTTTATTCTTAATTTAGTGACATAAATATAAATTAAATCATTTAAAATATGAATTGTACATGTTCGCTTAAAAGTTCCACTAGATAAAAATTAATAAACATGAATATTGCAGAAATAATCACATACATATTTTGTAGAACAACGGCATTTTGTTTTTACTTGAATGTCTTAAACAAAACATTTCGAACAGTTTCTACATTAATATCACACAAAATGTGCTCACTGATACAATCAACGTCATTTAAAAACATATGATCAACATAATCTAAATTAACAAACATTAAGACCATCTCTCCTAATCCCAACTGTTGAAATTTTTCACGGTTATAAAAATGAAAACATAGGTGAAGACTTTCACTTTGTTGGTTTAACCCTCTAAGCGTTTTGCCCGTATTTTTCCGTTTCCCAAAATCAACTTAAATCGGCTTTAGATACAAATATATTTTTTTTAATTTTATTTTAAGATATATGTAAAATAAAGAGATATGAAACATAATTTTAGAAACAAACGGGGAAAGAAAATTTAAATTATTTTAAGTTTTACAAATATTTTTATGAAAATTCAGGAAAGCCCTCAAGACGCTCAGAGGGTTAAAATGCAAGCACTACATTCATAAATTCGATTTAGTAAATTGTTCTCAATGCATATAAGTTTAGACAATAAGATATGATCATTTTCTGAGACTTAATGACCATTCGTACATTACTGTTTAATTAAGTATGGTAGATGTGTTTCATACATACGTAAAAGAAGTTTCCTATTTTAAACATTAGCTTTTTCTTTAAAATTTTCTAACTGATTGTTGCACAATTTGATATTAGAATAATTGTTTAAGTTTTTAATACGCATAGCAGAATAATTATAATTCAAAACTAAAATCATAATATTGGGAATATTTATTCCCAATAATATGATTTTAGCCTAATAAATGATGAATTAAATGTAAAAATTTTGTGATGGAATTCGTACCAGCTGTTAATATCCATAATAATTTCATTTTTTGTTGGAATTTCTTCACTAGTAATCACATTGCGTTTAAACTTTCTGATATGCACACAATATTGTCTATTATGTAGCTTGAGGTTTAAAAAGATACATTAGTTCTTCCTGAAACACAGTTGAATTACAGGATTTGCCACTTTTGAGTTGAAGAATGTCATTCTTGGGAAGAATTATGGAATGGAATTCGTCGCTGGTATGTGAAATGTTACTTGTTAGTTCTTGCAATGACTCATCTAATGAAATTAAGTTACTAGCTGGGATTGAGGTAATAGTAGATTCCAAATTCTGAAAATCAAAGTCATTTGAAAAGTCCTTGGCAGAAATTGAATTACAGCACCAATTTGGGAAAGATAATGCATCATCATCACAAGTCGTAAATATTTGGTTTGAAGAGTCCCTGGTCCATTTTCTGGAAATTAAACGGTTTTCCACTGGCGCCAAAATTGACAGTTTTTTTCTGTCAATTTGAGAATTTTTTTTACAGTGTACGGCAGTTGAAACGCTGACGGACGCCCCTCAGCCTTCTGGCGGCACAGTTTTGTTTCTATCAATCTTTTCATGTTTATATAAATCAAACATTCGCGAAAACCTTATACCGCCTAGATCACAATTATATGTCTTCGTAGCTTGACATGTCTTGACGAGTCTTGACATGTCGTCGTACATCCCTCTTTTGAATAAATGTTTTTCCGTAATCGACACAGGTATGGGATGTTTTTTTATGACTTTTCATGTGTCTTCTTTAGCACATATCTTTTTGAAATAGCCTTTGTTGCAAATATCACAAACATGAGGTCACTTTAATTCTCCTCATGATGAGGGTTTCGCATCAATATGAGATATTTCTTTGGGTATAAGTGTAGAATCCATACCTTGAATGTTCAATCCTGGTGGTAAGGTTTGACTTTTAGATGTATTACTAACTAGAAAAGTTAGTGTCCTGAAAGCTAGACATTTTAATTTTAATAATTCCTACTTTAAACGATTGAAATGCTCAACAGATGTTCTCACACAGCAATAACTGTACAGTGAATAATATAATTAACTTGTTTCATGGGAATTTATACAACTGTAGGTGGCGCGCATCGTTGAAAAATCACAAATTAACATGCGTGATTGAATATTAAAAACATATATTATTGATCAATTAATTTATCATAAATTGTAGGTAGTCACGTGGCATACATTTTAAAAGTTGACACATGTGTTATGTTTACAGAAAGTATATATATATCTCTAAAAGCCTACATACAATAATAATTAATCCTCTGAATGGGAAAGAGTAGTCTATGCTATCTCAAGTCTATGGTTAAAACACGCTACTTTGCTGTATTTTGCCCGATTACGGAAGATTAAATGATTTCGTAATCGGGATGCAATTTATATCCTTTTGACTGGGGAATTCGTCGGTTCCCAAAGTCGAATCCATCGTTGCGACAGCTGACGGTTGTTTCCACATTCAACGCGTCAATTGCACATTTGAAAATCAGTTTGTATAAAATGTCTAATTAAAAATGTCGTTGCTTCCCGGATTTTTTTAATGACACTACAGATAATATTCTTAATTTGGTTTCGAGGCAAGAGAAATTCGTCTGTTTTGGAATAACATTCAGAACCACGGCATTCAACCACGCTGCGTTTAGAAAATTTACTCATATTTTATATTTTTTATCGAGTTTTAGATATTTTCAGAAACATGTATGGGTTATGCATGAATTCTTTTCTCTCTTTTAATTCATCTTCATTAAAAAAATTCTTTTTAACGCTATAAGAAAATCGTTTTTAATGCATTGTTTTAAATCGAACGTAATTTCCCGATTTAGATGTTTAGCGTATAATAATTTAATAATTTTAAATTTTTGTTCCTTTTGTTAATATTTAGATGTAAATATATTTTTTAATTGTAAAAATTTTGAAAATATCATTATTTTCCCTTTTTTAAAATTTGGCTACAATATGTAAATTATAATTTTTTTTCTAAATATGAAATAAATCGATATTGAGATAATGAAATTTTGAACATACTTCAACTTAAATTCGACCCGACACCCGAAATGAAATAAAATTAATAGTTCGTTTAAATATGATTAAAGAAAACCGTTTTCATAATTAAATAAATTAGTAGCATTACATTAATATTTCAGGAGTTCCACTTAATCTGTCGTTTAAAATTGTAATATGTATATATATATATATATATATATTTTTTTTTAATAATTAAAAAGTATCTACTAATATATACGACTAAAATTAAAATGTTAACTATAGAAAAAGTGTTTAAAACTCAATACAAAGCACCGAGCATCTTAAAATTATTATAAAAACGCAGAACGCGTTTCGACAGAATTCTTATATTATTCTTTTTAATATAATTGTACAACTACGGCAAAAAGGCGTGAATTATGTTTCCCAATTATTTTGGAAAAGGACTTCAAACAGAAAGAAACGATAGACAAATGATATCCCACGTCTTTTTTATGTTTTTAACACTGACCATGCACATGCTTCAAAATCAGGTAGAATATTTCTCCTTTTGTCCCATCAATAACAACTCAATTCCATTTCAAACAAATTTTTAAATTTATTTAAAACACTTTAAGAAACTTAGAGTACATTCTTGTTTCTCAAATAGCAAGGTTTTTTTCCGCTTTTATCAATTTGTGATAAAATAAATTAAATTTTTTTATCTTGAATCCACCCGAGCCCGTAGACTGGCATAAAATTTATAGACCTAACTAGTTACGCACTCAAACTCTGATTCGAACTGATCCCTTTTCATATCTAATGCATGGTTAATAAAATAAAAAAAAATTACGCACAAATTTTCAACGTTTTGTAAAATGGTAAATCAATCATTTATTCATGCATGTGTGTGTATGTTTGAAGATTTTGCTATCGATAAACTTTAGTTTAAAAATAAAATTATTAGCATTATTGCCACTTCCAATTCATAATTAAAATAATCATAAATCAATTTGATTCATAATTGAAGAGGGTTTTAATGAAGAAGAGAACTGAAAAGTTAGTCATGATATTTAGAAATGTTTTACATACATATCATTACTTTTAGAATACTTAATCATTAAATGTATATATTTTTTGATACAATAAAAAAAATTGTAGTTAGTGAGAGTATTACAGAATGCTTTTTTTTTTTTTTTTTTAACATAACATGTTTTATACTGATTGTTATAAAAATGTGACGTCAAAGCAGAAGATGGTTATGGCTTGAAAATAAAATTATTTTTTAATAATTACGAGAATTATTGTTTTTTTTTACCTTCTACTTATTCTGTTAACTGATAATGGCATAAACGTTTATAAAATGGTTTTTTGTTCCCTTAAAAATATTTTTGATAAGCCATTTCAACTTGTAAAATGGCCAACTCTAATGAACTTGATTTCAGTAAATGATATGTTCGTTAAACTTTGGTAAAATTTAATTTTTGTCACTACTTTAAATTTTGTAAACGTAAAAGTTATTTTTCCAAAAATTAGAAAAAAAAAAAAAAAAGGAATTAAGAAAATGTTAAATAAAATAAATGTATTTACTTTGAATTTTTTTTTTACATTGACAATATTTGATAAATTATGTAGCTAACTTCCATATTTCCGCAAAACATTCTGTTCTGAATTGAAATGTTTGTTATTTGAAGCTCTTGCTATGTTATGACATAAAGATATGTAAAGATTAATAATCAAAGACAAAGCTATCTCAAAATATTAAATTCCTAGGCATAAATTTTCCCTTTTAATAATAGTAAATAGAAATAATAAGCAGTTACGAAATTTTAAAAACACCTTCTTAAGAATAAAGGAAAAAAGCAAAAATTCGCAAAAATGATAATATTAACTTAGTAAAATCTTAAATTTAAAGAAATGATAATTTTAGATTTATGCTAAGTTTATGAATTTTAAAAAAAAGTAAATCACAAACACATATGGATTTATCAATTCACTGAATGCTAAAAACTTATTTTATGTATATCAAAGTTGGATTTTTGAATAGATTTTAGGCATGCGACAGTCCAAAATGGATCGTCATGAGACAAAATCGTTTATGACTCAATATTTAATACATGCATTTATCAAAAAATGAAAAATGCTATTCGATTTCAAATGTTTTCAGTAATCCCACCAGCCAGTTTCATAATTTTATATTTAAAACGGACTAATGTGCATGAATGTGTCAGAAAATTTTGTGTTGTTGAGCAAAATCCTCAAACATCTACACATGTAGAATAAATGATTGATTTACCATTTTACAGAACGTTGAAAATTTGTACTTTTTTTTTTCCTTTTCTAAAGCATGCATTAGATATGAAACGGGATCAGTTCGAATCCGAGTTTGGGCACAAAACGGGTAGGGTCTATAAATTTTATGTCAGTTTTCGGGCTCGGGGGAGTTCAAGACAAAATATTTTAATTTATTTTATCACAAATTGAAATAAGTGACAAAACAACTTGCTATTTGAGAGACAAGAATGTACTCTAAGTTTCTTAAGGTGTTTTAAATTCATTTAAAAATTTGTTTGAAATGGAATTGAGTTGTTTATTGATGGGACAAAAGGGGAAATATTCTATCTGATTTTGAAGCCTATGCATGGTCAGTGTTAATAACATAAAAAAGACGTGAGATATCCTTTGTCCATCGTCTCTTTCTGTTTGAAGTCCTTTTCCAAAATTACTGGGAAACAGAATTCACGCCTTTTTGCCATAGTTGTACAATTATATTAAAAAGAATAATATAATAATTTTAATTTCTGCCAGTAGTTGGGTATAAATAACAAATTTGTTATTTTAAACCGATTTTCAGGAATATGAAAAATCACGAAACGTGAAAGCGTATTTAGGATTAATATTTATTTTTATGTATATATATATATATATATATATATTTAAATAACAAAATAAATGTGTAACAATTTTAAAATTTTATTAATGATTTTCTGCTTGTCGGACCCGGGTTCGCATTTAGAGTCATTGGGTTTGGGATCCAAAAAAAAAGAGGTTGAATGCATGAATGCCTAGATTTCTATCATGAATGTAATTGCTAGGAATGCTAAAAGTACTTACGAAACTTAAGAACCCCCATGCAAAAATTCGTTTTCGTAGAGAAGTTGTACACAAATGAATATGAACTCTTTTTAAATGATCAAGTGGAAATTTGATTTTTAAAGTTAATTTTTTAAAAACGGTGATTTTACTTATTGCGATATTCGAAAGTGGGGGGGGGGCTAAATTAACGCTCGGCCCCTTCTTGTAACTGAAATATCTCGACATCAGAAGCAGAGCAAATTCTAATATTAGAGAGCAAATTAGAACTAATTGAGAGCTAAATTTTGGCATATTTGAAATTTTGATATTCGAAACCCACCACCATTCTAATTGGAATATCGCGGTACCATAACCAGAGCAAATTAGGCAAATTAGGGCCGATTGAGAGCTAATTCCTGGTATCTTTGAAATTTAAATTTTCGAAAGTGGGGGAGGCGGGGGGGGGGGGGGGGGGCAAGTTAACGTATCTCTTTTTTACAGGAATTATTTTGATCGACTTCAAGATTGCGCTTAAAAGAATTCTTCGATTTAAAAAATGCCTGCTTCAACATTTTTATTTCTATAAAACTACCAATTTTCATTTAGCAAACTACTAAACCTGTATATGCAATAGTTTTCTTAATATAAGCCACCACCAATCACAAAATATTTAATTAAGGCGGCATCAGCATCAGCTGCTTTTTTTTAGTATACAGAGAAAATTATTGAGATATTTTCTGTAATTTTCCATAAATATTAATAAATTTAAAAAGATTACTAATTCGGAAACCTTTTCCTATTTTGTTTTCTACAATATTTATATTTACAGTATTAGTTGTAAAATGAGATATCGCCATTAATTGACCACGCACGCACACACAGCTTACTTATTCCCAGCTTTATTAACATCCAATGATATCTTTATTTGAAACAATACATTTCTTTGGATGTTAGGTATATTTTAAGACAAACAAAAGTAAAATAAACACATTTTTGCTTTCTGAAGTTCTGTGTTTCTATACTCATTTTTTGGACAGTGGTCAAAAAAGGACAATCTCATACACTTGGAATCTTAATTGCTACCAGACCGCTTCCCTAACATTTTTGACCCCTGAACCCGCGAAGAGGGTGATGCACGGATGAGTGACACTCCTTATCTCTTATCCGTATTTTGATTTGTAAAAGATCCCTAAAGTCCCCTCTTTTTTTTCGGGTTGAAAATTTTTGGGGAAAAAGGAAGTCACGCTCCGGGTTGGCACACCTAATTTTAATTCCAAACTTGCATTCAACACCAAGAATATTTAATAAAGTTTTATTTCTACAATGAATACTTAAAATAAGGAGTTCTTATTTTCTAAAAAAGTCGTTTGTAAATTCCGGTGTCTGTCAGAAATTTCTCATTTTACGAACAGACTTTGTCTGTGCCGGAAAGGGTTAAATCATCTGGGAGGCAGTGTTACATTTATGCTACCTATTTCTGCGTTGATGTTTTTCATATATATGGTAAAATGGGTGGTACAGATAACGAACTAAAAACCAGCTGGCGTACCAGCGGGATGTGTTACCGTAGCAACATCGCACTATCCGCTATTATAGAGTCTAGAAGAATATTCTAGACACTGTACCGCTATAATGTGAAATGAACTGTAATATAATTACTGATGTTATAACGACACCAGCCAGTCATCTATAATCGGGTTTCCATTCATTTCACATTGCACTAAGCTGTGCACTGTTGCTATGGCAACGCCCATCTGATCTCCTATGTTAGTATCTCACCTTTTTCATTAGTAATACCATAAATTTATCATATATACCAAAATCATCATTAACCTCATTCGCGACGAGCGTCCTTTACAGAATTTTTAATCTTTTACCACCGGTTTTTTAAAATAGAACTTTTGAATCGCAGAAATGCTATCATTAAATAAGGCAAAACTTACAATAAAAAGTAACTGGTGGGAATAATACGGGATTCTGAGCATCTTATGAGTCACGTATACGTGTCGCTCGTCCCCAAGGGGTTAATATTGATTGCAAAAATGTTACGCCGCTTCTGGGCTTAATGGTGATCGCAGTTTTTTTTAACGTAATGAACATTTTCTCGAATTGATTACATTAATAATTTATTATTATTATTATTATGGTAATGGGGACTAATTGTATCTTGCTATGTGACTTGCTTACTAGGCGCATTGTTCGACGAATGCTATTGTAAGAAAATAGTTGTGATTCAAAATCATTGTTATTTTTAAATCAGTTCCACGCTGATAATTTTTCAACAGTTTTTTGCAGCTGGATTTTTTCTTCATAAATTAGAATGCGTAAAGATGATATTTTTTATTTAAAATTTGCACCTAAGAGACAGGTCTGCTAAAATTGCTAATAATACTTAATAATTTATTCTCTAAAAATAGTTACTTAGTCAAATATCTGTTAATTAGTTATTAGCAAATTGTGTAGTTTTAGTTATTTGCAGAAAAGCAGCAATTTTAAAGTTTTCAAGTTTTTCTTCTTTTTTAATGTACTTAAGATATTTGCTGAAGCTTTTACGAAAATAAAAGATCAATCTGTACTGATATAGTATTTGTTGTGGAACAAACAAATTCTAGGAGTAATAAGAATTACAAAATAATTACTTTATAATGTTTCATATTTTTAAAATGTTTTTCGAATGCAATGGGGGTGGGGGTGGAAGCTAAACTAATACTGAAATCATTTAAATTGAATATTTTATCGAGCAACGTTCTGGAACTCAGATCCGTGGATATATCTACAATAAAATGTTTGAGATTTTCTGGTAGAAAAAAAAATAGCCATATAAACATTTCTTAAAACCAGTAAAACATGAAAATATTTATTTAAATTTACTTTTATTACAAATCATAAAATAAATTAAAGATTATTATTGACAAAATATGTTAATTACTAGATTTTAAATTATTATTAAATTTAATTTCTAAAAAAATTCAACCAATAAAAATTAACTTATTCCGAAAATCTATGGATGAATTTATCTTAAACAACTGTAAATACAGTCACCTCTCACTTATACGCGTTTGAAAGGACTGATGTAAAATCGCGCATAACTGAGAGGATGTTGTATGTAGTAAATCTTTATACACATTATACACATTATTCGAAAGAAAAACATATTGAAATATAAGAATTATGATTAATGACATTTTATAAAATAAAATGGGTGTAATATTGGTATAGTGTACTAAAAAAAAAAAATCCTTACACTTTCGCTGTAAAATTTAGTTTAATAAAATACAATAAAGTAAAATTTCATTTGACATAGAAGATGGTATACTTACATTTAAAAAATGTAAATTAGTTCTATTTTAAGTATTCATCAATGGTAGTTTGTTTTTGCTTAGTCCGCGTTTGTACAACGACCTTTTCTAATGCATTAAAGTGCGTCATTGTATTTGATGCTACATCAGCATTTTGTAGGTAACATATCAAAGTGTCCAGGGCTCCTAAAGCAGTAGCATAATTTGGTACAATTACAGTATCATTTTCATCATTATCACCATATTCTCCTTCTTTATCAGCTGTCACATCATCAAAAACAGTTTCAGTATCTCTTATTGCCGTTGATGTTAAGTTTTCATGAACATTGACGAAATCTTGAAAAGAAAGAGAGTCTTGTCTTATTCTGCTCCATTCTTCTTCGTCTGTGTTAAAATCATTGCTGTTGTTTTCATTTTCTATAATGGAATAGCTTTAGCATCATTTGAATGAACAATACCCGCTTTCCTAAAACAGTCAGAAATTGTTGTGGCTGTTACGTTATTCCAAGAGGAAACCAACATATGCATGGCATCCAGAATCCAAATTTTCTTTAATTCCTTTTTCTGCTCTAGTGATATAAACATTCTTTGCACCAAATCTTTCCTATACTGCCCTTTAACTGACCTTATTATACCGAGATCTAATGGCTGGAGTCTGCTAGCACATTTAGCAGGGAAAAATATAACTCGTGTATGTGTCAGTAATGGGAGATCTGAAGGAAGGGGACACTGATCCATAAATAGCAGAGCTTTTCTTTTTATTTAGCCATCTTCATGTCAAATTTCTTCAAAAAGTCTAAAAAAAAATTCGATGTCATCCAGGCTTTGTTGCTACTTGCATACGAACATGGCAATTGCTTGACATTTTGTAAACACTGTGGATTCTTGGATTTACCAATCACTATTGGCGGTAATTATTTTTATCCGTCCCCATTGTAACATAAAAACACAGTCAGTCTTTCATTGCTGTGTTTGCCACCATGACATGTTTCTCCCTTAAAATCCATCGTTTTGTTTGGTAAAAGACGATAAAATAAACCTGTTTCATCACAGTTAAAAATGTTCTTAAGATCAAAGTTTTGAATGAAATTTGGAAGGTCTGCGATCCATTCATTAGCAGTTGAATCTGAAACAGCTGCGCTATCACCACTCAGACAATGATTTGTTAAACCGTGTCTTTTTTTAAGTTTTTCTAACCATCCATAAGTAGCCGAAAAACTTTCGATTCCCATTTTGGATGACAAAGTGAGTGCCTTTACTTTAAATAACTCACCGCTAATGGGTAAATTAGAAGCTCTCATTTCTCTGAACGACTGAATTAAAGTGGTTTCTAAAATATCGAATTTTCCATTCTGAATTCTTGATCGTTTCTTCGCTTATGTAGAATATTCACTATTCTTTTTTTTTATCGAGTCCTTGTTCTTTAAAATCCTTCTGAGTGTTGATTCTGGCAAATCGAATTTTCGAGCTAAACTTATTTTTGACAGTCTAGGATCATTTTCTGCTGCTTTGATAACTTCCATTTTGAATGAAATTGTTAACTTTCTTTTGCTCATTTTTATTGAAAAAAAAAAAAAAAAATCTAGATACTACCATAAAGGCAAGGACGAAATGCTATTGTAAGAAAATAGTTGTGATTCAAAATCATTGTTATTTTTAAATCAGTTCCACGCTGATAATTTTTCAACAGTTTTTTGCATCTGGATTTTTTCTTCATAAATTAGAATGCGTAAAGATGATATTTTTTATTTAAAATTTGCACCTAAGAGACAGGTCTGCTAAAATTGCTAATAATACTTAATAATTTATTCTCTAAAAATAGTTACTTAGTCAAATATCTGTTAATTAGTTATTAGCAAATTGTGTAGTTTTAGTTATTTGCAGAAAAGCAGCAATTTTAAAGTTTTCAAGTTTTTCTTCTTTTTTAATGTACTTAAGATATTTGCTGAAGCTTTTACGAAAATAAAAGATCAATCTATACTGATATGGTATTTGTTGTGGAACAAACAAATTCTAGGAGTAATAAGAATTACAAAATAATTACTTTATAATATTTCATTTTTTTCAAAAAAATTTTTTGAATGCAATGGGGGTGGGGGTGGAAGCTAAACTCATACTGAAATCATTTAAATTGCATATTTTATTGAGCAACGTTTTGGAACTCAGATCATCGGATATATCTACAGTAAAATGCTTGAGATTTTCTTAAAAAAAAAAAAAAAAAAAAAACCGTATAAACATTTTTTAAACTAGCAAAACCAGGAAAAAAAATCATAAAATAAATTAAAGATTTCTATTGACAAAATATATTAATTACTAGATTTTAAATTATTATTAAATTTAATTTCTAAACAAATCAACCAATAAAATTTAACTTATTTCGAAAATCTATGGATGAATTTATCTTAAACAACTGTAAATACTTCTATTGGATTGATATTAATTCTAAAAAACAATTTTCATCATGAAATATTGCTATAAGATAATATATTATTGATTGTTTATCAGGTCTTCATTAAAATATATCTACAAAAAATAATTTTTCATTTAAAATTCCAGTTTTTTTTTTTTTTTTCGAGTTTTAGCATTAATGTTTAAAGGAAGTAGGAAAAAAAAGGAGGCTGATGCAAATAAAACAAATCACAGGCCTCGGAGCGTCCACCGGTAATTTAAAAAAAAACTGTTTTGGTAGTACATTTCTACAACAGTTGCAGAAAAAAAAACTCTTCTCGAAGTGCGTTTCTACGGTACATGGAAGAAAAATCTAAACAGAAAATTCTCGTAAGGAATAGTGTTGGACGAAATTTTTATTTAGTCTCTTTTAATAGAGCCGCTCTAATGAATGAAATCATGGAAAATGCTAGTTGCTGGCTTCCCTGGAACGCATTGTTGTTTATGGCAATTGGGTGCAGGAGAGCAATGTGGCACTACTGTCTGCTAACAAATTTTACAATTTACCTGGCACACAGGAAGTATAGTTGCTATTATTTAAATGTCGTAACAGTAAAACGACAAAAATATTCAGCTCACACCGGTAAAATTAACTAATACTATTTTTTATATATAAAGTCTAGCAATTCTAATCATCCTTTAATTCTTAACATCTCTTCCTGTAACGGGTGAGTACCTGTATGGTGTTAAATTCTCCCCGTAATCTTTTTCAGAATAAATACTACTACAACTACATTCTTCTATATGTCTGGATTGATATTGATATGGACAGAGTTGTCAGAGTAGATACCTACGCGATGTAAGATAGAGCAATTTTTTTCAGTCAGTGGCACACAATAATTTTACTATTTTGTGCCTTAACATTTACTAACTTTAGCAGTGCCGTAGCATTCATAAATATCTGTATCTTCGTTAGCACTATTTCAGACATTTTTTATTATTCAATTTTTGGAGTATTAGTTTTCTTTATCGTCAGGAATGCTGCTAAGTCGGTTTTTAGTGTTTGGACAGAACACCTTTAACAATCAAATTTTTACTTCTGAAATGTTCATTTGACTTTAGTATTTGGCGGACCTGTAGCACTAAGGCTGCTGTATCAGCTGTTCTAAACAATATACATTTAACTTCCAAATCAAACCAAACAGAACTGCAAATAGCAGCATCCTGCTCAAAAGAAAGTTGAAAGTTATGAAACAGACATAGGTTGCGATGAATGCAAATTTTCGCGTTGTTTAAGACAAATATTCTGCGTTTATAACAGTAGCAACTATTGCTATTCAGAAAAAAGTTATCTAAATTTGCCTTTGTGCACCCCCTACCCCTGACGCTACGCCTATGCAAAGTAAGTACGCAGTGATAGGGGGAGGGACTTTCCTTGGTTCGGCAAAAATTTATGAAATTGCCTACTTTTTTTCTTTTACTTTTCATGAAATATTTGAATATGTAAAATTTTATAGTTAAAAGTACTTATATACGACAAAACATATATTTAATTTATATTTTTCGCAAATTTCAGTCATTATACATTTTTCTACAATCGTGGTTCGAAACTAATCGATGAACAATGTCGCTGCGAAAAAGTCTCACGGCGATTCAAAATCATAGAAAAACGTTCAGAAACCTTGGGCGCTTGCCAACCACGGTGTTAACCCATTCGCTGCCAACCACGAGTTGTACGCCTGGTTTTCAACATTCAAAATAGAAGTGTGTGGTAAGAAAAAAAAAAAAAAAAAAACCTGCCTAGCCACCACTATTTTAATATGCTAAAAAATACTTTATTTAATGACAAAAACTTTGCTGTTAATTTATTTTAAGTTAGGGAAAGAATATCAGTAAAAATATAGAAAACTTCGCCCACATAGTTTTTGCAATTAATGGGTTAAGCCGCAGGCGAAAGGAAGCAATTTATCCCATTCTAAACTGTAACGAATAATTTAAGGCTTATTTTATGAAGACCTCCTTGTTATTGGTCTTTATGGCTTTCATCTACTATCTATCTATCTATCTATCTATATTATAAAGGCCAAACGTGTCCGTGCGTAACGCATACGTTATTTTGCGAATGGCAACAGCTGACGATGAAATTTCGGTTTTGTGATTTTTTCTATTGCAATTTTTTTAATTTCTAAACATAGCACATTTTCAATTTTTACACCGTTATAGAGGGAAAAAATTTTACTTTCAAATGCAATTTGTTTGAAAACTATATCTTAATTGCCTGATATATTATGGCTTATAAAATAATTTTTAAGCATGAATTTTGAAACGCCCAATAAACAAATGGAAGAATGCTGCCATTATAAATTTTTAAATAGTTACAGGTAGTAAAATTAATTAATTTTGAAATAAAAACGTCACAAGAATAGGGTGCCTTTATATGAGAGTAGCGTTATACCGGATACAAAATTTGATTAGTTCAGACGATTTTGAAGAAAAGGAAGCTTTGTAATAATTTAAAAATTTAAAAGAAAATTGTTTGTTTACACCATAAACAAACATCGGATACTTTAACAGATAATATAAACAGAAGATATTGTTTTAGATATTGCATTTTTATGAATAAAATATAAATAAATTATTTCACAAATTTAATAAAAATGCATATAAAAAGTTAATATGAGCAGTAAGAAACAACGTTTTAATTCATTTTTCATCAGTATTACAAATAATGTTAACGGTCATTGCGAAGTTGGAAAAAACGAATATACATGAAATTTGTTAATATCGCGATCACTATATCGCATGCATAAGATGATGAATAATAAATTATCAAAGAAGCATCACTGGATGCAGCGAACTCCTTGTATTAATAGTACCAAAAAAATAAAAAATAAACAAAACACTTGAAATTCGTTAATGTCGCGATCACTATATCGCGCATATGAACGCTTAGTACAAAAAAAAAAAAAAAAAAAAAAAAAAAAACTGGATAGATACCTCATGTATGAGCGCTTCACGCACAAGAAAAGCAAAGAAACCAGTAAAAAAAAAAAAAAAAAAAAATCACTAAATGCAGCAACTTTAACAAATAAAAATATGAAAAATATATTAGATTTAGGGAAAAAATGGTTTTCGTCTGCGTTCTGTAACCCGGGAAGCCCGGGTTCGATTCCCTAGTATATATAAAACACAAACGAAAATTTCGTTCCGTTCCCTTATAACTCGAGCTCTGCCGAATGGATTTTGATGGAACTTACATTATTCGAGAGATAATTTTTCAGGGAAGGTTTTAGTATATAACACAAAGTTCTACGTATATTAGTTATAGAATTATGATAGAAAGTTCTGTTATTTTGGCCGAAAAGGTTACCATTGCTAATTTTTTGGCGATCATTACTGTTGCAGAAAGAAATGAAAAGGCTATACATGTCGAAAAAAAACAAAAACTGCTACTAATTTTATTTATTTTTTTAAGAAAAAAAAGAAAGAAAAAAGAAAGAGACAGAAAAAAAAAGAGTTTTGATGAGAGAATATTATAAAACGAAAATATTTAATTTAAACATGATTGGGAAAGTTCGTAATGCTTAAAAAATTATTCAAGGAGCAAGATTTCTATATTGAAACAATATTTGGCGATGTATCGTTTGTTTTTAGCGATTTTGATTTTACTTTTGACCCCAAACGATTTTATTTTAAGCCAAAAGGTGTCTTTTTTTGTTGCAAAAAGAATTGAAATGGCTATACATTTGGAAAAATAAAAGAAAAAACTGTTACTAATTGTATTTTTTTAAAAAAGGAAGAAAAGAAAAAAAAACAGTTTTGATGAGAGATTTTAGGTCAAAAGGTGTTTTTTTTTTAAGTGTACGACTGCATTTTTGCACTATTTTTTTTTTTTTTTTGGTACTTTTCGGTTAGCCGGGCGCCAGTGATATATATATACATATATATACACAAATACATGTATATACATACATATATTTACACGAAAACATGCATATACATACATATATATACACTTATATGTATGAATATATATATACATGTATCACTGACGTCCGGCTAACCGAAAAGTACTTTTTTTTTATTCAAATGCAAACTATATTAATGGCAATATACTTCTACCAGAAGGACCCTTGCGAAGCTTTCGCACTGCAATCTTTGAGGTTATGTCCTGGTACGTTTTAGCACTAATTTTTAATTAACTTATTTTTTTAAAAATCAAACAACGCGTTTTAACAAAATGTGAGTGTACTATCTCAGAAACTTGTTCAAAAACTTCTCGAATGATACCTCATTCATCGTTGTATGTTTTGTATGTGCATAGAAAAAAAAATGTTGAAAACAGAAATAATATATATGATGATTGTTTGTGTATAAGAAAATGGAAATAGATTGCCAGAAAAGTTTTTGCCAAATTTTCTTCTCTCGCCAAGGTAATTTCTCTAGGTTGCCAAGACTCCTATACTGAAAAAAAAAACCGAAATGTAAAAAAAAATGAACACTGAATCTGACTAAGGAATTCATATGAAAGCTTTTCCTCAGATTTTGCAAAACTGTTCAAGAAATGTCTTAAATACATAAATCAATATTTGGTACACAAATTTTTTGCAAGCCTCTGGGAACTTAGGCACAGATGTCATATACGCACCACATTAGCACGATTGCAAAAAAATGGCAATTTTATGCCTCACATGGTAACCCGGTTATTTTGTTTATATTACTGTTTATCTACTTTTATTTTTTATTTTAATTCTATAAATTGTTTTTATTATGTATATCAATATTTATTTATATCAAACTGTCATTTATTTATTTTTATTTCCTTTTTTTAAATAATAGAAGCTATTTAATTTATTAAATTATTTTATTTTTGTATTGAAATAAAAAATCACGTGCTATTATTGCATGCTATTTGTAACTAATATTCAAAAACAAAGTTTTCGCCGAATTGGCGGGAGGAAAAAATCTCGCCAATGTGGTGCGTTTATGACATCTGTGCCGGAACTTAACATGGGATGTTCAAACTTTGTGGTTCAGCAACGTCAGACTTCGCTGGTGTATTAACAGCTTAATGAAATATAAAAAAATAAATACTTACAATTTTTGTGAATCCTAATGAGCTGTATATTTAAAAGGAAGATAATCCTTAAATTACGCAATCTACTGGTGCATATGCACAGCCAAGATTAAAAATGAAAACAAATAAAAATAGCTGACGCACGCGTAAAAATTAAATAAATTCCCAATTAAAAGCTCGATATTTTTCAAAAAGTAAGCGCAAGAAATAAATTAACAATCGTATTTCAATTGCGTTATAGGATGACGTCATCTGATAATACAGTATTTTATTTTGGTGGCAACACTGATTTGAGAAAACCTTTCGTTTCATTTATGAAAATAATGCCGATTAAATTTTTAATAAACTACAATTTTTATTCAAAAACATGTTTTAACGAATTGTTAAGTGTGCTATGTCAGAAGCCTGTTCAAAATCTTTTCATATGCTATCTCCTTCGTCATTCTGCGTTTTGTATTTTCTGAGAAAAAGGGATGTTGACAGGAGAAATAATATATATGATGAATGATGATTACTTCTACATATATGAAATTTCGTTCCGGTTGCTTATAACTCGAGTTCTGCTGAATGAATTTTTGTAGAACTTAAATTGTAAGATAATTTTTCAGGGATAGTTTTATTGTATAACATATCGTTCTACGTAGCTTAGTTATAGAATTATTCTGGGAAGTTCTATAATCAGATCAATCCGATTATGAAATATTAGCCTTTTTAAAAGATTTTGCCGAATGGATTTCGATGGAACCTACACTGATAGATAATTTTCTAGGGAAAGTTTTGTTATATAACGTATCATTCTACGTTGCTTAGTTCTAGAATTATAGGGGGAAATTCGAAAATTGGGTGACCATTTTATTCTGTATTAGCCTTTTCAATATTTGATTCTGATTATGAAAGATTAGCCTTCTAAAAAAGTTCTACTGGGACGGATTTTGATGAGAATTGTATTGTTAGTTAGAGGCTATTTCAGGAATAGTTTTAATATACTCAGGGGTGATTGTGTTCCGGTATTTTGTACACCACTAAACTTATATACCAATATTCTTAGTATGTCATTGCAGAATTTTTCGACTAAAGAAGAAAAATATTGCTATATAAATTTAGTGGTGTATAAAATACCGGAACACAATCACCTCTGATATACTACATATTACGTTGTTTAGTCAAACAGTTATGTGTGAAAATTATATAGTGAGGTGAACCCGATTCCGAAAGATTAGCCTTTTCGAAAGTTTTCCTGGGCGTATTTTTTTGCGACTTGCATTGTTAAGTAGATAATTTGTAAGGATGGTTTTAGTATATTTTATATCGTTCTGTTAGTTTTAGAATTATGTGGAAAAGTTCTATAATCAGATAAACCCGATTATCAAAGATTAGCCTTTATAAAAACTTCTACTGAATGGATTTTGTTAGTTAATTTGTTTGCATTGTTAGTTCGACAATTTTTAGTGATGGTTTTAGTATATTGCATATAGTTTTATCATTCTTTAGCAAACCTTAACTGTAAATGACCAAATAAAAGAGTTGATCCTTAACAGCTAAAATTTTGACTGCACACTAGAAAATATAACAGCGCAATCACGTCATTTTTCAGTAATGTGGAAGGATATTCCAGGTAAATATACAGATTGCTTTCAAATGGAAGGTCAGATTAAACGATATATTTCGTTTGATTCAAGTCTCATTTGTAGAAACCGACCAGCGAAGCGGGCGCAGCTTGCTAGTATATTTATATACTAACGAATAATTTAAGGCTTATTTTCTCAAGACCTCCTTGTTATTGCTCTTTATGGCTTTCATATATTTATATGCTAACGAATAATTTAAGGCTTATTTTATCAAGACCTCCTTGTTATTGCCCTTTATGGTTTCATATATTTATATACTAACGAATAATTTAAGGCTTATTTTATCAAGACCTCCTTGTTATTGCCCTTTATGGCTTTCATATATTTATATACTAACGAATAATTTAAGGCTTATTTTCTCAAGACCTCCTTGTTATTGCCCTTTATGGTTTCATATATTTATATACTAACGAATAATTTAAGGCTTATTTTCTCAAGACCTCCTTGTTATTGGTCTTTATGGCTATCATATATTTATATACTAACGAATAATTTAAGGCTTATTTTCTCAAGAACTCCTTGTTATTGCCCTTTATGGCTTTCATATACTTATATACTAACTGTAATCTATCAGTACATATACATTCACCACATTCTGTGGTGAATATAGATCCGGTTAAAAAACAATCGCAAAATGTTTACAAAATATGTACATGTAATGAATATTCGGTCAGTTTTTGAATCTCTTGCCAAATATTCGGTTGGCCGAAATCTGTGGGATATTTAGCAGAATAAATACAGGTTAAAATTATTTCTACGTCTTCTTTTTTCCTTTTGTGCTATGTTTTTTTTGTTTTTTTAATTCAAAGTTGCTACTTTCTACTACATTTATGCATTCATTTTTATCCACAAAATTTAGAGCCATCATGTTACGTATACTAAACAAGTTGGAAATTGTACGTCAAACGTGACAAATGAGGTGCGTTCGTACTATAGCTAGTTATCTAAATATTCAGATCTTGATGATTTTTAATTCGGTGAAATGAATTATATCGTCTGCAGATTAATTTCTGTTATAAAATAAGTATCTCGGTCGCTTGACGATTAAACCTCGGAAGCTCCTCTAACAAGAAAGCACCGATTTTTTTTTTCTTTTAATTCAAATTTCTTAATAAATATTTTTATTAATATCTCCTAAAGTTTTGATTCGATTTTTAAAAAAATTGAAATGTCTCGACAAAATTCTGCAAAGATAATATATCTTAAATTCCAAACCATTCGGTTGGGTAGTTTTTGCGTTGTTATATGCGGACGGACGGACAGACCAAGCGACGACAATAGGTGCTACGTATTTATATAATTACGAACGCACCTAAAAAGCAATTAGCGTTTTTTTTTTGTTTTTTTTAAACTAAGATTCTTTTAGAAAATGGTGTAAAAGTTGCAGATTTTAGACTGTTTTAAAGATTGAGAAAAATGTATAAAGATACAATGCATTTATATATATAAAATTTATAAATAAAAAAGCTATTTAATTCAAAAATATTTAAATATTAATGTCTGCAAATTTTCTGCACAAATAAATAATAATAAAAATTAGGTTATACTATTAGTAGGTCAGTTATGAGCATGGATAAGAAGAATAAAAGAAACTTCAATGAGAAAATTCCAAGTTATCTACTTTAAAATATTTTCCTGGCTTCTTTGAAAGATTGAAATATAAAATAACAAATTCAATATCTGTCTTCTCGAAAAATCTTATATAAAATATAAAAATACAATCTTTAAGAAAATAAATCCAATAGAACCTGATCAACTATCAGGTGTACATCAACTCCCGTTCACCATAGCAGGTGGCACATTGCAATAATATGTAGGAATGAAAAATAGAAAGTTTAAAACGACGATAAAAAAAAAAACATAGCAGATATCATATAACACAAAAGAACTGCAGCTTTAGCCAGGCCACATAGCATAGAGTCTTTGCAAATTGATTTTAAGAAATGTAAAATGATTTATGTATCAAGATTTTATTTTGCAACCATTATCCGAGAATCAATAAAAATCTATATGTGCACCGATAACGTATGCATATATCAGCTTCTTTTGAGCTATCTAAAATTTGGCGCGAGATGATTTATAGATTAAAAAAGCAATAGGATAAAATAATTCACGTTTACAGTTGACTATTTTTTAAGCACCTGCTCTCATTACACCTGTAATCTGGTAATTTTAGTTTTTCAAGTACATTGTCAAAAAGTTTTCGAAAATACTTTATTAATCGTTGTTGTTCTTGAAATTGTCGCCCTTTGAGTGTGCGAAACTCGTTGATCTGTTTATTAAAAGTATTTATAAGCCTTTATGTGTACTGTTAACACTTTAGCATATACATTTTTAATTTACAAGACAACATATTTAAAATAAATAAATTAATTAATTAAAAAAAATCGAAGGTTATTTTGTGAGTTTTAGTGAACGTGATTTCTCGCAAATTACCTTTCATTCTTGAAGCCCTTTTTTAAATCATACGCATAAAACAATATAATCAAATCTGATCGCTTCAAATTCTCACCAAGCTTGTCGAAATACACTATATTGCCAAAGGTGACCGGTCACTTGCGATTTTAGTCGTTTTGTAAACTATCTAGAAAAATACATGAGGAATTAACCTGAAACTGTAGGTGTGTAAACAGTATAGTATAGGTTATATATTTCCGCGAAGATTTTTTCCCGAAACCCCATAGGGGACTGTCAACAAATTGAAAAAGAACGAATATCTTTTGGATACCCTGTAAAAACTAATGTAGCAAAGGCGTTCAAACTGAGATTATTAATAAGTGGCTTATTGTAATATACTGTGTTCATTTTTATGAGGATAGCATGTATACTCGTAGAGAAATTAAGGTTTATATAAAAACAGTCCCAAATTTCGCCTAGGTTTTTGCTTATAATGTCCAGAGTTCTTAATATTAAAAAAAAGTTCTTTTCAGGAAATATGACAAACACCATGGTACATAATATTCTACAATCAGAATTAAAAAATAATAAAAATTGGATGAAAAATGAGCAGGTTTACTAAAAAACGTTTCACTGCGCATGCGCGAACGCAATCAAAATATAATATGCATAATGTATTAGCTAAGTATATAGAGCAACTTTTGTGAAAGTCTCAAAATCATAGCTTCAAAATTCTGAAAATTATCGTCGATAGAATAAGCTCGAAATCCGTTGTTCCCAAAAAGATGAGGGGTTGTATCCAAATATAGTAAGTACGTGCAATATTGTGTACGCTATCTTGGCTCTAATCAACAGATATTTGATATAACCCCTCATATTTTTGCTTCTTTTTGGGAACAACGGATTTCGAGCTTATTCTATCGACGATAATTTTCAGAATTTTGAAGCTATGATTTTGAGACTTTCACAAAAGTTGCTCTATATACTTAGCTAATACATTGATTGCATTCGCGCATGCGCAGTGAAACATTTTTTAGTAAACCTGCTCATTTTTCATGCAATTATTATTATTTTTTAATTCCGATTGTAGAGTATTATGTACAATATTGTTTGACATAGTTTCTCAAAATAACTTTTTTCTAAGAACTCTGCAAATTATAAGCAAAAAACTTGGTTAAATATTTGACTGTTTTTATAAAAACCTTAATTTCTCTTCGAGTATACATGCTATCCTCATAAAAATGAACACAGTATATTACAATAAGCCATTTATTAATAATCTCGAGTTGGAATGCTTTTGCTGCATTAGTTTTACAGGGTAATCCAAAAGATATTTGTTCTTTTTCAATTTGTTGACAGTCCCCTATGGGGTTTAGGGAAAAAATCTTCATGGAAATATATAACTTATAGTATACTGTTTACACATTTGCACTTTCAGGTTAATTCTTCATGTATTTTTCTGGATATTTAACAAAACGTCTAAAATCGCAAGTGACCGGTCATCTTTGGCAATATAGTGTATCAACAAATTTGGCGGTAAAAAATAAATTGCCATAAATAAAGCCAACTTGGTTTCTTTGACGACTTTGGCGAAATTCACGTTCAATTTCAGTATTGAAGAAAACTGGGAATAAATGTTCTCTAATTGTCTTCTGCTTATTTTATCTTCGTGTTTTCCAGTGAAATCAGCTAAAATCTTAAAATCAGGGAAAAGGGACGCTACCTTACCCTACTAGTACAGACTGAAAAGACTGTTTTAAATAACGTCTATCATACAGTTAATTCAAAATTTTGCAAAATTATGTCTCTCTATATTATTCAAAAAATCTCTTAGCACAACTCAATTAAAAAATATATATACAGGGTTCGTACGGATCAGGGAATTTTCCAGGAGTTTCACCAGTATTTTCTTTATAGAAAAAGAAATCAAGTTTAATACCTCGAATCTTCAGCTTCTTTTAAACCTTTGGGGACGAACGACACATATACGTGACGCATAAGATGCTCAGAATCTTTGATTATTCCCACCAGTAACTTTTAATTGTAAACTTTTTTTTATTTGATGACAGCATTTCTGCAATTCAGTTAGACGAAAATTTCTGTTTTCAATAACCAGTGGTAAAAGATTAAAAATTCTGTAAAGGACGCTTGTCGCGAAGGGGTTAAGTAGAGATTTTCTGTAAGAAAATACTGGTACCTAAGAATTTCCTGGTCGCAAAATTCCAGGAGCCGTACGAACCTTGTATATAATTTTAAGTTTTATTCTTACGCAGTTTAAAGTCGAAATAAGTGCAAATAGTGATGTTAGATGTTATATAAATAAAAGTTTTCTTGCTCTGCATTTTTAACCCTTACACATTTAAACAACCATCGAAACCTTAATTACTTAATTGTAAAATAAATACTTTTTTCGCCTGGGAATTTTAACACACAAACTCCTAGCAACAAAATTTAATTGACCAAGGGCTATTTTAGGAGTTGCTATCTCCCATTCATTATGTGAAAAAGGTAGGATTATGAAAGGATCGTTAACTCTAATTGTAAAAAAAGCATAAAAGTATGATTGAATAATGGAAGTGAAGATTATTCTTTACATTTTGAAGAAAATAACTTATCAACTTGTTTTACAAGAAATCAGTTTCATACGTCTAAGTATAAAATAATGAAATACAAATTCTTATTATTTTCTATTGAAATAAGATTTCTAAAATAAAAAAAACAAAAAGTACACTTAATAGTGGTAATAAAGAGTTCCTATTTTAATCAAAATGCATATGAATATCAGATATTTACAGATAAAATTCTGCTATCAGCATACTTTCCAAGTATCCTGTTTTCCTCTTATTTTGACTTGCCTCCCTTTCTCCCTTACATTCAAACAGTTCTCCTGATTTCTTGGGTATAAAAAAACATGTAATATTTCATAAATCTCTCTATATCTCTCTATATTAAAAAAAAGTAACCACCGCGGCCGCCGCTGTCAATTAAGATTTTGTGCCTTGAAGTCTTTCTGGACTAATATCCAGAAAACTATTGCAAATAAAAATTTAAAAATTGGTGGTTTTATAAAGAAATGTTCGATAAACACGCTGAAGTAGACAGTTTTTAAATCGAAGAATTATTTTAAGAGATATTTAATATTAAAGTTGGTCAAAATAATTTTCTTATAAAAGTTTTATAGAAATGAAAACTATGCAAAGGAATTTAACCATAATTTGTAAGGATATAGTTTACAAGGTTGCGGTGTGCAGACTGCAATTATTTTTTCAATTTGACTCATTTTTTGAGGTTATATTTCAATTTTTTATTCAAAATTTTCATTATTTTGACGATGATTTATTTCATATTTCATAAATTCCATTATTTGAACCCTTGCCAAGTTGTAAAATAGCGCACGTAATAATATCCCCTTTCAATTAAGAAATGTATTTACACGAGACTATTAAAAACAGAAAGAAAACTTTAAAATAATATTTAAATGATCACGTGTTAAAAGCAATAAATGTAGAAAATGACGTAATAAAAATATACTTGCGCGTGAATATTAAACTAGTCGTTGGGGGCCACCGTAATACTTACCCGTCATGGATATGCATAATGTAAAATATTAAAACAAAAATGTGTAAACTACTTATAAAATGCATAGCAATTCAAATAAAATCGTGGCTTGATGACGTCATAACTTTATAGGCTCGATTATTGAATTGCTTGAAAGAGGTTTTTCCTTATAACTCCAAAAATAATAGTCCTATTAACTAGCGGTTTATTGCATCTGATTAAGCGTCAAATTTCCAATTAAAATATATCTTTGAAGTGAAATTTGGATGAAATACAGGGTCATGAAAAATCGAAGAGTGTGGAAAATAGGATTACAAATATCTCAGCAACTAATTATCCGATCGACTTCATGCTTTATGCAAAATTTATGTTTTTTTATTGTCTTTTATATTCATTTCTTAAAATAAACAATTTCGAAAATTTTTATGTACCTTTTATCAGAACGAATATTTCGAGAGTCCGAAAAAAATAGATCCGGTTAATCGAGGTTATTGAAATGAAATAGGCTTCTTCCCATTATTACATACTAAGTACATACCAAATTGCAAGTGTCTATCTCAATTTTTTCGGGAGATAGAGCGTTTACAGACACACAGACACACACACAGACACACACACAGACACACAGACGGACGGCAAAATTTTTTTTCTAAAAATATGTTTTTTGGAATCTCCAGTGTCTGAAACGTGTAAATCCGTCAAAAAATTTTTTTCGATTTTCAAAACGATTACAAGACTTACCCTATACTACGTATGATGGGTAAGTAAAAGAGAAAGAAATACGAGTAACTAGGGAAATTTACGTCACATTTAAAATGATCAAATAACAATATTTACAAACAATTTCAATTAATAATTATATTTTCATGAGAGATCAATTTATTTCGACATATCTTTTACCTATTATTGCAAATTTTAAAACAGCGTAAATAATAATATTTCCTTTCCAATGTCAAAATTCTTCTATTTGTTTATTTGGTGTTACAATTTAACGATAGTTTTTTTTTTTTTTTTTTTTTTTTTTTTTTATGAAAATTGATTGACGGGGTAATGGAGAAGTATCAAAAGACAAATAAGCGTTGAATTAAAAATTCCCCGATGAAAAAACTAACTCGTGTAACGCATCTGATGTCAACTGAAAGTGACGCGACGCCACGATTATGCACGTTTGGCGTTAAATCATATATTTTGGTGACAGTTACAGTTGTAAACTGTTTCAACAGCGACCTTAAAATCCGTCAGTGAAAGGAAAATGAATGGAAACCCTGTTACAGCAGATCGCCACTGGTTGTTTAATTATAATACAATCTTGCGTAATCGTTTTAGAGATGATCAAATCAGAGTGTTTTTAAATCACGCGGTGTCAGAACGGGGGTTGGCGAGCGCTGCTCGTAGGGGGCAGAGCCCCCTAGTTTACTAAAAAAAAAAAAAAAAAAAAAAAAAACATTAATTTGATTAAAATTTCTGTAAAAATTTTTATTGAAGTTAATTTTGATGTTGTTCTTATACTATTTTCACATTTAATTGCCTAACATAATAATATGACAAATGTATATGCCGTACTTTGATTTGAGAGTATTTCACCCTGATACCAATTGTGTGTTTAAAAAAAATTTCGATGGTGTTTTCCAAAAAGAGTATATTTTAGATATATATTTATTTTGTAATTACTTCTGATTTAATTTAATTACAAAAATTTGGGCTTCTCCACAGCCTCATAGAGTACTAGGCCTACACGCTGACACAAAAAATGATGCTTGACGTATACAGATTTATTTTTCACCGTCATGCAGTTATTTGAATTTGAATACTTTTTTTTTTTTCGATTAAATTAGGCGTAATATAGTATTAAGAAATAGTGTACTCATAATCAAGGTTCCGTATGAATCTTTAAAATGCCCAGCTTCTATAGTCGCAATTTTTTAAAAATTTTTGGCCTAGTATTCAAGGGTCCGAAGATTGACATGGAATGTCAATCTTCGGACCATGGAATTGACATGGAATTTTATTTAACATGTGTAAAAATAGCACGTATATCGCAAATTAATCTATAATATGTTTTTTCTAACAAAAAAATTTTTTGTCTCACTGAGGTTTCTGAACCTAGAAAAAATTTATTTTCTCGTGTTCATTTCAAATGCGATTTTCTGAGTTTTCCAGGCAATTTCCATGCGAATTATAATTTATTATAATTTTATTATAATTATATACTTTATTATTTATAATATTTATTATAATACTTTTTATTATAATTTATTACGCTCTAAGACTCAACTATTATTGATCAGCATGCTATCACCGATGTATAACCCCCCCCCCCCCCCCAAAAAAAAAAAAAAAAAAATTGAAAATGCATTCTGAAATAATCTCTCTCTCAATTTAACTCTCAAACTCTCCGATAACGAAATCCCATGTTAATCTATTTGAAATCTTAAAAGCTCGATTATGCATTACCTAATATAATTATCAAAATACTGTTTTCACACCAGAAAGTTGAGGAAATACAGAGGAGATGCGGAAATTGTCGTCTAAAACTTAACCTTTTGCACTAGACTATTACCTATACGATGACTAAGTTTAATCCCCAAATGTCACATTGGCACTGGAATTCTCGATTAAATTTATTTAAAAATGAGTAAATGCATTTGTTCGTGTAAATAATAAACCGAAAATTTTGTTTCAAAATTCCGGTGCTAATGTGACATTTGGGGATTAAATTTAGTATGTCACCGTATAGGTGTCAGTCGGAGTGCAAAAGGCTAAAGTAACTTTAAAATACCTATCTTTAAGATTTCCACATGATGAAATTTTTACTCTTAAATATACTTGGTACGGAGACAATTTTTAAAAACGCACCTGTTCGGCATCTGACGTCTATTTCTGACTGCGAAAAACATATTTTGATAACAATATTAGGTAATGAGTAATTGCATATTTAAGTTATCTCTTAATTTAATATGGACTATGGTCATCCATGAGATACAATGAAACGGCCATTTATAGAAAAATAACACAATAAAACTATTTTACTTGCACCAGTAAATTTTAAAGAATACTAGATTAATAGTAATAAAGGCCTTCCAGGCATCTAATTTCTAATAGGTTAATTTCCATTATTCACGATAACGGGTGAGCACGCATCCCCGTCGTATTTTGGGACAGTTCTCTTATCTAGGGGGCGTTGGCGTAGCTGATCTGTTCTGCCCCGTATCAAACAAATTTTGTTTCAACCCAGAAATTTTATTCAAAAATTGAAATCATTTAATTTTTATTCAACAGTTGAAGTATTCCCGATCGACAAGAAAAAAAGTCTCTGACGCTCTGAGTGTCAAGTTTCTGCATATTTCGACTGCTGCGTGTTCGGGCGAAGTTTGGAAAGGAGGCGTGTTATTCCCGCCTTCTTGCTATCCAGTATCTTCAGTTGTGTCTTTGTCGGGCGGAGCTTGGATAGGAGGCGTGTTATTCCCGCCTTCTCCACTGCTGGTGTTCGTCGCGTGGAAAAGAGGCGTGTTGTTCCCGCCTTCTCCACTGCTGGTGTTCGGCGCGTGGAAAAGAGGCGTGTTACTCCCGCCCACCTGATCTCTGCTAATCTTCCGTGACTGCTCTTTTGAATGCCATGGCCATGAAAGAGAACCAACAGCTTGACGACCTTATGAATGGAATCATAAACGGATATGTTCCTGCGGACTGGTTACGAGAATTCAACGCTTTCCCTACTCTAGATGAGCAAGTGAACGATGTTTTTCGAGAACTATTATCCGGTGTAGATGAAGAAATACAGTCTATCCAACAACGAAAGGACTACAACGACACCCACAAGGCTCAGGTGAAAGACCTCTGACTTTTTGCTATATCTATTTTGGGGGAGCCATCTAGATTAGATTTAATTGATTTAGCCTGTAGAACTGGTTACATTAGATTTCTAGGGAATAAGCAATGGGAAAAACTCCAAATTCTAAAGAATTTTAGCTCACATTCTAATCCCCCCCCCGTACAGGAAAAAGAAAAAATTCTGAATCTGAAAATCCAATTCCCCTCAAAAATAAATTCGGAAATCTAAATTCCGAAGCTAATCTTGATAACTATGATCTTATGTCATAGATATGCTCAAGTATATGCTCAAGTATATGCATAGTATATGCTCAAGATGGTGCTGCAAGCACTGATGTTGAATGTTCAAAAAACGACAAGCACCCCTTCTTTATTGAATTCAAAGATATGGATTGGCGCAAAGTCGCCCAAGAGATAAAAGCCCTTGATTCTGATAATCCTCCTCAAGTCAGCCTCTCCGGGGAACTTCTAAAAGTTCTACCCAAATCTGTCAGCCAATTTAGAGATATCCAAAGATACCTAACTGACAAACATATGATTTTCAACACCCTTAACTCAAAAGAACTTCGACCAAAAAAAATCTGTATTAGGGGAATCCCCCCCCCAACACAGACCCCCAACTTATTATCGAAGACCTTGGTAACCATGGATTTAAGGCTACCCGAGCCGCCATGCTTAAGAGTCGCAAAACTGGCAGAGGTATGCCAATTTACATGGTCAACGTCCTCCCTTGCACTAACTTTGAGAAAATCTATAAAATTGAGGAACTTTGTGATATAAGTGTTCGTATTGAATACTTCAGAAACAACAATAACCCAAAACAATGTTACCGCTGCCAACGGTTCGGACACGCCTCCGAGACGTGCAGCCTAACACCAAAATGTCTTAAATACTCAGAAGAGCACCTCACTGATAACTGCCCCAAAACAGGTAAAATAATTCCAAAATGTTCCAATTGTAACGGTGCCCATCCGGCCTCATACAGAGGTTGCCCAAAAAATCCAAACAACATTAAGAAAAAAATACCCCAACACTCAACACCAAAACAAAACCGCAAAACCAAAAACCAAATATAATTGCTGACATCGCAGACATTTTCAAACCCTACAATTACACCATTCATGATAAACCAAACGATATTAACAACAGTGAGACCACTACTGACATTAATAATGATATCCAGGAAGCCCCAGTTGAGGACACTTCCAGTTACACCAAACAAAATAAAACACCACCTGTTATACAAAATAATTATACAAACACATTCAAAGATATGTTTGACACCTTCAAAGACATGAAGGAACTTCTCCAAATTACCAAACTCCTAAAAAAATTTAAAAAACATCGCCATCAAATCAAAAAATTGCAACAACCCATTCGACAAAATGTATATCATAATAGAAGAATTAGACGCCTTTTCTATGGAGCTCAACATTACCAATTATGAATAATTACAATAACAAAAATTTCTCTTCTCTTCTTATTTTCTCCTGGAATTGCCAATCATTGCAACCCAGGATTAATGAACTCCGCTCCTTTATTTCCATTAATCCACAAATCGATATACTCTTAATCCAAGAAACACTTAACCCTTCCTGCAGTATCACCATCCCAGGTTACAAACTCCATCATACACCACGTGCCAACTCTCACTGGGGCGGCACAGCCATCTACATCAAAAATTATATCCCACATCACACAACTCAAAATATTCCACTCCCAGGCATTGACTACACCAGTATTGTCGTCAACTTGCCTCATGCCAAAATCAACTTCACATCTTTTTAAGCACGATACGGGCGACGATACCCCATAAATGACCTGACACACATCATTACACAACGCCAACACGCATTTATCGCTGGTGACTTCAATGCACATAGCAGGCAGTGGAACTGTCATTCCACCACTACCAGAGGTAGATCTCTTCACAACTTGGTTAGCCATTTCAATCTCAGTCTCCACGCACCTACTACACCAACACACATTCCTGTTGCTCGCAACCAGCACCCCTCTATTATTGACTTCGCCATCACCAAAAATCTTACCTTCCCTATCACCACTTCTGTTATTAATGACCTAAGCTCTGACCACCTTCCTGTCTTCTTCAAAATTGATCTTATCAACCCTATCTCTCCTCCTCCTTCAGTAGCAATTGACTGGAATAAATTCCAAAATTAACTCAACAACACCGACCTTACCTACCCCACAATCAACAACACTACTGACATTGACAACGCAGTTAATAAACTAAACAACATCATTTACAAAGCTAAAAAAGATGCCACTTACACCAAATTCAAAAATAATAACTCTTACATCTTACCCACTTACATACATAATATCTGTAAACAACGCAACACACTCCGTCGACTCTACCAAAATACCAGAGATCCCACCCTTAAAACAGCTGTCAACAGGCTCAGCAATAAAATTAAAACCCTTATTCAGAAAGATAAGCAAAAAAACTGGTCTAGATTTCTCGAAAGTCTTACTTGCGAGGATAACTCTCTTTGGCAAATAAAAAAGAAACTCAATAATAATTACACCCCTATTCCTCCCCTTACTGCCAATAAACTGATCTGCATATTGAAACTTTTTTTTTTATGATTAAAAATGAATAGGTGATTTTAGATCAATTTTTTAAGCTGATTTCAAAAGTAAAGTCGAAATTTGCGTATCACGTCAGGATTTTTTACAAATTAACAATTTGTAAATTTATAAAAACATATGATTTTTTAACTTTCACTTATATAAATTTATAAAAAAAAATTATTATTCAAAGGTAAATAATTAATACAGACTAGGATATGTATTAAAAAATTAATGTATGAAAAATTAAAGTATAGACATAATAATTATACTTACAATATATTTAAATATGGACAAATTTGATTAATATTAAAAAAATCAATTAGTTTGAGAAAAATTCCTTTTAGTTGCTTTTCGTCCACTAGCACAAAGATCTCTCTTTAACATCCAGCAGTAATCTGGCATCATATTTTTATTCCACTTGCCTTGGTACCGTTTTTCCATATCTTTGATGTCTTGGTGAAACCTTTCACCGTGTTCCTCACTCACTGCTCCGAGATTTTCGGGAAAGAATTCGATATGTGCATGTAAAAAGTGTATTTTTATACTCATGTTGCAACCAAGTAATCTCAATTTTTCTAACATATCTGCAACTATAATTTTGTAATTTGGGTCTTTCTTATTTCCTAAAAAGTTCTCCACTACACATTTAAAGCTCAGCCATGCTTCCTTTTCACAATCATTCATTGTTTTTTCAAATTCACTATCTGTCAGTAATTTTCGTATCTGAGGCCCAACAAAAATACCTTCTTTAAGCTTAGCATCAGTAATAGAAGGGAATTTGCTGCAAATATATTTAAAACATTCATTTTCTTTATTTAGGGCTTTCACAAATTGTTTCATTATCCCTAATTTGATATGCAGAGGTGGAAGCAAAACATTTTTAGGATTGACTAAGGGATCTTTAATTACATTTTTTGTTCCAGGGGATAATGATATTCTTGATGGCCAATCTTTCTTTTCCCAATGATTTTTTTTATCCCGGCTGTCCCACTCACACAGAAAACATGGGAATTTTGTGTATCCTGATTGTTGTCCAAGTAGCATTCCAATCACTTTTAAATCACCACATAACAACCATTCATGATCTTTATATTTGACCTGGTCTAGCAAAAGTTCAAGATTTTCATATGTTTCCTTTAAATGAACTGAGTAGGCTATAGGTATTGATGCATATTGGTTTCCATTATGCAACAAAACCCCTTTTAAACTTGTCTTGGAGGAATCAATAAAAAATCTCCATTCTGATGCATTATAAAGGATACCGTAAAAATTCATTATTTCCTTTATGTTATTGCAATATACTAAATTATCCTTTTCAGAAAAGTATGGAACAAGTTCTTTTTCACGATGCCTGTACCAAGAGAATTGTGTCTCTGGTAATAATAAGTTCTTAGATTTAAGCCGAGAACCAAGAAGTTCAGCATTTTTGGCAAATTTAAATCGCGCACCAAATCATTGAGTTCATGCTGATTAAATAAAATTGGAGATTTATCATTTACTTCTGGTTTATAGACATCTTGTTCTTGATTTTCATCATCTTCTGAATTATTTGGTTCATTTATGCTTTCCAAATTGGTTGGAGGAGAAGGAACAGGAAGACTTTCATTATGCAATATAGGTCTTATTGCAGAAGGCAAGTTAGGATATATAATTCCTTTTTTATTTTTCGAACTATACCCATGAACATTAGCTAAGCAAAAATAACAATCGTCATGATGATTTCTAGGTTCTCTCCATACCATGGGAATAGCAAAAGGCATACATTTCTTTTTGCCTTTCAACCAAAGTCGTAATCCTTCAACACATGTTCTACACACTTTATGAGGGGCCCATGTCTTATCTTGGTCACCCAGTCTCACACCAAAATAAGCATAATAAGCATTTTTAACAAAATGTGTAATATCCTGCCTTTGTTTTACTACAGTATAATTTCCACAAATGTAACAAAATATATCTGTATCATTTACACATTTACGTGAAGCCATTATTCAATTAAAGAAGATGTGAAATATATCACATATTTCAAATCGAAAGAAACAGACGTGAATAAACAAAGAAATTTATTGTTGTTAAAACCTATGCATTAGATCAAACATTGTTTGGTGCTTGTCACCTAGCAAGTATTAATTTAGATATTTTTTACAAAATTAAATTTATGGATTTCGCTTTTTCTTTTTAATTTTACATAAATAATTTTTTTTATTATTATTAAATCATATTAATAAATAATTTCAGCTTCCTAAATACAGTTTCTCATTTATTTAAATTAATGTAATGTATATACATATGGAATCAATTCCTAAAAAATTTGGTGGCGCCATCTAGTATTACTATTATAAAGTAATTTATGATTTAAGAATAAAATTAATTAAAAATAATATTTGTAAAAAAAGTGTACGTGGTGTGCAAAAATGCTTTACATTTTTGAAATCAGCATAAAAAACACTTTCAGAAAAATATATATTTATATGATCATCAAAATGCATGCTGATCAGTGATCAAACTGCGTATACTGACGAGGACAAGGCAGAATGCCTCGCTAGCTCATATGAAAGGTAATTCTATCTGAATCCCTTCCTCGCAAGTCAAGCACACTTTAACAATGTCAATGATACTGTTAATGACTTCCTCTAAACCCCTCCTATCCCTCTCCCCGAAATTCAACCCATCATGATCAACAATATTATTCAAAAACTTAATAATAAAAAATCTCCTGGGTACGATAAAATTTACAACTATACTCTTAAACAACTACCTATCAACTGTATTCTCTACATTACGAAGCTCACTAATTCTATCCTCAAACACTGTTATTTTCCTAAAACCTGGAAAACCTCTATCATTTCTCCTATTCCTAAACCATCCTGCAATCTTAATGATCCAACTAATTTCCGTCCCATCAGTCTTCTCTCCTCTCTAAGTAAAGTCATCGAACGCGTCATTAGATCACAGCTCAATGACTTCCTTCACAACAACAACATTCTTATGCCTGAACAATTCGGCTTCAGAGCCAAGCACTCCACCCAACACCAACTTCTTCGATTTGTGGAATTCTTAACTGAAAACTTCAACGAGAAGAAGCCTACTGCTGCCATATTTCTTGATGTCGCCAAGGCCTTTGACAAAGTCTGGCACGCGGGCCTCATTTACAAATTAATTCGGCTTAAGTTCCCGTCTGGACTTATCCATTTAATACACTCTTACCTTGGTGATCGTAACTTCTATGTCCGTGTAAACAACTTACTTTCTCTACTACACATAATACTCTGTGGTATTATTCAGGGTTCAGTCATTGGCCCTATTTTATTCATAATATACTTTAATGACATTCCACGCACACTCTTCACATCACTCACACTCTATGCGAACGACACTGTTCTCTATGGCACTGCACATCACCCATACAATCTTTACAAAAATCTACAACACCACCTCAACATCTTCATGGAATGGTGTAATCAATGGCGCATTAAAATAAACGAATCTAAAACTACTGCTGTTTACTTCTCTAGAACCTTCTCCACTCCTAATAGATTAACCATCAATAACACTACTATTCCCTGGTCTGACGATGCCAAGTACCTGGGAGTTACCATTGACAAACGCATTACCTTTAAAAAGCATATTCTTAATATCCGCGGTAAAGTCGCCGGAATTTCCAAAACCCTCGCCCCCCTTCTTCGTAGTCACTCACTCTCCATACACAACAAACTCTTAATATATAATGCTTGCATTCTCTCTGTTATCACATATGCATGTCCAATCTGCGGCTTCACTTGCAAAACCAGTATGAACAGCCTCTCTAGTACCCATTACAAACAGCTCCGTTACATCAGGAACGGGTCTAGATACCTCAAAAACTCCACAATCCTCAAGGATCTGAAAACGACTTCACTCAAACATCGCATTAAACACCTTGCGAAAAAATTCTAGAATGTCATTAATCACATCCCAAATGAACTCATCTATGAGCTACCTGACTACGATGCTTGCAGTCCATCCAACCGGAAAAAACCAAGGTACTCCACTATTCTTGATGAATAGTCCTTCCGAGCTATAATTCTTACCTCAAATTTTTTCTCTTTAATTAAAAAAAATATATATTATTATGTAATTTTTTATTGTTAATTTTACATTGACTTTTCTCCTAAACTTCTCCTAACATCTTTACTTTACCTCGTCTGGCATATTTTTTTTTTTGAACTATGAACTATTTTTACTTTTATACTTTAACTAGTAAATTTTCATTATTTTATAGATATACTTAACACTATCCTATTTTTATGTAGTCAATTGGACTACGGCTAGACATTTCATAGGGCGCTCTCAGGATTTGATATACACCTACTCAAAGCCAGGGTGTGCAGTTGCTTCGCAACTTGGAAGCCCATTGAACCTATCACATGTTCAAGTTCAAGTTGAAGTATTCCCTTCCAAAAAAATTCTACAATGACATGAATCACATCCCAAATGAACTCATCTATGAGCTACATGACTACGATGCTTGCAGTCCATCCAACCGGAAAAAACCAAGGTACTCCACTATTCTTGATGAATAGTCCTACCGAGCTATAATTCTTATTTTCTCTTTAATATTACAAAAAAATATTATTATATGATTATTTTATTAAATAAAATAAAATTGACTTTTCTCCTAAACTTCGCCTAACATCTTTACTTTACCTCGTGTGGCATTATTATTATTTTTTTTAACTATGACCTATTTTTACTTTTATACTTTAACTAGTAAATTTTCATTATTTTATAGATATACTTAACACTATCCTATTTTTATGTAGTCAATTGGACTACGGCTAGACATTTCATAGGGCGCTCTCAGGATTTGATATACACCTACTCAAAGCCAGGGTGTGCAGTTGCTTCGCAACTTGGAAGCCCATTGAACCTATCACAAGTTCAAGTTGAAGTATTTACAGCGATCTAGTGAGTTACGTTTTATAAGATAAAATTTCTGGGTTCAAACACAATTGTTTGTTCCGCGGATTATTTATAGGCCAAATTTTCAGCATTAAAACGGTTAACTAGTACTCACAGCGTTCTCAGATGTAAGGAAATTCAAGTCTATTTAGAGGATTATTTCTTATTTCTAGGGAATTTTCAGAAAATGGACACTACCTTTCCAAAATCTAGGGAAAAGGGGAATTTTTGTTAGTCTTCTGTGTTTTAATGGGAATGAACGTGAGAAAGTGATAAATGCGACGTGTGTGATTAATGAACATGGAAGAAGCAAGTAAGGATGGGAGAAATTCTCTTCAAGCAACATCTTTGGTTAACGGAGAGGTGCGGAGAGTTTCCCAAAACGTAATCTTGCACCTCCCTTTCGTTTCTCAGAATCGTAGATGGCTAAGAAATGATCATCACCTGGATCTACAGTTGTTAATTACTCTAGCTAAGATGCACTGCTTATTTATATTTTGTCATGATTTCAGCATCTCCACTGGAATCTCTAGAAACTTTTTTAAAGTGAAACTCCTTCCTTCATTTGGTTGGTTGGTTTGTTGATTTATGACGGCTGATTATCTACTCAAGGGATATAGGCCCTAGGGGGAGTGCCCTCCGTGGGGGTCTTTCTAAGGGTTCCTAACCCGTATTTACGGCAACGTTCGAAGAAAACCACGGAAAACACCGAACGGTTAGGTCGACGAGCGCGACAGGGGGTTGAACCCAGCACTTCCCGTCTACCAGCTTTGAGAGCAGAGCCTCTCAGCCTCTGGTGGGGCATTCCTTCATTTGGAGATTGTGGAGGAAGAGGTGCGGAAGTCAGATCTGGTTTTTCTTTCTTCCTGAAGTATTTCCAAATAAATCATCCATCTGATTTCCTTTTGTTAGAAAACCCCGTATTACGTGTACAGGGAGAATTCGTTATAATTATACCCGTATTAAAGTATAGTGCTATGCATAATGTATGTAAAACAGTATGTTAGATGAAACGATATGCTAAAAATTTAAACATCCTGATCCTATAAAGAAATTTTATTCTATAGCTTTTAAGTATTAGTCATAACAATAGCGAGCATTTCTCACAAATTATGCAAATTGGTATTTTATTCCAGTTTTTTCCCCACTTATTCAAAGATTTTTATTTATATTATTATTATATTATTATTATAGTTAGATTCTTATCGCAAATAATTTAAAAAGAGGTTTACAGCATACAAGGACTATTTGAGAATAATAAAGGCCAATGTCGGATAAGTATGTGTAACATTTGTTTAAAGTATATCCTACCTTTTAACATAATTTGCTGATTTTTTTAAAATCAGAAATTACTCTTTAGTGAACAATAAATTTCCCAAAATATCAAGCTATCGGTATTAATTTACGGATTATACGACAGAAACCTATTAATATGTTTTTGTTATATCTGTACTCCGCCCTCGCTGTTTTTTATATTTAAACACCGTCCTCCCTGTTTTTTTTTTTTTTTAATTTAAACTCCGCCCATCGTCATTATGATATGTATTCGTTCAGATTAAAAGCATCAGAGTAGAAAATCTGTCTGTATAAAATAGGCGGAGCATTGTCTCCGCGGTACGATTTGAATACACATGCAAATTGTATTAATATTAGTTGAGAAAAATATCTAATTTTTGATTATTGCAAAAAGCCTCTTTTCTTAAAAATCATTGCACCGAATTTCACGAATTTAAAATATGTTTTATAGGTACCAAACAATTTTAATTTGATAGTTTTTTTTTAAATTTCTTTCGGTGGAAAATTGCGTAAAAAACGATGATATATATTCTAAAAAAGTTAAAAACATACTCATACCTCATACTTTAAAAGCATTTTTTTTTTTTTTTTACACATATTTGTGTGCGTTAAATATTCCTTATGGTTTATCATATTATATATATTTATTTAGCTTCAAGTTGTGCGATGTATTACACGTAAATACAGGGTTCGTACGCCTCCTGGAATTTTGCGACCAGTTAATTCTTCGGTACCAGAATTTTCTTACAGAAAATCTCTCCTTAAAAGGAGACGAAATTTCGCGAATTTAACCTAGATATCTTTTTCTACAAAGAAAATTCTGGTGACACTCCTTGAAAATTCCCTGATCCGTACGAACCCTGTAAATAATTACAAATATGTATGTATATATATATATATATATATATATATATATAACACTTAAGGGGACAGTACACCTCTTTAATTCTCGCAGAACATGAGAAATTTGTCACGAGTTAGACATTTTGTTTTAAAAAAGGTAACGACGCTAGAAGCACCAAAATTTCAGAGTATATTTAGGTAAATGTTAAACTATGTTTAAAAAAATTTAATTTGGATATAATATCATTAAAAAAAAATCTAATACTTTCTTCTTGTTAAGATAGAAGAAAGTAAAAATGGAGAAAAATAAATAAAAAATATAAAAACTTTTTAAAGATTTAGCTGTATGATGTGGAAGATGATGAGATTAATGATGAGAGAAGTATGATGGGATTTTAGAAGCTTGACTGTTTCTTTTTACTGCAAATTAAGAAATAGGGCAGAAATATTTAAAAATATTAAAGATTTTAAACTTTACATGCTACTGGGGAGATTGAAAATCGATTATTTAGAGGGGTTGTTTAAAAGAACAAGTGTCGTTGTTACGGATAAGAAAGAGATATTAAAAAAAAAAAAAAAAAAGATAAAGATATTTAAATACGAGGGGTATTTTCGAAAATAAAAATCAAACTAAAAAAAATTTTAAAAAGAAAATTTTTAAAAACCAAATTTATTTTCAAATTCTACATACATTTCTCTATTTTTCAACATAGCTGCCAAATTTGTTTAAACACTTATCGTACCTTACAACTAGATTTTGAATACCTCTTCATAGAAACCTGCCGCCTGCTCCGATACTCAAGAGGTCACGGGTCACGGCCGTTTTTACGTCTTCGTCATTGTTATTGTTGTAGGGGTTGCCGCCGAGATGATGTTTGAGATATCGGAAAAGATGGAAATCGCTCGGCGCAAGGTTGGGGCTGTAGGAGGCATGGGTCAAAACTTCCCAGCCAAAAGTGTCCAATAAAGCTCGGGTCTGAACTGCGGTGTGAGGCCCTGTATTGTTATGGAGTAGCAAAATTCCCTCTGTCAGCATGCCGCATCTTTTGTTTAGACTCGCTCTGCGTAGCTTTCGCAGGGTTTGGCCGTACTTCGCACAGGGCGGGCAATTCGATAATCTTGAACATTTTAAAGACACAGACCAGACTGTATAGGTTACCTACACAGCTGCAACTGAGCACAGTTGTTCCCAAGCAATGCCGGGATACGACGCAAGCACTCGTTGCGGCGCGCGCGACACCTATTAATGTATTATACAACAAAACGGCCCTTACTTAAAACACACGCCTCTTATTTTAAATTATGTACGCTAGGTGAACCGCCAAAGGTGGTTTTTAAGGAAGTTAAAGCCTTACAGGATTTTAATTTTGTTAGGTAGGAATAAAGGTGAAGTAGGAATTTAGGGTAAAGGGGATTTAGTTAAACTTTTAAGATAATAGGAAAACCCTCAAAATGCAGATAATTCTGATCCATGTAAGGGGTTGCAATCTGTTTTAATTCAAGATGCAATACATTTATCAGAAAATGAAGATCGCTGTTCGATTTGAACGAATTTTTGACGGAGAAACCTTTTTTATGCAGTTAATAATCTCCACGTGCAGTGAACGATCGAAAGAACATGTTAAAAACCAGACCCCAATTAACTATAAGTACTTTAAGTGATAACCGCAGATGCAAAACATAGTGAATAAAACCAGGGACTGACGAAACCAATTAACTGTGAAATTCTGCAGACCTCCCTATACTTCAACCTACAGCTGATATCCCGCGCGCGTGCACTGAACTTAATAACAATTCTCCCTCAGGTTTCCAAAATGTATCCGAGCAGTTAAGACGCTCTTGTATATATATGATGTAAATATATCTCAAATATAATGTAAAATTGGAGCACCTATATGCACTCTCCAAACGCGATAAAAATGTACATATCTAGCCAAGAATTATAATATTATATTCAAAGGAAAATGGATCTACTTCTTATTTCACACAATGTTATTTTCTAATAATAATGTTTCTTACTATTCAAATACAGTGATACGACGATCACTCAAAGGAATAAATATTTGGATTACTGTTGATCATTCTGTGCGCTAAAGGAAAATCTCAGGTAAGCCGAAACAATATTCTTTACCTTTATCGAAAGATGAAAATGTATATTAAAATATGAAGACTGATATAACAATTTATTAAGATAGAAAATTAATCATGCTACCGACGGTTCCCCTAACAATTTTCATGGTTGGTTGGTTGATTTTATGACGGCCGATTATCTACACGAGGGATATAGGGGTCACTCCATGGTAACTTATGTTACATTTAGAATAATTTTCTTTAGTAATTTTCATAATATAACACCAAAAAATATTGAAAATGTAATGTTGATATGATTTGTTAATTAAACCTATCCAAAACGAAATTTGGATGAAAATTACCTACCTTTAGTGCTATTTTTTGAACACTGGCCATTATATTTATTATGGTAACTTACGTTCTTTTTGTCAGAAACGTAATTTACCATAGTAAATATAATTTTTTGCATTCAAGAAATAGTACTAAATTTAAGTAATTTTTATCCAAATTTAGTTTTGTTAGGTTTAATTAACAAATCATATAAGCATTACATTTTGAATATTTTTTAGTGCTATATTACTAAAATTACTGAAGTCAATTATTCTAAATGTAACGTAAGTTACCATGGAATGACCCATAGGCTCTGGGGAGAGTGTCCTCCGTAGAGGTCTTTTTAAGGGATCTTAACCCGTATTTACGGCAAGGTTCGAAGAAAACCACGGAAAACTCCGAACGGTTAGGTCGACGAGCGCGACGGTGGTTTTGAACCCAGTACCTCCCGTCTACCAGCTTTTTTGAGAGCAGAACCTTTCAGCCAATGGTGGGGGTCTAACGAATTTTCATGACTAATTATTTAATTATTTTATATATAAAATTACTTTGAGAATATTGCATAAATTTTCGCTTTTTTGAACAGATTTTTTCCCCTTTTTACTTTTAGAAGAATCTTAAAAGGATAAAACGTATTAGAAATGTATTTATTTATTTATTATACTTGTAAAAATATTTTTGTTCTTAAGTATCTTTCATGGCCATAGTCGGATTAAGGGGGGAGGGACTACGGGGGCTGCAGCCCCGGGCCCCAACCTGCCAGGGGGCCCTCAGCAGTGGCTTAAGTTGTATCAAAGTTTCGTTTATAAAATGACTTAATTTACAAAAAAAAAAAAAAAAAAGTAATAGTACATAGAAATGGCGAGAGAAAGTTCACTTAGTCCTCTTAGTCTTTTTCCTTTTTCTAATTCTAAAGCTTGGAAAATCCGATATAACTGTTGCTATCCTTTTCGTATTGTTACCCTCTTTCCAAGAGACAAACGAAGAAAAACACCTTTATTCCATTTCCCTCTTCTACTTTGCAATCTCAAAAACACATGTGCTTAGCATAAGTTTTCCAAGAAATTACTAACGAGCACAGGACCGACTCCCTACTGTGTGACATCTACACTTCCGGACATTGTCCAGTAAGTACCTTTCAACAGTGCACAAGTGACCTTAGTGAAATCGCCTTTATATCGTTTTCTCTCCTGCACAAAATCCATGCAAAAAAAGAAAAAAAAACATAGAATAGAAGGGTATGTTTTTCGTAAGCTTTTATTTGAGTACTAGCTGATCTGTCTGGGACTCGTTACAGAGCCGTGCGAAACGGGGGATGAAGGGGGTGGTTATCCCAGGCGCGGAAATTGAGGGGGCGCCAAATTTATACAATCAACCACGTTTCTTTCTTCTGTTTTGTAAAAAAAAATATGTATACACATATTGAAAATTTTTGTGACGAAAAAAGACATTCTCAAAATAGCAAGTGGCTTGTGTTTTGGATTCAAAAAGCGGTTGCAAGCTATTGTATTGTACTATTAGATACATTTTTTTTCCACATCCATTTTCCAGACCTCCTTTTCCAAAATATAAATACAACATTCTCGATATATAATATTATTCTTTTAGAGATTATATATATCTCTACATATAATATTTAGTTGTTAAAATTAAACCTTTCAAAATTCCAAAATTAATGCGAAATATGTGTGATAAAGATATATCACAGTTTTATCTTTTTTAATTACTTTATATTTCAGCTCAATGTATTTCTTTTTATAGCCTTTCCAGTTTAATTTGCCATTCCTTAAAAGCTATTTATCAGCAGTCGCACACCTTGTATGTTGCTTTTTTGGCAAGACCGTCTCCCCCCTCATTGTGCTTCGCGTTCGTTGAATCGGCGATGTTGTTTTCTCTGCGAGGCATCTTCGCGCTTTGAGTTCGCTTTCAATCGGCGCTGAGCTGTGACGGCATCGTCATTCAGCAGCTCTCACTCCGCACGCCTGTGTTGTGCGCATGCGTCACCGCCGCTCTTGTTCGGTATGTTTTCGGGAGCTGTTTTGTTTTGGCGCTGCATGCGAAAGGGGCGTGTCTTTAAAATACAAATTAGAATCGTCCTTTTAATTATTAAATGTTAATTTGTTTCTGATTTGCTCTTTTAATTTTCACGTAATTCCTAATCAACAAATTAGTTTAAATTAATCTTGCTGTCACATTTGTGCACCCCTTTTCTGGGTATATATACTAATGTTGCACATTTTTCCAACAGAATTTTAATAAAAATGATGCTGTAATTTTATGCAAAACGTCGTCTGATCTGAGGCTGGCCTGTGCCGGCGCTCGTATCCTAGAATGGCCGTAGCGCTGATTCTTTGGAGATCAATTTCGCGTTTTCAGTTTTTAATTATTCTATAAAAATGCTGTTGTAAATTTTAAGTTTAATATTTTAAAAGTTTTAAATCAACTGGTAATTTAATTCTGCATTAATTCTACATCCCTTATTGGATTCTGCTAGAAGGAATATTTCAAAGATTCTTCGAATTTTACGAAATTTGAGCCAGTACTTTTTAAAGACTTGATGTGCAGCTTTCATCTCATCCTTCCTCCTTCTTCAAGAAAATGTAATAAACATTATTGGATCCTAACCTAAACGAGTTCTTATTTCAAGTAGTATGAGTCTCTTATTTTTCAACAAAGATCAAGTAAGACCGTTTAATTCATTTTATTATTATGATTGTTTCTCTTCTCAAAGAATATTGACCTAAAGAACAGATGCACAAATTGTGCAGGGTTAATTGCTATTTAAATCACAACTGCAATATTTAAAAGTTCACTATACGATCTATTCTTCCATCCATTTAAGATAATAATATTATAACGGTACTTACAAATATTTATTTACGTCACAATATGTATTCAATAGAATATATTTGTGCAAAAAGTCGAAGGACTTAAGAAGTTGTTAGGGAAAAAAAGTGAATGGGGCCATTTTTAAGAGAGCTATTATACGGGGCCCAAAAAGATCCAACTGATAGTTAAGAGCAGGGCCCTAACATGAAAGCATGTTAAAAGGTCTTGGTATTTAGTGCTTTACATCTTCAATTAGTCGGAATTAAGCATAGTGTGAGATTAATCATTAGAATTAATTTTTTTAATTAGCAAGAAAAAAGGGGAATGCTTAAAAAAGGGCGCTACGGTACCAATAAAAATATGAGGGTGTTGATACAGGGAGAGGAGTCGTAGGCTCAACTTTTTAAAAGTAAAGCAGTGAGAGGACACATAATTAGGGGCTGAAAAATGCATGGCGTCCAAAAAGTCCAAGGGACTCCGGACGGACCCCAGGGCGCCAGTGTATTAACTGAAATGCAGAAAGTTTGGAATAATAAAATGGAGAATGGGTTTCGAAAACGAAGAAAATCGGACTAAAAGGGGAAAAGTTATTACCAATTTAGGGCATAGAAACTTAAAAGGGCCCAGGGAGATCGGACCTTAAAAAATTAAAAATCTGAGCCCCAGGTACACCAAGAACTGTCTTGGACTATTCTCGCCCGAATTTTCAGATTTCTACGTGTGATAGATTTCTCTAGCCATCGCACACAGACAGAGACACACATACACGCACACATAGACAGAGCGAAACTTTATTTTAACACTTTCCAACCTAGTTGAAAAATGTTTATGACTTCGGTTTGTCTGCCGTCTGCCCGTGCTCTAACTCCCGTAAATATGCTTGGATTGCCCTGCAATTTATATATGTTATTGTCGTTATCTGTAGCATGTTCCCTATTTCAACTCAAGTGTGTAGCGCTTATAGTATTTTTACATTGACACTCAAAAGAATTCCGTTACATTACGGTCTATGGGGAAAAATCATTTGCAGTTTATTTTAATGATGTTACACAATTTCAAACACATTGTAATTGATATATATCACTAAGGTCCATTAGAAGAAGCTTAATATGGAATATGCTGTGCGTAGCACTTATAGTTACTTTACAGGGACAGTCAAAAGAAATCCGTCACATTACGTCTATGTAGAAAAATCGTTTGCGGTTTAATTAAATAATGTTTCACTATTTTAAACGCATTGACATTTATATATATATATCACTAAGGTGCTTTACAAAAGGTTTTCTACAGAATATTGTGTATAGCAGTCATCGTTCATTTACAGGGACACACAAAATAATTCTCTACTGTCTGTTAACAATAATTCCTGGAAGTGCATTTTAAGTTGCTGAATGCGATTTTAAATTTAACTCACTTTTTGTCTATTATTTGGTGTGCATAAATTCTGTAGATCCTATACAGGGCAGCACAAAAGTTCGAGAACACATTTCCGTTTAATGACAGAAACTCCAGAAGGAGAATTTTAAACTGTGCTACGCGTTTCTTAACTAAACTAAAATTTAGCATCCTATGTAGTATATATACAAATCTATAGATCCTATACAGGGCTGAATAAAAGTATTCGGATATTTTTCCGAATATTGTATATGTTGGAAATTCCTGAAATTACGTTTTTAAATATGTTATGCGTTTTCCAAATTGTTTACTTAGATGTTATCTTTCAGCTTATTAAACGGTAATGATTTGTAAAATTATTTTGGAAGCGCTGGAAAGTGTTACATAATCTATGCTTGACGCATGATTTTTCGTTCTTGTTTTAGTATAGATCATAAAAAGATTTTAGAAAATGCAATTGTTTTATTTTTCCTTTATCTTTAACCCCTTTTTGACGAGAGTCCTTTGCAGAATTTTTAATATTTTGCCATCTGTTTATCAAAACAGAATTTTTCACCTAACTGAATCGCAGAAATGCTAAGATTAAATGAGGTAAAGTATATAATTAAAAATAACCGGTGTGAATAATCGAGGATTCTCAGCACATTAAGCAACATGGGTATGTGACCCAAAGTGTTAATAAATGCTTTTATTTCAGCTTGTGCTTGAGAATGAGAAAATTTGATTTAAAGAAAACCATTTTTAACTGTATATTTTTAAATGGCTTGAAAAAAAAATGTGTCACGTTAGTTTGATTGTTTGTGAATTATTCATCGTCATCTTGTTACCTTATTAATTTAATTTAGTGGATTTCTTATGAATTTCATTATTTAAATAGCTTTACATACTATTTTTTTCCCTTATCCATGCATTTTTCTTTTGTACCTTTTACTAAAACTCTATGCGTATGGGTTAAATTGTTTAAAATGCTCACATTAATTTATTTAAAATTGTTCTAAAATTCCCAGTTCAACAACGCGAAACTTTCTGATGCATTTTCTGACAAATTTTCAAACGAGCTTAACAATGACAGTCCTGACTGTTGAAGCGATTTGGAATCGAATAAAGTTTTCCATTTTTGAAAAAAAAATACTTATTGAGTAATAAGCTATTATTGTCAAGTGACGACAAGTTTTACCCCTTTCTTGCTGCCACATCCTGAAATTTGGTTCAAAATACTTACTTTGACAATATTTTCTGAAAAAATTTCTGCTTTACCAAAAAGTGAAAAACGCCATTCGATTACATAGTTTTTGAATAAGAGAGCACCTGGCTATTTTAAACAAAATTGAATTTTAAAAATTGTCAGAAAGTAGCTCCTTTGTATTTAAGAACAGTCTTAATTAGATATATCATATTTTGCACAAAATTAACTTATTTCATTAAAAGCGAAAAATTCTAGCATATATATTTAGAACTTTTATTTCACTGTCAAGATACGAATTGAACTAGGAAAGTAAATTTTTTAAAAGTTTGAAGTGTTATTTTTTTTTTAATCAGAAAAACTTGTTTCTTCGTAATAAAAATTTATCTCACAATGGGGAAATTTCACACGGGAGGAATACGTTTTCTTTTGTGTGTAACTGATAAAGTTTATCTTGAAATCCTCAAAAATTCACTCAGAATCGTTAAAATAATAGAAAAAAACTTTGAAATACTGTTTTTAATAATGCAAAAACATAAACAAAACCACGTGATACAAAAACGCGACGTGATTGGTTGTGACGTCATTTGCCGCTAAACTCAAATGTTCACGCTTTGCGCGTATACTTTTTCCCATTGCTTTTCCTATTTGCAATCTTGTTTCATCTGTTTCTTAAAATTTATTTAACGTTATCAACTTCAAATTTGGGAAAAAGTAAGATCTAACTTATCTTAATATAAAATATATCGTTTATTTTTTATTTTCATTAAAATTTTGATTAGAAAATGTCTATTTCGGCCGGATATGTTAAAGGGCAATCGGACAATCTCCCAAAAATAGATGCTCTTTCCATGTTTGCTTTTTTAGGAAAGAATTCTGATTTCATAGGTGCAGAAATACGAGGAGTTAAATCTAAAAGGTATATATTTCTGTTCTAGATTTACTTTGATTTATTAAATAATAATAATGATTAAAAGCTAAAATAATAGTACGCGATTCTTGATTGTTGTTCTTGAAATGAATTATTTTCTTATTTCATCATATTTCAGTTTAAATGAAATTTTAATTATTTTACAATACTGATAACGTATATTTGTTATAAAATAAAATATTGAGAAATAAGAAAGGCCTTTTATTTAGTTAGTACTTAGTATATATTTTCTGAGTAAAAAAATTCTTTGTAAACTTTAAAATATTGCATTCATTCTTTGACATTCCTTTTTGCTCTATCTTTCAAAAGTTTCCATGAAATTAAAGTTTTTTTGTCACGGCCTTCCTTTTTTTATCCTAAAGCATTTATGTGTTTACTTATTCATATTTTTCACCCCCCGAAAGTTCGAGGTTTTTTTTTTTAAGCCACCAATTTTTGCTTCATATATATATTTAAAAAAAAAAAAAAAAAAAAAAAAAAAAAAAACTATTTTTACTTTCTTCTATCTTACAAGAAGAAAGTATTGGATTCATGAAAATTTCCAACTTCCGGTTTTCAACGGATTTATACGTTTTAGAAGGTCCTGAACACGATTTGACTGTTCTTAGAAAATGTCTGTCTGTGAGTCTGCGACTCTTTCTGTCTGTTTGTGACAAAAATTTTGTGGGCGCTCTATCTCAAGAACTAATGCACGAAATTTAATAAAACTTTATATTCAGTTAGTACCTGATATAAATTGGTGCTGATTGGTATTTGGTGAAAATCGCTCAACAGGTGGCGCTGTTATGCTGCATTTGTTGAGATTTCCGCAATAGCTCTATCTCAAGAACTAATGCACTTATTTTCATCAAACTTCACATTCAGTTAGACCTTGACATAAATGGACGCTGATTACGTTTTGGTGTAGATATCCCGATAGGTGGCGCTGCTATACTACTTTTTCATTACTTTTACGATAGCTATATCTCAAGAACTAATGCACGGAATTTTATCAAACTTCAAATTCTGTTAGACCTTGACAGAAATAGATGCTGCTTACGTGTTGGTGTAAATAGCCCAACAGGTGGAGCTGCTGCGCAATTTTTTCCCTTATTATCGCGATAGCTATATCTCAAGAACTAATGCACGGAATTTCATCAAACTTAAGGTTCTGTTAGACCTTGACATAAATAGATGCTGCTTACGTTTTTGTGTAAATAGCCCAACAGATGGCGCTGCTATGGTACTTGTTTAATTATTATCACGATAACTATATCTCAATAACTAATGCATGGATTTTCATCAAACTTCAGATTCAGTTAGACGTTGACTTAAGTTGTTGTTGATTAGGTTTTGGTGTAAATCTCCCAACAGGGGGCGTTGCTATTCTGCATTTTCCAGGATTTACATGATTTTAGGAAGTCATATCTCAAGAACTAATGCATGGAACTTAATAAAACTTTAGATTCAGTTAAACCTTGATATAAATTGGTGCTGATTCTTTTTAGTGTGTGCGAAACCAGTGTGAGATAGAAGAAAGTTTTGGGATTGGCACATCCGACTAGTTTTGTTTTATAGTCAGTAGCTGAAACACTAGGGAAAATTTCAGCATCTGTTACATGTGCAGTAGTTAGTGCTTTATCATTTGTGATCAGCAAATTCATTACAAAATCTTCTGTTAAAGATTCTGATACCTTATTCTTGCCATTTTTGGCATACTCCGCTTAAATTTCTTGTGCTGTTTGATGTAACAGAGGCAAATTATTAGAAAGTCCTCATTTTTAGTTACATATATTTTTTTTTATACATATTTTGAAGATTCATTCTTTGTTTAAGAATTTGTTTGCCTGTTTGTTTAACAATTTATATTTATTAAGTCCTGCAAATTTTAGAAATTTGTTAGTTATTTAAAGATTATCAAACCTTCACTATATTATTGCTTAATATTTAATATAATATCACACAACATAAACATAACATTGAACAATAGTCTTTTTCAAAACAGTTCTATAGCCAAGGGTGTTTAGGAGAATTTTAAGGGAGGTTCTAACTCCCTAAAGTATGAATTCTCCAATATATTTAAATTTCTGTATATTAATATAGAGCAAACATTTTCCTACCCCCCCCCCCCCCCCCCATTTTTTTTTCTGGCTATGCTACTATTGTAAAAATACTTATTAAAAATTCTGAACATGCTTCGCTCAGAATGTATGATTTCAGTTAAAATTTGTTTTCATAATTGATTGCATTTTTTTTTCATTGATAAAATTATACATTAAGGATGGATATCAAATTAGAGGTTTCCAAAAAATTGCATTATGATTACTGAATAATGAATATATACATTTCAAATATGAACTATCGATTACTTGAAGACACTTCTTAATATGCATAAATAAAATGAATGACTATGTGTATGATACATAAATATTTCTTTCTGTTTCATATGTGATTATTCTCATTCATATATTCCAAAAAAGAAAAAAAAATACATTTATTAAAATTTTATTTAGATTCAATCAATAAATAAACCACGGATCTATTTAGGAAGAAATTGGGTCCTTTAAAGGACCCTTCACAATTTTTTTCATTTAAAAACAGAACCCTTCACAAAATTTTTCAACTCAAAACAGGACCCTTCACAAAACTTTTCACCTTAAAACAGTACCCTTCACAAAATTCTTTGTTTTAAAAATGGGCTTAGCACAAAACTTTTCTCTCTTCAAACTGAATCTTTCACAAATTTAATCATTTAGAAGTAAAATCTGACTGTCACTTTACATATATAAGGAAAACATCTGTATTTTACATGCATATATCTTCTTAAAAATGTATAAACAAGAAACTGAATATAACGCTAATTTCAAATTCACAAAATTATGTCTAGATTTTTCACAAATGTAAAAAGCTGTTCACAATTTCACAAAAACAGGACCCTGGGAGAAAAGTCTGGACTGATCCCTGTAAACATACAAATGAAGAATAGCAGATTATAAGTTTACAAAAACATTTCTATAGTGTTAACATCATAATAAAATAAATTCGCAAACGCTCACAATTTAATATATGCTAAAAGTTGGATACTATATTCAGAAAGATTAATCATTTCAGAAAAAGTTAACAGTTATTTTTTTTTCCGGAAACAATGAATGCAAAAATTTATTATTCAAGAAAATAATATACAAAAAAAATAAAAAAATACATGTAAGCTTTCAGATTACAATGAACTTAAAAAAAGACAAATCCAATTTTTTAAGATCTGATAAATACGTAGCACCTTTGCATTGAAATATTGTGCAAAAAAGAAAAAGAAAAAGTATACCTTATTCTATAAAATACAATATTGTAGTACGAGTATTTAAGGCTCAACTTGTACCGATACTTTATTTCTACATCGAGATCTGGAAATGAATTTCTTAAAAACACGATGGAATAAAAATCTCCCATGGAATTCACAGTGTTATTTATTCATTAATATACTTTTACAATACTTTTAATTTGTTATACTAATCATTTCTAAGAAAAGAAAAAAGCGTAAAGCAAGCAATCCACCATAGAAAATAACAGGGAGAAATACAGCGAGGGTTTGTTTACATGGCTAGTGACGTCAGAACAGCTTTTATCACGTGACGTGGCTTTTTTCCGCGACGACAAAAACAGCGTTTTAAAAGTTAATTTAATGAATTATACAAGTTTCAAATATATGTAAAAATGGTATCAAAATGTTCGTATTTTTATACTCTATCAGATGCAAGTTAAATTGAAAAACGTGAAATTTCCCCATTGCATTTTGTAACAAAATTTGGCGGCCTGCACAATTACAAGTTACGCTTGCTAACTTCCGTTCAGACTCCGCTAAGAATACGCTTATTTGTTCTCATTTGAAAAGTTCGCCTCATTGCGAAAGTTTGATTACGAAGAATTTATTTATTCAAATGTCTCATATTTTGTACAAAAATTGACTTATTTCAGCTAAACCAGAGGTTCCCAAAGTGTGCTCCGCGGATCCCTTGGGGCTCCGCGGTGTTTCAGGAAAATAAACAAAGCATGAAAGAAATTAGCATATTGCAAAGGAAAATTTTTCGAAAGTATGCAGGAATTTTTGTGTGTGTCAAAAATGAATACATCTATCACTAGGTTGAAAAATACTATTAATTATATAAAAATTTGCATTTTACATCTATCTATTTTCTGTATAATATTTTTGGTTTGAATTACTTTATTTTATGTTTCTGCATTTAATGTGTTTTAAAAATTCGATTCAAAATAAACTACAAGAAATAGCATTCTGTATCGAATGAACAATGTGAATCGAAAGAGCAAAGGCGCGCCAGAGCTGTTATCTCTGCTTGCCGAACAAAAGGGAGAACAGTTTTGTTCTTTGAAGCTCGCCTATTCATATGTTTATACTTAGCTCTTTTTTGCTTAGTAACCAGGTTCTAACTTCCTAATGAGAAAAGTGTGTCTCACATTGTTTATTTTCTTTCATTTCACTCTTTGCGATCATTAAAATGAGGTATTTTTAACCCCATTACTTCTATATTTACTGAGAAATGTGTTAGTTATGTTTTGATTGTTTCAGTGAGAGACTTATAATTGGTTTTCGCTTTTCGTTAATATTTTAATTTAAGTGGTTTAATCTCAAATTTCATGTTTTGATTCAGTTTAAAATTCAAAATTGCTTCAATTTTTTTTAACCTATTCAGGTTTTTAAAAGTTGTAATTAATTTTGACACCCTGTTCGCGAAAATGGAACATATGTATTTACGAAATAAATATTTATTTTCATTTCCATAATTGCTTGGGCTGTAAATTTTACTTCATAGTTAAAATTTGTAGTCAAACTACTCTTGTAACATATAATTTATTCCAACATTTTATTACTGTAATATTTAGTGCTTTTATTTTAACTTCACAATGTCCTATTAATAATGTTAACATTATTTAGTTGTTCTTGGTGCTATCTTGGTGCGTGGTCTATAGGCATTCAATATTTGTATATATTGCATTGCATATTGTAATAGTTTTATTTTGGGAATTTTAATTTCCTTAAACTGTTTTTATTTTTATTAAATTTTATTTAAATTTTCTATCCTATATTTCATAATTTAATTTAATTTTTAAAACAATATTTGTCGCTTAAAACTTTTTTTATAGGTACTTGTATCATTTAAAGTTCCTCACTAGATACATTTTACATTTGTACATATATATATATATATATATATATATATATATATATTCTTTTTTAACTTTGATTTCTTTAATCTTTTATGTTATTTGTATTAATTTTTAGTTATTTAAATTTTCTATACTGTTTTTCATAGTAAAACAATGTTTGTCAATTAAAACATATTTTTTATAACATCTTGTATCATTTAAAGCCCCTCATTAGATTCATTTTACATTTGTGTATATTGTGTATATATTTCTTTTTTATATTTATAACTTTAATTTCTTTAATCTGTTTGTTATTTGTATATTTAAATTTTATATACTGTTTTTCATAGTAAAACAATATTTGTCGATGAAAACCCCTCTTTTTTGTAACATCTTGCATCATTTAATAAACCCCTCATTTGATTCATTTAATATTTGTATACGTTGTGTATATAGTTTTCGTTTTTCTTTTTGTAACATTAATTCATTTAATCTGTTTATTTTATTTTTATTAATTCTTAATTCTTTAAATTTTCTATGCTGTTTTACATAATTGTACTTAATTTTTAAAGCAATGTATGTTGCTGAAAACGCATTTTTTTAACATCTTGTATCACTAAACAACCCCTCTTTAAAATTTGTTTTAATTGGTCTCAGCATTGGCTAAAATTTTTATGTTATGATGCCACATTTCCTATCAGAAATAAGGCTGTAGCAATTAAAAAAATATATATTTGTTCTTTATAGTTGTCATCACACTAACAATCTAAACTTTTACTCAGTTCCACATCTTGCTTAGACTATTCGTCAATGAGTACCCGCCCTGATATAAATTTAACCCCACCCATGTATCCCGTTTGTTAGTAAAGTTTTTCTACTAGTTGCAGTTCTTTTAACATGTGTAGTTTTTAACCGTATATCTATTTTGAGGCAAAAACAATGGTGAAAGAAAGTTTCTTTCAAAACTATAATTAATAGCTAAATATTTCAAAGAAAACATCCAAAAAAGTGAACGATGCTGCACCTAACAATATAGGTTATAGATTTTGCCCCGCCCGTTTAAACACTAAAACGATGATCTGCTTCTAAATGTATTTTTTTTAAATGGTTCGAAAGAAGAAGCTCAGAGCGATTCATTTTCGTTGCATGTTTAGAAGTACTAGAAACGTAAAGAACGAAAAAAGAATCCGTAATCGCATGATTTTATTATGGCTGGGCAGGACTAGTGAAAACGTGTTATATAATTTTACTGATGAGCGACTGGGCCTACGCATTTTTTCTTTCGCGAGTAGCCTATTGGGATTATACAGATCTCTCTTTGTAAACGAAAACTGTACAACATACCTTTTTTTCTATATGTGTGGTTTTCGCGATAAATAATAATAGTTTCTCGTAAGCCCCAATCCAATGCATGATCCAGACAGCGTTAATATTGATATTTAATTCCGAGTTCATACTGGAAATCCCGAAAGAATATTTTTTATTTTAAAAATGGATGTTATTAACCCCTTAACAGTATTGTTCGAACGTCGCTTGGGTAAGAAGAGTTTTCTTCGTTACTAAAAGCTTTCAGAAACCACAAATTTTAACTATATTTTTTGCTGTATTTGGCGGACTGATCTCGATTACACAAGGCAGATATTTTAATACAAAAGAGTGGTTTTTAGTCCTTATTTTTAATTTATTCTCTCCATTAATAGTAGTAAATAAAACTATTAAGGGGTTAAGTAATAGAAAATTTGATTTTCAAAATTTCTAGTGTGAATTCAGAATTTCTGTATCAAGAAAAGGGCCAAATTGAGAACCTTGGTAAAATGTTGGAAACTACTGTTTCGGACTCTTATCCAGCAGATCTTTCTCTGCTTCATAGGCATAAAAAAACATTAATTTGTAAACCATAAAATAGCGTGGAGTTAAAAGGCTCCGCCTTAGAAATTCATCCCTAAAAGGGCTCCGCGAGCCCAAAAGTTTGGGACCACTGAGCTAAACTAAAAACTTCTTGCATACACATTTGGAACTTTTACTTCATTGTCAACATATAGATTGAACTTAGAAAAGTAATTTTTTTATATTAAATAATTTATTTTCATATTTGCAAAAACTGTCCGTGTATCTCTGTAGTTCGTCAGGTAAATGGGCACATTCTCACAGCACTTAGAACCAAATCTCAATGAGAAAATCGTAAACCTAAAAAATTATACAGAACAAGATGATGCTGCCGTTACGAATGAGTAAAAGCACTTTTTTAAATTATGACAATATTTTGTGTGGTTTAGAACGTATAAGTCGTATAAGTACGAACTGTGAAGAGAAACTTGATACTAGAAGAGAGGAAAAATCCCTATTAAAGAAGTTTTCCAAATTTGAATGCGTATTAATGTGTACACTTTGATACGATATTTTAGAGCGATTCGACAAAGTAGATGCATCATTTTAAAAAAGTCCTTCCGGCCTGTACCGGGAGGAAAAGGTAGCTTTCCTATATCTTCGTTTTAAAATTTTAGCTAATGTTACACGAAAACAAGAAGTTAAAATGCAAAGAAACGTTTACAAAAGATTCGTTAATACTGAATTTGAATAAGAAATTCACCAAATTATTGAGCAATAGCCAAATTGGCTTCATTTATGAAGACTTATTTTGGTCGCCAAATTTGGCGATATTTCGCCAAAAGTCGCCCATTTTGGTGCCAATGTCGCCAATTTTGGCGCTAACGGATATGAATATATAGTTTTATGCGTATGATTGGGAAAATTATTACAACAATGAAAGAAAATAATTTGCAAGCAATGGCGTTAATGTGCTGTTTTGTTTCAAAATGTCAGCCACCCTAGAATTTCAAACTGCTCTATCTCAGCCATTTTTTAAGATAGAGGTAAACCAAAAAATGCTCTGGAATCCTTGTATCAAGGCCTAACACGTAATTAAAAAATAAATTTAAATTTTTCATTCTGTTGTATATTTATTTTAGTTTTAAATTTTTAAATGGCCGCCATCTTGAAACAAAATGGCGGACCAAGCTGGCCAACGAACTCGGTCGAGACATTGGTGAGCTTAATACACACAATTAGTTTCATCAAAATCGATTTATAAATACGAGCGTTATCGTATGACATAGGTCATATATATATATATATATATATATATATATATATATATATGGATATATCTATATATATAAATCAACATTTGAGCGGAGGGTGGTTTTGAGGTCTGGGGGTCATGATCGGTGAAAATATATCAAAAGTTTCCGGAACTGCTTTCCTCCGAACGGCTGCAATAGGTAGCTTTATACTTTTTAGTATTGAAAGCTACCTAAAATAATGCTTGATCTCCTTAATGGTTGCAACTATTTAGAATTGCTCTTAACCTTAACCCTTTATGTCCTGACGGTACTTTAATGTACCATTAAAAAAGCTTGTTATAAAATTCTGTTAATACATACTTTACTTCATATTTTTCCAAAAGATGATGCATAAAACAAAAGTGTTTTTAAAAGGATGGTTTATCTTTCATTCACATCTGTTTAGTTTTTTAGGTAGCTTTCAATACAAAAAAGTATAAAGCTACCTATTGCAGCCGTTCGGAGGAAAGCAATTCCGGAAATTTTTGATATATTTTCACCGATCATGACCCCCAGACGCCAAAACCACCCTCCGTTCAAATGTTGATTTATATATATATATATATATATATATATATATATATATATATATATATATATATATATATATATATATATCCATATATATATATATATATATATATATCCATATATATATATATATATATATATATATATATATATATATATATCCATATATATATATATATATATATATATATATATCCATATATATATATATATATATATCTGACCTATGTCATACGATAACGCCCGTATTTATAAATCGATTTTGATGAAACTAATTGTGTGTATTAAGGTCACTAATGTCTCAACCGAGTTCGTTGGCCAGCTTGGTCCGCCATTTTGTTTCAAGATGGCGGCCATTTCAAAATTTAAAACTAAAATAAATATACAAAAAAGTTAAAAATTCAAATTTATTTTTTAATTACGTGTTAGGCCTTGATACAAGGATTCCAGAGCATTTTTTGGTTTACCTCTATCTTAAAAAATGGCTGAGATAGAGCAGTTTGAAATTCTAGGGTGGCTGACATTTTGAAACAAAACAGCACATTAACGCGATTACTCGCAAATTATTTTCTTTCATTGTTGTAATAATTTTCCCAATCATACGCATAAAACTATATATTCATATTCATTAGCGCCAAATTCTCGCCAAAATGGGCGACATTTGGCGACCAAAATAAGTCTTCATAAATGAAGCCAATTTGGCTATTGCTCAAAAATTTGGCGAATTTCTTATTCAAATTCAGTATTAACGAATGTTTTGTAAACGTTTCTTTGCATTTTAACTTGCTGTTTTCGTGTAACATTAGCTAAAATTTTAAAACGAAGATATAGGAAAGCTACCTTTTCCTCCCGGTACAGGCCGGAAGGACTTTTTATGTCTGAAGGTTGGAAGTGGATGGTTTCAGTTGTTAAATATTTTCATATTTCTATTGTAAGGGAATTATATTTGTACATGCCCTAGTTCTATAAAATACTTTCAAAAAAATTTATATAAAAAAATTGAGTCGAGTTATAAATATTCTACAAAATCCCTATTAATAAATATTTCGTTCTTTAATTTTAATTGACAATATCCTTTTAAAATTTATTGATTTTGTAAATCTTCAAAAAATCAGCAAAAATACTTTAGAAGATGAAATTTTTATTATTTCATAATTTGGGACATAAACGGGTATTTAAATAAAATAATTAAGAGCACGATTAAAAATACAAAAAAAAAAGTGTGAGTAACAATATACATAATCAATTTTAAAAATTTGTGTTTAAGGATTAAAAAAAAAATTGTGTGTGTGGGGGGGGGGGGGGGGGTTCCAGTAGAAGGGGAGAGGGGCCCAAAATTTTCAGTAGCCCCGGGCCCCAGAAATGCTTAATCCGGTTCTGTTCATGCCGTTTTGAATAATTTAAGAAATGATTTTTTATATATTTATTTCCCTTTTTTGTTAGAATTTTCCAAAGTTTGTAACTGTATGCGTGTGTAATCTCCGTAGCTTGTTTTATTTAAAATGTGTAAAAATAGCACGTATATCGCAAATTAATGTATTTTTTTTTTCTATTTTTTTTTTATTTTATTTATTTATTTATTTATTTATTTATTTATTTATTTTTTTTTTTTTGTCTCACTGAGGTTTCCGGGCCTAGAAAAATTTTATTTTCTCGTGTTCATTTCAAATGCGATTTTCGGAGTTTTCCAGACAATTTCCATGCCATAAATTACTTACTTTTATTATAATTTATTATTTTCCAAGACTCAACTATTATTGATCAGAATGCTATCACCGATGTATTACCCCAAAAAGACAGAAAATGCTGAAAATGCATTCTGAAATTATCACTTCATTACAAATACCTGAATCAGAAAATCAACAATCATACATTATATTAATTACAATTAAATTTGATATATTTTTTCTCCTTTCTACAATTTTACTCTTTAAATATATCAATTTTATGTTGAGTAGTTAGCTTTAGAGGAGACAAAATAGGGTAATTAGATGGCTTCTGTTAAACGAGAAAAATAAATTTATCTAAATTAAGAAATAAATATGCTATTCTTTAATTATTCGTGAAAAACAAAAATGAATGTTTTTTTGTAATATTGAAAATCCAGCATAAAATTATAAAACTTATATGTATTTTTTTAATTATCATTTGTCTTTGAAGGAAAAGGTACAATCGATAATAAAATATGTAGAAAATGCAAATTGCATGCAGCATTTTTCGATAGATATACAATAAGGTATCAGATAGGATATCATAATAAGTATATCAGATCTCAAAGAAGCAAAGTGTGGAATAACCTCAATTTCAGAACTATTTTACAATCTGAATTTGTAATTTTACTTTAAATTGTGAAAGATAATTAGTCTGAAATGTTCAGCCTAAAGGACCCTTTTCTCCGTTTGCGTTCGAGGCTACGATTTCGGAAATGTGTTCCCAAAGCACGTGATTCAACGTCACACATATGCTCCGTTACTGCTCTATGGCATGCACCCTTGTGCTGCGAAACGAGTCGTTGCATAATTAAGGCTTACAATGTCGGAAATGTTTCCCCAAAGCACGTGACTCTGATGTCAGAAGAAATGGGGTCCATACTTGCACTTCACAAATATAACAAAAGCACTCACTCACTGATTGGCTCAATGAGAAAAACCAAACAAAAAACACCCGCCATTTCTTTACACACAACATCATAACATTTGTCTCTTCCTACACATTGTTCTCTATTTTTATTGTTCTGTCCATTTTATTTTCAGTTACACATCTTATAGCCTCAAACCGATAGAGTGCTACACACACTCATTTATTCCTTTTACCGAACAGCCATCATACCAGCAAAATCGGGAGGAGGCTGAAAAAACTTTGGAGAGTAACATGTAAAGGTATTGGGACAATTTGCCAGACTGTATGAAACAAATTATGTGCATCTTCTATGAATTACATAACAATGCAATACTCTCTTTTAGAAAAGAAATATTAAATGAAATAACTAAACAGGAAACGTTTTACACTGTAACATATTTCATATTGCTTTTATTGCATACAATTTTATCGGAAAACATTCTATACCAACATTATGCTGTTAAAGGCTTTTTCTTACAGACACAAAATTTTAGTATTATATATATATATATATATATATATATATATATATATATATATATACAGGGGTGCAAACATCTAGGCGCCAATGGGCTGATTCCCACCACTAAATTTTATTAGTATTCTTCGTCAAATTTCTATAATTACAAAATTAGAACTTTTATGCAACCCCTGGGTCCTATAAGTTTTTTTTTAGAAAAACATTCTCCGTGCTCTAACAAGTAAAACAATGAAAGTTAAAATTTTGTATGAAATGGGATAGCATCGAGATGTTTTAGGTAGATTTCGTAAGAAATACTACCTATTACATTCTCTCCTAAGTTGGAATTTTTGAAAAAAATTTGCAGATCTACGCCGATCCTGACTCCCAGAACCCAAAACTACCCCCAGTTCAAAGCTTTATATATCTATCTATCTATGTCACATTTTTATGGACACGATAACTTGAAAAATTCTGCACAAATCTCTTCCAAACGGATACATAAAATCAAGGGGCATAAAATCTTGGTCAAGTTCGTGATTCGGCAAAATCGAACCAAGGTGGGGAAATGAGCGGGCATTTTGTGAAAACAGAAAAAAAACCCATAATTTCTTAATTATGATACGTATCGAATCCGTTTAAAGTTATTATTAGTTCTAGGAAAAGGGCCGAAATTTTATGTATGACAGATTTTTGATATTATTAAATATGGCCCCAATGGGGGGGGGGGGAAGAAAGGGGGGAGGGCTTAGAAGAAAAAAATTCATAACTTCGTCTATTCACAAGATATCAAATCCGCTTAAATTTATTATAAATCCTCTTAATATTATCTAAAACTTTTATATTGACAAGTCTTTTATAGGACCAACCCTTATAGTAAAAAATAAATAAATAAATAAATAAAAATCCATGCCGGCTGCGCCTGCAAACAAGTTAGGTTTCGAAGTGAGCGGTTTCAACTGTCGCATCATGGCAAAAAGGTCATTTCTTCCGCAATTCCCAACAAACAGGCATCCCACATTCTGCGTCTTCGAAATTTACCTGTGCCTGTAGGCCGAGCCGTCAGGGATTTTTTCTTTATATATAGGTATGACCTTAAAACAATAAGGTATGAAACTAATTCGGGTGTAGCAGATCAATAATATGAAATAATAATAATAATAATAATAATAATAATTTTCTGATGCAAATTTTATAAATGTGAACAAATTTGCTCTTCATAGTCTTATTACTGGTGGAGGGAATCTTAGATCTCGCTGATAGAACCAGACTTAAAAGAATCAATGTTTAAGTGACTTGTAAGAAGTGTCATTTGTTAAATGAGAACTTTTTCGAAGGTATATTTTAGCGTCAGACTATCATTAAAACAGTGTCCGCACTGTAAAACGTTTGCAGCAAACAATATGAATATCATATGATATATATAGATATATGTATGTATGCACGAATATGTTGAAAGTTGCTCTTTAAATTATGTAACGGAAATAAATAATATCAAACATTAAATTTGGGGGAGAGAAGTGTAAAATTTAAACAAATAAAGCAAATAATAAATAAATATATATATAAAGTATTTTTTTTATTTATTCTTTTCTGTTTCTACCATTTGTTTGAATCGAGAAAGTTTCCATAACATTTCAATGTATATGATAATAATTATATAATTTTCTTCTAGAAAAAAATTGCATGAATTTTTTTCCTTTTCTCATTTAAGGAAAACTGAATCCATAATAAGTGAATAGATGCAATTTTTTTTAAAGCAAGATAATCCCTATGAAAACGAGATATAAAAAACTAGCTGTTACCCGTGACTTCGTTCACGCAACATTTAAAGAAGAATAAATACATTAATTAAGCAGAACATTTCACTCCCGATAGTTAAAAACGTTAATAATTAACTATCACATTTCATAGGAGACAATACGGTATTTTTTGTTATAGGGACCTTGACATAACTCAGTCTTAAAAAAGTGAAATTTTGTGCCAAATAATCACGAAAATGAAACTGCAACCAATGCAAAAAGGAGGGCCAAATAAAATCGGGGAAATAGACGAATTGGGTAAAAACAAATGGCAATTTTATATGATAAACAATTTTATTTTTAACGCTTTTGTGAAACGTTTTAACAGCCATCCTTATAAAAAAAAAAAAAAAAAAAAAACATTAATTGGAAATAGTATATGTTTTTTCTTTAAATTCAATTCTGCCACCTTGGTTTAATGTATAGCTGAAACAAATCTTTTTTTCTAAATGACAGTATGTTGACAGGCAATTTTTGTTCTCCAGAATAAATAGATTCATGAAGTTTGAATATGCGAAAATATGTTTTTATTTTTCGGATAATTTACTGAAATCGAGATTTTGTTTTCGCCATCTATTCAAAGTGAAATTAAATTCTGTTTTTCAGTTTTAATGAGAAAATGGTGTAAAAAATATACTGATCTGTTTTATTTCTCCTTTTTTATGCACAAATATGGAGTAATTTACTTTCCGTTTATAGGGAAACTTCATTAAAATTTACAAAAAAAAAAAAAAAAAAAAAAAAAATGGCGTCTAATTTAATATTTTAAATTCTGAGAGATTGTGTGACACCCTCGGATCAATGATAACTGGTATTAAGTAAATCGCGTCGCGTTCGATAGTCTAGGAGTAGTTGCAAAATACAAACACGCGGTCAGATTTTAATATAATAGATTCATGTTCATTTTCCTTTTTTTTTAAATTATGTGATTTTTAGCAGAAAACTCTCATCTGTATATAACGGATACTCATGCTTACTAATCAGTATAGATTAAAAAGAAACATTTAAATTTTTCGTTATAAATATGGCTTGAAACTCATCTACTTTCTATACTTACTGATCCTTGTATTATTAATGCAAGGAAATGATTCACACTCATTTTAAAACATATTGGAAAATTCCCGTTTTATTTCAAATATGACGTCTCTTTTCCCCCAGAGAAATCCCTTTTTAATGGCATAATTCTTGTTAATTTTCTTTTCCAGGCAATTAATTTCAATACTGGCGTAGGGGAAATTATGTTACTTTAACGAAATAATATTAAATCTTTAGGTTTTATCAACAAAAATGGAGCTATTAACATTCGTCATTTTTTTTAGGTAATCAAGTTATTTCTTTTAGTTTTAAGAATGAAAATAACAATTTCTGGCTATCCATGACATCATTTTCGACATGGATAATTTTGCGGAGCATATTATTGACATTTGCTAACCCTTTTCTTTTCAAACTTCTTTTTATTTTTTTTAAAATTTAAATAAAAAATACGGTATAGTTATATTAGCCGTGCGCAGACGGTAAAACGCCAAGTATTGTTACCATACAAAAGAAAAAAAAAGAAAAAAAGTAAAGAAAAACCCCAAGATCATTTTATTTCACCATCAAAGCATATCCGCTTTATTTGCGATGTATGACGTCATATTCGCCTGTTTCCTATGGTTACGCATATTGACACCTTGTATTATTATCAAATACTAGAAAAAGTACGTTTTATTTCTAATAATATTATTTAATCTTCTTTTTAATTCTTTAATTTTTTTTATTTCATTTTCATTTTTCACGTGAAAATTTTTGAATTGAAACTAAATTGTTGAGTGAAAATTATTATTCCGAGTTTTGATTTAGTGGCAATGATAAAGTATTAGCAACGGTAAAGTAAATTTAACCATTTTAAAATATTATACGTAAAAATGTCCATTTATTCTCTATGAAAATAACGAAATTTTGAATAATCAAGAAAAATATTTGAATAAAATAAACAAAAACCAGCCTATGTTCATTTGAGGGTTATAATCATTCTATATGCAAAGATACAGGATCATTCAATGCTGCATTTTGACGCTGGCTTCAGCCTAACATTTGCACACAATTGGATTTATAATATTATTAGGATTAGGATAAAATAAGAACATAGAAAGTACTGAGGATACTACAGTACCTCAACATCAGGTTTTTAAAAAATATATACATTAAAACCGTGTGCCAAGAAAACCAAAAAGTATAACTATAAAATTCTTCCATTCAAACCAATAATATTTGCAAGGTATTTAAATACCTTGCAAATATTATTGGTATATATTTGCATAATTTATATCAATAATTATTGATATAAATTATGCAAATATTTGTTAAGACGATTAAGCTATTTCTTTTCGTTTAAAATAACGAGGGAGCATCCTGGTGGTAGTAAGACTCCCTCGTTTTCGATAAATTATTAAACGTTTAAACGCATATTCTATACCACGGTCAAACTCGATCCCTTCCCTTATACGGCCATAATAAAAAGTCACTTTCCCTTTGTTCAAGAGGAATCAGATATTCTCCTCGGAGGAACATAGGTGGCGCTATTACTTACCATGACAAATGGAGAATTTCCTTATCTTCGTCGCTTTTCGCTCTTGTGTTTTCTTAGATATAACGTAAGTGAAATTGCAAGTTCTTAGTTTTTTAGTAGAAAATGGTTTATTGCTCATTAATATGTGCAAAATTTTGCCCATCATTTTAAAAAATCAAGGAATTTTACAAATGAAGCCAATTTATCTGCATGTAAGAAAATTTATCAAGAAAATTTTTTAAAGTTTACTTAATTTTATAATATTTACTGTATATTTCACTGTAAAAATTATCAATGTTTAAAGTCTAATTAACAAATGGAATCTGCATATACCTATAGATACATTTATATATACAAGTATGGTGGATAGATTTATGAATTAATATTTTAAAATTCTGAAAAAATATTCTGTAATTTCTGTAACCAATATTCTAAAATTCTGAAAAAATATTCTGTAATTTCTGTAACCAATATTCTAAAATTTCCACAAAAAATATTCTCTCATAAATGGAGTATATAATGCTACAGCAAAAAAAAAAAAAAAAAAAAAAAAAAAAAAAAACTTGTTCATTCTCTAAAATAATGAAACCTGTAAAAATTATTATTTTGTTAAATAATCCATGTTTTAAGAGAAAAAAAAAATGATATGAGTTGATTGCCGGATATTGGCGAAATAGGTTTTCTTATTCTCTTGATATTATGAAACCTGCAAGTATCTTTTTATTTTTATCATATACATACTTTTATACAACGACTTTCCAGAATTAGAATATAATATTTAAATTTATATGTAATTCTATTATATTTCTATATGCTTATGTATTTCAGATCACCAGCTATAATGGTTAAATTTATTAAAAATTATTTTGAATGTACATATTATACATATTTTAAATAATTCAGAATCGTGTAAAAATAATCCATGTTTTGAGAAAAAAAAATTCGATATGAGTTCATTGCCGGAAATTGGCGAACTTTCTTAATTTTCTTATTATTGTGAAACTAGTAAATATTTTTTAAATTTTTTACTGTGTATTTTACGCTCAGAATTATTAATGTTTCAAGTAATCAAGAATTTAAATGTATATAAATATAGAAATTTACTTATAATGTTTGTTTTGCATTTTGTAGTAGCGTGTTATTTAAACTATTTTTAATTGCTTAAAGCATTTTGTATTTATTTATTTATTTTATCTCTAAATCTTTTAGTTTTTCCTGTTTGTAGTAAAGAAAGCGCCGAAACAAAAGATACATATGTTATATATACCTTTTATAATGAATATATTGCAAAGATTTTTGTATTTTTATGTACAGAAGTAACCTTTACAAAGCATTATTTATGGTAAGTATATCGCGCCATCTACCGGCGAAAGTAGCCCTTTAACGATTCCGAAACTAAAGGGGTGATTGTGAAGGCCGTATGAGCGAAGGGAGAAAGATGGAGTTTGGCCGTGTCTATACGTATTATACGAAACAGTACATACAGGGTTATTCTAAATGCTGGACCCATTTTCAGAAAATTGTATTTATTACAGTGCAAATCCAAAATGAACAACCTTTATACCAATAAAAAGAGGAAGTTTCAAAGTTTCTTTTAAGACATTATAAATGGTCAATGTGACCATTGTTTGCTGCACGGCAAACATCTATGCGATAGCCAAACTCGCCCCACACACCACAAAGCGTATCTGCTGCCTCACTCACAACTGACAGGGAAATGAAATCGCGGCCTATTGCCGCGCAACCGCTACCAGCCGCCTCAGGAACCATCACCGCTTTGAAAGCCGCGCACTCAGTAATAGCAGATACGCTTTCTCGTGTGTGGGACGAGTTTGGCTATCGCGTAGATGTTTGCCGTGCAGCAAACGGTGGACACATTGAACATTTATAATGTCTTTAAAAAAAAAAAACTTTGAAACTTCCTCTTTTCATTGGTATAAAATTGGGATTTTTTTTTTTTTTTTTTTTGGATTTGTACTTTAATAAATTCAATTTTTTTGGAAAATGGGTCCATCATTTAGAATAACCCTGTATATACGATACAGCGTATAGACAAAACTTACCGCAGCAGTTGAACGGTTTACGTCCCTTGCGTGATGAAATATGCCTTTATCCTGCTGGTCGGCGGATCAAAGACATTGAAAAGCTTCCTCTAGAGTGCATTCACGCGTGTTATCCCTCCCTTGTGCAAACAACCACGATGGCGTCGAGTTTACATGCCTTGCGGTTCCAGTGTAGGTAGCTTGTACTTACAAAACTCCCTGACGGCTCGGCCTACACACACAGGTAGATTTCGAAGACGCAGACCATGGGGGGGGGGGGGGCAGGGTCGGATTGGGTCAGGGGAAAGGGCGCATTTTCAGAGGGCGCAAAAAGTTTAAGGAACTCAGGTGAATTTTACTTAGTTGTGTTGTATTTGACTTGTTTAACACATTTGCATAACACCAAGTAAGATAAGGGCTTAATATTATACATCTGAGTCTAGATAGATGACTTCACTATATTCCTCGTGCATGATTGAAGTTTTCAAAACATCTCATGTAATACTCAAAAACTATATAGAAAGTTGAACACAGATTACCTTGTAGCAGATTGACTGTAGGTTAGAACTTTCCTATTTTGTTCTTTTCTCAGTAGATACCTTAGAACAGTCATAAAAAATAAGTCAGCAATTTTGCTGCAATTTTGATAGCAATTTTGCTGCTATAAACCCCTGCTAACAGGGTTTAAACAGGCCCTGAAAACAGGGGATGGTCCCTTTAAACTGTTGAAAGGTTCTCCATCTCCATACCTCGAAAACCAATTATTCAAATGAGCTGTAAGATTACACAGCGATATTTTTTATGACTCCTGCAAATAAGGCACCAATTTATTGGGAATAATTTCTACTATTAAATTGTATTTATAAATTTTGTTTCAGGAATTGTCTACATATTTAAAAATGCACGAACGTTGATTTTTCAAATGGCTACACCTACTTTTGACTCTCTTTTTGAGTTTCCTGGATCAATGGAAACTGGGAATATACTTCTCTTAAATCTTCATACAATTACAGTGGAACCCCGATTTTACGTTTTTCACGGGACCAGCAGAGAAAGACGTACGAAACGGGAAAACGTAAAATCGGGGTCAAATACAGAAAAACATTTCAAGAAAACAAATTATACAAAAATAAACTTACCAATACCATATTAGTATTTTAAAAAATCTGTTATTTTTAATTGATTTTTCTTTTCAAGTGTAATTTCACATATACTATTTACAATGCATGCAAGTTTTTACAAATTTTTTTTTTAATTTTCATGTCCAGTTAAAAAAAAAAAAAAAAAAAAATTGAACTCGTAATAGCCTTTGCCGATGACAGCACGATGTCCTCTGAATCTTCATCTATATAATCCTCACTTTCATATTGCGAAATCAAATCAGAAATAGTCTTAATGCATGTGGTAGCGATAACATCCTTATCGCAATCAATGTACTCACATTGATGTCTGCAAGTTTAAATTCATCTTCTTTTGTGTAGTCTTCCATAGAGAGCTCTTCCGGCAGCTCTTCACCATTAATTTCGGATTTTGAAAATTCTTCCTTCAGAAAAGCATTTGACATACAATTCCACACCAATGAGATGAAATGAAGAGCATCCGGAACATTTAGCTTTGTTTTCCAAGCATCTTGAAGTTCACCAGAATCAAGTAAAACTAGTCGGATGTGCCAATCCCGAATCTTTCTTCTAACTCACACAAGTTTCACATACACTAAAAAGAATCAGCACCATTTTATATCAAGGTCTAACTGAATCTAAAGTTTTATTAAATTCCATGCATTAGTTCTTGATTGAAAAATATTATGACTATTGCTGAAATCGTGTAAATCCTGCAAAATGAAACAAATTATACAAAAATAAACTTTACAATACCATATTAGTATAGCAGCGCCACTTGTTGGGAGATACATTCGGCAAATATTTAATGTTTTGAAGCATCGGGGCTTGATGGATTCACCAATCACAAAGGGTGTTAGCTTCTCGGTTCTGTCTGTAAGATAAAATTTCCTGAGATACTTCACCAAAAATGACGTACCAAGCGGGAAACGTTAAGAGTAAATAACGTAAAATCGAGGTACTTTTAACATTAGCGGAATAGGAATTTTCTGAGACCGACGAAAAATAACGTATGAAGCGGGATAACGTAGGAAACGGGTTACGTAAAATCGGGGTTCCACTGTATAAAAGAAAATGTGTTAGGGGTTTATCTAAAAATTTCGGAAAATAAAATTTAAATTTTACAAGAAAAAGTACTCTAAACACTCATTTAGTGACCAGTAAATTTATACAGGAATTTTAAACTTGAACTTGAAATTGAACTTGTGACAGGTTCAATGGGCTTCCAAGTTGCGAAGCAAACTGCACACCTTGGCTTTGAGTAGGTGTATATCAAATCCTGAGAGAGCCATAAGAAATGTTTAGCCGTAGTCTAACTGACTACATAAAAATAGGATAGTGTTAAGTATATCAATATAATAATGAAAATTTACTAGTTAAAGTATAAAAGTAAAAATAGTTCATAGTTCAAAAAAAAAAAATAATAATAATGCCAGACGAGGTAAAGTAAAGAAGTTAGGAGAGGTTTAAGAGAAAAGTCAATTTTATTTTATTTAATAAAATAAACATATAATAATATATATATATTTTTAATTAAAGAGAAAATAAGAATTATAGCTCGGAAGGACTATTCATCAAGAATAGTGGAGTACTTTGGTTTTTTCCGGTTGGATGGACTGCAAGCATCGTAGTCAGGTAGCTCATAGATGAGTTCATTTGGGATGTGATTAATGACATTGTAGAATTTTTTCGCAAGGTGTTTAATGCGATGTTTGAGTGAAGTCGTTTTCAGATCCTTGAGGATTGTGGAGTTTTTGAGGTATCTAGACCCGTTCCTGATGTAACGGAGCTGTTTGTAATGGGTACTAGAGAGGCTGTTCATACTGGTTTTGCAAGTGAAGCCCCAGATTAGACATGCATATGTGATAACAGAGAGAATGCAAGCATTATAAATTAAGAGTTTGTTGTGTATGGAGAGTGAGTGGTTGCGAAGAAGGGGAGCGAGGGTTTTGGAAATCCCGGCGACTTTACCGCGGATATTAAGAATATGCTTTTTAAAGGTAATGCGTTTGTCAATGATAACCCCCAGGTACTTGGCATCGTCAGACCAGGGAATGGTAGTATTATTGAGGGTTAATCTATTAGGAGTGGAAAATGTTCTAGAGATGTAAACAGCAGTAGTTTTAGATTCGTTTATTTTAATGCGCCATTGATCACACCAATCCATGAAGAAGTTGAGGTGATGTTGTAGATTTTTGTAAAGATTGTATGGGTGATGTGCAGTGCCATAGAGAACAGTGTCGTCCGCATAGAGTGCGAGTGATCTGAAGAGTGTGCGTGGAATGTCATTAAAGTATATTATGAATAAAATTGGGCCAATGACTGAACCCTGAATAATACCACAGAGTATTATGTGTAGTAGAGAAAGTGAGTTGTATACGCGGACGTAGAAGTTACCATCACCAAGGTAAGAGTGTATTAAATGGATAAGTCCAGACGGGAACTTAAGCCGAATTAATTTGTAAATGAGGCCCGCGTGCCAGACTTTGTCAAAGGCCTTGGCGACATCAAGAAATATGGCAGCAGTAGGCTTCTTCTCATTGAAGTTTTCAGTTAAGAATTCCACAAATCGAAGAAGTTGGTGTTGGGTGGAGTGCTTGGCTCTGAAGCCGAATTGTTCGGGCATAAGAATGTTGTTGTTGTGAAGGTAGTCATTGAGCTGTGATCTAATGACGCGTTCGATGACTTTACTTAGAGAGGAGAGAAGACTGATGGGACGGAAATTAGTTGGATCATTAAGATTGCAGGATGGTTTAGGAATAGGAGAAATGATAGAGGTTTTCCAGGGTTTAGGAAAATAACAGTGTTTGAGGATAGAATTAGTGAGCTTCGTAATGTAGAGAATACAGTTGATAGGAAGTTGTTTAAGAGTATAGTTGGAAATTTTATCGTACCCGGGAGATTTTTTATTATTAAGTTTTTAATGATATTGTTGATCATGATGGGTTGAATTTCGGGGAGGGGGGTAGGAGGGGTTGAGAGGCAGTCATTAACAGTATCATTGACATTGTTAAAGTGTGCTTGATTTGCGAGGAAGGGATTCGGAGAGAATTGCTTTTCATATGAGCCAGCACGGCATTCTGCCTTGTCCTCGTCAGTATACGCAGTTTGACAATTGACAGTAAGGGGAGGGATAGGGGTGTATTTATTGTTGAGTTTCTTTTTGATTTGCCAAAGAGAGTTATCCTCGCAAGTAAGACTTTCGAGAATTTAGACCAGTTTTTTTGCTTATCTTTCTGAATAAGGGTTTTAATTTTATTGCTGAGCCTGTTGACAGCTGTTTTAAGGGTGGGATCTCTGGTATTTTGGTAGAGTCGACGGAGTGTGTTGCGTTGTTTACAGATATTATGTATGTAAGTGGGTAAGATGTAAGAGTTATTATTTTTGAATTTGGTGTAAGTGGCATCTTTTTTAGCTTTGTAAATGATGTTGTTGAGTTTATTAACTGCGTTGTCAATGTCAGTAGTGTTGTTGATTGTGGGGTAGGTAAGGTCGGTGTTGTTTAGGTAATTTTGGAATTTATTCCAGTCAATTGCTACTGAAGGAGGAGGAGAGATAGGGTTGATAAGATCAATTTTGAAGAAGACAGAAAGGTGGTCAGATCTTAGGTCATTAATAACAGAAGTGGTGATAGGGAAGGTAAGATTTTTGGTGATGGCGAAGTCAATAATAGAGGGGTGCTGGTTGCGAGCAACAGGAATGTGTGTTGTTGTAGTAGGTGCGTGGAAACTGAGATTGAAATGGCTAACCAAGTTGTGAAGAGATCTACCTCTGGTAGTGGTGGAATGACAGTTCCACTGCCTGCTATGTGCATTGAAGTCACCAGCGATAAATGCGTGTTGGTATTGTGTAATGATGTGTGTCAGGTCGTTTATGGGGTATCGTCGCCCGTGTCGTGCGTAAAAAGATGTGAAGTTGATTTTGGCATGGGGCAAGTTGACGACAATACTGGTGTAGTCAATGCCTGGGAGTGGAATATTTTGAGTTGTGTGATGTGGGATATAATTTTATGTAGATGGCTGTGTCGCCCCAGTGAGAGTTGGCACGTGGTGTATGATGCAGTTTGTAACCTGGGATGGTGATACTGCAGGAAGGGTTAAGTGTTTCTTGGATTAAGAATATATCGATTTGTGGATTAATGGAAATAAAGGAGCGGAGTTCATTAATCCTGGGTTGCAATGATTGGCAATTCCAGGAGAAAATAAGAAGAGAAGAGAAATTTTTGTTGTTGTAACTATTCATAGTTGGGAATGTTGAGCTCCGTAGAAAAGGCGTCTAATTCTTCTATTATGATATACATTTTGTCGAATGGGTTGTTGCAATTTTTTGATTTGATGGCGATGTTTTTTAAATGTTTTAGGAGTTTGGTAATTTGGAGAAGTTCCTTCATGTCTTTGAAGGTGTCAAACATATCTTTGAATGTGTTTGTATAATTATTTTGTATAACAGGGTGGTGTTTTATTGTTTATGGTGTAATTGGAAGTGTCCTCAACTGGGGCTTCCTGGATATCGTTATTAACGTCAGTAGTGGTCTCACTGCTGTTAATATCGTTTGGTTTATCATGAATGGTGTAATTGTAGGGTTTGAAAATGTCTGCGATGTCAGCAATTAGATTTGGTTTTTGGTTTTGCGGGGTTTTTTTGTTGTTGAGTGTTGGGGTATTTTCTTTTCTTAATGTTGTTTGGATTTTTTGGGCAACCTCTGTATGAGGCCGGATGGGCACCGTTACAATTGGAACATTTTGGAATTATTTTACGTGTCTTGGGGCAGTTATCAGTGAGGTGCTCTTCTGAGCATTTAAGACATTTTGGTGTTAGGCTGCACGTCTCGGAGGCGTGTCCGAACCGTTGGCAGCGGTAACATTGTTTTGGGTTATTGTTGTTTCTGAAGAATTCAATATGAACACTTATATCACAAAGTTCCTCAATTTTATAGATTTTCTCAAAGTTAGTGCAAGGGAGGACGTTGACCATGTAAATTGGCATACCTCTGCCGGTTTTGCGACTCTTGAGCATGGTGGCTCGTGTGGCCTTAAATCCATGGTTGGTCTTCGATAATAAGTTGGGGGGATTCCCCTAATACAGATTTTTTTGGTCGGAGTTCTTTTGAATTAAGGGTGTTGAAATTCATATGTTTGTCAGTTAGGTATCTTTGGATTTCTCTAAATGGGCTCACAGATTTGGGTAGAACTTTTAGAAGTTCCCCGGAGAGGCTGACTTGAGGGGGATTATCAGAATCAAGGGCTTTTATCTCTTGGGCGACTTTGCGCCAATCCATATCTTTGAATTCAATAAAGAAGGGGTGCTTGTCGTTTTTTGAACATTCAACATCGGTGCTTCAGCACCATCTTGAGTAGATTCTTGATCCATAAGATCATAGTTATCAAGACTAGCTTCGGAATTTTGATTTCCGAATTTATTTTTGAGGGGAATTGGATTTTCAGATTCAGAATTTTTTCTTTTTCCTACATGGGGGGGATTAGAATGTGAGCTAAAATTCTTTAGAACTTGGAGTTTTTCCCATTGGTTATTCCCCAGAAATCTAATATAACCAGTTCTACAGGCTAAATCAATTAAATCTAATCTAGATGGCTCCCCCAAAATAGATATAGCAAAAAGACAGAAATCTTTTACCTGAGCCTTGTGGGTGTCGTTGTAGTCCTTTTGTTGTTGAAGAGACCGTATTTCCTCATCTAAACCGGATAGCAGTTCCCGAAAGACTTCATTTACTTGATCATTTAGAGTAGGGAAGTCGTTGAATTCTTGTAGCCAGTCCGCTCGAACATATCCGCTCACAATTCCATTCATCAAATCGTCAAGCTGTTGTTTTTATTTCATAGCCATAGCATAAAAAAGAGCAGTCACCGAAGATTACCAGAGATCAGGTGGGCGGGAGTAACACGCCCCTTTTCCAAGCACCGCCGGACGAACACACAGCACAGGAGACAAAAACTGGTCAGCAAGAGGGCGGGAATAACACGCCTCCTTTCCAAGCTCCGCCCGACGAAGAAACAGCACTGGATACACACTTGCACTGGATAGCAGGGGGGCGGGAATAACACGTCCCCTTTCCAAGGTATAATATGAAGCTCTGAATGTGTAGGTTAAGACGATTCCTGTTTTAAACTTGAACTTGAACTTGTGATAGGTTCAATGGGCTTCCAAGTTGCGAAGCAACTGCACACCCTGGCTTTGAGTAGGTGTATATCAAATCCTGAGAGAGCCATATGAAATGTCTAGCCGTAGTCCAATTGACTACATAAAATAGGATAGTGTTAAGTATATCTATAAAATAATGAAAATTTACTAGTTAAAGTATAAAAGTAAAAATAGTTCATAGTTCAAAAAAAAAACAAAAATATGCCAGACGAGGTAAAGTAAAGATGTTAAGAGAAGTTTAGGAGAAAAGTCAATATAAAATTAACAGTAAAAAATTATATAATAATATATATATATATATATATATATATTTAATTAAAGAGAAAAATTTTGAGGTAAGAATTATAGCTCGGAAGGACTATTCATCAAGAATAGTGGAGTACCTTGGTTTTTTCCGGTTGGATGGACTGCAAGCATCGTAGTCAGGTAGCTCATAAATGAGTTCATTTGGAATGTGATTAATGTCATTGTAGAATTTTTTCGCAAGGTGTTTAATGCGATGTTTGAGTGAAGTCGTTTTCAGATCCTTGAGGATTGTGGAGTTTTTGAGGTATCTAGACCCGTTCCTGATGTAACGGAGCTGTTTGTAATGGGTACTAGAGAGGCTGTTCATGCTGGTTTTGCAAGTGAAACCCCAGATTGGACATGCATATGTGATAACAGAGAGAATGCAAGCATTATATATTAAGAGTTTGTTGTGTATGGAGAGTGAGTGACTGCGAAGAAGGGGGGCGAGGGTTTTGGAAATTCCGGCGACTTTACCGCGGATATTAAGAATATGCTTTTTAAAGGTAATGCGTTTGTCAATGGTAACTCCCAGGTACTTGGCATCGTCAGACCAGGGAATGGTAGTGTTATTGATGGTTAATCTATTAGGAGTGGAGAAGGTTCTAGAGAAGTAAACAGCAGTAGTTTTAGATTCGTTTATCTTAATGCGCCATTGATCACACCATTCCATGAAGATGTTGAGGTGGTGTTGTAGATTTTTGTAAAGATTGTATGGGTGATGTGCAGTGCCATAGAGAACAGTGTCGTCCGCATAGAGTGCGAGTGATGTGAAGAGTGTGCGTGGAATGTCATTAAAGTATATTATGAATAAAATAGGGCCAATGACTGAACCCTGAATAATACCACAGAGTATTATGTGTAGTAGAGAAAGTGAGTTGTTTACACGGACATAGAAGTCACGATCACCAAGGTAAGAGTGTATTAAATGGATAATTCCAGACGGGAACTTAAGCCGAATTAATTTGTAAATGAGGCCCGCGTGCCAGACTTTGTCAAAGGCCTTGGCGACATCAAGAAATATGGCAGCAGTAGGCTTCTTCTCGTTGAAGTTTTCAGTTAAGAATTCCACAAATCGAAGAATTTGGTGTTGGGTGGAGTGCTTGGCTCTGAAGCCGAATTGTTCAGGCATAAGAATGTTGTTGTTGTGAAGGAAGTCATTTTGAGCTGTGATCTAATGACGCGTTCGATGACTTTACTTAGACAGGAGAGAAGACTGATGGGACGGAAATTAGTTGGGTCATTAAGATTGCAGGATGGTTTAGGAATAGGAGAAATGATAGAGGTTTTCCAGGGTTTAGGAAAATAACAGTGTTTGAGGATAGAATTAGTGAGCTTCGTAATGTAGAGAATACAGTTGATAGGAAGTTGTTTAAGAGTATAGTTGGAAATTTTATCGTACCCAGGAGATTTTTTATTATTAAGTTTTTGAATAATATTGTTGATCATGATGGGTTGAATTTCGGGGAGAGGGATAGGAGGGGTTGAGAGGAAGTCATTAACAGTATCATTGACATTGTTAAAGTGTGCTTGACTTGCGAGGAAGGGATTCGGAGAGAATTGCCTTTCATATTAGCTAGCGAGGCATTCTGCCTTGTCCTCGTCAGTATACGCAGTTTGATTATTGGCAGTAAGGAGAGGAATAGGGGTATAATTATTATTGAGTTTCTTTTTGATTTGCCAAAGAGAGTTATCCTCGCAAGTAAGACTTTCGAGAAAATTAGACCAGTTTTTTTGCTTATCTTTCTGAATAAGGGTTTTAATTTTATTGTTGAGCCTGTTGACAGCTGTTATAAGGGTGGGATCTCTGGTATTTTGGTAGAGTCGACGGAGTGTGTTGCGTTGTTTACAGATATTATGTATGTAAGTGGGTAAGATGATGTTGTTGAGTTTATTAACTGCGTTATCAATGTCAGTAGTGTTGTTGATTGTGGGGTAGGTAAGGTCGGTGTTGTTGATGTAATTTTGGAATTTATTCCAGTCAATAGCTACTGACAGAGGAGGAGAGATAGGGTTGATAAGATCAATTTTGAAGAAGACAGGAAGGTGGTCGGAGCTTAGGTCATTAATAACAGAAGTGTTGATAGGGAAGGTAAGATTTTTGGTGATGGCGAAGTCAATAATAGAGGGGTGCTGGTTGCGAGCAACAGGAATATGTGTTGGTGTAGTAGGTGCATGGAGACTGAGATTGAAATGGCTAACCAAGTTGTGAAGACCTCTGGTAGTGGTGGAATGACAGTTCCACTGCCTGCTATGTGCATTGAAGTCACCAGCGATAAATGCGTGTTGGTGTTGTGTAATGATGTGTGTCAGGTCATTTATGGGGTATCGTCGCCCGTGTCGTGCGTAAAAAGATGTGAAGTTGATTTTAGCATGGGGCAAGTTGACGACAATACTGGTGTAGTCAATGCCTGGGAGTGGAATATTTTGAGTTGTGTGATGTGGGATATAATTTTTGATGTAGATGGCTGTGCCACCCCAGTGAGAGTTGGCACGTGGTGTATGATGGAGTTTGTAACCTGGGATGGTGATACTGCAGGAAGGGTTAAGTGTTTCTTGGATTAAGAGTATATCGATTTGTGGATTAATGGAAATAAAGGAGCGGAGTTCATTAATCCTGGGTTGCAATGATTGGCAATTCCAGGAGAAAATAAGAAGAGAAGAGAAATTTTTGTTATTGTAATTATTCATAATTGGTAATGTTGAGCTCCGTAGAAAAGGCGTCTAATTCTTCTATTATGATATACATTTTGTCGAATGGGTTGTTGCAATTTTTTGATTTGATGGCGATGTTTTTTAAATGTTTTAGGAGTTTGGTAATTTGGAGAAGTTCCTTCATGTCTTTGAAGGTGTCAAACATGTCTTTGAATGTGTTTGTATAATTATTTTGTATAACAGGTGGTGTTTTATTTTGTTTGGTGTAACTGGAAGTGTCCTCAACTGGGGCTTCCTGGATATCGTTATTCACGTTAGTAGTGGTCTCACTGTTGTTGATATCGTTTGGTTTTTCATGAATGGTGTAATTGTAAGGTTTGAAAATGTCTGCGATGTCAGCAATTATATTTGGTTTTTGGTGTTGCGGTTTTGTTTTGGTGTTGAGTGTTGGGGTATTTTTTTTCTTAATGTTGTTTGGATTTTTTGGGCAACCTCTGTATGAGGCCGGATGGGCACCGTTACAATTGGAACATTTTGGAATTATTTTACCTGTCTTGGGGCAGTTATCAGTGAGGTGCTTTCTGAGCATTTAAGACATTTTGGTGTTAGGCTGCACGTCTCGGAGGCGTGTCCGAACCGTTGGCAGCGGTAACATTGTTTTGGGTTATTGTTGTTTCTGAAGTATTCAATACGAACACTTATATCACAAAGTTCCTCAATTTTATAGATCTTCTCAAAGTTAGTGCAAGGGAGGACGTTGACCATGTAAATTGGCATACCTCTGCCAGTTTTGCGACTCTTAAGCATGGCGGCTCGGGTGGCCTTAAATCCATGGTTACCAAGGTCTTCGATAATAAGTTGGGGGTCTGTGTTGGGGGGGATTCCCCTAATACAGATTTTTTTTGGTCGAAGTTCTTTTGAGTTAAGGGTGTTGAAATTCATATGTTTGTCAGTTAGGTATCTTTGGATATCTCTAAATTGGCTGACAGATTTGGGTAGAACTTTTAGAAGTTCCCCGGAGAGGCTGATTTGAGGAGGATTATCAGAATCAAGGGCTTTTATCTCTTGGGCAACTTTGCGCCAATCCATATCTTTGAATTCAATAAAGAAGGGGTGCTTGTCGTTTTTTGAACATTCAACATCGGTGCTTGCAGCACCATCTTGAGCAGATTCCTGATCCATAAGATCATGCTTATCAAGATTAGCTTCGGAATTTAGATTTCCGAATTTATTTTTGAGGGGAATTGGATTTTCAGATTCAGAATTTTTTCTTTTTCCTGTACGGGGGGGATTGGAATGTGAGCTAAAATTCTTTAGAATTTGGAGTTTTTCCCATTGGTTATTCCCTAGAAATCTAATATAACCAGTTCTACAGGCTAAATCAATTAAATCTAATCTAGATGGCTCCCCCAAAATAGATATAGCAAAAAGACAGAGGTCTTTTACCTGAGCCTTGTGGGTGTCGTTGTAGTCCTTTCGTTGTTGGAGAGACTGTATTTCTTCATCTACACCGGATAAAAATTCTCGAAAAACATCGTTCACTTGCTCATCTAGAGTAGGGAAGGCGTTGAATTCTCGTAACCAGTCCGCAGGAACATATCCGTTTGTGATCCCATTCATAAGGTCGTCAAGCTGTTGGTTCTCTTTCATGGCCATGGCATTCAAAAGAGCAGTCACGGAAGATTAGCAGAGATCAGGTGGGCGGGAGTAACACGCCTCTTTTCCACGCGACGAACACCAGCAGTGGAGAAGGCGGGAATAACACGCCTCCTATCCAAGCTCGCCCGACAAAGACACAACTGAAGATACTGGATAGCAAGAGGGCGGGAATAACACGCCCCCTTTCCAAACTTCGCCCGAACACGCAGCAGTCGAAATATGCAGACACTCAGAGAGTCAGGGGGCAGATCTTGCGGAGGGTGAAAACGATTCCATTCCTCTTGAAACAGCAAATAATACCCTATCAGACCGTTTTAAACTTAAAATTAACTTCCTTTATATAAAAGGAAATACTAGAAAATGTTTCTGGTACATATGTACGATTTTTTTTTCTGTGGATTATTTGAAAACAGGGGATGGTCCCTTTAAACTGTTGAAAGGTTCTCCATCTCCATACCTCGAAAACTAATTATTCAAATGAGCTGTAAGCTTACACAGCGATATTTTTTATGATTGTGTGTTTTTTTAATAATGTAAGTCATAGTTCATAATTTTTAATATGAATTTATTAATTATTTTCATAATTAAAAAAATGTCTTTGTATACCAAAAAAAAAAAAAAAAAAAGCCTGGAATATGTTTGGATCTATTAAGTGTATTTCATTAAAAAATTAATAAAAATTCAAACGGATGTTTTTTATATATTTGTCAAATGGATTTAACATTAGCATCCTCAAACTTTAAACTCTTCTAACCTATGAAGTTTTAAAATAATATATATAAACTATATCTTTTTGCGGACTGTCCCAATCAAAAAGGATGCCGAAAATGGGTGTTATTGTTTGAAATTCAAAGTTGATATAAATTTTAATATTTAGACGACTCCTGAAACGTAAAAGATAATATATCTTAAACTAGGGGGCCTACCCCTTGCGAGCTACGCTCGCCAACCACCGCTCAGACTTCGAGGCCTCTAAAAACATGACAGCGTGCTTCGTTTAAAAAATATTGGTAAATCTGTAATTAGGTTGCCATGCTTTTAACGTTTTAATGGGGCATTTTTTTATTATCATGGCCTGATACACAGCTGTTGCGACAACTGACGACTGTTTTAGGGATTGGTAAGTAAAATCAATTACACCTTGAAAACCAGCTTGTATAAAATGGTTAGGTTTAAATTGTGGCTACCTCTCGCACTTTTATAACAACGATCTGTATTCTATTCTTCCTTTGCGTTTAAGGATGAGAAAAATTCCATCTGCTTGTGAATAACATTAAGAACCACGGTATTGAAAAGTACTATGTTATAGACATTTTCAGTAACAGGTTTTAATTTTCTCTGTATTTTAGTGCACCATCATGCATATTTTCATGTTATTTTAAATATGTAAATTATTTATTTTAATTAATATGTATATACGAATTTTCTAATAATTATTTATCATACAAAATTAATTAAATATTTTGTGCATGTATACCTGCATTTATTCGGCATCAATTGATGAGATATTTAAACAAATTCGCTATCCGCGATAATTTTACACCATGTTATGTCACTTGAATATTGTCCATAAGAAAATCGGGTACTTTTCTATTATAGGATCCTTTGCTTTTAGGTTTGTCGTAATTCGAGTTTCAAAAACGAATAGATTCGTTAATATACATATATTTGTTGCCAAAAGTTATGAAAACAAACCCAATGAACTTTTGGTGATTTTCTATAATAGGGGTCTTGACGCTTTTTTAAAAAGCTTGGCGCAATTCGGGCATCAGAAAGTGAGATTTGGTGCCAAATTACATAAACAGCCATGGAAACAAATTCGACGATTTTTTTGTTTATATGCGTATTTTAATTATACGTATATTATTATTGTTTTTTCTATACAAATGACTTCTGATTATATATAAAATAGGATAAATGACATTTTACGCTAAACAAATTGTATAAATATTGAAAAAATGCTTCTGTATACGAAATGACAAAGTAAATAGGTTGACAGAAAGTATGTTGCCAAATTTCCTTTTCCGCCAAGGCTATTTTCTCTGTTTCGTCAAGGCCCCATATACTGGAAAAGCACCGAACTTTTATGCTTGTTTATACATGTATTTATATGTATATATACAATTTATTTATAATTGTCTTTCAATTTACCTCTTTTTGTACATAAAAATAGATAAATGGCTTCTTTATATTAAATAAATTGTATAAACATAAATGACGTATTTACATAAATGACGTCATTTGGACGAATTTATTCAAAATATTTTCAGTTTATAAATTAAATTAAATGCTGACAGACGATTGAATCCTAACGATAGAAATATGATTTTTTTTTTTTCAAATTTTCGTGAAAAACATAATTTAATCATAATCTTGTCTTCATTATCGATTGAAATAAAAGATAAATTCAATTTCAATTTGAAAATGACGAATAAAAATAAATCAATAATCCCTATCGGGATCCTTTTTTATTTTTTTCCCTTTTATGTCACAAAAAAACTGAGTAATTAGTTGCCATCATTACAGAAATGTCATTAAAATTAGAAAAAAATTAATATCTCGAAAACTAATTCCAATTTCAAAATTCTATTACCAGTTTTGACATCCGCGGATTTTTATGGACAATTGGTATTAATTTCACCATCAAGCGATTAATATTTTATTAAAAATAGCCCTGAAACATAATCAGTCGTTTAATCAGTCGTTTCATAAAATCGTTTTATAAAATCGTTTCATAAAATCGTTTCACAAATTCGTTTCATTAGGATTTTATATATATAGGGTAGATTTCAAACCATTCGGTTGGGTAGTTTTTGCGTTGTTATAGGCGGACGGACGGACAGACGGACGGACGGACAGACAGACGGACGGACCAAGCGACGACAATAGGTGCTACGTATTTATATAATTACGAATGCACCTAAAAATGGGAAGAAGAACTCATTTAAATAATAAATTTAATATTCTCAAAGAAAAAAGTTTTAAGTATATATGGTTTTTAATAAGTGATCCTGCTGTTTTTGGTCAGAATGAACTCTTGTTTAAAAAAGTTTTAAGAAGGAATTGAAACGCCAAATAGCTTTAAATATATATGCATGGTGTGAAGAAAACTGTATTTAATAAAATTTCTTCTTGTTTGACTTTTTTAAAGTTCAAATTTTTCATAAAAATACATTTAAAAAAATGAATGATTTTCTCATTGAAAAGCATTGCAGAATTAGTCCATGCTCGCCTAGGACGTACCATCTATCGGACCAAATCTATGGATATGATGTCTTGTTAAATATTGAGCCAATGGGGAAATGATATAGGTTGTAGTTTTAAAATACATAAGAAGTTAAGTAAAATAAGGAATGTTTAAAATGAAATAAATTGACGTTAGTAGATAATGATAATAAAATTAATGGATGATAAAATGAATGGATTTTTGATGGAACTTGCGTTGTTCGATAGATAATTTTTCAGGGAAGGTTTTAGTATATAACATATTGTTCTACGTACATTATTTACAGAATTATGATAGAAAGTTCTGTTATTTTGGCCGAAAAGGTTACCATTGCTAATTTTTTGTCGACCATTATTGTTGCAGAAAGAAATGAAAAGGCTATACATCTCGAAAAATAAAAGAAAAACTGTTGCTAATTTTATTTAAAAAAAAAAAAAAAGAAAGAAAGAAAGGAAAAAGAAAGAGAAGGAAAAGAAAAAAAAAAGAAAAAGAGTTTTGATGAGAGATAATATTATAAAACGAAAATATTTAATTTAAACATAATTAGGAATGGTCGTAACGCTTAAAAAATTATTCAAGGAGCCAGATTGCTTTTGAAACAAAATTTGGCGATTTATCTTTTGTTTTTAGAGATTTTGATTTTACTTTTGACCCCCAAACAATTTGATTTTAAGCCAAAAGGTGTTTTTTGTTGTTGTTGTTGCAGAAAGACTTGAAATGGCTATACATCTGGAAAAATAAAAGAAAAAAACCGTTACTAATTTTATTTTAAAAAAGAAAGATAATAAAAAAAAGAAAAAACAGTTTTGATGATAGATTTTAAGCCAAAAGGTGTTTTTTCAAGTGCACCACAGCATTTTTGCAGTATTTTTTTGGGGATACTTTTCGGTTAGCCGGGCGCCAGTGATAGATGTATACATATATATATATAAACACACATATATATATACATATAGCTACGCAAATACATATATATACATACATGTATGTACACTTATATGTATCAATATATACCTACATATACAGGGTGATTCATAAAAGATGGGCAGAACTTTAAGGGGTTATAGTACACTTAAAGACAAATAATATTAAATAGGAGACTAAGGGTCCCAGACGTATTCCCAGGGAGATAGGGGGCATTAAAGTTTAGGGTCCGAAATTTCAAATGATTATAAAACATGGAAAAATTGGTCGATTCGTTTGCGGTTTTTGCAAAAAATTTTCTTTATGCCAGTATTTTCTTGAAATAAAATTTTAAAGTTCAATTTCAAAAAATGCCGATAGGGGGCGCTTTAGACTTTGGAGTAACAAACAACTATTTTTTAACGTTATTTTTTGTATTTCTTTAAATGATTTCGAAAGCTTAGACTTAAACTTAAATTTTGATCTAAAAATCTGAGTCCTAACGAGTAGTTAAGTAGCGTAAACTGAAATTTGAAATTTGAAACCCTTCTCCCCCCAGAACAAAAATCAGTTATTCCCGATCTTTGTGTCGTAGATTAGGCTCTAACTACTGCCGCGTTTTGCTAAAATTATTCTTTATGTCAGTATTTTCTTGAAAATAAATTTTAAAGAAAATTTTCAAAAAATTCCGATAGAGGGCGCTTTAGACTTTGGAGTAACGAACAACTATTTTATACCGTTATTTTTTGTGTCTCATTAAATGCTTTCTAAAGCTTAGACTTAAATTTTCAGCCCAAAATCTGAATCATTAGACGTGGTTAAGTTTCTGGGGAGAGGGGTTTGAAATTTCTACTCCTGAGCACAGTTCAGTTTACCATGTCCACACATTGTGTGCTGTGATACGAGGTAAAAAGACACAAATTAGGATTATGTTACCAAAGCATATTTATTAACATGTAATCACAATAAATGTTCAAAATTGTGACCACCAGAGGTTATGCACGCAGAACAACGGCGACGAATGGAACGGCGAACATTCGCGAAAACATCAGGCTTTTCGAGCACTTCCCCTACAGTGGCGGAAAGTCTGGCGACCAGTTCCTCGGGGGATTCAATGGGTGTCTCATACATAAGAGCCTTCAATCGTCCCCAAAAAAAGAAATCGAGGGGTGAAAGATCTGGCGAGCGAGCAGGCCAAGCAACAGGACCACCTCGACCTATCCATCTGTTCGGAAATGTGATGTCCAGATAGTTGCGGACGTCTCGTACGTAATGGGCTGGCGCTCCATCGTGCTGGAACCACATGACCCGCCGGATGCGTGGAGGAACAACGTTTAACAGGTCTGGCAGCACATGTTGCAGAAATGTGAGGTATGTTTTACCGTTGAGGCGTTCAGGAAGAAGGTACGGTCCGATTAGGTGGTCTCCGAGGATTCCTGCCCAAACATTGATGGAAAAGCGTCTCTGATGAGCATGTGGATACGTAGCATGTGGATTGACATCCGCCCATACATGTGCATTGTGTGTGTTAAATGTACCTTCACGTGTGAAGGTACATTCATCGGTGAAAAGCACAGTTCGTCCAAAATGTGGATTTAGCGCGTTCTGCTGCAGAAACCAGCGGGCGAATTCAATACGATTTGGATAATCCCCTGGAGACAGTTTCTGGACTCGTTGCACATGAAACGGGAGCAAATGTTCATCCTTCAGTACCCTCCAAGTCGTGGACTGTGAGGTATCCACCTGGCTAGCCACTGTTCGTGTACTTGTACTTGGCTGCGCCGCTACTACATCCAGAATGGCTTCTGCAACAACTACTGATTCGTCCTTTTTTGCACGACCTGCATTCGACCGGGAAGCGAGAAATGATCCCGTCTCACACAACTGTCTGTGCAAGCGCTCGAAAGTTTTGCGGTTAGGCAACCGCCTGTTAGGAAATCGCTCTCCGTACATTCGTTGTGCCTCTGCACCATTTCCATCTGCCGCTCCGTAAATTAAATGCATCTCAGCCTTTTCCTTATTCGTGAAGGGCACCATCTTCCGATTCATTACTACAGCGACTTACACTTGACTCACCGTTCAGTGGTTTTTATGCCTGAATCGTGTCGAAATTTTGCATACGTGTTCTTCTTCTTCCCCATTTGACATTTGCATACTTTCTGTTTCCTTCTTCACCCGGTGACTAGCGTCAGGAATGGAGCTTTAACGTTTGCATGAGCGACGTTTCCAACTGTGCCAGTGCCTTTATGAGTGAATTCCGACTATGCAGTCCTTGACGAAAGTTGTATTTTTGCCTCGTATCACAGCACAGAATCGTTGGGCATGGTTAAGTAGTGCAAACTGAACTATGTTCAGAAGTTGAAATTTGAACCCCCTCCCCTCGCTACTGAACCACGTTCAGCGATTCAGATTTTGAGCTGAAAATTTAAGTTTAAGTCTAAGCTTTAGAAAGCATTTAATGAGACACAAAAAATAACGGTATAAAATAGTTGTTCGTTACTCCAAAGTCTAAAGCGCCCTCTATCGGAATTTTTTGAAAATTTTCTTTAAAATTTATTTTCAAGAAAATACTGACATAAAGAATAATTTTAGCAAAACGCGGCAGTAGTTAGAGCCTAATCTACGACACAAAGATCGGGAATAACTGATTTTTGTTCTGGGGGGAGAAGGGTTTCAAATTTCAAATTTCAGTTTACGCTACTTAACTACTCGTTAGGACTCAGATTTTTAGATCAAAATTTAAGTTTAAGTCTAAGCTTTCGAAATCATTTAAAGAAATACAAAAAATAACGTTAAAAAATAGTTGTTTGTTACTCCAAAGTCTAAAGCGCCCCCTATCGGCATTTTTTGAAATTGAACTTTAAAATTTTATTTCAAGAAAATACTGGCATAAAGAAAATTTTTTGCAAAAACCGCAAACGAATCGACCAATTTTTCCATGTTTTATAATCATTTGAAATTTCGGACCCTAAACTTTAATGCCCCCTATCTCCTTGGGAATACGTCTGGGACCCTTAGTCTCCTATTTAATATTATTTGTCTTTAAGTGTACTATAACCCCTTAAAGTTTTGCCCATCTTTTATGAATCACCCTGTATATGTTTATACATATATATTTATATATGTACATACATCACTGGCGCCCGGCTAACCGAAAAGTACCTTTTTTTTCATTGAAATGCAAATTATATTAATGGCAATATACTTCTATTTACTTCTACATATATGAAATTTCGTTCCGGCTGCTTATAACTAGAGTTCTGCTGAATTGATTTTCGTAGAACTTAAACTGTAAGATAATTTTTCAGGGAAGGTTTTATTGTATAACATATCGTTTTACGTAGCTTAGTTACAGAATTATTATGCGAAGTTCTAAAATCAGATCAATCCGATTATGAAAGATTAGCCTTTTTAAAAGATTTTGCCGAATGAATTTCGGTGGAACCTACATTGTTAGATAATTTTCTAGAGAAAGTTTTATTATATAACATATCATTCTACGTTGCTTAGTTCTAGAATTATAAGGGAAAATTCGAAAATCATGTGAGCATTTTTTTATTAAATATTAGCCTTTTCAATATTTGATTCCGATTATGAAAGCCTTATGAAAATGTTCCACTGGACGGATTTTGATGAGAATTGTATTGTTAGTTATAGTTAGAGGCTATTTCAGGAATGGTTATAGTGTACTACATATTGTTCTACGTTGCTTAGTCAAACAGTTATGTGTGAAGGTTATATAGTCAGATGAATCCGATTCCGAAAGATTAGCCTTTCTGAAAGTTTTTACTGGGCGTATTTTTTGCGACTTGCATTGTTAAGTAGATAATTTGTAAGGATAGTTTTAGTATCTTTCATATCGTTCTGTTAATTTTAGCATTATGTGGAAAAGTTCTATAATCAGATAAACCCGATTATCAAGAATTAACCTTTATAAAAACTTCTACTGAATGGATTTTGTTAGTTATTTTGTTTGCATTGTTAGTTCAATAATTTTTAGTAATGGTTTTAGTATATTGCATATAGTTTTATCATTCTTTAGCAAACCCTAATTGTAAATGACCAAATAAAAGAGTTGGTCCTTAACAGCTAAAATTTTGACTGCTCATTAGAAAATATAATAGCGTAATGACGTCATTTTCCAGTATTCCAGGTAAATATACAGATTGTTTTCAAATACAAGGTCAAATTAAACGATATATTTCGTTTGATTCAAGGTTCATTTGTAGAAACCGACCAGCGCAGCGGGCGTAGGTTACTAGTTTATCGATAAAAAGCACTATTTTGGCTACCTATGAATTGCAAATGGTTTACAATTTAAAGAGTCTTTTCTAATATTTTGTATGAAACAAGTGTGAAAACGATTAATAAATACCTAAGTTTAAAAATATATAATTTTCAAAATTATTGTAATTAGTGAAATGTATTCAGTGGAATTGTATTCATTTAAATTTTAAATAATTAATATAAAACAATGCTATAGTTGTTATACGAAAAATGATAAGATAAAGATGGAATAACATTATCTCTTATCTAAAACCTTTACAATTAATGTAGCTGAGATTTGGGGGAAAAGAGAAGCGATAAAAGAATTCATTATTATTAAGACAAAAGAAAACGAATGAAAAGCTCACATTTAGAACTGTAAAATATTTTGTATCATTAATGTATAAAAATTAGTTTGTATAAAAATTAGTATGTTGTTATCATTTGTTTAAAAATTAGTAGTACTTCATTTGAAATAAATTATGTTTTGGCTAAAGTGAAGTGTTGATTAAAGATATTTTTCTTTTAAATGCTAAAAAGTGTAAATTAAAAACATAATGTACAGTAAAATAACTTTTATTAGATTGTTGTATATTATTTTTTTTTTTACACCTTTTATCATTTAAAAAATATATATTATTACAAGGTTTTATAATTTATTATATTTTTAAAGATATTTTGTTAAAGTAATTACGCCTGTCCAGATGTCTCAGAGTGTTGCAATTAAAAAAGAAAAAATCGTTCAAGAAGGGAAGGGGGCAGAGCAGAATGAGACAGTGAAAATTTTAAAGTTATTGAAAATTTATGCAAAATACATTGGATGAGATTTTGAATAAGATTATGGATAAAATAATATAGTAAGTCGAGGTTAAGATTTTTTTGTAAGAATAATATAAAGCATGGCTTGTATGCTGTAAAATGTTCGATATCGATGCACGATTTATCTAATTTGTGTATTATTACAGATTTTAAATCTTATTAAGTGTTTGTTGAGCAGGGCGAAGACCAAACAATATTAGAAAATCTAAAATTTGTACGACAAAAATGCTACAGCATTGGGTGGAGATAATCCTTGTTATTTGTGGTAAAAAATGTGTAGTCCCTCCCATATTGCACAGCAAAGTGAGCTGCTCACTAGAGGCGGAGCTTAGTGTGTATCAAATCAACATTAATTTTAAAAATCGCCAATCAGGGGTCCATACGCGATTAAAGTTTTCCCTTTTAATTTCTTATGGAGCAAATGTATAACCTGATAATTTATGCTTGTTAAGATTCCAAAACTTGCACCGAAAGGGATCGTTAACAGAAATGGTCTGAAAAATGTGTCTGTCTGTAATTGGTTCCTATAATAAAAATGCATATCGCCGAAATTTATAATGACTTTTTAACCTCTTCCCTCGGTTGTAAATTTTTTCAGCTATATCTAATAACACATCTGCTGCTGCTCTTCTGTCGTCGTATGTCATGTTCTTTCAGGATGCCGTTTTTCTACAGTCTAATAGATTAAAATCTATCTGAAATATTTACTTCTATTTGTGTATCCAATTTTTTTTTTCAAAAATTTTGTACTAAAACTCACGATGCGCGTGATACACGGAATGGTGGCATATAGCAAAATAAATAAATAAATAAATAACAGAAGAAGATGAAGAATAAGGTGAGTAGTAATTTCTTTTTCCTTTACGACTGTCAAAAATGACAAAATGTTAGAAATCTTGCCGAAGGCACGCGAAATTTCTCGAAATATGAAATTTATTTTGAAAATTTCAAGCAAAATTATCACAGTTAAAAATATGGACCCATTAGTTAATTTGTGATATATTTTTATTTTTCAATACAACAATTTTTATCTTATATTAGACAACAAGAAAAAAAATTGTAAATAAAGGAATAAACAGCGTTTAAGATAACAGATTTCACCTACTCACGGTAAACAGATTGCATTTGCCATTTAAAAAGTAATTACATGCTTAGTAATTCAAAAATTTCAATGAGAATTATTTGGAGTTTATTATTAATTCTATGCTAAAGCATGGAAAAAAAATATTCTCCAATCGTCATGTTTTATATATTTTTTTAACAAAACCGTAGCAATTTTATATGGTGACTTCTGATCATCATACCTTATTCATATCTAGCTTAATTTCAAAGTGCAATGAATATAATTATAATATAATTGCTGACAAAATACTTAAAAACTCAACCCGGAAATATAATACCGAAAATTGTATTTATTATAAAACAGTGTTTTAGCTTGGTCAAATTTTAAGTTGTTCCATAGTCGTATTCAAAACAGACTACTAGCCTGTAGTCTTTATCATATAAGAGACACCACACCCTACTGAATAACTAGACCTGCGCGCTGAAGAAAATGGCGGCTGCCGCAGACGGAATCGTTTGTACAGTCCCTCGAACTTCAACACCAATATTATCTAAAAGTTAACTTTGACTTATTTGAACTCCGAAAAGCAAGGCGAAGAAAACTTTTAGAAATTATTGGTGTAGAATTTCGAGGGACCGTTCAAAAGCTGAAAAAAAAAGAAAATCAGCCTGCGACAGCCGCCATTGCTATGAGCGCTCAGGCCTAGTATTCAGGCGGCGGTGTAAGAGACACGGGTAGGGTTATCGACTCACTAGCGTTAGCAGAAGATCTTAATTCAGTTACTCATAACTTTATCGAGTCAAACGCTCGAGGGCTCGATTTTTTAAATTTGTAGGTAATTTTCAGTGTACGTACATTTAATAGAGCTTGAACTTGTGATAGGCTCAATGGGCTTCCAAGTTGCGAAGCAATTGCAAACCCTGGCTTTGAGAAGGTGTATATCAAATCCCGAGAGAGCCATATGAAATGTCTAGCCGTCGTCCAATTGACTACATAAAAATAGGATACTGTTAAGTATAGCTATAAAATAATGAAAATTTATACATAAAGTATAAAAGTAAAAATAGTTCATTGATCAAAAAAACAAAAATAATGCCAGACGAGGTAAAGTAAGGATGTTAGGAGAAAGTTTAGGAGAAAAGTCAATTTATTTTTATTTAATGAAAAAATGAATTAATAATTTATTTATTTTTTATTTTTAATATTAAAGAGAAAAATTTTGAGGTAAGAGTTATAGCTCAAAAGGACTATTCATCAAGAATAGTGGAGTACCTTGTTTTTTTCCGGTTGGATGGACTGCAAGCATCGTAGTCAGGTAGCTCATAAATGAGTTCATTTGGGATGTGATTAATGTCATTGTAGAATTTTTTCGCAAGGTGTTTAATGCGATGTTTGAGTGAAGTCGTTTTCAGATCCTTGAGGATTGTGGAGTTTTTGAGGTATCTAGACCCGTTCCTGATGTAACGGAGCTGTTTGTAATGGGTACTAGAGAGGCTGTTCAAACTGGTTTTGCAAGTGCAGCCCCAAATTCGACATGCATATGTAATAATAGAGAGAATAGAAGCATTATATATTAAGAGTTCGTTGTGTATGGAGAGTGAGTGGCTGCTAAGAAGGGGGGCGAGGGTTTTGGAAATCCCAGCGACTTTACAGCGGATATTAAGAATATGCTTTTTAAAGGTAATGCGTTTGTCAATGGTAACCCCCAGGTACTTGGCATCGTCAGACCAGGGAATTTTAATATTATTGATTGTTAATCTATTAGGAGTGGAGAAGGTTCTAGAGAAGTAAACAGCAGTAGTTTTAGTTTCGTTTATTTTAATGCGCCATTGATCAAATCATTCCATGAAGATGTTGAGGTGGTGTTGTAGATTTTTGTAAAGATTGTATGGGTGATGTGCAGTGCCATAGAGAACAGTGTCGTCCGCATAGAGTGCGAGTGATGTGAAGAGTGTGCGTGGAATGTCATTAAAGTATATTATGAATAAAATAATGCCAATGACTAAACCCTGAATAATACCACAGAGTATTATGTGTAGTAGAGAAAGTGAGTTGTTTACACGGACGTAGAAGTTACGATCACCAAGGTAAGAGTGTATTAAATAGATAAATCCAGACGGGAACTTAAGCCGAATTAATTTGTAAATGAGGCCCGCGTGCCAGACTTTGTCAAAGGCCTTGGCAACATCAAGAAATATGGCAGCGGTAGGCTTCTTCTCGTAGAAGTTTTCAGTTAAAAATTCCACAAATCGAAGAAGTTGGTGTTGGATGGAGTGCTTGGCTCTGAAGCCGAATTATTCAGGCATAAGAATGTTGTTGTGGAGGAAGTCATTGAGCTGTGATCTAATGACGCGTTCGATGACTTTAGTTAGAGAGGAGAGAAGACTGATGGGTCGGAAATTAGATGGGTCATTAAGATTGCAGGATGGTTTAGGAATAGGAGAAATGATAGAGGTTTTCCAGGGTTTAGGAAAATAACAGTGTTTGAGGATAGAATTAGTGAGCTTCGTAATGTAGAGAATACAGTTGATAGAAAGTTGTTTAAGAGTATAGTTGGAAATTTTATCGTACCCAGGAGATTTTTTATTATTAAGTTTTTGAATAATATTGTTGATCATGATGGGTTGAATTTCGGGGAGAGGAGTAGGAGGGGTTGAGAGGAAGTCATTAACAGTATCATTTACTTGTTAAAATGTGCTTCACTTGCGAGGAAGGTATTCGGAGAGAATCGCTTTTCATATGAGCCAGCGAGGCATTCTGCCTTGTTTTCGTCAGTATAAGCAGTTTGATTGTTGGCAGTAAGGCAAGAAATAGGGGTCTAATTATTATTGAGTTTCTTTTTGATTTGCCAAAGAGAGTTATCCTCGCTAGTAAGACTTTCGAGAAATTCAGACCAGTTTTTTTGCTTATCTGTTTAAATAAGGGTTTTAATTTTATTGTTGAGCCTGTTGACAGCTGTTTTAAGGGTGGGATCTCTGGTGTTTTGGTAGAGTCGTCGGAGTGTGTTGCGTTGTTTACAAATATTATGTATGTAAGTGGGTAAGATGTAAGAGTTATTATTTTTGAATTTGATATAAGTGGCATCTTTTTGAGCTTTGTAAATGATGTTGTTGAGTTTATTAACTGCGTTGTCAATGTCAGTAGTGTTGTTGATTGTGGGGTAGGCAAGGTTAGCGTTGTTGAGGTAATTTTAGAATTTATTCCAGTCAATTGCTACTGAAGGAGGAGAGATAGGGTTGATATGATCAATTTTGAAAAAGACAGGAATGTGGTCAGAGCTTAGGGTCATTAATAACATAAGTGGTGATAGGGAAGTAAGACTTTTTGCGATGGCGAAGTCAATAATAGAGGGGTGCTGTTTGCGGGCAACGGGAATGTGTGTGGGTGTAGTAGGTGCGTGGAGACTGAGATTGAAATGGCTAACCAAGTTGTGGAGATATCTACGTCTGGTAGTGGTGGAATGACAGTTCCACTGCCTGCTATGTGCATTGAAGTCACCAGTGATAAATGCGTGTTGGTGTTGTGTAATGATGTGTGTCAGGTCATTTATGGGGTATCGTCGCCCGTAAAAAGATGTGAAGTTGATTTTGGCTTGGGGCAAGTTGACGAAAATACCGGTGTAGTCAATGCCTGGGAGTGGAATATTTTGAGTTGTGTGATGTGGGATATAATTTTATGTAGATGGCTGTGCCGCCCCAGTGAGAGTTGGCACGTGGTGTATGATTCAGTTTGTAACCTGGGATGGTGATACTGCAGGAAGGGTTAAGTGTTTCTTGGATTAAGAGTATATCGATTTGTGGATTAATGGAAATAAAGGAGAGGAGTTCATTAATCCTGGGTTGCAATGATTGGCAATTCCAGGAGAAAATAGGAAGAGAAAAGAAATTTTTGTTATTGTAATTATTCATAATTGGGAATATTGAGCTCCGTAGAAAAGGCGTCTAATTCTGCTATTATGATATACATTTTGTCGAATGGGTTGTTGCAATTTTTGATTTGATGGCGATGTTTTTTAAATGTTTTAAGAGTTTGGTAATTTGGAGAAGTTCCTTCATGCCTTTGAAGGTGTCGAACATATCTTTGAAGGTATTTGTATAATTATTTTGTATAACAGGGTGGTGTTTTATTGTTTATGGTGTAATTGGAAGTGTCCTCAACTGGGGCTTCCTGGATATCGCTATTAACGTCAGTAGTGGTCTCACTGTTGTTAATATCGTTTGGTTTATCTTGAATTGTGTAATTGTAGGGTTTGAAAATGTCTGCGATGTCAACAATTAGATTTGTTTTTTGGTTTTGTTTTGGTGTTCAGTGTTGGGGTATTTTTTTTCTTAATGTTGTTTGGATTTTTAGGGCAACCTCTGTATGAGGCCGGATGGGCACCGTTACAATTGGAACATTTTGGAATAATTTTACCTGTCTTAGGACAGTTATCAGTGAGGTGCTCTTCTCAGCATTTAAGGCATTTTGGTGTTAGGCTGCACGTCTCGGAAGCGTGTCCGAACCGTTGGCAGCGGTAACATTGTTTTGGGTTATTGTTATTTCTGAAGAATTCAATACGAACACTTATATCACAAAGTTCCTCAATTTTATAGATTTTCTCAAAGTTAGTGCAAGGGAGGACGTTGACCATGTAAATTGGCATACCTCTGCCGGTTTTGTGACTCTTGAGCATGGCGGCTCGTGCGGCCTTAAATCCATGGTTGGTCTTCGATATTAAGTTGGGGGGGATTCCCCTAATACAGATTTTTTTTTGGTCGAAGTTGTTTTGAATTATGGGTGTTGAAATTCATGTTTGTCAGTTAGGTATCTTTGAATATCTCTAAATTGGCTTACAGATTTGGGTAGAACTTTTAGAAGTTCCCCAGAGAGGCTGACTTGAGGGGGATTATCAGAATCAAGGGCTTTTATCTCTTGAGCGACTTTGCGCCAATCCATATCTTTGATTTCAATAAAGAAGGGGTGCTTGTCATTTTTTGAACATTCAACATCGGTTCTTGCAGCACCATCTTGGGTAGACTCTTGATCCATAAGATCATATTAAAAATTAAAAATATTAAAAATAAATGTGCAACGTTAAATTAGCACAAATTAAAATCATTTCCAATGGCAAACAGCTGTTTCAGAGCCCTTAAGCTCCATCTTCAGTGCCCACTCAAAAGGTAAAAACGAATTAAAAACTCCTAGGCCATGACCGCTTGCCTGCCATCTCTCGTCCCGCGGCCAGATGAAATGGCGTTGAATTTTTCAAAACAACAGCGGAGACGAGGAAACACACGTGACAGAGAGACCAATAGGAACACTCCGCCGACCGGGAAAGTTTAAGTGTGGAGGCGAATAAAGGAGGGGGGACGAAGAGAATGAACTAAGCGAAACGCAGCCAGACGTTTGAAACGCTTTGTACGGCAGAGAAAAAACCCGAAAGGGGGGGGGCAATGAGGATGAATTAAATGAAAGGTAGCCAGACATTTCAAAAATTTGATATTGGCCATAAGATCATAGTTGTCGAGATTAGCTTCGGAATTTAGATTTCCGAATTTATTTTTGTGGGGAATTGGATTTTCAGATTCAGAATTTTTTCTTTTTACTACACGGCAAGGATTAGAATGTGAGCTAAAATTCTTTAGAATTTGGAGTTTTCCCATTGGTCATTCCCTAGAAATCTAATATAACCAGTTCTACAGGTTAAATCATTTAAATCTAATCTAGATGGTTCCCCCAAAATATATATAGCAAAAAGACAGAGGTCTTTTACCTGAGCCTTGTGGGTGTCGTTGTAGTCCTTTGTTGTTGGAGAGACAGTATTTCCTCATCTACACCGGATAGAAGTTCTCGCAAAACGTTGTTCACATGTTCATTTATAGTAGGGAATTCGTTGAATTCATTTAGCCAGTCCGCAGGAACATATCCGTTTATAATACCGTTCATGAGGTCTCCTAGTTGTTGTTTCTCTTTCATGGCCATGGCATACGAAAGAGCAGTCACCGAAGATTAGAAGAGATCAGGTGGGTGGGAGAACACGCCCCTCTTTCCAAGCTCCGAACGACGAAGAAACAGCACTGGACACAGGTACATTTCGCCAGCCCGGACCTATGGAGTTGAGGAAATTCAGTAACGCCATTCGTTAGTACTCCGTTAGTACCGGTAAGTACCGAGAGATTTTCGTTTGTACCGCTTCCGTTACGGAGTAACGGACGATTCTTATGTGCGAGCTCCGGGCTGGAGAAACATGGGGTTTCCCATAGGAAAAAAAATAAAGTTTCCCGATCGCGCTCAAATTATAGGTGTCGTTAGTACTCCGTTAGTACCGGTAAGTACCGAGAGATTTTCGTTTGTACCACTTCCGTTACGGAGTTATGGCCGATTCTTACTCCGGGCTGGAAAAAAGTGGCATTTCCCACAGCGATGGTAAAAAATTCTCCGACATCGCACAAATCGCCCGTGTCGTTAGTACTCCGTTAGTACCGGTAAGTACCGAGAGATTTTCGGTTGTACCGCTTCCGTTACGGAGTAACGGACGATTCTTATGTGCGAGTTCCGGGCTGGAGAAACATGGGGTTTCCCATAGGAAAAAAAATAAAGTTTCCCGATCACGCTCAAATTATAGGTGTCGTTAGTACTCCGTTAGTACCAGTAAGTACCGAGAGATTTTCGTTTGTACCACTTCCGTTAAGGAGTTATGGCCGATTCTTACTCCGGGCTGGAAAAAAGTGGCATTTCCCACAGCAAGGGTAAAAAATTCTCCGACATCGCACAAATTGCCCGTGTCGTTAGTACTCCGTTAGTACCGGTAAGTACCGAGAGATTTTCGTTTGTACCGCTTCCGTTACGGAGTAACGGACGATTCTTATGTGCGAGCTCCGGGCTGGAGAAACATGGGGTTTCCCATAGGAAAAAAAATAAAGTTTCCCGATCGCACTCAAATTATAGGTGTCGTTAGTACTCCGTTAGTACCGGTAAGTACCGAGAGATTTTCGTTTGTACCACTTCCGTTACGGAGTTATGGCCGATTCTTACTCCGGGCTGGAAAAAAGTGGCATTTCCCACAGCAAGGGTAAAAAATTCTCCGACATCGCACAAATTGCCCGTCTCGTTAGTACTCCGTTAGTACCGGTAAGTACCGAGAGATTTTCGTTTGTACCGCTTCCGTTACGGAGTAACGGACGATTCTTATGTGCGAGCTCCGGGCTGGAGAAACATGGGGTTTCCCATAGGAAAAAAAATAAAGTTTCCCGATCGCGCTCAAATTATAGGTGTCGTTAGTACTCCGTTAGTACCGGTAAGTACCGAGAGATTTTCGTTTGTACCACTTCCGTTACGGAGTTATGGCTGATTCTCACTCCGGGCTGGAAAAAAGTGGCATTTCCCACAGCAAGGGTAAAAAATTATCCGACATCGCACAAATTGCCCGTGCCGTTAGTACTCCGTTAGTACCGGTAAGTACCGAGAGATTTTCGTTGTACCGCTTCCGTTAAGGAGTAACGGATTATTCTTATGTGCGAGCTCCGGGCTGGAGAAACATGGGGTTTCGCATAGGAAAAAAATTAAATTTTCCCGATCACGCTCAAATTATAGGTGTCGTTAGTACTCCGTTAGTACCGGTAAGTACCGAGAGATTTTCGTTTGTACCACTTCCGTTACGGAGTTATGGCCGATTCTTACTCCGGGCTGGAAAAAAGTGGCATTTCCCACAGCAAGGGTAAAAAATTCTCCGACATCGCACAAATTGCCCGTGTCGTTAGTACTCCGTTAGTACCGGTAAGTACCGAGAGATTTTCGGTTGTACCGCTTCCGTTAAGGAGTAACAGATGATTCTTATGTGCGAGCTCCGGGCTGGAGAAACATGGGGTTTCGCATAGGAAAAAAAATAAAGTTTCCCGATCGCGCTCAAATTATAGGTGTCGTTAGTACTCCGTTAGTACCGGTAAGTACCGAGAGATTTTCGTTTGTACCACTTCCGTTACGGAGTTATGGCCGATTCTTACTCCGGGCTGGAAAAAAGTGGCATTTCCCACAGCGAGGGTAAAAAATTCTCCGACATCGCACAAATTGCCGTGTCGTTAGTACTCCGTTAGTACCGGTAAGTACCGAGAGATTTTCGGTTGTACCGCTTCCGTTAAGGAGTAACAGATGATTCTTATGTGCGAGCTCCTGGCTGGAGAAACATGGTGTTTCCCATAGGAAAAAACTTAAAGTTTCCCGATCGCGCTCAAATTATAGGTGTCGTTAGTACTCTGTTAGTACCGGTAAGTACCGAGAGATTTTCCTTTGTACCGCTTCCGTTATGGAGTAACGGACGATTCTTATGTGTGAGCTTCGGGCTGGAGAAACATGGGATTTCCCATAGGAAAAAAATGAAAGTTTCCCTATCACGCTCAAAGTATTGGTGTCGTTATTACTCCGTTAGTACCGGTAAGTAATATTTTTGTTAGTACCATTTTATTTCTGCTTTCGTGACCCCGTAATGGACGGGGACAACGAACGAACGAACAAACAAACATGCAAACAAACGAAGTGTAAATGACATTTTCTCTCTCCATGTGTGTATTGATAGATTTAAATTTCTCTTTGTTAAATAGTCCTGATTGGGTTACCCGCACCCAATATCAGCCGAATGCATTTTGCACAGACTGCATATGTTATGAAATTGGGTCCTGCATGGATCAGATTATACCACAGGGAAAATTGGCCTGAGATGAACCCGTAGTCGGAAATAAACAAATTAATTTTTATTATGGTGAATTTGTTTAAAATTCTATCTTCAATATGAATTTCATTATTTATATAAAACAATAATGAATACATACTCATTCAAATTCAAATATATAGTTCCAATAATATTCTGCTCTTTCTTTTAAAAAATTGGGTTAATCCGAACCCGACCAGCAGAAATCAAAACCCAATACAAACTGCAAACAATTCGTTGAACACAGCAACAAAAATAAACTGTACAGAACAGAAGACAGAAATAACAGGAAACAGAAAATACTTATTCGTACAACTGAAAAAACAAACAAACTAACTAAAAAATGCTCCTATTCGACAAATGCTCGAGTACTGCGCGGGTCTGTTTAAATATGACCTGAGCCCACAATATCTATTTAAAATTAACCTATAAACCTATTGGAGCGTGAAAAAAATGTTCGCTAACCCACAACTCGACTCAAATCCGAAATAAAATTCTTATAGTTTGATCTGCAATTCGACCCGAACCCCTAATACTTCAAGATGAACACGATAGAAAAACCGAAATCAACGAAAATAAATCCGCAATTTAATGCAATTACGAAAAAAAAAAATTATCTGCATCTAACAATAAATTATTATTTTTTTCGATAAATGAACTTGTAAAGAATCATTCATATTGAAATATTTAAGGTTTTATCTAAAATAGTATTCCAGACTTTCTTTTGAAATATCGTGTTAACTCCAGACCGACCTGCAAGAATTAAACTCAAACCTAATCCTAAGCAATTACTCTGCAACGAAAAAAAATAGCGCCAACTGCTAATGACCCGAATCTGGTGCTGTTAAAATCAGGTTACACAACCCGATGCATAATTCTAACCAAAACCACAACCGCTGGTCGGGTCGAGTTACCCGACCTGGAGCAGTAATCTAAAGTACCCATGGAATCAATAGTATCATCTCTTTATTAAAAGCGTTCATGTAATATAAAAAACTGACTTCTTTTCGTTTTTTTTTGTTTTATTTTCATCATTTTTACGAGTGGTTTGCAACTAACTCTTTAGCCTTAATTAAAAAATTTTGAAAACTTTTTCAACGGAGGGTGGAGAGCAGTAAATATTTTTTACTGACGAATAGAATTTGTAGAATCCTACTAATAAAAGAATTTGTAGAATCCTGCTAATAAAACTAAATAGTCATTTTCATTTTCAAATACATTTAGCGATTAAGATATCAATATCAAATTATTGGGAAAGATGGGGGAAGAGATATAGGTTAGGGGAAAAAAATTGTAGTGTCTTGGAATATTAGTGCATGAAATCGTATTTCTCTTTACAATTCAGAATTACAATAACAGAAACTACTTGATATATTATATTAGTAGAACTGAATAATGCAAATATGAAAAATAGAATGGAGCTGCTGGTTTAATGTTTTAAATATTAAATGAAATTATCTGAAAATAAAACATCTGAACTGACGTTTGAGGTCCCTGATCTGCAGATTTACTAGTTTCATTACAATTAAGATTTATGGTACATTTTATGATTATTACAGATTATTTTTGCCATAGATGAATAGTTAAACATTTAAGACAGAAAAGAATACGTTTTTAACAAATTGTGCTGCTTAAAAATTGCTTTTACTTAAATGAAGAGTGCTTGAGTCCCATAAGCCCTTCCTTTTCCTATGCCCATAAACATTATTCCTTGCTTCCTAATTGGTTTGATGCATTGTAAATATTAACTTGTATTACTGTATTATTCAATTTCCAGACCCACCTGGCGTTGCCTGGGCCCCTATTAATAACTTAACAAAAATATCGATTTTTGTATGATTTTGCGTCTTCAACAAATTTTCTTTGTATGAATTTATATTTTTAAATGAAAAGTTTGTGAAAAAAATATTGATATTTAGTAGCAAAAGCTCAAAAGCGCTCGTAAGATACAAGGTAAGGTGCGACAAAGCTGGCCATAGTTAAGCTTTGAGGATATTTTATAATTTTCTGGTTGGGTATGTGTGGGACTGAATTTTTGTTTGTGAAATTTTACATTTATCTCTAACACATACAAGTATACTTTTCTTTGTAAAATAAATTTTAATTACTTTTATAATACAATTTCAAAATTGTAGCTTGTGGGCCACATTTGGCGCATAGTGTCCCAAAGTTGGCCCATGCACTGAAATCACTTTTAAAATGTGAAAAAATACTCGGTAAACTATTTTGCTTAATATTATGCTCTGACGATCCTATCTTTCTTTTGATATCTTTCGAGTTTTTCTTTTTAATCTTCTTATCTTATGACACAAAAAGATCCTGAAGCACTTTTGTGCACGGTACTTTAGAGATTTTCTTCTGGGAGTTACTGACTTCATTTGAGTGATCTCTGTTGTCAACAATAAAAGGTAATAAGTTCAAAGGTAATAAGTTTAAGGAAGGATAGGGGGCTCTTCAACCAGCAGTCATATATATAGCGGAGAGACAGAGAATTGAAGATCACAACTGATAATGCTCCAGCTGGGGCGAAAGCGCTTTTGTGGAGTGGTGAAGATTTTTTATCCGAAACTGTTTTTACATCTTTTAAATGGGGGACGTTTTTAATGAAAATTTTTGACCATGTTTTTTAAATAATGTCTGAATGAAAATTGGTAAAAATGGACAGTAAATAGTAAATTTACAGACATTAACAAATGAACACCTGTTTTTAATGGTAATAGCTTTTTTCAGATATTTATGTAGAAATTTTGACAATCACCCTTAATATACTGATTTCTACATTTGTTTTCTAAGGTGGCCACTCTGGGAACATGCGTATGGTCTCCATTTGCACGACGTAAAAGTATTAAACTGATATTTTTTTTAGAATTGAAGTAAATGTGGTTAAACAGAAAGAAAGAAGTTTTCAAAAAACGTACCATAACTCAATGTTCTATGAATTTAAACACGTGTAAATTAAAATATCTTCTTACCTGGAAATTAGAAGGACTAATCCTCAAAAGTGAAATGACTGCATAAAATGTCGGAGTATTAAGGTGATCTCTTTAAATTCAGCCACGAGCACTGCAGATACTATATGACTGACAATGCAGTAGCAACATTTTGTGACTAAAAATTAAATTAATATTACTATTGAGGGGTGGGCTACTTTAGGAACACTGGCCACCTTTGGTTCATCCAACTTATTCTTGGGGTTTTTTTTCTTGTTTTTTTTTCAGTTAGAATCGTTTTATAGTTTAAAAAATAGTTCCTGTTGTCCAAAATTTTTGAAATTTTTATCAGTTATTAATATACCGGTTTTACAGCGCGTGTAAAAATTTCGTGAAAAAATACTTATATCTAGTTGACAATTTATATCTATTTATATCTAGTTTGGAAATATGCTTTCTTCTCGCTTTTTTTTTTTTTTTTTACTTTTTTTTTTTTTTTTTTTTTCCCCCGTGCCGGATTTTTTCTCATAAAAAAAAAGACGAAATAGTTCTTATTGTCTGAACTTTCTGAAATTTCAATAGGTTATAAATATAACTGTGTACAGATTATCTTTAAAATTTCGGAGAAAATATCCATATATAGTAGCGAAAACAAAAGCCAAAGCGCACCGAAACAGCCCGCATTTTACCGTTTTCATCGAAAAAAAATATATTTACTTCTACTTGTCCGAGCGTTTCAAAATTCTCCGATATACCTGCCCCCCCCACCCCCCCCTTCAGTGTCAAAATGTAAATGTCGTCGAGAAATTTTTTTTGACTTGTGTGTAAAGTCTTACATCGGGTCGGGTAACACGATTCAAAAGTAATTAATTTTTAGTTTATTATGAGGTGGTAGACAGGGTTGCACGAAATAATTTGCATACATTACCGGCTAGACATCAATAGCTATAAATGAATTTTTACTGCATTGTATTTCTTTTTATGTGTATTTAGATATTTCATTTCATTATTTATACTAACAATGTTGAAATTTTTTAACAAATTTCGATAGTCTTAGAAAGTGTTTCTGAATCTATGCCGTAATACATGATGTTTTTGTTCTTGCTACTTACCCATCATACGCAGTATAGGGTAAGTATTGTAATCATTTTGAAAATTGGAAAAAATATTTTGACGGATTTACACGTTTAAGATACTAAAGATTTCGAAAAACATATTTTTAGAAAAAAAAAATGTTGCTGTCCGTCTGTCTGTGTGTTTGTGTGTGTGTCTGTAAACGCTCTATCTCCCGAACAAATTGAGATAGAGACTTGAAATTTGGTATGGATTTAGTAAGTAATAATGGAAAGAATATTATTGAATTTCAGTAACGTCGATTATCCGGAACTATTTTTTTCGGGCTCTCGAAATATTCGTTCTGATAAAATCACATAAAAATTTTCGAAATGGCTTATTTTAAGGAGTGAATTTAAAAGACAATAAAAAAACATAATTTTTGCATAAAGAATGAAGTCGATCAGTTGCCGAGAAATTTGTAATCCTATTTTTCACTATCTTCGATTTTTCATGACGCTGTATTTCATTCAAATTTCAATTCAAAGATTTATTTTAAATGGAAATGAGACGCTTCATCCGACGCAGTAAATCTTTAGTTAATAGGATTATCAATTTTGGAGTTATAGGTATGTTTCTTTTACGCAATTCAGTAATAGAGCATTTAAAGTTTATGACATCATCAAGCCACGATTTTAGTCGAATTGCAATGCATGCGAATTGCAAAAATAGTTTACACATGTTTTAGTTTCATATTTTATATTATGCATATCCATGATGGGTAAATATTACGGTGCCCCCTCCCCTCCCCCCCACCTCCCTCCAACGACAATTTTGTCTTGGGCCGGGTTCGGGTTGACGAAAGAAATTTGTTCCGGTTTTCGGTCAACGAAATTTTTTTTATCTTGTTCGGTGTTTCCGGGTTCGGGTGGTGTACAACTCATTCCAAGACTCTATTTCAGACGAAAAACTATATTATTTTAATATGAGTGATTCCTTATATAATTATTATTTCATATTTGATAAAATTGGCATTGGAGGTATAATTACAGACTATTTTTCCATAATTACATTAAATTGTAAATCAATTTTATCTGATTGCGTGTTTCGAGTCCAGTTGGATTGAAGTATTTCGAGTTCAGATTAAATAAAATTGGGTTTAAGTCCAGTTTCGACCTGTGAGTCAACGAATTTTTTTTTTTATGTGCTCTGATCAGATTGTGTTAGTTGGCTTTAATTAAAATTTATGGATCCGCAAATTATATTTATTGGACGGGCAGGACTGTTGCCTGTAGTTGGATGTAACGTTTAATTGCTAATTTTCACAATTACACTTTCTCTAGCAAATTAAAATAATTTTTGTCATTTCGTGCATTTTCGGTAATCACTTGTCAGTTAATTCTGTTCAGTTACCTCCGACATTAAAATATAGAGTCAAGACGTTCCGAACACGAACCGCATTTTGGGAAAAAAATCGGGATTTTACACGTTGATAATTTTTTAGAGGATGAGGTAGGCCGCAGTTCTAGGACTCATAACAGGAAGGCTGTTCATAATTAGTGGTTGACACTGTGTATATTCTATGTATGTGCACGGGAAATCTTTGTTATTGAATTACCTGTTATTAAGAAGGTGAAAGAAGAGTATGAAGTGCAGATTTTCCTTTCAGGTAATGCTCAAAATTATGTGGAAACTTTTTCCTTTGTCGATTTGCTCCTCTATAAATTTCAGGTGACCAGTGTGGTGTTTCGAAAATAACCTTTATAAAGACTATTTTTTCACGTCATTTCTCAAAAATATTCTTTGAAAAGCTGCGAAATTTATGCTTTAAATAAAAATCATTTGGCCACCTACAATTCATCTCTAATTTAAATAACTGAGTGAGTATTAAAGCCCTGCGCAGTTCGAGTTATACCAAATCCGAAAACGAGAATTCTATATCAAGTCAACCGTACAACCTTTTGGAACCCGAACTAAACAAAAAGAAATTAGTTGATCCACAACCCTACTTGAACCCATCAAACAAATTTTCGTCAACCTAAATCCTACCAGAATCAGAAATTAAAGGAAATTAATAGATATTGCAATGTTATGATAAGAAAGTAGCCTGTAATTATATCTCTAGTATCTATTTTCTCTTTTTAGTAAAAAAAATCAATATATACTCAATAATATTTGTAATATCATGACAGCCGAATGACGCACGAATTCTTTTTTTTTTTTTAATTTTAAATACACAGTTTATTGAAAATGAGAGCTGGTATTTACAATATTATTTACATTATGTACACTTTCACTAATATTCATAAAAATTTCACCTAAACCCCATTACTTCTTAAAAAAAAAACTAAAATATACTCGGATGCATTCCACATCCTACTCCTCCGAACAAAAGACCATTCCTTTCGTCTTCTCTTCACTTCTGTTTACTTTTTTTAAAAAAAAAGGGTTGGAAGGATATTGGTTGCATGACACCCCCCCCCCCCCGATAAGATTGTGCTACGCAAAGCGAAGCAAAATCTGACAAATAGCAACCATACAACTATACAGCATAAAATATACATAAAAACACAATTCAAAACAGATGTATAGAAGCCTTGTTATAATAGTTATAATGAATATATAATAAACATATAAAAAAAACCCACTAGCAATTCAAAACAGATGGAAAGACGACTTGATATAATACTGCATACCAAAATTAAACACAAAAGAAAGTATCACTTAAATAATCCTTATACAGTAACTAGTCGTGACAGACTGTCTGCATTTTTTAATTTTGCACCTGGGCAATGAGAAATATTTATATTATATCTTTGTAGAGATAAGGCCCATCTTTGTAATTTTGCAGACTGAGGTGCAGATTTCTGAAGATATATTAAGGGATTGTGATCAGTTATTAGTTCAATTTCCGCACCAAACACATAAACTTCAATTTTTTTTAATGCCCACACTACCGCATAAGCTTCACGCTCAATAGTCGACCAGTTTTGTTGCACCTTAGTGAGCTTTTATCTATACATAAGCGCATGCTACCGTCTTTCTTTGCGACACATACAACCGGATAAGCTATTTCAGCTTCACCTTTTTTCTATAAGTCCTAGATGCTCTAACTCTTCTATTTGTTTATCCACTTCATTTTTTAGCGATTCCGGAATTTTATAAATATATGGTTTCTTTCTTTCCGCACCTGGTAATAAACAAATTTTGTGTGCTCCAACGTTGGCATCTTGAATTTTGCCTGAGAATAATGGTGTATGTTTTTGTAGAAGTTTACTTAACTCTAATTGTTTATCAACCTCCAGATGACTAAGGTCTACTTCTATGTTATTTTCATTCAAAGTATTAACTTTAATTGGTGTTGGGTGAATTTCACCAAAATCTACATCGTCTTCAAAAATGACCCCAACAGTATGTACTCTTACGTTAAATTTCCTTATTTTATTCGCATGAACATGTCTGACACCCCCATCAGGTAATTTCACTTTATACGAATGTGGTTTTATTCTTTCAAGTATTTCTCCGGGTCCTGTCCACCTAGCATACAATTTATTGGTAGAATCGGGGATAAGTAAATATACTAAATCACCTTTTTCAAATTCTTTCATTCTACTTCGACGATTGAAATAGCGAGTGTAATTTTCCTGTTTTTCTGCAGCAGTTAAAGAAGCAATGTCAGCGGCTCTTTCCAAATTTATTTTTAATTCTTGTAAATAGTCTACTGCTGAATTACTGAGATTCAATGGTAAGGGGATTTCACCTGACCATGATGACTTTAGTACTGCCAAGGGACCTCTAGCTTCCCGACCATACATGAGCTTAAACGGTGATACTCCAGTTGTGCAATTTGGCACTTCACGGTAGGCAAAAAGCAGAAAAGGAATATGTTTATCTCAATTAATAGGATCCGTACGAATTACATGATGTAGCATTTGTTTAAACACACGATTAAATTTTTCAATTAATCCATTCGAAGCGGGGTATGATGGAGTTCAAAAGCGAGGACATGCCCCTAACCGGTTCTCAAATTCTTTAGTCAGTTCAGATTTAAAATTAGTGGCCTGGTCTGAACAGATAACTTCAGGAATTCCGGTGCGCATAAAAATATCTAATAAAGCATCACATGCCGTTTTCGCAGAGATACTCCATAATGGTACTACTTCCGGCCATTTAGAATTTTGATCAATTAAGGTAAGACAATATTTATGCTTCCTTCCTGACGGCGGAATAATTTCACCTATATAATCAATATTTACAGTATGAAATGGATATGGTGCGCGGACAACAGGTGTTATCGGAATTTTATCTGTTTGTTTCTCAGGGCTTTTTAACTGATAGTTCTTACATGTTCTACAATAATTTTCTACATCTCTTGAAATATTCGGCCAATAAAAAGATAATTTAATTCTTTCTTTAGTTTTTCGCATCCCTAATTGGTTTCCAAAAATTGAATAATGAGCTAATTCTGACACTTTATTTCTATAACTTTCCAGTAACACTAGCTGATATATTTTATCACCGCAAATAGTTTCTTTATGATACAACAAATTATCTCGTATCAAAAAATTATTTTTTCCTAATCTAGCGTCCTTAAATGCATTCTTTAAAGTTGCGCAAACTTTTTGTTCTTTACAAAACTTGTTAAACTCTGAAAATTCATCATTTCGATCATTTTGTTTATTCTCTGAAGAAATAAAACAAACATTTAGTTCCTCTTTCGCCAGTGGGGCGTCTGAGCTATTTTTAGCTTCGTGACCTTCGAACTCCTGCAATTGACTATTACACAACTCTTCATTTTGAAGTTCAATCAAAGCATTATACACGTCTGGAGTTATTATACAGGGGACATTTAAGTTTTCAGTGAAAGCAAAAAGCGTATTTAAAGTGACATAAATTCCACTGTTAGGTAATTTATAATGGATGGGTATAGTAGCTAAATTTGCTTGTACTTTTTCTTTGAAAGCAGATTGTAACAAAATACTACCATTAGCTTCGATTTTCAGATTAGGAATTAATGACGTATTTAAAATACTTATTTGGGTACCGGAATCCAGAGTCGCTTCTACTTCTTTTCCTTCTACATAAATAATGATTTTTTTTTAAAGGAAAAAGAGTAACTTCGTTTAATTGATCATTCATGTGTAAATGCATGGAACCAACATTAGTGACTACTGCATTATTATTTTTATTTGGATTCAATTTATTTGTATCTTGTTGCATTTTGGGTTTTCTCTGACCCTGATCATCATTTTGAGTATAAGATTTATCATACTTATTTCTTCTGTTTGGACAAAATTTTGCTAGATGTAATGGGGAATTACAAATGTAACAATCACGCGATTTTGAGAAGTGTATGTTCTCATACGTAACTTGATTTTTTATTAGTTGTGGGGGAAGATATTTAGTATTTTCGTTATTCACTTCACGATAAATAGATCGTTTCTCAAATTTTGTTTCCTCAAAAGACCTGCCTTTTGCGGTAAAATAAATGTCACAGTCTTTCGATAACTGATCGGGCAAAAGCCAACTTTCTCCTTGCTTGACTGCAATGTGAGTTGCGAGCTCATTATTCAAAGTTTCAAAAATTTTATCAGATATTATTAAATTAATAAGTGAGTCGAAATCTTCAACATTTCGAATTCTGCAATAATTTAACAAACAGGATCTTAATCGGGAACCGAACTGTTGATGGGTTTCACCAGGTAATCTTTTAGCGTTTCTAAAATTTTGTAAACAGGTAAATGGGGACGGTTCATATTCTTTCAAAATTAAAGATTTAATTTTATCATAATCGGCTAATTCTTCATCATAAATATAAACAAGAACATTTCCTGCTTTCTCACCTACTAATTTTAGTAAAATTTCCGATTTATATTCCTTAGGAACATTTTTGTGCTTAAACGCTCTTTCTAAAGAATCAAAAAAGAGATTCCATGTTTCATTTTTCTTGGGCACTGGAATTACTAAAACTTGAACTGCTTTAATTAATTTATCTAGTGATAATGACGTACTATTTTCCCCTTCGTTATGCGATAAATTCTCGATTCTCATTTGTTGTTGTAAACGCAATCTATTAACTTCCTCGCCATTTTTTCTTTCTGAAAACGTAGTCGATAAAAATTCAGTTACGAAATCTTTATCCTTTAAGTATTCTTTAGATTTCAATAACAAATCTTTTAATTCGGGTACTCCCTTACTCGCATCAGCTTTTTCGCCTATTTCTTGCAGAACAATAAGTAAATCTGCTTTAGTTACGTTTTTGAACATTTTCGAATAAAGTTAACAGTATCTTACTACACAATCAAATGATAAATAAATAGCTCACCTCTATTTTGTAATCCAAACACTGCGATTCGAAGCACATACTTTATTATTTTAAATCGTAGAAATAACTCTGGTTCTCGTAAGAGAGCGTGCTGTAATATCATGACAGCCGAATGACGCACAAATTCTTCTTTTTAAATTTTAAATACACAGTTTATTGAAAATGAGAGCTGGTATTTACAATATTATTTACATTATGTACACTTTCACTAATATTCATAAAAATTCCACCTAAACCACATTACTTCTTAAAAAAAACCCAAAATATACTCGGATGCATTCCACATCCTACTCCTCCGAACAAAACACCATTCCTTCCGTCTTTTCTTCACTTCTGTTTACTTTTTTTTTTAAAGGGTTGGAAGGATATTGGTTGCATGACAATATTTAAATATTTACTTTTCCGTGTCGTGTAAAATCGTGTTACCTGACGCGATACAGGATTCTAGTCAGTGTGTATCTGTATATCTTTTTACTGGAATGTACACAGAAAAGCGATTGCACGCAGATAGAGTCGCGCATCGAGTCGGCTAACCTGATTTCACCCGACGCCGACTCGGTTTGGGTCGTATTCGGATTAATCTGATTTTTCAAAGGAGCATTCATAATATTTTTTCAGGTGGAAATCTATATATTTGAATATCAATGGAGTATATACATATACCTTTTTCTAGATAAAAACTAAAATTGAATTTAGAGATATAATTGTAGATGTAGACTACTTTTCTATAATTACATTAAAATATTGATTCCTTCATTTATGGTCTCTGGTTGAATTACGGATCGTGGATTCTTTTTTTCCGGGGTAGGGTCGAGTTGAAATAAATTGATCATAAGAATCGTTGAAATAAATTGATATATATATATGAATATTGTATAAATATTTTATTGCAATAAAAAATTCAATTGGAATATTATTAAATTGTTATTAACTGTTTCGTATTTTCCAACATGTCTATTTCATTACATCTGACAATATCAGAAATATATATTAAACTAGCTGAAGTACCTGGCTTTATCAGGGATTTTAAAAATGTTTGTGGTGAAAAATCAATTTGAACATTAAAAATGTCATATAGAGAACTTCAAAATGTTAAAACATGCCAATATTTCCATAATCGGTTTTTATCATGATTCAATACATTCCTGAAACTCATATGGAGTTATATTCACCTGCTCACGTCATATCTACTTGCTTTCTCTATTACACATAATGATAAAGATTCTCAAACATTTGAAAAAGTCCGTTAAACTTCCTATATGACGTCATATTAATTTTCATTTTAACTCTCTAATGACGTTATATTAACGCACTTTCTGTTCTTACACATACTCATACTCCTTGTATTATTGAGAAATGTTTGAAAATTTCCGTTATATCCGTCATATTAATATTTCTTTCAATTGTTGAAACTTTTTATTTCAGTTTAAATTTTCCACGTGGAAATCTTTCAATAGAAAATTAACTAGAAAATTATTAGAAAACTAATTAGATAAACTTAGAAAGAACTTTATGGTGGACTTTTAATTGTTGGCAACTGCTATAACGAAAAATGTTTAAATTTGATAGGAAAGTCTGTTAGATGTTTGGTTTTTAATTAATTTAAAATTAACTATACATTATTTCGATTCCGGGTAACTTTAGTTGACTCGGCCGTGTTTTAATATACGTAAACGTAAAATTTCACAATTCAGGCTTTCAAACTGCTCATTTGTATAGAAGCAAAGACAAACGGAAAAAAATTTCATTTTATATATTAAATACAAAATCAGTTCTGTAAAAGAAACGATAGAAAGAAAAAAAAAAACGTTACTTTTTTTTCCACAACAATAAACATTTATGCAATTTTTATAACAGAGTGGTGCAACATTTTTAAGTGCATTATTAATCACTACTTACAATAATTTGTATAATAAATAATATTTCTCAAGCTTTAGAAATTTATATCGCAATGTATGCTTTTTAGTTTTAATATACGGAATTTGCTAACACAACTTGAATAATTCGCATATTGTTTGCAATTTTTTACCCTTGCTGTGGGAAATGCCGCTTTTTTCCAGCCCGGAAGTAAGAATCGGCCATAACTCCGTAACGGAAGTGGTACAAACGAAAATCTCTCGGAACTTACCGGTACTAACGGAGTACTAACGACACCTATAATTTGAGCGCGATCGGGAAACATTAATTTTTTTCCTATGGGAAACACCATGTTTCTCCAGCCCGGAGTTCGCACATAACAATCGTCCGTTCCTCCGTAACGGAAGCGGTACAAACGAAAATCTTTCGGTACTTACCGGTACTAATGGAGTACTAACGACATGGGCAATTTGTGCGATGTCGGAGAATTTTTTACCCTCGCTGTGGGAAATGCCACTTTTTTCCAGCCCGGAGTAAGAATAGGCCATAACTCCGTAAAGAAAGTGGTACTAACGAAAATCTCTCGGTACTTACCGGTACTAACGGAGTACTAACGACACCTATAGTTTGAGCGCGATCGGGAAACTTTAATTTTTTTCCTATGGGAAACCCCATGTTTCTCCAGCCCGGAGCTCGCACATAAGAATCGTCCGTTACTCCGTAACGGAAGCGGTACAAACGAAAATCTCTCGGTACTTACCGGTACTAACGGAGTACTAACGACACGGGCAATTTGTGCGATGTCGGAGAATTTTTTACCCTTGCTGTGGGAAATGCCGCTTTTTTCCAGCCCGGAAGTAAGAATCGGCAATAACTCCGTAACGGAAGTGGTACAAACGAAAATCTCTCGGTACTTACCGGTACTAACGGAGTACTAACGACACCTATAATTTGAGCGCGATCGGGAAACTTTAATTTTTTTCCTATGGGAAACACCATGTTTCTCCAGCCCGGAGCTCGCACATAACAATCGTCCGTTACTCCGTAACGGAAGTGGTACAAACGAAAATCTTTCGGTACTTACCGGTAATAACGGAGTACTAACGACACCTATAATTTAAGCGCGATCGGGAAACTTTAATTTTTTTCCTATGGGAAACCCCATGTTTCTCCAGCCCGGAGCTCGCACATAAGAATCGTCCGTTACTCCTTAACGGAAGTGGTACAATCGAAAATCTCTCGGTACTTACCGGTACTAACGGAGTACTAACGACACGGGCAGTTTGTGCGATGTCGGAGAATTTTTTACCCTTGCTGTGGGAAATGCCACTTTTTTCCAGCCCGGAGTAAGAATCGGCCATAACTCCGTAACGGAAGTGGTACAGACGAAAATCTCTGGGTACTTACCGGTACTAACGGAGTACTAACGACACCTATAATTTGAGCGTGATCGGAAAACTTTAATTTTTTTCCTATGGGAAACCCCATGTTTCTCCAGCCCGGAGCTCGCACATAAGAATCGTCCGTTACTCTGTAACGGAAGCGGTACAAGCGAAAATCTTTCGGTACTTACCGGTACTATCGGAGTACTAACGACACGGGCAGTTTGTGCGATGTCGGAGAATTTTTTACCCTCGCTGCGGGAAATGCCACTTTTTTCCAGCCCGGAGTAAGAATCGGCCATAACTCCGTAACGGAAGTGGTACAAACGAAAATCTCTCGGTACTTACCGGTACTAACGGAGTACTAACGACACCTATAGTTTGAGCGCGATCGGGAAACTTTAATTTTTTTTCCTATGGGAAACCCCATGTTTCTCCAGCCCGGAGATCGCACATAAGAATCGTCCGTTACTACGTAACGGAAGCGGTACAAACGAAAATCTCTCGGTACTTACCGGTACTAACGGAGTACTAACGACACGGGCAATTTGTGCGATGTCGGAGAATTTTTTACCCTTGCTGTGGGAAATGCCGCTTTTTTCCAGCCCGGAAGTAAGAATCGGCCATAACTCCGTAACGGAAGTGGTACAAACGAAAATCTCTCGGTACTTACCGGTACTAACGGAGTACTAACGACACCTATAATTTGAGCGCGATCGGGAAACTTTAATTTTTTTCCTATGGGAAACACCATGTTTCTCCAGCCCGAAGCTCGCACATAACAATCGTCCGTTACTCCGTAACGAAAGTAGTACAAACGAAAATCTCTCGGTACTTACCGGTACTAACGGAGTACTAACGACACGGGCAGTTTGTGCGATGTCGGAGAATTTTTTACCCTTGCTGTGGGAAATGCCACTTTTTTCCAGCCCGGAGTAAGAATCGGCCATAACTCCGTAACGGAAGTGGTACAGACGAAAATATCTCGGTACTTACCGGTACTAACGGAGTACTAACGACACCTATAATTTGAGCGTAATCGGAAAACTTTAATTTTTTTCCTATGGGAAACCCCATGTTTCTCCAGCCCGGAGCTCGCACATAAGAATCGTCCGTTACTCCGTAACGGAAGCGGTACAAGCGAAAATCTTTCGGTACTTACCAGTACTATCGGAGTACTAACGACACGGGCAGTTTGTGCGATGTCGGAGAATTTTTTACCCTTGCTGTGGGAAATGCCACTTTTTTCCAGCCCGGAGTAAGAATCGGCCATAACTCCGTAACGGAAGTGGTACAAACGAAAATCTCTCGGTACTTACCGGTACTAACGGAGTACTAACGACACCTATAATTTGAGCGCGATCGGGAAACTTTAATTTTTTTCCTATGGGAAACCCCATGTTTCTCCAGCCCGGAGCTCGCACATAAGAATCGTCCGTTACTCCGTAACGGAAGCGGTACAAACGAAAATCTCTCGGAACTTACCGGTACTAACGGAGTACTAACGACACGGACAATTTGTGCGATGTCGGAGAATTTTTTACCCTTGCTGTGGGAAATGCCACTTTTTTCCAGCCCGGAGTAAGAATCGGCCATAACTCCGTAACGGAAGTGGTACAAACGAAAATCTCTCGGTACTTACCAGTACTAACGGAGTACTAACGACACCTATAATTTGTGCGCGATCGGGAAACTTTAATTTTTTTCCTATGGGAAACCCCATGTTTCTCCAGCCCGGAGCTCGCACATAAGAATCGTCCGTTACTCCGTAACGGAAGCGGTACAAAGGAAAATCTTTCGGTACTTACCGGTACTAATGGAGTACTAACGACACGGGCAATTTGTGCGATGTCGGAGAATTTTTTACCCTCGCTGTGGGAAATGCCACTTTTTTCCAGCTCGGAGTAAGAATCGGCCATAACTCCGTAACGGAAGTGGTACAAACGAAAATCTCTCGGTACTTACCGGTACTAACGGAGTACTAACGACACCTATAGTTTGAGCGCGATCGGGAAACTTTAATTTTTTTCCTATGGGAAACCCCATGTTTCTCCAGCCCGGAGCTCGCACATAAGAATCGCCCGTTACTCCGTAACGGAAGCGGTACAAACGAAAATCTCTCGGTACTTACCGGTACTAACGGAGTACTAACGAATGGCATTACTGAATTTCCTCAACTCCATAGGTCCGGGCTGGCGAAATGTACCTCACTGGACACACACTTGCACTGGATAGCAGTAGGGCGGGAATAACACGCCCCTTTCCAAACTCCGTTCGTACACGCAGCAGTCGATTAGATTCAATTTTCCAACTGTTATACTCTCTACCGTGATGGGGATGAGTGTACATGGAGAGAAGAGAAGACAAGTAGTAGACTATCGTTCCGTTTAAAACCAGTATGACCTATTTAATGGTAGCATTTCTGCGATTCAATTAGCCGAAAATTTCTGTTTTAAAAAACCGGTGGTAAAAGATTAAAATTTCCGTAAAGGACACTCGTCACGAAGGGGTTAAATAAAACAATTTTTTATTGAAAATACGTACCAGAATTTCTGAATAGTTATTTAATTACGGAAAGGCTGTCATAGATTACTATACGAAATTTACGGTGGGTTTTTTAAACGAAAAAAATGTTGGCCGTTGTTTTCCAGTCAACAACAAAATCCACACAAAACGTTTTTGCCTACTAATATTCATCTCTTTCTTTTATCAAGTTGTTTTTCGAAAAGCATGGTTTCAATTATTCAGAGCCGGCTTCAAAGGAAGGCGCAAAGGTCGGGCGCCTGCCCTGGGTACTAACAGGTAAGGGACAGATAATACTCAAAATATTTTATCTTAGATTAACACCTAAAAGATATTCTAAGAACCGATGACATTTTTTTCCCCAGGGTGCGAAAGTAGTACCTGGGCGTAGCAATAGAGCTTTAGTTAGCCAGGGCTATTAAAACTTTCTCTAGGTGCACGTTTTCTCCCTCAATAGTATGCAACCACGTTCGATTTGGTTTCCAATTCTGCAAATTCCTTCAATGTATCTACGATTTTTTTTTTTTTTTTTTTTTTTTTTTTTTTTTTTTTATGATAATAAAAATCCCTTTCTTTTGCTATCTGTCTAATAATATATGATTACTCTTAAGCAAATTCTCGAAATTTTGTACTCTAATCAGAATGTATGCTTACAGCCAAGGGAAAATACTGGAGCGGCTTAGGGGCGCGAAATTTTCCCTGCTGAGGGCGCACCGGCCCTAGGGCCGATTGCCCGGCGGGCCAGTCCGAGCCTGGGGGGGGGGGGCTGTTTGTTGGGAATTGCCAAGAAATGACCTTTTTGCCATGATGCGGAAATTTGGAAACGCCCACTTTGAAACGTAACTTGTTTGCAGGCGGAGTCAGCAGGGATTTTTTTTAGGTGCGTTCGTAATTATATAAATACGTAGCACCTATAGTCGTCGCTTGGTCCGTCCGTCTGTCCGTCCGTCTGTCTGTCTGTCTGTCCGCATATAACAACGCAAAAACTACCCACCCAAATGGTTTGCAATTTAAAATATACTATCTTTGCAGAATTTTGTCGAGACATTTCAAATTTTATTAAAATCGAATCAAAACTTTAGGAGATATTAATAAAAATATTTATTAAGAAATTTGATTTTTTTTTTAAATCGGTGCTTTCTTGTTAGAGGAGCTTCCGATGGATGTTAAATTGTCAAGCGACCGAGATACTTATTTTATGACAGAAATTAATCTGCAGACGATAAAATTCATTTCACAGAATTAAAAATCATCAAGATCTGAATATTTATATAACTAGCTGATACATATATATCTGAATATTTATATAACTAGTTAAGATATTTGTATGAACACCCGTAAGGCATGGTGACGTCACGGCGACGTCACTGTGAAGTCACATTGTGACTTTGTGACCGTCGTCGTGACGTCACGTGACGTCGATGTGAAGTCATTGTGACGTAAATGCGAGGTCGTTATGGCCGTTTTCAAGGCTTTCTGTGACCTCACAATGTGACTACTTTGTGAAGTCACCGTGCGACTTAAATGTGAAAAATGTGACGAATCTGCATTGGATAGGGTGACCAGATTTTATCCGAATCCTATACGGATTGTTCGGATCAAAATTTGTTTATAGTTCAAGTTTGTGACGACACTACACCGGGTCGGGTGACCAGATTTTACCCGAATCCAATCCAGAAACTTCGGATCGATCTTTTTGGATTTGTTTGGTTACAGAATAGATTTGGATTAGTTGTCGTGTGACCTGATTTTCGTGAACCCGATCTGACCCGAGTCGGGTATAATGTTTTTACTGTAAGTCTTGTTTGGAATAGAATCTTGCATACGACCGAGTAACCAGATTTTATCAGAAATTGTGTTACGATACAATTTATGATGTCGGCTCGGATCTAGAGTCATACACGAATCCGGTTATAAACTTCTTGAACATGATTGAATGTCAACTTGAACATGAATGATGGTTGACTGAAACTATATTTTGATTCAACCCGTATTCTTACCCTAACCCAGCAACAACAACAACAAAAAATCTGTAAGCCCACAACCCGACCGAACCTGATAAATGATTTCGCATGGATTCGGATAATAAGATTTCACCAAATACGGATAAGATCGACGATAAGGATTGGATCGGCAATCATTTTTATTGATGCAACTCGTATTCAAATTAAAACTTTGCATCTGATTGAGAAACCGGTTAACACGAAACTTTCTGACACATTTATGAACAAACTTTTAAACGCATGGCACTTGCATGCCTGATTATTAAAGCTATTTGGAATGAATAGCGTTTTCCATTTTTAGATAAATGTAATACTTAAGATCAATGTCGGTCACGTTTTACCCGTTTCTGACGCTGCGCGTCGGAAATTTGGTTCAAAACACCGACTTTGATAGTGTTTTCTGAAACATCATCTGCCGTTACCAAAAAATGGATAACGCCATTCGATTATATATAGGGTAGATGTGCCAGTAATGGACACCCTTAAGGAATTTCTTTAACAATTATTTTTTAATTAATAGTTATAATTGTTGTATTCAACATTTTTTAATATTATATTACTCTACCAACAATATTTAACCATGCTCATAGTCACATTTCCCAATGTGAATCTAAATTTAATTGTAAATAACAGAAATAAATCAAAACACCCTAAATTCCAGTAATGGACACCTCACAAAAAGTAATAGATAATTGATATTATGATTGCATTTAAAACTAGAATTTAAAGATAGCATATTAATGAAATAAATAAAGCTGAATTTTTATTGGTTATTTTTTTATAAACCAAAAACATTGAAGGTGTCCCATTACTGGAAGGCGGTCCATTACTGGCACATTTACCCTATTCTGAATAAGAACACCTGCCAATTTCATGTATTTCCGAATAAAAATGAATTCAGAAATATGCCAGAAATTAGCTATTTTGTATTTGAGAACAACTTTAAAGAAAATATAATACACATTTTCAAATAAGCATTCTGAAAAATTTATATTAGGAATCAATTTAAATAATATATATACCTATTGTGCGATATTATTAAATAATAAACATTGTATCAAGCAGTAAAACAGTTTTCGTTGTAAATGAAATATAGAACTTAAGATCATAAATGCCAAAAAAAAATTATATATTTTTTTTCTTTACAAATTATTTTATTTATAGTTTTTTATAGAATACTAAATGCAGAACTTAAATATAAATTTTTACAGTAAAAACATTCGATAACACAGCTGGAAAAATTACCTTAACTAAACAGTTATTTTATTGTTTCATCAATATTTATTATTTTTGTGCATCTAACATTGACATATCTCGACAAATAAATTATTCAATGCATTAAATTGTCACTTTTTTTTTTCAAATATACCGGAAAATTATTTCTGGAAACCTACACTAGCAACGAAATTATTAAATTGCAAATCAAATATTAATAGTTTTAAAAATTGCAATGTTTTTAATTATAATGAATAACTATGAAAATTGAACTAAGAAACGCAAAATATTAAATAAATTCTTCATTTTATATAACACTTTACATTTAGAATACATATTCTTAGTAAATACAGTTTTTCCAAACAATCTATTTAAAAAAATATAAAACATTAAAGATAAAATTTAATACAAGTGATTTTTTAAAAGAAAATTTAAACATCTTAACTTTTAAATAATTCACTATTAAATGTACTAGTACTAAACATGCACTATTAACAAAACTGCGAAGACATTAAAAGTTACCTGCTGATCTATAGATAAAGGGGTTATGATGGAATGCTCCTTTATCTGCTTCCCTTTCATTGAAAAATTAGACTGTAAATCCATTACAATAATTTTCAAATTATTCCAGCAGAAGAGGTGTGTTCATAGATCTGAGAAGTCAAATATAACCCAGGCCTTATGAACACACCCGGCTAGACACAGGGAGATGTTAAAATGGATGCCTTACTTTAAAATGGAGATGGTTCACTTTAAAACGTTAATTTACTTACACAGTATAAATCTACAAACTTCAAAGAACCCAACACACGCTAATCCTAGCTTCGAATGAGAAAAAGTCGTCTGCCTTCAATATGCGCGCGCAGTATTGTTTAAACACAACAAAATAACAGCTAGCAGATGTTTCCAACTTTTACCGCAAATGATATAGGAAGAAAATAATTTAAATAAAGACATTTCAAAACCTTTATAATTTATATGGCTGAAAAATGAACTTCTAATGATGCTATAATATTCTTTTTTTATATGAGAGAGTTTTGTATTCTTAGAAATAAGCTGTGAAAATTTACATTTTTATATATTTTTTAATCCATTGCATTTGCTTTAGTCGTCAAAAGTAAAGATATATTTTAAATAATAATTGATTAATAGGCTTTATAAAGTAATTTCGATATAAATTTAAATTGCAATCAAATTTCCTAAGTACAAATTTTTCATTTTTTACACTCTATCGAAAAGAGCAATATATTTAATAGAGGTGACATCTTACTAAGCACCGGCCAGTTTTGGATAAATTGCTATAGGAATGACATATACTTTATAACATGTTTTTAATTCATTTTTGCTCGGAAATACACGAAATTGGCTCGTGTTTTGTTCAGAAACTATGTTATTGAAAAACCTTTTCCATTTTTTGTTAAAAGCAGAAGATCTTTCAGAAAAGAATGTCAAAGTCGGCGTTTTGATTTGAATATCCGACGTGACAGTGAAAAACTGGTCGTCACGTGACACGAATTGCTTATAACTCGATAAATAACTAAATTTCTATTTAAGGATTTTTACCTTTGTATTATATAGTATATTTTGTTAAATTTCATGAAAATGGTAATGAAAATTGTAAAAAATTATCTGCCTCATATATGTAGACAGATATTTATTTATTATTTTATTTTGGAAATACTCAATATATTTAAATAGCGTGTGACAATATTTTTATTAATGATTTAGGTACATGACATAATTCAAATCTATATTTTATGAGTTTTTTTTTTCAAATTCACTCTCCGATCACACCGTGAAGTCACAGAGTGTTGGCATTTTGGTCATAGGTTTTACGTGACTTATGAGACTTGCAGTGACGTCATTGCAACGTCACAAAAATTTTTAAAACTGTCAAAAAGTAATTTTCTTTATGTTATAAGATGTTCTAAAGTTTATTTTAAGTTTTCTTTAGATCTCCAAGACGTTCACATTTTGGTCACAGTGTGACGTTACAAAGTGGTGGCATTTTGGTCACAGATGTGACGTGACGTACGTGACTCACATTGACGTCACTGTGACTGTGCATGCTATGCGGGCAGTGTCATAAAATATATACTTAACTAGCTGTTTAACCTGTTCTACGCACGGGATATCATGAATTTAATTCTAAAACGTGCGTACGAACGCACGTCGTATGTAACGTTTGACGTACAATTTCCAACTTGTTTGGTTTTTATTTATTTATTTTATTTTTCTATTTTTATTTTTTGCTATAAGAGTTGGTCCTATAAAAAACTTGTCAATATAATGATTAATATTTTTAAATAATATTAAGAGGATTTATAATAAACTTAGGCGGATTTGATATCTTCTGAATTGACGAAGTTATGAATTTTTTTCTTCTAACCCCCCTCCTCCCCCCCCCCCTTGGGGCTATTTTTAATTATATGAAAAATCTGTCATACATAAATTTTCGGCCCTTTTCCTAGAAGTAATAATAACTTTAAACGGATTAGATACGTATCATAATTAAGAAATTATGGCTTTTTTTCTGTTTTCACAAAGTGCCCGCCCATTTCCCCACCTTGGTTCGATTTTGCCGATTAACGAACTTGACCGAGATTTTATGCCCCTTGATTTTATGTATCAGTTTGGAAGAGATTTGTGCAGAATTTTTCAAGTTATCGTGTCCATAAAAAAGTGACATAGATAGATAGATAGATATATAAAGTTTTGAACTGGGGGTGGTTTTGGGTTCTGGGAGTCATGATCGGCGTAGACCTGCAAAAAATTTTCAAAAATTCCAACTTAGGGGAGAATGTAATAGGTAGTATTTCTTACGAAATCTACCTAAAAAAAGAAAATTTAATATATTTTTTTTAAGTTTAGATTTTGGTTGTTTTTTCCTAAAAACTAAACTATTAATTATGAAATGTTTTACTATGGTATAGTGGGTAGCTTCGAAGCTACCTTTAGCATGTCTGCACACGCACATATCTTCTTTTAATTAATTTATGGCGTGAACATTTCGCGCGGAACATTATTTTTGCATGCGGCCGCAGAACACGGACATACATTGACTTTACATTTTATACTGACATTGATGAATCCAACTCCTGGGAAGTTTCATAATCATACTTTTATTTTATCTAAAAATTCTTTCTTCTATATAAAAAATATTTTGAAAATACGACATACAGCAAAACAGAAAAGAGATTGCAAATCATTTTAAGCTTGTGTGATTGCGTTCTAAAACCTGCAGTGACGATTATTTTTTGTCAAGCTAAGTACTCGAAATTTATAAGTACTTCACACAAAAAAAAATTAAATTTGTCAAGATTAACAAAAAATCTTACAATGTAAAATCTTGTAATGCCCATACACTTTGTATAAAAAATACATCGAGTATCATGGTTACAAAAAAATGAACTTGCGTTATACGTTAACACAGAGTAGAAAACACTAGGACCGTGGGAAGAAAAACATTTACGTCCGGTCGCAAAAAAAAAAAAAAAAAAAAAAAAAAAAAAAAAAAAAAAAAAAACATTAAAAAAGAAGAAAACATACTTAACAAGCGGGAAAAATTCTACCTTACGGCAGAATATAGATTGGCCACCCACGGCTTTTATCGTTGTTTCAGCCAAGTCTAACTCGTCAAAAAAGTGTTTGTTAGCATAAGCCAGCTTCTCCACTTTAGAATTTAGTTAGCGCTTTAAGATTTTTTGTGAGCTGGCGGAATATATTAGGCACGAGCACACCAAGTTTTAAAAGGATTCGGTGACTAGAAGTATTTTTAATAACTATAATAGTAAAAAGACGTGGCTTCAATGGGCTGAGACGTGGCGAGGTAGTTGTTGTTTACAATGTGCTGGCTTAATGACACCCTTTAAATTATTTTTAATCATTCAAGGCATTTTAGCACTTAATAGATAACCTAAAAAAGATAATGAAAAGTTCTATGATAGCAGCTTTTATGATGGATAAAGCTAAGAGAAGTTGTTTAACAAATGATGAGTTAGCATTAATTGACGGGATCTTGGGGAGCGGTGGGGGGAAGGGAGGGGGAGCTATACAAAACACAAGTGCTCTACGAGACCTTTAAAATGAATCCTCACTTGAAATTGAGAGATAGGACTTTAAAAGGGATCCCCCTTTTCGCCCCTCTGACGGGCTCCCTCGAGAGATACGTGAAAACCGAGGGCGCCAAAAGAAAGGGGGGATACCTTTAGGTAGTTTACAGATAATTTTGGTAAAATTTTGGAGCTGTCCGGTCCATAGGAACAGAGAAAAATGGGAAAAACTAAAATAAATATGAAAAATTGAAAAAAAAATAAATAAGGAAAGTGCTCCTGACAGGAGACGGGAGAGAAGGAGGGGGAGAGTAAAACCAGACAAAAGTGCTTGATGAGATCAAACTTTTTATATGTTACATGACGGGGTTTGAGCACCTTGAATGTCTCCAACGTGAGGAGGGGGGTGTAATTCCGGTCCTATGGGATATAGGGCCTCGGGACCCTCTTAGAAATGTCGGCCTTGACGATTTTAATCTCGTTGGATCTTTTAGAAGAGGCCTACGCCCTCTGTGGGGCTTAAAGGGGCTGAGAAAGATGGGGAAAACTAAAATTTAGAAAAGTTGAAACAGAGAAATATGCTTCTTAAGGGAGGGGGCGAGTGAGAGGCGGAGAGTAGGACCAGACCATAGTGCTTGACGAGATCTATCAATTATTGATATGTTACATGAAGGGGTTTACATGAGGGAAGAACACCAAAAAGGTCTTACTGAACCTTTCCTCCCAGGAACTTACAAGAACTTACCCCCCCCCCCCAGAGGTAACTTCATTACTATTGGAGATAGGGCCACGAGTCCCCTTAGAAATGTCCGCCACGACGGCTTTAACTTTGTTGGATCCTTTATATTATTGTTTAAATAGGGTCTGCGCCCGCTGTATGGCAATTAGGTACTGAGAAAGGAAATACAAGCCGAAGTATCGGCATAATACAGAGAGACAATTTGATTTTTAATATCGTCAGTAACAACCATTTGTATAGCTATGCATAAAGGGTGTCCTTCTTTATATATGGAGTGGCTGTGACTTTTCATAAACATGAATTTTACTGTAAACTGAAAGAATTAGAACCTGTGTGTGGCTATAAAAAAAAAATAAAAATTACCGTACTTTCGTGTTATAGCGGCTCCCACAATTATGATTATAGCAAGGTTGCAGTTATGATATTTCGCCAAGATCATCGCAAAGCTTATATAGGCATCCTATATATGCATATATATATTCCAAACACTCCTATATGTGCCATATACGTCATTATACACACATTATTTATGTCTTATATGTCGTATATACATCATATACACATGTCATATATATACATCACATATGCATCCTATATGACTATAACTTGGCCACATACGTACAGAAATGTTACATATATATCATATATTATTATAATGTCATACATGCTTTATAATTTGGCGATAAATCTTTACCGCTTGGAAGTTCATCCTTGGAAGCCGCTATAACACGAAAGTACCAAATTTACAATATCTATATTATAATCTATATATATATTATAAAGGACAAACTTGTCCGTGCGTAACGCTGACGTCATTTTGCGAATGGCAACAGCTGACGATGAAATTTTGGCTTTGAGATTTTTGCTACTGCAATTTTTTTTATTTCTAAACATCGCACATTTTCAATTTTCACACCGTTAGATAGGGAAAAAAAATCTACATTCAAATGCAATTTGTTTGAAAACTGTATCACGATTTACTCATTTATTATAGCATTTAAATTAAATTTCAAGCACGATTTTTTTAAAAATCTCTATCGCTTGCAGACGATTACAAAATATTAATCCGTTTGCATTTTAAATAATATAAATAGTTCAGCATTTGTTTCGATCTAATATTCCATAACGAAGTTAAAATTTCATTAAGCAATAAATAAAATACTACATATAAAACACAAATTTAACAAACATCTAATCGAAATAAGCGCTTAAAACCATCGAAATTATCAGAATAAGAAAATCTGTTGTATATAAAGAAATTTTCAGCGATTTCTTCGACAATTTCAAAAATATATAATTGACATATTTCATATAAAAATGCTCTTTGGTGTTGTTAGGGGACAATCTAAATATATATATATATATATATATATAAAACTTTAAGTAAAATTTAACCATTGAAACATAAGAAACTGACCACATACACTGAAATCCCGATACCAAAGAGCCCTGTCAATTTACAAATTAAAATTGTAGTCCTAATAAAAATAACATTATTAATTCAAATTAAGAAGAAGGAAAAAAAAATTAAATAAATAGAAAATAAGGAATGAAATATAAACCACACGAGTATATACACAAATAAAAGCTTATAAAGTAATTTACTTTTTCAAGGGCAAGAAAATCACATTTATAAGCAAAGAACGATTGTTTTCTGTATATGACACCAGCTTTTGCTAAATATAGTGCCATATCTTGCCCGAACAATCGCTGAAACAATATTGAATAACAAGACCTTTACAATGGAATATTATAAATTATACATACAATTTGAAAAGGAGTGTGAAAAAGAATTAAAAAAGATTAAAAAATATATATATTACTTATATTAATAATATCCCAAGATATTTAGTATATTGTGAGCACATGTACAAAGTTGTATCCAAAAGAAGAGGTTAAATTCACAGTTAAATAGAGAATCCTTCAGATCATAAATTGTAACCTACAGTTACAGTTATTTTTATTTAACTAAATAGATTACAACATTTTAAAAAATGTAGAAAAAAAAATTATGATATACATATAAATAAAAACCATTAATTATTTTATTTTAATTTTAATTTAATAAATTAAAATATATAATATTACTTGATAATTTGAAAGTATTTCATAGATATTATTACCTCCATACTAAATTTCCAAGTTTTAATATTTTAAATAAGCTATACTACTGCTATCTATTGTAAAAATATTAGACTATTTTAGCATACTATCAAATACATTGCTGCTGACATCTGGTGTACAGATATTCTACTAAAACTTTAATATTGTATGTATAATTACTTATATGCAGCTGTAATGTAGTGTAAATATATTAATTTTACTAGTTAATATTAATGATATATATAGAGAATAAGAGTTACTAGTATAATATAATTTATATTTTAACTAAGCCATTTAAAATATATCTTAATTTAACCCAAACATTAATGTAGAATCCATATGATGCTTTCATTTTATAAATTAGTATTATACTTAGAAATAACATAGATTATTCAATATGGTAATGCACTTATTATAATTTAAATCCAGCTATTTAAATAATATCTACCATGAAAAAAATATATAAAAAACATAAATATTAATTAAATTAAATGATCTAATAATAAAATAAAATAAATAATATAAAACTAAGAGATATGTTTATTAGTGTACTATATTTAATAAATATTTAATATTTACTAAAATTAAATATGTTTAACATATTAATATTATATTGTATTGATTAACCCATTGTAACATCCTTGATAATTTTAACTTTTGTTACAACCCCAATAATATTAACTCCATATAATCATAACAACAATTATAGAATTTGCCCACATGTAAATTTTAATTTATGAATGACTTTTAACTAAGATGATCCTATGCAGCACATGCTCTTAATATGAGCTATAATTTAGCGAAATATATCAACAGTCAAAAGTTGAAAATTAACGTTAAATTTTAAAATATGAATGACATTAAACTAGGATAATCCTATGCAGCAACGCACACAATAGGATTCATAGTTTAGCCAAATATATCAACAATCAAAAGTTGATTATCATTTTTATCAAGGAGATTTTAACAAAAAAAAAAAAAAAAAATACAGACATTTAACCCAAATTAAATCTATATTTATATGTGTAAAATTGATTTAACTAAATAGTTATATATATATATATTAAATGTAAAAAATCTATTAGAGTTTTTAATTTTAAAAAATGGTTTTTACCTATATCCTCTAATCCCAGGAAGCCCGGGTTGGATGCCCTTGTATTAATGAAAACATAAACAAAAATATTTCATGCTTGGTGGCTGCTATAACACGAAAGAACGAAAGTACCAAAATTCTTCTTTATTTTTCATATCTGATAAGTTGCATCTATCCTTTTTTGTAATTTTAAAATTTTTGTAACGATTTTATGCATTTCTATTGCCTATTCAAAGAAAAATTCTTCTAAAGTTACAGAATTTCGTTAAAAACGGTAAAAATAGTAAAATGCGGACATCGTTTGGTCCATTCTCGACCGAAAGCAACAGCCGTTATCATTATCTTTTTACGCGTGAAGGTTTCGTTATGGTACTTCATTGTAAAATTTGGTAATTTTTGAAATTCATTATTTGAAAAACGGCATAATCATTCGATTTTAAATTTATATCAAGAAAAATGCAATTTTTTTCCTTTCTAACGCAGTTTGTCTAATAATTTTGTGATAAATACTTTTTGAGTTATTAATTTTTTCAGTAACTTCAAATGTTTCATTTTCCGAGATTAACCTGTGGCAACGATGGATTGCTGTGACTTTCCATAAACATGAAAAATGATAGAGATTGAAAGAATAAGCCTCCCTGTGGGTGGCTAATAAGGATTGACAATAAATCTGAAACGTGTATATTCTCCTCCTTTGCTCAAAAAGTGTTTACTATCGTTATGGTTGTAATTGAGCACATTGAAAAAAACTAGTCGTATGTGTCAATCCCAAAACTTTCTTCTATCTCACACAGGTTTCGCATACACTAAAAAGAAACAGCACCAATTTATATCAAGGTCTAACTGAATCTAAAGTTTTATTAAATTCCGTGCACTAGTTCTTGAGATATGACTGTTGCTGAAATCGTGCAAATCCTGCAAAATGTTGCATAGCAGCGCCACCTGTTGGGAGATTTAGGCCATAACCTAATTAATCAACAACAACTTATGTCAACGTCTAACTGAATCTCAAGTTTGATGAAAATCCGTGCATTAGTTCTTGAGCTATAGTTATCGCGATAATAAGGGAAAAAATTGCGTAGCAGCTCCACCTGTTGGGCTATTTACACCAACACGTAAGCAGCATCTATTTCTGTCAAGGTCTAACAGAATTTGAAGTTTGATAAAATTCCGTGCATTAGTTCTTGAGATATAGCTATCGTAAAAATCATGAAAAAACGCTATAGAAGCGCCACCTGTTGTGATATCTACACCAAAACGTAAACAGCGTCTATTTATGTTCATTTATGAATCTGAAGTTTGATGAAAATAAGTGGATTAGTTTTTGAGATAGAGCTATTGCGGAAATCGCGAATAATGCAGCATAGCAGCGCCACCTATTGTGAGATTTTCACCAAAAACTAATCTGCACCAATTTATATTAGGGACTAACTGAATCTAAAGTTTTATCAAATTTCGTTTATTAGTTCTTGAGATAGAGCGCTCACAAAATTTTTGTCACATACAGACGGACAGAGTCACAGACTCACAGAGAGACAATTTCTAAAAACAGTCAAATCGTGTTCAGGACCTTCTAAAACGCATAAATCCGTCGAAAATTTTCATGAATTCAATACTTTCTTCTTGTAAAGATAGAAGAAAGTAAAAAAGCAAATTTTCTGAATTGAACTACTGTTGGAATGTTATATTAGTGATTTTTATGTAAGCTACATAGATACAATTAAAATGAAATGTTCTCCATTATCTTTATTTGAAATATAATAAAAATAATCCTCTGTATATCTTATTATTTTAAGTGGCTAAAATTGTTTTGGATTATTATTAATTTAAGCAGAAATATTTAACATCTATGAGTTATTTTACTGATGTCTGTACAAATTAGATTGATGAAAATAAATATTAGATTAGGTAACATCCTATTATTTTGACGTAAAAATATAATAATAAAATCCTTTCCAAAACGGAAAATAAACATTTTTCTGTGAATTATAGACTTAAAATTTGGATATACATTTATTAATTTGAATTTACTTTAATTTAAAACAGGCACTGATTATGTTTGATTAATCTCTGTATTACAATAATTAAAACTGCATAAATATCTAAAAAACTAGTCGATGTGTCAATCCCAAAACTTTCTTCTATCTCACACAGGTTTCGCATACACTAAAAACGAAACAGCAGCAATATATATCAAGGTCTAACTGAATCTAAAATTTTGTTAAATTCCGTGCATTAGTTCTTGAGATATGACTATTGCTATAATCGTGTAATTCCTGCAAAATGCAGCATAACAGCGCCATCTGTTGGGAGATTTAGACCAAAACCTACTGAAAAACAACTTATGTTAACGTCTAACAGAATCTGAAGTTATTCTGTACATTAGTTCTTGAGATATAGTTATCGTGATAATAATGAAAAAAAGTAGAATAGTAGCGCCATCTGTTGGGCTATTTACAGCAAAACCTAACCAGCATCAATTTATGTCAGGGACTAACTGAATATAAAGTTTTATTAAATTTCGTGCATTAGTTCTTGAGACAGAGCACCCACAAAATTTTTGCCACATACAGACAGACAGACCATATTCTAAAAACAGTCAAATCGTGTTCAGGACCTTCTAAAACGTATAAATCCGTTGAAAACCGGAAGTCGAAAATTTTCATGAATCCAATACTTTCTTCTTGTAAAGATAGAAGAAAGTAAAAAAAAAATAAAGTTTTTGCGAAATACTGAAAGTTGATCATAAAGCTTAATAGTAAGACAAAAAATAAATAAAATAAAGTGCAAGATCAGTGAAAAGAACAAATGAAAAGAAAAAATCCCTGACGGCTCGATTTACTGGCACAGGTAGATTTCGAAGACGCAGACCGTGGGGCGCCTGTTTATTGGGAATTGCAGAAGAAATGACATTTTTTACCATGATGCGACAGTTGGAATCGCCCACTTCGAAATCTACCTGTGTCAAGTAAGGAAGCCGGCAATTTTTTTTTCTTTATTATTATTATTATTATTATTATTATTATTATTTTGCTATAAAGGTTGGTCTTATAAAAAACTTGTCAGTATGAAAGTTGTAGATAATATTAAAAGGATTTATAATAAATTTAAGCGGATTTGATATCTTCTGAATTGACAAAGTTATGAATTTTTTTCTTCTGAAACCCCTATTCGCCCCCAACCCCACGCCCCGCTTTGAGGCCATTTTTAATGATATCAAAAATCTGTCATACATAAATTTTGTGATAAAAAGTGATTAAAAAGTTTGTGATAACACGAAAACTCTTGAAATTATGTCATAATGAATGGAAGGAAAATTTTTCAACTAGATAAATCATATTCAAAGTTGGAGTAACATAGTTGTGGTTTATTTCAACTGGGTGAAAAATAACCAGGCCAGGACAATAAGAGTGAATCGTGTCAGTCAGATATCGTCCGGGTAGTTCAGTAGGAAGAGCACTGGCACGGCAAGTCAAGGTACCCAGGTTCGAGTCCTGAAAATGAAGAGTATGTAAATGTCCGAAAATAAAATTTGGGAATCGGCAGCGTACAGGCGTGCGGGTGTCGACCGCCTACAGTGGGCAACGGCGCTGTATAACCTCGGCTTCTAATTGGACGATTATAACGTGCTTCATGTAGTTGGATAGTCTACCTTTTAAAATAGTTTTAGACACTACTACTACAGGAATCATTCAACACTCATTTTATGCATATCTAAGGTTATTACGGTTTCGCTACAGTTAAGCTAATTTCTTCGATAAAATACTGAGAAATCATTTAGATTTTTCTTATTATGAATTATACTTTTCTTTCATTTTGGAAGGGGAGGGGTGTTTAAAGCACGTAGTCTTGGTGGCAGAGTCACATTTTTACAAATAATTTTAGCGGTAATGGTTTTGCTATAATATACTAGATTAGATGGTACAGTACAAATAACGAATCTGCTAATAATTGCGTGCGTACGGGATGCGTTACTACAGCAACTTTTTGAAAAAAAACATGCTTAAAACTACTGAAATCACACTAAAAGAAATTATCATCCATAGGCGGCCATGTATCCAGTTCTTTGCATAGCACTGTATATGATTTTATTTAAATCCTACAAACAACTATTAGTATACTACATGTGGTTGTACTTGAAAATGCATAACGTAAATTTAAAAAAAAACTTTTAAGCAATTCACGCTCATTCTTAGTAATGCTTGCGAATTCTTTTTGTTTTCTTTTATATGGTGTATAGAATTTATACACACCACGTTGTTCGCAAAAATTCAGTTACACTTAAAAACGCATACCATAACGGATATCGCATTTTCAGCAATCTTCCCTAACAGACATTTCTTCGAATACGGTTTTCTATCTAAAATGTTTTATATGTCCCTGTAAATAAACGATAAATGCGATGCACATCATATTCTAGTGTAAACATCTTGTCATAAATCTCAGTAATGTACTTCAATTTCATTATATTTGAAATCTTGTAACATAAATTAAAATACGTTGCACACATTTTCTACCGGTAGATCATTATTCAACCAAATTCTTTTGTGTGGTCCTGTAAATGAATGATAAATTCTTTACACTCCATATCCTACAGAAAGCCCTCAAATACTCATATCAATTACATTTATGTTTTTAATAGAGTAAGATGATTAAAATACACCGCTAACGATTTCCCCCACAGACCATAATATAACTGAATTCTTTTGAGTGCCCTGTAAACGAACTATAAATGCTGCACATACAATATTCTATATGCGTCGCCCAAATGAAAGTGGCACTACAGTCGGTTTGAGAAATGGTTTATTGGTATTAATATAAATTAGTATGCAAAGGAAAGAAGTAATACAGACGCAACAGATAGGCTAGACAATGTCACCTTGTCGGTTGAAACAAGTGTCCCAACGGTAAAGGAGACGATGGATACCGTGGGTGAAGAAGCTCCGGGGTTGGTTGTGGAACCAATTTTCAACGGCAGCTTGGACCTCATTATCGTCGGCTAATCGCCGTCCCTTCAGAGCTTTCTTGAGTGGACCGAAGATGTAGTAGTCACACGGCGAGAGGGCTGGCTGTAAGGGGGATGTTCGAGCGGAATGTACTGCTTCTTCCACTACGAAAATCCCTACACCAGCGGAATACCGATCTGCGTGACATACACTCCTTTTGCACATTCCGCCGATAGATTTCATTAGCACTCACATTTTCCGCTGTTAAAAATTGCACGACCGCGCGTTGACACCGTTTGGAGGTATCCATGATGCGAATGATACCTTTTAACGTGTTCCCACGCTATCACATACGCATCTGGCGGGATCTGACGATATCGCATGCATTCACAGCACTCTGCGCCCTCTATAGAAGCATCCGAAGTCATCTTTCTCTTCAAATGGCGGAGTTATTACAGCAATGCCACTTTCATTAGGGCGACCCTTATATAATAAGCATATTGTAGTGCACTTCAGTGATGTATATCAATTTCAATAGATCTGAAACAGAGTAACATTATTAAAATACACTGCAAAGGATTTTCTCCCATAGACCTTAATGTAACGGCACTCTTTTGAATGCCCTGTAAATCATATATTCTAATACGAGCAAATCTTGTGTGTGTGTGGTTATATATATATGTGTGTGTGTGGTTATATATATATATATATATATATATATATATATACATGCAAATTTTATCTTAAAAACAGCTCTAACGATTTTGACGAAATTTTGTATCCTACCATTTTGGGATACCAGAAAATCATTGGTCTAGGTCACATGTTCGAGAAAATTCGAATAGTGGGTCATTTTGGGTCATGGTCAAACTAATTGTATCTAAAAAACGGTTCAAACGATTTTGATTAAACTTTGTGTCTTACGAGTTTCGGCACGAGAAAATAATTGGGCTAGGTCACATGTCCGAGAAAATTTGATTAGTGGATCATTTTTGGGTCATTGTGGATCAAGCTAATTTATCTACATGCGGCTCAGACTATTTACACTAAATTTTGCCTCCTATGGTTTTCGGGCACGAGAAGACTGTTGGGCTAGGCCAAATGTTCAAGAAAATTCAATTAGTGGGTCATTTTGGTCATGGGTCATTATGGGTCAGGCTATTTTATCTTAAAAACGGCTCAGAGGATTTGAACTAAATTTAGTATCAAACAGTTTTAGCGAACGAGAAGACTATTCGGATAGGTCACATGTTCGAGAAATTTCAATTAGTGGGTCAATTTGGTCATGGGTCATTATGGGTCAAGCTATTTTTATCTTAAAAACGGCTCAGACAATTTGAACTAAACTTTGTATCAAACAGTTTTACCGAACGAGAAGACTATAGGGATAGGTCACATGTTCGATAAATTTTGATTAGTGGGTCATTTTGGGTCACTGTGGGTCAAGCTAACTTTATTTAGAAAACGGCTCAGATTATTTTGACTAAATGTTATGTCCTACGGTTTTTCGGGCACGAGAATACAATTGGGCTTGGTCACATTTTCGAGAAAATTTGATCAGTGGGTCATTTTGGTCATGTGTCATGATATTTGAACTCAAACCTAATTTTGACAGAGCATAGTTCGGTCTTCCCTGCTCGTGAACAATAAATGCTATACACTACATTTTCAATACCGCACATGGCATAGTAAAGCTTAATAACGCATATCAATTATATGGCAATCCAAGTATATTTACGCGAGCACGCCCTGACTATCCTGATGCATAAACACTTTTCAACTATGTTGGAAAGTGTTAAAACAATAATCGGAATATTATTTTCCTTGTTGTGGAACAATAAATACTAGGGTTAACAAGAATTAAAAAAATAGGTATTTCGTGGTGTTCTGTACTTTTAAGAAATCTTTTTACAGCGAACAAGAAAGAAAAATCATGCATTCGGCATGGATTATGAAACATTTTCCAACATTAACAGATTATTAAGAAATTATTTTTTTTTCCTAGATTGAAATGAGCTTTATGAATAAGCAATTTGAAAAATACATAACTCAATGAAAATACATTTTTAACAATTGCTGCCCATATTCGAAGTGCAGCCCTGTATAGGATCTATAGAATTTGTAAACAACACGTAATGCACTAAACATTACATAAAAATGCATACCACAGCAAAAATAACAATTGCAACAATTACAGTCCTTTAACCGAATTATTTTGTGCGTCTTTGTAAATGAAATGAATGATAAGTCCTACGCACTCCATAATTTATATAAAATAAGTTGTAGTGAACCTTTGTTATCCTTTTAAATATCATTATGTTTCAAGTATCATAACATGTTCAAAATTCACCGCAAACGCTTTTTCCCCCTGTATCATAATGTAAAGGAATTATTTTGTACTTCCCTGTAATTGAATTATAAATGCTACTAACTGTATACTCCGGTGAAAGCATACTGTAATCCACCTCAGCAGTGCACAATAATTTCATCATGTTTGAAATATGATGAGCCATGCTCATTAAAAAGTTTGAAATTTTACAATTTAGGGTCAAAATTATTATATATTTCTTAAAATAACAAAAATATTATTTTTATTTATTTTTAATTTACATATTTATTTATTTTATTTTGTTTTGTATCCTGCATTTATAAAATCTACGGTATATGTATATAAAATGCAAATAGGAATTTTGTTCTGACTATTTATAACTTGAGTTCTGCGCGTTGGATTTTGATGAGACATGCACTGTTAATTAGATTATTTTTGTGGGGAGGTTTTCGTTTACAACATAGCGTTCTACGTTGCTTAGTTATAGATCTATGGTGAATAATTCTATAATAAGATGAACCCGATTACGAAAGATTAGTCGTTTTAAAAAGTTTCAAATGATGGACTTTGATGCGAATTGCGTTGATAGTTAGAAGAATTTTCCGCTATGATTTTAACATATTACATATTGTTCAACTTTGCTAAGTCATAGAGTTATGAGAGAAAGTTCTATAATCAGGTGAAACTGATTATGAAAGATGAGCCTTTTAAAAATGTTCTACTGGATGAATTTTCTTAGTTAGTTTGTTTGCATTGTTAATTAGATAATTTTTTAGGGATTGTTTCAGTATATTGCATATCTTTCTACCGTTCTTTACAAAATACAACTGTAAATAATCAATCAAAAGAGTTGATCCTAAACGGCTCAGATTTTGTCTGCACACGGGAAGATATAATAGGGCAAAGTCATTTGTATTCTTTTCAGCAAAGAGCAAGGACATTTCGGGTAAACCACATTGCTTTGAAACACAAGATCAAATTCCCGATATATTTCGTTTGATTCAAAGTTCGTTTGGAGAAATCGACCAGCGTAGCTTGCGAAACCTGTTAGTCTAAAAATAAAATATAGACTACAGCAAATATTTTAATTACTAGATCTTATTATTAATGGGCATAGACGGATCAGCTTGGACAACATGCCTTTCAATCAATTTTCCTGATCATTTTTCCACATGTGTCTGACAGTAAATTTCCGCTATTATTACCTTATTAATATTGATATTTGGCGAAATAAAATTGTTTTATGTATTTTATTTAAAAAACAACTTTCCCAATAATACTCCGACGAATTTTATGCCATTGACATAGGATTTAAAGATGCTAAATACGCATAGCTTGGAATTTTTGTATAATTTTGTATAATAAAAAAAAAGTCAGCTGACAATGTGTTAACGTATTATTTTATTTTGTACATAAAAATATATAGTGAAACTACAAAGCACAGTAAATATACAAAAAATAAACCAATTTTTGCAGTTTATGAATATTTAAAGTATATATATATAAAATTTATTAATTACGCAAAAAATAAACATATTTTTACTGTTATGAAACTGTAAAAATATTTTTAGTTCTCTTTTGGTTATTTCAGGGAAATCTAGTAACTCAGGCGACGATAATTTAATAAAGGAACGTTCTTTTACACACTCAGCTATTTAGTTCCACTTCAATCATGTTGTATCGCAATATGGAAGAATATTGTTTGTTTTCATGGCAACAATATTCTTCTCTATTGTAGTATCCGCCACCAACACCAATTTTCAATATCAAAGAAGTATCGACAGCGTTGTGAATAAACGCCTTATAAATTTCTTTAAATCTAAAATATAGCAGTTAACACATTGCCAGTTGACTTTATTCGAAAAATTCTTCGAATGTGGAATTTGAGCAGCTCCGCCCCAAATGCCACCATCATATGATTTTTCTTAATTTCTGTACGTGTATTTGTAAATATTTATATGTTATATCCATCACACAATTCCGAAATTTATGTATATTATACGGGTACACATAAAGAATATATAAAAAACTAGCAAGCTACGCCCTCTGCGCTGGTCGGTTTCTACAAATGAACCTTGAATCAAACGAAGTACTATATCGTTTAATTTGACCTTATATTTGAAAGCAATCTGTATATTTACCTGGAATATCCTTCCATATTACTGAAAAATGATTTGATTGCGCTATTATATTTCTAATGTGCAGTCAAAATTTTAGCTGTTAAGGACCAACTCTTTTATTTGGTCATTTACAGTTAAGGTTTGCTAAAGAATGATAAAACTATATGCAATATACTAAAACCATCACTAAAAATTGTCGAACTAACAATGCAAACAAATTAACTAACAAAATCAATTCAGTAGAAGTTTTTATAAAGGCTAATATTTGATAATCGGGTTCATCTGATTATAGAACTTTTCCGCATAATTCTAAAACTAACAGAACGATATAAAATATACTAAAACCATCCTTACAAATTATCTACTTAACAATGCAAGTCGCAAAAAACACGCCCAGTAAAAACTTTCAAAAAGGCTAATCGTTAGGAATCGGATTCACCTGACTATATAACCTTCACACATAACTGTTTGACTAAGCAACGTAGAACAATATGTAGTACATTAAAACCATTTCTGAAATAGCATCTAACTAACAATACAATTCTCATCAAAATTCGTCCAGTAGAACTTTTTCAGAAGGCTAATCTTTCATAATCAGAATCAAATATAGAAAAGGTTAATATTTGATTAAAAAAATGGTCACCCGATTTTCGAATTTTCCCCTATAATTCTAGAACTAAGCACCGTAGAATGATATGTTATATAATAAAACTTTCCCTAGAAAATTATCTAACAGTGTAGGCAGCGATGAGATTTCTCCGCTTTTTTGCATACCACTATTATCTTAGAGAAAACGTTGTTCTCTTAAATCGCAGAATGTTCCGATTAAATAAAAACACATTTTCTGTAAGATTATACTGGTATGCAAAAAAGCGGAGAAATCTCATCCCTGAGTGTAGGTTCCATCGAAATCCATTCGGCAAAATCTTTTAAAAAGGCTAATAATTTATAATCGGATTGATCTGATTATAGAACTTCCCTGAATAATTCTATAACTAAGCTACGTAGAACGATATGTTATACAATAAAACATTCCCTGAAAAATTATCTTACAGTTTAAGTTCTACGAAAATCCATTCAGCAGAACTCGAGCTATAAGCAACCGGAACGAAATTTCATAGAAAATAGAAGTATATTGCCATTAATATAGTTTGCATTTGAATAAAAAAAAGCTACTTTTCGGTTAGCCGGGCGCCAGTGATATATGTACGTATATATATACAGGGTGGTCCTAAGATATATGTCAAAAATGTAAAGGCAGGCAGAGGGGACCTAAATAAGCATATTTCGTATAGGAATGTGGGTTCGGAAATGCCGCGTTAAGGCAGTAGAGAGCGCTGTTGAGTTCGGCGAATGAAAACGTTTCGCTGTGTTTATTCGTCTTTCCCTGCACGGTTTTCGAGCAACAGGCATCGTTAAGCCAATGCTGAACTTGCCGGCATGCATTTCATGTATGGGGCTGCGCAAGAAGTCTGGACGTCTAGAAGTCTATGGACGATTCAAGCCAGCGAAACGCTGTCATCCGTCGAAATCAACAGCGCCCTCTTTCTACCTGAACGCTGGATTTCCGCACCCACATTCCTATCCGAAATATGCTTATTCAAGTCCCTTCTACCTACCTTTACATTTTTGACACATATTTTAGGACCACCCTGTATATATATGTATATATTCATACATGTAAGTGTATATATATGTATGTATGTACATGTATTTCTGTAGCTATATGTATGTATATACATGTATTTGTGTAGATATATGTATATATATATACATGTATATATATATCACTGGCGCCCGGCTAACCGAAAAGTACCAAAAAAAAAATACTACAAAAATGCAGTCGTGCACTTAAAAAAAAACACCTTTTGACTTAAAATCTCTCATTAAAACTGTTTTTCTTTTTTTTCCTTTTCTTTCGGTTTCTTTAAATAAAATTAGTAACAGTTTTTTCTTCTATTTTTCCAGATGTATAGCCATTTCAATTCTTTCTGCAACAAAAAAAAAGACACCTTTTGGCTTAAAATGAAATTGTTTGGGGTCAAAAGTAAAATCAAAATCACCAAAAACAAAAGATACATCGCCAAATATTGTTTCAATATAGAAATCTTGCCTCTTGAATAATTTTTTTTAGCATTACGAACATTCCCAATCATGTCTAAATTAAATATTTTCGCTTTAAAATATTCTCTCATCAAAACTTTTTTTTTCTCTTTCTTTTATCTTTTTTTTCTTTCTTTTTTTAAAAAAAAATAAAATTAGTAACAGTTTTTCTTTTATTTTGCGACATGTAGCCTTTTCATTTCTTTCTGCAACAGTAATGATCGCCAAAAAATTAGCAATGGTAACCTTTTCGGCCAAAATAACAGAACTTTCTATCATAATTCTATAACTAATATACGTAGAACGTTGTGTTATATACTAAAACCTTCCCTGAAAAATTATCTATCAAACAACGCAAGTTCCATCAAAATCCATTCAGTGGAACTCGAGTTATAAAGGAACGGAACGAAATTTCCGTTTGTGTTTTATATATATAGTAGATGATTTTTTTTTCTTTTAATGTTGATTATCATTATTTTACACTCTTTTTATTAAGAGAAAATTATACAAAAATTCCGAGTTATGCGTGTTTCGTATCTCTAAATAATGTGATAATGGAATAAAATAGATGCAGTAGATTTTGAGAAAATTTAATAGAAATAGAAAAATAAATAGTTTAATAGAAAAAGACATTTTTATCTCATAAAATATCAATATTTATAAGGAGATAATAGAGATTTTTTTATTGTCAGATTAGTAGACACATCTGGGAAAAAGAAAAGGAAAATTGATTAAAAGGTATGTTGTCCATGCTTATCCGGTCACGACCTTTAATTGCTAATAATAATAATAATAACAATAATTTATTTCGAAAATATATTGATGAATTTATCTCTAAAAACTATTTATCATCCTGAAATATTGTTATAAAATATTACTGTTAGTTTACCAGATTTTTGTTAAAATATCTAAATTAAATAATCTGTCCTTTAAAAATCCATTTTATATTTTTATTTGCTGAACAGTTTTAACATCAACCTAAAAGGCCTCAGTAATTAAAAACAAAACAAAACGCTGTGAACAGAGATAAAAATCGTATGAAATAACAGTATACCTGGTTTCCTTGTAACGCACTCCTGTTTTTGACAATCGGCTGCTGGAGAGGAAAGTAAACCTATTGAATTCTAGGAAATTTACCATGTTGAGGAATAATCGATAGACAATAAAACTATTCTACTGACCCCAGTAAAATTAAACAATACTTTATAAATAAAAAAAACCGGTTCACATTATACTTTTTACAGAAAGGTTCAACTTCATTAACATAACGGGTGAGCAGAGCACCTACTTGGTATTAGTTTCTCCCTGTTCTCTTTTCAGAAAAAAAGGCTCAGATTTTGTCTGCACGTGGGAATGAGAGCGCAAAGGCGTACGTATTCTTTTCAGCAAAGAGGAAGGACATTTTGGGTAAAGTTCCACTTTGCTTTGAAACACAAGATCAAATTCACCGATATATTTCGTTTGTTTTAAAGTTCATTTGGAGAAATAGACCAACGTAGCTTGAGAAACCTGTTAGTCTAGAAATAAAATAATGGTTACAGCAAATATTTTAATTACTAGATCTTATTATTGATAGGCATAGCCGGATAAGCTTGGACAACATGCCTTTCAATCAATTTTCCTGATCGTTTTCCCACATGTGTGTGACAATAAATTTCCGTTATTATTACCCTATTAATATTGATATTTGGCGAAATAAAATTGTTTTATGTATTTTATTTAAAAAACAACTTTCTCGATAACTACGCCGCCGAATTTTATGCCATTAACATAAGATTTAGATATGCTAAATACGCATAGCTGGGAATTTTTGTATAATTTTGTATATTAAAAAAAAAGTCAGCTGACAATGCGTTAACGCATTATAATATTTTATACGTAAAAATATATAGTGAAACTATAAAGCACAGTAAATATACAACAAGTAATCGCAGTTTATGAATAATAATAATAAAAAAATATCAATACGCAAAAAATAAACATATTTTTACTCTTATGAAACAGTAAAAAATATTTTTAGTTCTCTTTTGGTTATTTCAAGGAAATCTAGTAACTCAGGCGACGATAATTTAATAAAGGAACGTTCTTTTACACATTCAGCTATTTAGTTCAACTTTAATCATATTGTATCTCAAAATCGAAGACTATTGTTTGTTTTCATGGCAACAATATTCTTCTCTATTGTAGTATCCGACACCAACACCAATTTAGATATCAAAGCAGTATCGACAGCGTTGTGAATGACGCCTTATACATTTCTTTAAATCTAAAATATTGCAGTTAACACATTGCCAGTTGACTTTATTCGTAAAATTCTTTGAATGTCGAATTTGAGTAGCTCCGCCCCAAATGCCACCATTATATGATTTTTCTTCATTTCTGTACGTGTATTTGAAAATATTTATATGTTATATCCATCACACAATTACGAAATTTATATATACTAGATGAAACCCGTCAAAATTTCACGGAAAAAATTACTATAACAATATCAGTAAAATAAGCTTCTTTATTACATAAGAAGGGGTGCGTATGAAACAGTCTTTCAAATATTTTATTTTTAAAGTTTTTTTCCCTAGTGAAATACAGTGCTATTTCCGATGCACAAACAATCCGTAAACGGTTGTGTAATGAAAATCAGTTTGACATTACCGCCGTATTCCCCACGGCAAGAAAGAAAATTTCATGGACCTATGAAGTATCATAGAAATAGTATATCCTTACTTTCATCTCATATTCAGTAAATAAAAGAACATAGTAAATAAAGTACACACCCTGTGATAATGTAACCGAGTGAGCTCTTATGCGCATGTGCATTGCATCTGCCCAAAGGCACAGTCGAAATCGACGTTAAAAAAAAGTTTTTAAACGTTTAAATTAAAAGTTTTAAAATGTTCTCTTTAATCATTGTTCGTTTCAAATCCATATCTTCTAAAACGCATCAACTGTTTTAAGCTAATCAATTTTTTTGTACAGATGGAGAATTTTTTTCACAATAATAAATCAATCTGCAGATGAAGAAGATTTTTAATGGTTTCAAGTGTAATTTATTTGTATGGTTTCTTCGGTCCCTTTGTATAATCAGGATGATTATTCCTTTTCCATCACAGTCGGAGATCTTTTCCCTCTTATGCAGTTAAATATCGAATGGATTTTTTAAATAAATAATAAAATACAGTTCCTAGCATATTCTGATGAAACATATATACATCAACGAATGCAACATATCAATTTTATGTTAATCATAAACTGAAAATAGTTTTTTTTTTTTGGGGGGGTGGGGTGGGGTGGGGGAACAGATTTTAGTTTAGCATCAAAGTGGTCTATCTTATGATTTATCAGATTATTATTATTATTATTATTATTATTATTATTATTATTATTTCACTTTTCATGATGGTTAGAGAAATCTTTTTTCAATTGTGGCGACTTTCCTAGAGGCTATTTTACATTAATAAACCAAACTGATGGTCATTGTTGAGATAGAATTTAAAAAGATTTCATGCTTGAAAATTATTTAAAAAGTCGCTAAATTAAGCGGCAGTTTTCAAATAAATTTCAATCAAAAGCCAATTTGTTTTCTAATTGATGATGTACGAATTGAAATTGTAAAATGTAGCAAAAAATTGAAATTTGTAGTATTTTTAAGTGATGTATACGCGGTGAAAGCTAAAGCGATAGCTCTGTTTGTTGTCACAACTGTTATACATTTCTAAAAATTGACACTGTGTTTTGGCTGGCGTCCAAAAGCAGACTACCATTTTTTGACACCGAAAGACAAATTCACAGTGAAAGAAATAAGACGTCGCCGCTAATAAGGAACTGTTAAATGAACTTATAATAAACCTACGAAAATAATTCCTATGAAATATTAGACTTACATTGTTTATTCTAACTAAAAACACAATCATTATTTTAAGTTTTATTCTTTCTTTTATTTTTTTACTATAACATTACTAATTAAATATTTTTTAATAATTAATTAGTAAATCTATATATTTAAAACGCTAAGCTTTTCCTTTCGACAATCCGTGAGAACAAACTACTGCATCAAATTATGTCATTCTTTTTTTAAATGGAAGATATTTGGACACAGATTTGTTATCGTACAATCGTTTGTTCGAAAATTTTATTAATTAGCCGTAATTTTAAATTAAACTTTTACATCGGCTTATGACGTCATAAAGTCGGCAATTGGAATACGCCCATTGTTGCGAGGCACATAGTTTATTCTCTAAACTCCATGGTTGCGACGATAAAAGAGAAATAATAAATGTTAAAAGCACGTGGCTTTTAGGTCGAATTTTTTAATTTGCAAGTTAAATTTCGGTAAAATTATTTATCCGCGTGTTTTATAAGAGAATAAAAATTCATATTTATTGTGACGTCACGAAAATACTGTCCATTGGGTTTATTTTATCCTTTATCATTATGCATTATAACTTTGTTGATGCCATTTTTTCATTGCAATTAAATACAAAATATATTTTTATTTGTATACATGGTGTTTAAGCATAAAAGTAAGGTATACAAATTACGTGTCAAAAGTTTCAACCGGTGAAAATGACGTTATGCTTAGCTTGAAATGCATTTTAACATTGATAAAACTAAAAAGAATAATTTATATGATTGTGCTAACCTGACGTAATTTTAACGGATTTTTCAATTTTTAATTTTAAAGATTAGAACTGAAGCTTTTATTGGTTGCTTCATCTTGATTGCATACTTTGATTGCATGCTACCAATTACTTTTTTTAAATTATAGGTTAGAAGATTTCATTTTTTAATTAAAAAAAATCACAAAAGATAAGGATTTCAGGAAAATTAAAATTATTAAAAATAGTGTTATGGTTAAAAAAAAACTTGAAATAATGATTGTTTTTTTAGCTAGAATAAACAATGTAAGGCTAATATTTTATTATAGGAATTATTTTGATAGGTTTGTTATAAGTTTATTTAACTGTTCCTTATTAGCGGCAAAGTCCTATTTCTTTCGCTGCGAATTTCTCTTTTGATGTCAAAAAATGGTAGTCTACTTTTGGACGCCAGCCAAAACGCAGTGGCAATTTTTAGAAATGTATAACAGTTGTGATAAAAAACGGCGCTATCGCTTTAGCTTTCATCGCGCTTACACATCACTTCTAAATAGTACAAATTTCAATATTTTACTATATTTTACTATATTTTACAATTTTAATATTTACATCATCAATTAGAAAAAAAAATAAGCTTTCGATTGAAATTTATTTGAAAACTGCCGCTTAATTTAACGACTCTTTAAATAATTTTCAATTATGAAATATTTTTTCAATTCTATTTCAACAATGACCATCAGTTTGCTTTAATAATGTAAAATAGTCCCTGGGAAAGTTGACACAATTGAAAATAGATTTCCCTAACCATCATAAAAAGTGGGGAAAAAAAAACTGATAAATCAAAAGATTAGAAAAAAAAACTATTTTCAGTTTATGTTTAACGTAAAATTGATATTTTGAATTCGTTGATGTATATGTTGCATCAGAATATGCTAGGAATTGTATTTTTTTTAACGATCTATTGGGTATTTAACTGTATAAGAGTGAAGATATCTCCGACTGTGATGGATAATCATCATGATTATGTAAAGGGACCGAAGAAACTATACAAATGAATTACACTTGAAAACATTAAAAATCTCCCTCATCTGCGGATTGATTTATTATTGTAAAAATAATTCTGCATCTTTACATAAAAACTGATTAGCTTAAAACAATGGATGCGTTTTAGAAGATATGGATTTGAAACAAACAATGATTAAAGAGGACATTTTAAAACCTTTTTTTTAACGTCGAATTTCGATAATGCTTTCGGCATTGGAGCTCATTCGGTTGCATCATCGCAGGCGCGGGGGGGGGGGGGGATGTGTGCTTTATTGACTATGTTCTTTTAGTTACTGAATATGAGATGAACGTAGGAATATATTATTTGTATGATACTTCATAGGTCCATGAAATTTTCTTTCTTTCCGTGAGGAATATGGCGGTAATATCAAAAAGATTTGCATTACACAGTTGTTTACGGATTCTTTGTTCGGAGTTTGCATTGGAAATTGTATTATATTTAACTGGGAGGAAAAGACTTTGTAATAAAATGTTTGAAAGATTGTTTCTTACGCACCCCTTCTTAAATAATAAAGTAGCTTATTTTACTGATTTTGTTATAGTATTTTTTTTCCGTCAAGTTTTGACGAGTTCCATCTAGTTAATTTTTAATAATTTTAATTTTCCTGAAATGATTTACTTTTGTGAATTTTTTTTATTAAAAAATGAAATCTTCTAACCTATAATTTAAAAAAAGTAATTGGTAACATGTAATAAAAGTATACAGTCAAGATGAAGCAAACAATAAAGGCTCCAGTTCTAATCTTTAAAATTAAAAATTGAAAAATTAGTTAAAATTACGTCATATTGGCACAATCATATAAATTTTTCTTTTGAGTTTTATAAATGTTAAAATGCATTTCAAGCTGAGCATAACGTCATTTCGACTGACGCAAACTTTTTACACGGACTTTGTATACGTTACTTTTATGCTTAAACACCATGTATACAAATAAAAATATATTTTGTATTTAATTGCAATGAAAAGAATGGCATCAACAAAGTTATAATGCACAATGATAAAATAAACCCAATGGACAATATTCCCGTGACGTCACAATAAATATGAATTTTATTCGCTCATAAAACACGCGGATAAATATTTTTACAGAAATTTAACATGCAAATTAAAAAATTCGGCCTAAAAGCCATGTGCTTTTAATATTTATTATTTCTCTTCTATCCTCGCAACCATAGAGTTTCTGGTTACTCTGTGCCTCGCAATAATGAGCGTTATCCGATTTGGTGACTTTATGACGTCACACGCAGAAGTAAAAGTTTAATTTAAAATTACGGCTAATTAATTAAATTTTCGAACAAACGAATGTACGATAACAAATCTGTGTTCAACTATCTTTTATTTAAAAAAAGAATGATGTAATTTGATGCAGTAGTTTGTTCTCACGGACTGTCGAAAGAAAACGCTTAGCGTTTTAAATATATAGATAGATTATACGGACACACATAAAAAATATAACAAACAATGTAATAAAAAAATGGTAATTTTTGTATAAATATGATATGTTTTTTTTTCTTCTAATGTTGCTATCATTTTTTTACACAGTTTTTATTAAGAAAAATTATACAAAAATTGCGTGTTTCGTATCTCTAAATACTATGTTAATGGAATAAAATAGATGTAGTAGTTTTTGAGAAAATTTAATAGAAATAGAAAAAAATATAGTTTAATAGAAAGAGACATTTTTATCTCATAAAATATCAATATTTATAAGGAGATAACAGGGATTTTTTATTGTCAGATTGGTAGACACATTTGGGAAAAGAAAAGGAAAATTGATTAAAAGGCATGTTGTCCATTCTTATCCGGTCACGACCTTTAATTGCTAATAATAATAATAATGATAACAATAATTTATTTCGCAAATATATTGATGAAATTATCTCTAAAAAATATTTATCATCATGAAATGTTGTTATAAAATATTATTGTTAGCTTACCAGATCTTTGTTAAAATAGCTAAATTAAATAATCTGTCCTTTAAAAATCCACTTTATATTTTTATTTGCGTAACAGTTTTAACATCAATCTAAAAGGCCTCAGTAATTAAAAACAAAACAAAACGCTGTGAAAAGAGATAAAAACCGTATGAAATATCAGTATACCTGGTTTCCCTGTAACGCACTCCTGTTTTTGACAGTCGGCTGCGGGAGAGGAAAGTAAAGCTATTGTATTCAAGGAAATTTAACATGTTGAAGAATAATCGATAGACAATAAGACTATTATACTGAAAACAGTAAAATTAGACAATATTTCATAAATTTAAAAAAAACCGGTCTTACATTATATGTTTGTGAACAAGAAACTGAAGGATACGTGTCATTCCCGCCCCCTTGCTATTCAGTGCAAGTGTGTATCCAGTGCTGTTTCTTCGTCGGGCGGAGCTTGGAAAGAAGGCGTGTTATTCCCGCCCTCTTGCTGACCAGTTTTTGTCTCCTGTGCTGTGTGTTCGTCCGGCGGTGCTTGGAAAAGGGTCGTGTTACTCCCGCCCACCTGATCTCTGGTAATCTTCAGTGACTGCTCTTTTTTATGCTATGGCTATGAAAGAAAAACAGCAGCTTGACGATTTGATGAATGGAATTATAAACGGATATGTTCCAGCGGACTAGCTACAAGAATTCAACGACTTCCCTACTCTAAATGATCAAGTAAATGAAGTCTTTCGGGAACTGCTATCCGGTTTAGATGAGGAAATACGGTCTCTTCAACAACAAAAGGACTACAACGACACCCACAAGGCTCAGATAAAAGACCTCTGTCTCTTTGCTATATCTATTTTGGGGGAGCCATTTAGATTAGATTTAATTGATTTAGCCTGTAGAACTGGTTATATTAGATTTCTGGGGAATAACCAATGGGAAAAACTCCAAGTTCTAAAGAATTTTGGCTCACATTCTAATCCCCCCGTGTAGGAAAAAGAAAAAATTCTGAATCTGAAAATCCAATTTCCCTCAAAAAAATTCGGAAATCTAAATTCCGAAGCTAATCTTGATAACTATGATCTTATGGATCAAGAATGTACTCAAGATGGTGCTGCAAGCACCGATGTTGAATGTTCAAAAAACGACAAGCACCCCTTCTTTATTGAATTCAAAGATATGGATTGGCGCAAAGTCGCCCAAGAGATAAAAGCCCTTGATTCTGATAATCCCCCTCAAGTCAGCCTCTCCGGGGAACTTCTGAAAGTTCTACCCCAATCTGTGAGCCAATTTAGAGAAATCCAAAGATAACTAACTGACAAACATATGAATTTCAACACACTTAATTCAAAAGAACTCCGACCAAAAAAAATCTGTGTTAGGGGAATCCCCCCCCCAACACTGACCCCCAACTTATTATCGAAGACCTTGGTAACCATGGATTTAAGGCCACACGAGCCGCCATGCTCAAGAGTCACAAAACAGGCAGAGGTATGCCAATTTACATGGTCAACGTCCTCCCTTGCACTAACTTTGAGAAAATCTATAAAATTGAGGAACTTTGTGATATAAGTGTTCGTATTGAATACTTCAGAAACAACAATAACCCAAAACAATGTTACCGCTGCCAACGGATCGGACACGCCTCCGAGACGTGCAGCCTAACACCAAAATGTCTTAAAGGCTCAGAAGATCACCTCACTGATAACTGCCCCAAGACAGGTAAAATAAATCCAAAATGTTCCAATTGTAACGGTGCCCATCCGGCCTCATACAGAAGTTGCCCAAAAAATTCAAACAACATTAAGAAAAAAAATACCCCAACACTTAACACAAAAAAAAAACCAAATCTAATTGCTGACATCGCAGACATTTTCAAACCCTACAATTACACCATTCATGATAAACCAAACGATATTAACAACAGTGAGACCACTACTGACGTTAATAACGATATCCAGGAAGCCCCAGTTGAGGACACTTCCAGTTACACCAAACAAAATAAAACACCACCTGTTATACAAAATAGTTATACAAACACATTCAAAGATATGTTTGACACCTTCAAAGACATGAAGGAACTTCTCCAAATTACCAAACTCCTAAAACATTTAAAAAACATCGCCATCAAATCAAAAAATTGCAACAACCCATTCGACAAAATGTATATCATAATAGAAGAATTAGACGCCTTTTCTACGGAGCTCAACATTCCCAATTATGAATAATTACAATAACAAAAATTTCTCTTCTCTTCTAATTTTCTCCTGGAATTGCCAATCATTGCAACCCAGGATTAATGAACTCCGCTCCTTTATTTCCATTAATCCACAAATCGATATACTCTTAATCCAAGAAACACTTAACCCTTCCTGCAGTATCACCATCCCAGGTTACAAACTCCATCATACACCACGTGCCAACTCTCACTGGGGCGGCACAGCCATCTACATCAAAAATTATATCCCACATCACACAACTCAAAATATTCTACTCCCAGGCATTGACTACACCAGAATTGTCGTCAACTTGCCCCATGCCAAAATCAACTTCACATTTTTTACGCACGACACGGGCGACGATACCCCATAAACGACCTGATACACATCATTACACAACACCAACACGCATTTATCGCTGGTGACTTCAATGGACATAGCAGGCAGTGGAACTGTCATTCCACCACTACCAGAGGTAGATCTCTTCACAACTTGGTTAGCCATTTCAATCTCAGTCTCCACGCACCTACTACACCAACACACATTCCAGTTGCTCGCAACCAGCACCCCTCTATTATTGACTTCGCCATTACCAAAAATCTTACCTTCCCTATCACCACTTCTGTTATTAATGACCTAAGCTCTGACCATCTACCTGTATTTTTCAAAATTGATCTTATCAACCCTATCTCTCCTCCTCCTTCAGTAGCAATTGACTGAATAAATTCCAAAATTACCTCAACAACACCGACCTTACCTACCCCACAATCAACAACACTACTGACATTGACAACGCAGTTAATAAACTCAACAACATCATTTACGAAGCTCAAAAAGATGCCACTTACAACAAATTCAAAAATAATAACTCTTATATCTTACCCACTTACATACATAATATCTGTAAACAACGCAACACACTCCGTGGACTCTACCAAAATACCAGAGATCCCACCCTCAAAACAGCTGTCAACAGGCTCAACAATAAAATTAAACCCTTATTCAAAAAGATAAGCAAAAAAACTGATCTAAATTTCTCGAAAGTCTTACTTGCGAGGATAACTCTCTTTGGCAAATCAAAAAGAAACTCAACAATATTTACACCCCTATCCCTCCCCTTACTGTCAATAGTCAAACTGCGTATACTGACGAGGACAAGGCAGAATGCCTTGCTGGCTCATATGAAAAGCAATTCTCTCCGAATCCTTTCCTTGCAAATCAAGCACACTTTAACAATGCCAATGATACTGTTAATGACTTCCTCTCAACCCCTCCTACCCCCCTCCCCGAAATTCAACCCATCATGATCAACAATATCATTCAAAAACTTAATAATAAAAAAATCTCCTGGGTACGATAAAATTTCCAACTATACTCTTAAACAACTTCCTATCAACTGTATTCTCTACATTACGAAGCTCACTAATTCTATCCTCAAACACTGTTATTTTCCTAAACCCTGGGAAACTTCTATCATTTCTCCTATTCCTAAACCATCCTGCAATCTTAATTATCCAACTAATTTCCGTCCCATCAGTCTTCTCTCCTCTCTAAGTAAAGTCATCGAAAGCGTCATTAGATCACAGCTCAATGACTACCTTCACAACAACAACATTCTTATGCCCGAACAATTCGGCTTCAGAGCCAAGCACTCCACCCAACACCAACTTCTTCGATTTGTGGAATTCTTAATTGAAAACTTCAATGAGAAGAAGCCTACTGCTGCCATATTTCTTGATGTCGCCAAGGCCTTTGACAAAGTCTGGCACGCGGGCCTCATTTACAAATTAATTCGGCTTAAGTTCCCGTCTGGACTTTTCCATTTAATACACTCTTACCTTTGTGATCGTAACTTCTACGTCCGCGTAAACAACTCACTTTCTCTACTACACATAATACTCTGTGGTATTATTCAGGGTTCAGCCATTGGCCCTATTTTATTCATAATATACTATAATAACTTTCCACGCACACTCTTTACATTACTCGCACTCTATGCGGACGACACTGTTCTCCATGGCACTGCACATCACCCATACAATCTTTACAAAAATCTACAACATTACCTCAACATCTTCATGGATTGGTGTGATTAATGGCGCATTAAAATAAACGAATCTAAAACTACTGCTGTTTACTTCTCTAGAACATTTTCCACTCCTAATAGACTAACCCTCAATAATACTACCATTCCCTGGTCTGACGATGCCAAGTACATGGGGGTTACCATTGACAAACGCATTACCTTTAAAAAGCATATTCTTAATATCCGCGGTAAAGTCGCCGGGATTTCCAAAACCCTCGCCCCCCTTCTTCGCAGTCACTCACTCTCCATACACAACAAACTCTTAATTTACAATGCTTGCATTCTCTCTGTTATCACATATGCATGTCCAATCTGAGGCTTCACTTGCAAAACCAGTATGAACAGCCTCTCTAGTACCCATTAAAAACAGCTCCGTTACATCAGGAACGGGTCTAGATACCTCAAAAACTCCACAATCCTCAAGGATCTGCAAACGACTTCACTCAAACATCGCATTAAACACCTTGCGAAAAAATTCTACAATGACATTAATCACATCCCAAATGAACTCATCTATGAGCTACCTGACTACGACGCGTGCAGTCCATCCAACCGGAAAAAACCAAGGTACTCCACTATTCTTGATGAATAGTCCTTCCGAGCTATAATTCTTTTTTTCTCTTTAATTAAAAAAAAAAATTATTATATGTTTATTTTATTAAATAAAATAAAATTGACCTTACTCTTTAACCTCTCCTAACATCTTTACTTTACTTCGTCTGGCATTATTTTTTTTTTTTTGAACTATGAACTATTTTTACTTTTATACTTTAACTAGTAAATTTTCATTATTTTATTGATATACTTAACACTATCCTATTTTTATGTAGTCAATTAGACTACAGCTAAACAATTCTAATGGCTCTCTCAGGATTTGATATACACCTACTCAAAGCCAGGGTGTGCAGCTGCTTCGCAACTTGGAAGCCCATTGAACCTATCACAAGTTCAAGTTCAAGTTCATTATATGTTTTTAAAAATATGTTCAACTTTATTAACATAACGGGTGAGCAACTGCTTGGTATTAGTTTCTCCCTGTTCTCTTTTCAGAAAAAAAAAGGCTCAGATTTTGTCTGCACGTGGGAATGTGAGCGCAAAGGCGTTCGTATTCTTTTCAGCAAAGAGGAAGGACATTTCGGGTAAAGTTCCACATTGCTTTGAAACACAAGATCAAATTCACCGATATATTTCGCTTGTTTTAAAGTTCGTTTGGAGAAATAGACCAGCGTAGCTTGAGAAACCTGTTAGTCTGGAAATAAAATAACGGTTACAGCAAATATTTTAATTACTAGATATTATTATTGATAAACATAGCCGGATAAGCTTGGACAACATGCCTTTCAATCAATTTTCCTGATCGTTTTCCCACATGTGTCTGACAATCAATTTCCGTTATTATTACCCTATTAATATTGATATTTGGCGAAATAAAATTGTTTTATGTATTTTATTTAAAAAACAACTTTCTCGATAACTACGCCGCCGAATTTTATGCCATTAACATAAGATTTAGATATGCTAAATACGCATAGCTGGGAATTTTTGTATAATTTTGTATATTAAAAAAAAAGTCAGCTGACAATGCGTTAACGCATTATAATATTTTATACGTAAAAATATATAGTGAAACTATAAAGCACAGTAAATATACAACAAGTAATCGCAGTTTATGAATAATAATAATAAAAAAATATCAATACGCAAAAAATAAACATATTTTTACTCTTATGAAACAGTAAAAAATATTTTTAGTTCTATTTCGGTTATTTTACGGAAAACTAGTAACTTAAGCGACGATCATTTAAGAAAGGAACGTTTTTTTTGTACGCACCCAGCTTTTTAGTTAAACTTCAATCATATTGTATCTCAATATCGAAAAATATTGTTTGTTTTCATGGCAACAATATTCTTTTCTATTGTAGTATCCGACACCAACACAAATTTTCGATATCAAAGCAGTATCCACAGCGTTGTGAATGACGTCTTATACATTACTTTAAATCTAAAATATAGCATTTAACACATTGCCTGTTGACTTTATTCGAAAAATTCTTCGCATGTGGAATTTGAGTAGCTCCCCCCCAAATGCCACCATCATATAATTTTTTTTAATTTTTGTACGTGTATTTGTTAATATTTATATGTTATATCCATCACACAATTACAAAATTTATATATATTATACGGGCACACATAATGAATATAAAACAAAGGGTAATAAAAAAAGGGTAATTTTTGTATAAATATGATATGATTTTTTTTTAATGTTGTTATCATTATTTTACCCAGTTTTTATTAAGATAAAATTATACAAGAATTCCAAGTTATGCGTCTTTCGTATCTCTAAATACTATGTTAGTAGAATAAAATAGATGCAGTAGTTTTTGAGAAAATTTAATAGAAATAGAAAAATAAATAGTTTAATAGAAAAAGACATTTTTATCTCATAAAATATTAGTATTTATAAGGAGATAATAGGGATTATTTATTGTCAGATTGGTAGACAAATTTGGGGAAAAGAAAAGGAAAATTGATTAAAAGGCATGTTGTCCATGCTTATCCGGTCACGACCTTTAAGTGCTAATAATAATAATAATAATAACAATAATTTATTTCGCAAATATATTGATGAATTTATCTCTAAAAACTATTTATCATCATGAAATCTATATATATAAAAGAAAGTCCTTTCTGGCTAGATGATCAACGCACAGCCAAAACTACTGAACCTACCAAAACGAAACTTGGGGGAAATACTTCTTAGTGTGTAGAGGTGCACTAAGACGGGATTTTCAAAAACTCCACCCCTAAGGGGGGTAAAAAGGGGAACAAACTTTAAAAAAATTCCTTAAAAATCGGGTATTATAGTTACGTGACAAATGATAACATATTTTAATGTATTTTTGTATGATGAATCGAATGGTATCAATTAAATACTCATAAGTCAAATAGTTCGTGAGATATTGCACATTTTTACTTTCTTCTATCTTTACAAGAAGAAAGTATTGGATTCATGAAAATTTTCGACTTCCGGTTTTCGACGGATTTATACGTTTTAGAAGGTCCTGAACACGATTTGACTATTTTTAGAAAATGTCTGTCTGTGACTCTGTCTGTCTGTCTGTCTGTCCGTCTGTCTGTCTGTCTGTCTGTCTGTCTGTCTGTATGTGACAAAAAATTTGTGGGCGCTCTATCTCAAGAACTAATGCTCGGAATTTAATAAAACTTTAGATTCAATTAGTCCCTAATATAAATTGGTGCTGATTAGTTTTGGGTAAAAATCGCCCGGCAGGTGGCGCTGCTATGCAGCATTTTTCGAGATTTCCGCAATAGCTCTATCTCAAGAACTAATGCTCGGAATTTAATAAAACTGTAGATTCAGTTAGTACCTGACATAAATTGACGCTGATTAGTTTTTGGTAAATATCGCCCGGCAGGAGGCGCTGCTATGCAGCATTTTTTTGCGATTTCTCCAATAGCTCTATCTCAAGAACTAATGCTCGGAATTTAATAAAACTTTAGATTCAGTTAGTACTTGACATAAATTGACGCTGATTAGTTTTTGGTAAATATCGCCCGGCAGGTGGCGCTGCTATGCAGCATTATTTGCGATTTCTCCAATAGCTCTATCTCAAGAACTAATGCTCGGAATTTAATAAAACTTTAGATTCAGTTAGTCTCTGATATAAATTGGTGCTGATTAGGTTTTGGTAAAAATCGCCCGGCAGGTGGCGCTGCTAAGTAGCATTTTTCGCGATTTCCGCTATAGCTCTATCTCAAGAACTAATGCTCGGAATTTAATAAAACTTTAGATTCAATTAGTCCCTAATATAAATTGGTGCTGATTAGTTTTGGGTAAAAATCGCCCGGCAGGTGGCGCTGCTATGCAGCATTTTTCGAGATTTCCGCAATAGCTCTATCTCAAGAACTAATGCTCGGAATTTAATAAAACTGTAGATTCAGTTAGTACCTGACATAAATTGACGCTGATTAGTTTTTGGTAAATATCGCCCGGCAGGTGGCGCTGCTATGCAGCATTTTTCGAGATTTCCGCAATAGCTCTATCTCAAGAACTAATGCTCGGAATTTAATAAAACTTTAGATTCAGTTAGTACCTGACATAAATTGACGCTGATTAGTTTTTGGTAAATATCGCCCGGCAGGTGGCGCTGCTATGCAGCATTTTTTTGGGATTTCTCCAATAGCTCTATCTCAAGAACTAATGCTCGGAATTTAATAAAACTTTAGATTCAGTTAGTACTTGACATAAATTGACGCTGATTAGTTTTTGGTAAATATCGCCCGGCAGGTGGCGCTGCTATGCAGCATTATTTGCGATTTCTCCAATAGCTCTATCTCAAGAACTAATGCTCGGAATTTAATAAAACTTTAGATTCAGTTAGTCTCTGATATAAATTGGTGCTGATTAGGTTTTGGTAAAAATCGCCCGGCAGGTGGCGCTGCTAAGTAGCATTTTTCGCGATTTCCGCAATAGCTCTATCTCAAGAACTAATGCTCGGAATTTAATAAAACTTTTGATTCAGTTAGTCTCTGATATAAATTGGTGCTGATTAGGTTTTGGTAAAAATCGCCCGGCAGGTGGCACTGCTATGCAGCATTTTTCGCGATTTCCGCAATAGCTCTATATCAAGAACTAATGCTCGGAATTAAATAAAACTTGAGATTCAGTTAGTCTCTGATATAAATTGGTGCTGATTAGTTTTTGGTAAAAATCACCCAGCAGGTGGCGCTGCTATGCAGCATTTTGAAGGATTAACACGATTTTAGCGATAGTCATATCTCAAGAAATAATGCACGGAATTTAATAAAACTTGAGCTTCAGTTAGACATTGATATAATTGTTGCTGATTCTTTTTAGTGTATGCGAAACCTGTGTGAGATAGAAGAAAGTTTTGGGATTGACACATCCGACTAGTTCTAATTTGGCGAAGTCTTTGACGTCAAAATCTAACAATTCTAACAATACAAGTGATAATTCCTAAAAATATGTCCGTTACTATAGCAATGGAAGAAATTCAAATTAAATGTTTTTGTTTATTTTTGCAGATAGAAACATTAACTGCTCAATTGGGAATTGAATATTATTCTTACGGATATTTATGTAATTGTGTATTACTATTATTTCTACAAACGCCACGATTTAAAATAAAATGTGATTGCTAAAATAAAGGGTACATCTCAATTATACCGTCGACCACTTTTCATAAAAAAAAAAAAATCATCGCCAAAAAGGAACTCCAAATAAATAAATGGAAGAATGTTGCCATTGGAACATCAGAATAAATAAATAAAATAAATTCGGAAAAGCTCCACTCACCAAAGTGTCCAGTAAGTTTTAACACAAACAAATTACAATATATTAATGAAAATAGAAAAAAAATCTTGGATATTTATTTATTTACATTATTTTTCTTAATTATCCTTTTCGGCTGGTGAATAAATGTTTGTGACGTCAGTTGAAATTGATCTATTCCACTTAACTATGAAACGCAACATTTTTACAATGCATTTTCTCTTTTATTGTCATGGCACAGCCGTTTAAGTACGCAATTTTTATTTTAATTAACAAAATAACTAAAATATCAGAAAAACAAAATGAAAAATACAGGTAAATGTCGAATTAAAAACCGCTTCATGACATAACAAACACGTTTAATACTTCTGACGTCAAGTGAATGGGACTGCATTTTTGGCGTTAAATCTTATAGTTTGGCGATAGTTTTTTTATGAAAAGTGGTCGACGGTATAATGGAGAAGTACCAAATAAAGAGTCGAAAGTCTTATTAGTATTATGTATTACTTCTTTATTTGTTTTCAGCCTTCAGCCATGTTTCTCTTTTTCTTTGGGTAGTTATTCATGCGATTTCGGGCTAATTTTCTGCAATCGGATACTTCGCCAATTGGGGTATTAGCCACAATGTTGAAAGCATCGTTTATGTTTGAAGCGAAATCTTCATGATGAATCCTGTTACAGAAAATCATATCATCATCTACTATGAGTATAAACCGCATATTCACATTTTAATCAGGTAATGTTTTTTTAAAGGTTTTAGCGTATAGCTATTCTACGTTGCTTTGTTAGAGCTAAAGAGGAAAGCTCTAAACTTATGTGAACCCGATTATTAAAGATTACTTAAAAAATTCTACTGAACAAATTTTAATGGAAGTGATTTTTCAGGTATGGTTAATGACCCTATAACATATCATTCTATGTTGCTTAGTGATAGAGCTAATTGGGAAGTGATTGGGAAAGGTGAATGCAATTATAAAAGATATATCTACTATGTATTTAAAATGCAAATTCGTATTTCATTCCGATCGTTTATAATTTCAGTTCTGCTGTACGGACTTTGGTGGGATTTACACTGTTAGTTAGGCAATTTTGTGGGGATGGTTGGTACGACTCTGGAGCAAAGTTTTCGTCTGCGTTGTGTTTTCTGAAACGAGAGCTTGACAACGAATCCGATTACAAAATTCATATCATAATCATCTATAATATTTATAAAACGCAAATTCTTATTCCATTCCGATCGGTTAAAGCTCAGGTTCTACCGAACAGATTTTTATATGATTTCACTGTTAGTTAGGTAATTTGTTTTAGAATCATATCATAATCATCTATAATATTTATAAAACGCAAATTCTTTTTCCATTCCGATCGGTTAAAACTCAGGTTCTACCGAACAGATTTTTATATGATTTCACTGTTAGTTAGGTAATTTGTTTTAGAAAGGTTTTAAAATAAAGCACATTGTTCTACATTGCTTATTTATAGAGCCACGTGAGGAAGTTATAGATGAAATTAGGTGAACCCGATTATGAAAGATTAACTTTTTTAAAGTTCTACTTAACGGATTTTGATGGGAGTTTCGCAGTGTTATAATATTTCAGGAATTGATTTTCAACATTGTTTAGTTATGGAGCTATGGGAGAAAGTTGTCAGTGGTGTAGTCGTAAAAAAAACAGTGCATATACTCTATAGACAGAGGATATATACTAGAGAGTATATATTATAGCTACGGACGGTGTGCAGAATTTCGTCTTAAAAATTCCAGAAGGTTGACGGCGTATACCAGTATATACTTCCTACAAAATCCCTGAGAGTTCTATCAACAGGTGAAGATGATTAGGAAAGATACATTTATCTGTCTACTGTATATGTATAATGCAAAGGGAATTTCGATCCTGCCGCTTATACCTTGAATTCTGCTGAATGGATTTTGCTGGAACTTGCACTGTTAGTTAACTAAATTTTGAGGGGAAGTTTTAGTGCATAACATATCGTTCTATGTTGCTTAGTTAAAGACTTAGAGGGGTGGAGGGCATTTCTATAATCAGTTGAACCCAATTATGAAACATTAGACTTTTTTAAAGATTCTGCTGAATGTTATTCTATGGAACTTGCATTTTTAATTTTCCAGGGATAGTTTTAGTATATTGCATATCGTTATATCGTTCTTTAGAAAATCATACTGTAAATGATTAAATAAACGAGTTGGTCTTTAATAGCCTAAATTTCGCGTGTAACACATTAGAAAATATAACAGCGTAATGGCTTTCGTATCGTTTTACACCAATGCGGAAGGACATGACGGTAAAAGTTCACGTTTCTTTAAAACACACAATCAAATTCACCGATATATTTCGTTTGATTCAAGTTTTTTTTGGATAAACCGACCAGCGTAGCGAGCAAAGCCTGCTAGGTAATAATAATGGTTAATTTTATCTGTATATAAAATTCTATATTATGTAAAATAAAGTCCTGACTTGGGAGATCATCAACGCACAGTCCAAACTACTAAAGCTACAAACACGAAAATTGCGGGGAAAATACTTCTTAGGATGTAGAGGCGCAATAAGAAAGTTTTCATAAAATTCCATCCCTAAAGGGGTTAAAATGGGAACAAACAATAACAAAATTTCTTTAAAATCGGGTTTTATATTTATTTGTCAAACGATAACATATTTCAATGTATTTTTGCATGCTGAATCGACTGGTACCAAATAAAAATATTCTAACTCCAACAATTCGTGAGATATTGCACATTTTCGAATTTGGCGTTGCCTTTGGCGACAAAACCTTAAAATTGATTGCATTGATCGCCAAGTGATATTTTCTAAAATACATTCGTCATTGTTAAAGATCAAACAATACTTGGCGATTTATAAGATACTGGATAAGAAAAAAATCACTTGATATTTTGATTAGATGAAATCTCAATAATGCCAATTTTCGAGGTCTTTGTTTTAACTTTTTTATTTGCTTCGGGGATTTAGAATTGAATATTATTCGGTATTTTTATGTTAGCTGGGTGCCAGTGATCGCCAAAATTTTTTTAATCTCGCGAATACTTTTTATTTTTTGCTAATCTTTTAACGTTAGCTAATAACAACTAGCCATTATTTTAACATTGCGATATAATATCTTAAAATACTTATTTAAAATAACTAAAATATAATCATAATAAAATACATAAACACAAACATATCAATACAAATAACATGTCACGCAAAATGTTCCAATTCAAATGATGCCAATTGAAACAAGATTCGGCGAGTTTTTACTGGCGCCCAGCAATATAAAAGTACCTATTATTCTTACGGATATTTATGTAATTGTGATTTTTAAATAAAATATGCTTGCTGAAGTAAAGTTTCGAGGTTCTGTACGGTTTCGATATTGCACATTTTCTATAATTTGGTGATGCCTTTGGCACCAACTCATCAATATTTCTAACATTACAACTTATAATTTCTAAAAATGCATCCATTAATATATCTTTTTTACTACCGACACTACAACATATCCAGGGAGTCTCATCCTCCCACTTCAAGGCACGGCACGAGGTGCAGGGTAACTGAGATCCGAGATCAAAACCTTATTCCTGAAATAATCAATATGAGGATCATAATTAAAGCCAGACAAATACTTAGTAGTCCAAGGCAATAATTTGATATGCGATCTCTTTTCATACTTTCCTGTAGCTGTCTGACCAAAAGCGTACATTGTTGGATGAATTTAATTCACCGGTATATTTAGCTTGATTCAAAATTCGTTTGGAGAAACCGACCAGCGTAGCGGGCGAAGCTTGCTAGTATTGTTATAAAATATTTTTGTTAGCTTACCAGATCTTTGTTAAAATATCTAAATTAAATAATATGTCCTTTAAAAATCCACTTCATATTTTTATTTGCGTAATAGTTTTAACATCAATCTAAAAGGCCTCAGTAATTAAAAACAAAACAAACGCTGTGAAAAGAGATAAAAATCGTATGAAATATCAGTATACCTGGTTTCCCTGTAACGCACTCCTGTTTTTGACAGTCGGCTGCGGGAGAGGAAAGTAAAGCTATTGTATTCTAGGAAATTTAACATGTTGAAGAATAATCGATAGACAATAAAACTATTCTACTGACCCCAGTAAAATTAAACAACACTTCATAACTAAAAAAAAACCGGTCTTACATTGTATGTTCTTATAAGAATGTTCAACTTTATTAACATAACGAGTGACCACTTGCTTGGTATTAGTTTCTCCCTGTTCTCTTTTCAGAAAAAAAAGGCTCAGAGCAGATCTTGTCTGCACGTGGTAATGGGATCGCAAAGGCGTTCGTAATCTTTTCAGCAAAGAGGAGGGACATTTCGGGTAAAGTTCCAAATTGCTTTGAAACATAAGATCAAATTCACCGATATATTTCGTTTGTTTTAAAGTTCGTTTGGAGAAATAGACCACCGAAGCTTGAGAAACCTGTTAGTCTAGAAATAAAATAACGGTTACAGTAAATATTTTTATTACTAGATCTTATTATTGATAGGCATAGCCGGATAAGCTTTGACAACATGCCTTTCAATCAATTTTCCTGATCGTTTTCCCACATGTGTCTGACAATAAATTTCCGTTATTATTACCCTATTAATATTGATATTTGGCGAAATAAAATTGTTTTATGTATTTTATTTAAAAAACATTTTTCTCGATAACTACTCCGCCGAATTTTATGCCATTAACATAGGATTTAGAGATGCTAAATACGCATAGCTCGGAATTTTTGTATAATAAAGTATAATAAAAAAAAGTCAGCTGACAATGTGTTAACGCATTATTTTATTTTATACATAAAAATATATAGTGAAAATATAAAGCACAGTAAATACACAAAAAATAAACCAATTTTTGTAGTTTATGAATAATAAAGAAAAAAAATACAAAATTTATCGATACGCAAAAAATAAACATATTTTTAGTTCTCTTTCGGTTATTTTAGGGAAACCTAGTAACTCAGGTGACGATAATTTAATAAAGGAACGTTTTTTTGTACGCACCCAGCTTTTTAGTTAAACTTCAATCATATTGTATCTCAATATCGAAGAATATTGTTTGTTTTCATGGCAACAATATTCTTTTCTATTGTAGTATCGACACCAACACCAATTTTCGATATCAAAGCAGTATCGACAGCGTTGTGAATGACGCTTTACACATTTATTTAAATCTAAAATATAGCAGTTAACACATTGCCAGTTGACTTTATTCGAAAAATTCTTCGAATGTCGAATTTGAGTAGTTCCGCCCCAAATGCCACCATCATATGATTTTTCTTAATTTTTGTACGTATATTTGTAAACATTTATATGTTTTATATGTTATATCCATCACACAATTCCGAAATTTATATATATTATACGGGCACACATAAAAAATATAAAAAAAGGTAATTAAAAAAGGGTAATTTTTGCATACATATGATAAAACAAAAAAATTCTTTTAATGTTGTTATCATTATTTTATACAGGTTTTATTAAGAGAAAATTACACAAAAATTCCGAGTTATGCGTGTTTCGTATCTCTAAATACTACATTAATGGAATAAAATAGATGCAGTAGTTTTTAAGAAATTTTAATAGAAATAGAAAAATAAATAATTTAATAGAAAAAGATATTTTTATCTCATAAAATATCAATATTTATAAGGAGATAATAGGAATTATTTATTGTCAGATTGGTAGACACATCTCGGGAAAAGAACAGGAAATTGATTAAAAGGTATGTTGTCCATGCTTATCCGGTCACGACCTTTAATTGCTAATAATAATAATAATAACAATAATTTATTTCGAAAATATATTGATGAATTTATCTCTAAAAACTATTTATCATCCTGAAATATTGTTATAAAATATTATTGTTAGTTTACCAGATTTTTGTTAAAATATCTAAATTAAATAATCTGTCCTTTAAAAATCCATTTTATATTTTTATTTGCTGAACAGTTTTAACATCAACCTAAAAGGCCTCAGTAATTAAAAACAAAACAAAACGCTGTGAACAGAGATAAAAATCGTATGAAATAACAGTATACCTGGTTTCCTTGTAACGCACTCCTGTTTTTGACAATCGGCTGCTGGAGAGGAAAGTAAACCTATTGAATTCTAGGAAATTTACCATGTTGAGGAATAATCGATAGACAATAAAACTATTCTACTGACCCCAGTAAAATTAAACAATACTTTATAAATAAAAAAAACCGGTTCACATTATACTTTTTATAGAAAGGTTCAACTTCATTAACATAACGGGTGAGCAGAGCACCTACTTGGTATTAGTTTCTCCCTGTTCTCTTTTCAGCAAAAAGGATCAGACTTTGTCTGCACGTGGGAATGGCAGCGCAAAGGCGTTCGTATTCTTTTCAGCAAAGAGCAAGGACATTCCGGGTAAAGTACCACATTGCTTTGAAACACAAGATCAAATTCACGGATATATTTCGTTTGGGAAAATCGACCAGCGTACCTTGCGAAACCTGTTAGTCTACAAATAAACTATAGACTACAGCAGATATTTAATTTACTACATCTTATTATTAATGGGCATAGCTAGATAAGCTTGGACAACATGCCTTTCAATCAATTTTCCTGATCGTTTTCCCACATGTGTCTGACAGTAAATTTCCGCTATTACTACCTTTTTAACATTGATACTTGGCGAAATAAAATTGTTTTATGTATTTTATTTAAAAAACAACTTTCCCAATAACTACTCCGACGAATTTTATGCCATTAACATAGGATTTAGAGATGCTAAATACGCATAGGTCGGAATTTTTGTATAATAGAAAAAAAGTCAGCTCTTAATGTACGCATTATTTTATTTTATACATAAAAATATATAGTGAAACTATAAAGCACAGTAAATAAACAAAAAATAACCAATTGTTGCAGTTTATGAATAATAAAGAAAAAAATACAAAATTTATCAATACGCAAAAAATAAACATATTTTTAGTTCTCTTTCGGTTATTTTAGGGAAACCTAGTAACTCTGGTGACGATAATTTAATAAAAGAACGTTTTTTTAAGCAATCGGCTATTTAGTTCCACTTCAAACATATTGTATCTCAATATCGAACAATATTGTTTTTTTTTCATGGCACTAATATTCTTCTCTATTGTAGTATCCGACACCAACTCCAATTTTCGATATCAAAGTAGTATTGACAGCGTTGTGAATGACGCCTTATACATTTCTTTAAATCTAAAATGTAGCAGTTAACACATTGCCAGTTGACTTTATTCGAAAAAATCTTGGAATGTCGAATTTGAGTAGCTCCGCCACAAATTCCACCATCATATGATTTTTCTTAATTTTTGTACGTATATTCGTAAATATTTATATGTTATATCCAACACACAATTACGAAATTTATATATATTATACGGGCACACATAAACAATATTAGAAAAATGTAATAAAAAAAGGTTAATTTTGTATAAATATGATATGATTTATTTATTTTTTTAATGTTGTTATCATTATTTTACAGTTTTTATTAAGAGAAAATTATACAAAAATTCCGAGTTATGCGTATTTCTTATCTCTAAATACAATGTTAATGGAATAAAATAGGTGCAGTAGTTTTTGAGAAAATTTAATAGAAATAGAAAAATAAATAGTTTAGTAGAAAAAGACATTTTTATCTCATAAAGTATCAATATTTCTAAGGTGAAAATAGGGATTATTTACTGTCAGATTGGTAGACACATCTTGGAAAAAGAAAAGAAAAATTTATTAAAAAGCATGTTGTACGTGCTTATCCTGTTACGACCTTTAGTTGCTAATAATAATAATAATAATAATTTATTTCAAAAATATATTGATAAATTTATCTCTAAAAAGCTATTTATCATCATGAAATATTGTTATAAAATATTATTGTTAGCTTACTAAATATACCAGCTATACCAGATTTTTGTTAAAATACCTAAATTAAATAATCTGTCCTTTAAAAACCACTTTATCTTTTTATTTAAGTAAGAGTTTTAACATTAATCTAAAAGGCCTCAGTAATTAAGTACAAAACAAAACGCTGTGAAAAGAGATAAAAATCGTATGAAATACTAGTACACCTGGCTTCCCTGTAACCAACGCACTCTAGTTCTTGACAATCGGCTGCTGGAAAGGAATGTAATAGGAATAATTCCAGGAAATATAATAGGTGGAAAAATAATCGATAGGCGATAAAACTATTCTAATGACCCCAGTAAAATTAAAGGAATATAAATAATAACAAAAACGGCATTCCTACACTGAATTTGCATTTAAGTCGTTAGTTTAAAAATAACGGGTGAGCACCTGCACGGTATTAAGTTCTCCCCGTTGTGTTTTCCGAAAGAAAAGTTGTACATATTCAAATACGAGGAAAACGGTTATTTGGAAATGCTTCACATTTGTCTTGACACACGATTAAAGATATAGAACTATTCTGTTAAGTAAGATAATTATAATAATTTTTTTCGATACTTTTCCTTTTATACCAATACTATGCCGAAATGTATGCTAATGCGCCATTTATTTCAACCCTGACCATGCAAAGAATTTTTATTGTAAAACGTGCTAAACTTTGTGATTTGCTATTTATTGGACCTTGAATCCTTTTTTAATTATTATTTTATCGTAACCTCACAAAACATCGTACTTTCCTATTTTTCGAATAGAACATATTTATTAAGTTATAACTTACATTTACTATTAACGCTGCGATTTTACCATTTGGCAGTTACTTGATGGTAGGGAAGCTGCAATAAAATATTTTCCAGACTCTAGATACATAAATGAAAGTTTTTATTAAAAGGAAAACCATGAACGTCTTCATGCCAAAAATGAAATATTTGCTGCACTGCTAAGAGACATTTACACTTTCTTGCCTGCAGTTTAAATTGAGTTTTATTTTATTACTTTATTGTCTAATATTTATTTGTTCTTTTATTTTAAGTATATATTTGTATTGTTTTAATAAAATAGTTCGTGAGCTTCTGTAATTTTCAAATGTTATATTTTTAAATGCTCTATTTCGTACCAACAGTGTTATTAGATTTTTCAAATTGTTCATTTTGTGCCAACTCATTATGCTTGGAGACAATGGTGTTGGTATAACGGAACAGTACCCTTTTTTATTCTTTTGCGCTTTAGCATCTATTTTTTTTTTAACAACTCTCGCAGTGTTCTACAATATTTCTAGCTTTACTAATTTTGTTGTTGTGGTAGTGGTTTCTTTAACAACAGGAACGCTGCGACTCCTGGTTTTAGCTTTTGGACAGAACACATTTTACAATGGAAAGTATTGAGGCATGATAAAAAGCCGATTATGGAAATATCCACATATTTCAACATTTTAAAGGTGTACAATATGTTTAATTTTGAATTTTTTTTTTTTTTTTAATATAGCATTTAGCGGACAGATATTATTATGACAGAGTATAATAGCGGGCATCGACCGCTATCGGGCCTGTTCAGATATGCGAAAAAACGGATTTTGTTATAAAGAGACTTACATATGTTTTTCATTATCGGGGTGAAATGTTTCGCTTAATTAATGCATTTATTTTTTTTTTTAATGTTACGTGAACGACGTCATGGGTAACAGCTAGTAAAATATAAAATAACTAATCTTCCGTAATCTGTGGGAACGGTTAGCTCCAAACATGGGCGTTTGCTAGTAACAATATAGTTTAAAATAAATGTAGATACTTTTAAAGAACTGTCACAAAAAGTCTCACTTTCTAAAATACGTAATTTGACAGTAGGACCTGGATTACAGAGGATTACGCAATAGGTTTAAATATCTATTTTATATAAACTATTTTTTAAACATCGCATTTAGTCCACATGACGGATATTATGACAGAGTATAATAGCGGGCTTAGCCCGCTATCGGACCGGTTCAGATTTTCGTAAAAACGAGAAAAATAGACAGGTAAATTTTTACTTTATTAAAAACATGACCTTTTTTTTGTTGCTAAATGAAATTTACTTGGATTTATTAAAGGAAAGATAAAGTGTTTTGAAAGGAATATTAAACGAAACCCTTTGTGCGATCTTCGATCACACTTACCCACTTGTTATTTTTTTCTGAGGGTCTTCTGCTTGTTTTTCACATAGACCTTCTTTCCTTTGAGGTTTTCCAACAGCAGCAGTGGCGTAGCTATTGTCATTCATAGTAATATCAAGGAATCAGTGTCATAAGAAATTATCTTTCTTATAATGGCTTGTTTTTCACATGGACCTTCTTTCCTCTGAGGTTTTTAATCAGCCGCCGTGGCGTACCTGTTGCCATTCATAGTAATATCAAGGTATCAGTGTCATAAGAAATTATCTTTCTTATAATGGCTTAGTCGCTGTAATGCGACTACTGCCTTTTTTGAAACAAATGACCATTTTCCACTTCCCCTTATATGCATTTCCCCCGTTTTAAAATACAATAATCACCGTTAAATTGAGTCACGTTTGTGAAATGGTATTTCATTCAACAAATCGGCGAATTCCAATTAAGGCAATACTTGCTAGCCACACACTGGGTGGCTTATTATTTCAGGCAACAGTAAAATTCATGTTTATGAAAAGTCACAACCATCCATCGTTGCCACAGGTTAATCTCAGAAAATGAAACATTTGAAGTTACTGAAAAAATTAATAGCTCGAAAAGTATTTGTCACAAAACTGTTAGACAAACTGCGTTAGAAAGGTAAAAAATTGCATTTTTCTTGATATAAATTTCAAATCTGATGATTATGCCGTTTTTCAAGTATTGAATTTCAAAAAATACTAAACTTCACAATGAAGTACCATAGCGAAATCTTCACGTGTAAAAACATAATGGGGCTGTTCACGGACGAAGATCAGGCGGCTCGCGGGCGAAGGAGCGAGTCTATATTGGGAATTGAAAATTGAAAGGCCTGTATCCGAAACATTGATTTGACTGATTAGCTTATTTTAATGATATTTTGTTAAAGCAAGGCAACACTAGATACCGGGCTTGCTCATTCATTCTCATAATGTCACAAATAGTGGCTGGCCGACACGCCCATCGTTTCGTCCATCATAATGAATGAGCAAGCCCGGTATCTAGTGTAGCCTGGTTAAAGTCTAGAAGTGAACTTGATGGCCGAATGGTTACAGCACTGCTCTTGGTTCTGGAGGTTGTGGGTTCGGTTCCTTTAAATTTCTGTTCGATTTTTCTACTTTTTTATTTAAAAATGTTTTATCGATTGCTTTGTATTTTCCATGGTAAATGGAATATATTTCATAAAAGTAAAATTTGATATTAATAACAATTACTTTTTTAAATGCGACAAATTCAGCTATTTCACGATTAAAATTTTACATTACATATTACTATTATACATATTACTACAGTGCCTAGAAGTAAGTAGTGTGCTTATCGCCAATACAACCGCAATAAAAAAAATGTCCCTAACAGGAGGAAAACCAGATTCTCCGCGAGAGGGCGTCGAGTTCCCACCGCCGTTATTAACGTTTGAAGTTTCATTTAACAGGCTTGATCCTAATGTTAGTTTCAATGTAATTAACGCTGTATTTTCAAACAAACTATACGAATGTTTCTATTTCTATAATATTTTAAAGTAAACATATATTATGCCTGTTTAATGATAAATCAGTATGGATAAATCTGCAAATACTAAGAAAAAGAAAAGAAAAGCTGATCGAACATGCTCCGGGCTTAATTTCTAAGAAAAAAAGTGCCGGAGCCCTAATATTCTGCGGTACTAACACGCACCCCCCCCCCCCCCCCCCCCACCGTCACTCTAGTCTGCCTATTTATATTTCATACATTATCTTCAAAATTTAAAACACTTTTTTTTTTTTTAGCAAAATAAAAATAATTAAATACATCTATCTGCGTATACTTAGATATCAACTGTTCCATTTTTTTGTTATTACTACTTCCAAATAGAAACCTTTGCTTTACCTAATCTTAATGTTAATTAATCGCAGAATTCTGCGATTAAATAAGCTCAGGATTATGATTCGGAAATAGTGTTAACACAAAAAATTAATAGTTCGCAGCTATGCGGAATAGAAAAAAGACTATTTCTGTTTACTCGTTATTCTGATCAAAATAGCATTAAAATGATTTGAAATGGAAATAAATAAAATTTGAATTTAAGACAGATTGAGTTCAAGCCTCCTAAGACTGATATAAAAACCGAACCCGTTTTATCTCAATCTCTTACGTGAGCACTTATAAGTGTTTTGATACAAAAGCAAGCAAAAAATTGGGGATGGGAGGGAAAGGAAAGGGTAATTTAGAATTCGTTTTTCGGAAGCGTTATTGCACTGGGCTCCGGAGCGCAGTGTTTATGAGCTCCGGTGAATTCTGGCCAATATTTAAACATTTACTAAAAATAGAGAAGTACCGGAGCTGAGGTCTGGTGGGCTCCGGCGCAAATTAAGCCCTGAACATGCTTCGTTCCCGGATATACTAGTGGATATAAAAGCAACAAAACTAACATAACTCTATCCCCCCCCCCCCCCCCCAAAGACTAAAACTAATTTGAAAAATGGTTAAAAGTCATTCCTCGTGCCGACAAAGATCTGAACCAACATTCAGTTGCATGTGAATTAGAGTCCAGCACGGGTCGGGTTGTACCCGACCCGAACCCGCAAATTTCATTTGAAGTCAACTAGCAACCCGACCCGAACCCGACAAAAAATTTACCTCGATTTCCTTAATCTGAACAAATATTGGACATTCTTTTGAAAAAGCGGGTCATCCCGAACCCGACCTGCAAGAGTAAAAACCCAACCCGAACCCGAAAAAGTGAATGTCAACCGGACCCGCAGCAAAAAGTAGAAGTCAACCCGACCCGAACCTCAACAAAAAAAAGAGCGCCAACCCGACCCGAACCGCGGGACGGGTCGGGTGCGGGTAGCCCGACCCGATGCAGGACTCTAATGTGAATCGCATTTTCATGAGCGATTTATTGAGAGAAATTACAAATACACTATTGAAGGGAAAGAAGATTTGCTCAATTATTTTTAATTTAGTATTTTAATTTTTCTATCTAAAATAATTAAAATATTTATCTTGTGATAATGACAATAAATAATTTAAACAATGAACATTATCATAAGTATTTTATTAATTATTGATATCCTAACTTTAAAATTTATTTTAACATGACTATTTTGTTTCATTAGTATGCTTTCATTCAATCATGGTTTTAAATACATTCACAAAATCAATGTATTACTGTTTGTAGGGTGTCTATTACTCGAAAAAAACTGGAAAGTGTTTGATTTATTTCTGTTATTAAAATTTTGATTCACATTTGAGAAATGTGAGTATGAGAATGGTTAAATATTGCTGATAACTTAATGTAATAATACTACTACTAATAATAATATATATATAATAATAACTATTAATCAAAAATAATTTTTAAATAATTTTTTAAGGATGATTGGCGCATCTACCCTAATTTAAAGAAAATGCATTCTTGTCATACTTTCAGGAGAGTAATTATTTTTTTTTCTAGATTTGAAATTATCATTAATATAAAGTTTGATGTTTGCTAGTATACCTTAAATTATTTTACTCAAAACTAAAGCTCCGAAATATCAGAAATTTTTAACAACTCAATTTACTCTTAGTTTGTTAACAGGATGTAAACAAGTTATGTAATAATGAATACCGATTAAAAAGTTGTCAAAATAGGGACATGTTTTTGCAAGAATTCATCATAGTATAATGTATTTATCCAATATATTGTATTTATCCAATATATTGTATTTATCCAATTTTAGAAATAACTAAATATTGTAGGAAGAAAAACATTGTCCTATGATAAAGTTTGTAACTGTTTGAGTTCATTACAATTAGTTGTTATGAAATCAATTACATTTCTCTTCAACTGTATTTTCATTATTAGAATTTTTTTCCTTGTTTATTTTTTATCTAGAGCATTTTAAAGTACTGATTTATACAGAAAAAAATAGATTTAAAATGAGGTGTATGTAAAAACGAAAGTTACCATAGCCGCGGCGAGAACACTGGCGCCATCTATCGGCGTCCTCTATTTCTGAAGTATAATATTGACGCCGATAACAACACTATATACTTCTAGGCACTGTAGCCACACACAGGGCTAATTCTTTCAGTCTACAGTAAAATTCAAAACTTTTCTTAAGGATCCAACAAAGTTAAACTCGTTGAAGCCGACACTTCTCCCTAGGTCCCGAGGCCCTATCTCCCATAGGAACGGAGTTACCCCCCCCTCCCCCCCCCCCCCGTGGGGGAGACATTCAAGGTGTTCAAACCCCATTATGCAACCTATCAAAAATTTGATCTCTTCAAGCACTTTTGTCTGGTCCTACTCTCCCTCCCGTCAGGACCACTTTTATTATTTAATTTTTTCAATTTATCCTAATTATTTTAGTTTTTCTCATTTTTTTCTGTGTCTATGGGCCGGACAGCTCCAAAATTTTAACAAAATTAGCTGCAAACCGCCTAAAGGTATTTTTCCCCTGCTTCTTTTGGCGCCCTCGGTTTTCACGTATCTATCGAGGGGGGTCCGTCAGAAGGGCGCAAAAGGGGCATCCCTTTTAAAGTCCCCTCTCTCAATTGCAAGTGAGGATTCATTTTAAAGGTCTCGTAGAGCACTTGTGTTTTGTATAGCTCCCTTCTCCCTTTCCCCCACTGCTCTCCAAGAGCATGTCAATGAATGTCAACTCATCATTTGTTAAACAACTTCTCTTAGCTGTATCCATCATAAAAGCTGCTATCATAGAACTTTTTATTATTTTTTTAAGTTATCTGTTAAGTGTTAAAGTGCCTTGAACCATTAAAAACAGTTTAAAGGGTATCATTAAGCCAGCACATTTGTAAACAACATCTACCTCGCCACGTCTGAGACCACTGGAGCCATATCTTTTCACTATTATATTTATTAAATATATTTCTAGTCACCGAATCTTTTTAAAATTTGGTGTGTTCGTTGCTAATATATTCCGCCAGTCTCACAAAAAATCTTAGAACGCTAACTAAATTCCAAAGTGGAGAAGCTGGCTTGAAAAAAACTCAACGATAAAAGCCGTGGGTGGCCAATGTATATTCTGCTGTAAGGTAGAATTTTCATCGCTTGTTTTGGTTTTGTTTCATAAATGTGGCTAATACGATTAACTAGTGATTCATATAACTATGTTTTGTGAGGAATTTTAACCTCGATCTCTCTCCCCCCACCTCATTTTCTTCGCTGCGCCAGTGAAAAAAATGTTTTTTACTGTCGTCTGTCGCCTAAACGCCAAGAACAATTATTGTAAAATTTTTAGTTGAATTGTTGTCCGACATCGGCACAATGCATATCGCCCTCTATAAGCCATTTGAATTATGAACTCCTGATTGGTTATTTGTAAGATGCATAACTTGGGATTTAAATTATTGTAATTTTGTTTACCCTTTCTTTTGTTTTGCACGCTGGCCTTAGCAACCAGTGAAGCGGGTAGATGTTGAAAGAAATTGGTTTAGTATTATTAATACTTTTTTATTATAAATACGTAGTATGCGGTCTGTATTAATTTGGGAAGCACAATTGCTTGACAAAGAAGAAAATCCGCAATGGTGTGTGTAAAATAACTTTATTATGAATATTTATGCATAGTTTTATTTGTAAGAATATTCCTTTCATTCAATTTTTTTTAGGAAATAAAATTTTTGTTATCATTTCTTTTGATAAAATTACTGCATGATTTATTTGATATTGTATTTAAAGTTTATTCTTTCGCATTAGAAGTTTTCATTTTCTTTTGTTCGTAATTCTGTTACTCAGAGCTTAGTTTCTAAGAAAAACAGTACCGGAGCCCTAATATTCTGCAGTACTAACACCCGCAGCGTACCCGCTGTCACTCTAATCTTCATATTTATATTTCATACATTATTTTCAAAATTTAAAGCATTGTTTTTTTATTAAGCAAAATAAAAAATTTAAATACATCTATCTGCGTATACTTAGCTTTCAACTTTTTAGCTATTACTACATCCGAATAGAAATCTTTGCCTAATCTTAATGTTAATCGCAGAATTCTGTGATTAAATAAGCTCAGTATTATGATTAGGAAAGTGTTAACATAAAATAAATAGTTCGCAGCTATGCAGAATAAAAAAAGACTAGTTTTTTTTACTCTTTATTCTGATCAAAATAGCTTAAAAATGATTTGAAATGGAAATAAATAAAATTTTGAATTTAAGACAGATTGAGCTCAAGCCTGTACAAACCTGAGAACTAAAAATTGAGCCTGTTTCATGTCCATCTCTTACGTGAGTGACACATTACATCACTTATAAGTGTTTTGATATAAAAGAAGGCAAACGATTGGAGATATGTGGGAAAGGAAAGGGTCATTTAGGATTCGTTTTTCAGAAGCGTTATTGCACTGGGCTCTGGAGCGTAGTGTTTGTGAACTCTGCTGAATTATGGTCAATATTTCAATATTTACTAAGAACAGAGAAGTACCAGAGCTGAGCTCCGGTGCAAATTAAGCCCTGCTGTTACTAAGGAACAAACAGACCACACATTTTTTTGTCAACTAATTTCCCAAATAAAAAATAATATATATCATTTTTGGTACTTTTCTGTTAGCCGGGCACTAGTGATATATGTACATGTATATCACACACAAATATATATGCACATATCTACATATTTATACATATATATACATACACATATATATATACATATATGTATATATATATATATAAAAACTTATTGCAAAAATTAACCATAGAATATATGTGTGTATACATGTGTATATATATATGTACATATATCACTGGAGCCCGGCTAACCTAAAGTACCTAACTTTTAATATGGCTAAAGCAAAAATTATATTACAAACAGGCAGAGTTCGTAAATATCATAATTAGTATTTTCGAAAGTATAAAAGATATATATATATATATATATATGTATGTTATATATATATGATACAATATTTTTTAGATAGTCAATTTACTGCTCATTATTTTAGAATCTAAAACATATCGCATTAATATTAAAACTTAATAAATATCTAAATGCTTTTTTCTTTCGTCTTCTTTCTCCCCACTTACAATGATACTGAAGATCAACTAATTGAAAATGAAAATAATTTTCTGAAAAGTTAAACAATATGCATTTTATGCTCATCAAAAAACAAACTGTAGGATTCAGTATCAAGTTTATGTGATCGAGAAAAAAAAAATTATACAACAAAATTTTAAATACTACAAAATATTTTTTATTAAAAAAATTGAAATGTAAATGGGGAAGAGTTCCATATCCTGTATCAGTAGATTTGGCGATAAATGTTTTGATGTGAGAGTTGTGATCTCCAGCCTTTGAAGCTGATTTTTTTAAACTATATTTTTTCTGTAGATGTAATATGATGTTAAATATAATTTTTTGCACATTTTTCATATATTTCTGTTTTGTATATTTTTAAATTGTAATGACAGAGATAAGATGTGAATAAGATTTGTATTTTTTTATCTCTACCTACAAAAATATTAAAAAACAAAAAAGATTTATATAAAGTGTATAATTTGTTGACATTTTTATTTGGACAACTTCTCCGTTTTATGATTTTAAGTGCTATTTATATGAGATATATCTTTTCTTTGATTTCCACAAGTTATTTTCAGTTAGCTTTTTCATTCATTTATTAATCGTTTATAATATGTGCCCCGTACAATAACCATTATTTATCACAAAAATACTTTGGAAATTTATTAAATATGTTTGTTTATGTATTTTCATTACTTGTTAAAATACTGAAAATGACGATAAAATTTTGTTTTTTAGTATTGTACTTATTTTTTTAAGATGACATAAAAACATGGCTTAATAAACTTATGTTTATAAATATTTAAAAAGCATGTTTTTCTGCCATCTTGAAAAATTGGGCAAGATGCTAAAAATGCGTTTTGGTGCCATTTTGGATTGTTTAGCCAATCGTGCCAACCGGCACAGGATATTAAACTCCTCCCTGTAAATGTAAACTTGTGTGCTTTTTCATTCCTTATCCTGCTGGACAATTTAAACTAACTAAACCGAAAACATTCTTTCTAATGAAGCTTTAAATAAGTGGTTATCTAAATTAGACAATTTATCTTTCAATGACTGTTCTAAGTTAATATTGTCCCATATAGTTACTGATTCTACATTTAAAGATTAATTCTGCTTCGATCATAAAGCTTAGAATATATTTTTCTGTTATGTCTAAAAAGTCTCTGCCAGACCAGGGTTAGAAGTTAGTGGTCATTAGTCGTCAAATGCAACTAAATTATTGCATTTTTACAAAATCATGCCTAGTCGTCAAATTTGATGCTTAGCTTTTTTTCACTTTAATTTTTATTTAACCAACCTTTAACAAGCACTCTGATTTGTAGTTTGTGTAAGTTTTCCCCAGAGTTTATAATTTAGACGACGCACATGTCATGCACGGAGAATTATCTGCAAAATTCGGAACTTTGCAGAAAAAAAAAGTATTTTTTTTTTTTTTGTATTGTTTTTTTTTTTTTTTTTTTTTTTTTAAGATACCAAAAAATAAAAAATATATTCCCCAATTTTATGTACATTTATTTACTGTTTGTGCACAGTTCAAAGTTTAAAGATGCAAAACTTTATTGTGTCATTACAGACGCTTGAGAAAATACTAAGGATTGGGCTGTTTCTAAATGCATTGACAAAATATTTGATAAGAATTCAGCAAGCTTGGATTTTTAGCTTTTTAACCAAAATAATTATTCTTTAATTAATATTAATTAATTTTAAATTTAAATGGTAATTATTTTAAACTACACTGTTTTAATTAATATCGTCGAAATAATATAACACGTAATTTTATTAAACATTAAATTAATTTGCAGAAAGTTTTTGACCCAATATTTATGTGCACAGAAAGTTTTTAGTTTTATACAAATCTGGTTTTCCCCCCTGCCACATGCTCTTCAAGAGCACCTGTTTTAGGTAGATTTCGTAAGAAATACTACCTATTACAGTCTCCTCTATGTTGGAATTTCTGAAAAATTTTTGCAGATCTATGCCGATCATGACTCCCAGAACCCAGAACCAACCCCGGTTCAAAACTTTATTCTATCTATCTATAACATTTTTATGGACATGATAACTTCAATAATTCTGCATAAATCTCTTCCAAACTGATACATAATGGGCCAAATCGAACCAAGGGGAGGAAAAATGGGGGGCTTTTTGTAAAAACAGAAAAAACCCTATAACTTCTTAATTATGATAGGTATCGAATCCATTTAAAGTTATTATTACTTCTAGGAAAGGGCTGAAAATTTATGTATGACATATTTTTGATATACTTAAAAATAGCTTCAAGGGGGGAAAAATAGGGGTTTAAGAAAAAAAAATTCATAACTTCATCAATTCACAAGATATCAAAACCACTTAAATTTATTATAAATCCTCTTAATAATATCTACAACTTTTATACTGACATGTTTTTTATAGGACCGACCCTTACAGCAAAAAAAAAATTTTAAACAAAAATCTCTGCTGGCTCCACTTACATACACAGGTAGATTTCAAAGTGGGCGGTCCCAGCTGCCGCATCATGGCAAAAAGGTCATTTCTTCTGCAATTCCCCCAATAAACAGGTGCCCAACGGTCTGCGTCTTCGAAATCTTCCTGTGTTTGTAGGCCGAGCCATCAAGGATGTTTTGTTAATTGATCATACAGCAGCACGTGTCTTAGACTCCTGGGTCATTCCATGGTAACTTACGTTACATTTAGAATAATTGACTTCAGTAATTTTAGTAATATAGCACTAAAAATTATTCAAAATGTAATGCTTATATGATTTGTTAATTAAACCTAACAAAGCTAAATTTGGATAAAAATTACTTAAATTTAGTACTATTTCTTGAATGCAAAAAATTATATTTACTATATTAACTTACGTTTCTGACAAAAAGAACGTAAGTTACCATAATAAATATAATGGCCAGTGTTAAAAAAATAGCACTAAAGGTAGGTAATTTTCATCCAAATTTCGCTTTGGATAGGTTTAATTAACAGATCATAACATTTTCAATATTTTTTGGTGTTATATTATGAAAATTACTAAAGAAAATTATTCTAAATGTAACGTAAGTTACCAGGGAATGACCCTCCTTTGTACCTGTCAATCACCTCTAAGTTGACTTCACTTTAACAAATGACTGATAAAACTGATCTGAGAGATTACACTCCTAAAATTCTTGCAAATCTTGTTCAAAAGCATGATAATGAACCCTATTCTTGGTTTGGTGATTCTATGATTTTGGCTTCCCAAAAGTACATGACTCAATGTCATGAAAATATGGTCCATTATTGCTCTATGGCATGCAATCTTGTCTTATAAAACAAATTATTGCATAATTAAGGCCTACAGTACCAGAAATGTTTCTCCAAAAATCAAGTATTTAATGTGTACAGATTTCTCCACTTGCCCTTAACACATAAAAATAGAAACAATACTATTGTTATCATGGTTGCGAAAAAAATGGAGAAAATATGATATAACACAAAATTGCAACCATGAGAGGGAGTTTGGTGCCTAGAAAAATTTTTTTTGGCGTCATTTGATCCCTGACTTTGAGTTTCTTGTTTCTAACCCTGTACCAGAGCAAAAGTTCTTTATCTGCAGAACGACACAGTCAATAATAGTCGAAAAATTCGTTTCACACTTGTTTTGACGGAAAATATCAAAAATACCATGCACAATGATATTTTGGAAATGAATAACAAATGTATGAAAATGTCAAACAACATGATGTTTTGAAAATAAATATCGGATATATATCATGATATGTATCACGATATATATCCATTGATATATATCACCGAACCCTGCTAACAGGTTTGCAAAAAAGCAAGAATTTAAATTATCTGCTGGAAAATTTTCAGGACAATTTTAAAGTCATTTTTAGTAATGAAAATAAACAGAGTTACTTTTCCAGTATAGGGGCCTTGGCGAGATTAAGAAAATGGACTTGGCGAGAGAAGGAAATTTTTTATGCATATTTTCTAGCGAACTAGCAACTATTCATTGTTTCATATGCACAAACAATTTTTTCAATATTTATGCAATTTTTTTAAGTATAAACAGGCCATTTATCTATTTTTATGTGCAAACAGAAGTAAATTGTACGTAAGAAATAGTAATAATAATTATATATAATAAATAAAACAGGTACTTCTCTATTATCCCGTCGGCCACTTTTCATAACAAAAAACTATCGCCAAACTGTAAGATTAAACGCCAAAAATGCAGTCCCATTTACTTGATGTCAGAAGCATTATACATGTTTGTTATGTCATCAAGTCGTTTTTAATTCGACATTTGCATATATTTTTCATTATGTTTTACTGATTTATTAGTTATTTCATTAATTAAAATAACAATTGTGTCCTTAAATTCTTATATTTTATTTATTTATTTATTTTGATATTCCAATGGCAATGTTCTCCCGTTTATTTGGCCATAGTCTTTTGTTATGAAAAGTGGTTGACGGGATAATAGAGAAGTACCATAAAACATTTATAAAATTTCATCAGGTTTGTTTTCATACTTGTTTATATCATTTGGCAACAAATCTCACTTTCTGAAGCCCAAATTGCACCAAGCTTAAAAAAAAAAACTTCCAAGACTTGTATACTGGAAAAGTACCAAAACTGAATGAAGACTAAAAAATTATAATTTTTTAAAAATATTTCTTTTTAGTGTATACGGAATTGCAATAAAACCAGATGGCTCTATGGTTATAATTGCATCTGGCTCCAAGCTTCTAGCTTATGACACAGATGGAAAACTTCTGCAGTCGTTGAAAGGACACTCAGATTTAGTTTATGCCATTAATTTTTCAAAAGATGGTGAAAGATTTGCATCAGGAGGAGCTGATAAACAAGTTATAATTTGGACATCCAAGTTAGAAGGAATTCTACGATATTCGTATGTTACATTTTAAAAAATAGTTTATAATGTTAAAAAATAAATATTGATGCATAAATGATGCAATGCATTATATCATTTTTAGATCTGTATATTTGTCTTTATATTGCATAATGTCTGTGTCAAATTCAGAAATTTATTTATTTTGTACTTTATTTTTGTTTTACATTTCTAAGTACAGTGGAATCTTGGTTAAGCGTCACCTTTTTAACTACTATCAGTAACCTGATGAGAAGCAAAAGAATAAAATAGGATACCAAAAACAAACTTAATAAACTAAAAATGAAACGAAAGCCGTGGAGTATTAAAACAAAGGAAAATTAAAGACTTTTTTTAGTATATAGGATTATACTATTGTACATTACATGGTATTCGATTTTCTGAGCATATTAAACAGAACTCTACAATATTTAATATCAAATACTGTACTGTACATCTATTGATTGCTACCTGTTTAACCCTCCGACAGTCCAGCAAAAGAGCTAAATTGTAATGTTGTTTTTTCTGTATTTTATTTTAAATGCTAAGAAAGGTGTTTATTCCAAAACTACATAAAAAACTTAATTATATATATGAATGTAAACCTTGAGGCTATCAACTATACTCAATGTATTAAAACTGCATTATATTTGTCGAATTATATTCATCTTAAAATTGCTTATATTGCAGTGAAAGCTGGAGCTTAGTGAACGTATTAACATGGGCTTGTCAGTGAGAGGATTAAAATATAGTGCTAAACATCTTATACATTATTAATGCTAGTATGTGTCGTGTCCGTGGGAGGGGAGGGGGATCTATTATATGTCTATTTTCTCAATGACCATAGTGACAGTCCTGAGACTAATGGGTAATATAGACTCCACTGTAGATTATGTTTTTCCAATCTTGCCAAGAAATACGCACCCCTGCATTTAAAACAAGTTTGTTTTATGTACAGGTCCCATTTTGATAAGTATTACTGTATTTAGATCAGCAGTCACAGTATGCTATATTTTTATATATATTTGCTACCACTTTATTCAAATTGTAATCTTTGTAGTATATTTATTTAACATGTGCATTTGTAAGCTACTGTGAAAATTTTATTTTAAAAGTAGTGGTGGTTGGTGAGTAATTAAAAAATGTAGAACGCTGCAACCCCTAATTTAGATGTACTTTCTAAATTTTGAACATTCCTCATGACATTGTTGTCTTGTCCATAAAAATAAGAGTTTTCCTTGAACATAGGCAACAATTCAAAGTCATTTTCCTTTCAAACCTCTTTCTTGAAGGCATTCTTCATTTGATAATATGCACAAAATTCATTGGTGTATGACATAGTTGCACAACAGAATACACACATAGTGTGTGTATTCTGCTGGTACTATGTATTCTGAATGTACACTGGCATTCACTTTGTATACTTAAAACTTAAAATATATGTATTACTAATAATAAATTTATATTTTTGTGTCACAAGTAGGGATGAACCGGATATGGATTTTGCCGGATATCGGATTTCGGATATCCGAAGCTCTTTGCCTTCCGGATATCCGGTACTGGATATGCTGTTTTTAGTTATGGTGTATGCTTACTTATTTCTTTATATAATGCCATCTCAGAATAATAAATTACAAACATGTTTCACACATCATTAAAACATTTTAAATATATTGAAATATAATTTACAAAAACTATATATCTTTAAATATATGTATATTAATAATGTTGCTTAAAAAATGTAATTTAAACATTAAAATATTCTATTTATTTGTTTGTACAATGCTGTCAGAAGTAAACAAATTTTAACCATAACACATTTATTAATATACCTATAATTGTAGAGTATTTTCACAAAAAAATACATATTTTTTTTTTTTTTTTTTTTTTTTTTTTTTAAGCATAAAATATCTACTAATATGGTTGAAGAGTTATTTTCTTCAAATACAGGTTCAGTTGATGCTTTTTTCTGTTTTAATTATTTAATACTGGTTTACTTCAAGTCACATTTAGTTTTATTTTAAGTTAAATTACTTTTAGAGATTTATAAGTAAAAAGAAAATTACTTTTAATTTAAAATATTTATAATGAAGTTATATTTTCCCTTGTAGTTTTATACAGTTATGAAACAGAATTTCAGGTTATGTATTAAAATTCCTTTATTAAAAACTAGCTGACCCACCCAGCGTTGCCCGGGCCCATGATAACCTTAACAGAACTGAAGTTTGAATGATTTTTTAAAAAAAGAAGCTGCACCAAGGGTCCCAAGAAGGAGATTAATATTCAAAATTGGTTGTAGCTGAGGTCCGAGAAATTTTTTTTGTCTTTCAAGGCACAAAAAGTCAAGCGCCCCAGACCGGGAAGCAGGGTCCTAAGTGGAATGTAGAAATGAGGGAATAACTAAATAAAGAAAAGGCCCCCAAAATGAAGAAGATAGGATTAAATTAGCAACTTAGAAATAAAAACTTCAAGGGGCCTTGTACTGGGCTCCAGGGAGCTAGGGTCTTAACTGTTATGTAGAAATGGGCAAATAATTAAATGGAGAAATGGACCCTAAAAATAAAGAATATCGGAAAAAAGCAAGGGGCAACTTATTAACAATTTACGGCACAAAAATTTAAACGGTGCCTGGGTCTTGTCTGAGAAATTTTTTTGTTGTTCATGTAGTAGCTGGAAGTCCTAAGAAGTTGTTAGAAAAACAAGTTGGAAATCATACGTCAAACATGACAAATTAGGTGTGTCTGTACTATAACTAGTTTCAGTGAAATAAATTATACCATGTATTATTATGATAGGATTAATTTCCGTAATAAAATGTGCATTTTAAGTTGGCAACATTTTATCTTTTGTTGATATTTACTGAAAATTCCAATGGGAAACTTAAGCCTAGCTTTGAAAATTTCAGAACTTAAAATCCCTATTTACACATTTACACTCTTTTTCCATTTAATATCTATTTCTCCGGAAACATCTATCCAAAAAACTGTTGGTAGATTATATAATTGCTATAATTAAACAATTTTAGTATGAAAATTCGGTTTTTAAATTCAGTAAAAAGGAAATAATATGACTTCATCTTAAATATGATGTAATCACCATGGCAACCAAGAAACATTACCTATCGTGGGATATCATTGAATTAATTACGTATGATAGGATTTAATAGAATGAAGAATGTGACTATAACTTGGTTATATATGACTATAAACGTCATACATGTCAGATAACTTGGTGATACATCTCAGTCACTTGACGAGTAATCCTCGGAAGCTGCTATAACAAATAAGTACCGATTTTTAAAAGATTCAAATTACTTACTAAATATTTTTATTAATATCTTTTTAAGTTTTGATTCAATTTTCATAAAACTTAAAATGACTTGACAAAATTCTGCATTGATTATATATATATATATATTAGATTTCAAACCATTCGGTTGGGTAGTTTTTGCATTGTTATATGCGGACAGACCAGCAGATGACTATAGGTGTTACGTATTTATATAATTACGAACACACCTAAACAGCTAGTGAATCGGATGATTTTTAAGAAGCTATCGTAGAGGACCCAAAAGGAACCAACTGATAGTTTTGAGCAGGGCCGCAAGAAGAAAACATTTTAAAAATTTCCTGTATTTAGCACTTTAGATCTTCAATTAGTCGAAATTAAGCATAAGGTATATCATTAGAATAAAATTTTAAAGAAATGCTTCAAAAATTGGGCCCTAAGAACCAATAAAATTATGAGGGTAGTGGCCTTGAGAGAAGTGTCCAAGACTCACCTTTAAAGTTACCGTACATACTCGCGTATAAGCCGACCCTCATATTCAAGATGAAAACATGTTTAATTCAGAATGGTTTTCTACGTCTTATTTCACCCCATTTAATTCTAAATAATTTAAGGCGCGAAGAAAACTACTGCAAAATATTGGTATTAAACCTGTTTTTATCTCGAATTTGGGGGTTGTCTTATATGCGAGTATATACAGTATGCATTGAGAGGGTAACACAATTGGGTGGTGGGGGGGGGGGGAGGGTAAAAACGCATGGCACACAATAAGTTCAAGAGGCCCGGGTTCCAACTGGAATGTAGAAATGGGGAATAACTTAATGAGAAAAGGTCCCCAAAACAAAGAAGATCGAATTCAAAGGAGGCAAGTTATTAACAATTTAGGGAACAAAAACTTCAAGGGGGGGGGGGGGGGCATACCGGGCTCCAGCAGGATAGGGTCTTAACTAGAATGTAGAAATGGGGGAATAACTAAATGGAGAAAGGACCTCAAAAACGAAAAAGATCAGATAAAAAGGGGGCAAGTTATTAACAATTAAAGGCACAAAAACATAAAGGGACTCAGGTCACAAAAAATTAAGTCTGATCCTCAGGTGCATCAGGACCTGCCGTAGACTATCCTCACCCAAATTTTCAGACCTATGTGATTTTGGTAGCCATCACATACACACACAGCAAAACTTTCTTTTATTAGTAGATAATAAGTATAAAGTTTTTTTAACATACAAGTTAAAAAACAAAAAATAAAAATAGGTCTGTTTAATTGTTTAACTTAAAAGTAAGAAAGAAAATTAATAAAGTCATACTTTAATAAACAACTTCATATTTTATTTTACAATCTGACAGTAAAGGAACAATTTTCTAAAAGATGTAAACGTAAATTCTTAAATTTATTATAAAGAGTTCAAATGTCTATATTAGGAAAGCTGACTTTAAACTTTTGAGAGTTAGAACCTTTTACTCAGGGATAAGGAACTTACTATTATATTTTATATTTTGCATTATAAACAAACGTCACTTTTATCAAGGACGTTTGAATATAATTTGCCATCATGTCCTATGCATATTATTGATAGAACTTATGTAATAGAGAACCGGATATCCGGCAGAGAAGTCGGATATCCGGTGATTGTGATTTGGATATCCGATGATATTTCGGATATTGAAAAATCAGCCGGATATGCCGGATATCGGATATTTACCGGATATCCGTTGCATCCCTAGTCACAAGTTCAGTATTTTGTACCCAGTTGGGAAAACAATGAAAAATGGCCAACAAATAAAATTGTATAATTCATACGCTGCTTCAGAAAATGTACTTATCACTAGGGATGCGCCAGATGTGGATTTGTGCCAGATACCGGATACTGAATATCTGGTACAAAATTGTATTGAATATTCGGTATCCGACCAAATACTTTCTCGTTTTCAATTTCAATAGTAACATTTCTATATTTTATGCTTGCTAAAGAAGAAAAACTTTAAATTATAATAATTTTATGTCATTTAAATGTTAACAATAGATTTAAATTAATTTATTAAATTAAAGTTACTTAAAAACAAATGCTTTGTAGTAATTAAGTATTGAAATTTATTCCTGTTTTGTCTTTTGCCTATTCTAAGATTCATAAATATTAGTAGTTTTTTTTTTCTTTTATTGAGGGTCATTGAACATAAAAAGTTAAATAATTAAGTAATTTCCCTGTTTTTTATATTTATAAATGATTGTTGTTTATAAGTACTAAACATCCTATTAAAATGGCTTTTCTTTTCCTACATAGTCATACATATTATTACTTACTTTTCCTATGCCAAATGTTTTCTAACCTAACAGAATTTAAATAGAGAAACTCCTCATTGCAAGTATTATCTTGTTTTGTAGTCCAAAGGGGATTGTGAATTATTCAAGAAAGAGGCACAATTCTTTTCATAATCAGTATTATTTTACCACAGCTGGTCTTACATCCATAGACAAAATAGTGACAAAAGATTCAATAAAATCATTTTTACTTTAAAATTGTTAAAAACGCAAAAAAAAAAATAAAAAAAAAAAAAAAAAAAAAAAATAGACCACCAGAGGGATGAACGCTTATTCTCAGAAACGGGAAATATTTCTAATGAAAAATGTAACTGATTACATCCTGGAAATGCTGAGCGCTTAATGTTCCTGCATCATAACTTGCCTTAAATAAAATGTTTTTATGAATAATTAGTTGTCAACATTTTAAATATTATGTTTTCATTCATACATTAATCCTATAATTTGATTTTTGTGAAAATATATGAGTATTTTTTTTTTTTGTTAACATTGTTTTAATGGGATAATGTTGGTAAAAAGCAAATTAATTCACACTAACTTTTCTGATAATGTTAAAACTATAATTTAAAAAATGAGTCACTAATTGGCAGCTGGATATTGAAGTATTCGGCCGGACCGAACGTCCTGTTTGAGTACTGAATAAGCAGGATATCTGGCAGGAGCCAGATATTCAGTGCATCCCTACTTGCCAGTGATGAGTAGATTGATGTAATTCCCCCTTCCCTCCTGTACATGCTTTAATAGCTTCATTAGACCTTTAATTCAAAATGGCTTACAATAAGTTTCCATGAAACATTTAAGCAGCATATTATTTACTGATTAATTTTAATTTTGTAATATTGTTTTATATTGAACAGTAATAATCTGTATAATATTGTCATTTTTTAATTTTAAATTCACAGTATAAAGTAATTCTGTATCGGGTACCTATTATCTTGGTTTTCCTACTCCTCCCCTTATTATGTGTTTATAAATGCATATTCATTATAAAGAAAAACAAGTTGTATTCATTTAGTTAATGACACAGGTATACATTTAAGCAAAAAAAAGCAAAGCAAAATCGTGCACCAAGCATAGATTATGAAACACTTTCCATCACACTCAGAATATTGTAACAAAACTTCATTGTTTAATAATGTGAAAGATGATACCCTAAGTAAACAATTTGAAAACCCAATTTAAGCAATTACCATTTATAGTCAGAAAAATATCCAAATTATTTTGTGCAATCTAGTATTATAATCTATAGATTTCTATATATACTACACAGTATGGCAAAATTTAGTTCAGTTAGAAACACATAGCACTTGAATATTCCCCTTGTGCAATTTCCACCAATAAGTAAAAATCTGGAAATATTAAATAAAAAAACATCTGTAATATTACCAATTTTTACAAGCAGACATTATATAGATATTCATTAAAGACATGAGTCATTAAAAACAGCTATCAGTTTTCATAAAAACCATCACTATATAATAACGTTTTTGTCTCCAGTCCGCAGTGTCTTCAGTTGTAAATGCTGCAAACATTTTCACAGCATTTACAATTGAAGACGCTCCGGACCGGAGACTAAAACGTTATTGTATAGTGATGGTTTTTATGAAAACTGATGGCCATTTTTAATGACTCATCTCATGTTCGTAATGAATATCTATATAATCTTTGCTTGTAAAAATTGGTAATATTACAGATATTTTTTATTTAAGAAAATACAGACATTAACTCATTATAAGATATAAATATATCATTATATTATCTGCAAATGTATTCGAATTCTTTTCTGCAGCCTTGTATATGATCTATAGGATTTATACATACCAAATAATATACAAAAAATTAGTTACATTTAAAAACACATACCACAATTAAAAACTTCCAGAAATTATCGCTCATAGACAGTACTGTAACAAAATTCTTTTCTGCGTCCCTGTAAATGAACAATAAATGCAGATGAACAATATTCAACTGTCAGCATCTTGTAGTGCATCTCAGTGATATAACAATTTCAATATGTTTGAAATAGACTCACTTTATTAAAATTTATTACAAACGATTTTACCTCATAGAACCATAATGTATTGAAATTCTTTTGAATGTTCCTGTACATAAACTATAAATGCTACACACTTCATTTCCAATGCTGAATATACTTTTGTAAACCTCAATAACATATTTCAATTACAGAGAAATCTGAGCATATTGATGCGAGTTAGAGCACGGACAGTCAGACAGACAGCCAGGCATATCGAATTCTTAAATATTTTTCAACAATGTTGGAAAGTCAGTCACACGTGTGTCAGTCACTGTAAAGTCAGTTAAAAAGAGGATATGATATTAATAAAATGTTGAATAAAATTCTTTAAATTTCTTTTCTTTTCTTTTTTTCTAAATTATTTCTGTTTCAAGGGAAGATAGTGTTAAATGACAAAACATTAATTGTGTTGTTTTAATTATTTATGTTAAGCCTATTTTTCTCTCTCTTTTAAGGCATCATGATGCTGTTCAGTGCCTTAGCTACAATCCTGTATCTGACCAGTTAGCTAGTTGTGCAATGACAGATTTTGGTAATTTTTTGTACAATATTTTGTTTCTATGTGAATTTATACCTTATTTTCCATTCTTTAGTTACTGAAACGTTAATTGAGGCTCACTTTTACATGAAAAGTTTTTAGCGTCTGTGTGTATGTATCACTGTAAATGCCATAAAAAGCATCCAATTTGATATTTGATAGGTATGTTGGTGAGGTACCACGATTTAGCTGTATTGTTTTGGTTAAATGTGATTGATTCGTCCAGAAATTATAGGATATTTCCTTTTATATCATAATGCTTTTCTATAGGAACTCAGACAATTTTCAAATTTTAACATTTATTGAAAAGAAAATGGAACATTTAAATAATTGATTTAAATGATAAATTATGGATGCTAAAATTTCACAATAGGATCTTAAATTATCCTGATTAATTTGAAATTTTGTCAATAACATTTTTTAAATTAAGTGTGTAACTTTTGATGAAATTTTATGTTTGAAAAATAGAAAACATTTTGTTTTATCACTTTTCCTAAGTACTTTTATTACATGAGATTTTATTCAACTTTTCCATTAGATGCAAATGTTTTGCATTTTGCAGGTAAGTATTGCTCTTTGGATATTAGGATAACATAAAATTTCTGTCCAAACTGATGCTTATCTTAATAAAATCACAATGTAAAATAAAGTCCAAAATGTACTATAATCATGATATAGCACAATCAATAGGAAATTGTGAATGTAAAATTAGTTTTAAAATTAGTAAAAAAAGTAGTTTCCCCCCTTCTCTTCTTCTTTATCAATAATCCCTATTCGCATTATTACTTACATCATTGTCTACTAGTGTTTTATTTCTTTTTTCTGTACAAAAATCAGCATTTTGTGATAAAATATAACTTTGGTTCTAATAATGCGGTCTTTATGAAAATTAGATTTCCGGGTTTACCGTAAAAAAATAAGCATAGATGCATACTTTTCAAATCGATAAATGCAATATTTAAAACAAATTAATAGAGCTTTTAATCTCTTACTAACTTCAAAATATGCAGTTTTTTTTATCTTCCTCCCTTCAACAGTTCTGAGAAGAAAAGAGGGGATGTTTTGCTGAGAAATGGCATAAGTATCTGATTTCACACTAGCTGCAATATAAAACTGATCTTTTTTTAAATAAAAATTAAAAATATTTAATTGATATCTTGAAAAGTTCTGGTTTGATTTTTTCAAAATTTAGTTTTTTGAAAATGCGATTTTTTTTTCACCCTGGAATCTAAATTTTCGTGCCGATAGACAGATTATTCGAGGTGTTTCCGAAGAGGGAGCTTCTATGAGAATTTGAAAGCTCAGCTCTTTACAACAATCCTGAATTTCCGTCAAAATCAAAACAGATGTGTTATCAGTTTGGATAAAAATGTTTCTTTTAGCTGAATTTCTGTGCAATTTTTAATGAGTTTTTAGGGTTTTTAATTAATATCTCTGCCATATTCAAAATTTTATTATTTGTCATGTGACAGGGTGTATTCAGCTGTAAGTACACAAAATTTAAAGTCTCTAATTTATACAGTTTCGTAGAATGGACTTTGTGATGGACAGACAGACAGAAAAGGGAGACGAATAGTGTTTCATGTTTTGTGAGATAAACAAAACCCTAAAAATGCGTCTTTGTTTTGAAATCAATCTCCAGTCTTAAATTACAAATTAAAATTAAAACAAGAGGCATGGTTAAATAGAATATTTGTGCTTAAAAAAATCTTTGGCAATTGATCCAGCATATACAATACACAACAACACAAAGTTCTATGACTTACTCAAAATGTATTAAAAGCAAATTGATAACAACAGTATGAATGAAGGAAGATGTAAATATAATATATATATATATATATATATATATATATATATATATATATATATATATATATATAATAATGATAGTATCTGAATAACTGTACATTTTGTGCAATTAAGAATGAAAATGACTTCATGAATGTGCCAGAAAGTAGCCAATTTTTAAGAGCAAAAATAATTATTATCCTGAATTTATTCGGCAAGATATCTAGCAATATTTGGTGGTAGGAATTTGGCCAAACAAATATTCGGCAAAAGGACCAAATACCAAATAGTGGCTGAATATTCATCACATCCCTAGTCTCTGTATAATAAATGATTGTTGAATGGCATTTTCTATTTCAGAGGCATCATTTAGGGAGGGCAGAGTAGGGTAATCACAACCCTCAGACTTTCAATTTTTTTCTTTTCCTTTATCAATGTCTATTTCTTTTATTTTTTATTGTTAGTTGAATATTTTCATTTGTTTTACCAATATATTATGAACTGCATATAAATAAATTATAAAAGTTAAAATATTCCTTTGAAAATATGTATGAAAATGAATGTAAGAAAAATAGTTCATTTCTGGTGGCCTGAAAGTCTATATTTACTATATCCATTGAAAGAATTTTGATCTCTTCAAGCAAAATCTGAAATGACGCTACTGTTCTATTTAGATATGCAAAACCATGAATCAATACTTATTAATATTTTGCAATATTAATTTATATTTGTTAAATTTTAGTAAAATAAAATCTGTCTGAAATATTTTTCTCATATTTTAACTTACCAGACACTTTGTGTAACAAAAACATTGTAATCATGATAAAAACTCAGTTGCAGAAATTTTGTATATTTCTACATTTTGAGATTCCCTAAATCCGTTTTTGCTATTTTTAAAGCAATTTTGTGTGTGTGTTGGAATTTCCTCATGTTGTTAGGCTCCTATAGCTTGTTTTTGGTGTTTTTACGATAATGCATATGTGAGTGAACTTGATACCATTAACATGTATTTGCAATTGAGCTCCCATTTGGAAAATATGTTTAAACCACTGTCGCAAGAATTGTATGATTTTCATACAAATTAGACAGCGAGTTTGGTATCTACCATACCATATTTTAACCAGTTTGTGATCAGAAAAAACATTCTCTTGTTTCACCAAAATGTGATTTAATTTAGTAAAACCTTTTTTTTTTTTTTTTTTTTTTTTTTTTTTTAAAGAATTTTATTAACCCTTTAATTGTTTTGCCTGATACCTTTACAGGCAGTCATTTGTAAACAAATTTTGTCGCACTCATGGGCAATGTAGGCTACTTTAAAAAAAAAATTCAGATTGTGTGATTCCCACCAGTTTTTTAAAAATAATGTAATTGGCCTTATTCCTGTGTTATTTAATCTGTGATTAAATAAGGTGAATATTTCTACTTCAAAAAAGTGATGGCAATAAAGCAATCTGAATTTAAAAAAAGTAGCTTGTGTATAAAAAAAAGCCAAATATAAGGTTAGTAAAATTGTGATTTTTAAAAATTTTATCCATCTGAATACTTTCAATTAAAAAAAAAAATTACACTGCTTCTTTCACTAATTAACTCAGAATTTTATGAATAATAAAATCGGGCAATAAAAAAAAATCAACGGTTTTTGTACAGATTTTCTGAAAATTATGCAATGATTAGGAGATTAATCCAACAAAAGCATATAACAATTTAAGTATTGCATTTTATTTATTGAAAAATAGCAAAATATCTACATTTAAAACATCTTAAAACCCCATTAGCATCAATATATAAATTTCATTTCAATATTTATTTTAAATTACACTCCTTAATCTCAACATGTGTAGAATGAAAATTGATTGAAAATGACATCATAATTTTAGAAAATGTTTTAGCTTTTTGAATGATCCACATTATCTTTAGATCATTTTCACATGAGGTCATATTCACAAGTGAAAAAAAAATTCACCTTTGCAAAATTAGGATATGTCTTTATTTATTTTCATATTACTGTTCATTTAATCATATTCTGTAAAGTGTTCAGAAAGCCCAGTGGAGTTGATCCAGATTATTTTATCTCTCTAAATGAGGTATTGAAAATCAGCGTGCATGAGTTATATAAGGGTGCAATATACATAGAATAAATCAGTCAAGTACAAGTATAACTCGTGCTCAGAGGGTTCTGTACATTAAATTTATTAATTAATAAACTCCTACTACTCCTAATTTTTTCATAGTTTTAGTTTCAATAGATTCGGAAATAGGAGGGGGGGGGGAGGCATATTTTTTCCAGTATACTTTCGACGATATCTCTGAAAATGTAATACCTAAAATTAAAACACATATATTTTTTAGTTTAATGTTACGAGGTCTTTCGAACGGTATTCTACACGATATATAAAAATAAAGTTTTTTTTAAAAAAGTAACTTAATTAATATCTTGGCTAATTACCAACAATTTTTTTCGAAAATCATTATCAAATATCCTTGGATGATTCTGCGTCGATAGATACCTCGAGTTCTCTTCAACTCCCCCGCTGGCTGCTCAAAAAGTAAAGTTTGTGTGCAACAAAGAAATGCATTTTTCTCAAAAACTATGTTACCTAGTAAAATTATTATAGTTTTCCTGCAAGGTTTAAATATACTCCTACTACCTCTAATTTTTTCATAATTTTAGTTTCAGTAGATTTGGAAATAGAAGGGGGAAACATATTTTTCGGTGCATTTACGATGATATCTCTGAATATATTATATCTAAAATTAAAACAAATATATTTTTGAGTTCGATATTACGAGATCTTTCACACAACACCCCATATGATTTACAAAAAGAAAACTTTTTTTTTCCAAGTAACTTAATTAGGTCCCTAAATTTTTCCTGAACATATTTGTGAATGGCTAATAATCTGAAAATATGTGGGTAAAAAGGCTTTATAACTTTCCCATGTTTCAACTTTCCACGTCGCATAGTTTACGAGAAAAAGGGCTCTGGAAGACACAGGAGTGATCTTATAATGATTCTGTTTTTACTTTTTAAGTACGGAACACTAAAAATTAGGTATATGATACTTTTAATATCTTTTGTTTTCATTAAATATAATTTAAAATAAACTATTATTTAATTTTCTTTCTAAATATCATTTTTATATTGTTAACACATTTGGCCAGTTTTCAAAGTATTTTCACCTGATTGTATGTAGATTATATTCATAGGGTCTTTTGTGTGTGGATACTCATTCATGAATCTTTTTTAATAGGCTTATGGTCACCAGAACAGAAAAGTGTCTCAAAACATCGAATTGGTTCAAGGGTTACCAGCTGTAGTTGGACAGATGACGGCATGCTTCTAGCTTTAGGTTTGGTGAATGGCTGTATATCTCTAAGAGGCCGTGTAAGCGTTGTCTTTTAACCATTACATTTTATGATCCTAAGAATTTTCTTTAAAATATAATATAAATAACATACAGGTGGACATAAGTTAGTTGGGCAATTTCATAGCTGAATAATATGTGCAATATTAATTATAAGGTACCAGTTCAATGACACGCTACTGGCATTGTGTATTATACTGGGTGTCCCAAAAATGACCGACGATTTGAAAAATCAATTAAAGAAAAATGGATGGCGATAGAAATGCACGGTTTGCTGTATTCTGTTTAAGTAGCCAGGGAATTTATTCTTATCAATTTTCAAAATTAGTTACAATCTTCGTCAACAGATGGCGCTGCTGACTAGGAAAAGCTATAAAACAATGTTTTCAGAATAACCACCATTTGCAGCAACAACGGGGCGCAGTCTGAAGACAAAATTTGCAGATACCCGTGAAAACATTTCGGTTGGAATGTTCTGACAAAGCAGCAGAGATGTATTGTTCCAGTTCATTTACAGTTTGTGGATAGTGACAATACTTCTGGTCTTTCAAGTACTCCCAAAGAAAAAAATCGCATGCCGTCAAATCTGCGAATTTTGTCCTGAGACTGTGCCACGTTGTTGCTGCAAACGATGGTTATTTTGAAAACATTGTTTTATAGTTTATCCTAGTCAGCAGCGCCATCTGTTGACAAACTTTGTAACTAATTTTGAAAATTGCTAAGAATAAATTCCCTGGTTACCTAAGTAGAATGCAGCAAACCGTATATTTCTATCGCCTTCCGTTTTTCTTTAACTGATTTTTCAAATCGTCGGTCACTTTTGAGACACCCGGTAAGTTCACTGATATACTACTTTCATTAGTGCTGAAATCTCATTTTAGATTGTTGGGTTGTTATTATTCCATGGTCACCAGGATCATCACTCCTTACACTCCTAGATTTTAGTGTATGAAATTATTAAAGGTCAAGTTTACTGTTATCTTTTTAGAAAATGCATTCCTTAATTGAAATCGCAAATCAGCACTGCACTTGCTTTGATTGATGTGGACATGGTCACAAACAAAAGCATACTTGTCAACTTTTATACTTTAGGTGTAAAAATTACACTTTTTGATTATTTTTTACACTTAGAATACTTAATTTTACTGTCTTTTGCAAAATTTCTCCCAAGTTTAATTTTTACCCCTTAAATTATGAATTACTTTTTAGTTTTTTTCTAATAACTGTAAATTCTGAATGCAAGGAAAATATTTAGTATTGTCAAAGGAATGAGTTCAGATTTCATTGTCAAAAATCACATGAGGAAATCTTTAAATTTTCATTGTTAAAAGAAAAGTCATGTTTTAAATAAGTTAGCTCAGATGTTTTTTAAAAAGTAAACTATGTACATGTCTTTAAAATCAGTTTTTTAAAGAGTGTTGTTATAATGCTTTAATGTTTTTTTTTCCCTCATCAAACTACCTTTATAATGGTCATTGTTAGTTAAAGCGTTCAAAAAGATGTTATTTTAACACCTCAGCTTTCTAAAAGATAATGCGGATGCCAATTAATAACTTAAAGCATACAGAAAGAAGTCAATTAACCTCTTAAGCTTTCAAAATACTCATAATTTATTCAACGGTAAAAATTTCTACCTTAATTCCATAAAATATTTTAAACAGTAGTAAACAATTTTCTAATTCACGTTACATATTACAAAAAATGCATCACGAGAAAAAAAGATGAGAGGATACAAAAAAAGGAAATAAATAAAACATGGACAATAAGTTTAACATCCTCCCACCTTTTGATTATGTCGTATAATCAAAACTTCACATTAAATAAATACATTTACATGAACATTATAAATCAAGTCTCTCTGGCATTTTTATCATTCTACCAGATCTAGTCTTTTTAACTTGAGATTCGTTCTTTGAAGGCTCAACCTGAGTTTCATTCAAAGTTGGTTTAGGAAAATTAATTTTGGTACAGTCACTCGATGTCGATGACACTTCTAGAGGATAAATTCTTTGAACAGGCCGAAGTATCTGTGAATGAGACGTTTGTAGCTTTAAAAGCCGAACTTTTCCATCTTTACCAGGAATGAGCTCTGTAACAAGTCCTAATGGCCAGTTAATTCTTTTCTTGTTATCTGCTCCCACCAAGACTATATCTCCTACAGCCACTGAACGTTGGAATCGTCTCCCGATCGGCCGTTGGATAAGTAGACCTAAATATTCTGATCTAAATCGATTTCTTAGATCCTTTTGCAGTTCTTGCCTATATTTAAGTCTCCTAGTGAGAGAGTTTTCCTCGATTGCATCAACGTCTGGTAAATCACACTCATGAATGTCTTTCAAAAACATGTCTGGAGATATGGGTTTGATAGATTCTTTCTCTGACATGTAAGTTAGTGGTCGAGAATTTATAATACTTTCACAATCAGCCAATACAGTTATCATCTCTTCATAGTTCAAACAGGCTTGTCCTAAGACTCTTTTTAATAGATCTTTCATCACTCTGATCAGTCTCTCCCACCATCCGCCCTACCATGCAGCAGTCGGTGGGTTGAATTTCCATTTAATTGAATTGGTTGCTCCATACTTCACTATGCGACTCCAATTCAATCTTTTCAAAAAATTAGCTGCACATATAAAATTCGGACCATTGTCGCAATATATAATAGAACATCTTCCTCTGCGTGATACAAATCTTCTTAAAGCCATCAAAAATGCCTCTGTAGATGCTGAAGTAACAAGTTCAAAATGTACAGCTCTGTAGATAGCGCATGTAAATATGATAACCCAACTCTTTTGATTATTTTTAAGAAATAGAGGGCCAGCCATATCAAGACCGATAATTTGAAATACTGCTGCATCTTTTACTCGATTTTCTGGTAGAGAAAAAGGAGAAGATTCCAAATTCTTAGAATTAAATCTTTTACAAATGGTGCATTTTGATAAAACAGAAGTCACAGTTCTTCTTCCATTCAGAATCCAGTATTTTTCTCTGAGCAAATTTAAAAGAATCTGAGGACCTGCATGACAATTTTTGAGGTGAAAATGTAAAATTAATCGTTTGGTAACTTCATGATTTGAAGGAACAACCATAGGTGTGAGGAAATCCATATTGTCTTGTCTATACATAATTTTAGTCTTTACACGTATTATTTCTTGTTGATCTTTAAACGTCTCAAGAGTTTTCAATCTCTCATCACTTTCATGGGAAAAACATTCCTGTTGTATCATCCAAATTATCTTCGTTTCTGCTTTCTTAAATTCATGACTTGTCAATTCTCCTCTAATTTGTTCTTTTGGATTAGAAGAATTATGTCTGAAACGTAGTATCCAACCAACAAGACGCACGATTTTTTCATAACTGGAAAAATACCGGTAGTACCAGGTTTTCTCTGTACTTTCATCAACATTAACCAGTAATTTTGTAGACTTCAATTTCTCTTTTTCAATTTCTTCTTCATTTATGTTTTGACATGTGAAATTCATATATTTATAATATTCTTCAGGATTTCGAAGCCAAGATGGACCCTCCCACCATTTGAGAGATACCAGCTTCTTTGCTTTACAGCCTCTAGATGGCAGGTCTGCTGGGTTCATTTCACCAGGTATATGTTTCCATAAAACAGGATCACTCAAATTTTTGATTTCTTGAACTCTGTTTCTAACAAAGACAGACCAGTTCTCTTTTCGGGATATCCATGCAAGAACCGTCGTGGAATCGCTCCAAAAATATCTTTCCATATCTTCCCAGCCCAATGCGTCAGTTACTGATTTAGCCAATCTGGCACCAATCAAAGCAGCTAAAAGTTCCATTCTAGGTATGGTTGCGCATTTTAAAGGACCTATGCGGGATTTCGAAGCAAGAAGGAATAATTCAACATGATCTTTACTTGCTATCCTCAAAAATATAACAGCAGCATACGCATATTGACTTGCATCACAAAATGTGTGAAGAGTACAATCTTTTACATTATCTGGTGTGAACTGAATATATCTTGGAATCTGAATTTCTTGTAAAATATTCAATTCACGAAACCATTCAATAAACTCATATTTTAGATCACTTGCAATTTCTTCATCCCAGGCGATACCTTCTTTCCATGTTTTCTGCAACATCATCTTGGGACAAATCATAACAGGAGACGTAAAACCAATAGGATCAAAAACTTTATGTGCAACTGATAGCATGATTCGTTTAGTTATTTTTTCTAAATTTATATCTTTCGTCCAGCTTACATTAACCTTCAAAACGTCTAGAAATCTGTTCCATTGTAATCCTATACTCCGTTCGCTGAAACGAGATAACGAAAGTAAACAAATGCGCATGCGGATTGGCGATGCTTAAATCTGGCGCTGTGCCAGACGCGCCAATTGTTTGAGCTTCTGCTTTTTTTCCAAAACGGCTGTTTGTTTCTTGTCTTTCACTTTTAAAATTGACGATATTTTTCGATTGATTTGGTATTTTATATACACAAATGGAGTGTGAAAATTCTTCTTTGAGCCCGCCTAAGAAGAGAGTAAAAAGAAAAGCTTTGAGTAAGGTGGAGAAAGATATGATTTTAAATATATATAAAACGGAACTTGAATCGAATCCTCATGTAAAAGATATCAGTACAAAAACCCTTAACGGGTTAAAAGTTGTGACGCAGCACTTTCTTTTGGCTCTAAGAATTTCAAATATGGGTCTTAAAAGTAATGATATCAAATTTGAGTGACGCTATGTTAATTTTTTTTAAATCATCATTTTCTTTTTAGTTTTATTTATATTCACAGGTGCAATTATTATTTTAACATGAAAAAATATGTAAAATTTATTCGCTGATGCTTTTTCATTCAGATCTCTCAGGAATTCAAAATATGGGTTTTAAAAGAAATGATATCAAAATTTGAGTGACACCTTGACGTGAATTTAGTAGGATTGTTTTAAAATTCAATTTAAATTATTTTTCGTTTGTCTTCTAAAGTATATTTACACATACAAACAATACTTTTAATTTTTCAATACACTGTTAAATATATTACTTTCACTGAGCCTATATTATGTATTGAAATGTATTTATTGCAATAAACTGATTTATGTTTTGTGCCACGCTATCCAAAATCATAAGTAAAATTTATGTAAATGATTATTTTGCGTCATATTATCCAAACAAAGAGAAATGTATGTAAGTTGATAATATGACGCAAAATAATCATTTACATAAATTTTACTTATGATTTTGGATAGCGTGGCACAAAACATAAATCAGTTTATTGCAATAAATACATTTCAATACATAATATAGGCTCAGTGAAAGTAATATATTTAACAGTGTATTGAAAAATTAAAAGTATTGTTTGTATGTGTAAATATACTTTAGAAGACAAACGAAAAATAATTTAAATTGAATTTTAAAACAATCCTACTAAATTCACGTCAAGGTGTCACTCAAATTTTGATATCATTTCTTTTAAAACCCATATTTTGAATTCCTGAGAGATCTGAATGAAAAAGCATCAGCGAATAAATTTTACATATTTTTTCATGTTAAAATAATAATTGCACCTGTGAATATAAATAAAACTAAAAAGAAAATGATGATTTAAAAAAAATTAACATAGCGTCACTCAAATTTGATATCATTACTTTTAAGACCCATATTTGAAATTCTTAGAGCCAAAAGAAAGTGCTGCGTCACAACTTTTAACCCGTTAAGGGTTTTTGTACTGATATCATTACTTTTAAGCGGTTATTGATGACAATTCCTTTCAGTCGCAATTAAGCATTAGGGTATAAATTTATAAGAATAAAACTTAGTGGCTTCGCCCGCTAGTGGGCCTCGAATCTAACTGAATTCTCCATTTGTATGACAATCCCTTAATTTCCATATGGAATAGTATAAACCTATAACTGAACGAACCACCAACCCAGGTCCCTGCTGCCTCCGGCACCGTATACCGGTCGTGCTATGCATGCACCGGATAATACCTTAATTTTCACATCGAATAGTATAAACCTCTAACCGAATGATCTCCGGCTCGGGTTCCCGCTGCCTGCGCACCGTATAGCTGCCGTGCTGAATAATACGATTAAGTGGTCACAGACCTTTTAAACAATATATCACATGAGGGGTGTGTGCAAAATTTTAAAAAGTACCCCCCTAGTGGGAGGGGCAAAGTGGGGGGGATGGATACTGGAGATGCATAATATGACTAAGTGGTCACAGACCTTTCCAACAATATATCACGAGGAGTGTCAGCAAAATTTAAAAAGTGCCCCCCTGGAGGGGGCAAAGTGGGGGGATGGACACCGGAGGTGCATAATCTAATTAAGTGGTCACAGACCTTTCCAACGATATATCACATGAGGGGTTTTGCAAAATTTCAAAAAGTACCCCCTTGGGGGGGGCAAAGTGGGGGTTTGGACACAGGAGATGCATAATATGATAAAACAGTTACAGACCTTTCCAACAGTATATCACATGAAGGGTTTGTGCAAAATTTTAAAAAAGTACCCACCTTGGGGGGGCAAAGTGGGGGGATGGACACCAGAGATGCATAATATGACTAAGCGGTCACAGACCTTTCCAACGATATATCACGACGGGTTGTGCAAAATTTCAAAAAGTACCCTCTTGGGGGGGCAAACTGGGGGTGTGGACACTGGAGATGCATAATATGATTAAACAGTCTCAGACCTTTCCAACAATATATCACATGAAGGGTTTGTGCAAAATTTTAAAAAGTACCCGCCTTGGGGGGGGCAAAGTGGGGGGATGGACACCAGAGATGCATAATATGACTAAGCGGTCACAGACCTTTCCAACGATATATCACATGACGGGTTGTGCAAAATTTCAAAAAATACCCCCTTGGGGGGGCAAAGTGGGGGTGTGGACACAGGAGATGCATAATATGATTAAACAGTCTCAGACCTTTCCAACAATATATCACATGAAGGGTGTGTGCAAAATTTTAAAAAGTACCCGCCTTGGGGGGGGGCAAAGTGGGGGGATGGACATCAGAGATGCATAATATGACTAAGCGGTCACAGACCTTTCCAACGATATATCACATGACGGGTTGTGCAAAATTTAAAAAAATACCCCCTTGGGGGGGCAAAGTGGGGGTGTGGACACAGGAGATGCATAATATGATTAAACAGTCTCAGACCTTTCGAACAATATATCACATGAAGGGTGTGTGCAAAATTTTAAAAAGTACCCACCTTGGGGGGGGGGGGGCAAAGTGGGGGGATGGACACCAGAGATGCATAATATGACTAAGCGGTCACAGACCTTTCCAACGATATATCACGACGGGTTGTGCAAAATTTCAAAAAGTACCCTCTTGGGGGGGCAAAGTGGGGGTGTGGACACTGGAGATGCATAATATGATTAAACAGTCTCAGACCTTTCCAACAATATATCACATGAAGGGTTTGTGCAAAATTTTAAAAAGTACCCGCCTTGGGGGGGGCAAAGTGGGGGGATGGACACCAGAGATGCATAATATGACTAAGCGGTCACAGACCTTTCCAACGATATATCACATGACGGGTTGTGCAAAATTTCAAAAAATACCCCCTTGGGGGGGCAAAGTGGGGGTGTGGACACAGGAGATGCATAATATGATTAAACAGTCTCAGACCTTTCCAACAATATATTACATGAAGGGTGTGTGCAAAATTTTAAAAAGTACCCCCCTTGGGGGGTGGCAAAGGAGGGGATGGACACCACAGATGCATAATATGACTAAGCGGTCACAGACCTTTCCAACAATATATCACATGAGGGGTTGTGCAAAATTTCCAAAAGTACCCTCTTGGGGGGGCAAAGTGGGGGTGTGGACACTGGAGATGCATAATATGATTAAACAGTCTCAGACCTTTCCAACAATATATCACATGAAGGGTGTGTGCAAAATTTTAAAAAGTACCTGCCTTGGGGGGGGGCAAAGTGGGGGGATGGACATCAGAGATGCATAATATGACTAAGCGGTCACAGACCTTTCCAACGATATATCACATGACGGGTTGTGCAAAATTTAAAAAAATACCCCCTTGGGGGGGCAAAGTGGGGGTGTGGACACAGGAGATGCATAATATGATTAAACAGTCTCAGACCTTTCCAACAATATATCACATGAAGGGTGTGTGCAAAATTTTAAAAAGTACCCACCTTGGGGGGGGGGGCAAAGTGGGGGGATGGACACCAGAGATGCATAATATGACTAAGCGGTCACAGACCTTTCCAACGATATATCACATGAGGGGTTGTGCAAAATTTCAAAAAGTACCCTCTTGGGGGGCAAAGTGGGGGTGTGGACACAGGAGATGCATAATATGATTAAACAGTCACAGACCCTTCCAACAATATATAACATGAGGAGTATCAGCAAAATTTAGAAAGTAACCCCTTGGGGGGGTCAAATTGGGGCATGGACATTATCATTAATTTCGTCAATCGGGCATGAAAAAATCATGAATTTCGTTGATAGTGTATTTAAAAATCATGAATTTCGTTGATCGGGTATGTAAAAATCTGTGAATTTCATCAATCGAGCACAGAAAAAACATGACTTTTGTCGATCGGGGGAGGGGGGATCATATATTTTGTCAATCGGGCACGTAAAAATCTTGAATTTTGTTTATCAATCGCATAAAAATCACGTATTTCATCAAATAGATACATAAAAACCAAGAAATTCCTTGATCGGCACATGAAAATCATTAATTTCATCAAACGCATGCATAAAAATCAAGAAATTTATGAATCAGGTACATAAAAATCATCAATCGGTGCATAAAAATTATGAATTTCATCGATTAGGCACGAAAAAAATCATGAATTTTGTAGAACGGACACATAAAAATTACCAATTCGTAGAGTAGTCGCATAGAAAACACGAATTCATCAAGTGGGTGGTTAAAAATCACAAGTTCATCAAGTAGGTGCATAAAAATCACAAATTTCATCAAACGTTTGCATAAAAATCAATAATTTCTTCGATCAGGTTCAGAAAAATGAAATTTCGTCGATCGAGCATGAAAAAAATCATGAATTTCGGTGATCAAGTGCATAAAAATCTTGAACTTCGTTGATCGGTGTGTAAAAATCATGAATTTTGTCGATCGGGTGTGTAAAAATGATGAGTTTCAATAATCAGGCACAGCAAAAACATGAATTTTGTGGATCAGGGAGGGGGAGATCATAAATTTTGTCAATCGGGGACGTAAAAATCTTGAATTTTGTTTATCGATTGCATAAAAATTACGTATTTCATCAAATAGATACATAAAAACCAAGAAATTCCTTGATCGGCACATGAAAATCATTAATTTCATCAAACGGATGCATAAAAATCAAGAAATTTATGAATCAGACACATAAAAATCATCAATCCGTGCGTACAAATTATGAATTTCATCGATTAGGCACGAAAAAATCATGAATTTTGTAGAACGGACGCATAAAAATTACCAATTCGTAGAGTAGTCGCATAGAAATCATGAATTCATCAAGTGGGTGGTTAAAAATCACAAGTTCATCAAGTAGGTGCATAAAAATCACAAATTTCATCAAACGTTTGCATAAAAATCAATAATTTCGTCGATCAGGTTCAGAAAAATGAAATTTCATCGATCGAGCATGAAAAAAATCATGAATTTCGGTGATCAATTGCATAAAAATCTTGAACTTCGTTGATCGGTGTGTAAAAATCATGAATTTTGTCGATCGGGTATGTAAAAATGATGAGTTTCAATAATCAGGCACAGCAAAAACATGAATTTTGTGGATCAGGGAGGGGGAGATCATAAATTTTGTCGAACACAGATGTAAAAATCATGAATTTTGTTTATCGGTGCATGAAAATCACGAATTTTGTCAAACAGGCACATAAAGATCAAGAAATTCATTGATCGGCATGTAAAAATCATTAATTTCATCCATCGGGCATATAAAAATGATGAATTTAGTCGATCAGGCATGTAAAAATCACAAATTTTGTCAACGGGGCACATAAAGATCAAGAAATTTGTTGAACGGCATGTAAAAATCAGAAATTTTGCTGAACGGGCACATAAAAATCATGAATTTCTTTAATCGGCGCGTAAAAATCATAAATTTCGCCAATCTAGTGCAGTAAAATCATTAATTGCATCAATCTGGTGCAGAAAAATCACTATTTTCGTCGATCTGGCGAGGAAAATCATGAATTTTGTCAAACGGACATGGGAAAAAAAGAAAATCAGAAAATCCTGCATTTGGTCGGTTTTCTCCATATTTTTCAAGTCAGTTTTTCAAGTTTTATTGCCGAGTGGTGATTGGCGAGTGCCTATTTTCACCTTTACCCAAAAACGAATAACATCGAATTAAAAGGAGAAAGTTATTAACTATTTACGGGAAAAAAACTTTAACGGCCATGTACTTAGCTGTACAAGGTCTTAACTCGAGCGTAAAAATGAGGAAACGTGTTTCCTTACGGATGCTCAACTACTGTATAAAGCGTCGACAAAAAGGGGTGACAATCCCATGCAAATGACGAAAACTTTCAAAAATGAGTGTTTGAAAAACTTCTTCCAAATTTGCAATCGAATAGTGCCCTATATATGGCCAATGCTACATCTACATCACATGCCTGTTGAAAACCGCACTCCTGCAAAGAATTCTATAGACTGGCTGAAAAACAACAAAATATACTGTGGCGAACAAATGCAAAAAGTAGAACTTTTCTCTCATAGAGAGTAATCGTCCAAAGAAAATCATCTATAAAATTGATAATAAAATTCTAGTTTAGAAGGTATTATTTTTTTTAATATTTTAAATGATAAAATTTTATCCGCCCTTCCAAATTGTTTGAAAATACAAGCTGCAATTTATAATAGATAAAATACTCCCCCCCCCCCTCCCCCAGGTATTTTGTTTATTTATTTATTGTTTTTTATTTATTTTGAATTGATGGTTCTCCATTTCAAAATTTTCATTTTATTTGATACTTTGATGGTCTATAGCTGTTTGTGAAGCTTCATGCATGTTTTGCTGTTACTGTATATTAATTTTTCAAATTCATTTTTAATAAACTTATGCAAGTAAATAGTTTTAGAGCCCTATGTTGTTTTCAACATATTCAGACAATTTCAAACTTTGCACTCACCAACACTTAATTTATAAGATCTGACTATTAAAAACATTGCGAAATAATTAACAGTGGTTTTCTCTAAAAAAAATTTTTTCTTTCTTCTATATGTTTTCAAAATACACCGCTGTACAAGAAACCCTATGTAAAATATTGATATTTATGTAAGTTGTAATCAAAAAATTAAATGTATTAGCAGCAGTTGAAATTTAATAAATTTTCAGAATTTACTTTGAAGAACAAACACTTATTACAGTCAACAGTAAACAGTATTTTATACAAAAATTGGGAAAAGTTTAAGATGATTAAATTTGTGAAGAGTTAATTTTTGGTAGGAAAAAGTTTTGTGAAGTGTCCTGTTTTAATATGAAAAGAAATGTGAAATAACCTGTTTTAAAATGAAAAAAAATGTGAAGGATACTGTTTTAAGATTAAAAAAAAATTGTGAAAGATCCTTTAAAGGTGTTCTTAATTCTTCTTAAACAGAGCCCTGCAATATATTTACTAAAGTTGTATTTTTTCTGTGATTTAAGCACATATAAGGAATTTCATACCTCTAAATTAGCAATTTTAAATGATTTTTAAAGTCACAGGTAAATGATAGAAAAATTGAAAAATAAAATAGCTATTTGTTTACTTTTTAAACTCTGAATTTAAAGTAAATAAGAACTTATTTATTCATTGTATAGTAATATTTTAGAGCTAAAAAAATCTATGTGGGTTAAAATGATTATATTCTTATTCTTATGTTTCGCGAACAAATAGCAATTTTTTTACTGTATTTTTTAATAATTTTTAATGTAACATTTGACATTGAAACAATATAGTGCTCGAAAACTATTTAACAAGCTTATTAAAAAATGAATGTGAAAAATTAATATAAAGTAAAGGCAAAACATTCATGAAGATAGAAGTTTGTCACACAACTGTTTGTAAATGTAATGAGAAAAAAAATGATAACAATGTAATAATACTGGCAATATGAATGCAATAAGGTAATGCCTGGGGTCGATCCAGGAAAAATTTGGGACCTATTTAGGGTCCCTTCACAAAAATCTATTTAATAAAATAGGCCCCTTCACAAAAATCAATTTGATAAAATGGGCCCCTTCACAAAATTCTATTCCATAAAAACTTACTATTTATTATTTTGTGATGTTTTAAAATGTGTAATTTGTAAACAAACAAGTTTACCAGAGAGGAAAACTTCCGCAAAAGGATTTAAAACAGGTTTTGTTTATAAATGCTTGGTTCGAATTTGATTAAATCGATTTCAACTTTCGTTACAAAATGTTATTTTTCACAAAAATATAATAAATTTCACAAAAACAACCTTTACTTTTCACAAAATGGGCCCCAAGAAAAAAAAACCTGCATCGACCCCTGAATGCAATGAGAAAAAGAAAAAAAAAAGCTATTTGTTTACTTTTCAAACTCTGGATTTAAAGTAATTAAGAACTTATTTATCCATTGTATAACATAAAAAACTTAATTCAGAACTAACTTTCTGCATTTTCTTTTACAAAATAACATAAAAGTAATATTTTAAAGCCATAAAAACATCTAACTGGGAGTTGCCCAACAAAGCATCTCTCCAAAACGAAAATTTTTATAAGAACCAACAAGGAAAATAAAATAAAACAACAATGAATAAATAAACAAAATACCTAATAGTAAGTACAACATCTTTGAATTATTCCTGTGTTTATTTTTTCCGAATTGTTGAACTGGTAAAAGACAAAGCTGTTTGTTGTACTTCAAACACTCGCTAATTTGTGCTTCGCGCATTGATACGATAATAGTTGGTTGGTTGTCTTCGTTGCGAAAGAAACAAAGAAATGAAAAATATTTTATCATTAGAAAATGAAAGATTAATTATATTTAGCAGTAAAATTGAATACATGTAATTAAAAAATATTTCCTCATTTTGAAAAAGGAATCGAAATAATTTTTCGAATATATGCATGTTTAAAATCTGAAATTATTTCTTTGTAACAAAAAGAGAAAACATATAAACCCCAATTGAATTTAATACATACGTTTTACATGTTTAGAGTATATAATTCATTGTTTTTGCATTTAAAAAAATCTATATAATTAGCCCGGTCACAAGCTTTATTGATAACGGCAACTGTACATCAATTTTTAACTGCAATTCCCGGCGGAAGAAGGGAGTGAATACTCTATTGCATTGTACAGCTTGGCTTAAGAAAATAGTCCCATTTTTTTAAATCGGATTATATAAAAAACTAGAGTTTTCCTATTTAAGCGGATAGGTGGATTCATTTCATATAAAACCGATTAGTATCATATATTAATTTTAAAAAAATCCTTCGGGCGGTTTTCGAGATACGCTGTCTTACACCATGACACCATTACATGCAGAGCGAAAAACTTCCCATTTTACTTAAAAATGGATTTCCAGATCTTAAAATCTACTGCATGTAGAAATCTATAAATTTCAGGATAGAGTTAGACCGGAGATATAAGACAGCTGTCAAAAAATCAAAACGATGTACCTCATATTTGCTGAGATATTAAATGTCGGCTTTTCGCTTTTCCTTTGAACTCAAACTAGGTGTATATATGGAGTGACGGAAATCTTCGGTTTTAAGCATTCGGTTTTCGGTTTTTTGCTGCGTCACTCGAGAAACTACCGTCTCTCATGATATTCTCTCAAAGTATCAGCAAAATTGGCACTGAAGAATGGAAAAGATGCATTCAACATGTAACAATTACTGTGGAAAAACAAATGTGGGATTTAGATAATGCTATAGATAATATAGCAGATTCCATGGTAATCAATCTAGATTCTAATAGTTCCGATACTTGAATTTCATCTTCTGAATGATTTATAAGGTAAGTGGGCTTCAATAATGTAAGATATAAATAGTTTTGTACTATTTTGTACTATTTTGTATTTAACAAAATTAACTCCTGATGATGGTTTATAACAATGTTGAATTCAGAAGGTTTGCCCGGGAGGAAATTCCGTTCTTGTCATTAAAATGTCCCCTCCCGGAATATTTCAGATTTTATACTTTTAATGGTCAAAAAGTATAACCCCCCCCAAAACTATATAATGCCTCGCCTGGAGGCACAGAAATCCCACCAGGAAAAAATATGTCTGAATTCAACGCTGATTAAAATAAATAGAGAATAATTTATATTTTGACGTCTTAAACTTTTACTTTTTGGTTAAAATCTCGATGTAAGTCAGTTAGCAACTTGTGTTGTTTTCATATAGTTATCAAAATAAATGTTTAAAAAATTAACAAATCGAAATAAAAAATAAAATTCGCCAACCTAGGGATTTGTGCCAAATGTGTGGCTCCTTGGCGATTTTTCTGCAACTCGTTTGTTTACTTTCGTTATCTCCTTTCCCTGAACAGACTATAGTACAGCAGTTTCTTCGCAATTTCTGCTATTTTTTCTTTCTTCTGTATGTTCCCATCCTCTCAAATCAAATCCACCTTTAGCCATAAGACACTTAGAATCAGCAATAAACTTTTCTAATTCCTTTTGCGTATGGATACTAGCAACGACATTGTCAACATAAAAGCTTCTCAGCAATTGCTCTTTAAGATGCGGATCGTATTCTTCATCGTTTTTTATGTGATATTCTATGACGGAAGCAAGAAGAAACGGGGAACTTCTGACTCCAAACACGACTCTAGCATGCCGAAACATTTTAATATTTCTCTCTTCTGGATCGTTCCACCACAAGAAACGCAAAAAGTCCCGATCTTCTTTCCGTACAGCGATTTGTAAAAATGTTTTCCTGATATCAGCTACAACGCCAAATTTCTTTTCTCTAAAACGTAAGAGAATGTCAGGAATTAATTCAATGAGATTTGGTCCAGAATGTAAACACTGATTCAGAGATGGATGGTTCTGTATTCTAGCTGATGCGTCGAACACTGGACGAATGGGAGTTGTACTGCTTTCTTTTATTACTGGTCGATGAGGCAAATAGTTTCCGTAAAGATTCATTTCTGACTCGGGAATTTCCTCAATAATTTTATCATCAAGCCAGCCTAAAAGCACTTGTTCATATTTTTGATAAAGGTTATTGGTAAGCAACTTGTTTGTAACATTAATTAATCTTTTCTTGGCTAAACTGAAATTATCGGGTAAAGGTGGTATATCTTCCACCCATGGCAAAGAAATTTCATAACGATTATCTTCATTCATATTTACTGTCAGTAAAAAATGCTCTTTTACCTGACGATCAATCTCCATTTTAGATTGTTTTTCAATTGGATCATTTATTCCAAGTAAATCTAGTTTCCATAAATCGCTAATTTCTGCTTCATTCACGAACATAGATGTAACTGTTAAAGCTAAGTTTTCTTTAGATACGTTATCTTGAGGCACTTTTCCCATTAAGGTCCATCCTAAATGTGTTTCCAGTGCTACTAGTCCAGACGACAACATTTCTCTACGACCTGTCAGTAATTTTCCAATTACATCGGCTCCAATCAATACTTGAATAGATTCAGGAGTCTCACCAATATTCGTCAGAGTGATGCCTTTTTCCGATAATTCTTTATACCAGGATCCTTTCCCTACAGGCATAATATTTTCGCAGATAATGTTTTGGTCCAAAACCTCAAAATTGCATTTAAAATTTTCTTTCAAATCGCTTAATCTTATCTTGTAGTAGTTATGATTATATTCCTTTGTTATGACTCCGCCAAAAAGGGAATGTGCGATTTTTTTCTTCTCGAAGAGGTAAATACTTCATTTCTTCGGCTAAATGTTTTAAAATATACGATCTCTGTGAACCTGAGTCTAAAATCAGTCGAACAACTTTCTTTTTGTTATCTGAAGTGATTTTTGCTTTGAGTGTCTGAAGAAAGACCTTGGGATTTCTACTGACATTGGCCATATTTACTTCATTTCCTCTACTGACATTAGCCATATTTACTTCATTTCCAGACGATTTTTCTTCCCCTTTCCTTTCATTTAATTTGTTTTTATCGAGCATTTGACACATCACAGATGCATGTTTTTTATCACAAAAGTAACACTTCAGGATAGCTTTACATTGTTTCGTTGTGTGGCCTGACGCCAAACATAAAAAACAACACCTTTTGTCTTTCAATATATTCTGCTTCTCACTAAAACTCATCTTCCGTGCTGAGAAACATTCTGAACTCAGATGTCTTCCGTTACAAAAAACGGAAATTTTCCTTAAGTCTTGCTTTGAAGAAGTTGTTAATAGAGTAGTAGCAGTTGTTAAATGTTTAGAAACATCGGTGTAACCTTTCCTTTTTCTAAAGTTTCTATCATCATCTTTTTTCGCGAAGCCAAAACCTGCTACTACCAAATTTATTCTTTCATCGCCTTCAACTTCACTTTTGATAAACTTCATTAAATTATCTAGGCGTTCTTTCGGATCGGAAATAGCAGAAGACGTATAGGTTCTGTTCCACGCTTTTAAAAATTCCGCAGTAAAACAAGATTCTACCATTAGATATAATATTGATGCGCATTTATCTGTTGTGACTCCTAATGTCTCAAGAGCTCTTAAATACGATTCAAGTTTATCATACAAGGATGTAAGAGAAAACTTTTCTTTTGACTGTACTGATATTATTAATTTCAATAATTCTCTAACATATACTTCAACTAAAAGATCTTCCCGACCAAAACGAGCCTGAAGACTCTCTATAGCTTTGGCATAGTTAGCGCAAGTTGGCGGAAAACTATCTACAACTTCTCTCGCTCTAGATCCAGCTACTGTTGCTTGAATCAAATACTGGAATTTATTTTCGGGCACAATATTCTCATCCGTATGAATCTGTTCAAATTGACTCCAGAATGGTAGCCACTCTTTTAAATCTCCATCAAATTGACGAAATTCTAACCTAGGTAACGTAAATTTTCGTTTAGAATCATTAGTTTCATTAACAGTTGAAATGTACTCTCCTTGAATTTGACCTTGTGACTGGATTTTTGCTAATTCCAATTGATGGTCTAATTCCAATTTTTTCAACTGTATTTCTTGATCCAACTTATCTTTCTCCTTTTCTAATTGTAGCTTCTTTTCAATCTCTAACTTCTTCTCAGCATCTTTTTCATTTCGTTCAGCAATGGCTGTTGATAAAATTTCTTGTACAAAATCAGGATCCTGTTTATATTCCTTACTATTCAAAATTATTTCTTTTAGGGTTCCAATCGTATAATCTTGCGGAATTGTTTCACCAAGTTCTTCTACTACAAACTTTAAATCGGCTTTTTTAAAACCTTTTACGGCTTGAAACATCTTGCTTCAATAAATCTTAGTCCTGTCGCGGACACGCCAAAATGTTAGTTAAAGCGTTCAAAAAGATGTTATTTTAACACCTCAGCTTTCTAAAAGATAATGCAGACGCCAATTAATAACTTAAAGCATACAGAAAGAAGTCAAAAGAAGCTAACTCTTAAGCTTTCAAAATACTCATAATTTATTCAACGGTAAAAATTTCTACCTTAATTCCATAAAATATTTTAAACAGTAGTAAACAATTTTCTAATTCACGTTACATATTACAAAAAATGCATCACGAGAAAAAAAGATGAGAGGATACAAAAAAAGGAAATAAATAAAACATGGACAATAGGTTTAACAGTCATCACTGTATTACTTAAATATATATATATATATATATATATATATATATATATATATATATATATATATATATAATACTCTTGACACATTATTTTATACTTTGCCATTTTCAAAATTTGAAAGGTATGCAATAGGGAAGAACTTATTTATAAAATTTATTAACTATTTACATTTGAAGAGTAATGAAGAGCAACCACATTGAGCATTTGTCAAAAAGGTAAACTTTGTGAGCTTCTCTATCTTCTTATCAGTTGCATTCTGACTTTTGGCTGTATAACTGTGTGTAATAAACCATTCTTTTTGCCATTAATGATAAGTTAAAAATTACTAAAATAAAAATTCACAAAAGTTCTTTCATATGATTCCATTACCTAAAAGATGATTAAAACTTTAATTAGATTTTAAAGCATTACAATCGAGCACTTTCAGCTGTGAACCCAGTTTTCATCAGGTTTTATAATAAAAACATGTTAAAACACAAACGTCCAGGTCACATTCTTGTAAACAATATGTCTCTGTACTGTGAGCCTACGGGAGAGTTCAAATCATTCACATTCGTCCAACGGTCGGTCAGTACCATTGCATAGCAAAAAAGGTAAGGAAGGATGGAAAAAGGGGAAAAAAATCACCTTTACTGTTCCTTGATTAAATTAAGCCATATATTCGGAATATTGTAAGACAGTACATCATTGCACACTTTTCCATGTTTATTTATAATTTCCACAGATTCTCAAATTATTAAATCTATGCAATGATACCGACCGACCGTTGGACAAATGTGAATGATTTGAACTCTCCCATAGGCTCGCAGCACAGAGACATACTGTTTACAAGAATGTGATCTGGACGTTTGTGTTTTAACACCTGTTTTTATTATAAATCCTGATGAAGGCTGGGTTCACAGCCGAAAGTGCTCGATTTTAATGTTTTAAAATCTAATTAAAGTTTTAATCAACATTTAGGTAATGGAATCACATGTTTTTGTGTGCACTTTTTATTTTAATTTGACAAAGATGAATTTAAGCATTCTGAACTTGTTTTATATGTGAAAAGTTCTTTCTTTGTTAAATGAATATTTCTGAATCAAAATTTCATTCAATTCATGGCTGATTACAAGATACAGAAAAATCACATTTTGATTTTTATTCTTAGTTATTTAGTGCATGAAAACAACTGATTCTATTAACTCTTTGGGCATCTGAGGGCTTTTCTACATTTTTATGAAAAAAATTATACAACACAGATTGACTTAAATTTTCTTTAATTGTTTAGTGTTAAAATAACTTTCATATCTCTTCATCTTATATATGCTTTAAAAAATAAATCTGTTAAATATTTTTGTTAACAGCCAATTCAAGTTTTTGTCAGGAAATTGAATACAGGCCAGCTTGTGTTTCACGTAAACAGCATATGTTGAATTTTTAAAATGTAAATATTTGGCATATTACAATGTTGATAAATATTGGCAAATGCATATAAAAAGGTTTGTCACCCCTTCTCTATTTCTGAGCTCATTTTTAGCTCAAGGCTTAGTTGCTCATCTTTAATTCTAACAACTAAGGCTTGTAACTTTTTTAATTTAAGTTTAGAATGGACTGAAAAGATACTGTGGTAGACTGCAATTTTAACATATCCTGTTCCTGTAACAAGAAAGTTGACTCAAGTAGTGTAAAGAAAGGAAATGACTAAGTTTTCTTATATAAACCTATAAAATACTATATTTATTAAATGGACTTAATTTGTAATATTGACATTACCATAATATAACATATTCAGTCACTACATTACAGAAAATATGGATTTCTCCATTGCAGAGTAGAGTGATAGATCTTAGTTGTTGTAATTCATAGCAACACAGAACAACTAATGGCACACACACAGAAAAAAAAAAAGACATGGACAGTAAAATTTTTCACACAATCCAAAATTGTATACAGGTACCCACTTTTTCTTTATCTTTTTTATATATTCTTCCCTTTTCACAAACATCACTCCTGCAATTTCTAGACTTAGTCATTCTCAATCCTGGGGAGGTCAATATGCAAAAGTTTGAAATATCACTAGGCTAAAGCTCCCCTTAGATACATTTAAAAATTTTGTTTCCTTCAATATCTGTTTTTGCTTCCCATGTTTTTCTCCCAACTTTGAACTCTTTCATATTGTTACGTTGTATATTACCATTTCTTACAGCTGTGTGAAAAAATATCACCAATGCTTTGTTTTTATCCGTCAAGTTATGTAAAGTCACAAGTCTGTTTATGCTATCAAATTATTTGTGAAATTATCGGAGTAGTCTAACTCTAACACCAAAAATATCACCTGTTTTTGCCGTTTAGACATGGAAGTTTATTCTACTGAACTATATGACTTTTAATTGAATATGTAAAATTGATTGCACTTATAACTATCTATCCATTTACTTTTAATGTGGAAAAAAATGCCTATGTTACCAACAGCTGTTTTCAATTTCTAACACCAGATGTCTGAAAAAACTCAAAATTTCAGAGACTGTCTGTTTTCTGTGGATAACTTTTGATTTGAACATGTCCTATTTTGGATTACTGTGCCTATCAAAATTTAGAGTTTATTCTTGTAAGTCAGTTGTTACCTTATTTTTGTCTTCGAATTTTTGTGCAGGGCTTCAAGATTATTTTCCTATTTGTGTGTGAAAATTCTATTTTCAAATTAATTTTTGAAAAGTGTTTTCCCAGTAATGCACAGCCAAGTTAGGTAAAAAGGAAAAAAAAAATCAATAAGAAAAAAATTTCTCTTTGAATGTTACTGCATTTGTTTATCAAAATGAAAATTTCTGTTTTCAGAATGGTGATGAGAAAGTGAAAATTGAGCGTCCTGGAGGACCTGCATCTCAAGTGTGGGGAGTTTGTTGGAGCCCTACTCGGGGGTGAGCTATTTCATTTGTAATTTATTGAGAAAACTTTTGTATCATGCTTGAAAACCATTTTGCTCTTAACCCTCTAAGTGTTTTGCCCATATTTTTCGTTTCCCCAAAAACAACTTAAATCGGATCTAGAAAAAAATATTTTTAACAAAATTGTACTTTAAGATATATGTAAAATAAAGAAATATGAAGTATATTTTAGAAACAAACAGGGAAAAAAGATTTAAATTATTTTAAGTTTTTTAAATATTTTTATGAAAATGCAGGATATCCCTGAGACGCTCAGAGGGTTAAATAGTTACACATAGTCATAAATTTAAAAAAAATCTTTTTTTTTTTGCAAGTTGCTGCTTTGGACGCTTTATCAACTGAATAGGAACTACTTTATGGTGCTGGAATAGACGATTCTATGTAATAAAAAAAATAATAAGTATCATAGTGTAATTATAAAACAAACTTTTAAACCCATTTTTCTCAAAGGTGCATTTTCAAATCTATGACAATGATTACTCAAAGACTAATGAATCCACTTTTAAATTTGACAACTCTTTTTTCTTATATAATTATGTTAAGACAATGAATAATTTCTTTTTTTTTTTTTTTTTTCCTTTAATCATAAAAACAGTCATTTTTTTTTTTAAAGATAAAAGTTTATTGAACTTTCTCTTCAGACAGCTGTCATTTTGAAAAAAATCCATTTTTTATAAATTCTTTTGTCCAATTGCTAGAATAAACCTTATTTAATTAATAACTGCTAATTTTCAAAATTCCAGATAAGCCACATTTAAGCTACAATGGTCACCACATGACATTTAAAAAAAAAAAAAAAAAAAAAAAAACACCTTTAGAAGACCATCAGAAGACAGATATAACTTAAATATATTTAAATTTATTAAAAACATAATGTATGAAAATTATCTGTAGGTACAGTAGAACTCCAATTATCCGAATCAATTGGGACTGGACCCCATTCGGATAACTGGATTTTTTTCGAAAAAAGGGTCTATTTTAATTAATTACTGTATGTATGTTGAAAATAGGAGAAAAAAACTATTTTTAAAGAAAAGGTGCTTTTAATTAATTAAATGAAAAGGCAACACTTTTACATGTTAACGTACAAGTGTTGTACATTAGTACAGTTTGTACGTACCGAACTGTAAATGAAAGTCATTGCTTACTGAACATCTCGGTCAAAGTAAGCTGTTTGACAGTCTTCATCCGTTTTTGGGCAGTCAAGTTGCGCATTCGCTTGACAGTGAGAAGTTGCATGTGGACACACTTGCTAACGCTCCACCCACTTCAACGCAATTTCAAGACCGGCAAATGCTTCACTAGCTGATGGTCTCGTGCCTGCTTCAAATTCGACATTAAGGTCATCTTCTTCCTCGACATTTTCTTCTCTCACACTTTCAACAATTTCATTATCATTTAGAATTTGAAACCGAGGGTCTGACGAATCACACACCACCCATTCTCCTACATCTTCTATATCTTCGCGCGTAGACAGAATCATTCTTTTGCGAATCGCAGTGCGTTTCCGTCTTAATATTTTTTTCTGAAATTCTGAAAGCGATTCGGATAATCAGCGATTCGGATAGTCGGAGTTCGGATAATTGGAGTTCTACTGTATTGTATTATAAAATAAAAATGAAGTCAAAGGAAAAAAAATAATTGCTTAATGAAAACAAAATTATGAAAAACATCATTACTGCATGACTAGATGTAATCCCTTAAAGACATAAATTTTTATTAATTTGTATACATTTGTAAATTTATTTCAAAATAAAGGTAATTTTAAATTAGTTAATGCTAGTAGTGATTTAAAAGGAATCCAGTACCTCAAACGTTTTGATATTTGATAATACAGTTTAATTTTATGCTAAAAGAGTCGATTTATTATGAAGTATTAGATTGTGCTACATTGTACTATGTCTCAGCAAGAATCAAAAAGCATGACTTGTCAACTATTTGCATTAATGAATAAAATCCTTAAATGTATTTATCTCAATATGTTTTTGAGCTCTTTTTTTTTTTTTTTTTTTGTAATTGCTTTTAGAATGCTATGGCATTGTCAAATTATAAAATTGTTGGAAAAACTTGTTGAATATTATATTACACATAAAAAATTTAAGTATATCAGATTTAAAATAGCTTGAAAACTTTTTGTTTAAATTAAAATGTGTACTTTTTCACAATATTTCTCAAAACTTTCAAAAATTAAATTGTTTTTCCCAAAAACCAATGCTATTAAACAAAATTTAATATACTATATCCCTGTTAATTGAGACATATTGGTTCTGGTAGGGTTTGTCCTAATATAAACCAGCTGTTTCAATTATAAGAAGTGAAATTAAATGCATGCATTTCTAATGAAATTAAATAGAAGATACTTATTGTTTTCATATCATCATTAATTATTAGTAAATGATTTTTTCTTGCTCATAAAAATATTTTTTGTTTGTGAATGAGCCTTCTAGTGTTATAAAAAGAAAATCTGAAACAAACACAACAAATATATTCACAAATTATTATTTTTATAGGTCCCCTTTTCTTCTCTTAAAATTTAACATTAAATAGAAATTATGAGATGAGTTAATTTAGTATATTTCGACGAAGCTAACTATTTCTTTCAGTGCAAGCATCTCATGATAATGTCTGAAATCTATCAATTACTTTCCTGCACGAAGAAACCAATGTGCATGATAATCCATCTAAAAATAAACAAAAATATAGATAACAAGAGTATTTGATCAGCTAATTCCCTTTCCTTTTTCTCTTCCTTCCATCCTTCTGTCTCTCTTCCTTTTTTTAATGGAAACTTTCAAAATTAATTTTTAACATTCGTATTAATTAAGCAGCATGCTATCCCATTTATCCAGAGAAAAGCATCCTTTTTAAAAATATTTTTCTTATATGACCTGACATTGATCAGATTGTTAGTTTTTGAATTTTCAAGTGTAATTTTTGTAAACTTTTTGAATTTTTCATGTTTTTGTAACTTTTTTATTCATGTTTTTTTGGAATAGTCAAGAGATGATGAAAAAGGAGGCCGATTGTTATCATCTATTCATAATGCATATTTAATACATCCTTAATTTAAAGTTATCTTTAAATAAGTTTAAGATAGAAATATTTACTTTTATTTTGATGCATTTCTATTTTTCACCGTCCCTTGAATAAGCATACCTGCATGTCTGAAGCGACCGGCACTTTCGTTGACACTTTTAAAGGTTCAAAGTTCAAACATTATATATATTAGGGATGCACCAAGTATTTGATATCTATTCGATATTCGGCATATTCGGCCATGCTACCGAATATTTGGTTAGGCCTAATACCAAACTATTTGGTATATCAAAATATTTGGCCAAACCAAATACATCAAAAATCCTTTTTAAAAATATTTTTTAAAACCTTCTACTTTTAACTGTCAATTAATAAAGATATTCAAAATAATTAGAAATAAAATCAAATTTAAATAAAAGAATGCTTTTACATTAGTTATTTGCTGTTTGAAAAGTGTCAGAAAATTAACCATTAATGATGACCTTCATACTTCATAGGAATTAATGATGTACAAATGCAAGTTACTGAACACTGTCTGTTAAATAATCTGTTTCTTACTTTTTCTCAAACAATGTTTCGAAACAGAATGGAAGAAACTTTCAGGAGTGATAATAGGCATAAAGACAGACAATTTTTTTTCCAGAAAACCAGTATCGCAGTCCACTTATTCAGTCAAAAATACAGTGTATGTCACTCCAGATAAAATTTGTATTTTCATTTGTTATTTTAACAATGATGGAGATATTGTAACTATATTTTCAAGTTTAAATAGTGTTACTTTGACTTCTGTGATTTATGATAACATGTTAAGAAGTGCTGGAAATTGCCATCATTTATATCAAACCAACAGTGAGCTAGACATTCCTTTATTCAGAATGCAGCTGACAGTACTTATACCGTGTCACTGTCCAAAATTCTGTCACTTCTACTGATATCATCACATTTTATACAGGCAAAATTGATATGATACAAATTTCATTAAAATATTTTCATTATTATTTTCATTGTTATTGTTAAAGTTGTGAATGAAAATTCAATTTCAGCTTGTAGTAGCTTGTAGTAGTTCGGCTTGAATGCATTCTATTCTATTTTTGATGGAATAAGTGGATTCAAATGTTGTTTCTTGTTCAAAAAATGTTTGTCTTGACCGCATTATCTCCCATGAAAGTTTGTTATAAGATTTTAGGAACAATCTGCATGTTTACAACCTCTGATAATGATCGTTCACTCCAGACATTGCTCTTTGGTGCATTTAAAAACTGGCTTGCTAGATCAAAAAGAAAAGGAATATTTTTTCTGAGTTGTCGACATTTGAATAGATTGTATTTTTTACGTTAGTCCCTTCCTGACAAATAAACAGTATGACAGTAAAATTTTTCTTCCAATTCCTTCAAAATTTCTCTTTGATTTTAAAATAGTTGTTTTAGAATGTAAGAAAATTTTATTCATTTGTTTTTAATTCACAGAAGTCATGAAATTTAAAATTTTATTAATTAAAAATGCTTTTAAACTATCATCTTCTTAAGTTAATCAAAGCATATTTTTTTGTGTAAAATTTACTTGTAAAAAGGTTTTGTTTATCAAAATGGAAATATTTGTGTTCAATATTATGCAAAATTGTTTTAAAATTTAACTTTCTAATGCCTTTAAACTCTGAAACATTACAGTATTCGCCCGGCTGAATATTCTGTATTCGGTCTGACAGTTACTATTTTGCTGGCCTAATATTCGGTATTCGGCTTACCTGTATGCCAAATATTTGGTATTCGGCGAAAATCACTATTCGGTGCATCCCTGATATATATATATATGTTACGGTCAATATGATTAATCCGGTCATTATTAATAATGACTGGACATAATGGCCTGTTATTATTAATAATGACTAGATTAATCATATTGACCGTAACATATATATATAAATATAATAATAAATTCATTTTTTTTGTCATTTCAAATGTTTCTGGCCCTTTTAAAACTACTACTGTATAATCTAGATCAGCACAGTGTAATTTTAAAAATATTTAAATTTGTTATAAGTAATCTATTATGTCATTTGTCCCAGTTGAAAATGCTGTTATTGACAAATTTTTTAAATATATTATTTATTTATTTTATTATTATTATTTTTTTAGTGATAACACTAATGATCAGGTTTTAGCTGTTGTTGACTGGGGGCAATCTCTGTCTTTCTATAATATTGCTGGTAAACAGGTAAGTCATTATGATAAGTTGGAATTTTTTTTTTTAATTAAAATATATTAACCAAATCTTAAAAATACATAAAACATATGGTTTAAAATTTTAATGAATATAATTTCTTTTTCAGATTTTTATTTTTATTATGTACTTAAATCCCCAAAACCTCCTTAAGGGATACTCTCAAAAAGCACGCACTTTTATTTAAAGACAACTTTTTTAATCCACAAAACCTATTTATTTGTATGCTTTTATTCTCTGAATAGCAGGCAAATTCCTCGGTTTAGAGGTGTCCAGTATTTGAATCGGTGATTGTTGAAAGGAAATAAGTCCATATTTTGACATTTCTCATTTGCAATGTTTTTTCATGTTTATTGACCATTTCATGAAAAAAGGCACTCAGTCCAGATACTACCTGCATATGTTTGGGAGGGAGGAATTTAAAAGTTGAGTGTTTAAAGGCACTATATTCATGACTTGGGAAATTTCAAAACTATCACTTAGTTCCTTTCAACAACCACTAATTCTTTTTAGAGATTTTACTGTATCAAATTTTTAAATGTGTATACTTTAAAAAAAAATAATCTTTAGTCATGTTTGATTTAAAATTTTTATTTATAACTTTCAAACTGTCAAAAAATTAAGTTTCCTACTTTGGGCTTTATATTTTATATCTGAAATATCTTTTTTCAATGAAACAAAATAGTAATTAAAGCAATATACACAAATCTTTTAAACGTTGGAATTTTTTGTTTTGGCATTAACAGCACATACTACACTAAAATAGAATTTTATTTGTATTCTGGGCAAAAGCCTGTAAAGTACGATACAGAACAAACCAATCTATATATATATATATCATGCTATCGTATGTGGCACAGAAATCGCAATTATTTGTTAATTGTTTAATGGCAACACCAGAATGAAATGCATCTCATTGTTTAAGTGCTGCCATCTACAGGAATAAAAGCGAAACAAACAGTGATTTCAAATTGTAATTATAATTTGTCAACATTAACAATTAAATAGATATATTTTTATACATTTTCATTTGAAATATTGATTTTTGTAAGCATTTAATATTTATAATTTAAAAAATGCAATTAGCAATATAAAATTTAAAATGTAAACAAAGCAATGATTTTTAAAAAGGGATTTTTAGTAAAAAAAGGAAAGTAAGTGTAATAATTTTCCCTGACAGTTTCATTTTTTAAACGTAACTGTTATACTTTTGAAATTTTATCTCTTATTTAATTTTTTTACAAGTTTTTAGTATAAATAAATATTAATCAGTCTTTTTTTTTATGAGGTCCACTCCACTGTTATATTTTTCAATGACAGTCTGTCCGGGCAACGCCGGGCGGGTCAGCTGGTTGGCAAAAATTCTTTTGATAGAGAAATCAAAACTTTTAAATAAATATTGAAGTTACCTCTTTCTTTTTAATATTGAAACATATATCACAAACAAAGTTATGAATAGGCATTCAGTAATTTTATTTTCATAAAGATAGGTTTCTTTTTAGATATAATTATGTTTAAAATATTATAGAACTAGAAAAGTAGAAGGGACTCCAAATTCTTTCCGAATTCAGTATTGTAGAAAGAAAATTGTAACAGAAGGGGGACTCACACTTCTAATTATTGTAAGGTGAGTGCCCCTGATATGGCCATGCTGAAGTTTAAGAATTTTCCCTGCCGTCATTTTGAAAAAATCAAAACCATTTTATTTTTTTAACGTTCTCTGGTTAATGGACTTTCATACAAAAATATTGCATTCCCCATGAAAATAGTTCTACTAGTCCAATAAAATGAAATTCCAAAAGTCTACCAAGTGGTCATATCAGGAACATGTGCACATGATCAGAGGCAGATTAACCACCTATCGGGCCCCTAGGCTTAACACATTGGGTCCCCCCCTCCCGCTCTATATGTATATACATTGATATACAACATATATATATATACAAACATGCACACACACATATATACATATTATACATACATATTTTTGGGACTAAAAAAAAAAGGTCACAAACTTAGCGCCGGGCCCTTAGTTTATCGGGCCCCTAGGCTTCAGCCTACTCAGCCTATTTGGTAATCTGCCTCTGCACATGATATGCCCACCATTCTTCCATGTTTCACAAATCGTGATTTTCACCAATTTAAAAATGCTGTTCTGCTAAATTAAATAATTTTGGTGTAAAATAAAATAAACATGATACTCAATAATTCTTTTTTTTATTCAAAAGTAGATTTGATATAGGATTTTTCATCAAAAATAAAGTTGTTTACAAAATTGACATTACAGTTTAAGTTTTTATTTAGAAGAAATGTGATATCCTTTTAGAGTTTAAAAAAAAAAATTGTTAAAACAAATTACTGAATAATTTTGGTGTAAAATAAAATAAACCTGATACTCAATAATTCTTTTTGTTATTCAAAAGTAGATTTGATATAGGATTTTTCATCAAAAATGAAGTTGTTTTCAAAATTGACATTACAGTTTAAGTTTTTATATAGAAGAAATGCAATGCAATATCCTTTTAGAGTTAAAAAACAATTGTTAAAACAAATTATTGATCGCAATTGGAACAAATAAAAATGTCTTTATCCTAGGCTTGCATGGTGCATTTGATATATAGGAGCAGGTCAGCTTTCATAAAAATCCTTTGATTTTGAACAACTCGTAAAATATACACCATCAACGACAGCCCCAATTGATAGAGCATTAAAAACTGAACAGAATATGATGGTATTCATTAAAAATGTGTGTACAAAAAGGAGGCTTATTGGATAAAAATAAGAAGCGATCACACCAAAAACATAAAATAGGAGATTTCCATCATATTCCACAACCTAGCTGAATGGCAAGTGATCACATGATACACTAAGAGGCTCCTTCACAGTATGTTCATGTCATTTAGCGAATTTTTTGGTTATCTAATGTATAATAGAAAGAGGGCGATATCAGGAACATGACCATAACAGGGGCATCTACCTTAGTAATAAAATCATTTTAATAAATAATGGTACATTATCTAAAATCTGGAATTGTTCAGCACAAGGCAATTCCAGATTTTAGAAAATTCTGGATTTTAGAGATTGGGAAATAATAGCTTAAATTCTATGTAAAAATAATCACATTTGAAATGAAAGACATTGATTGAATCATTAAGTGAATCTGAATTTAGCATAATTTTCTTATATTTATACTTTTTGTTTAAATATTTCAATCAAAGTTTGTTACCTTAGCTTTGGCTTATTAGAGAATATTTTATCTCTGAAAATTTCATTCTCAAACAAAATTTCTTTGTTCTAAGCCTAATGTTACTTTTATATATCAAATTTTCTGTGGTACTATTTATTTTTGCGGTACTACGAATTTTCTGCGGAAGGTCTCCTTAACCTCTTGCGCTCTAGGACGTATGCAGGATACGTCATTCAATTAGGTTTGAAAATGTATTCCCTTACAGCCATGTTGTCATTATCCTAGATAGACATAAATGAAGACTCGTTGGTATGTGTGGATAATGACCTTGATTTCAGTTTGGTATCTGCTAGGGGGTGCTAGAAAGGTAGTTTGAGAAGGCATTCAAAACAAAGGAATCGTAACTGCGTAGTTGTTATCAGTTCACGCCATTTGGATATTATGCTTCTTTATTTATATATTTTTAATGCGTTAATTGTTTTTTATGCATAATTGAATATGGATTATGACAGCAGCGATGACGAGGATTATGTACCCGATACAGAAAGTGAGAACAGTGACTTTGAAATTAGTGACATATCTTAAATTCGCTTAATTAATTAAACTTGCTTAATTAAATTTGTTTTTTATAAACTTATCAACACATATGACATATAGCTATCATGCTGTAATCATTTGGCATAGCCGACACAGTTTTTGTCAAAAAGTTCATCTTGTCACGAAGCCTTGTGGATAGTGGCATACATCCACTAACAGCACTAGAACGCAAGGGGTTAAAGTGCATACTCAGAATATTTTGAAAAAAATCGCTAATGAAACTTTTTATGTACATAATAAAAGATCAGTCAAATTTAGCTGCGGAATCCCAGTAGAAAATCTGTAAAAAATAAAATACTTTCGAGTATTTGGTGCAAAAAGACTCGATTTTGGCTAGCAACACTTTTTCCTCGCCAAATGCAAGCAATTTTAATGCATTTGAAAATTCCTGGTTAAATGCAATAGCACTTTATGAATTTAAGCTTAAATGATTAAATAGTTTATTATTTTTTCTATAAGCTTATATAATATCTATACAAGTTGTGTGTTGCTAAAATTTCTTAATTTTACACAGTTTCACTGGCTGGATCAGTTTTAAGTGTATCTTAAGAGTATAACTGCCCAATTAAAAATACTCTTAGATTAGACTCTTAGATTAGAATAATACTTCAATACTTAGATATTGAAGAAGTCTATGTTTCCTTGGCAGCAAAAGTTTTCTCTTGTTGTCTCTGACCCGTCACTAACAATATCGAAGTGAAATTGACAAAGCTCAGAATTAGACTCTAATTTTTAGTTTGAAGTATTTTTGATCAATTTAAATTTTGTTCTAAACTGTAGAATATAATCGTTAATTTTCTTTATATATATATATATATATATATATATATGCTAAAAATATAAATATATATATATATATACAGTGAAACCTCCTTGAACGGTCACCTCTGAACAACGACAACCTCCGAATACCGGCCATATATGGATGGAACCAAACGCGTTCCATAGCATTAACATTAGTGCGAACCTCTAAATAAGGAATTCCGAACAGCGGCCGCTCAAAAGTCACGAGAGCAAAAATTTAACACCTTCCGGTACCATTTCATATTTATTTGCAAACCAAAATGTGAAACAGATCAAACGAAATTTACTTGATCTGTCAACAAAAAGTTACTTAATCACTTAATCCTTTTTCAAACACTAATATCTTAACCCTTTTGATAACCATTCAAAATGTCTTAAATTCCCAAAACTCAAGAGGGACAGGGCGAACAGAAAGTCTGTCGTACCACTGTTGGTGAACAAATAATCTGTCAACTCTTTGAATACTGGACTCAGACAACATAGCATCGAAAATACGGGTGGATACCGGAACGGGAAATATGCTGCGAGATAATTTCTTGCACCCCCCCCCCCATTTTTTATTTGCTACTTGTCAGAAGGACAATCGGAGGTAAAAGTGGAACCTCCCTAAGATAAGTACAACAGGCTTCCAACCCATTGATTCCAATATTCCCCCCTGCTCTGTGACAATAGTTGGATAAATTAGGAAGGGGAGAAAAGGTAAAAGGCATTCCGGAGATGTTCCAAGACTTTGTTCAGTCTTTTTTCTACATTTTTTTGTGTGTGAAGTTTTGAAAATCTTCCTTTGTTCATAAAAATAGACAGCAAGTTTCTTTAGGATGGGAGGGTATAAAAACATTTCCGCTTGGAATTAAGGGAGAGATGAATTCTCTAAACATTGGGTGTCATTGTAGATTTCAGTTTTCTGGAAACTTCTGAACAAAAATGTCAAAGACTGATCAATCTTTTGTTCAACTTTTCTGCAGTATGTCTTACTTGGACTCCTGTAACTTCAGAGTACAGTTCTTACTTGTCCGTGATTCTTTGTGCGTTGTGTATCGAATTTTTGAATACGAGTGAAAAATCACGATGAGTTGCTCTAAACGAAAATTTCTAAATTTGAAGGAAAAAATTGAAGTTATTGAGCGTAATAAAAAAGGTGAAAGTGCACGAAAATTGGCAGCAGTTTATGGTTGTGGCAGAACACAAATTAACGCTATTTTAAAAAACAGTGAAGATTATCTTGATCAGTCTCTTCAAGGAATTAATTTAGAAAGGAAAGTCAAGCGTCGGAAGACAGGAAATGAAGAACTTGACGAAATGTTATTAGAATGGCTGTCTGATTGTCGATCAAAAAATCTTCCAATTTCAGGGCCGATGCTATAAGAAAGTGCGTTAGAAATTGCAGAACAATTGCAAATTTCAGATTTCAAAGCATCAAATGGGTGGTTAGAGAAATTTAGGAGCAGGCATAGTATCGTATTTCGCAAGGTGACAGGAGAGGCAGCAGATTGTCCAGCGATTGAAATAGATGCATGGAAAAAAACACTGCCTTCCCTAATTGCAGGTTATGAATCCCAAAACATTTTCAACTGCGATGAAACGGGACTCTTTTTCCGAGCACTCCCTGATAAAACTTTATGTTTAAAAAGCGATGCTTGCAGAGGTGGGAAGCATGCGAAAGAAAGATTGACCGTGCTTCTGTGTTGTAACATGATAGGTAATTTCCAGAAAACACTTGTGATAGGAAATGCTGCGAAGCCACGGTGCTTTAAAAACATGGATATAAAAAAACTACCCGTAATGTGGAGGCATAATAAGAAAGCCTGGATGACCCAATGCATTATGAAAGAATGGTTGACAGAACTGAATAAAGAAATGAAGAAACAAAAACGCAAAATCCTTCTTTTTATGGACAATTCGAAATCTCATCCTACTGAAAATGATTTCAGTAATCTGAAAGTAGTGTTTTTGCCCCCAAACACCACTGCCTTCTGTCAACCATTGGATCAAGGAATAATCCAGGCTTTCAAATTGCAATACAGGAAAATGCAAATGCAGAAACTGGTGTCTAAGATGAAAGATGCAGCATCAGTAAGTGTTCTCATAAAGTCTCTTAATGTGCTTGATGCTGTTAATTGGATTAGCATTGCGGTAAAAGAAGTGAGAAGCTCAACAGTACAGCGATGTTTTGCAAAGGCAGGTTTCCAGGTAAGTTCTATTTATTTATTTATTTGTCATGCTGAGAATTTAAATAAGTTTTCACTTTTTACTTTATTTTGTAATGTTTGGAATCCTGTAATTAAAATGATTTTTTTTAATTGCAGGATTCTCTCTTAAACGATGACATAGAAAATGAAGACCTTAATAATAATGACGAAAATTTAGATAATATTCTTAGAACGGCAGGCATAACAAATATGAAGGCCAGCGAATTTGTATGTCTGGACAAGGATTTGGCTGTTACTGCCACATTTGATTCTATACAGCAAATGGTGGAAGACAGGAGAGAGGAAGAGAAAAGTGATGAGGAAGAGGAAATGGAAGAGATTATAGAATCACCTAACATTTCCAGTATTAACACATATACCGAAGTTTTGACGAACCTTCGTGAAATTCAAAATTTTGCTTTAAGTCATAATGATGAGGAGTTATACACTAAAACAACTCATATTGTTATTTCTTTGGAGAAAAATATTTGCAGCAAAAAAACAAAGCAATTGCAAATCACTGATTTTTTTAATATAGTATAACAATGTGGATAAATTAAAATGACAGTTTCCATTTAAATTTGTATATTTTGATTTTTTAAAAATGAAACCTCTGAATAACAACCACCTCTGAAGAGCGGTCACTTTTTACTGGTCCCACGGGCGACCGTTATTCAGAGGTTACACTGTATATGCTAAAAATATTAATAAATGTATATGGCAAAAGCATAGTTATAAAAGTGAATTTAATTGATTTAAACTTACTTAAACTAGCTCAGTATGAAGAATAGAAAAAGTTTTTCCTAAAAGTGTTTTTATCATAAAAGCATATTTTTTTTTTGTTTCATTGTGTCACCAACCAGCAATAAATTGCCTAAAACACAAAATTTTCATAATTTTTTTTTATGGACCTTATATTGAGGTTCTGCAGAAGAAATTTTTTTTATAAACACATATATATATCCTCATGAGAAGAATATTCTGTAATTTTTTCAAAATTTTCTGAGTATGCAATTATGGAGGCCTTTCTTGTAAGTCCCTTTAATTTTTTTTTCTACCTTCAGAGTCATCATTGTTATGTTTATTTACCACACTATCCATAATTTAGATTATTGTCATTATGCTCTTATTTATAATTTTTAACTGACATTAAAAAATAGCAAGTGGCTTACAACACTTGTATAGAATTTACTTCAGTCTTTCATCAGCTAGACCAACGGTTCCCAATCTGGGGTGCACATACCCCAGAGGGTACCTGGCAGGCCTGTTGGGGGTACATGAAAATAATATTGGTAATGGCAGAAATAACAAAACTGGTTCAACTGAAAATGCATAAGCAAAGTTGATAGTTTCAGATTACGAAGTTAGGTAGTCGCATGCGTAACTCCAATATGTTACTCTCAAAATTTGGGAAAAGCCCCACTAGATTTAGTAATTTATTGATAATTCAACATCGCTACCTTGGCCCTCGTCTAATCATATTGTATGATCACTTTTGTTTTTCCTCATCTTCGCGAAAATTGGAGATACAAAAACTCAGTGAAAAGCATTAAGATACTTGTTACCTTTCACAAATACAGAGCTTATTGAAAGAGTTTTCTGTTTTATGTATATATTAAGGATGTGTGTATTAAGCTTGACACTGCTCCTGACTTGAGATTATATCTGTCTTCATCTGAACCTGATTTTAAAAATTCAACTCCATTCAACAAGCCAAAGATCAAGAGAGGAGTATTAAAAGCCATTTTTGGCTGCTTTTATATCTTGACAGCAATACTTTTATAAACTTTCATAGCAAATTATTAAAAAAAAAAATTGCTTTGATGTTAAGCTAATATTATAAAAAATAAAATTAACTTTAGCAAGCAAGATAAAAAATAAAAAGTTAGAAATGTCAATGTAATTTGAGTAAATTTTTTTTAGCTCTGCTAAAAATATTAATAATTTAATAAAAACAAGCATGTTTGCTTTGTGTAGGTGAAGAAGGGCATGTTTATGAGAAAAGGGGTATTCCTAAATGAAGAGCTTAAGAAAAGGGTATGTGAAAGAAAAAAGGTTGGGAACCGCTGAGCTAGACTGACGTACATCATCAGGGAAACAGTTCATGGAGCACTTTTTGCCTTTTTAAAGTATGCCGGCTTTTATTATGAGTTTTAGTCATGTTGAATCATTTTTCTTGTTCTATTTTATTCAGGAGAACCTTGTGAAGGGTCCTAAATAAGCCCCTAATTTTGGCTGCATGGACCTCTGTTTTATCATTATGATTCACTTTATACTTTAATATAAATTTGAATTTTAAGTATTAATTTTGTAAATATTTTTTTTTCTCATGATAGCATCTATTACCATTCCTTGTTTGGCACAGCATACCCCTATAGGAGCCTTGTGCCATTAAATCCAACCCCCCTACCCATCCTTAATTTCAGATTGTGACACAGTCCCACATTTGATACCATATTTAATGAAAATGAAAATGAAAATCATCCACTGACATAAAAAGATTTTTCTAGAAGCATTCCAGACTTTAGAAGTTTCTAGATTAAGTCTGGGATTTTGGAGGTTCTACTGTACATATTTTTATAATTTTCTTAAAACTTACAAATATCAATTTGACAGTTTTTTTATGGTTAAGATGGTTTATTTTATTATCATAAATCAAATTGTGTGCATAATATGAATAACATGTACTTCAGTAAATTACTACTTCATCTTCCTGTTTAATAAAAAAATTGTTTCATTTTACATTTAATACAGTTGTTATATTTATTTAAAATGCATATTCATAGGTAGGACGTGAAAGAGCTTTAGGATTTGATCCATTACAAGTGTCGTACTTTTCAAATGGTGAATATTTAATTATATGTGGAACAAACAAAAAATGTTCTCTGTACACAAAAGAGGGTGTGTTTGTTGGTCATATTTCTGAGCAGGAATCTTGGGTGTGGTGCTCTGCTACAAGGGAAGGTTCTACATTTGTGGTGAGTTACATGAAGATAATTTTTTTCTGACGAAGAAATTTAATATTAATGTTCAGTTATTTATGTGTTTAGTTTTTTAAATTGTGAAGCATGAATGGAATTAAATCAATATGATTAATCTGGATGTGATTGTCTTGTTGTATGAATTATATAAAAATGGGCTAATACAGTTTTTTTTAATCTGTTAGTTACTGTTGTGCCCCTTTTAGTTTTTCATTTGCCCTTCTGAACTTAAATGATTTAAGACTGAAATTTCTCATATTTTTTTACAATATCGAATAGAGGATATATAGTTCATTATTTTGTAGTTTTAAACTGTATTTTTATTTTTTATTTTCAATTTGTTCACAATATTTTTCTTATATCTCTATTTGTTCAGTAGATTAAAAAATATAAGGAGGGGGGGGAATATTTTTTCAGTATACTTTCGACGATATCCCTGAAAATATAATACCTAAAATTAAAACAAATATATTTTTGAGTTCGATGTTATGAGATCTTTCGAGTGATACCCTACACAATATATTAAATGATTTTTTTTTTCCAAGTAATACTTCTATTAATATCTTGGCCAACTACAGACAATTTTTTTCAAAAATTATTAGCAATTATCCTTGGATGATTCTGCGTTGATAGATACCTCGAACGGCTGTCAACTCCCCCGCTGACAGCCCGAAAAATAAAGTTTATGTGTAATGAAAAAATGCATTTTTCTCAAAAACTATGTTACTTAGGAAAATTGCTATAGTTTTCCTGCAAGGACCTACTACCTAAACACAAGGACTTAAACCCCTACTACCTTGAATTTTTTCATAACTTTAGTTTCAGCAGATTCAGAAATAGACGGGTGGGGGGGGGGGGTGTAGGATATATTTTTTCAGTGCATTTTCAACAACAGCTCTGAAAATATAATGCATAAAGTTAAAGTAAATATATTTTTGAGTTCAGTATTTTAAGATCTTTCCCACTATATACAAAAAGAAAATATTTTTTTTCAAGTAACTTAATTAGCCCCCCTAAATTTTTCCTAAACATATTTGTCAATGGCTAATAATCTGAGAATATATGGGTGAAAAGGCTTTATAACTTTCCCAAGTTTGAACTTTTCATGTCTCATAATTTACGAGAAAAAGGGCTCTGACAGACAGACACAGGAGTGATCTAATAATGGTTCCATTTATACTTTTTAAGTATGGAACCCTAATAAGGAAAGGTATTTGTTTTCTTTCCTGTCGACCGCTTATGGTAAACCAAATTTGTTGCAAAATGATGTGATTTAATGGCAATAATGGATAAGAATGATATGTTCATCATTTGCATTTGCAGTTCTGTGTGGCACATGTGTGTAAATATTTGATGTTTATTTCTTTTGTGAATAAATCAGTTTAGTTTTTGTAATGAAGGATATAAGTTAACTGTTATATCTTTGTTTTAATCTTGCATTTTGAAAATAAGGATAAGGATTTGACACCATCTGTCTACTAAACAGAAAACTTTACAGACAAAAAACTTTTGTCTACAAGATAAATACAATACTGTTGACTTCTGACTGTAAAACTTGTGATTACAAGACTGTGATAAAGTCACATATTGTGCCATTAATACTCACTTTTTACTGTAGACAAAGAACTTTTGTCTCTGGCAATGATTTTTGTACTCAAAGAATAAAACAATTATCTTTTGCAAGCTTTATGTTTGAAGCTCAATTTTTAAATGTAGAACCAATAATTGTAGTACATTATTAATTCAGAACAACCATTGAAATATAAACTGTCTATGTCTAATTTAGATAATCAGTTATATATAGCTTCATTAGAAAAGAATCTTTTCTGGTTTGGTTTAGTTTAGTTTAAACTGCATAGCTTATTATTTTGTATTTAAAAATTTTCTTGTATAAAACATAATTTTTTTTTTTTTATGCTTCATACTGTATATATAATTTGTTTTTTGATGGGGGTATAACGCAAATTGTTTTGGTTTTCAATAGTTGATTTTCAATTTTGTTGTAAATAAAAAAAGAAAAAAAAAGAAAAGAAAAAGACATTTTAGAATACTGTTTTATTAAGTTTTCATTTTAAGTATAATATGTTTTAGTTTCTAATTATATTAAGTTTTAAAAGTCAGCAGTAAGTTGACTATTTTGGAAATATCAGATATATACAGAGGTCATTCTCACACTTTTTAGATGAGTTTGTTTTGGTGTAAAAAACAATTGTCAGCAGAGAGAAACTATTTTTCACAGCCAATATGTTTTTGAAAGTACAGATTCTCATCTGGCAATTGAAATTCTTGTTCACATGCAAAATGGTACTGTTAAGGAACCGGATTATATTTCTGCACTTTCCGAAGAGAATTATTTGTATTTGGTTATTAAAAAATGCTGTGAAAGGCATGGTTTTTCTATATTTAAAGCCATAGTTGGTAATATTGTCAATAAGGCTGGGGAAAAACATGAATGCCTGGCTTCAAGTGAATAAATTGTTCCAAATATGTACCCAAGAACAAAAATGAATTTTTTGAATATTGCAAATGTAAGATCGTTTATGGTAAAATAAAATCCTCCAAGTCAAAGGAGTCTAAATCTTTAAAATGTTCAATGTCAACTGTTAACAAAATCAATAACACTGATTCAAATTTTAAACAAGTTGGAAATTGTACGTCAAACATGACAAATGAGGTGCGTTCGTACTGTTATTATTTTAGTGAAATGAATTATATCGTCTGTTATTATGATATGATTCATTTCTGTAATAAAATAAGTACATTTTAAGTTGGCAACATTTGATCTTTTTTTGACATTTACTGAAAATTCGAATGGAAAACTTAAGCTAACTTTAACTTTAACCCTATTTAGACTTATTTCCATTTAATATCTATTTCTCCAAAAACATCTATAAAAAAAAAAAAACTGTTGGTAGATTATATGATTGCTATAATTAAACAATTTTAGTATGCGAATTCAGTTTTTAAATTCAGTAATAGAGAAATAATATGACTCCATCTTAAATAGGACCTAATCACCTTTGAACCTAGAATCGTTACCAAGCATGGGATACCACTGAATTAATTACATATGATAGGATTTAATAGAATGAATAATGTGACTATAATTTGGTCATAGATGGTATAAAAGGTCATATACATCATCTATGACTATAACATGGTCATAGAGGTTATAAAATGTCATATACATCATATATGACTATAACCTCATACATGTCAGATAACTTGACGATATATCTCGGTTGCTTGATGATTAATCCTCAGAAGCTGCTATAAAAAGAAAGTACCAATTTTAAAAAAAATCAAATTACTTAAAACCAATTTTAATCCCTGTTTTAAGATTTCTTTCTGCTCTTTGATGATAATAAATGGATCTATTATAATCATGTAAATAGACCCAAGCTTCATCTATTGCAAGAACATTTTTCCACTTATCTCCAGATAAATGCTTCTCATAAAGAATTCTGTATCCTGTTCTACATTTGGCAATATGTCGTGGAGAAAGACAATGAATATTGTGTTTTTTGGCCTTTTTAAAATTGAAATCGGTGTTAATGATTTTATTAACAATTGACATTCAGCATTTTAACAATGATATAGCTAAAGAAAGTTTTAGCAAAGGATTTATGATTGTTGCTGGCTTTGCATGTAACAACAAATTAAAAATAAGAAGAGTTGGAAAAAAATGTTAAGATCAACTCTACATACTATCAAAAACATATTTTATTCCCAATCTTCCAACATGAAATACCATCGCTTTACCCCCAGTGCCATCAATCTGTTGAACAGCATCAAGATAAAGCAAGCAGCCACACATTACAATCCACTGTTAATTTCCTGGAAAAAGGAAACAAGAAACAGGTATCAGATCTATACCCTTCACTGATATACCTGCTAAATTTTCTGATGCATCCCAGATGGATTTTTTCACTTTTAAAAAGTACGGTTGCCAAACGCTAACCTGCATCTCTTCATAGACTTTGGAAAGCTGTTCTAGGAGAATGAGCCAAAGTTCCTCTTCCAAAACTACAAAATGCATTATTGCCATGGAAATTACGGTTTAAAAAAATAGTTCAGAATAAAGGTTGCCAAATTAAACATTTAAAACACAAATAGTTTATGTAAAATAGTTCAGTAAGTACCATGAAAATCATCTGAAAAATGTGCAAACACCCTCTGTATAGAAAAAAAAAATGTCATATATATATCAAAATATCAGATATTTTTGAAAATATCATGATATTTACAAACCCTGCTTTTTCAGCATTTTGTTTCTTATCAAATAGTTTCAGTATCTAATTTTTGTCATTTAAAGATAAAATTTATATCCCTGTATGGGGACAACTTTCAAAAGTCATTTATATTAAAAAAAAAAAAAAAAAAAAAAAAGAGTTTTTTATCATAAACTAAAAGAAAAAAAAATCAATAGTAGTCTGTTTACAACAAGCTTTTGCCATGTCTGGAAAATGAAGAAAGAAAACTTCTCCAAAGTTCTGCCTCATGGTAGAAAATGGTTGATATGGTAACAAACACATGGCTCTGAAAGAGGTCAGGACTCCTTATGCTAAATTTTATTTTTGAAAAATTTGGCATGGCAAAAAATGTTCAGTTTTTAGTGTTCATTGTTTTGATTATATTCTTTCTATTTCCTGTTTTTAACGATTGACCATTCTAACAGATTAATTTATTTTGGCGCAGTTGAAATTTCTTTCTTTTTTTTTTTTTTTTTTGAAGACATTTTTAAGTGTATTTTTAAAAGTTATTTTATGATTGCTCCTTTTAACAAAATAAGTTATTTATACAATCTTGCATATTGATGTAAGATCCCCATTATAGTGAATGTTGTTTTGATGATTTATATAGGTTATGATTGAAATTTTCAGCTAGGTTTTTTTTTTTTTTTTTTTTTTTTTTCCTTAAGCTTGAAATTTATGATTAGCTTTCAGGACTGTCTCAAGCCAATTTTCTTTCATTAGTGTGGGGCCGGGTGTGGGCTTATTTTTTTTTTTAGCAGGCTCAGGCCAGGCTGGGCAGGTTTGTAAGTTTAGAAATAAAAAATAGTAAAAAATTCACTATTTAGTACTATCTGTACTACTTTCTTTTAATATTAAAATAATAGAATTTTTGATAAAAATCCTTAATTTGCACTCCTAATATTGACTCTTTATAGGCTGTTGGAACTCAAGATGGATTAGCTGCTTACTATGAGATTGGATTTTCTACTGTCCATAGTTTATACCGTGAACGATATGCCTACAGAGAAAACATGACGGATGTTGTTGTTCAACATTTAATTACAGATGATAAAGGTACAATGCACAGCTAATTTGATTTTCATTTAAATTCTCATCACTGTTGTGTTATTATTATTGTTATTATTTCTCTCTGTAATGATGTTATATTTTTACTTCTAGTTGTCGTAAAATGCCGTGAACTTGTAAAGAAACTTGCTATTTATAATCGACGATTAGCAGTAAGTTGTAAAAAAAGTATTAGTATTTCATGTTTTCTTGTTCTTATAACTTTGTGTCGTTTGTTGTTTTCATTGACTATACATTAAAGTGTATCATTTAAATCTGATTTAAAAAAAAAAAATCTTTTAAAATTCTAACTATATTTTTTTTAGAATCGAAATTTTTACTACATATGAAAATTCTTTAACTTTCAATAAGATGAAGAGTATACTATCCTTTATAAAAATTATATATGTTTTTATTATTTTTTTCCGTGTCTGTTTAGTATTTAATGAGAAAGAAAGAATCTAATTCTATTATTTCATCTATTTAATCTTTTTGTAATTTAAAAAAAATAAAAGTTACATATTTTTAATTACTTTTGACTACAATCAATAAAATACATATTAATTTATTTTGAGTGAAAATATTGATAGTCTCTAAGCATGGTAGTTGGAGAAATTACAGAATGGCCATACTGTATGTTTGAAATAAAATTAATTAATGTCATACTATGATATAAGTGTCTCAATATGTAGTCTTAAAGCCTGTATATCCAGTGGTATGCCTCTTTTCAGAGTGCATACTTTGTTTCCATTTATAAAATAGTTTTTGTTAGGTAATCTATAGTTCATTCAAGATAGAATCAGGGCCTGATCATCTCTATGTGGGGACCAGGGCACACAGGCCATATGGTATTAAGCTGCCCAAATTACTATAAGCACAACTTTAAATAGACTATATTTCTAAGTATTGTAAGAAACATAATATATATCTGTTTATGTCTAATCTACACTGTTAATAGTTTAATGAGTTTGTGTGAATGAAATAAAATATTTATTTTTTAATTTAATGCATTTAATTTAACTTTTGTCCTTACCCTCTGTTACTACATTTACATAAATGTTTTAGAAAGCATCCACCTCCATCTGAGGAAACTGTTAATTTATATGGCAGAAAACACTTTCTTGAAATGAAATCTAATGCCCTTTTGAAATTTTTCATAACATGTTTTGAATGTAAAGCAGCATTTTCATGTTCTAAGATACATGTGTTTTCTGTTTTAAATATTGTTTTAAAGATAAAATTTTAATTTTATTCCAATAAGTAAAGAAAGTTTATATAAACAATAAAGTTGTATGTTTTTATACAACTATTAAAATATTTTTTTTTTTCATAAATGTAACCTCTGTTAAAGGTAACCTCTGTAATATGTAACTTCTGTTACTTTTTTAACAAGAACTGCAACCTTTGCTGTTGTTTGTAGTCCCTGTCACTCATAATCCCCCCCCCTCCCCCCTGTTTACATAATTTCATATTCTTTAACTGTAGTATCATATATCCTATCTTTCAAAATAAATCTTTGAAAAATATCTTGGAAAAGCTCATGTAAAATTAGTTTTACTGATTTTTTTTTTTAAATTCTTGCACAGGTTTATTGAGTAAAATTATTCAAATGGTTAATTTGCTTTATTTGTGAATAAACATAATTTTTATACAATATTACTGAAAATAACTCTGATTTTAAAGTAAGAAAATTGTCAATATATTTTACATTTAATACAATATAGTTAACAGAATTCATGCTTAAAATGTTGTGGAAAATGCTGCAACTTTTACTTCACAGTTAATTTATTCTTTTTTGTTATTTTCTGTGTGGCATCCTTGGTGATAATAAAATAACTGGAGATGAAAAATATATAGAAGTGATTTTTTATTCATAAAATTATAAGTAAAAATTCTGTTTTGTAATTGCTCTTAAAATTATAGTAGTGCATTTTTACTTACCATCAGGGAAATAAAAATAAAGAAAAAGATCTATTCTATATAAAGAACAATGGACTTCCTTTCTGTCTCTCCCTCCTCTTGCATGCAGTTTTGTTTGTAATAAATTTGAATGATAGTTTAAAGTATTCAGCATACTTTTATATCAAAATAATATCTTTTTAGATTCAAATGCCTGAACGCATCAACATATATGAAGTATCAGATGGTCCTTCTGATATGCACTATAAAGTTAAAGAAAAGATAAATTTGAAAGTGGATTGCACTCTTTTGGTTGTGACATCAAGACACATTGTCCTTTGCCAGGTATGTTTTTAACTATTCACTTCTTTATTGCTGTGAAATATTTTACCTAAGCACCATTAATTGTTATTCCTCTAAAAATGTTTTTTAAGTGAGGTCCTTTGTGATGGTTTTGCTCTCTAATTAAAATTTTAAATCAAATTTTATTGTTATTTATGTATGAAACATCAGAAATAATAATAAAAAACACATTTATATTTAACCTGCAATATTTTGCAAATAAAGTAGCATAGCAATTTTTTCAAGTAAAAGCTAAGAGTTTTGTCTAGTAAAAGGGTTCAGATCTTAAAGTCTAAAAAGTTGAATTTGATTTTAAGTTATTTTATTGTAACACTTTATTGATCATAAACCTATTTATCAGCATTACTACCAATGCATAGTTTCACCCACTGGTCAGAAGTAGCATTCTACAAGTAGCGAAACTACAGTAGTCACTAGTTTTTCTAGTAGTGTGTAGTGTAGCAAGCTACATTTTGAACAGTGTAATGTAAACACAATACAAAAAATCAGTAGTTTGTAGTGAACATTGACACTACTTCAGGGAAGAAAAAAAGTGTCATTTTACAAATCATGTTATTGTAACTTGCTTCTTTTGTGCAAAATGTGTTCTGCACAACAATTTGCGAATATCAACAGCAAATCTCAGCTGCAGTATTTAGCAACACATCACATGAAGTTATAGATTTTTCTATTGAGACTTGCTGGTAAAACCAAGTTCTGAGTGTATTGGAGAGTTAAGTAAACAAATTTATTGGTAAATACGTGAGTCAACAGAAATTTTATGTCCCAATGCAACAATTACACTATCTCTCTTAATTTCTATAAGAAAATTGTAATATGTGTAACATTTTGGAGACAAACACAATTTTCATGTATGTTATCTTTCTTATTTTTATAATGTCTTGCTCTCATTGATGGTATTCCAGCAGATGCGATATTATGAGATGCCGTTATATTATTTAACTCGTGTCCTTAATTTTGAGTGTACATTGAATCCTTTCACAAAATCTGAAAGTAGCGAAATAGTGACTATTTTTAAAACAGTAGTTTGTAATCGCTACTTTTTAAAACAAGTACTTGTAATTAACTACATTTTTGATAAAGTAGTTGTGGTTTGCTACAAAAAATAAGTAGTTTTTCTGACCACTGTTTTCACCCATTTACCTGTTTGTTATTAAACAAACTCATGATCCTTACATGTTGAATTGTTTAACAAACAATACTTGTTCTTGATTGTTCTTTAAATGCTACTAGATGGAACCCGTCAAAATTTGACGGCAAAAAACTTGATAGTACCATAAAAATAAAATTCATAGCTGCTTTAAAATGTTTGAAACTTTTGCAGAATAATTCAAATAAATAAAAAACCCACCTTGAATTAAAGCTAGGTTGAAGAACAGCAATTGGCTAAGTTTCACTGGCACATGCACCGCAGAATTTCTTTCATCTGACACATTTAGCGCTGTTGTGCAAGTAAATGCTAAGTGCCCCCTTGGGGAGGGGGAAATGGCGGGATGGACCAAGGAGATGCATAACATGAATAAGCAGTCAAAGACCTTTCAAACGATATGTAACATGAGGTGTGTGTGCAAAATTTAAAAAAGTAACCCCTTGGGGGGGGGTAAAGTAGGGGATGGACACGGAACATGCATAATATGATTAAGTGGTCACAGACCTTTCCAACGATATATAACATGAGGGTTGTGTGCAAAATTTAGAAAAGTACCTCTTTGGGGGGCGGGGGGGCAAAGTGGGGAGATGGACATCAGAGATATATGCATATGATTAAGCAGTCACAGACCTTTCCAACGATATATGACATAAGGGTTGTCTGCAAAATTTACAAAAGTACCCCCTTGGGGAGGGGGGGGTGGCAAAGTGGGGAGATGGACATTGGAGATACATAATATGATCGTCACAGACCTTTCCAACAATATATGACATGAGGGGTGTCAACAAAATTTAGAAAAGTGCACCCCTTAAGGGGGGGGGGAAGTGGCGGGATGGACCCTGGAGATGCATAACATGAATAAGCAGTCAAAGACCTTTCCAACAATACGTAACATGAAGGGTTTATGCAAAATTTACAAAAGTACCCTCTTGGGGGGGGGGGGGGGGCAAAGTGGGGGATGGACACCGGAGATGCATAATATGATTAAGCGGTCACAGACCTTTTTAACGATATATAACATGAGTGGTATGTGCAAAATTTAGAAAAGTGCCCCAATTGGGGGGGGGGAGGGGCGTGGAATGGACCACACAGATGCATAACATGAAAAGGCAGTCACAGGCCTTTCGAACAATATATCATATGAGTGGTGTCAGCAAAGAAAAGTCTCCGCCCCGTGTGGGCAAAACATACTCCCCCCCCCCCGCCGCCATAATTTTTGATGCGGACTCATTTTTAAAATTCGTTCGCACCCCTCTTCTCCTGCAAAATGTTGTGAATTTTAAAAACTCCCCATCTGAATTTTTGTATACCAAAAGCACTTATGTCTGTCGTCTGCACGCAGAGTTTTGTGCTTACAGACGCCAGACACACCAACACATACACAGACAGACGTTTACCGACATTAATAGTATAGATGATACTCAGTGCCTACACATTTCACCCTTTATAATTCAACCAATGAGTTGACGGTTGTTCATTTCCAGAAATGAAACAATAATTCTTTAGGATGAATTTTGTTTGTTTGATACACCGTGGCAGAATGCGTGCAATGCAGCGACAGGCGTCACAAACTTTTTAGGGCACCTGCAGACTAAAAACATATAATCAATCTTCGCGGGGAAAAAAATCCTAGATTTCGTCAAATGATCACAGGAAAAACACTAATTTCTTCAAAGGATCATGTTAAACATGAATTTTGTTAAAAGGCCACAGAAAAACGCAATTTATGCAAAAGATGAGCAAATTTTGTCAAAGAATCGCAAAACAGGAAATTTCACCAAAAGATAGCGCTTTCTTGCCAAATTTCGTCTAAAAATTGCGGAATAAAATGTATTTTATCAAAAAATTGCTGGAAAACGCAAATTTCGTTAAAGTATCGCGAGAAAAATGCGAATTTCTTCAAAGATCGCTGAAAAAACGCGAATTTCCTCGAAGGATTGCTGAAAATTCATGAATCTTATCAAAAGGCAGCAGAGAAAATGTGATTATTATCAAAGCATTGCGAAAAAAGAAAATTTCGTCTAAGGATGTTTGGGAGGGAGAAAAAAAATCTTTAAACCCCACTATTATTTTACGTGCTATTTAAAGAATTACATTAATGCAGACATGACAAAATACCATTGAAAAAATTAAGTCAACTGAGAATGATTATGTAAAATGTTTATTTTTATTATAAAAAAGGTAAGAAAGTTAAGTTTTATATATGCAGTGTATTTTTCAAGTTCCATTAAATGTGTTAGGGACCCTTAACAATTAGGTTGTTAAATAAATTTCTGACTTTAGATTTTACTTGATTGAGATTCACCGATCAATCGCGGAAAAGACGCAAAGTTCATCGATCGATCATGGAAAGAATGCAAAGTTCATCGATCAATCGCGGAAAAAACACAAAGTTCGTCGATCAGTCGTGGAAAAAAATTCAAAGTTCGTCGATCTGTTGCAGAAAAAACGCAAAGTTCGTCGATCTGTCACCAAAAAACGCACAGTTCGTCGATCTGTCAGAGAAAAAAGCAAATTTCGTCGATCTGTCAGAGAAAAAAGCAAATTTCGTCGATCAATTGCAGAATAAACACAAAGTTCGTCGATCTGTCCCCAAAAAACGCAATGTTCGTCTATCTGTTGCAGAAAAAATGCAAAGTTCGTTGATCAGTTGCGGAAAAAAATGCAACGTTCGTTGATCTGTCGCGGAAAAAACGCAAAGTTCGTCGATCTGTCACCAAAAAACTCAAAGTTCGTCGATCAGTTGCGGAAAAAAGCAAATTTCGTCGATTGATTGCAGAATAAACGCAAAGTTCGTCGATCAGTCAGGGAAAAAAGCAAATTTTGTTGATCGATTGCGGAATAAATGCAAAGTTCGTCGATCGATTGCGGAATAAATGCAAAGTTCGTCAATCTGTCCCCAAAAAACCCAAGTTCATTGATCTGCCGCTGAAAAAAATGCAACGTTTGTTGATCAGTTGCTTAAAAAATGCAAAGTTCGTCAATCGGTTGCGGGAAAAAAAATCACGAAATTTATCGTTCGGTTGCAGGTAAATTAAATAATGCAAATTTCTCCGAAAATGCTGAAATTTTTTGGGTGGGAGGCTCCCGCTCAAGATCTTTTTTGGGCGGGATTTCAAAATTTTCGGCGCGAATCCCGCCATGATAGGTATAGTTTTAATCTGAAATAATATACTGAACTAACTTTTGAAAAATCGGGTTAACCCAAATCCAACTTGCAAAAATCTACACTCAGTCTGAAATCGACTTGAACCATAAAGACAGTTAACCAAACTTGCAACAAAAATAATTATTGCCGAGAGAGCATTTACCCTCTCTCCCTGTGCTGAAACCTTTCAGAAAATTTTCTGTGAATTTTCTGATTTTTTCTTTATTCAGAAATGCTGTAGTCATTTTGTCCCCCAATTTTGCCCTTTACAATTCAGCCAATGAGTGGAAGGGGCCAAAGGAGCATTCCTTATCACAAACGAAAGATGAGATACGTTCGTTTGATGTTGTTGAAAATTTATGGATTTCTATTATTAAAGTAATTTTTTCATTTTACCGTATTTATTTTCTTTTTGTGTTGTATGTATTTTGCTACTTTGAATTTTTTTAAACTAACCCTTTTTTTTTTAGAGAGTGTGAGAGAGAGAGATTTAGTAATTTGGTGACACGAAGTTCCGCAAATTCTCAAAATCCACAAATCGTTTCCGATGTAAGCAATGAAATTTACAATTAAGTTGCAAGTGCAAAATTTCAGTTTTTTTAAATTTTCATGTCATTCTGTACACATTTTAATATGTCATTCTGATCATTATACTACATATTTAGTTATGCATTATTAATTATTTACTTGACCTTTACTTTTAATATTTTAAATATTTCAAACTTACAGCTGAATGTAACTATTAAAACATTTGAAATACTGCATTCGAAAAATGAAATTTCAGCTTAGAAACGCAGCAATTACTATTAGGTTAAAAAAAATTTAAGTAGAAAAGTACTTATGATATAAAAAGAGGAAAAAAAAATACACCAGAATGTATCTCTGTTACAAAAGCGGGAGAAATGATTTTCTGTGCTATATGAAAAGATATCCAAATAACTCAATCATGAACATAGAAATAGATATCGGTTTCTATGTTCATGTGCACTCAATCCAAACTTGAAACTTTTAAAAAGGTCATTGAATGAATGAAATTCATCTTCGACTTTCACCTACAGGGAGAAATCTAGAAAACTTGCTGTGTCACCAATCATATTTATATTATATATATATAAAAAAAAAAATTCAGGCACTTTTCCGTTATACGGACACTATTGTCGCCAAACATACATTTAATACATACATACATACATTTTGGCATAGTGTCCGTATAACAGAAAAGTACTAAAGTTCATGGTTTAAAATCACAATAAAATATCATGAAATTTATTGATTGGTTGTGGGAAAATATCGGGGAAATAATGTGTTTTTCATGAAATTTTTTGTTTTGTTAACAATTTGGTTAGAGAGCTTTTGTAAGACAATTTATTTGTGTTTAATTGTAAGCATTCATTATAATTTTCAGTGCATTATTAAATTCAAATTTTTGTTTAAAATATGTAAACAAAACAGACCAGTATGTAAACAAACCAGAAACCTGCAAAGGAGAAATAATGTGTTTTTCATGATATTTTTTATTTTGTTAACAATTTGGTTAGAGAGCTTTTGTAAGACAATTTATTTGTGTTTAATTGTAAGCATTCATTATAATTTTCAGTGCATTTTTAAATTCAAATTTTTGTTTAAAATATATAAGCAAAACAGACCAGTATGTAAACAAACCAGAAACCTGCAAAAATCTATAATCTGCATAAACTCCGGTTTTAAGCTATGCAGATTTAAGGATATATATATATATATATATATATATATATATATATATATATATATATAGATGCATGCATGCATGTAGTACTTTTAATTATTTGGTAAAAATACTGTGATCGTCACTGAGAAAACCTGAATTTAACCTAAAAGTAATTGTCTAGTGTTTAATCTGAAATTTCATTTTTCGAATACAGTATTTCAAATGTTTTAATAGTTACATTCAGCTGTAAGTTTGAAATATTAAAAGTACAGGCCAAGTAAATAATTAATAATGCATAACTAAATATTTATAATGATGAGATTTTTATTTTTTTCTTGAATTATTCAGTGAAACTCGCCTTATAAATGTATGCAAATAATTCACATCAAAATCTTAAAATAACATAGTTTTCTTTCCTATTTACCTATGCTTAATAACCAGAAAAGCTTGAATAATACAAAAATTATTTGGTAAAAATACTGTGATGGTCGCTGAGAAAACCTAAATTTAATCATATCACACAGAATTACATATTAAAATGTGTACAGAAGGACATGAAAAGTTTAAAAAACTGAAATTTTACACTTGCATGTTAATAGTTACATTGATTACATCGGAAACGATTTGCAGAATTTCGTGCCACAATCTCTCTCTCTCTCAAAAAAAGGGTTAGTTATAAAAAATTCAAAGTAGTAAAATACATACGACATAAAAAGAAAATAAATACGGTAAAATGAAAAAATACCTTAATAAAAGAAATCCATAAAGTTTCAACAACCGAACAACCAAATGGAATCGTAATCCACATATGCTTCTAGAGAGAGGAAAAAGCCTTCACCTCATTGGCTGAAACATCCCGTCTGTAGATAGTAAAAGCCTCTAGCTGATTGGCTGAATGCTGGCGCACACGTATAAAAGGCATTTTTGCATGGAAAACTAAAAAGCAGGTTAGCTTTAAGTATATGGATATGCTTAATGCTATATGCTTAAAAAAGAGTCATGGATGTCTGCAGAAAAAAAAAAAAAAAATCCAATGAGGGTCAAGATTTTGGAACTGATGTGCCTGTAGTATATTACCAAAGTTGCATTTGTTTTTCTGTTTTAAGGGAAAAGATAAACATGAAATGAGAGGGCCGGGGCAAGAGAGTGCTAAGCCATATTTTTGAACTTCTGAGATATTTCTATTTCCAAATTTGATCAAATACTCAAATCAAGATATATAACATAAAGTTTCTTTCGCCAATGTCTTAGTAACATTTGATATATTCTGAGTAACAATATGGCATTACTTTAATGATATTACAATTGTGCTTTTTGTAAATTAGCTATCTTCATTGGGGGCATAAACAAAACCTGTGAAATATGCTGCCACCAAGTGACATTAGAAACAAATTATATGTAGGATATTATAATTTACTATATTAAGCAACAGATTACAGTGTTAGATTTATTTCACCAAAAATGTGGCTTGGCATTTTCTTGCCGCGACCCCCTCAAAAATAAAGAAAGGTTTTTTTTTTGTTAGAACCCCATGTGGAAGACAATTTTTAAACATATCAACAACAACCAAAAAAAAAAAAAAAGAAACGAAACAATAAATAAATGTAACAAAAATACATTAAAAATCCAAAAGTAAGCTTCCACCGGCTTTTATGAAGAAAAGAAACAGTTTATTATCTGAACCATCCATTTAAAAAAAAAAAAATTCATGTGAACATAGAAAGCCAAGCAGAACTAAAAATTGTCTTTAGTGGGGATCTTTCCTGATAAAAAAATCCTTAGTTCTTTTTTTCTCGTTATGTTTAATTTTTTTAAAAATCATTTGAGAACAATACATTTTATTATTTATATTTTTTTCAAAATCATGCAAAAAAAAAAAAAAAAAATCTTTAGTTATTAAATTTGAATTTCCAAAGAGGGGCAATTGCTCTCCTTGCTCTCAAGAGAGCAAGGAGAGCTCTTTCCATGAAAAGAGTTGATAATGAACCTTATGCACACAATCTGAGATTGAGGCTAAAATTCATCATTTACTTTTGAATATTAGCATAACGCTTTATGGCATATGTGTCATTAATGCTCGTTTGTTAAAAGATACTGAAAAAAAAAATCATTGTTGTAGCAGTCGATACTTAATATATTGTAATATAAATTCAAAATGTTGATCTGTATCTGAGAATATTCCCTAAATTTTCAAAATTCCAGTTAAAATTTATGCATGCAACCTGGGTTGAAGCTAAACCTCGTCTGCTGGTGGTGTTTGCACCTGCGTATACTGGCATTCTGGCAGTACAGTAGCTAAAATAATGGATTAAAATATCTCCAGTTCCGGGGTGGGATGTCATGTGGTTCATAAACACAAAATTGCGGACATTCACTGAGTAAGCATGACTCCAGATTTTTGTTTTTTTCCCAAATAGAAAAATTCTTGCATTCTAAACCATAGGTTTTCAACAAGTGTGCCATAAGAGGATCGTGAGTGTGCCATGTAAATTTAGTCAAGTTCTGTCAAATTTTACTAATTGCAGAAGACTGCCCTTTCTTAAATGTAAACTTTAAATTTTGCAATTTACTTTTTGATGAGTTTTAGCACAATAAAGTTTCATTTCTTGCAAGTTTATTTGAGTGTTTAAATATTTTTTAAAGTTATTATGTAAGAGGAAGAATTATCTAAAATAAGGAACAGTAGAGGATTGCAATGAAAAGTTCAACAACATATATTGCATTCTATTGTTTTTCTCTTAATTATCAATTTACAATTATAAAAGAAATATTTAGTTGTCAATATTACATGTTTGTCCAGTTCTTCTACAATGAAAATGTCAAAAACAAACATAAACGTTAACTAGATCCTTGGAAAAGTATTAAGAAGGATGCCTATAAAAAATCAGTCTTGCAATAAAGATATTTTATTTTTAAAAATCTACCAAGACCAGCTGTATGTTTTATAAAAATAAAAGTAAAACAGTATGTTTCCTAAAATTTTATTTATTATTATTTTTTTCCCAATTATAATAATTTTGTTTTATATTTCTTCATTAGATAAAAATTTCTGTTTGGTGTTGATAAATAAATTAACAAGAAAGAAAAATCATGTGTCAAGCATATATTATGGAACACTTTCTAACACATTTAGAATACTGTAACAAAATGTCACAATTTAATAAGGTAAAAGATGATGTCTAAGTAAACAATTTGGAAAATGTATAACACATTTAAAACCCCAAAGAAGTATCCCCAGAAAAGTATCCAAATTATTGCTTGCAGTCCTGTATATGATCTACATATTGGTATATTTACTGCATAGTATGTAAAAATTTAGTCCAGTTAAGACATGCATAACATAGCTAAAAATTCCCCTTTGGCAATTTTCACCATTAAAAGAAAATGTACTCGAATTGTTATGTGCAGCCCTGCATATGATCTATAGATTTTATGCATACCAAGTAATATGCAAAAAATTAGTTAAATTTAAAAACAATACCACAACTGAAACTTCACGTCCAAGAATTATCGCTTATAAACAGTACTGTAACATAATTCTTTTTTGTGTCCCTGTAAATGAACGTCAAATGCTATATACATCATATTCTATAGTAAGCATCTTATAGTGTACCTAAGTGATGTATATCAATTTCAATATGTTTGTTATAGTGTGACATTATTAAAATACACTGCAAATGATTTTTTCCATAGGCTATAATGTAACGGAATTCTTTTGAGTGCCCCTGTAAACAAACTATAAATGCTACACACGTCATTTTCAATACCAAACATGCCATTGTAAACCTCAATAACATATATCAATTACAAGGCAATCCGAGTATATTTACTCGAGCATGGACAGATAGCAGACAGACAAACCGAATTCATAAACACTTTTCAACTATGTTGGAAAGTGTTAAAAAGGTATATTTCTTCTTTCATATGCTTTTTTAAGTACTAAGTCTGCTGCAAAAGTTTAATTATGTTGTTCAACTGTGATATGAGACAAAAAAGGTTGAAAAACCATGTTCTAAGTTAAGTTATATCATGATTTTCTCTACTAAAGGGCAGTGGATAAAGTGTAATTGAATGCATTTATTTTCAGGAAAAAATTCTCCAGTGCTTGTCATTTCAAGGCCGTCTAGAAAAAGAGTGGGTTATGGATGCACCTATTAGGTACATCAAAGTTATTGGTGGTCCACACGGATCTGAAGGCCTCCTTGTTGGCTTGAAAAATGGCCAGGTAAAAGAAATATATCTTATGGCTCCTTATTACCTCCTAATCTCAACTTTCACTATACCTGCCATCCCTCCAAGTCTTCTTTTTTTTAAAGGGGACTCCTTTATTTTGGCACTATCTCTCTTTCTCCCTTACATTCAATAATTCATCCTTATTTTATTTATTTATTTTTTTTTTTTTAGTTCTAGGGGATATGCCACTGTATGAACTATTCTCACCACCTCCCTTTCAAATACTGCAGGCTCTACAAACACACTAATTTGCTCTTGTTTAAAAATATTACAGAAGATTGCCACTGAACATTTAATTATAATTCAATCTTCTGTAATCGGGTAGAAGTTCATTTCCTTTTTGATCGACGGATTTTTTGGTTTTTAAGAACAAAACAATTGCTGTCATGACAGCTAATGACTGTTTTCGTGATTGATTAAATAAGAGCTTTTAAACATTTGAAAATCAGCTTGTATAAAATGGCTAAGTAAGCAATGTTGCTGCTTCCTGGAATTTTTTAACAACACTATAAGAAAATTGCTTTTAATAAGACGTTTTAAATGTATTGTTTTAAATATGACATATTTTTTACCAAAGTTTTCTTTCTCTTTTTGATATTCACATGTGAATACATTTTTTAATTGAAAGGAAATATTATTTGTGCTATTTTAAAATTTAGTAACAACTGAAAACAATGAATTTTTCAAAATATAAAATAAATCTTTCATGTAAACATATTTTAAAACTGTTTGCGATTATTATTATTTGGGCTTTTTAAATATGATGTAATTTTTCCCAATTACTGTTTTTAACACATAATAATTTAATTACTACTTAAAAGTTTTCATTCTCTTTTTAATATTCATGTGTAAATACATTTTTTTATTGAAAGGAAATATTGTTATTTGCACTTTAAAAATTTCAACAATATAAAAAAACATTATAAAGAATATAAACCTTTTCAAAATTTGAAATAAATCTCTATTTCATTGAGCAATGCAAAGCGTGTGACAAGCTTCAGTGTCCCGGCAGCACATGAAATAGACTCTTTTTTTCGTCTTCAGTCATTTTGCTGCGTGGAATTTTCAGAGTTTTTCAGTTGCTGATTCCCTGTTCTTGTAAGAGTTTAACCAACAGCACTTGATCTGGTAATGAATGAAGAATCTCTGTGCATTGAGGAGTTTTTATTGACAGCCTGATTTGCATAAATCTGCTTCATATTATGCATGCAGCACCATCTATGGGTAATTTTTGAATCAATTCTTTTTTTTTGTTATTAAAGAAAATCCGATTTTCCTCTAATCCCATTCTTACAAACTGCAATTTGTTAGCATCATTTGTATCTTTTTAATGAATTTTTAAAGTTTTAACAAACTTATGGTGCACCCAGTATTTTTCTAAATACACAAAATTCACAGTGGCTTCAATTCAATACAAATGTTGGCCAATGACACCCTCTATTTTGCAAGCAAATGTCTTTGGAAACAGAAAAGTCTCTTTTTCTTTTCTTTTTGAAGTCACTGCACTTGAAGAGGCGTCAGGTACTTCGACCTATCTTGGCCTTCCTCTTCGTTTAGGTTCTGCCTTAGACTTGATGAACAAACCGTTTATACTCTAGAAGAGATATAGATTCTTCATTACCAGATTCACACAATTTTCAATGCTAATCAGATTTGATGGGACTTATAAGTATCAACCAAAAATTGGTTTAGTAAATAAATTATAAATAGTACTTAATTAAAACACTATGCTAAATCCTATTCCAAGATCATAACAAATATAGAAAAAAATTATCGTTCACCTACCTTTAGTATTTTTGTGTGGATTTGAAATAATTTCAAGCAAGCGAAAGATCACAATATGGCTGACTCAAATGCATGAACATACGCTGAAATAAATATTTAAAAAGAAAGATTTCGTTAAATATAGCTGCTGCTGTCATCTAGTGAGGTTAAAGGTAATTTAAAGCATTGATCCGTGAAGGTCTTATCAGTATTGTATGAATAGACTCTGATCTATAGGACTGCAAAGGAACTGATAGATAGAAGTACTGTTGGTAGATAAAGGGTTAAACTGCTCCATGCGTTAAAATTTTTTTGTTCAAAACTCCCAATGTGTCTGAAGGATAATCTTGATACATGTACTACAACAAATCCCTGCATCCATTTTGGAATGTTGGTTTATTAAGGTCCTTAAATTTCTAAAGTTGTTTAACATGTAAATTTTCAATGAAGATTCTTTTTTGTGCCAGATTTTTATTTGGTTTAAAAGAACTGATTGTCAGATCAAAAAATGGATGCACAAATCTTTTAATTAAGTCCTTTTAGATAATAAAATGAAACAAAAATGGAGAAAATATTTTGAAAATTAGAATACATAAAGCATTAAATAATAATAATAATAACTAATGAACTGCTTTAAAAATTTGTAATTTTCAGTAAATTGAAACTTTATTCAAATACTTATTCAATTCCTGGTGAAAAACACTTCTTTGGAGAAATTTTTATTGTAATAACATAAATAATGAAATCATTCTTTAAGTCCAACATTCACTTAAAAACCACAATCAGGATTTTTAAAAATTAATTATTATTATTATTTTAATCCCAACCTCACAACAAAATGTCACGGTATAAGCCAAGCATAGCAAAATGGCAGCCTTAACCAAACTGAGCATGCTAGTCAGTTAAATTTCTACTTCATTTAAGTAACTGGATTATTAATAAACTAATCAATGCTATATTTTATCATTTAAAAAAATAAATTGTTATTTTTATAAAAAGATATGTATATATATTTTTTCATTTTAATATATGTTTATGTTTCTTTCATTTGACAATAAACTAGTATTTTACTTTATAAAATTATTTATGTATTTTTGAAGTCAATCTTTTTAATAAGTAAACTTAACACTTTGGTGACTGGGATACTCATAACTAATTTAGCATTTTTTAAATTCAAAATATGTACCAGAATTTTATAGTAGTAATATTTGCTTTATTTAATCATGGATTGTCTGTCATTAAATAAAGCAAAATTTACTGTTGGAAAATTCTGATAGCTATTTTGCAAAAAAAAAAAAAGCTCTAAATTGCCAACTATGCCAGTCAGCAGTGTGTTAATATCATTACTTAATGATGCACTGAAAAATGTATAACTGTGCTTTATTATGACATAAACTTAACACTTTGTTGATAGGTGATTAGTATATCCATTACTAACTTAGCATTTTTAAAATTCAAAACATCACCAGAATTTTATAGTAGCAATCTTTTCTGTATTTAATCACAGAATGTCTGTCATTAAATAAAGCAAAATTAACTGTTGGAAAACTCTGGTAGCTATTTTGAAAAAAATAAGATCTAAATTGGGAAGCCTGCCAATCAGTAGTTACTTACTGATGTATTGAAAAATGATAATTTTGCTTTATTATGAAATGCCATTCTTTAACAATTTAAAACTTTATTGTTAGATATAACTCAGTGTCTTAGTTTAAAATTTAAATTTTCCATTAAAAATTTAAAAATAGTATTTAAAAATAGAATTAAAAAGCATTTCAAACATTTAAAAGGATTATTAATTTAAGAAATAATATTGAGCAATGTTGTCTATATTTATTTCTTATTTTGTGATTAAAATATTTAAGGTGGTAAAAATCTTTGTGGATAATGCATTGCCTGTCCATATTCTAAAAATAACAGCCTCTGTCAGGTGCTTAGACCTGAGCTGCAAAAGAAGAAAATTGGCTGTTGTGGATGAAAATAACATGTGCAGTGTTTACGATTTGAGCAACAATTCGTTACTTTATCAGGTAAATTAGCATTTTCTTTTATTTATTTTCTATTTTAACCTCTTAAAATGATAATGATGTGTTTAATCTGCCTTGCAATAATAAAGTGTAGAGACATATATGCAAATGATACTCTCAGTAGTGAAAATCTTTCATGTTTTGGAAGTTTGCTGTTTTTTTTTTTTAATTAGTATTTTTCTCTTTCTGAAATCCTCCTCCTCCTGCAACATACAAATTTTAAAATTTTTAATTTCTTTAAACATTCTTTAATTTCTTAAAATTTTCTTTCCCTTTTAAATTTCTTTAAACATTTAAATTTTAAAATAATAAATTTTTTTGCTTTGTTACTTTGTAGCTGCAATAAATTAACAATCATCTAAATTCGCCCCCCCCCCCTCCTTCCCCAAAATTTCTGCTACCACCTTTTGCTCTTCTAAAAAGTACACAAATGTTAAAATCTTTAAAAGTATATTTTTTTCTGTTCTATTTGTGACTTGTATTAACGATAAATAATCAATCATCTAAATTCCTCACCCTTTTTCCAAAAAGTTCCACTTTCCCCCTCCCTCCCAAACAAAAATTAAAAAATCTATAACTTCTAATAATTCCATTTTGACTTCATAGTAACAATAAATATAAGAAAAAATTAATCATCTAAATCTCTCCACCCCCCCCCCACCCCAACAAAAAACTTTTACTTCCCTCCCATTAAAAGAGGAAGATTTCTATATATGGCATGGAAGGCAAACATTTTCCTCTTTTTTTGCAGTTTGGTTCTTACCCATGTACACTGTGGATCAGTTGTATCTTGTAAGTTATGATTTTATTGCAAATCACATATTTAAAATATATTAAATATAAATATAATAAAAAGAATTGTAAATATATCATGAAAATGTAAAAATTGCAATGCATTTCAGGCAATTCAATCATCTTTGTTAAGATGACAGAAATCTGTTTAGGAAGAAATTGGGTCCTTTAAAAGGACTCTTCAGAATCTTTTTCACCTTATATCAGGACCCTTCACAGTTTTTTTTTCTTTTTAAAACAGGATTTCTCAAAACATTTTATCCTGAAGCAGGATCCTTCACAAAATTCTTTGTCCTAAAAATAAACCTTTCACAAAACTTTTTCACCTCAAAACTGAAATTTTCCTGAATTTAATCATTTAAAAAAACAAAATCTGAGTGACACAGTTTCTATTTTTTTTTTTTTAATTGTGTATTTAAGAGGTTAATTTCAACACAATCTAGTATTTTAAATCTTATTTTTAAACCTATTTTAACATAGTTAAAAAAAAAAAACAATAAAAACTTTTATTTAGATTAAATTAGTACTTCATTTTAATACTGTCAGAGAATTGCAAAAATGAATAGATGTAATGCAAGTAGTTTTATTATGCCGAATCTAAATTTTTCTACATGCAAATCACATTTAAAAAGAAGTAAAAAATGAATCAATATATATTATATATATATATATATTTCAATTGCCTTATTTTTCACATATCATAAAATAAAGCTGCATCATTACAGAATTTTCTCCTTAAATTTGTTTTATTTTATTTTATAATATTTCTTTTATGATAATTGTTATTTCTTTCACTTAATGCTAGAATCTATTTACTACATTTTAATTATAGTATAATGTTTGTACAATTAGAAAATGCATTTGATAATGCCCTTCCATTTATTGGACAATTTTGATTTTCTAACATACCCCTGGTCCCATGCGTGGCAGATAATCACGATTTTGCTGTAAATTTTAAATGGGTTTATTTACTCTTATTTTCAGGAGCCTAATGCTAATAGTGTTGCCTGGAACACTAATAATGAAGATATGCTCGCTTTCACTGGTGCTGGATTATTAAACGTTAAAGTTGAGAATTTCAGCTGTCAAGAACAAAAATTTCAGGTGATATAACTTTATTATTTGATGAGTAATGTATTTTTTAGTAAATATATATTCCTCAGCATATTTATAAATAAAAAAATAATGTTGATAGCATTTAAAAATCTTATTGCTAAATTAAGAAATCTATGCCTTAAATATGTTATGCTTTTTAACGTTTTGTCTGATGTAAATTAAAAAAAAAAAAAAAAAAAACACTATTTAGTTGTTATTATGTTCTAATTATGTTTTTATTTATTAACAAGAAAGAAAAATGCATCAAGCGTAGATTATAAAACACTTTCCAACACATTTAGAATACTGTAGCAAAACTTCATTGTTTAATAAAATGAAAGATGAATGTCTAAATAAAGAAATGGAAAACACATAACACATTTGAAAACTCAATTTCTGCAATTACCATCTATAGCTGGAAAAGTATCCAAATTCTTTTGTGCAGCCCTTTATAAGATCTATAGAATTTATACATATACTACATAGTATGCCAAAGTTTAGCTCTGTTAAGAAACACATAACATAGTTGAAAATTTTCCTTCATCAACTTCTGTCAAAGAGTGGAAATGTACTTGAGTTTTTTTATGCAGCCCTGTATATAATCTATAGAATTTATACATGCCATGTAATATGCAAAAAAAATAGTTAAATTTAAAAATGCATGCCACAATTGAAAACTCACTTCCAGCAATTATTTTTCATAGGCATTACTATAACCAAATTCATTTGTATGTCCCTGTAAATGAACTACAAATGCTATGTATACCCTATTCTACAATAAGCATCTCATAATACACCTCAGTGATATATGTCAATTTCAATATGTTTGAAACAGTGCAACATCATGAAAATACATTGTAAACAATTTCCCCCCATAGACTTTAATGTAACATAATTCTTTTGAGTGCTTTTGTAAATAAACTATAAATGCTACACACTTCATTTTCAATAGTGAACCTACCATGCTAAATCTCAATAACATACATGAATCGCTTGGCAATCTGACTAAATTTCATGAGTTAGAGCATGGACAGACGGGCAGAAAACCGAATTCATAAACACTTTTCAGCTATATTGGAAAGTGTTAAAAAGTAGTGTTTGGCAAATAATTCACATTATTTTTACTGATTTTTTTTTCTATCCATCTATTTAAAGAAAAAATTTGGTATAAAAATAAAATAATTGTATTAAACTATTATTTTTTTAAAATCCATATTTCTAAAATGAAATCTATATTTTTTAAATTGAATTACTGCAGTATTAAATAAGTGCTGCATTTAATCTTTTATAAATACATATTTTGTAGAATTTCTATTTATCAATGTATAAATTATAAAATATTTTGATAGTAAAATATAATTGTTGTATTATTTATCCATTTGTAAATGTTTATGGAAGTTTCTTATTTTAAAATTTTTATTTTGCCAGGGGTTTGTTATTGGTTTTTGTGGAGCAAAAGTATTTTGCTTGCATTTCAACAACATATCCACAATTGATATACCTCTGTCAGCCTCTATGTATCAATATATAGAGAAAAAGCTGTTTGAGTAAGTTGGAATTTTTTCTTATTGTTTCACTCATTTATTTTATTTTGCTAATTTGGCATAATAGTAACTTTAAGAATTTTATGACCAAATTTGTTATATATTTTATTTGCTTTTTTTTATAGCAAAAATTTGCTGTTTATAAAAAAAATGTTCAGTTTTAAAGTTATAGTACAAGAAAATTTTATCTGGCATCATGGGGATCAATCTGATTCTGGTTTTCTTAATTTTCCAGATTTCGGGTCTGTGCCAAAAACATAAATATTGCATCCACAAAAATCCCCCCCCCCCCCAACCTCCTGTATGCAATAATTATTTTTTTTCCCTATGATGTAGTATTTAGGTAGACGCATTAGATAAAATAAGTTAAACAAATACTTATTCTTGAAAGAAATTTCTAAAACAATAATAATAATAATAATAACTTTAAATGTTTTAAAATCTTTTATTTTTTGTCCATGATTGCATGCATATTGCTAATCTTTTTTTTTTTTTTTTTTTTGCTTCAAACAGTTTGGATGTTCTAATAATAATGTTTTTTGTATCTTATATACAGATAGAATGTCATGTTCTCTAAAAAAGGATTTTTGTTCCATTCCGCAGATAAATTCTTTCATTAATTCAATTATATTCTTTTACTTTCCTCACATGAATCCCTTTTCTCACCCAGTCTCTTAGTCATCATAAAGTGAAAAATGAAATTACACAAACACAGATGCAAAATTAAGAAACAACTGCAGAACTGCATAAATACTCACTGAAAAATGATAAACACATTTGTGTTTGATTGCATTTTCTAAAGGCAAGAGTTTCTTTTCCCCCTCCTGGAAATAAATGAATGACCTACTAACACTCTGTCCTTCAACCTTGAAACAGGTGTGTATAATCATGCTTTTTATCTCATTCATTCTTTCAACAAACTCTGAATGTCGTAGAAAAAAAAGAAACAAACTTCTTTCAGATTACATTTCGTCATTTATGGATTTTTTTTTACTTTAACAGTAAGGTGTGGTGAAAGGATTATTATTTTTTCCTGATAATCAGATGGGACTAAAAAATAGAAGAAAAGACCAAATTCTAAGCCAAAAATATACTTTTAATTAGTTTTTTTTTTTAAATCCACCATGAGATAGTAAAAAATAGACAGTTTTCAGAATACCGGATAAGAGGTCAAATACTGTATAAGAATTTCAGTTTTCCGTGATTGGCCATGTTACAGGAATAACATTTTTTTTTTTCAATCATTGCATTCAATTTTAGAGTGAAAAAGCCACAAATTTTAAGCTCAGGTTAGCCGTAATAAATGTATATGTAACTAGTATGGTGCTAAACAAAACAATTAATAGATATGTCACATCATCTCTGTTCTCACTTTATTCTTTCTTTCTTAATTTTTTCTGTACACTGTATTACTATAGAATAAAAGAATTTAAAACTTACAGAATATTTCTTTAAAAACTGTATATTTTTTAAAATGTTTAACTTTACTTAATTTAACATTTGAATTTTATAATTTTGAGTTGTTCTGTTAGACCCTGCCACATGCTGCACACTTATTCAGACATACTGTTTAATATTTTAGACAACATTTTCATTAGTAAGATACATATGAATTGTGATGTTTTTCGATGATGCAGAATTTTCTATGCTCATCTACCAGTATATTAAGTATTATGTCATTCTATTTTACTTTTTTATTTGAAAGACATTAATTTCATAAAAATGGAACCTTGATTATCTAGAGTAATGACAGGATGGTTGGCCTGGTTAATAAAGTTCAAGCAGAAGTTTTTCTCAATTATGAGGCTTATCATATATATTATTTCTCCTGTCAACATCCCTTTTTCTAAGAAAATATGAAATGCAGAACGACGAATGAAATACCATATGAAAGGATTTTGAACAGGCTTCTGACATAGTATACTTATATTTTGCTAAAACTTGTTTTTTGATTAAAATTTGCTGATAATTACAAATTAAATCGGCATTGTTTTCATAAATGAAATGAAAGGTGTTCTTCAAATTAGTGTTGCCACAAAAATAAAATTCTGGATTTTATCACGCTCAACAATGATTATAAGAGAAAATAAATAGCACAAAAAAGATAAATTGTGACATCTCCGCACGTGTTTAGCAAAATTGAAATTGCAATGTTTAGGAGAAAAAGACACCATGGATTGTCCCATGTTTTTTTTTCGATGCAGTTAAAATACGATTGTTAATTTTTTTTTCTCGCATGTGCCTTTTTGTAAGTTTGATGCAAAGTCATTAAATAATATTTAATGGCTTTGGTTTGATGGAATAAATGAGCTGATATTCTGGCTTGACTAATTAATGTTAGAGAACAGATATAGCAGATGCAACGGGGTTGGCGCAATTTTTCTGCGGTGCTATTTTGGCGAGAAACCCCATTTTCGAATACCTGTTAGGCCTAGCTTGTGAAAACATGTTAGTTTTATTTTATAATAAAATTGTATTATAATTTCACTTTAAACCACACACATTTAATTTTATTGTTACTACTCTGTTATCCTGTCGACCACTTTTCATAACAAAAAACTATCGCCAAATAAATGGAAGAACGTTGCCATTGGAATATCAAAATAAATAAATAAATAAAATATAAGAATTTAAGGACACAATTGTTATTTTAATTAATGAAATAACTAATAAATTAGTAAAACATAATGAAAAATACACGCAAATTTCGAATTAAAAACCACTTGATGACATAACAAACACAAGTAAATGGGACTGCATTTTTGGCGTTTAATCTTACAGTTTGGCGATAGTTTTTTGTTATGAAATGTGGTCGACGGGATAATAGAGAAGTACCATTTTATTATTACACACAGTTTTATTTAACACCCACATTATTTTTATTACACATATTTTAATTTTATTTATTAATTATTTTTATATTATTTTATTTTTAATTTATTTACATACACATTTTATTTTATTATAAAATACCAAATTGCCATACAAAGCAAAAGTCACCATGTTATCCCACCAGACAAAAAATTGCCATTTTGGCACCAAAAAGAAACCCCTTTAAGTTTGCGACATCTGTACCAATGTAGTTTACAGGTATTTCTTTTCTTCAAGTTTCTTTAGAAGTTTATATAAAAAAAAAATACTACAATGCTAAAAAATTTGGATTGCAGTGCGAAATCCTCGCACAGGTCCCACTGGTAATATTAATTTGTTATAATACAGTATAAATTTTTTAAGGCTTGGAAAATAAAAAAATATTATGCAGTTGGAAAAATATTACGAGACTTAAAATTACAGAAATATATTATTCATTATTTGAAAATACACATTTATAAACACAATACAACTTCATATAAAATAAGAAGTGCATTAAAAGTCTTAAAAAATTAAGAAATCATTGGGTCAGAAATATTATTGCTCATAATTTTTCAAATCATAATAGCGAATAATACCCACCTACTGCATATTATGTTATTTCAGACACACACAGAAAAAAAAAATTACATAGATTTGCTTTCACAAATAATCACCCAGTTAATCAAATCACAGATAATCAGGATTCTACTGTGCTTATAATTAATATGTTTTTATATAGCAAAGCTTACCGGGTGGCTTGTCTTGGTGTCACTGATAATGATTGGCGTGCCCTTGCTGAAGCTGCATTGCAGAACTTAGATTTACATATTGCAAGACAATCCTTTATTAGGGTTAAAGACATGATGTTCTTGAAGCTTATAAAATCATTTGAGGTAACATTTTTATCTTTTAAAAATGTTTTTATTTAGTTTGATTTTTGTGTTATTGTCAGTGGTGGTTCGTGAATGGCTTTTTGGGATGCTACATGCCTTTTCTAACTTTTATGCTTTTTTGTTACCAGTATTTTTACTATAGAAATCTTCACCTTATTAAAAATAATTGTACAATTAAATAAGGTGAATATTTCTATTAAAATATAGTGGTAACAAGAAAGCATACAAGTTGGAAAAGACGTGTAGTGTCCTAGTAGGCAGGTCACAAGCTGTCATTGATTATGAGGCTGTCTAGAAAATAGTACCCATTTATAGTTTAGAAACAACTAGTAAAAAATTATTGCAAAAAAATATATAAACTTTTAGCTTTACAATGTCATATTTTATATTTATAGAATATATAGAAATAACTTCTTTTAATTCTTATTATTAATATAATGATTAAAAAACACAACAGTTTTGAGAACAATTAATTATTAACTCTCATCATCAAGTGGTTAACAGCCAAGCCCCTGGTGTACATATGTGTGGGTGGCTATTAGAGATGAGTTAAGACTCTTTTTGGAGCCAGCCTGAGACTGAAAATTTTTGTGTCATCAGAATCCAAGTCCAATACTGAAAGCACACTGTAGAAAATTGTTAATAACATTTTAATAATATTCAAATTTCAATTGCTTAATAGGCGTATAGCCAACATAGTGAAAAAGTACCCAAGCCGGGACTCGAACCCGGGTCATCAGATTAGCGCACTGACATTCTACTAACTGAACTACTTGGGAACGATACTCAGCCTGGAACTTTTTCCCTATAACAAGTTGGCAAGGCTACAAACGCAGCACAAGATGGAATATTTTCTGTGAGCCACCACTATTAAATACAAATTTATACAATTATCGATGCAGGATTTTCTTTGGTTTCGTGTTTGCCCCAGGGTTGGTGGCTCATGGAAAATATTCCATTTTTTTTTATTAAAGAAATGAAGATTATATTTTGTCTTAATTAATTTTACAATTTTAAACTGTATCATTAAAATATCTGGAAAGTTTCAATGTTGAAGAATAGTTGTATGTAATCGTATAAGAACACTGTCACAGTAAAGAAAGTTGCTTTAAAAAATGTTTAAAGTATGTTTAGTAGAAATATCTATATCACACTGTATGACCATAAGAAGAAAATTGTAGGAAAATAGTCTTAAATGGATGAACGGCACAAATTTCACAAAAAGTTATTAAGAAAAGGTCGATGTCACTTTCTGCTCTACTCCTGGAGATAACTTTTGGTTGATTAATCAGAATTAAGTCAAATTAGATTCGTGATTTTCAACAGTTTGTAATGGGTTGTTATGTAATTCCTCATTCTGAAGTTCCATCAGATTATTATAAACATCAAGAATGATTAAACAAGGAATACTACTTTTTTTTTTTTTTTTTTTTTTTTCTGAAAGTCATGCTGGATTAAAGAATGTTTACTGTATTACATTTTTCATATTATATATATTTTTTAATTTTTGATTTGTCTATCTGTGGCTATTTTTGCTCTTGAATTTTTTAAAAAAAGGCTCAGATTAAAGCAAAACTGTCTGTGTTGTACTTTGTTATGAAAGTGAACTTGTATACTTTTTCTGTACAAAACTGGAACCAAATGTTTTTAAGTAATAAAAATTGGAAGGACATCAAATAAGAAACAAAACAGCCATAATTGTTTTGTATTAAAAAATAATGCAATCCTTTATTTGCTCAACCAAAACAAGTGCTAACATTTTGCATGTCACAGCACAGCAAATCACTGACATGTCTTTTTGTCTACCTGACAAAAAACTGGTAATTTTCAATTTGAGACAATTGTTGTTGATTTGTTGTTTATCGGTGTCATAGCAAAGTTCTTATCGCTTATTTAACTGATATCTGCTATATATGATAAGTGCTATAAAGCAAAAAATAAAATGAAATAAAAATTCACTTAACAAGTAATACAATAAAAAATTAAAGAAAAATAACTTTGCTTGCACATGAAACTGATAATCATAAATTTGTAAAATAAAATTAATTTGCATTATTGAATCTTTTAAATTAAATAATCAGAAAATAGAATGTTGATCTCTGCCCTCTACAGTATTGGAATTATGAGTTGAGTTTGTCATATTAATAGTTTTCAAATAGAAATCATTGAAATGAAAAATCAATCAAAATCATTTTGTTGATAGTTTTGACATTTTTTTTTTAATCTCTATTTTGGCAAGGAGTTCATATCCTAAGAAATTCATATCAGTGATTCTTTTCAAATAGGGTATGATTTATATTAATATAATATACATACAATAAAAAATATATTAGTATAATATACAAAATTATTAATGTAGTAAACATGCAAATTCATAGCATTTTTCCTATTGAAAAAAAGAAAAATAATAGCATATACAAGCAAAAAGAAAAATTGAAACCAAAAAACTCTGAGACTTTTTGTTTATTTGTTATTCTTTAATTTCTAAGAAAATATTTGAGGGGGGTCGGGGCAAAAAAGTGCAAAGCCATATTTTTGGTGAAATAAATCTAACACTGGAATATGTTTCTTATTATTCTAAATTATCATATCCTATATATTATTTGTTTCTAATGTTACTTGGTGGCAGCATATGTCCCATTTTTCATTTTTGTCCCAGACGTTTATGTCCCCAGTGAAGATAGCTAATTTACAAAGAACATAATAGTAATATTGTTAAAGTAATGCCATATTGTTATTCAGAATATCTCAAATGTTACTAAGACATTGGCAAAAAATTTTTATGTTTATATATCTTGATTTGAGTATTTGATCCAACTTTCAAATTGATATATCTCAGAAGTTTACAAATGTGACTTAGTACTTTCTTTCCCCGACTCCCTCATTTAGTTTAAGAAAATATTAAAAATGTCTTTTCGTATCTAGTTTGATAAAGATTTAGTAGTTAAATTTTATGTATAATTTGCTTCTATATTAAAATTTTCTTGTGTCTTGAAGGAACGCCGAAAGAATGAATCTGAATTTGCTTTGATTGGAGATGTGTATGCTTACCTAGGAAAATTCAATTTAGCTGCCAGTTTTTATCAAAAGGCCAATGCTGAAGGAAAATCTCTGATGATGTATATAGATCTTCGGATGTTTGATAAGGCTGAGGTAGTACTTATTATTATTTATTATTCATTAACTTGTTTTTACCTGAGTCGTATATTTATTGTTTATTAAAAACTTTTATAAAAAATTTCAAATGCATATTAATTTATTCTGCGACCTTTTTGCTTAGAGATCGAAGACTAAACATAATAAAAAAGATAGTTGATGCAGTTAAAAATGACTATGTAACATTATATATGAAAATAGTTTCTTTAAACTTTATGAATGGTTTTAAAAAGATAATTAGTGTTGAAAGTTTGAATTTGGGCTCACTCATACATGTGGTTAATATAATCAGGGGTGTGGAATTACACCATTTTACTTGTCACTGGTGTGTGGATTTTCTGTCAGGTAGAGTGAATTGTTAAGCAGTCTTTTATAAACCGCAGGCTATAGAAGATATGTTTTTACTTGTTAACTATATTTTGCAACTCTCCAAATTACTGCGATGTAAATATGATACTAAGTTCTATCCTATACTAAACTTGCCTCTGTTATATATATTTCTTAATTTTATTGGAAAAAAGTTATAAAAATGTATTTTAATAATACTAATGAATTGTTTTTGCATTTGTGTTAATTATGTCATAACAGTTTTCAACTATACATTGCTTCTTGCTGTCTGTAATGGCTGGTAAGATTTTCTGAAAAGTCCCCACCACTGGTTATAATGCCATTAGTAAGAGGTTGCCATTTTATAATGCCATTAGAGAGAGTTTGAAGCAAATTCACAGGGTTCGTGTAAGGTGACTGTGTTTAATGGTTTTCCTCTCAAAAGTTCTTCCTGAAAGATATTTTCCTATGATAATATAGCTAAAAGTGGGCAATAATAGCATCTTCCTTTTAAATAGGAGAATGTTAATTTTATATCTTCTTCAGGTAAAACTGGATGTGAATTACCCACAGTGGTATCTTGTTGCAGACCACTTGTATCAGTCTCAATTCAATTCTTTCAAACCAGTAATAAATGACAAATTTTATACTTTATATAATACTTTAAAAAATGCAGAATTATAGAACAACCAGAAGGACCCGTGCGAAACTTTCGCACTACAATCTTTGATATTATTTTCTGTTACATTTTAGCACTAATTTTTAATTAACTGATTTTAAAAAAACAAAAAAACTACGCGTTTTAAAGAAATGTGAGTATACACTATATTGCCAAAGGTGACCGGTCACTTGCGATTTTAGACGTTTTGTTAACTGTCTAGAAAAATACATGAGGAATTAACCTGTAACTGCAGGTGTGTAAACAATATAGTATTGGTTATGTATTTCCGTGAAGATTTTTTCCCGAAACTCCATAGGAGACTGTCAACAAATTGAAAAAGAAAAATATCTTTTGGATTACCCTGTAAACACTAATGTAGCAAAAGCGTACAAATTCGAGATTATTAATAAGTGGCTTATTGTAATATACTGTGTTCATTTTTAGGAGGATAGCATGTATACTCGAAGAGAAATTAAGGTTTTTATAAAAGCAGTCCCAAATTTCACCAAGGTTTTTTGCTTATAATTTGCAGAGCTCTTAATATAAAAAAAGGTTATTTTGAAAAAATATGTCAAAAAACATTGTACATAATACTCTGAAATCGGAATTAAAAAATAATAAAAATTTGATGAAAAATGAACGGGTTTACTAAAAAATGTTTCACTGCGCATGCGCGAATGCAATCAAAATATAATATGCATAATGTATTAGTTAAGTATATAGAGAAACTTTTGTGAAAGTCTCAAAATCATAGCTTGAAGATTCTGAAAATTATCATCGATAGAATAAGCTCGAAATCCGTTGTTCCGAAAAAGAAGCAAAAAGATGAGGGGTTGTATCAATTATCTGTTGATTAGCGCCAAGATAGCGTACACAATGTTGCAGGTACTACTATATTTGGATACAACCCCTCATCGTTTTGCTTCCTTTTGGGAACAACGGTTTTCGAGCTTATTCTATCGATGATAATTTTCAGAATTTTCAAGCTATTATTTTGAGACCTTCACAAAAGTTGCTCTATATATTTAGCTAATACATTATGCACATTATATTTTGATTGCATTCGCGCATGTGCAGTGAAACATTTTTTAGTAAACCTGCTCATTTTTCATCCAATTTTTATTCTTTTTTAATTCCGAATGCAGAATATTATGTACAATGTTGTTTGACATATTTTCTCAAAATAACATTTTTTTTATATTAAGAACTCTGCAAATTATAAGCAAAAAACTTGGCGAAATTTGGGACTGTTTTTATAAAAACCATAATTTCTCTTCGAGTATACATGCTATCCTCATACAAATCAATACAGTATATTACAATAAGCCACTTATTAATAATCTCGAGTTGGAACGCTTTTGCTACATTAGTTTTTACAGGGCAATCCAAAAGATATTCGTTCTGTTTCAATTTGTTGACAGTCCCCTATGGGGTTTCGGGAAAAAATCTTCACGGAAATATATAACCTATACTATACTGTTTACACACCTGCAGTTACAGGTTAATTCCTCATGTATTTTTCTAGATAGTTAACAAAACGTCTAAAATCGCAAGTGACCAGACACCTTTGGCAATATAGTGTACTATGTCAGAAACTTGTTCAAAAACTTTCGAATGATACATCATTCATCATTGTATGTTTTGTATGTGAATAGAAAAAGGTATGTTGAGAACATAAATCATATATATGATGATTGCTTCTGTATAAGAAAATGGATAGATTGCCAGATAATTTGTTGTCAAATTTTTTTCTTTCGCCAAAGCCTTTTCTCTAGGTTGCCAAGACCCCTATACTGAAAGGAAAAAACTTCTCTATTATCCTGTTGACCACTTTTCATAACAAAAAACTATCGCCAAACTGTAAGATTAAACGCCAAAAATGCAGTCCCATTTACTTGATGTCAGAAGCATTATACGTGTTTGTTATGTCATCAAGTGGTTTTTAATTCGACATTTGCATGTATTTTTCATTATGTTTTACTGATTTATTAGTTATTACATTAATTAAAATAACAATTGTGTCCTTAAATTCTTATATTTTATTTATTTTTATATTCCAATGGCAACGTTCTCCCGTTTATTTAGTGTTACAGTTTGGCGATAGTTTTTTGTTATGAAAAGTGGTCGACGGGATAATAGAGAAGTACCACATAAATCAATATTTGATACACCCCTTCTTTGTAAGCCTATGGGCACTTAAACATGGTATGTCTAAACTTTATGGTCCGGAAGCTATTTAAGTGACATCGGACTTTGCTGGCATAGTAACAGCTTAATGTCCAGGATGGATCAGTTGGTAGAGCATTGGAAGTTTCAGGAACAGCTTAATGAAATATTAAAAAATAAATACTCACGATTTTTGTAAATCCCAATGAAATGTATATCTAATTGGAAGGTAATCCTTAAATTACGTAATCTACTGGTGCTGTGATACAGTACGCATATACACAGCCATGATTAAACAAAGAAAACAAATAAACAATAGGTGACACATGCGTAAAAATTAAATAAAAAACCAATTAAAAGCTCGATGTTTTTCCTAAAAGTATGCGCAAGAAATAAATTAACAATCGTATTTTAATTGCATTAGAGAATGATGTCATCCGATAATGCAGTATTTTACTTTTGAGGCAACACTGATTTGAGAAAATCTTTCATTTCATTTATGAAAACAATGCCGATTTAATTTTTAATTAATTGCAATTTTTAATCGAAAAACATGTTTTAAAAAAATGTAAGTGTACTATGTCAGAAGCCTGTTAAAAATCCTTTCATATGGTATCTCATTCGTCGTTCTGCATTTAATATTTTCTTAGAAAAAGGGATGTTGACAACAGAAATAATATAATATGATTAAAAAACACCAAAAGAATTAAGAATGAATTTCACTGTTATTAAAATGTGTTCAAGTCTTTATGCATTAAGTATTTTTATGTAGAAATAAAATGTGATTTAATCTTTAGATCTAATAATTTATTTTGAAATGTTAAAGGCAAACATCATAAAAATCAATGGAATTCTGCACTATAAATATAAAAATGAAGTCTGTTATATTATTGTTGAAAAAAAAATGTTTTTTAATGTCACTCAATAATGTTTTTTGTTAGAGTTTTGAACATTTTATATTTTATTGAAGTGGTTGTTTCTAGAAATATGCTTTATTGAATATTTGAAAATTGTGTATTTTAATAATAATACAATTTATTCTCATTGTTAGTTTTAATGGTCTTCTTTGTCTTTTCAACTTATCTTTTTAACCGAATAGCATTTAACTATGTTTAAGACCATCACATGCTTTGCGTTCAACAATTTAGCAACTTTTCTGTTACTGTTATATTTTTTAAAAATCTTAAATGTTCAGTCACTGTAATGGGCTACCACTGGGATTTCCAATTTACCACTTGTTTCCAGGCCATAAATAATTACATGAATAAGGTGGCAATTTTATATTATTATTATTATTTAAGAATATTGGACTCACATGATTTGAAAATTACATTATTTAAATGTTGTATTATTAAAGGAACATCATAGAATTTGTGAGAGTATTTTCCCTTATATTTAATAACTTTCCATTTATTAGAGGCAAAGTTTAATATCTATTAAATTAACTGTAAAGAAAATTCTAATGGCCATAAAAATTGGCATTGATTGAATTGTATATTTCATGTGATAGTATTTATATGTTATAGTAATCATAAAATCTGTACTTTTTAAACTGTATACTGTCTTTAACAATTAAGAAATAGTTATTTTAATAGAGTAATACTAAATATTTTTCATGTTCTTTCATAGGAATACTAGTAATTTTTTTAAAAAAATGTCAGACTATCGGCCAATATAAAATTATCAAAAGTAGACATATCATTTTAAAGATATCGGCAGAATTTTATTTGGTATGATAAGCCATTCTTACCACGTTGAATGTTGCATTATTTTCAGAATTCTTGGCCCAGAAGTCAATCTACTAAACTCCATGCTATTTAACTGTTAGAGCACATTTACAATGTGGTTTTATTTGCCTAAAAAACTTATGTATGAGATTTTACCCAATTCAGATACATATATTTGCCTATCTTCAAATCACAGAAATTCTGAAACTATTGTAGTATTACAGATAAAACTAATGCATGCAAAAGGCTTATGCAAGTGAAACCTTAGTGTAAAGAAAACCATGTTCTAAGTTGGTCTCCTAAGTTAGATTACTTACTACAAATATTCTTTTAGTTAATACTGAATGTGCTTATTGTAAGTGTGAGGTTTAAAATCAAAATTAATTTTAATTTTTGTATAATTCTTTCTCCTAAAAGTTTAATATCTGTAACAATACTTATAGTGGACATTCTCTGAGGGCAAATGATCATTTTCTAACTACTAGAGCATGGATGCTTGCAAGGGGAGGGAAAGAAGGGAAAACCAGTTGCCCCTTTCTGGATTTTTAAATTTAATTAACTGAATTCTATTTCTGTCATTATTTTAAAAATAATAATAAAATTTATTCTCATGAAATGATTTAAAATAATTAAACACTAAGAGAAAAGAGAACTAAGTTTTTTTTTTTTTAAATTAGGGAGGCTTTTTAGTTCCTTTTTCATGTGTTAAAAATTATTGTAAACAGGGGATTCAGAGGGATTAACCCCTCCTTCTTTGATAAAAAAAAATATTAATCGGTTCCAATTCTTCATTTTGGGAAAAACAAGAAAAGAAAGAAAGAAAAAAGTAGAGATTTATTTTTGGAGTTTGAATATATCTTATGTGATATACTTTTGTATTTTTTTTTAATGTTGATATGTTTAAAAATTGTCTTGCACATGGGATTTTGACAAAAAATTCTTCATTCAGTTTAGTTTTATTTATATCCTCCATTAAATTAAGAAAAACAAGTTGGAAATTGTACGTCAAACGTTACAAACGAGGTGCGTTCGTACGCACGTTTTAGAATTAAATTCATGATATCTCGTGCGTAGAACGGGTTAAACAGCTAGTTAAGTATATATTTTATGACACTGTTCATACAAATATCTTAACTAGTTATATAAATATTCAGATATATATGTATCAGCTAGTTATATAAATATTCAGATCTTGATGATTTTTAATTCTGTGAAATGAATTCTATCGTCTGCACATTAATTTCTGTCATAAAATAAGTATCTCGCTCGCTTGACGATTTAACATCCATCGGAAGCTCCTATAACAAAAAAGCACCGATTTAAAATTAAAAAAAATCAAATTTCTTAATAAATATTTTTATTAATATCTCCTAAAGTTTTGATTCGATTTTAATAAAATATGAAATGTCTCGACAAAATTCTGCGAAGATAATATATTTTAAATTGCAAACCATTTGGTTGGGTAGTTTTTGCGTTGTTATATGCGGACAGACAGACAGACGGACGGACCAAACGACGACTATAGGTGCTACGTATTTATATAATTACGAACGCACCTAAAAAGCAATCTGCATCACATTCAGGGCCAGATTTCTATTTTATGTGCCCATGGACCCAATGCAGTCTGCCTCTTTTGTCTCTTCTAAAGCTTACAAGGGCAATATGTGTATTGTAACCAAGATTAAAAAAAATAAAAGATGTATTTTATTGTATAGATTGTCTTTCATTGTAATTAATGACAATAAATGCAGTGTTTTCTACTATTGTAATTAATAACAATAAATGGAGTGGTTCCTACTATTTTATAAGCTTGTGTAACTACCAAATGTAGTTGCAGCCTTAACCTTTGTCTGTCTATGGCCGTTCTGAATTTTTTGTCCATATGTTTAAAAAAAAAAAAAAATTGACAAATTTTTGGCTAACATTTTAGAAATTCTAAAAATTGTTCTTCAAAATTGTAAACTTTTTTTTAGTATATCTTAACTCGAAAGTCAAAATTAAAATCAATGCTCACAACATTTTAATTTTCAAAATTGAAAACAACACTTCTAAAACTTCATTGACCGACCTATGTTTCCCATATTTAAATCCATCCCTGGGCATGTCTGCTCTCAAATCTTGCCTCTTCCTGGATTTTGTTCTGTGTATGCCCATGTGCTGAAGACTAATTAATTCCTTTGGTTTAAAATTCATTAAATTCTGTTAGAATTCAAAGTAAAAATTACAATGCTAAAAGAAAGAAAAATAGATGTCTTGTTAATGTATTGAATTCCACTTTGTTTCTGTGCCTGCTCATAAAAATAATAATATGAAAAAGAGTTTAGTTAGTAAAACGTAAAGATTTCTTTATTAAAGAATAATACTAATGATAAACATTTATTCTTTTCAGGAATTTTTATCTTCAACTGATGCTCAAGATAAAAGAGCTCTTATTTTGAAGAAAGCAGAGTGGGCAAAAAGCATCAATGAACCAAAGGCAGCTGCAGAAATGTACCTCTCAATTGGGGAAGTTGAGAAAGCTGTAGAATTGGCAGCTGAAAATAATTGGTCTGATATGTAAGCAAATTTTCTCTGGCATTTGCAATGGGTTTTGTATAACTCTTCATATACTTTACTTTTATTTATAAAATCTTTCATGTAAATATCCCATAGTTAAAATATTTTTATTAGAAGTGCTTTTAAGTTTGCATTTATTTACATATAACAGTAGCAGAATAGCAAAACCAATGCAGTATGGTTGGGGAATTACAGATTAATTTAAGAGCTTAAAAAAATGCTGAAATTTATTTTTAAGTCTCTTGATTTGTTGCATTTATTGTATCTTTTTATTATATTTTCTTTGTAAATGCTAATTTTGATTATTTTATGGGTTATTATTATTTCTTATGATAGTAGGCTTGGTTCAGCATTGTTAAACTGAAGATAAATTTTGGTTTTGCGACAGAACATTCTGCTGCTGAGAATATGCAGTTTTTATCATATATGCATAGAAGCTTCTCTATAGTCTACACTTTAGCATATTGATATATTTTAAAGAGTGATGTGAGTGATGTTATTTTTATAAATTTTTATTTATGTTTTTATGTATGTGATATTTTTTTATGATCCAAAGAAATTTCCTCTATAACAGTATTATATCTTGGGTGAAACAAGTTTTCAAATTATGGTATAAATTTGTCTTTTTATGCAATGTATATACATTATATATTTATTTGGGGGTTTGTATTATATTACTTATTTATTTATGGTGGGTAATTCATTTTGCTTAGTAATTAGAATTAACTATATAATTAATCTTGTTTGATTAGAAATTGTGCTAATTCATCATATGTATGTATATGTATGTATAAATTCTTATTTGTTTCAGATTTTTTTGTATAATATTTTAAGAAAAAATATGTTATTGAAAATTTCTAGCCAATTGTTAGCATTAAATTTATCTCCCCCTCCTCTTACTCATTTCATCATCAAATACAATTTACAAGCATAAAAAAAAAAAAAATGTATATATATATATATTATAATAATGCTCTTAAATCTGTGATTACACTGTGATAACTTAATTTTCAATTAAAAAAAATACGTCTCATCTGTTATTTTTCACTCTTCATTTCTTTATGTTTTCTCTACGATTTAAAAGAAAGCTCAATTTAAATAATCTGTTGAATAAATATGACTTGCACAACACTTAAAATAATGTTCTTATTTTAAATCTTAAAAGTTTGTTTGATTTATCCATAAAATTATCTTTTTGTTGATCTTGATTAATTAATTTTAGCATTAAAATTGTTTTTTTAAATGTAGTTAGATGCACAAAATACATCTTTTAATGAAGCACTGCAGAGCTTTTGTAACAAGCATATATGCATTTTGTATCATTATCATCTCTTGCATTTTGTAGAATATTTTAATTTATCTATTTATTTTGATGTATTTTTAGTGTTGTTACTTTATTCTTCTTGTGTTTGAGCTTCTGCTTATACTGTGATTGTTTAATGCTGATGCACATTTTCTTTTGTTTGCTATAAACATGCTTTGTGTGTACACTATGTTGCATTTTATCTGAAACAAAACATTGTATTTCTTCGAGGTGCTAAGTAACTTTTTATCCCTAAAATTTTTGGCGGAAAGTGACCATAACAGAAATAATATTGAAATAAGTTTCATCTATTCATTCTTAATTTTTTTTTTTTTTTTACTTCCTTTTATTTGTTTGATCAAAGATTGAGGGACATTTTCTCTCTCTCTCTCCTCCTACTGTTTTCTCCCCTCCCCTTCTTTCTTTCTGTCTCATTGATTTCTTTCTTATTCCTTGTGGTTTGTTTTATTTGATTAGAGGTAGTTTAAGTTTAATCAATTAATTTTGAACATTCATTTTATGAACTTGTTTTGCATGCAAAATTGATTTAAGCATGTGTCAAATAGTTTATTTGATTAATTAATATAGGTGATTAATTACATATTAAACAGTACAAAATTTGCATTTTTTGAACATTTTTGTACAAACTTCTTTTTTATTATTTTTATTACTAACATTTGGAGTAAAATATTTTTCTTAAATTTCATACAACCATTTTGAAGAAAGTTTTTTAATTCAAATTTAATTAAATATGTGTGACCATTTCTTTTGATTATCTATTTTTTTTTTTTTTTTTTTTTTAAATAAATGATGAGTTATTGGATAAAATAAAAGGTATATTTGCTGTATGTATCAATACCTTTATACAAGAACTGATTAATATTTATGTCCAATTACTTGATAAAAATTCAGAATCCCTCAGTGAAATGGAAAGATCCTCTCCCCCCTCCCCTTAAACTACTTATTTTATTTTTCCCTAGGCAAAAATTTAAGAAATTCTTATTTATTCTTGGATGTGACTGTTTCAGTGAATATATTTAAAAACATTTATTTTTTTTTAACTAGTTTAATTTTCTGTAAAAAAAAAAAAAAAAAAAAAAAAACTAAATAATGAACTCTAAGATATATTGTTTAAGACTTTTGGTATATTTATTAAAAAAATTTATAATCATTAATGCATATTTGTATAAAATTACCAAATAATAGGTTCAGAGCTCCTATCACTTTTGTTTAAAACATATTCTTATTTTTAAAATCAAAACTTCTTTTTAAATTCCTACTATTAGCTAGCTCACACTCTCTCTATATATATCTTGTTCAAATTTCCAATCCTTAATAAAATATTTTCTATTCATCCACTCAAGTTCAAATACATTTTTTTAAACTTGTACTGGATGACACTTTATATTAATACAGTTTTTTCAAATATTAATTCATTCATTAAATTTAATTAATTAATTTTAGTTTTAAATGGGAGAAAAGAGTTCCTCCCATTGTTTTCATAAATGAAATGAAAGATTTATCTCAAATGAGTGATGCCACAGAAATAAAATACCACAACGATGATTGTAAAATAATGTTCAATAAAGATAACGCGGGACATTAATGCTGCACAGGTTTATTTTATATATTTATGATTAAAAAGTAGGAATTGACTTAAAAAAAATGTTTTTATATTACTTGTTAAAAATTAAGTTACATAATTGCTATTATTGATTTTGTAAGCCAGAAATATACAGTTTTTATTGGAGTGTTTTTAAATTCTTCTATGGTACACGCATATTCTGTTATGTGTGTACCATAGAAGCATTCCATATCTGCATTCCATACATTTTAATCACCAAATCGTCCCTTGGAAAGAAAAAAATCAACAGGAAATGATGTCTTTTTCAATTCCTACTATTAGTTCACACTCTCCCTATATATATTTATATATCTTGTTCAAATTTTCAACCATTAATAAAATATTTTTTATTCATCCACTCAAGTTCAAATACATTTTTTTAAACTTGTAGTGGATGACACTTGATGTTAATACAGTTTTTTCAAATATTAATTCATTAATTAAATTTAATTAATTAATTTAAATTTTATATGGGAGAAAAAATATCAACACAGAGCCGACTTATTTCAGACATTAGTTTCATTTAAAAGCACTCACTCACAAGTCTTGGTAGCACAGTCGGTTAAGCTCTGAGCTCGTAACCACAAGGTCCCAGGATCGATGGAAGGAAATTCTCCCGTACTCAAAAATAAATTTTTCTTATGTAAGATATTTGGCAGGATATAAATTTAGGAATAAATATCTTCAGTGGTGAAGCGTGTAGATCACTGGAAAAAAATTTATTTCTGATCTAAGTAGGAATTGATTTAATTTTTTTTTTATATTACTTGTTTCAATTTATGCTTAAAAAAGTATGTTTAGTGGTCATCTTCATGCAGAATATGTACCAAATTCTGAAATGTTCAATTCAAACACCTAATTTTGACATCATATTTGGAATTTTTGGTAAATTTGATCTTAGGATAACAAATAGGAAGTCATTCAGTCAAATAGCTCAGGATTTATGAATGTTTAAAGTTTGGAACTCCTAATGTTAAATTCATTTTTAGGCATTGCAAAACAAATTGCAATGTGAGTAGCTTTTTAAGCGTAAGTCAAGAACTACTAGGCCGAATGAGTTGTAATTTTGTATTCACATATTTGAATCTTTTAGAAATCAATTTCAGTTAAAATGTTCATAGATTAGAATTTTTTAAAGTATATTTTGGAAATATATATTTTGTAAAACTAATTTTCAAAAAAAAAAAAAATGAATTGTAATCTATCATTTTTTTAACCAAAATCAATTTTTAGAAGCCTCAAATATGTGAATCCTAAATATCATCTCATTCTGCCAAATAGTTTTTCAGTTATGTTTAAAAAAACTATCCACATTGAAATCTGTTTTGCAACAACCACAAATGAATTTAACAATAGCAGTTCCAAACGTTAAATCTTCATATATCCTAAACTACTTGACTGAATCACTTTCTGTTACCCCTGGTAAATTTTACCAAAAAAATCCAAACATGATATAAAAATTAGGTGTTTCATATTGAATGCTTCAGAGTTTTGTACATTTCAGTGTGATAACACCGCTGCCTTAAGCTTACTTTTTTAAAACATAAATTGAAAGAAGACATAATTTCCAATCAAATGGCTATTTATGGGTTTTTTTTTTTTTTTTTTTTTCCTCTGTGGAAATTTGGAGATTTAATTGTATGGGGAGTTTTTTTTTTTTTTTTTTTTTTTCCCCTTTCCCATTTGTGCATAATTTTAATGCATATATCAAAAGACATTTTAAATGTGGATTTTTAACCTTTAAAAAATGACTGCCAAAATTTTTACAATGTTAGCCTGTTACTAAATTTTTACATAATTTTTAATTAATGTCATTCATATATGTAAAGATGTAATTTTGTAATTAGTTTTTCAACCACTGCCTAATGTGCTAGAGTTCTAGAATTTCTGTACAGTTATGCGTTCTCAATGACAATGCAATATTTTCATATTTTCAGAACATAATCATAAATTAATGGATTAATATTAATTAAATTAGGATTATAAGTTGAGAAAACAATTTAGAGATCTTGAATAGATAGTTTAAATATTGTTGTTTTGTTTTTTTCTTTCATATTTCCATATTTTAAAAAGAAACTTACTAAAAAAATATATTTTTTTTTAATAAATTCACAGGTTTACACTCTTTACTTTTGGATATGGGAACTACCTTGATATAATTTCTATCAAGCATAAATAAAAACAATTATTATTATTTTTTTATAATCAGGGTCTATGCCAAATCACTTATTGTATCAGAAATATTTTGAAACATGAATCACAGTCATGAAATAAGGCAAATTTAAAAAAAAAAATCATGTTTTATTATTATTATTATTATTATTATTTACTTTTATATTTATATAGCTTTTAATTTTTTTAATTGATTTAAATGATTGGTTCGTAAATTATTCCCTAATTTCTTGAGATAAGTTGTTGTTGTTTATTGTGCATGTATTTTATGTATTGCCATCTCAATTTCTGTCTGGTTTATGCACCTTAATTTATTATATTTAGTTTGTTTTTTAAATCTTATTTTGTTGCTTGTTTGTTTGTACAGTGTTTGTTATGTATCATTTTGCTGCATTTTAAATTTGCACTGCATTCCTTGACCACTTGTTATGCTTTTTTATTTTGTTTTTGTTGAAACTTGCATGCTATTTTATTTGTATGTTGTTCACTTTATGTAATAAAATTGCACTATGCTTTTATTCCTTTGCTTGTCTGCTCATTGTGTTCTTTTTTTGTGAAGATATTGCTGTCTATTGTCTATCAGAAATTAATGGACAGATATAATAAGTAAAAATTCTTCTTTTATCTTTGTACAAAGTAGTGTTCGCGAATATATGTATAATATGTTTAAAACGTATTGTAACCAGTAACGATTTTGGATGGGCATAATATGGAAACAAGTGGGTAAGTGTGATTGAAGATCGCTCAAAGGGTCTTCTTTAATATTCCTTTCAAAACACTTTATCCTTTCTTTAATAAATCCAAATAAATTTCGTTTAGCAACCCTCCCCCCCCCCCCCCCCCCCCAAAAAAAAAACAAAAAAAAAAAAAACATGTTATTTGTTTTTTATAAAGCAAAAATTTACCGGTCTATTTTTTTGTTTTTTCGATTATCTAAACCAGCCCGATGGTGGGCGAAGCCGGCTATTATATTCTGTCACGCAGACTAAATGCGATATAAAAAAAATAATTTCCAAATTAAACATGTTGTACACCTTCAAAATGTTAAAATTTGTGAATATTTCCATAGTCGGATTTTTATCATGATTCAATATGTTTCTCAAATTCATATATTTACTATTCTCTATTACTCATATTGTTACTCGCTTTGTATTATTCTCAAACATCTGAAAAATTCATTAAACTTCCAATATGATGTCAGATTTTCTTTTTAATTCTCTAATGACGTGATCTTAATCTGCTTTGTGTACATACACATACTCATACTCCTTGTATTATTGAGAAATCTTTGAAAATGTCCGTTTTTTTACCACTATGACGTCAATAATTTTTATTTCATATTAATCTTTTTTTCAATTGGTTAAACTTTTTATTTCATTTTCATTTTTCACATGGAAATCGTTTGATAGAAAATAAATACTATACTTCTATCAGTATTCTACTAAATCAGTAAATCTACTAAACTTCTGCTATAACGAAAAATGTTTAAATTTAATAGGAAAAGGCTGTTAGAATTTTGGTTTTTTATCTCTATTTATTAAAATAATATGAATTTTTCAAAATTTAATATTTTGAGCTTTTCATAGCTGGTATTCAGCTATATACACAAAGTTTCTACTCTGTAAGTTACATAGTTTCTGAGAATAGCTCTGTGACAGACAGACAACAGAGCGGTAGTAATAGGGTTTCGTGAGATGAACGAAACCCTAAAAAGGCTTAACTACGTATACGTTTAAATGTATATAAACATATATTCGTGAGAACTAGTACAATGTGGCATACTTCATCCAAGATGGCGGTACACTTGCTTCATTTGAAGTAGATTTTTTTTTTTGTTAAAAATTTTATATACGTCATTATTTGTTATTGTGTAGGGTTGGATGTTCTTGTTAAGATAATTTACTTAAAATAAAAAGACTCAACTAAAATTCACTAATCACTGAACAAGTTAAAAAACAAATATACCTTGATTAACACTATTGAAACCTGTTGCCTATGACAAGAGGAGCAAGTTAAACAAAATAAACCAAATTACCAAGACATAAAAATCCGAATAAGTTGAAATAGTGGGATAAGGTTGAAATTTTCATTTTAAAATCAATACTTAATGTAGTTAGGGGCAACAGATTTCTAAATCAGATAGTATACTGTAATTTGCGAAGAACATCCACCTACAATCCTATTTGATTAAGTTCAAAACTCCATATTTACAAAATTAAAAGAATATAAGCATAAGTAAATTTGGAAAATTAAAGAAAACCTGAAATTCCTGTAATATGAGGACCAAAAGGGAGAGAAAGAAATTAATAAAATGGAGACATGATGGAAATTTAAATTAAAAGAATATGAATATTTTGAACAAAATCAGATTGGTGTTCCATTTGATCCATATAGTGGTATCTTAGAAAATTGACTTTGATTACTTCTATTTTTTTTTTTTTTTTTTTTTACTTATACTTTCTATAAATAAACATATTATTGTTTATTTTAGATAACAATATCTAGTTTTTTTTTTTTTTTTTTTTTTTTTTTTTTTTGATAATAAAGAAGATTAAGTATTTAAGTTGTAGTCTTTATTTAATTAAATTTAATTATAACTGTTTCACCATTTCTTTAATTCCTTATTTTTTTACTTTTTTTTTTCTATTTTAGTATATAACTGAGTGAATAATCTAAACCAAACCAAAATGATTACTAAACATGGATGTGAGTTACATCCAAGAAAAATAACAAAAAAAAAAAAAAATACTGTGTTGATGACCTTTACCTCACATGCTAATAGTCAAACTTCATTTTTTTTTTTTTTTTTATACTTAGAGTAAGCACATAAATCTAAACTACTAAGATTATCAAAAATGTAAGATTAACAAATGTGAGAGTAAACAGATCTTTTATTTGAACCATTAGAATTATTATAGTATCGTAGTTTTCAAACATTTCACAATATCTCAATTTTATGGAGTTATTCACTTAGTAAGAAGTTACTTATTAATAATATTTAAATGATATAGTTACTCTCAATCTTTCTAGACAGGTATACATAGTTTAACATTAGTAGAACATGTAATAAAAAGGAAATAAGATTACTTACACAAAGGAAAATACTAAGAATAACATCAGTGGGCTTGATTTAAGGAGCACTTCGTCCTTTCCTTAATTTGTTGATTACACAATTTAAAGGGGAGTTTTTAATCGGGAAGAAGTCTGTCGACCTTCATATTAAACTCAAATCTAATCAGGGACATAGAGGGCTGACTCCGGGTTCTCTGCTTCTTTCTCCTCACCAGCACAAAGTTTATGCAATTCTCTTTCCGACCGGCAACTGCAGAGAATGTCTGATTCACTAAGCATGAGCCATATTAATAAAACTTGTGATAAGCATTTGTATGTTCACCACAGATCTCGGCTTGATTAGGTGTAGACATTTCCTTCAACTTCAACATGACCCGTTGTACACAATTTTTAGGGGTGTAGACACTTTCTGCAAACTTCAACACGAGCAGTTGTACACAGTTTTCATGTTTCTGTCACTTTCTCCATATAAATAGATTTCAACATCAGTAGGTACGAACTCTACTAGGACCCGTGTACAATCTATCTAGACAGCTATTTCGACAGTACCTATATACTGGGACTTAATTCGCACCCTTCCTTATTTTTTTTATTACACGACACTATCTCTGCGAAAACCGTGGAAAAAGGAAGGTTCCAGCTTACTGGCCTCCAGAGCTTCATACCTTTAAGTTTTGTTCTCTCTCTTTTTTTTTTCTACCGCCCACTACCAGTCACAAATCAACAACTGAAAAAAATTTCCTACTCCCCACGTCGCTCAAATACTGGACAAAACCAATGCCCGTGAAGGGGTGGCACGCAAGGGAAGCAGTCGAGTGGACTCTCCCCTGTTCTCCTACCTACTGAATTCACAAGAGGGGGATGACATAAAAATGACCTCACAGGGGCATTTCAATTACAACCTCCCTGTAAGCGGGTTAGTATGGGAAAAAGACAATCATGCCTCTCTTACAGTGAGTGATAAAAAGGTTCCCAGACATGCATATTTACAACAGCGCAATAAAAATGAGAAAGGGAGAGTAAGGCTTTTGTTAAACATATATGAGGGTCGTAAAATACAATGCTTGTTTACATGTATTTGTACTTTCTCAAAATAACATAATAACATTCTGGGGTGGTTTGATTTTGACCAAAGATAAAATAAGAGATGCCAATTTCCTGATAAAAAGGGATGGGAGAGTGTGTGGATGTTTACAGATTGATACATGTGTGGTCTAACATTTGAAAAGCATCCTTTCTTGCTATTTATTTTTCGTAGAAAACATTTGCAAACTAAATCCATTTAAATATTGTAACAAATACAGATTTATTAATTTATTAAGCTTATTCTTATTCTCATTTATCTTTCTTCTAATTTTCTTATTTATTTATTTATTTATTTTTTGAAAAAGGAAGCTAATTGTTGTAATTGTGAATTCATTTCCTGTTGCATCATTCAAAACCCCCTTTTTCTTCTCAAAGTTTTGAAACATGAAAAGCACCTATGCAGTGTAGAGGTAGGGATGTACTTCGATTTGCAGAAAAGAGACAGTGAGACTTTGACGCATGCGCGCAACATTGTTTATTACGTAACTTTTTCAGAACATTTTTAGGTAGATTTCGTAAGAAATACTACCTATTACATTCTCACCTAAGTTGGAAATTTTGAAAAATTTTTGCAGATCTACGCCGATCATGACTCCCAGAACCCAAAACCACCCCCAGTTCAAAACTTTATCTATCTATCTATCTATCTATCTATCTATCTATCTATCTATGTCACTTTTTTCTGACCACAGTAACTGGAAAAATTCTGCATTAATCTTTTACAAACTGATACATAAAATCAAGGGGCATAAAATCTCGGTCAAGTTCGTTAATGGGCAAAATCGAACCAAGGGGGGGAGGGGGGGGGGGCTTTTTGTGAAAACAGAAAAACCCCCATAATTTCTTAATTATTATACGTATCGAATCGATTTAAAGTTATTAATACTTCTAGGAGAAGGGCCGAAAATTTATGTATGACAGATTTTTGATATAATTAAAAATGGCTCCAAGGGGGGGGGAAAAAGAGGGGGGGGTTTAGAAGAAAAAAAATCATAGCTTCGTCAATTCACAAGATATCAAATCCGCGTAAATTTATTATTAATCCTCTTATTATTATCTAAAACTTTCATATTGACAAGTTTTTTATAGGACCAACCGTTATAGCAAAAAAAAATTAAAAACAAAAAAAATCCCTGCCGGCTCCGCCTGCAAACAAGTTACTTTTCGAAGTAGGCAGTTCCAACTCCCGCATCTTTTCGAAACTGATACATAAAATCAAGGGGCATAAAATCTCGGTCAAGTTCGTTAATGGGCAAAATCGAACCAAGGGGGGGGGGGGCTTTTTGTGAAAACAGAAAAAAAAACATAATTTCTTAATTATGATATGTATCGAATCCGTTTGGCGTTATTATTACTTCTAGGAGAAGGGCCGAAAATTTATGTATGACAGATTTTTCATATAATTAAAAATTGCCTTAAGCAGGGGAAGGGGGGGGGGGGTTTAGAAGAAAAAAATTCATAACTTCATCAATTCCCAAGATTTCAAATTCGCTTAAATTTATTATAAATCCTCTTAATATGATCTAAAACTTTTATATTGACAAGTTTTTTATAGGACCAACCGTTATAGCAAAAAAAATTAAAAACAAAAAAACCCCTGCCGGCTCCGCCTGCAAACAAGTTATTTTTCGAAGTAAGCGGTTCCAACTCCCACATCTGTTCGAAACTGATACATAAAATCAAGAGGCATAAAATCTCGGTCAAGTTCGTTAATGGGCAAAATCGAACCAGGGGGGGGGGATGGGGGGGGCTTTTTGTGAAAACAGAAAAAAAAACATAATTTCTTAATTATGATACGTATCGAATCCGTTTGAAGTTATTATTACTTCTAGGAGAAGGGCCAAAAATGTATGTATGACAGATTTTTGATATAATTAAAAATTGCCTTAAGAGGGGGGGAAGGGGGGTTTTAGAAGAAAAAAATTCATAACTTCGTCAATTCCCAAGATTTCAAATCCGCTTAAATTTATTATAAATCCTCTTAATATTATCTAAAACTTTTATATTGACAAGTTTTTTATAGGACCAACCGTTATACCAAAAAAAAAAAAATTAAAAACAAAAAAATCCCTGCCGGATCCGCTTGCAAACAAGTTAGGTTTCGTCTTAAGCGGTTCAAACTGCCGCATCATCGTAAAAAAGGTCATTTCTTCCGCAATTCCCGACAAACAGGCGCCCCACGGTCTGCGTCTTCGAAATCTACCTGTGCCTGTAGGCCGAGCCGTCAGGGATTTTTTTTATTAGAACTTTAGTTTTTGAACTGTAACGTTTCAGTTTAGTATTGTTTTGTGATTATGATTTTTGAGAGCGTGTCGCTCGTCTGAAAAGCTGTATATAATAATTTGTTCGTCGTCTTATTTGTGTTCGTGATGTGATTTATCAATTAAATCGTGATGTCTTCTAATACCTTGAATTTATTTGAGTCAATAGTGTATTCATGCTGAAAAAGAATTTAGTTTTTTGAAATATAAGGAATTATGAAGACCGCGGAGCACCGATGTCCCTTTTGGAACTTAGAGGTAAGAAAAGTTGTTTCTTACTAAATTTATTAGAAATCAATTACATTGAAATTGATTATTTACATGTTGCAACTCTCAATTGAATTAGTAATATAGGCAGTTGGAGTTGCCACATAACTGGCATCCCTGCTGGAATTCGGTGGCTCCGTAATTTTGGAATTAGAGATTGGAATTAGAGATTAGAAAGTTAATTAGAAGTTAGTTAACTAGAATTGAACATTAAGAATGGATAAATTAAAGAAATCAAGGACGCCAGTGCGTTCCAACTTCACAAAGTTGATAAAAGAAATAGAAGATACTTTGCAGGCTAAATGTGATGATATCGATAGTCTGTCATCTCTTTTAGATAGGTTAGAATCAAAACATGAAGAGCTCTCATTAATAGATAAACAAATTTTAGATAATTTATCTGAAGATAAAAATTGTCAACAAGACGCCTTCGATTCGGAATATGAGCAAATAGACAAGTATAATATAAATTATTGGGAGGTGAAAAATAAACTATCTAGATACATTCTTAAATTAGAGAAAGAGAGCAATCAGGATACCTCTTTATCATCAGGTGGTATGGCCACTAGAAGAAAGTTTAAATTACCCAAATTAGAGCTTAAGCCCTTTAATGGTGATATCAAAAATTGGCTATCTTTTTGGGATCAGTTTGAAAAAATCCACGAAGATCCGGATATTGTTAACGAGGACAAAATACAGTATCTTATTCAGTCTACCCAAAAGGGATCTAGGGCAAGGGAAATTGTTGAATCTTTCCCCCCTACAGCCGATAGCTATCCAGAGGCGATACAATCGTTGAAGGCACGGTTCGGTAGAACAGATATTTTAATCGAAGTATACATACGCGAAGTACTAGGATTAGTTATTAATAATTCTTTAGGACAAGGCCAGAGACTGTCCCTTGTTAAGTTGTATGATAAAATAGAAACATACCTTCGGTCATTAAAAATGTTAGGCGTATCGAGCGAAAACTATTCTTCGATTTTATATCCATTGGTCGAATCAGCATTGCCTTCAGATATTCTTAAATTATGGGAAAGACATCTTGGCACTTTATCTGTTAATGATAAAGATAAAGATCAGGGAATTAATAAATTAGATACTTTAATGAAATTTTTACAAATTGAAGTTGAAATGGAGCAAAAGGTCAAATTGGCTAAGAGTGGGTTTTCTTTCGATAAAGATGTCTCAGTAAATAGAGAACTTAGATTCGATCGTAAGGATAAAAATTTTTCCCTTCCTACGGCGGCCGAACTGTATAATGCAGATGATAAAAAATTGGAAGAACAGTGTGTTTTTTGCGAAAATAAACACCGTAGTCAAAATTGTAGAGCGGTATGGAAAATGACACTCGCGAAGAGAAAAGATGCTTTATTAAAAAAAGGAGCTTGCTTTCGATGCTTCAATGCCAACCACTTGGCTAAAGCTTGTAAAATTAAAACTAATTGTACTCATTGTGGGAAAAGTCACCATCAGTTCATGTGCATAGAAAAGGATAAAATTAATTTAGGCGATAATTCTAAAGAGGATTCTACTCCTAATAAAGATTGTATGCTTGCGAATACAACTTCTAGAAAAAGGGTTTTGCTCCAAACATTGGTTGTACGCATATACAATGGGGATATCGTACGAAATGTTAGAATTTTATATGACACGGGATCTCAACGGTCGTATATATCAAAATTTGCTGCTAACATGTTAGGATATAATAGTATAAGTAAAGAAAGAATAGTGCATAGTTTATTTGGGGGTCGACAATGTGAAGAACTACACGATAGATATTTAATTAATTTGGGAAATATGGATAATAGTTATCGATGTAAACTTGAGGTATTAGACCAACAAAAGATTTGCTCTGAAATTTCACCTATACCGGAAGGATCCTTTATTAATGAAATAAAACGGTACGGAATTTTATTGACTGATAGAGTCACTAAAACTAATGATTTATTATACGAATTTTCTCCTGATGAAATTCATGTGTTAATTGGTGCAGATGTCGCCGGAAAATTATTTACCGGAAATTTAAAACAATTACAGGGCGGATTAGTTTGCATGGGAACTCGTTTAGGTTGGACAATTCTCGGGAAAACTGAAGGTTATGAAAATAAAAATATGAACAATTTAGTTTTCTCGCTGCATGTCAAAGAGGCAAAAATTTCCGAGTTATGGCACCTTGACACTTTAGGAATTCGAGATCCTGGGGAGAAAAAGGGTAGAGAAGAGATAGAGTTATCCACTAAAGAACATTTTCTTAGTAATATAAGAGTAGATGACGAGGGTAGATATGAAGTTAGTCTTCCATGGATACAGGGCCACCCTAGACTACCCAGTTACGAAAATATCGCTCGACGTAGATTAAAAACATGTGTCGATTCATTAAAAAAGATAGGAAAATTAGGTGATTATAATCAAATATTTAATGAATGGTTAGACGAGAAAATAATTGAAAAGGTTGATCAGAGGAAAACGTTAGGTAGTGAGCATTTCCTTCCTCATAGAGCAGTGTTTAAAGAAAACTCCACTACAAAAGTGCGGCCAGTTTTTGATGGTTCAGCTCGGGAAAAGGACTCACCATCGATAAATGATTGTATTGAAAAGGGGCCTAACCTCGTAGAACTGATTCCTTCTGTTTTAAATAGATTTAGATTGGGGAAAATAGGGGTAATTGCTGACATAAAAAAGGCTTTTTTACAGATTGGCATTACAGAAAAAGATCGATCATTCTTGAAATTTCTATGGTATGAAGAAGGGGACCCTCAAAAGTTGATAACGCTTCAACATAGAAGAGTAGTATTTGGCATTTCATGTAGCCCCTACCTTCTAGGTGCCACGTTAGAATATCATTTAAAAAATACGCCTGAACAATTTACAAACACTGCGTTAAAATTGTTAGAGTCATTTTATGTAGACAACTGTGTTACGAGTGTTGATAATAAGGAACAGCTAAACAGATTTATCGAAGAGTCAAAAACTCTTCTTAACAATGCTAAATTCGAGCTTCGCGGGTGGGAGCATAGTTTTCGAGAAGTTTTTACAGGGGAAAATGTCCCTGTTTTAGGGCTAATGTGGGATTTTAGAAGGGATACACTAGCAGTTGATTTAAAAGAAATTTCAGAGGATGATCGCCTAGTAACTAAAAGAAACATTTTATCGTCTGTACACAGAATTTTTGATCCTATCGGATACACATGTCCTGTAACATTAGAACCTAAAATATTATTACAGGAGTGTTGGAAAGCTAAAGTGACATGGGACACGGAATTACCTGTTTCTATCAAGAAAAAATTTGAAAAATGGAAAAAACAATTAGGAAAATTAGGGACTATTGAAATACCTAGGTGTTTTTCTCGAGATGCAGATAAGTTGCATTCCTTGCACGTTTTTTGCGACGCTAGTAAAGTAGCGTATGCTACGTGTATATTTATACGGACCGAAAATGAGAACGGCGGTTTCTGTCAGTTGGTTCAAGCAAGAAGCCGAGTTGCTCCTATGAAAATTTCTATTCCGCGGTTAGAATTACTGGCTTGTAATATTGGGGCTAGATTAGCAAGTAGTGTTAAAACTGATTTGAAATTAGATAACATTGCCATTTTTTATTGGACTGATTCGGCCAATGCGCTTTACTGGATAAAAAGAAATGAAAATTGGGCACCTTTTGTTTACAACCGAGTGACCGAAATTCGCTCATTAAGTGATCCTTCAAAATGGCACTTTATTCCTGGCCAATTGAATCCTGCTGACCTGCCTTCAAGGGGTTGTACCGCTGAGGTTTTAGCCCGAGATAAATGGTGGGAGGGACCGCAGTGGTTGAGAAAACCAATGGACGAGTAGCCTAAATCAGAAATGTTTCCCGATTTTGAAACAATCGATGCAGAAAGAAGAAAAACAATTATTAGTGGTACGAATGTAAATGTTCACAGTGAAGAATTTTACACTAGAATTTCTTCCTACGATAAATTAGTAAAAGTAATCGCGTGGATATACAGATTTTACAAAAATTGTAAGAAAGCTAAAGAAGAGAGAGAATTTAAAATTTTAACTGTAGAAGAGCAGAATGAAGCTGAAAATGTATTGTTGAAATTAGTTCAAAAATCGTTTACTGGTCCTGAAGATAAACGTCTAAAAGCATTTCAGACCACAACAGATTCGGCTGGAGTTCTGCGGCTGAAATCACGTATACATTTGAGAGATGATATTCTGAATTTCAGATTTCCTATTATTCTTCCACATGACCATCCTGTAGTTGAAAAAGTAATTAGATCTAGACATTTGAAACTAGGTCATGCTGGTGTACAAATTATGATGTCTAATTTAAGGGAAGATTTTTGGATCTTAAAATTCCGAAAAACTGTCAGGAAAATTATTAGAACCTGTGTAAGATGCAGACGACACGATTTTAAACCAGTAGAAATTTCCACTCCTCCCTTACCTGAAGATAGAGTAAGAGAAGCTGCCATTTTCCAAATTGTTGGTCTGGATTATGCCGGTCCGCTTATTCTTAAAGAAAATAGGAAAATCTGGCTAGTAATATACACTTGTGCTGTTTTTCGAGCAGTTCATTTTGAACTAGCTACCTCATTATCAACGGAAGTGTTTTTAATGACGTTGAGAAGATTCATAGCCCGTAGAGGCAGACCTTCTATTATCTATACAGATAATGGTAAAAATTTTGTAGGAGCGGAAAATTTGTTGAAAGAAATAAACTGGAATTCAGTACAAAATGATAGTATATCAAGGAAAATTATTTGGAAATTTATACCTCCTTCAGCTCCATGGTGGGGAGTGTGGTGGGAGCGATTGATTGGCCTAACCAAGAGAATACTCAGAAAGGTTTTAGGAAAAAGTTCTCTGAATTACGAAGAAATACAAACCATTATATGTGACCTAGAAAGTGTTATCAACAGTCGTCCGCTTACTTATGTGTCAGAAGATTTAAATGATCTCGTACCTCTCACTCCGTCCATGTTCTTGCTAGAAGTAAAGGGTAGTGGTACACCCGATATTGATATTCTAGATGCCAAATCATTGAACAAAAAGCTTGTTTATCAACAGAAAATAAGACAAGACCTTCGTAAACGATTTAGATCTGAATATTTAGGCCAATTGCGACAACCTAGTAGATGGAAGAAAATACAGAAACCTTTCGCAATAGGTGATGTTGTGATTGTTTCCAGTGACAATAATAAAAGAATTGATTGGCCTCTGGCTAAAGTGATTGAAATTTTTCCATCTAAGGATGGACACATCCGCTTAGTGAAAATAAGAATGAAAACTGGGGAATATTTAAGACCTACAAGCAGGTTAATACCCTTAGAAGTATCACAAGATAACGACAGTATGAGAAACCATTTCAAGGACATTAAAAAGAAACAAGATTTCAATGAACATAAAGGTGCTAGTAATCCTCCTAGTGGTTCGGTCAGCGACAGTACATCGGACGTTTCGGTTCGTCGCTCCAGATACGGGCGTATCATAAAACATCGAACGAATTGGATTTGAGTTTCAGATCCCGAAACTCAAAGGTGGGAGGATGTTGTAATTGTGAATTCATTTCCTGTTGCATCATCCAAAACCCCCTTTTTCTTCTCAAAGTTTTGAAACATAAAAAACACCTACGCAGTGTAGAGGTAGGGATGTACTTCGATTTGCAGAAAAGAGACAGTGAGACTTTGACGCATGCGCGCAACATTGTTTATTACGTAACTTTTTCAGAACATTTTTTTTATTAGAACTTTAGTTTTTGAACTGTAACGTTTCAGTTTAGTATTGTTTTGTGATATGATTTTTGAGAGCGTGTCGCTCGTCTGAAAAGCTGTATATAATAATTTGTTCGTCGTCTTATTTGTGTTCGTGATGTGATTTATCAATTAAATCGTGATGTCTTCTAATACCTTGAATTTATTTGAGTCAATAGTGTATTCATGCTGAAAAAGGATTTAGTTTTTTGAAATATAAGGAATTATGAAGACCGCGGAGCACCGATGTCTCTTTTGGAACTTAGAGGTAAGAAAAGTTGTTTCTTACTAAATTTATTAGAAATCAATTACATTGAAATTGATTATTTACATGTTGCAACTCTCAATTGAATTAGTAATATAGGCAGTTGGAGTTGCCACACTAATTAAGTTAAACTAAATAAAAGTTGAAATTACTTTTGCCTAAAAGAAAAAGGGACAAAAAACTGGGTTTTTTTTTCTTTTTAAATAGACAAAGTGTGTTGTTTATTTAGTACTGAAAAATGATTTAAGGGATTTAATGTAAATAGAATTTTGGTTAAAACCAACCCTAACAGCATTATGCAGATGTAAAATTTGAAATTCCTAATGTTAAAATTTCTTTTTAATAGTGGCAAAACAATTTGCTATGCGGATAGATTTTAAGCATAACTCTAAAACTACTTGGCAGAATGAACTGTAATTTTGGATTTGCATATTTAACACTTCTAGAAATCGATTTCTTTAACAATTTTTTACAGGTTACAATACATATATTTTTCGAATAGTAATTAAAAAATATATATATAAATTTTAATGACTATTTAAATTTTCTCTGTGACAGTTTGGTGATTAACATTTATGAGATGTTTTTCTTTTAACACTTTCCAACATTGTTGAAAAGTGTTTAGGAATACAGTTTGTCTGTCTGTCTGATCTCTAACTCTCATAAATATACTGGGATTGCCATGAAATTTTTGTATGTTATTGAGGTTTTGTATAGAATGTTCGCTATTGAAAATAAAGAGTGTAACATTTCTTGTTTGTTTAAAGGGACTCTCAAAAGAATTCCATTACATTAGGGTCTAAGGGTGTAAATAGTTTGGGGAGCATTTAATATATGTTATGATATTTCAAACTTGATGAGAGTAATATTGCTGAGGTGGACTACAACATGCTTTCTCAGGAGTATGGAGTAAGTGGCATTTATAGTTCGTTTGCCGGAATGTCCAAAATAATTCCATTACATTACAATCTATGGGAGAAAAATCGTTTGCGATGCATTTTAGTAATGTTATGATAATTAAATAATGAAACTTTGTATCAATCACCATAAAAACAAAACAACACACAGAACGCGTTTCGAGCTGGAATTTTTTAACAGCTTGTCATCAGCTAAAGCAAGCACATGTCCGTAAGGGAATAAGGTCACAAATGAACAGAAGGGCAAAGAAGGAGCTTACAAAGAATGTAATAGGTGGCGCTAGCTGAAAGGAAAACGCCAATTATAGAGGAGTGCATACGGAAGAGAAAACTGTAACTAAAATGAAAGTGAAAAGATTTTTTCACTTTCATTTTGCCTACACTTTTCTCTTCCATATGCACTCCTGATGACGGGCTGTTAAAAAATTCCAGCTTGAAACACATCCTGTGTATTGTTTTGTTTTTATGGTGATTGATACAAAGTTTCATTATTTAATTGTGATTTGTTGCCAGTTTGTCAGTGCTGTTTCATCAGTGTTATGATACTTCAAACTTAATGAAAGCACTGAAGTGCACTACAACATATTTTCTGGTGAGTGTATAGCATTTATCATTCATTTATAGAAACACACAAAAGAATTTGGTTACTTGACTGATTAAGATCAGTAATTGCTGGACGTGCATTTTCCACTGTGGTATGCATTTTTAAATTTATCAAATTTTGAGTTTATTGGGTGATATAGGTAAATGTTATAGATCCCATAAAAGTGCTAACGAAATAGTTTGCGCACATCACCATGTATAGGCAGCAATTTTTAAAAACGGATTTTTACTGAGTTGTGTATTTTTTAATGTTGGTTAATCTCATTTCTGTGTATGAAAAAATGAAATTTCTTAGTAATATTCTGTTTAGTGTTGGAAATTGTTTCATAATCTATGCCTCATGCATGATTTTTACTTTCTTCTATCTTTACAAGAAGAAAGTATTGGATTCGTGAGAAAATTCGGCTTCCAATTTTCGGCAGATTTATACGTTTTAGAGGGTCCTGAACACGATTTGACTGTTTTTAGAAATGCCTGTCTGTGAGTCTGTGACAAAAATTTTGTTGGTGCTCTATCTCAAGAACTAATGCGCGGAATTTAATAAAACTTTAGATTCAGCTAGTCCCTGATATAAATTGGTATTGATTAGTTTTCTGTATAAATCACCCAACAGGTGGTGCTGCTATGCTACATGTTTCAAGATTTTTATGATAGCTATATCTCAAGAATTCCATACAAGAATACATAAGAATACATAAGAATTCCAAGAATACATAATTTCATCAAACTTCAGATTCTTTTAGACCTTGACATAAATAGACAATGATTACGTTTTAATGTAAACAGACCAACAGGTACTGCACTGCTATACTATTTTTATTATATTATACTATATTATACTACTATTTTTATTATATTATACTATAACATAGCACTGCTATACTATTTTTTTCACGATTTTCAAAATAGCTGTATCTCAAGAAATAATGTACAGAATTTCATCAAACTTCAGATACTGTTAAACCTTGACAGAAATAAATGCTGGTTACGTTTTGATGTAAATAGACCAACAGGTGGAGCTTCTATGCTACTTTTTTCATTATTAGCACGATAACTATATCTCCAGAACTAATGCACGGATTTTCATCAAACTATAGATTCGAGTAAAAATATGGAGTGGGGGGGGGGGGAAGAGAACAGATAAAATTGTAATGGTGTATAAATTCTGTTCTTTTAAATTTACCTTGTAACGTATATAACATTCTTAATATAAAACAGTAAAAAAAAAGTAATAATGTAAGCTTCAATATTGATTTAAGATGCGTAACACAGTAATTAATAACTATGCATGATCACCTTTTTACTTTCTTCTATCTCTACCAGAAGAAAGTATTGGATTCATAAAAAATTTCGACGGATTTAAACGTTTTAGAAGCTCCTGAACACGATTTGACTGTTTTTAGAAAATGTCTGTTTGTATGTGACAAAAATTTTGTGGCTGCTCTATCTCAAGAACTAATGCACGAAATTTAATAAAACTTTATATTCAGTTAGTCCCTGATATAAATTGGTGCTGATTAGTTTTTAGTGAAAATCGCTCGACAGGTGGCTATGCTGCATTTTTTGTGACATATGCCATAGCTCTATCTCAAGAACTAATGCATTTATTTATTCTTGTTGGCCAACTAATTAACAAAATTTGAGGATTGCTAATCAAAGTTATTGTCAGTGTCAGAGAAAACAAAACTTTAACTGTTAAAATTAATTTTCTCTACACATAATTTAAGAACAACATTGTGCAATAATCAGCCTCAACGTCAGCAAATAGACTGACTTTTAAAATTTCATTGCATGTGTAAAAAACATCATTCGTCAACATAAATTTTTATTCATCATAGTGTTGGCTGGCTTTTGTTTTTGTATTTAGAGTTATTTTGCTGTAAATCTGGATTATGCATTTAATAAAACAACTGAAGTGTGTGTTTGAGGCTTCAATAAATAAAACAATTAGTACAGGAATTATCAATAATTTTATGTCTCAATACAATATTTTTGTAAGGACGGTAAATAAACTTTCTATAGTGTTTGGTTTGGATATACATAAATAAATATGTATGAATATTTTTTAGTGAAGATTGAATCTTTTGAAAAAATTAGTCTTTTAAAAGTAATGAAATACTGACTACATTTTGAAAAGTAATCTGTAATCTCTACTTCTCAAAACAAGTAGCTGCAGTTGCAGTTACTACACTTTTTATAAAATAGATGTAGTAGTAGTTTGTTTAAAAAAATAATTTTTTAAACCACTGGTTATAAGCATACCGTAAATGCGCACACTGGTAATCAAATAAAAGAAAATAATTATTTAAAATTTTGTCTCTATGTATGATGATATTTGGCCAAAATCTATATTGCAAACGTATAAATGCAGCCTATCATGTTTTGATAATTAAATCGGATCTTACAGTGCGTCCCAAAAGTTTATAGACAACAGGGTTTTCTTATTTTACAATTGAAAAAGAGGAGTAAAAATTTCAAAACAATTTATAATTATTAATAATATCAAGACAATAATAATACTATACAAAAATAATATTACACAATCAGAGACTTTGTGAGAAAAATTAAAACTTAAATTTTACTGTCCGAAAAGTTTATAGACAAATATTTTTTTTTTCCTTTAACGTTCAAATTTTTAAGCCGTTTTTCCTAATCACTTCAAAAACTCGAACAGGCACACTCAAAACAAGAGTTTGAAGAAATTCTGGCTTTAAAGGAAACCAACTCCGTTCAGTTTGCAGCTTTAGATCTTGAACTGTTGCGAATTGACGCCATTAACATATATGTCTCTAGCTAATATTCCCCAGAGATTCTCTATTGGATTCAAATCAGGACTTATGGCTGGCTAGTGCATAACAGTTACTGTGTTTTGTCTAAACCACTGCATTGTAGAGTTTGATACGTGAATGGAGCAATTGTCTTGCTGGTATATCCATTTGTCCACACCTAGCAACTTTCCAAATGGAAGTAACTGTACTTCAAGCGTTTTCTGGGAATCTTCAGAACGCTGACGACCTTTTAAAAAAGCAATATTGGTTGCTCCGTTATAAGAAAATGTTCACCACACCATGAGTGAACCCTCTCCTTGTTATCTGCTGAAAACGTTCGTAGTTCCTTGCAACTATCGTGCCAGTAATATGTATGCCCAACCATCGGGGCCATCTAAATTTCTTTTCATCACTGAAAAGAACACTCAACCCTTCATCTGTCCAATTCATGTGATTTAGAGACCACTGAACACGAACGTCTTTATGCTGTTTTGTTCACTTTGTCTAACGATGTATTTTGTGATAATCAAGAAATGTACTTGCCTGCAGTTGTCGATGGACAGTGGATTTTGATACTGGAACGATTATTTCATTAGAAACTGACTGTACAGACAGTTTCTGGGTGAAATTAATCTCAAAATATGTCTGTCTTGTCGTTTAGTTGTTTTCTTTTGTCGTCCAGAACGGAATTTTGTTTCAAACCTGTCAGCTTTTGACAGAATTCTGTAAATACCAATCCTGATGTGTCCAATTTTTTTGGCAGTGTCCACTACTTTCCATCCACAAGCCTTTAAACGATATACATTTGCCAAATTTCCTTTTTGGAAAATTGCACATTGCGAGGCATCTTTGCAATCAGTTGGAAACGGAAAGACATATTCACTTTTATATTATGAAACTATTGCGTCACAAGTACATGAACTTGAAAAATGCAAATTTTGTATATCAATACTTAAATAAGCTTTTAACACCGGTTGTCCATATACTTTTGGGACAACATTTTTTTTTTATTTTTTTTTTATATTAAATCTAATGACTGTTAAAAGTTGTTTGAGTATTTAATTATTTTTATTTCATCATTATATATTTGCATAATTTATTTCGTCTTTCTTACTCATTTAGTTAACTCTTAAATCCAAAAAAAATGGTTGTCTATATACTTTTGGGACGCACTTTATGAAAGGATATGCGATGGTTAAATATATTTATATGTATACCTTTTTGGTACTTTTTTGTTATAGGGGCCTTGGCGTTTTTTTTTTTTTAACTTTTTGCAAATCGGTGTTCAGAAAGGGAAATTTGTTGCCAAATGATATAAGAAACTATGAAAATAAATCGGATGAACTTTTATACTTGTTTATATATGTATTTGAAGTGTTTATTTATACTAGATGGAACCCGTCAAAACGTGACGGAAAAAAATACTATAACAATATCAGTAAAATAAGCTTCTTTATTATTTAAGTAGGGCTTCGTATGAAACAGTCTTTCAAATATTTTATTTTAAAAAATCCCCCCCCCCCTCCCAGTAAAATGCTATTTCCGATGCAAACTCCAAATGAACACTCCGTAAACAAATGTGTAATGCAAATCAGTTTGACATTACCACCATATTCCCCGCGACAAAAAAAAAAGGTCATGGAGCTATAAAGTATCATACAAATAGTCCTATCATAAAGTATCATACAAATTTCCTACTTTCATCTCATATTCAGTAAATAAAAGAACATAGTATAAGCACCCCCCTCCCCCCCCCTGTGATAATGCAATCGAATGAGCTCCTATGCGCATATATATTGCATCTGCCCATTTTAATGTTTTCAATTGTAATTTATTTGTATGGTTTCTTCTATCCCTTTACATAATCAGGATGATTATCCCGTTTCCATCACAGTCGGTCTCTTATACAGTTAAATATCCAATGGATCTTTAAAAAAAATAATAAATAACAGTTCCTAGCATATTCTGATTCAACATATACATCAACGAATTCAACATATCAATTTTATGTTCAACATAAACTAAAAATAGTTTTTTTTTTCTTTTGACAGATTTTATGTTAGCACCAAAATACTCTATCTTATGGATAATCTGATCTTATGATTTATCAGGTTTTTATTATTTTTTTTTTTTCACTTTTCATGAAGTTAGTTCAAGTTAGGGATACCTATTTTCAATTGTTGCAACTTTCCAAGGAGCTATTTTACATTATTAAAACAAACGGATGGTCATTGTTGAGGTAGAATTGAAAAATATTTCATGCTTGAAAACTATTTAAAAAGTCGTTAAATTAAGCGGCAGATTTCAAATAAATTTCAATCGAAAGCTAATTTTTTTTTTCTAATTGAGGATGTAAGAATTGAAATTGTAAAATGTAGTAAAAAAATTAAATTTTTAGTATTTAGAAGTGATGTAAGCGCGATGAAAGCTAAAGCGATAGTGCCGTTTGTTGTCACAACCGTTATACATTTCTAAAAATTGCCACTGTGTTTTGGTTGGCGTCCAAAAGTACCATTTTTTGACTACCATTTTTTGACATCGAAAGAAAAATTCACAGTGAAAGAAATAAGACTTTGCCGCTAATAAGGAACTGTTAAATGAACTTATAACAAACCTACCAAAATAATTCCTATAAAATATTAGCCTTACATTGTTTATTCTAGCTAAAAATACAATCATTATTTCAAGTTTTTTTTTTCCTGAAATTCTTTACTTTTCTGAATTTTTTTTATTAAAAAAGGAAATCTTAATAATTTAAATCCTATAATTTCTATTACTTAATCCTATAATTTAAAAAAAGTAATTGGTAACATGTAATCAAGGTATGTAATCAAGATGAAGCAACCAATAAAGGCTCCAGTTCTAATCTTTAAAATTAAAAATTGAAATATCAGTTAATATTACGCCATGTTGACACAATCATATAATTTTTTCTTTTTAGTTTTATAAATGTTAAAATGCATTTCAAGCTAAGCATAACGTCATTTTCGCCGGTACAAACTTTTCACACGTACATTTATGCTTAAGCACCATGCATACAAATAAAAATATATTTTGCATTTAATTGTAATGAAAAAAATGGCATCAACAAAGTTATAATGCTTAATGATAAAATGAACCCAATGGACAATATTTCCGTGACGTCACAGTAAATATGAATTTTTATTTGCTTATAAAACACATGGATGAATATTTTTACCGAAATACTTAAACATTTTAACTATATTTTAACTTACAAATTAAAAAATTCGGCCTAAAAGTCACGTGCTTTTAATATTTAATATTTATATTTTATGCTCGCAATCATTGAGTTCAGAAAATAAACTCTGTACGTCGCAACAGTGGGCGTTAATCCGATTGCCGACTTTATGACGTCATAAGCAGAAGTAAAATTTTAATTTAAGATTACGGCTAATTAATTAAATTTTGGAACAAACGAATGTACGATAACAAATCTGTGACCAAATATCTTTCATTTAAAAAAATAATGATGTAATTTGATGTAGTAGTTTGTTCTCACGGATTGTCGAAACAAAACGCTTAGCGTTTTAAATATATAGATGTGTATGTGAAGCCAGAATTGCACCAAGCTTTAAAAAAACTCCATGGTATACATAACAGTACTCCTAGTACTATATTTTATTTTGTGCTATGATATTTTGACTGTTTCAAATTTTAGGCTAATATCGATGTCCAGGAAAGTGGATATAACGGAACCTAAGGTTCTCTCCTTGATCGGAAATAACCTAAAGCGCCTGCAGGAATTCGGCGCGGCTGCCGAAATCTTCCACAAAGTTGGAGACATTCCATCGCTTGTTGAAATGAACGTGGAAGCTAAAAACTGGAAAGAGGTATTTTCATATAAACTTTTGGATAATATTAATTACATCGTGCAGGGTGCTGAAAAAGTTTTGGATGGCTTTACTATCAGGACGAGATTTTGCAGAAAGTACTAAAGCCTTTTGCTCAAAAACACTTTCTGGACGAAATAAGGAAAGGGCATGTTTACAAACAAATAGTTCCATCAACCAATCTACCACTATATTTTTATCGTAGCTATCATTGCAGGAATCGTCATGGCAACGTAGGCCAATCATATCATAGACCAATTTAACGTAGACCAATCAAATCACCCCATCTCATGTGTACAGTAGGTGTCATAACGAACCAACGGGTTTTTTCTTGCTAACCAACAGTGACGTCAGCTGCCCTTTTCTTATTGTGTGTTTCAGCAAGACATTGCACCAGCCCATCGCGCGCACAAGACTCATGACTGGCTTAGGGCGGAGAACATTGACTTCATTTCTCCAGATGAATAGCCTGCTAACTCGCCCGACATCAATCCAATGGATTTTTCCATTTGGGAAATTTTGAAGGAGAAGGTCTTGGCTACTGCCCGTCAAAGTTTGGATGGCCTGACAGCAAAATTGATTAAGGAATGGACTAATTTTCCCGATGAGATACTTCGTGCCGCAGTCAATGATGCCCCAAGTCAATTATGTCCATGGCATGCATGAAAGAAAAAGGCAGATACTTTGAGATCTAATCTGCTTTTCCGTTTATATGATGTTAAATTTAATGCGTTTGTTAATAAATTGTTGACATTTACGGTTTTCTTGAAAATAATGGATTTGATGCCCATCAAAAACTTTTTCCGCACCCTGTATAGGATATTTTTTTTTTTTTTTTTTTTTTTTTACTATCAGGAGGACATGAAAAGCTGTATGACACACGAAAACCAAGAAATTACGTAACTGTGAGCTTCACGGTACTTCGGGTAGTCAGTAGGGTTCAGACGGGTTCAGATCGAGCCTGAACATGCTCAGGCGCAATTTTTATACCAATCTTCGGGCTCGGGCTCAAAGTGAAAATTTTATTTATTCACAAATTGGTTGGTTGGTTTATTTATAACGGCCGATTATCTACTCGAGGGATATAGGCCCTAGGGAGAGTGCCCTCCGTGGGGGTCTTTCTAAGGGGTCCTAACCCGTATTTACGGCAAGGTTCGAAAAAAATCCACTGAAAACTCCAAACGGTTAGGTCGACGAGCGCGACAGGGATTTGAATCCAGTACCAGTGCTCAGTATCAGTGTTTGAACCCAAAACCCAGTTCCGCGCGTGCGCGGAAGTGTATTACGGCTTATTTTACTGTTTATTAACTGTTAATTTTACGGTATAATATTGGCAGCTGGGATGCCAGTATTATACCGTAAAATCAACATTTTTTTTTTTTTTTTTTTTTTTTTTGTTGCAGTGTACGAGAAGTAAAATCTGAGAAAGCCATTACATGACAACATTAAAAATTGCTTGAAAACCTGAAAAAAAAAGTTACTGACATTAAAAAATGCATACATGTTTTAAAGTTTCATTTAAAATTTATTGTAATTAATCTTTTTGTTACTGGAAGTGCAAAAACTTAATTTCTGATTAGTATCTGGTTTTACCCTACCACCAAAATTCGGAACTGTTTCAGATATTCCTAGAAAACGCTTTTTTCCAAGTAGAGAAGAATTTTCCTGTGGCGACAGGTTTGGTTTTCCAATAGCCCAGATGTCCCCAAACACTTTTGTGGGGTGTCCGAATTTTCTGCCCGTCTAGAGTTTTGTCAACAAAGGAAAACCGTTTGGTACTCGATTTTATCCTACTTACCCCTATCTAAAATCTATAGATCATGTACAAGGATGCAGAAAATAATTCGAGAACCTTTCTGGCTATGGACGGTAAATGCTGAAATCTGGCTTTCAAATGTGTTATGCATTTTTAGGTGCGTTCGTAATTATATAAATACGTAGTACCTATATTCGTCGTCTAGTCCGTCCGTCTGTCCGCATATAAGAGCGCAAAAACTACCCAACTGAATGGTTTGAAATTTAATATATATAATCGTTGCAGAATTTTGTCGAGTCATTTCAAATTTTATGAAAATCGAATCAAAACTTAAAGATATTAATAAATGTTTTCTTTATTCTATTAAATCTTATCATCGTAATCTGTATGATAAAAGCGCAAGTCATGTGACTGAGGAAAACAAATACGGGCTAACCCCATCTTTTTCCATATGCCAAGCGGCCATTTTTATTCAAAATTATTTTTTCGTATAAAATTTCGTAAAAGTTACATTTTTAGAAAGATCGTTCAAAAAAAAAAATTGTTTGCTTGAGAGATGAGATACATTCAAAAATGTATAGATTCTGGTATAACTTCAGTGAAAATTAGGTTAACAGCCGAATATCTCAATCCATTAAAGTAAATAAACAAAATATTCATTCATCGTGAGTCATAGAAATATTAACCATGGAGGTAATCATTCGCAAAGCAAGATCTCCATGGTAAATTTACAGCTCTGTCTGGAATGTCGAAAAAAAATTCGCATCTGTAAACATGGCATACGTAATAAGAAAAAAAAAAAGGCATCCTCATTTCGTTCACAGCAGACGATATAATTCATTTCACTGAAATAATAACGATGATTTTTTACATTGTAAAGCTAGTTATAGCACGAAACGAACGCACCTCATTTGTCACGTTTAACGTACAATTTTCAACATGTTTTAAATTGTTTAATTCTTTTCTAATCTTATATCTTATATGACATATTTTTTCATCTTATTAAACGGTGAAGTTTCGTTAAAGTATCCTGGAAATGTTGGAACGTGTTTCATAATCTAAACTTCATGCAGGATTCTTTTTTTTCGGATTTAGAAGATAATATTTGTTCAGACCGACATATTTGCTTATTTTCAATTTTTGACAAGTTTTTAATTAGTTTACTTCATTTACATTTATGAGTAACATCTACAAACTTTTCTCTTTCAGGCTTTCGAACTCGCAAAACAGTATCCAACTTACAGGGAAAATGTGTACGTGCCTTATGCGAACTGGCTCGCAGAAAACGACAAATTTGTGGAATCTCAGAAAGGTATGCAAATTTGAAATAAATTTTACATCTAACTACTTCCAGAATTTATTTTTATTATTGAAATGAAGAATTGAAATGAATTATTATTTCAATAAGAAGAAAATGTGGTTCATTTCTTTAAAATTAAAGTTAAAATGAAAATGTATGTAGTAGAAAAGGGGTTGTCAACCATGCGCCTGTGGGCGCTTTCTCTCCTCTTCAAGGTTTTTGTTCTAACTATGTCCCGTTTCCATAACTCAGCAACTAACTTTACAATTTCAACGCATCTGATTCCAAACATTATAATTAACTTAATAATCACCCTCTATAACATTAAAGTGAACTTACGAGTTGTATGTACCACTCTTTTCGAATAATAACTTTAGATTTTTTAAATTTTATTTCAGAGTATCTCGGGTTGTACGGGCCCGATTATGACAGGGTTTAGCTCATTCGACTTGATATAGATAGCCTTAAATATTTTAGTACCACTTTTTACCGCTAGGAGGCGCTTTCCTTCTCGGGTTCTATGGGCTCGATTAAGACGGGGTTTGCCTCATTAGACTTGAATTCGATAGCCTTACAGATTTCAGTCATGTTCGTATAAAACAGATTGCGCCCCCTGGCAGTGGAGGGTATCTCTAATTTTTATGGGCTCGATTACGACGGGGTTTGGCTCATTCGACTTGATATCGATAGCCTCGGAGACCACTGACCAGGCCCCTACCTACCGGGCTATTCGATATCGATAGCCTCAAATATTTTAGTTTCACTTTCTACCGCCAGGAGGCGCATTCTTATCTCGCGTTCTATGGGCCCGATTACGACGGGATTTGGCTCATTCGACTTGAGTTCGATTGCCTAAGAGATTTAATTCCACTTTCCACCACCAGGGGGTACATGAAAAATGTTAATAAAATTTATGTAATATTTTAATGGAATATAAATTATTAAAAAGTAAATACATGAATTTTAAAATTTTATCAATGAGTAAGCATATGGATCATAATTACACTACTTTGTTGATGAATGAATAAGTATTATCGTTTCACATGTCATTTAAAAAAATAATTTTATACAAAATCGGGTTAAAAATATAAAATCATACAAACTTGTGGTTTGTTTTAATTTATTATTACGGGCCCGGGCAACGTCGTGCGGGTCAGCTAGCAAAATTATATGCATAAATACAGATTTTGTTTCTTTAAAATAAACAGTTTTTTTACCAGAAACCTGGCTAATAATTTTTTTCCGGTAAAATCTTTTTTTTCTTTTCTTTTTTTCTTTCTTTTCCTTTTTTTTTTTTTTTTTTTTTTTTTTTTTTTTACAGAGTAGTTTAATGACCGTTTTAGCATTTTGTCCTTTGAATGTATAGTTTTAGCTCACAGGCAATCAAAGCCTGAGAGCTAATGCGCCCGCCGGTTCTGTATGTACGTAACGTGATAACTCTTGACAGAAATAATCATTTTGTTTCAAATTTTGCATATAGTTTCATTGTGATAAGGCGCTTCCCTGATTAGTTTTGGAGGTTCATTGGTTAAGCATAAAAAGGGGGAAACGGGGGGATAACCCCCCTAATTAGATAAATGGATATTTCATGCAGAATTATCCGATTTCCTTCAAATTTTGTATATAAGTTCATTGTGCTAAGGCGCTTCTCTGATTAGTTTTGGAGGTTCATTGGTTAAGTCTAAAGGGGGATACGGGGGGCTAATCCCCCCCCCTTAATTTATATAAATTGGTTTTTCATGCAGACTTATCTGATTTTCTTCAAATTTTGTACAGATGTTATTATAATAAGGCACTTTTCTGATTAGCTATGAGAGTTCATTGGTTAATTATAAGGGGAGAACGGAACGGAAGCCCCCCCCCCCTTAATATATTGTCGATTTATTTATTTTTAGTACAATTAGTGTGAATAGCCTGTGAGCTCAATGCCCTCAGTTTAACTGGGCAGTTTTCTTTTTCTTATTTTTGATTCTGTGACAAATTGTTCTCGACTCATTACTGTGTAAAAACTGGACACTTAAAAATCGAAGAAGAAGAAAAGAACGACTTCGCAAAAGAATGTCTTGTGCTAAAGTTATATTCTCTTGTTATGCAGATAAACGGAAAATGATTATAATTTTCCTTATTTATTTACTTAATAATAATAATAACAGTGCAATAAAATTTTTTTGGAAATGCCGTTTTAATAAAATTACTTCGACTCTTTAAAGGAACAATAGGAAACACAATTAATAGATAAATCTCATTATAGATGCATCAGCGTATCAATGAAAGTGAAAGTCAAATGACAGGAACAAAAAATGTCCTTGAGGGAATCATTTTTGTCCCTTTCATGCTTCATACTTTTTATCTTTGAACAATGGATTTTCATGGCCATTGTTCAGAATACAAATATCCTCAGCTGTCTAAATATTGGTTTTTAACGCTTTCCAACATACTTGAAAAGTGTTTATGAATTCGGTTTGTCTGTCTGTCTGTGTTTGTCCGTCTGCCCGTGCTCTAACTCGCATAAATATACTCGGATTGTCACGAAATTTTTATACATTATTGTATTTTACTACAGAATGTTCGGTGTTGAAAACGAAGAGTGTAGCACGAATAGTTCATTTACAGGGACACACAAAATAATTCCATTCCATTATGGTCTATAGACCATTTGCGGCGCATTTTATGGATGTTACTGTATTTCAAACATAATGAAATTAATATGCATTACTGAATTGGACTACAGCATGCTTTTACCGGCGTACAATTAGTAGCATTTATAGTTCAATTACAGAGACGTACAAAATAATTCCTTTACATTATGATCTATGGGTAATTGCAATGCATTTTGAACATATTGAAATTTAAAAGGATCACTGAGGTTCAATACAACTTATTTTCTATAGATTATGGAGTGTGTAGGATTTATCGTTCATGTACAGAGACGCACAAGAGAACTCGGTTAAAGGACTGACTATGATGGGTAATTGCTAGAAGTGCTCTTTCCGCTGTGATATGCAAATTTATGTAATTTTTACTGTATTACCTGTTGTTTACAAATTCTGTAGATCCTATACAGGACTACACGAAAGACTTCGAATATGGGCAGTAATTGATGAGAGTGGACTTTTACTGAGTTATGTATTTTTTTTAATTGCTTATTTACATATCTCATTTCATTCCATGAAAAAAACTAGTCAGATGTGCCACTCCCAAAACTTTCTATCTCACACAGGTTTCGCATACTCTAAAAACGAATCAGCACCAATTTATATCAAAGTTTAACTGAATCTAAAGTTTTATTAAATTCCGTACATTAGTTCTTGATATATGACTATTGCTAAAATCGTGTACATCGTGAAAAATGCAGCATAGCAGCGCCACCTGTTGGGAAATTTAGACCAAAACCTAATCAACAACAACTTATTTCAGCGTCTAACTGAATCTGAAGTTTGATGAATATCCGTGCATTAGTTCTTGAGATATAGTTATCGTGAAAATCATGAAAAAAGTAGCATAGGAGCGCCACCTGTTGGGCTATGTACACCAAAACATAATCAGCGTCTATTTATGTCAAGGTCTAACTGAATCTGAAGTTTGATGAAAATCCGTGCATTACTTCTTGAGATATATAGCTATCGTAAAAATCATAAAAAATGTGGTTATAGCAACGCCAGCTGTTGCGATATCCACACCAAAACGTAATCAGCGTCTATTTATGCCAAGGTCTAACTGAATCTTAAGTTTGATGAAAATAAGTGCAGTAATTCTTGAGATAGAGCTATTGTGGAAATCGCAAAAATGCATAATAGCAGCGCCACCTGTTGTGCGATTTTCATCAAAAACTAATCAGCACCCATTTATATCAGGGACTATCTGAATATAAGGTTTTATTAAATTCCGTGCATTAGTTCTTGAGATAGAGCACCCACAAAATTTTTGTCCTAGACAGACAGAGTCACAGGCTCACAGACAGACATTTTCAAAAAACAGTCAAATATCGTGTTCAGGACCTTCTAAAACGTATAAATCCGTCGAAAACCGGAAGTCGAAAATTTTCATGAATTCAATACTTTCTTCTTGTAAAGATAGAAGAAAGTAATAAAATTCTTTATTGTAGTCTGTTAGTATTGGAAAGTGTTTCATAATATATGCCGAATGCACGATTTTTCTTTCTTGTTAGATTCTTTTATTTAACTCAACTTGGTTCACGCATGTAAAGATGGAATTTTATAATCGTTTTTCTCTCACTTCCTGATATGCAGGAATTATTAACGTTATGTACACAGGTGACAATACAACATTTCAATATTTGAAGAACTTAATTATAAGTTAATATATCAATTTTAAGGCAATTTTCCGTTAGCCGGCTTCAGGCGATAAATCGACAAATAATCTAATCTTTTTGATTACAACATTATACGGAGTTACAAAAACAGTGGAGTTATTGATGTACCAAACCCCTCTCGCCAAAACAGGCCAAATGGCTATGAAACTCCAACAACGAAATACTTTAAACATTAAACAGTGAAAAATATAAACAATAAAGAGTGTAATGTTTTTTTCTTATAAGAAGTACTCTTTTATCATTTATTTGCTTAATATTAATTAAATTATGATTATGCGTTAAGAAAACAATTTAGAAATCTGAATAGATAGTTTAAATAATGTTTTCTTTTTCCCTGTCGCTACATCTTAAGAGGCTACTTCACTCAGGCGAAAACATCCACTCGCTAATGGGGGAAATAATCTCCTATGGGGGAAATAATTTAAGCTATCTCGTTCGCATTTCCATATTTTTAAATGATTTTTTTGCATTGGATAGCTGAGGTCAATCTCTATGCATCACGCTCCTTTGTACTCTTTCGATTTTGATTACAAGATTTTTTTTTATTGAAGATACTTTCACTTTCGGAACCAGTTTCGAAGTGATTTTTAAGATAAACATTGAATGCTTATAACAGAGAGTTTTTTTAAAAAACTATTTTTACTTTTATTGTTATCTTAAGTTTGTTTATTTGCATTATGATATTTTATTTTGTAAAAATCATTCTAATATACAATGACTTAAATATTATAAGTTTTTACTTAAATTGACAATAAGCAGAATTTTCTTATATTTATTTAATCTTAAAATATGTTAATTTTTCCTTGCTTTTATCTTTAGAATATCTTTATTTTAAACACTTTCCAACACAGTTGAAAAATGTTTATGAATTCGGTTTGTCTGTGTGTTTGCCTGTGTGCCTGCAGTCTTTCTGTCTGTCCGTGCTCTAACTAGCTTAAATATACTCGGATTGCCACGCAATTGATATATGTTAATGAGGTTTACTGTGCCATGTTCAGTATTGAAAATGGAGTATGTAGTGTTTATAGTTCATTTACAAGGACACTAAAAAAAAATTCCGTTGCATTACGGTATATGGGGAAAAATCGTTTGCGATGAATTTTAATGATGTTACACAGATTCTATCATATCGAAATTGATACGGTAGGCATAGCTTTCATCGTTTTTTTTTTTAGAGGGACACACAAAAGGATTCGGTTAAAATTACTGTCTATGAACAATAATTGCTGGAAATGTGTTTTCAGTTGTGGTACGCGTTTTTCAATTTAACTAATTCTTTTGCATATTACTTGGTGTGTATAAATTCTACAAATCAAATACAGGGCAGAACAAAAGGTCTCGACTATATTTCCTTTTATTAACGGAAATTGCTGAAGGAGAATTTTCAACTGTGCTATGTGTTTGCTAACTGAACTAAATTTTAGCATACTATCTAGTATATGTACAAATCTATAAATCATATACAGGGCTGCACAAAAGAATAAGGATATTTTTTTAGTCTATTCATGGTAATTCCTGAAATTAGGTTTTCAAATGTGTTACGTGTTTTCCAAATTGTTTACTTAGACAACTCTAAAGCGAAAGCTGGGTTCCCGGGGCGGTCATCCTTTGTCATCTCTTGTTTACTTACACATAATCTTTTACCTTATTAAGGGGTCTCAGTAGTCTTACTTTTCCTCCGAAGATGTAAGTTTGCATCATGTCACACTTTATTTTATTTCTGATTTCATATAACACACAATAAAATGAAAGTTTTCCCACTAATAAGGTCAATATCTGCTTGATTTAACATAATAATTGCAATGTTGTACAATTCATATTTAATTATTTAAAAAAGTTAAAAAAAAAAAAAGTAAAAAAACTTTTTTGCCTGGTATCCACTGCGCGCAAGGTTGCAGAAAAAAATATTGCTTCAAAATTAACAAACAAAACTGATAATGATGTAAAATTGATGTATCTTAAACTTATACTTCAATTTCAAGCAATTAATATTTTTTTTAAATTTAAATTTAAATTGTAAAATGTTTAAAAAATCCATTTTTTTGTTGTTGAAGAAATGCCAATTTAAAGAAAAATAAATTTTGAATTGCTTGAAATTGAAATATAAGTTCAAGATACATCAATTTTACATCATTATCAGTTTTGTTTGTTATTTTTGAAGCAATATGTTTTCTACAACCTTGCGCGCAGTGGATACCAGGGGGAAACATTTTTTTAGTTTTTTTTTTTTTTTTAATTTTAAACTTTTTAAAAATAATTAAACGTGAATTGTACAACATTGCAATAATTATGTTAAATCAAGTAGATATTGAACTATTAGTGGTAAAAAATTCATTTTATTATGTGTTATATAAAATCAAAAATAAAATAAAATGTGACATGATGCAAACTTGCATCTTCGGAAGAAAATTAAGACTACTGAAACCCCTTAAACGATGAGATTTTGTTAAAGTATTCTCGAAGTGTTGGAACATGTTTCTTAATTTATTCTTGATGCATGATTTTTCGTTCTTGTTTTATAAATTGTGTTATTTATCTGTCAAAAGCTTTCTACGCTGCTGGTCGGCAGGACGAAGCAGTGAAGGTGTTGCAAGAACTCACCAAAATCGCTGTCAACGAGAAGAGATTTCGAGAAGCTGGTTACTACTACTGGATCTTGTCCATGCAAACTTTAAAGAGCTCTGCAGGTATGTCGAATTGTCCCAGTAGGTATGTCTAATTGCCAAATTGTCCCAGGAAATACTACTACTACTAATAATAATAACAGAAATAGCCATTTGACTGGAAATGATGTCTTATTTTTAATACAAAAATAAGCTTAGGAGTATAGGGGTGGGGGTCTAAACTACTTGATCGAATGACTTCCCGTTTGGTAACATAAGGTAATTTTAATCAAATAAGCCAAACAGAGTGTCAAAACTAGATGTTCGTATTGTAAATTTCAAAGTTTGGTGCAATTTCAGCATGAAGACGACCTGAGCTTATTTTTATTTTAACATAAATCGAAATAAGACAATTTCCAGTCAAATGACTATGTCCGTTGTTTTTTCTTCTGTGGCAATTTGGTGATAAAAATGTATGAACTGTCTGTACAAGCTTTATACGTATAATGCATGTGCATTTTAGCGAAATCGTACGGGACTAGAGAAAAATCCACTAGAAAAAATTGTATGGGATTATATCAGGCAAGCATTGAGGCCACTGGAGAAGTTTGTCGTTTGTACTTTTACTAAATTCTGAAAGTGCTACCATGTGCCTGCGAATCCTGTAATTTTAAAATTATTATTTTTTTTTTATATAATGATATGAGCTTTTTTTTAATACTTTCCAACGTAGTTGAAAAGTGTTTATGAATTCGATCTGTCTGTCTGTCTGCCGTCTGTACCTGCTCTAACTCGCGTAAATATAGGGAAGATCGGGTAGCCTAGGACACTTGGATAAATTGCAAATAAACAAAAAAATGAATGAATGAAATCTCTTTCTTTATTTTCTACTTAAAATAAAATTACGAACTTCCTTAATGATTTTAATTAAACATTGCTAATAATATCGAATTATTTAACGAAATATACTGAAAATATTTTGGCCTTACTTTTTTGTCGTCACAAAAAATGGCGGAAGCCCCGTACATATTAATCAATAGTGTCCCAACCGTTTTTTGGCCTTACAAACATCACAATTATAATAAAAATCCGACGCATCTATATAAACACAATTTTCATGGGCCCAGTCTTTGCATTCCTGGCACTGAATCCAGTCTTCTTCAAATGTTTCTCCGCATATGATGCATTCTGTCTCGTTTTTTCGAAAATTTATTGACGAAAACAAAACATTCACTCACGACTGACTTACTCTGCGCCCACGTCGCAATTAAACTGTATTTGTTTCGACTCTAAGAGGGCGTTCATTTACAATAACTCTTTATTTACTCAACACTTTGAATTTCTTAGAAATTGAAATGTCCGCGGTGACCCGCCATTCGCGGCTACCCGACTTTCCCCTACTCGGATTTCCTTGAAATTGATATATGTTATTAAGGTTTACTATGGCATGTTTGGTATTGAAAATGAAGCGTGTAGTATTTATGGTTCTTTTACAGGGACACCCAAAAGAAATTAGTAACATTACGGTATATGGGAGAAAATTGTTTGCAGTGTATTTTAATGATGTTACACTATTTTAAAATTTGTTCAAATTGATACATATCACTGAGGTGCACTACAAGACGCTCACTGTAGAATATGGCGCGCATAAAATGTATCATTTATTTACAGGGACACTAAAAAATATTTGATTACAGTAGTGTCTATGAACAATAAATGCTGGTAGCTCGTTTTCATTTGTGGTACGCGTGTTTAAATGTAACTAACTTTTTGCTTATTAATTGGTGCATATAAATTCTATAGATCCTATACAGGGCTGATCAAAAGCTTTCACGTACATTTTCGATTTTTCACGGAAATTGCTGAAGGGGAATTTTCAATTGTGCGGTGTATTTCCTAACTGAAGTAAATTTTAGCATACTGTGCAGTATACATGCAGATTTATAGATCATATACAGGGCTGCTCAAAGGAATTCGGATATTTTGTTTGACTATTGGTAGTAATTGCTCAAATTGGGTTTCAAATGTGTTACGCGTTTTCTAAACTATTTACTTATTAAACTATGTGAAATTTTGTTACAGTATTCTGAATGTGTTGGAAAGTGTTGCATAACCTACTCTTGACGCGAGATTTTTAGTTCTTATTTGTATTTGTCACAGTTTTTGAATCATGACAACTTTTCAAAACTCTAGAGAATTTTGAATAATCTGATATTTTATGCAACTTCCTCACGACAGTTGTGTTGCTTAGCTGTTTAAAACAAGTTGGAAATTGTACATTAAACGTGACAAATGAGGTGCATTCTTATTCTAATTAGTTTTATAATGTTAAAAAAAATCATCGTTATTATTTCACTGAAATAAATTATATCATCTGTTACGAGCGAAATGACCATGCCTTTTATCTTATTACGTATGCCATGTTTACAGATGCAAATTTTTTTTCGACACCAGACAGCGATGCAAAATTCATCATGGACATCGTGCTTTGAAAATGATTACCTCCATGGTTTAATATTTCTTTGATTCACGATGAACGAATCTCTTGTGTTTATTTTCTTTAATGGATATTGGGATAAATATTGGGGTGTTAACCTAATTTTAACCGAAGTTATCTCAGAATATGTACTTTTTTTTTTAATGTAACTCATCTCTCAAACAAACAATTTTTTTGAACGATCTTTCTAAAAATATAACTTTAAAGCAAATTTTTTCGAAAAAATAATTTTGAATAAAAATGGCCGCTTGGCATATGAAAAAAGAAGTGGTTAGCCCGTTTATTTTCCTCAGTGTCATGACTTGCGCTTTTACTATATAGATTACGTATGATAGGATTTAATAGAGTGAAGAAAGCTTTTATTAATATCTTTTTAACACTTTCCAACCTAGTTGAAAAGTGTTTATGACTTCGGTTTGTCTGCCGTATGGCCGTCTGGCCGTCTGCCGTCTGTCCGTGCTCTAACTCCCGTAAATATGCTCGGATTGCTCTGCAATTTTTATATGTTATAGTCGTTATCTATAGCATGTTCCCTATTTCAACGGAAGTGTGTAGCACTTATAGTTTTTTTACAGGGATACTCAAAAGGATTCCGTTACATTGCGGTCTATGGGGAAAAATCATTTTCGGTTTATTTAAATAATGTTTCACTATTTTAAACGCATTGAAGTTTATATATATCACTAAGGTGCATTAGAAGAAGCTTAATATGGAATAGGGTGTGCATAGCAGTCATCGTTCATTTACAGGGACACACAAAAGAATTCTCTACTGTATGTTAACAATAATTCCTGGAAGTGCGTTTTAAGTTGCTGAACGCGATTTTAAATTTAACTCACTTTTTGTCTATTACTTGGTGTGTATAAATTCTGTAGATCATATACAGGGCAGCACAAAAGTTCGCGAACACATTTCCGCATTATTTAACTCCAGACGGAGAATTTTAAACTGTGCTACGCGTTTCCTAATTGAACTAAAATTTAGCATCCTATGTAGTATATATGCAAATCTATAGATCCTATACAGGGTTGAATAAAAGTATTCGGATTTCTCAGATGTTATCTTTTAGCTTATTAAACGGTATGATTTGTAAAATTATTTTGGAAGCGTTGGAAAGTGTTACATAATCTATGCTTGACGCATGATTTTTCGTTTTTATAAGTTTTGATTCGATTTCATAAAATTTGAAATGACTCGACAAAATTCTGCAATGATTATATCTATTAAGTTTCAAACCATTCGGTTTTTGCGTTGTTATATGCGGACGACGGACCAGCACCAGACGACGACTATAGGCTCTATGTATTTATAGAATTACGAACGCACCTAAAACATTGCCGAGTTTTATTTAATTTTTTTGTAAGTGTGATTTAGTACAGCACCGTTGATTTCAAACTCTTCCTCTCTTCTGTTACAGATTTACAAGATGGAATCGAAATTCAAGCTGCTGTGAAAAAGTTCTGTGACGAACAGTTTGCTGCTGAGATTTATTATACTTACAGCTTTATATACAACTATTTGGTAAGTAAGAATAACATTAATGGTTATCTCTATATAATATGCTAAGGTACGTAGCGGCGAAAAAGCGATTATTTCTCTTTTGCCGATGGCAACAAATGGTTTATTTTCACTAATTTGCTAATATTAAGAAAAGTATTTGAAGTATTGATTTAAAAATTGTCTTATAATCTATTCTTGGAGAATGATTTTTCGTTCTTGTTAATTTATGAAAACGATTTTCAAAGTTAATTTCTATGCAAAAATCCCATGCTCCATGCACTATTTTGACTCTATTGGTTAGCCTTGATTCTTGGTTATAGCTCTGGCCGGAAGATTCTAGTATAGTAGATTTATTCTTTGTTCAATCATGTCAATTTTCCCCCACTCCATTTGGTCGGCCTTGAAAGGTCCTGTCAATATTCTTGGATGACGTCTTCCTAAAACTCGCTTTAAGCATGCAAAGTACAAAAGTCTTCGGAGAAAGCATAAAGTGATTTTACAGGTATATATTCAAATGTGACACTATAAGAATCACCATTAGGAATAAATTAATTTATCTCGTTTGTTATTATTTCTTTACTAAATGTGCAGCAGCTAACTTGGAAATCTGACTGGAGGATTTCTCCATTGCAGGTTATTCCTTCTTCGAAAATGGATTCTAAAACATTTTGCCGGTAATTGAGTAAATTAATAAGATTATTATTTGATGCTTTATTTTTTTTAGCTTCAACCACCCTTCATAAAAAAAATCTAATAGCAAACATGACTTTTACATATAAAGCTGGTATTTCTTCTACTGAAATAGCTAAATGATTTTGCTCGTAATAGATTGAATTAATTTGAACTTTATTTCATACTTTTTTTTAGATTTAATTTCCCTTCATAACAATATCCAGTAGAAGAACGTGTCCTTTGCTAGTATTTCTTCTTCGAAAATGGGTTCTAAAAATTTTGCTGGTAATAGAATGAATTAATTTGATCTTTATTTGATACTCTTTATTTTTTAGCTTTTATTATCCTTCATCACAAAATCTAGCAGTAAAAATGGCTTTTACATATAAAACTGGTATTTCTTCTTTGAAAATGGATTATAAACATTTTCCTGTTAATAGAGTGAATTAATTTTATCTTTATTTGATACCTTTTTTTTTAGATTTAATTACCCTCTATAACAAAATCCAATAGCAAACATGTCTTTTATATATCAAGCCGGTATTTCTTCTTCGAAAATAGGTTCTAAAATATTTTTCTGGTAATAGAGTAAATAAATTTGATCTTTATTTGATATATTTTTTTAGCTTTACTTTGTAACAAAATTTTGTAGCAAACAGGGCTTTTACATACAAAGCTGGTATTTATCTTTCTAAAACGTATTATAAAACATTTTACTGGTAATAGAGTGAATTTACTTGATCTTTATTTGATATTTTTTCTATATTTAATTTCCCTTTATAACAAAATCCAGTAGCAAACATGGTTTTAAGCTGGTATTTTTCCTTCGAAAATGGGTTCTAAAAGATTTTGCTAGTAATAGAGTGAATTAATTTGATCTTTATTAGATATTGTTCTTAACTTTAATTTCCTTTTGTAACAAAATCCAGTTGCAAACATGGCTTTTACATATAAAGCTGGTATTTCTCCTTCGAAAATGGATTCTAAACGATTTTGCTCGTAATAGAGTGAATTAATTTGATCTTTATTTGATATTTTTTTAGCTTTACTTTGTAACAAAATCCAGTAGCAAACAGGGATTTTACATACAAAGCTGGTATTTATCTTTTTAAAACGTATTATAAAACATTTTACTGTTAATAGAGTGAATTTACTTAATTTTTATTTGATATTTTTTTAATATTTAATTTCCCTTTATAACAAAATCCAATAGCAAACGTGGTTTTAAGCTGGTATTTCTCCTTCGAAAATGGGTTCTAAAAGATTTTGCTGGTAATAGAGTGAATTAATTTGATCTTTATTAGATATTGTTTTTAGCTTTAATTTTCCTTTGTAACAAAATCCAGTTGCAAACATGGCTTTTACATATAAAGCTGGTATTTCTCCTTCAGAAATGGGTTCTAAAAGATTTTGCTGGTAATAGAGTGAATTAATTTGATCTTTATTTGATAATTTTTTTAGCTTTACTTTGTAACAAAATCCAGTAGCAAACAGGGCTTTTACATACAAAGCTGGTATTTATCTTTCTAAAAATTTTGCTGGTAATAGAATGAATTAATTTGATCTTTATTTGATACTCTTTATTTTTTAGCTTTTATTATCCTTCATCACAAAATCCAGTAGCAAAAATGGCTTTTACATATAAAACTGATATTTCTTCTTTGAAAATGGATTATAAACATTTTCCTGTTAATAGAGTGAATTAATTTTATCTTTATTTGATACTTTTTTTTTAGATTTAATTACCCTCTATAACAAAATACAGTAGCAAACATGTCTTTTATATATCAAGCCGGTATTTCTTCTTCGAAAATAGGTTCTAAAAAATTTTGCTGGTAATAGAGTAAATAAATTTGATCTTTATTTGATATTTTTTTTAGCTTTACTTTGTAACAAAATTTTGTAGCAAACAGGGCTTTTACATACAAAGCTGGTATTTATCTTTCTAAAACGTATTATAAAACATTTTACTGGTAATAGAGTGAATTTACTTGATCTTTATTTGATATTTTTTTATATTTAATTTTCCTTTATAACAAAATCCAATAGCAAACATGGTTTTAAGCTGGTATTTCTCCTTCGAAAATGGGTTCTAAAAGATTTTGCTGGTAATAGAATGAATTAATTTGATCTTTATTAGATATTGTTTTTAGCTTTAATTTCCCTTTGTAACAAAATCCAATTGCAAACATGGCTTTTACATATAAAGCTGGTATTTCTTCTTCGGAAATGGGTTCTAAAAGATTTTGCTGGTAATAGAGTGAATTAATTTGATCTTTATTTTATACTTTTTTAAGCTTTAATTTCCCTTTATAATAAAATCCAGTAGCAAATATGGCTTTTGTATATAAAGCTGGTATTTTTTCTTCAAAAACGGGTTCTAAAAGATTTTGCTGATAATAGAGTGAATTAATTTTATCTGTATTTGGTAGTTTTTTTAGATTTAATTTGCCTTAATAACAAATTCAGTGGCAATCAGGGCTTTTACATATAAAGCTGGTATTTCTTCTTCAAAAATGGGTTTTAAAACATTTTGCTGGTAATAGAGTGAATTAATTTGAACTTTATTTTACACTATTTTTAGCTTTAATTTCCCTTTATAACAAAATCCAGTAGCAAACATGGCTTTTATATATAAAGCTGGTGAAATTGCAATTTAGAGTGTTTTTCTTCTATTTAACCTTTTTAAATTTCGAATTCTTTAGAAACCATTCTTAAAGAGCATTTACATCCTAAAAAAAAACCACCGACCACCATGCAAAATTGCAAATGTTTATCCCCAATATCATCACAGAAATCACAACTTTAAAACGTTTTTTGTTCCTGCACACTTTTGCATTTCGAATTTTTTAGAAACTGTACCGTGCAAACGTTTACATCCTAAAAGTAACAGCCATGTCAATTTTCAAGTTTCTAGCCTTAACATTTTTAAATAAACCATAATTTAGAACGTTTTAAGCTTATTTTAGCCATTAAAAATTCGATAATTTTAGAAACTGTTCGCAGAAAGTATTTACATCTTAAATGTAACGATTCAAATTTCAAGTCCCAACAATGTCTCAGAAATCGCAATTTTAGGACGTCATTTGCTCCTGCATCACCTTGGATGTTGTTGTACCGACATAAAATATAGCCTTTGATGAAGCAGAAATGGGTCAATACCATTATTTATGAAATCAGCTCAGTAATTCCAGAGATTACCTCTACAAGCAAACATAGAAACAAACACATTTCACTCAGCATGAAGATAACTTCATGTTGCCATTAGCTATTATAAATAAGGTTATCTGAGTGAAATATGTCCGCCAGTTGTCAACTCAGTGTTGGCATTTTAAGTCAAGGGTCTTGGGTTCGATTCCCGGCTTGGACATTTTTTCACTTAATATGAAAATATCAGTTCGTATGATATCTTAGCCAATCAGTTTGATTGAGTTAAAAATAATAATGTATACAAACAAAAGTTACTTTATAACAAGCTGTTTAACCTGTTTTACCCACGGAAGTTCATGAATTTAATTCTAAAACCAAAACCAAAAATAAAAATCAGTACAACCAAATGTATCTATGTAGTATGTAAAATATTTTTCTACTACTGTGCATTTTTTTTAATGAAATTTAATTTATCATGTTGCTATGGGAGCAGACTATAAAATGATATCTTTGGAAAAAGGAATAAATAAAATAAAAAGTTTTGTTGATATTTGAGATAAAATGGTTTTCTTTATTATTTTTTAAAAAGTAATAACTAAGCGCAGTTAAAAAATCTCTAATTATTTGCATGCGAGGTAAAATAATTATCGCAATACTCGCTACAGCTTCTTAGTATTGCAGCGTGGCGTACTTAATATGTATATCTCACATTGCAGTAAACATTTAGAACTGGTTAGAACTCGCGCGATTACGGGGTTGAACATAAAAAAGGCAAAAATTCATCAAAAACATGGCAATTTAGGCGATAATAATTATATTAGGTCTAATGCTCGGTACTTGGAAATTGACAGGGATTTCTTTGGATCGTCAAACAGTTACCTGTCTTATTGTCCCAAAGTGAAACTCAAATTCAAAAAATGTTCGTCACCACGTTGCTTAACATGCCCACATGCAGATCCATTACAAATTGTAAATAGTTCTAACGCTAAAATTAATGTATTTTTCTGTAAAGCTTACAACATTATTTATTCGATAAACTGCAATATTTGTAAGATGGAATATATTGGTCAATCATGTAATCCATTGCACTACAGAATCAATCAACATAGACAGGATATTATTAAAAATAATTCTATAAATGTTGAGCACATGCACTTTAGACAACATGACTTTAAAGATATTACAATAAAAATCTTAAGTATGCACAAAAATTTCACTGATAGACTACTTTATGAATCAATTTTTATCAAATCTCGTAACTCATTATATCCTTATGGTCTTAATTCTAAATTATTTAATCGTACAAACCTTGTTTATACTAATACTACTAAACATGAACATTACAGTAGCACTTATGCTATATTAAATCATACAGCAAATACAAAAACTACACGTACAAAAAGGGGTAAAAATTGTAATAGTTCACAGTATATCTCTAGTAGTGATATTGAACGGCAATTATCTAATTTGGAATATGAATTCAATAATTCTTACAAATGGCTTGATATTAGGAAAAATATTTTTTCGATCAAAAAGAAAAATCTTAACAAGTATTATAAAGTTTTTTTATCATTAAATCTATCGCCACATTTTAGTGATGTTTATTTTGATCTTTTATTATTTAGAATTAATCAACTTAATGTAAAAATTTCAAAAAACACTTACAAAAAAACTAACAACACTCTACTTATAATTACTTTTTCCAATATTGTACTTAATAAAATAAATATACACAATGTAATTAATAACATTGAGAACAAATTCCCCATAAAAAATTTTACAATACATAAATCATACAAATACAATGTTACATTAGGACGTAGGATTTTCAATTACAATAAATTTGCAAAATTTCTAACATCAAATGATAAACCTCCTTGCTTATGTAATAATCCTAATTATAGCAATTATGTAGATAAGGTACATGGTCACATTATTACAGGGGATATTAATATTGTAGAGAATGATTACTTGCGTAATCTTATGACTAATGGGACTAAATTTCGATTACCTTCATGTTATACAATTTTTTCTATTTTAAAACAATTTAATCTGGATCTTGACCTTTTTATATATAAAATATCAATAGATTATAATAAACCTCTTGAATTTTTTAATGAATGGAAACTAAATGTTTTAAGTAATTTAAATGCTGAACTTCATAGGAATTTGGACATATATAATTTTAATTTTAAACAACTAAATAGTGAAATAACGAATTTACAAAACAAATTTATTATTACATATGTTGATAAATCACCAAACAATTATGCTTTCATCTGCAAATATTATTATTCGCAGTTAATAACTAAAGCTATAAATACAAATTTAAATTTTAAAATAACTAATCTAGATAAAATCATTAATAATCGACATATATTTCAATTTTATAAATTACTAAAAATTAAAAACTATAACTTTAATTATCCATACATTGTTGTTATACCTAAATTCCACAAAACTCCTTTAAAATTTAGAACTGTAACAATCGGTTGTAATACTTATAACAATAATGCAAGCAAATTTTTATTAACTATTCTCACTAAATTGTTTGAACTTACAAAACAAAAAGATAATTTGTATAGCATAAAAAATAGTTTTCAACTTGTCAATAATATTAAAAATTTAAATAACATAAAATACATGAAGACGTTTGATTTTAATGACTTATTTAATAACATTGATATTAACGATATGTTCAAGATAGTAAATTTATTATATAAGGAATACAAGGATTCTATTAAATTAAAAAATAAAATTTCGTTAAATTACTTTAAAACATTAACTAAATTTATTCTCCATTATAATTATATTGTTTTTAATGATACTATATATATACAAAGCTGTGGACTCCCTCAAGGTGGCATTGTTTCTTCAATTCTTGCAGAATTGTATTTATATTATTATGAACGTAACTCTAATATTGCTAATTGTAAAATACACCGTTATATAGATGACATTATTGTCTTCTATTTTAATAGTAATTCAAATTATTTATTACCTATAAAATATCATAAAAATTTAACTTATAGTTTCAATGTTATGGCAAATAATGAAATTAATTTTCTTGATCTTAAGATAATTCTTAAAGATAATAAACTTTTGTTTGACATTTATGACAAGCGAAATGATTTTACTTTTAAGGTTAACTTATTTACTAACTATTTGTCATGTATACATAAATCAGTATTTGTAAATATTTTACTAAATTTCGCACATAGAATTAATAATCTTTGTTCAAATAACTTTAAAAATCAAAATTTAAAACATATCCTTCAAATTGCACAAGTTTATGGATATCCTTACTATTTAGTTAAATCAATTTTACACATATAAATATAGATTTAATTTGGGTTAAATGTCTGTATTTTTTTTTTTTTTTTTTTTTTTTGTTAAAATCTCCTTGATAAAAATGATAATCAACTTTTGATTGTTGATATATTTGGCTAAACTATGAATCCTATTGTGTGCGTTGCTGCATAGGATTATCCTAGTTTAATGTCATTCATATTTTAAAAAATATTAACGATAATTTTCAACTTTTGACTGTTGATATATTTAGCTAAATTATAACTCATATTAAGAGCATGTGCTGCATAGGATCATCTTAGTTAAAAGTCATTCATAAATTAAAATTTACATGTGGGCGAATTCTATAATTGTTGTTATGATTATATGGAGTTAATATTATTGGGGTTGTAACAAAAGTTAAAATTATCAAGGATGTTACAATGGGTTAATCAATACAATATAATATTAATATGTTAAACATATTTAATTTTAGTAAATATTAAATATTTATTAAATATAGTACACTAATAAACATATCTCTTAGTTTTATATTATTTATTTTATTTTAATATTAGATCATTTAATTTAATTAATATTTATGTTTTTTATATTTTTTTTCAGGGTAGATATTATTTAAATAGCTGGATTTAAATTATAATAAGTGCATTGCCATATTGAATAATCTATGTTATTTCTAAGTATAATACTAATTTATAAAATCAAAGCATCATATGGATTCTACATTAATGTTTGGGTTAAATTAAGATATATTTTAAATGGGTTAGTTAAAATAGAAATTATATTATACTAGTAACTCTTATTCTCTATATATATCATTAATATTAACTAGTAAAATTAATATATTTACACTACATTACAGCTGCAAATAAGTAATTATACATACAATATTAAAGTTTTAGTAGAATATCTGTACACCAGATGTCAGCAGCAAAAGTAAATTATATAATGTATTTGATAGTATGCTAAAATAGTCAAATATTTTTACAATAGATGGCAGTAGTATAGCTTATTTAAAATATTAAAACTTGGAAATTTAGTATGGAGGTAATAATATCTATGAAATACTTTCAAATTATCAAGTAATATTATATATTTTAATTTATTAAATTAAAATTAAAATAAAATAATTAATGGTTTTTATTTATATGTATATCATAATTTTTTTTTCTACATTTTTTAAAATGTTGTAATCTATTTAGTTAAATAAAAATAACTGTAACTGTAGGTTACAATTTATGATCTGAAGGATTCTCTATTTAACTGTGAATTTAACCTCTTCTTTTGGATACAACTTTGTACATGTGCTCACAATATACTAAATATCTTGGGATATTATTAATATAAGTAATATATATATATTTTAATTTTTTTAATTCTTTTTCACACTCCTTTTCAAATTGTATGTATAATTTATAATATTCCATTGTAAAGGTCTTGTTATTCAATATTGTTTCAGCGATTGTTCGGGCGAGATATGGCACTATATTTAGCAAAAGCTGGTGTCATATACAGAAAACAATCGTTCTTTGCTTATAAATGTGATTTTCTTGCCCTTGAAAAAGTAAATTACTTTATAAGCTTTTATTTGTGTATATATTCGTGTGGTTTATATTTCATTCCTTATTTTCTATTTATTTAATTTTTTTTCTTCTTCTTCTTAATTTGAATTAATAATGTTACATTTATTAGGACTACAATTTTAATTTGTAAATTGACAGGGCTCTTTGGTATCGGGATTTCAGTGTATGTGGTCAGTTTCTTATGTTTCAATGGTTAAATTTTACTTAAAGTTTTATATATATATATATATATATATATATATATATATATATATATATATATATATATATATATATATATATATTACGATGTATTGCAGGTAATAATGAAATGTCATTAGTGACTACCGGTTTTCGTATTATGGAGTAGAAACCACTGTTTACCAAGAAATTACGCAGTCGTCACATCCTTAAAGTATGGAATTTGATTCGCCGAAAATCAGGCACGGAGTAATTCCACCGATTAACTCGATACATACACCAGAGCAGTAGTTCAAGGATAAGACTGGTGGTAGGAATCAATGTATTTATTAGTAGGGCTATCATCCGTTACATGATGAAGAATAACAACTTGTCAGCACATAAGTATGATTTTCACATTCGAATAAATGACAGCTATTGAAGACACTACCATACATTTAGATACACACTATATACAAGAGGGAATATAATGTTGAGTGGAGAATGGGGTCGCTGGAGCCGCATTTTATTTTAACAACCAAAATAGAGCAAAATTCTGGCGGTCCGCTCCCGTGCAGTATGTTTTATACTCAAAAAATTGGTGTAGGAACACGAACGCGCGAAAATTACCATCCAATAGTTTGTAAAAAGGGGTGTGGCCAAGAAGAGAGCGCCGAAAAACTCAAACGTCAATGGCTAAGAAAATTAGGTTAAGGGCGGGTTAACCTGACGTAAATGTAAGAACTCATTACAGGAATCGGATGAATTTTCAAGGAAAAAGTAAGCGCGCGAAAGCAGGGAATGGTGGGACAAATCGAACGATATCTGAAATAATAAAATAAAAAGAATGTAAAGAAAAAATATTCTGAAAGAATAAATTTCATTGTCTCAATAAAAGGAATTTAATCAAATGTTTTTTAGGAAGTTTATGCAATTTAGAATAATTTTTTAGAATAGGAATTTAAAGAATACTTTGACTAAGATATGGAATTAAATCAAACAGGGGATTTAAGATATACATAAAAGACAGAGAAATATAAAATAAATAAAATAGATAACATTTAGTAATTTAATAGAATGGTGATAATTTGGAATAAGGACTAAGAAAATGGCGAAAAGAAGGGAATTTTTAAAAAAATTATTACATATATATATTTAAAATTTCGAATTTTTTTGCCCAGATCGTTCATGAGCCCCCTACCAGCATCCAGTGTGCCAAATTTCGTAGCCCTGCGCCCTGTGGTTTCCGAGTTTTTGATGTTACATAGCGCACGGATTTTAATAGGGTAATATTAGTATAGGTTGTTCAAACCTCACAGTGTGTTTCTATTGTCTATAATTCTTTATTTTCAGGAAGAACCTTTTACAATGCAGCATACAGAAACGCTTTTCAACATGTCCAGGTACTTATGGCTAGAGTTGGTGAAAATTGACCTGCCCGGCATATCCAAGTTGTATCCTTAAAAAAAAACTTCAAATTAATACGAAAAATTTATAAGTATATTTACATACACATCTTTGTTTGACTGAACTTAATTCATTTATGTAAAGCTGAAATTTTGTAATCGATTTTTCATTCACTTTCTGATATGCTAGAATTCTAGAAATTATGTACAGTTATGTGTTTTCGATGACAATATAATAGTTTTATAGTTTTTGAACTTAATTTTTAATTAATATATTAGTTTTAGTTAAATTTTGGTTATGCACCGAGAAAATAATTTAGAAATCTTAAATAGTTTAACTAATTTTCAGGCTTTTTTTTTTAATTTTTAATCACGTCACTCAAAAATAAATATTAGTTTGTTACGATAATGTAAAGTAACATTTACAGTAATATAATAATGTTTTTTCTTTCTTGTTGTCATACCCTTAAAAAGAAACTGAACAAAAATGAAATTTTTTTGTATAAAAATCCATTTATGTTAATAGACCATTAATATTTAATGTCTGGCTTTTAAATGGGTACTTTTCAATGCACTTTCCGACATAGTTGAAAAGTGTTTATGGATTCTTTTTGTTTGTCTGCCGCTTCCCCGTGCTCTAACACGTGTAAATACACTCGAATTACCACGGAATTGATATATGTTATTGGGATTTACTATGGCATTTTTGGTTTTGAAAATTAAGTGTATAGGTTTATGGTTCGTTTACAGGGACACTCAGGAGAATTCCGTTACATTACGGTCTATGGAGAAAAATCATTTGCGGCGTATTTTAATGATGTTATACTTTTTTAAACATATTCAAATTGATACATATCACTGAGGTACACTGCAAGGCGCATACTGTAGAATATAGTGTGCATAGAATGTATCGTTCCTTTACAGGGACACCCGAAAGAATTTGGTTACAGTACTGTTTATAAACAATAATTGCTGGTAGCGCTTTTTCAGTTGTGGTACGCGTTTTTAAATGCAACTATTTTTTTGTATATATATATATATATATATATATATATATATATATATATATATATAATACATAAATGTATATAAAATCTATGAATCATATACAGGTCTGCTCAAGAGATGTCACGTATATTTCCGTTTATTGATGGAAATTGCTGGAAGGGAAATTTTCAATTGTTCTATGTATTTTCTAACTTAAGAAAATTTTAGCATACTGTGTAGTATATACATACAAATCTATACATCATATACAGGGCTGTACAAAATAATTCGGACGATTTTGAAAGAATTTTGTTCGACTATTGGTAGTGAATGCTGCAATTGGGTTTTCAAGTGTGTTATTCGTTTTCTAAATTGTTTACTTATGAAACTGTGCAATTTTGTTATAGTATTGTGAATGTGTTAGAAAGTGTTTCATGATTTATGCTTGACGCATAATATTTCGTTCTTGTTATGTTAAAGAAAAAGCTGGCTTTAGAAACGTTTAGAAGTATTCTAGATATTTGTGTAATGCTCCATATTTGTAGCATTCACCATGCCTGCAAGTGTCATGTTTTTACGTTTAAAAATGAATCAGTAAATGTGTCAGAAAGTTTTGCGTTGTGGAGTGCAGAAAATATTTTGGAAAAACATTTTTAAGTGTTTTATTTGAATTTCATTTCTTTATTTAAAAATCCGATATTTCTTTCAATTCTAATTTCAACCTTAATATTTCGCAAGCTGTTTGCCTTAATGTAGTTTTCAGCCGCATATTTTATGCAGCCGCTAAGCAGAGTTGTTCGATGAAGGCTTTCAAATTAGCCAGAACTGCATACCAGCAGGCTAATATGTACAGGATACCGGAGAGATTTGTGGACTCTGTTGAAATAGCTACCATGCATGTACACGCGAAGCCCTTCACTGACGCAGAGTTAAGTATTAAATTTTTTCTATGTTTTTTTTCCCTTATTATTTAGTTGAATAAAGTTAATTGCTTGTTCTGTGATGAGCCAATCAATCATGTATCTCATAATATGTGTAGGGATGTCACAAAATAGGTTTTAGTGAGCAACAATTGATGTGAAGCTTTAAAAAAGAAATTTTATTTTCGTAGATTCTGGCAACTTGTTTAGCAGTCCCCCCCCCCCCCAAAGCCCGCCTAATTTTTTACGTAGACTACTTTTATGAAAGTGAGAAAACCCGACAACATACGTAGAACAGGTCGCATGCTCACATTAGAAGTTTTTGTCCAAATGATGGCATCCCACATTCTTTGTAGAACTTGGCGATGCTGTTATGGACGAGTTTGCTTAGATAAGTAAACAAATATTACCTTGGCAATTAGGAAAGGCTCGCCAAGTCCAAGATAACGGCAACTTCGCCAAGCTTTTGTGCAAAATCTTCTCGATCAATCAAATTTTATTCCCCGTATCTCATTACAAACGATTAATTAAGGCACTCTAATTCTACAGAGCTAGAATCTTCGCTATGAAAGGATAAAAAATAACCAAAAATCTATACCTCTACAATTTTTAAATTTTGAGAAAAATGCGAAAGAAGAAAAATTGACGTCAAATCGGGTACACGAATAAAAGCTTTACTGGAAACTAGCAGAACCACCCGGCATTGCTCGTGTTAACTTTGGGTACTTCCTGTGCAAAATGAATAAAAGTTAAATTGCATGAAAAATACAGCGGTCACTGTAACTGGTCCCTGAACGCTTTGTGCCCCATAAAACGTTAAAATATCAGTCACTTGCTGTAACGGGCCTCTATGCATTTTGAGCCCATAAACCATAAAAACAACAATCACTGCAACAAGGGCGCACTCACTTAATGGGCCCTGTGAGTTTCGTGCCTCATAAACCGTTAAAACGATAATCAGTGTAACGGGACCCTGTACGATTCGTGCCTATAAAATGTTAATACGGTGTTTACTATAACGGGTCACTGTGAACTTTTCCCCATAAATCGTTATAATGGGCAATAACTATAGCAGATACATGTGTACACTGTAAAAAATGAAGTACTCAAAAATGAGTAAGTTCATGTACTCATATCGAAATGAGTATTTTTGGATCAAAAATGAACATATGTATTCTCATAAATGAGTAAGTTCATGTACTCATTTCGAAATGAGTATTTTTGGATCAAAAATGAACATATGATCAAACCCAACATACTTGTATATTTCAGAATGTGTAATGACGAAATTTCAGAGCCTAAAAAGCTATTATTTGAAGGAAAAACGAAGAATAAGAGAAATGAAAAGTGGATCTGGTTGTTCGGGATTTTCATCAATGTGGATCCACTACAACACATTTACTCTTTTTTTTTCCCTTACATTTTACACATCTACTTTTTTTTTTCCCTTGATAGTACTTCAAAATTATGATTTTTTTTCCCACTATTTTTTTTAAAAATTTATTTTAAATTTTTTAACGTGAGGCAATATTGTGTTATTTAAAAGTTTCATAACATAATATCTTTGCAAATTATAGCTATGCAAATTGGTATTAAACTAAGCTGATTTGGCTTACAAATTTATGAATTACGCTAAAATTTATTATTTTATAAATTATAATTTTACAAAGTTTATAGTTTTTTTTCCTTAAATTTATAAAATTAGTTAATATTTTTTCTTTACTTTTATAAAAATAAAGTTTTTAACTTTATAACGTTTTTAATTTATTTCTTTAGCTTATATTTTTATAAATTAAACTAATTTAATTTAAATAAAATCAATAAGTCCAGATTTAAACCTACCTATCCCAAGATCATTAATTTTAAATTTGTCTTTAAAAATCTTTTTTTCTAAACTATTTAGTTTAACCGAACCGAACCGTACGCAAAAGCTCTCAGCATAGCTGAAATATAATAATTTAATTTATTATAAAAAAATATATTTACATAATTTCTATTAAATAAGACATTAAAAAAATATATTTTAATAGCATGTAATAAACACGCCTTATTAATATAATTGTTGTTTTTATTAGAATTGATAAATAGATAATCAGGCAAATAATTTAAAAAAAGTATATGTTCGAATAAAGAAATTATTGGTACCACTGTTGAATTCAGGGAGTGGCCCGGAGGGGACATTATCCCCCGGAAAATTGAAATGTCCCCCCCCGGAAGATTTGATATTTTATACTTTTAATGAACAAAAAGTGCAATGTCCCCCCCCCCCCCAGGAGCCACAGAAATCCCTCCAGGAGAAAAATGTCTGAAATCAACACTGGTTAGTACTGTTTCAAAAAGCAGCAATTATTACTCTTAATACAATTTTTTAATGCATATAATACATAATAAATTAAAATTTGTCTGTTATAAGGCACCAAATAGTATAGCGAATTATTGAAAGTTATGAAAAGAAAATATTAAAAACATTGGAAAAATCCATCGCGATTCAAATAAGTTACAGTATTTGAGCGAAAACTGCGAGCGGTCATGGCGCTGGGGTCTGGGTCATCGGGCTAGTACACGGGACATCATGGGTTCGAAACCCCTCGCTGGAAGGGTTGGTAAAATTCTATAAACTCACTCAGAAATGAAAAAAAAAAGATGCCGAAGTGTATTTGTCCCTTATAAGGTTGTACTCGGAAGTTTCGTTTTTATCCTATAAATTTTATTTTAACGACATAAAATTTTTTTAATTTGAATACATCCATGGGATCAAAAATGAGTACATAGCAGTTCATATTTGAATACATCCATGGGATCAAAAATGAGTACATGTGTTTCTCAATTTTGAGTACATTTGGATCGGAGCGGAGCTATTTTGAGTATGTGACGTATTCAAAATTGAGTACTTTTTACTCAATTTTGAGTACCCATTTTTTACAGTGTACCTCACGCATTTGTCACACGAATTCAACATTCAAATTTTGACCTTTTTCAATTTTATGAAGATTTGAGAAAAAAAAAGGCATAAACTATGTACTTTTCCACGCTTTTTTGATTTAAAGAATGCAAATAAAATGCCAAAAATTGGTGTTTCCATTTGAAAAGTAAAAGTTAGTACAATTTTTAAAATGTAAGCGCCCCCTTATGTAAAAAATACATTCATTTTCGAAAAGAAAACATTATTCCGATCTAATGAGACTTTTTTTTACAATTTTATTGTAAACCATCTGCGAATAAAGGTGAAGGTCTTTTTTTAATTTTATGAAACGGACTCTACAATAATGTGTGCGGCTAGGAATATTATACACATATACACTAACGCGCACGACAAATGGTCGCGAATGTTGGCTATATTTTGTGAAACATCCAACAATAACATGCCATTAATAACGCTGACTTGGCAATAATTGGTTAATTTGGTGAAATTCCAATTTAAATCTGATTTCGACTAAAAGTGGTACTCTTCTATAATAGGGTTCTACGTCGAAGTGGCGTATTTCAGCTGTCCTGTTTCAACCTAAAGTAAACTGTATTTTTATAATCAGGGGTGGCAAACATTGAATCTTTTACTATTATATTCCATATTACTTTTTATTTGCCTTGTTGGGTAATTTCATTGTTCTGTTTTTCATTCTATGCAGGAGGTATTGCCGATGTGTTACCGATGTTCTACCAGTAATCCTCTTATCAACAAGTATGGAAATGTTTGCTTCAACTGTAAGCAACCTTTTGTCTACTCCTTCATATCATTTGGTGAGTTTCCGTAACTATCGTAAATAACTTTTGTGCAAGGTAAATCACACGTTATTACTAAATGGTGTATAAATATTTATGTATAATTAAAACTTAAAAATACATCAGATTGACGTTTCGGTCGACTTCTACGGCCATCTTCAGAATATGATATTAAATTGAATAAATTTAAAAACAAAGGACAAACATCTTGAATTCAAGAAAATTAACAGTAATAAACAGTAAAATAAGCAGTAATACGCTGCCGCGCATGCCGGCAGCGAATTACTGCTTATTTTAGTGTTTATTACTGTTAATTTTACGGTATAATACTAGCAGCTGGGGTACCAGTATTATACTGTAAAATCAACAATTTTTTTGCAGTGTAGAGAAATCTGGTTTCAGCATTTGGAGCTCCTATTGAACAATATGTTGGAAAGAGATTGCCCATTTTATGGTTGGAACTACTTCAGTGTTAAATGTCAGTGTAGAATGTCATTGGCCTATGCTTTTTATGTACAAAAATTTCAAGAGTTTTTCCCACTCCTTTGTTGTTGTTATTAATAATATTAATACAGGGTCATCGAAAAAGGATGCCCGAATTACAAATTTGTATTACACAAATAAAGAAACACATAGGAACATAATTTTATTATTAAAATATTAAGAAAAGTTTTATATCCACTTCAATACGTTCCGACATGTATACCATTAGTTGCTCAACAGACGTCCAGACGATATATTCAATCTTTAAAATAGGTGGATTTAACTTTGTACCGTTATATTAGAAATAAATGCACAACGTAAAATAGCACAAATAAAAAAATATAAAATGGCAAACAGATGTTTGGAGCCCCTAAAGCTCCATCATCAGTGCCAAATTTAAAAGATTAAAACATTAAAAACCGAATAAAAAGCTCAAGCCATGTAAATATGCTACTTTTCAAAAGTAGTCACTTTTTCGCTATTTTCAGATTTTGTCAACGGATTCAATTTACAATCCAAATTGAAGACACGGATTAAATAATACAGCGACTCTTATCTGCCGGTATACAACTAAATAAGTGCAATATAACCGAGGACATTTAAAAATTAAGAAAGATAATATACAAGAAAATGTTTTGTGTTCTAGAAAATTATAGAAAAACAACTCTAAATGTAAAAAATAAATAAATTTCTAAATAAAGCTATTTCAAATAATAAGAAACCAGGCATTAAAACATGAAGACCTCATAAAGAGTAAATGGGGAAGTGAAGAAATTAATTCCTTTGGTAGATTAGTATACTTGATTTTATTGGCAAGTGTCAATGGAAAAAATCTGACTTCATGAGATGCGTTGCTATACATTGAAGCTGGAATTTGCCGTTGATATTCTCAAATTGTTGAGTAGAATAAATTTTGCACTAAAGAAGCAAGTTAGGGTCACGTCATTTGTAGAATGGCAAATTTTTTCACTTGAAGTAACGTTAAAAGTAGCGTGGTTTCTCACTACAAACTACTGTTTTTTTCTATCTGCTACTCTTTACACTACATTGTTCAAAATATAGCGCGCTACACTACAAACTACTGTAAAAAGTAGTGACTACTGTAGTTTCGCTACTTGTACTGTGCTACTTCCGACCCCTGGATTTTTTACATTTAATACAAATGTACCAAAAAGCATTTTTTGGTACTTCCGAATTAGACGCATGTTAGCGGTTAATCGGAAATGATTTTTGTATTTATAGCAAGCTTTTTGGCTTCGATTATTTCGGTGTAAGTGCATAGTTCGGTTACATTTTTGTTAAATTCTTGTTTTATTTATTTATTTCATGTTTCTATCTGTTCAGTATAAAAAAATCGAAATTTTAGAACGTTTTCTCTCCTGTACCCCCCTGGGGGTAATAGCACCGACATAAAATATAGCCTATGTTGGATCAGGGATTGTCCCCATCAATTTGCCACCATCACTTTTGAAATCGCTTCAGTAGTTCCAGAGATTACCCCCTACAAACAAACAAACAAACAATCTTTACTACTTTATAATATTAGTATAGATTTATGTGTGAAGTTTTAATTTCGTTTGTCAATTTAATTACGGGATATTATAAGGAAACTAACAAATGCTGAATTATTTACATTATTTTAAGTACAAACAAGCTAACATTCCGTAATCAGGTAGCACGTTCACTTTTGAAAAATATTTTAAAAGTTCATGCTTCAAAAATATTTTAAAAACCATAAAAAAAAAAACAGTAAACTGAAATACAGTTTTTAAAGAAGTTGCATTTGAAAGTACACCTTAAAATGTACACCTGTAAAAATTTAAATTATGCGATGTTTAGAAGTTAAGAATTTTCCGATAAAACGAAATGAATTAGTCTGGTCGTTGCCACCGTCGATATCATGTCAGCGTTACTCACGGACATGTTTGATTATTATTATTGTTGCTGTTATTGTTATTTTCCTTCTCATTTGCTTCTTTTAATACGAGAATTAATTTTGTATTAATAAAGCTATTTTATTTTTCCTTCTAAAAGTTTTTTTCTTTCTTTAAAGTTATGTTTAATTTTCAGAAGTCTTGCCTGTTGTAGAATTCTTCTTAGAAGATGGTATAGACGATGATGAAGCTTATCGCTTGCTGAGTCGGAAACCCAAAACAACACCCACCAACACGATGCAGATAGACATGGGTTTGTCCGACATTTCTAATATCTCAGTTTTTGACAAATTTTTTTTACACATCTTAAAATTCCATAATAAAACCAAGTAGTATTTGCATATACGAGAGTTCTGGTTGGAAAAAATGCTTCTCATGATAGAAACTGTTTTTAGCTCACAGGCTATCAAAGCCTGAGAGCTTATGTGCCCGCCCGTTCTGTATGTATGTATGTACGTATGTACGTACGTAACGCGATAACTCTTGACAGAAATAACCGTTTTGCTTCCAATTTTGTTTATAGGTTCCTTGTGATAAGGCGTTTCCCTGATTAGTTTTGGGGATTGATTGTTTAATTATAAAGGGGGGAACGGGGGGGATAACCCCCCTTAATTAAGATAAATGGTTTTTTCATGCAGAATTGTCCAATTTTCATCAAATTTTGTATATAGGTTCATTGTGATAAGGTTCTTTCCTGATTAGTTTTGGGGGTTCATAAATTATAAAGGGGCTAACGGGGGGGGGGGGGAATCCTCCCCCTTAATTTAGATAAATGAATTTTTTATGCAGAGTTATCCGATTTTCTTTCAATTTTGTATATAGGTTCATTGTGATAAGAAGGTTCTTTCCTGATTAGTTTTGGGGGTTCATAGGTTAAGTATAAAGGGGGTAACGGGGGGGTTAATCCTCCCCCCTTATTTTAGATAAATTATTTTTTTCATGCAGAGTTATCCGATTTTCTTCAAATTTTGTATATAGGTTCATTGTGATAAGAAGGTTCTTTCCTGATTAGTTTTGGGGGTTCATAGGTTAAGTATAAAGGGGGTAACGGGGGGGGGTTAATCCTCCCCCCTTATTTTAGATAAATTATTTTTTTCATGCAGAGTTATCCGATTTTCTTCAAATTTTGTATATAGGTTCATTGTGGTAAGGCACTTCCCTGATTAGTTTTGGGGGTTCACTGGTAAAGTATAAAAGGGGGAACGGGGTGGACTAACCCCCCCTTGATATAGATAAATGGGTTTTTTAAGCAGAATTATCCGATTTTCTTCAAATTTTATACATATGTTCATTGTGATAAGGCGCTTCTCTGATTAGTTTTGGGGGTTCTTTGGTTAAGTATAAAGAGGGGACGGGGGGCTAACCCCCCCCTTAATTTAAATAAATGGATTTTTCATGGAGAATTATCCGATTTTTTCAAATTTTGTATATAGGTTCATTGTGGTAAGGCGCTTCTATGATTAGTTTTATGGGTTCATTGGTTAATTATAAGAAGGAGAAACGGGGGATGGTTCCCCCCTCTTAATATATTGTCGATTTCTTCATTTTTCGAGGGCTTATTTCAAATTCTTTGAAATAAGAATATAATTTACAGTTAGTGTGAATAGCCTGTGAGCTCAATGCCGTCAGTTTAACTGGGCAGTTTTCTTTTTTAGCTCACAGGCTATCAAAGCCTGAGAGCTTATGTGCCCGCCCGTTCTGTATGTATGTATGTACGTATGTACGTACGTAACGCGATAACTCTTGACAGAAATAACCGTTTTGCTTCCAATTTTGTTTATAGGTTCCTTGTAATAAGGCGCTTCCCTGATTAGTTTTGGGGATTGATTGTTTAACTATAAAGGGGGGAACGGGGGGGATAACCCCCCTTAATTAAGATAAATGGTTTTTTCATGCAGAATTGTCCCATTTTCATCAAATTTTGTATATAGGTTCATTGTGATAAGGTTCTTTCCTGATTAGTTTTGGGGGTTCATAGGTTAAGTATAAAGGGGGTAACGGGGGGGTTAATCCCCCCCCCCCCTTAATTTAGATAAATGAATTTTTCATGCAAAGTTATCCGATTTTCTTCCAATTTTGTTTATAGGTTCCTTGTGATAAGACGCTTCCCTGATTAGTTTTAAGGATTGATTGGTTAACTATAAAGGGGGGGGGACGGGGGGCTAACCCCCCTTAATTTGGATAAATGGTTTTTTCATGCAGAATTATCCAATTTTCTTCAAATTTTGCATATAGGTTCATTGTGATAAGGTTCTTTCCTGATTAGTTTTGGGGGTTCATAGGTTAAGTATAAAGGGGGTAACGGGGGGGTTAATCCTCCCCCCTTATTTTAGATAAATTATTTTTTTCATGCAGAGTTATCCGATTTTCTTCAAATTTTGTATATAGGTTCATTGTGATAAGGTTCTTTCCTGATTAGTTTTGGGGGTTCATTGGTGAAGTGTAAAGGAGGGAAACGGGTGTTTACTCCCCCCCCCCCTTAATTATGATAAATGGGTTTTTCATGCAGAATTATCCAATTTACTCCAAATTTTGTATATAGGCTCATTGTGGTAAGGCACTTCCCTGATTAGTTTTGGGGTTCACTGGTAAAGTATAAAAGGGGGAACGGGGGGGACTAACCCCCCTTGATATAGATAAATGGGTTTTTTAAGCAGAATTATCCGATTTTCTTCAAATTTTATATATATGTTCATTGTGATAAGGCGCTTCTCTGATTAGTTTTGGGGGTTCTTTGGTTAAGTATAAAGGGGGTACGTAGGGCTAACCCCCCCCCTTAATTTAAATAAATGGATTTTTCATGCAGAATTATCCGATTTTTTCAAATTTTGTATATAGGTTCATTGTGGTAAGGCGCTTCTATGATTAGTTTTATGGGTTCATTGGTTAATTATAAGAAGGAGAAACGGGGGATGGTTCCCCCCTCTTAATATATTGTCGATTTCTTCATTTTTCGAGGGCTTATTTCAAATTCTTTGAAATAAGAATATAATTTACAGTTAGTGTGAATAGCCTGTGAGCTCAATGCCGTCAGTTTAACTGGGCAGTTTTCTTTTTTAGCTCACAGGCTATCAAAGCCTGAGAGCTTATGTGCCCGCCCGTTCTGTATGTATGTATGTACGTATGTACGTACGTAACGCGATAACTCTTGACAGAAATAACCGTTTTGCTTCCAATTTTGTTTATAGGTTCCTTGTAATAAGGCGCTTCCCTGATTAGTTTTGGGGATTGATTGTTTAACTATAAAGGGGGGAACGGGGGGATAACCCCCCTTAATTAAGATAAATGGTTTTTTCATGCAGAATTGTCCCATTTTCATCAAATTTTGTATATAGGTTCATTGTGATAAGGTTCTTTCCTGATTAGTTTTGGGGGTTCATAGGTTAAGTATAAAGGGGCTAACGGGGGGGGGAATCCCCCCCCCTTAATTTAGATAAATGAATTTTTCATGCAAAGTTATCCGATTTTCTTCCAATTTTGTTTATAGGTTCCTTGTGATAAGGCGCTTCCCTGATTAGTTTTAAGGATTGATTGGTTAACTATAAAGGGGGGGGACGGGGGGCTAACCCCCCTTAATTTGGATAAATGGTTTTTTCATGCAGAATTATCCAATTTTCTTCAAATTTTGTATATAGGTTCATTGTGATAAGGTTCTTTCCTGATTAGTTTTGGGGGTTCATAGGTTAAGTATAAAGGGGGTAACGGGGGGGTTAATCCTCCCCCCCTTATTTTAGATAAATTATTTTTTTCATGCAGAGTTATCCGATTTTCTTCAAATTTTGTATATAGGTTCATTGTGATAAGGTTCTTTCCTGATTAGTTTTGGGGGTTCATTGGTGAAGTGTAAAGGAGGGAAACGGGGGTTTACTCCCCCCCCCCTTAATTATGATAAATGGGTTTTTCATGCAGAATTATCCAATTTACTCCAAATTTTGTATATAGGCTCATTGTGGTAAGGCACTTCCCTGATTAGTTTTGGGGGTTCACTGGTAAAGTATAAAAGGGGGAACGGGGGGGACTAACCCCCCTTGATATAGATAAATGGGTTTTTTAAGCAGAATTATCCGATTTTCTTCAAATTTTATATATATGTTCATTGTGATAAGGCGCTTCTCTGATTAGTTTTGGGGGTTCTTTGGTTAAGTATAAAGGGGGGACGGGGGGCTAACCCCCCCCCCCGTCCTTAATATAGATAAATGAATTTTTCATGCAGAATTATCCGATTTTTTCAAATTTTGTATATAGGTTCATTGTGGTAAGGCGCTTCTCTGATTAGTTTTATGGGTTCATTGGTTAATTATAAGAAGGAGAAACAGGGGATGGTTCCCCTCTCTTAATATATTGTCGATTTCTTCATTTTTCGAGGGCTTATTTCAAATTCTTTGAAATAAGAATATAATTTACAGTTAGTGTGAATAGCCTGTGAGCTCAGTGCCGTCAGTTTAACTGGGCAGTTTTCTTTTTTTATTAAGTTTTCTCATGATAAAATCTTTTTATTAAAAATAGTTATTTTTTTATAGATTATTTAAAGCTTCTATAAAGCAAAAAAAAAAAAAAATATAATTATAGAACATTTATTTTGTAAAATCTGCTATCATATTTCAACATGTGCACCCTTTGCAACTCGAACCACATTCAAAAGATACCCCATTTCATTCCATACGTTGAAATACGGTAAGGAGATTGTATAATATAAATGGTCTGCATCTGCTTATCTTGATGATTTTTATGCTTTTTTGAAGCTTTGAAGGTATAGTGACATCTATGAAAAACATGTTTAACTAAACACTTTAATTTGTTTAACCTTTTGGGTACATTTGACGACTGAGACTCGTCATCAGTACGGATTTTTTTTTTTTAATTCAGAAATTTTGAATTTATATCAGAAAATTCAAACAGTACTTCTCGCTTCTTTTTAATCAGGGAATATCTGTCTACAAATAAAACTGTAAAACTGTAATGTCAAGTGTCTGTTTAACTTGAATTGAAATGATTTCTAATCTTCATTTTTCCATTTTTACAATGCTAGTAATGGATTTGAAAATATATGTTTGGTTTGTTATTTTGATAATGTACAGTAGACTCCCTCAAATCCGCCACCCTAAAATCCGCAAATGCTTAAAATCCGTGCATTGTTTCCGATGTAAACAATAAAACTTACAGTTAAAATCTAGCTGTAAAATTCAAGTTTTTTTTATGTATATCGTTTTGTACACATTTTCATATGTAATTCTGGTTAATATGATTCAACTCAAGTTTTCTCATGAAGGAAGTATAAATTTATTTCGGAAAAAATTCAAGATACTGCTGATATCAGTGGCGATCCCGATATTTTTTACCAAATAACTTATATTAATCAAGCTTTTTTGGTTATTAAGTATGGCTAAACATGAAATAAAACTCTGTTGTTTTAAGATTTTGATGTGAATTATTAGTGTGCATTTATAAGGAGAGTTTCACTGAATAATTCAAGAAAAAAATATCTCATCATTTGTGCATATTTAGTTATGCATTATGAGTTATTTACTTGACCTTTACTTTTAATATTTTAAATGATTTTTAAATTTTCTTATTTTACTTTATTGTAAGTATTCATTATAATTTCGAGTGCATTATTAAATTCAAATTATTGTTTAAAAAATGTAAACAAAACACTGACCAAAAATCCTCAACGTTCTAAAATCTGCACAATCTCTGGTTTTAAGCTATGCAGATTTAAGGGAGTCTACTGTATATTATTGTTTTACATGTAACGAAGCAATAAGTTGTGAATGTATATATTTTGTCAGATTCTCAGTACTTGAAGATAGATGATGATCCTTTTGAATCGGAAATGGACTCTGAACTATTCACCTTTGACGTGAGTATGCGCTTACGAAATTATAATATAAACTCTTCTGAGTTGCCCATCATTTTGAAAGCCAATAGATTCCCGAAATTATAAGAAGAATTTCTACAACAAAAATTTCTTTTGCTACCAGTAATTTTTGGAAATGTTTCAGAGTAGCTTTTAGAGTTTTTCTTTTTTTAACGCTTTCCGACTAGTTGAAAAGTGTTTATGAATTTGGTTTGTACGAGGCGTATTCGAAAATTGAGTACACTTTTGAAAAACAAAACAAAACAAGTAAAACATTTTTTTTCAAGCAAATTTTATTTTTACATGAAAGAGCATACCTTAGACTATTTTTCTACATAATTTCCGCCAATGTTCAAACACTTGTCGTAGCGGGTGATTAGCTTATCTATAACTTCTTCATGGAAACTTTCCGCCAGTGACGACAGCCAACACTCCAAACAGTTCGTGAAATTTGCAGAAATTCGTCTGTTCTCATGGATTTCTTCATCAACTTTCCTTACGAGATCATCGTTGACAACAGAAGGCCGACTACTCCGAGCTTCATCGTGGACATTTGTTCGACCTTCATTAAATTTTCTAACAACTTTCTCACCATTCCATCAGTCATTGCGTTTTCACCGTAAACATCTTTAACTTGACAAAAAAATTTCGGCCGGATTCACATTCCGTGCGTTCAAATATCGAATAACAGCACGGATCTCACAGTCGGCGGGATCAGTAACTGTCTTACACATTTTAAATCTGCATCGAAAACTGAAAAAACAACGTAAAGCAGCGAAAATGGCGTCAGTTGAGAGCCAGTAAACAAGGAAGACTACCGCGCATTCGCGGAATGTTCACCGCAGTGCTGCGGCGGCGCTAGAATGAAACGGTACTTACTTTCCGAATGCGCCTCATATATGGTGAAAAATCGCTTGCGATGAATTATTTTCATCCTGTTACCTTATTTCAAATATATTGAAATTAATATACATCACTGAGGTGTACTATAAGATGCTCCTAATAGAGCAGTACTATCTATGAACAATAGTTGCTTGAATGGCGTTTTCAATTGTGGTATTCCATTTTAAATTTAATTTTTTGTATATTACTTGGTATATTAATTATATATTGGTATATTAATTGTATATTAATATTACAATGCATTAGGTGGTATTGCTATCATTAGGTCCGGAAAATTTTTGTGTGCAAGAAATAAATATTTTTTTAAAGAGAAAATACGAGAAGAGATTTTTGATTTATTATATAAAATAGATGTAATTTTTAACTTATCATAGTATACTTTCACTGTCATAAAATGTTATATGATTGCAGGCTGCTACGGGCGAATCCATGCCCCTGGTGTTCAACCGACAGAAGCTGGCGATGACCAATTTGTCGGAAGTCATCATCTGCAAGTGGCCCCACCCCCTCAGGACGCAGTACTTCAAGAACGTGCTGCCGAGCGTGCAGATCCACAGATGCGTATCGTGCAACAAAGTCAGTGCCTAACACTTACGCGTACTATTTATCGTTCATTTACAGAACACACAAAATATTTTATTAGAGAACTGATTATGAGCGATAATTGATTGAAGTGTGTTTTCAGCTGTGGCATGTATTTTTAAACGTAAAACTCATTTTTAACACTTTCCAACATAAGTTCAAAAGTGTTTATGAATTCGGTTTGTCTGTCTATCTGTCTGCCTGTCCGTGCTCTAACTCGCGTAAATATACTCGGATCGTCATGCAATTGAGGCTTACTGTGGCATGTTCGGTATTGAAAATGAAGTGTGTTAGCACTTTACAGGGACACTCAAAAGAATTCCGTTACATTACGGTCTATGAAGAAAAATCGTTTGCAGTTTATTTTAATAATGTTTCACTGTTACAAACACATTGAAATTGATATATATCACTAACATGTATTAAAAGAGGCTTACTATAGAATATTGTGTGTATAGCTTTCATCGTTCATTTACAGGGACACACAAAAGAATCCGGTTAAAGTACTCACTGTAAAAAATGACCAATGTTTCTTATTTTATGAAGATATACTATAACCACGAACGAAAATATTATATAATCTTCTGAGTTATCCGAAATTCCGAATAGCGTGTTCCATTGTCTTTTGAATCCCCTGAAACCAATACATTTCCAAAATTTAAAGAATTATTTATAAAAACAAAGTATTTTTAGCTGCCCGTATTTTTCACAAACATTTCCGAAGGGTTTTTATAGCGTATTAATTAGTGTCCTCAGCCTGGAATACCTGTTTTTCGAATGCTATCAATTCTCAAGTAAACGTTTTCATACTCAAAAAATATGTTTAACAGACAAACATGCAAAACTAACAGCGTTAACAATAACATTAAAATTAAGATTATTTATTTACGCTTTCATGTATAAATTAACTTATGCGGCTGAAAACGTTTACTTGAGAATTGATGACGTTCGAAAAACAGGTATTCCAGGCTGAGGACACTAATTAATACACTATAAAAACACTTCGGAAACGTTTCTGAAAAATTCATTTCATTTTTTACAGTGCTGCTTATTAATAATAATTTCTGGGAATGCTTTTTCAGTTAATGAACGCTTTTTAAATTTAACTCATTATTTGTCTATTACTTGGTGTGTATAAATTGTATAGATTGTGTACAGGGCAGCACAAAAGTTCTTGAGTACATTTCCGTTTATTGTCGGAAATTCTAGAAGCAAAATTTTAAACTGTGCTTCGCGTTTCCTAACTGATCTAAAATTTAGCATTCTATTTAGTATGTATACAAATCTATAGATCATATACAGAGCTGCACAAAAGAGCTCGGATATTTTTCCGAATATTGTTGGTAAATACTAAAATTGGATTTTTAAATATGTTGTGCGTTTTCAAAATTGTTTAGTTAGATATCCTCTTACACCTTACGGTATAGATTTGCAAAATTATTTTGGAAGTGCTGGAAAGTGTTACATAATCTATGCTTGACGCATAATTTTTCGTTCTTGTTAGTGTATTACATGCTGTGGATAAATTTTATAGCTTATATACAGGGCTGCACGGAAGAATTCGCACACATTACCAGCTATGAAAATTATGCTCGATGAAAATGGATGTTTAGCGTTATGTGTTACTTAAAATTATTTATTCAGCTATCAGCATTTCATCGTATGAAACTGAATTTTAGTGCATGACGTCGTGTGTATAAATTTTATAGATTATATACAGGGCTGCATGGATGAATTCGCACACATTACTGGCTTTGAAAACTTATGCTTGCTGAAAAGGAATTTTCACTGCGTTATGTGCTATTTTAAATTATTTATTTAGCTGTCGCATTTCATTGTATGAAATTCATTTTTAGTGTATTACGTGATGTGTATATATTTTATAGACTATATACAGGGCTGCACGGAAGAATCCGCCAGCTATGGAATCTATGCTTTCAGAAAACAGATTTTTACTGCGTTATGAGTTGTTTTAAATTATTTATTTAGCTATCTCATTTCATTGTATGAAAAAATTAAATTTCTTAACAATTTTCTAAAAGTGTTGGAAAGTGTCTCAAACTCTGATGCATGATTTATTGTTCCAGACATTGAGATTTATTGTTCTTGTATAGTCCGTTCCTTTGTTATTTTTTGGGGGTGTCTCTAAATGAACGATAAAGTGCATACACTGCAAAAAAAAATATTGATTTTACAGTAATAAACAGTAAAGTAAGCAGTAATACACTGCCGCGCATGCGCATAATACTGGCAGCTGGGGTGCCAGTATTATATTGTAAAATCAACAATTTTTTTTGCAGTGTATGCACTTTATAATCCTGCACTCTGTATTGCTATCGTAAGTTTAATTTTAAAAGTTGTTCACCTTTATTATTTCGAATGCAAATTTCATGCATTAAAATTTTCACTGTAGTTTAAACAAGTAATATAAAAACTTTTTTTTAAGTCAATTCCTACTTAGGTCAAATAGAAATTTTTTTCCAGCGATCTACACGCTTCGCCACTGACGGTATTTATTCCTAAATTTATATCCTGCTAAATATCTTACATAAGAGACATTTTTGAAATGTATTAAAACGTAAATAAAAAATAAATAGCTAAAATACCAAAAATTAATAGCTCGAAAAGTATTTCTCACAAAATTGTTAGACAAACTGCGTTAGAAAGTTAAAAAAATTGTATTTTTCTTGATATAAATTTAAAATCTAATGATTATGCCGTTTTTCAAATATTGAATTTCAAAAATTACCAAACTTCACAATAAAGTGCCATAGCGATGTTACAGTTAACGATAATACAGTTTTTTTCAAATGTTAATTCATTAATTAAATTTTATTATTTAATTTTAGTTTTATACTTCATTTCTGTTCAAAAGTATAGACTCACTCCACATTTATAGTCTCCTTCGCCCGCGAGCCGCCTGATCTTCGTCTGTGAACAGCCCCATTATCTTTTTACGCGTGAAGGTGATACTATAAATATGGAGTGAGTCTATACTTTTGAACAGAAATGAAATATAAAATTAAAATTAATTAATTAAATTTAATGAATTAATTAATATTTGAAAAAACTGTATTAACATCAATTGTCATCCAGTACAAGTTTTAAAAAATTTATTTGAACTTGATAGGATGAATAGAAAATATTTTATTAACGATGGAAAATTTGAACAAGATATATAAATATATAGAGAGTGTGAGCTAATAGTAGGAATTGAAAAATATATTAAATGTAACTTTTGATTAATATTTTTGAAATTTGACTAATAATGTTCAAATTTGGCAAATTTGTTGGCCATGACTTGAATTTTTTAGTGCTGTCCCTTTATAATTACCCAAAATTATATATTCTGAATGTAGTTTATTTTTCAGCTATTTCACAGCGATGATTACGAGCTGGAAATTCTGAAGAAAAATTGTTGTCCATTCTGCAGAATAACCGTCCAAGAACTTGAAGGAGCAGTTGATTGACACGGGACGATGGAAATCGACGAATGACATTTCGCATTACTGTGATAGTGACAGTGCAAATCTAGTCAAAGAATGCTGTAACAAGTTGCAACTGTCTTGCAACAAATACTATGTTCTCTAATAAAAGAATCCGGCCACTGAATTTATTGTTTTATCAATTTGTTAAAGAGAATGTATTTTGTATATATTTATGGCTATTTTCTATAAAAATTGTAATAAAATATAACTTTTGTTAAATATATGTATGTGTGTTCTATGTATTTTTACTTTTAAGCAACAAAGTATGCAAACGATTTTTCCCCATGGATCATAATATAACGGAATTCTTTTGAGTGTCCCTATGAACGAACTATAAAAGCTACACACTTCATTTTCAATATCAAACATGCTATATAGTAAACCTCAATAACATATATCAATTACATGGCGAATCCGAGTACATTTATGCGAGTTTGAGCACCGGACAGACGACAGACAGACAAAATCGAAATCATAAACTCTTTTTAACTATGTTGGAAAGTGTTAAAAAATATATCTATTACTCTGAACCACTCTTGCGCGTAAATGAAATTGGAAAATAAAGTATTTTATATTTTCCTTTGCAATATATAGGGATTCTGTCACCACACCAAATTTGCTAAATCTCCCAAAAGTGTGAAGTAATATTAAAAGATAATGTATCAAAAAATTGCTTAAAAATATTTCAAATTTACATCCAAAAAATTGCCTATAAATAAACAATAGACAAAGATTCGACAGGATTTCCAAGTTTTGCTTCTCGTATAATTATTTCTTACTTCCATTTTTAAAGGCTTTTAGATAAATACATAGCGGGTGTTCATTCACTTTTGTACGAATTTCACTTTCTCTGTGATTTAAATTTAAATGAAAAAAAAAAAAGCCTATAGTGACATCAAATTTTAATAGGATATAATTATCGTCTGCATCATTAAAAATGGTATTTTCTTTAAAATGTCACTGGAAAATGAATAATGGATGGAAGCAGATTATGTATTTGCGCTTTACGAAAAGAAATACTCTTATTCGATTATTTAAAAAAAAAAAAAAAAAAATGTGTGAAAAGCATGGTTTTAATATTTCTAAACATAAAATGCATGACATAATTAATTAAAAAGGAAAGAAACGTCAAAGTTTACATTTGATTGGGAAAAGGGTAAAACATGCATACCCAAAACAAAGGTATGTTCACCACTTATTATAGCTAAAGTCGAATTTCATGTTTTAAAAGAAAATTCACCCCCCCCCTCCCCAAAGATCTATCGAAAAAATTTTAAACATCGATATAGGAACTGTAAACAAAATTATAAAATCTGATTTAAAGCTAATCAAAACAAACAAGCAAACAAACAACAACAAAAAAACCATGATGTTCACCAAGGGGAAAATTATTTTACTTTCATTGTGATGAAATCATTACAATGCATGTGAAGTAATTTTCCCCTGCAATTTATACTATCAATCCATTATAAGAGAAACCATAGAGATTGTAACACGTAAAAATACACTATGTAACGATGTAGCATTATTTAATTTACCATAACTGTGACCCGAGTTACTCCATGGTTACAAACATAGAAATAAATATCCAAGTAAAAATAAAAAATAAAATAAAATAAAAATAACGTGCGTAATTTTTAAAAAGTACATGAAAAATTAAATGATTGTTTCAAATAACTTCATAGACCGTGCATTTATAGAATATTCTTGTTTGTTTTGACAATGGCTCAGATTAAGCTGAAACATATGTCAACAGTCTTAAAACCTATTTTACTGTTTATATAATCTTTTTATTTTATGCCTTTTAGCAATTAAAAAGTTGTGTATAATTACAAGGTGTTGTGATTTTTTATACCTTGTGTAGTTGTTAATTAATTTCGAGACAATACTCCGATATAACTGTGATATTGTTACCGATAAAGTCCCGTTTCTTTCACTACGGACTTTTTTTGTCGTCGTCAGAGATGTGTAAGGTTACTTTCACACGCCTGTCTAAAAACGGGTTTCTATGTTTATTGCTCATTACATCATTTCTAAATACCGCACATTTTTAATTTCTGCATCATCGAATAGGAAATAAAAATGTGCTTTCCAAATGAAATTTGTTTGAAAACTGTAGCTCAGTTTAGAAGATTGCATAGACTTATTATGACTTTTTACAATAATTTTCAAGAGTGATTTTTTTTTTTTTTTTAATCTTACCTCAGCAGGAAACATTTATTTGCTACAACTGCACGTAAAAGTAACTAGTGTCAGAGTTGGAAAATTAGCAATTGATCAGAATATGTATTTTAATTTTTACTTCTGATTTCTTTTAACTAAAAGGTTATCTACAAAATGATTTCTGTAGTGTTTTCAAGCTGTCTTTGGAAACAGATTAATCATCTGAACGAAGATTTGCCATTTTTAGGTGCGTTCGTATAATTATATAAATACGTAGCACCTATAGTCGTCGTCTGGCCCGTCCATCTGTCCGCATATAACAGCGTAAAAACTACCCAACCGAATGGTTTGAAATTTAATATATAGAATCGTTGCAGAATTTTATCGAGTCATTTCAAATTTTATGAAAATCGAATCAAAACTTAATCAGATATTAATAACTGTTTTCTTTATTCTATTAAATCATATCATACATAATTAATTGAATGGTATCCCATGGTAGGTAATGATTCTAGGTTGCCATGTGGTGATTACGTCCTATTTAAGATTATTACTTAAGATACTTAAGATATTATTTCCGTATTACTGAATTTAAAAAACGAATTTGTATACTAAAATCGTTTAATTATATAGCAATCCTATAATCTACCGACCGTTTTCGGATAGATGTTTCCGGAGAAATATATATTAAATGCAAAAAGAGTCTAAATATGGATTTTATGTTCTGAAATTTTCAAAGCTAGGCTTAAGCTACCCATTGGAATTTTCAGTAAATATCAACAAAAAATAAAATGGTGTCAATTTAAAATGTACTTATTTTATTACGGAAATGATCTTATAATAACGGATGATATAATTCATATTTTCAGTGAAATAATAACGATGATTTTTTTTACATTGTCTTGTATTGGATATTTGCGCATAGTATACTCATTTTAATGTAACAGAATTGTAATTAATTGTTTGTAAAAGTGTATTGAAACTTAATTTCACAAAACAAAATGAATGCCATTAAAATGAAAATCAAATGCCATTAAAATGAAAATCAAATGCCATTAAAATGAATGCCATGAAAATCTGCAGATAAAATAAATTTTGTATTCACGCATTTTTGCATAAGAGTGCAACAGCTATTGCTCCAAGAACTAAATATTTATAAAACTAGTTTTAGTACGAATGCACCTCATTTGTCACATCTGACGTACAATTTCCAACTAGTTAAAAATTATTGATCGGAAATTCTATTCAAACACCCTAAACAATGCACAATACCTAATAGATATTGTTTCTCACATGATAAAATGAGAAGTCAAGTAAAATTTAATTCCGGTTGGTTGGTTGTTTGATTTTATGACGGTCGATTATCAACACGAGGGATATAGGCCCTGGGAGGGGGGGGGGGTGCCCTCCGTTGGGTCTTTCTAAGGGATCTTAACCCGTATTTACGGCAAGGCTCGAAGAAAACCACGGAAAACTCCAAAATTTAATTCCGAAAGTATTTAATGTCCTCGCACGTCATGTTATAAAAGAAGAAGGAAATCTATGAACGCTAAATGCGTCTGGTGCATGTAAAATCCGTCGTGGGTGCAAAGTCCTCCAAGTTACCTGTGAATGATACCTCTGGGGGTGCCTAGTCAGGTGAAGGTCTCGTCACCTGATCAAGGTTCTAAATTACGAGACCAATTACTTTCACCTCCTTAATTTTTTTTTCTTTAAATCTGCCGATTCAACAAAGGTAAATAGAAACCTTGAACTGGCAAACAAAGATAACTGTAGCAAACCACTAGAGAGCAAGCACTGTAGCGATGCCAACAGGTGAATCACAACCATGCTGTGATCAGGCGATTTCCGCCTCGCTCCCAGGTACTAACTCGTCAAGCTAGGCACTCATGCCGGGCACGTAAGGAGACTGGTTAGCGGTATAAAAAAAAAAAAAAAAAAAAAAAAAAAAAGGTGGACAAAAATCAACTGAATTTTTTGTTTAATTCTTCAGCAATTTTTCTATTGAAGCACCTTAGACAAAATAATGCACAATATCTAATATATTTTGTTTCTGACTTGATAAATGAAATGTCAAGTAAAAATTTAATCTAGAAAGTAATTAATTTCCTCCCACGTCATGTCATAAAAAAAGGAGGTGAAAAATCTATTGCATAATTTTAAATTCTTGAGCAAAATTTCTATTGAAACACCTTAAACAATATCTAATTAACATTGTTTCTGCCAAGATAAAATGAAATGTCATATAAAATTTAACTTTGAAAGTATTTAATTTCGCCACACGTCATGTTATGAAAGAAGAAGGAAAAGATCTATTGAATAATTTCAAACATCAGTGCCACTGTGATTCTATGCCCGCTTTCAATCAATATTTGACGCATTTTCTTTTTAAATTATAAACAAGAAGGGATAGTCATGCGGCAAGCATATGTTATGAATCATTTTCCAACACATTTAGTATACTGTAACAAAACTTCACAGTTTACTAAGGTGAAATATTATTACTAAATAAACAGGGTTGAGTCAGTCGTGGAGGTCAACCAAATGGCTTAAGCTCAACAAGCCCTTAACGAATGTCTAAGAAAACAAGCTCAAGATCAAACAGGGTTGGTGGCCTACCTTTCGGCTTAAGCTCAACTAGCCCCAACCAGCAGGTTTGTTTACCTAATTATACTAAGCATTATTAAATTATACTTTGTGATATTGAGCAATAATTATATTATGTAATTCTGAAATACAAATTCTGTCAAATACAAAATTCCCAAAATACAAATTCTGAAAATACAATTTACCTCTCCTACTGAGCAGTACTAAATACTACTACGTGATACTGAGCAATAATACTGCCATGTAATAATACTGTAAGATGCTTAAGTAAATAATAATAATTTATAGATAAGTACTAAATGAACAATAATAAATGTCTAAGAAAACAATTTGGAAAACGCATAACATATTTGAAAACCCAATTTTAGGAATTACCATAAATAGTCGAAAAAAATATCCAAATTCTTTTGTGCAGTCCTGTATCTGATATATAGATTTACCAGTGGACCCTTGCGAGGATTTGGCACTGCAGTGTAATTTTTTTTAGCAATATCTAATATTTTTTAGATGCAGGTTTAAACTTCTAAAGAAAAATTAAGGACTAAAAATATCTGCAAACAACATTAGTCAAGCCAGAATATCGTCTCATTTATTCCATCAAAGTTGCAGTAAAAAATGATTGAAAATAGCAAAAGGCGAGAAAAATAAAAATTAACAATCGTATTTTAACTGCATTAGAAGATGACATCATCCGCTTCTTTAAAAACATGAAACAAAGAAATATAAATTGAATGCATTTAAAATACAATTTAATCTAATATAACAAAGTATACCTTTTATTCTACACATGAAATACCATTGGTTCGACCGATCATTGGTGTATTTTTCTTCTAAACATTTCAATTTCCATTTTGCTTTTTAAAGATAAATATAAACTAAACCCGCGCGGCGAAATCACACTTTATCTTTTTTGTGCTATTTATTTTTATATAATCATTGTTGAGCATCCTATAATGCGGAATTTTATTTTTGTAGCAACACTCATTTGAGGAAAACCTTTCATTTCATTTGTGAAAACAATGCCGATTTAATTTTTAATTAATAGCGATTTTTAATCAAAAACTTGTTTTAACGAAATGGGAGTGTACTATGTCAGAACCCGCCTCAAAAATCTTTTGAATGATACCTCATTCGTTTTTCTGCCTTTTGTAAATTCGTTTAAAAATGGATGTTGACAACAGAAATAATATATATGACATAACATAGTATTCTCAAATTTATTTCAATTAAGGAAACGCATAGCCCAGTTGAAAATTACCCTTTGAGCAATTTCTGTCAATAAACGAAAATGTACTTGAGATATTTTGTGCAGCTCTGTATATCAGGATTTACACACGATAAGTAATATGTAAAAAATTATCAAACACTTTCCAACACATTCCGAATACTGTAACAGAACTTCACCGTATAATAAGGTGAGAGATGACATGTAAGTAAGCAATTTGGAAAACACAAAACACATTTGAAAATTCAATTGCATCTATAGTAGGAAAAGTATACGAATTCTTTTGAGTACCCTTGTATATGATAGATAGATTTATATATGTAACTAGCTGAACCCCGCCCGGGTTTTATGTCTTATTATTATTTTATGTCTCCGATTTTGTATGAAATTATATTTAAAAATGAAAAATTCGAGAAAAAAAAAATTGATATTGAGTGATAAAAGCGCTCATTTTCTTGTTTTTTTTCTTTTTCTTTTTTCTTTTTTTTTTCTTTTTTTTTTTTTTTACCTAGGGTTGTTTTATAGTTTTAAAATAAAAAGTCCTTTTTGTCTGAACTCTTTGAAATCTTTATTGGTGATAAATAAAACGGTTTTACAGCCCATGTAAAAATTTCGTGAAAAAATATTATTATCTAGCTGTAAAAGAAATGTTTTCTTATCACTTTTTTGTTTGCTTGTTTGTTTTCGTGTCGGCTCCTTCAGCATAGCAATAAAAAAATAGTTCTCATCTTCCGACTATCTGACATTTCAATTGGTTATAAATATAACTGTATCCAAGTTTCCTTTAAAATTTTGCGAAAAAATAAGCATATTTAGTGGTGAAAACACGAGTTTTTTAAAATAAAGCTTTAGCTTTCAACCTCAGAGCAAAAATATATTAGAAGGTCTATGTTTTACGGCTTCATCTGTTTTCAATCAACCCTTTTCAATCCCCCTAGGCTAAACAGGTGAGGGTTGCGTTAATCAATCAGGTTTTCCGTTTCTGAGGGTAGAAGCCTTTAAAAAAATGTTCACGCAAGCGTAAAGAGGAGATTTTCATGTGGATTTGACAGAATGCGCTTTTCCTATATAGATACACAGCCAGCAAAAATTTAGTTCTGTTAGGAAACGCATAACACAGTTTAAAATTCCACTTCAGCAATTTCCGTCAATAAGCGAAAATGTACTCGAATTATTTCGTGCAGCCTTGTATATGATCTATAGAACTGTTACACACCATTATAATATGCAAAAAAAGTTGTTAAATTTTAAAACGCTTACCATTATTAAAAATGCGCTTCCAGCAATTATTGCTCATAGTCAGTACGGTAGCCGAATTATTTTGTCTGTCTTTGTATATGAACGATAAATTCTATGCACACCCTATTCTGTAGTAGGCATCTTGTAGCGCACTTTCGTGATATACAGGGTGATTTTTTTTAAAGTTGTGAAAGTAAAACACTATAACAAAAGAACCACTAATCCAAATGACCGGAAATTTCACCAGTATGCTTCCAAAGCAATGGGAATTTTTTAGGCATGGTTAAAAAAAACTTAAAATCGCACCGACAGATGGCGCTGTAAGGTAGCAGAAACAAAGAATATCGTCTGTGGGAGGAAAACAATAGACGGTACTTTGAGAAACGATCTTCCGTAGGCCCTCTGTCGTCATTGGACCTTTTCTTAAATTCTTAAGTGTCCTAAATCTCCTAACAGCAGTTGCTGTGCTGTCATTATTCTGATAATACAGTTTCACTGACAGCGCATCCGTCAATGGCGCAGTCATTGCAAAGATTTCCGTAAAATAACGAACACGAGGTGTGCGTACTTCACGTTTTTA